>JAMWYP010000102.1:0-1489533 GCA_025563575.1 Acacia pycnantha | reverse complement strand
TAATGAAAACTCAATTATTAATATAATTGACAATCAAACCGTTTGCAAACAAAAATCCCAACAAATATCTTAGCACAATTCAAATCCAAATTATCAATTTTATCCAAATCAAATAATATGTCTACAATCTAAAACTAGATTGTTCTCAATAAAACAACTCAAAATTATCTAAAACTAAATAATTTTAAAGTCTTGAAACAAATCGATAAAAGGAAAAACACTTCCATGTGGTCTTCAAGTGTAAGCTCTTAGGCTCTAGCTTCCTCCATGCTCCTCCCAAATTGCCTCCTCAAGAGTTTAAGCTACCATGGAAATCTCCTCCTCAAACTCTTTCAAGCAACAACCCGTCACAGCCATTACCAAAGAGTAGGAAGAATTGATGATTAAATCAATTGCCACGGCACACTGCGCATCCAGGGGAAAGACGAGTTGAAGGATTTGATGAATAGAGATTTGAATTGAATCAATAGATGGGGCCGTGTGGAGATGAATCAGTATATGAATGAATCAATTGATTCAATATGCAAAGTCGTACCCCTCGTCCTTGGGTTCAACTGGCAAGGGGGTCGGACTTCCTCACATCAAGGGAGGGGGTTTGATCCCTGCGTTGGTCAAGGCGCAAGCAGTGGAAACGCTGGTAGAGGTGGAGACATATATACTCTCTGTCCAGTATGTCCTGCGGACTGGGCTCCAAGCGCCCTGCCCTTGGATTGTGGGTGAGCCCAACCCCTTTCCCAAAATTTTTGTAACAAAAAAAAAAAAAAATGCAAAGTCGTCATGGGTCGTCCCGTCGATTGAACTAATGGATGAGTGAATTCAATCTCCTTGTTGCGTCTCTTTTTTTGCGTGCTGAACGTGTGTGAGTTTGGCAGCCAGCTCTCACGTGCGTGTGTGCGCGGCTCTCAAAATGAGAGCGTGAGTCTCCTCTTTGCGGCTAGGTTAATATTTAATAGGAAGGAAGAGATGGATTTTGTGGTACAAGAAGCCCAATTCAATTTCACCATTAGATTTTCTTTCAGCTTTCCTGAAAAATTATGCACCATAGGATCTTCTAATATGATAAAATCGTGTTCTATCATATATTAGGAAATATTATTTAATCACAAGATAACAATTAGAATATAAATAATTTAAGCCCAATAATCTAATAATTAATTCTGATTCATATTATTTCCTAAAATTGGCTAACAATCCAAATATTATCTAATATATTCAAATTAGCCTAAAATAGTCCCCAAAATAAATGAATAATGTGAGATAAAATATATAAAATTAGGGTTTATCACTTATCAAATAAAAAGAAAGAAGAGAAGCCACGCCTGTGCTTTTTATGGGTGGTTAGGGACTTGATATATTTGCACGCACCTAAACTTTTTTTTTTTTTTAAAAAAAAACCCTCAATACTCAGAATAAAAAACCAACACCAAATATCACCACAAAACCAACACAAGCCATGTGTTTCTATCTACAAATTAATATCAACAAATCAGATACAAATTTGCTTCACATAGTGTAGAATTAGTGAATGTTACAACATTGCATGTAGTTCAAGGTATGAATCTGGATACAATGGTTCTATATGGGATTCATACACACAGTATTTTCTTTTCGTGTATGGAACATAAATACATCAAAGTGCTTAACATGGGGCACCATCAAGAACTACAAATGGATCAATGATACAGAATGAGAAGATAACGACTCAATGTGATTATCTTTAGACTTTTTTCCTTGTACCTTTCCGCTCATCAGGTGCGAAACTTGTCACCCCTCCATTTCAGTTAGAGAAGCATCACCTTAGTCACATGCATTTTCTATTAACTTGAATTGGATGGAATATAAATCATATCAAAAAATTGATAAAAAAAAAGTGTAAGAATTTAATACCTTTTTGGTATTCCATTGATTTGATTTCTTTTTAACAGCAAGGCTTTGCGTTAGTCATATCGTCATCTTCTTCTTCTTCGGCATCAAATTTCATGGGTGATTTCTTCAAGAAAGCTAGGGCAGATAAAATATGATGAAGAAACATTTACACAAGTACTTGTCTTGATACATATAGGCTAATGGCATTTTATAGGTGAGAAAATTAGGTTTCAGGTTGAGAAAACAATTTGCCATAAAAACAGTGGGCTATCAAAACCATGTTCTAGAAAAACAATGTTCGGCGCAAGTTTCAGTAAACCACTCAAAGTTCCTTACAATGGACGGCTCGCCTCGAGATGTGATATGTAGATGTCTTTTATATTTTATGAACGGCTAGGATTGAATAATTGAAATTCTAGTCAAATAATAATAATTGAAATAACTTTTTCCTAAAGTAACAACAACTTTGCGTTTTTTAGGCTATATATTCAAAGAAAACTAAACATAAATATAATCGATTTATTGTCAATGTAATTAAATATTCTTTTCTTGATTTCTCTCGGGTTCTAAATGTAGAAGCTCGATAATTAATTTGTATATACTAAAAAAGTTAGATAAGTTATCTATTTTTTAGAGATTTTTGGGAAAAAGTAAAAATTTGGAAGATAAAGTGCATTGAAATCTTACTATTAGGAACAATGCAAGCTGCTTTCCTAATAACTCTTACCTTTAGGTTCAAAGAGTTTGATTGAGCACAATTAATTAGGTCATAAAAGATCAATTCAATGATAAAAACCAAGGTTATTAAAACCCGACCGGTTACTGAATTGGTCGGAGTACTGGGTTAAGGGTTGATGGGTCAGACCGGAGTCAAATTGGAGTTAAACCGGGACCAAACCGGTGAAATAGTGAAGATTTTAGGTTATTAATATTCCATTATTTAAAAAAAAATATGTTTTTTCCATAATATAAAATATTAACTTACTTTAACCTTGCCTTTTTCTGGTTTGAAAAGAAAAGCAACAATAAATGTAGGCACGTGACGTAGCAGAGTTCAGAGATTTGAATTAGTGAGATAAGAGCTAATGAAACTAATCTTGAGATAAAAGCCATGACAAATGAGCTTCATTTGAAATCTTGAGATAAGAGCAACGAAGCTGACTGCTGAATATTTGAAACCTCATGATCATGTTCAGCTGTCCTTCCTTTCCTTGAAGTTCAGATTTGGAAAATGGATAACAAATGAAGAAGGAGGAGAGGAATTCGAAGACAATGGAGAAGGTGGAGATGACGATCGCACCCTCGCCATCTTCCTTACCAATAATCGCCGGTAAGCGCTCTTTTCTCCCCGGCGATCCAACAACCTCTTTCCATCTCTCTCTCTTTCCACTCAATCTTTCCCTGTCGGAGCTGTGAAGAGCTTCAACTGACCTTTTTTTTTTAAAAAAAAAAAACAGAGAGACCCCGGTTTCTATGGCAGACCGGACCGGTTTTATGGCCGGTTTCCGGTTCGAACCGGCCGGTCCGGTCTTGTAACATCCCAATTTCAAAAGCAGTATATTTTTTTTCCATCAAAACATCATTTCAAATAATCAGAGTAGAGCATCGGAGCGATTGAGTAACTGATATGTATATATAAAATGCCGTAAGTCTGGCCAATTTACGAAGCGGTACAAAACCGTGTGGTTCAAAAGTAGATAACAACATCAAAGGAAGGCTTCAGACGGAACAACAAAAGAAGTCTTCAGCCGGAACTTCTACGCGGGCTGCTTGTCTCTCTCCTCGGTCCTCGGTCCTCCTGAACCTGACACTATGTTAAGGGCTGAGATCCAGCGCACCGGATCTCAGGTAACGGTTAACCTCATGTTTATGTATACACATACAAACGATAGACATCCACAACATCATCAGCACATACCATCACTCTATCACAACCCATGCATATGTATTGCCTCCAGCATGTAGACCTATTGCCCCCAACATACCGACAGATTGCCCCCAGCATACAGACATATTGCCCCCAGCATACAGACATATCCTCTAACCACTATATGCATTCAAACAGTACAACATCTATACAACACACATACCACATACATGCATACCATAAACATCAGAGTTAGTGTTACAGTACGCGAACGTACATTCGTTGACGAAAATTCGGTACTTTGACGGAAAACGGTACAATAGTTGGTCAGAACCTTATCAGAGATATCCTATCAATATAACAACGTACTTGTTAAGGATCTATCATTACGACGGACATTTTTAGTCAAAATGACTATTTTACCCCTGACCCCCTAATCGGCGGAATTTCGCCAGCACTTCGTTACTTTGACCCTAATCTTCCAAAATTTCAACATAACTCCTCTTCCAACATCATTTTCGAAATATAAATCATATTAATTAATGATTCACAGCATAACAGGCATTTTAGGTAAAAATTACCATTTTGCCCCTGATGCCCCTATCGGCGGGATTTCGCCAGAGCTTTGCTATTTTAACTCTAATCTCCAAAATTTTGCCAGAACTCTGACCCCACCATGATTTTCAAAATTTAGGACTAAAATACCCCTATCATATGATATCTAATCATACTCGGAAGATTAAAGACTATTCTAACATTTCTACGCTAACTACCGAAACTTAAGGTGAGTGCGAAAAACTTACTCGAGCTTCGCACAAAATTTCCCGGCTCCTCCTTCTCCGAGCCTCTCTCTAACTTCTCTATACTCTTTAGAATGTTTCAAGGTGTGAGAAATTCAAAGAGAACCCTTGACTATTTATAGGGAAAATTGTGACACTATTCACTACTTTTTCATACCGGATATAGACCGTTGGATCGAACTTCTGCAAGGTGTCTTGATCCTCTCCATGCCACTTGGCAGCTGTCCTGCCCCCCCCCCTTAGGTGGCATCCCTTGGCCAATCACAAGATGCCATGTGGTCCTTTCTAGAAGATTCTACCGATAAAGTCTCCGATCAGTGTCCGAATCGCGTAATCTTGTAAAATCTTCGAAATCTGGAATCACAACTTTGAAGACCTTCTCTTTCTCTTCAAAATTATCTAGGTTAACTTAATTTTTGATTCCATTCAGGGTTCCAACAGTTGTTACGGAATCAATTTCCGGAAACGTCAACCTCTAGACAAAAATCCACTGATTCCAAATATGTCCAGGAAATTCTCAACTCATTCCCAGATGTTGAGTTATGATTTATTTTCTTCGAATTCTAAATCTGTGACTATCTGTCTATTTCTCAGATTTCCCTATTTCGTCTTATTACTAACTTCTTCTACCGATCTCGGAAACGACTCCAGGTACAGCTCAATTCAGGATAAAAATCCACTCATCAATATTATATTTTGACTTTAGAAATCCTGTTCCTGGTTCTCTAGATAGGATCCGTTTCCTATTTATTTTTTTACTATTCACTATAATTAATTATATAATAAAATAATACAAATTATAACTAAATATCTAGATTTTATTTCTTCATTCCCATCCTCATTTCTTTGGTCCAATTCGGCTGGCCCCTTTTTATTATTAATAAATATTTATTTTTTAATTAATTAATTAATTAATTATTTATTTATTTATTTATTTCAATTTTCCTAAAAATTTCACAAAATTCTCTTATTGGTCTATTCTTACATTTAGGCTCAAAAATACCTAAACTCATCTATTTTCCTCAAAAATTTCCAATTAATTAGCAAATATGATTTTACTAATTTTTAGCCAAAAACCACTAATTTTAAGGTTTTACATAATTATTCATGAATTTCCTTTGCTTATGCTTAAGTAATTAGCCAATAATTACTTAATTACTCCCTTACTAATATTTGATAATTTTCTCAATTATAATTACTCCTCACCTCATAACTTTCGCACTGACATTAGAATTCTATGTCCTATGTATTTTAATAACATTTACGGGGGCATCCTAGTCATTATAATACTTTTTCATTCCCTTCTTATACTTTTTCCAAGGTGATATTTTATTAAATTACTAAAATTAGAGACAATATACTCTCCTAATTTTAATAATTATTTTTCTGCCTCTTAGAATTTTTCATAATATTTTCTAGGCCACTTATGCCCACAGGGGCATTTTGGTAATTTTGGCACTTAATTCCCTTTAATTCCCATAGTATTTTTCTTTAGAAAATATAATCTACTAATTTATGATATTTACCCTAAGTCAGATTTTAGGGTATTACAGGTCCGGTTCTGATAACCATGATAAAAAAACAATCGACCAAACCTGCTTATAATTCTTTTGTAAAAACTTATGAGTCCGAAAAACTTTTTTAATTTTGTGCTTTTTCTTGATTTGATCAATTTTATGGAAGGCATCGATTCACTAATTAAATATATATGGTATTTGAGAAATGAAATTTTTTTATTACTATTTAATTGAACTCTAATTTGACTAAAATTTTTATTTAAACACATAACATCATGTGAATAATCGTCATCAATACGTAAATATGATTACACCAACTTTTGAAATCTAAAGAAAATTTACTTGAATAAATTTTTGCCTATATGTTTTACAATTATTAAAGAAAAACATATGCATCTGTCAGTAACACATTTATCGATATGTGAATAGCAAATATACTAATTTTTAATGGAAAATTAATTTGCATGTCCTTATAATTTAAATCAATTCCCTATGGTCTATATTTGTAATTAATTTTTTCCTTTTTATTTAATTATTTATAGAAATGTACGAGCGTTAAAACAAATGTTAAAAAATGAAGGAAATTTAATTTCATAAAGTCCATGAAATAATATACATTAAAAGTAACAAATTTGACATTCAAGGATGAATACATAGAATTGATAAAGAAAAAATCAGGTAAAAAAAAATCAAAAAAATAAGGGTCCAATTCAAACTAAATAAATTATACAGACTTGATTCAAAATTGATATAAATTATATGTACCTGTGGTTTAATTTTCCCATTTAAAGTTTATAATTATACAGGGCATTTGAGAAATTGAAGTATTTTATTACAATTTGATTGGACTCTAAGAAGTTGTCCCCTCTTACATTTGAGACAAGTAAATGTCCCAAAAGCATTTTATATTAATATCTTAAAAAATAGAGTAAATACCCTTTTTTGTCCCTGACAAAAAATACGGACTCCATTTTGGTCGCTGAAAAAAAAACCCGACCTTTATTCGTCCTTTTTATGGGACTAAAAAGGACATTTTGGAAATTTGTGAGGGCTCAAAATGTCCACCAATCGACCCTTATTCATCCTTTATATGGACTAAAAATTGCATTTTTTTTTTGTCAGGGACCAAAATGGGGTCCGTGTTTTTTGTCAGGGACAAGAAAGGATATTTACTCTAAAAAATATATTATATAATAGAATTTTGCTTGGCCTTCTAACGGAAAACTTCTTAGAGCCAAGCCTTTGCAGCAGTTCCTACCATCAAAGAAAAGGAGAGGTAGTTTCACGAACAAAAGAAGAAAGAAAGAAAAGAAAAGGAGAGGTAGGAAGTGACTCTTCTATATGTATGATATTTACAACAATATTATATAATATTTACATGTCCTTATAATTTACCTTGATTAAAGTCAATACGTTTTTTGAGATCTCGTTGATTTAAATTTTTTTTAACAACAAAGGCTTGTAATAGTCACATCACCGTCGTCTTCTTTTTCATCGGTATAAAATTTCATGGGCGATTTCTTCTCAAAATCTAGGGGGAATAAAATATGATGAAGATACATCTATACAATTGATGATGCATAAAAGTTACAGGCATTTTATAGATGAGAAACTAGATTGAGGTTGAGAAAACAGTGATCCGTCAAAAGAGTGGGCTTTCAAAACTATCTTCTACTAAAACAATGTGCGTCTGGAGCTTCAAAACCATATTCTAATAAAACAATGTGTGCCAAAAATTTCATTAAATATGAATATGAATATGCCTGTTATATTTTGTGGATGGCTATGATTGAATAACTGAAATAACTTTAGACTACTTGTGCCTTTTTAGGCTATATATATTCAAGAAAAATCAAACATAAACATAATTGATTTATTGTTTATGTAATTAGTTATTCTTTCCTTATATATGAAAATATTTTCATTTTTATTTCTAGAGAATAATTATGGTATAAACTAAGTAAGGAGAACTAATTAGGTCACAAAGGTCAATTCAATAACAATTAGCTTTTAAAATATTGTTTTTAAAAATAAGTTTTGTATGAATTTAGACCATTACAAATTCGACATTCAAAACTTATATGATATTTTCAATTATTTGCAAAGTCATAAACGTGTAATCAAGGGGGAGTTTTGGGAGCATATTCGTGTGAAAAGCACAAAAATATATAGTTATGGTTCTCCACACTAAACGTATTAAGTAATAAAGAGTGACTATCAGGATTTACCAGAAAAGAGTGTCATTCACACATGGACTTGGTACCAACAACCAGTATATAAAATGAGAGAACCATTATAAAATGAAAAATCAATTCTAATTAGAATTAAAAAATGCAAATCTAAGCTACGGTTAATGCCAGGGGTTAGTCTAAACTACTTAGGTAGCGATTCAAATTATTATAGCTTTGATTACTTCTTATATAACCTCTCCCCTCAATTGCATGGTTGAAACTATATCTAATAGTCTATAACCCTTAGTTACCTCAAAGTGTCTTTCAATTCACAAAAAGGCATTCCAATTATATGTTACTCCCGGATTATTTATAGGTTATTACTTAATTGAACTAAATAAAACATACATGACATTTGAGAAAAAATGAAAGTATTTTATTACAATTTTAGATGTACTATTTTATTACAACATGATTAGACTCAGATTTGATCAAACTTTTAATTTTGACAAACAATATCAAGTGGATAATCATAGTAAATATATAACAATTGAGAAAAAAATTAAAATCTTAATATTCATAATTTACGAAGCAATTTATGAGAGTTCTCATGTAATTATTGGATGTCAATCTTAATGCACTTGAGAAGATTGAAATTGAATCAAGTGAGGGCGAGATTGAGCCAAACAGATCTTCAACATTAAAATTGCCTTCATCCTGCCTCTGCCCTTGCCGCCCTTTCCCACTCCACCAATCTGCGCTGCCGATTATGGACCTGCTCCAAAGTGGCATCTCTAATAAGCTAAGACTTCACTTAGTATCTATATATACACATCACTTATTATATATTAAATAATAATTTTTAAAAGTAAATAAATTTATTAGCTTTAAGAAAAAGCAAAATCATTAATTCTTGGTTTGGGTAGAAAAAATTAGGGAGAAAAACAAAAGTATTAGGGAAAAAATCTTTTCCCTATTTGGATGTGGGAAGAAATATGGATTTAATCTATATGATCTTTTATAACTCCTTGTTAACAAATTGGCTCAGAGATGCCGCTGAAGAGACTTAATTAGCACCTTAGGAGAAAATATTGCAAAAATGGATGAATTTTTTTTTAGACACACATACCAATTAAATTGATTTTAAAATATAAAAAGACTATATTATCTTGCCCACTTCCTTCAGCTTACCTTATTGTTTGCTCTAGCTTCATCTTCTTTCTAACCGGCCTTTCTGCTCGTAAGCTGCTGGCGTTTCTTGGCCTTCTCAAGTTCTGTTAGAGAATCGAATCGCAGCCAAAGAGACACCTGAGGCAAATCGGAGAGAAGGGTACAACATCTTGGGCATTTCCATTCCACTGAAGTGTTGGCAAAAGTAACGATGAACAACAATTAGCTAATTGACAATGAGATTTTGAGATAAATAAGTCTCTTACAGGGGGACTTAATTGGTTGTAACTCCTCCAAAATAATTTTTATGCCAATTGTCAAGCAATAGTAGCATGTTTTGCCCATAAAGAAATTTAACTAGAGGGGGCCACGAGACAATGGCAATTTAGGACAAACATGGATTAATAGAGAGATTGGAGATAATCTTTTATATATTAGGACTCAACGTAGGAAAAGTAGGTGGGATTGATCTTCATCTCCTAAAACTACTCACAACTCATCACCGGCCGGCCAATGTTGGCCCCCACATAAAACCCATATGATTTCAATTCTTTTTTTTTTTTTTTTGAACACTTCTAGGTACTTCATTAGATAAAAAGAGCGGTACAGAGCCAAAGAGGCAATACAAACAGAAACAAAGGCCTTGGAGGCGTTAAGCTAAACACATACTGAAGCGGAAAACAAATCGCTACAAGCAAGAAACTGCAAAACGAAAATTGAAAAAAAGCATAATGGTCAACCAGGATCTACAAGCCTGGGCTGGGTCGAGGTACCATTCGACTGATTCCTGGAGCTCTTCATGTCTTCTTCCAGAACAGGAGACAAAGGGGGTAAGGGTATCTCTACCCACCCAGTTGGGCACACCCCCTTACAAGTAATGGCGAAGCGTCTCTGTTTGCTTTATTCCCTTGGCGAGGGATAAACTGAACTGAGAAGCTAGGATCGGACTTAAGCGTTCCAAGAATTTCCTCAATAATACCATGAGATTGCCACTCACCGAGATCAGGCTGGCTTTTTTCCAGGCAGTGCACTAGTACTAGATAGTCAGTCTCAAAGATAACGTTCTTGTTTCCTAGATCTTGAACAATCATCAGGGCTCTCTTTAGGGCTAGAGCCTCGGTCATAAATGCCGAGAGGGACTTAACCTTATCAACAAAGGCCCATCGCATAATTCCCCAGTGGTCACGACATATAATGCCAATTGCAGCAGATTTTGAGGTGTCTTTAAATGCTCCATCAAGATTCACTAATTTCAACGTTTGATAGGGTGGAGGGACCCAGTGAACTACTGCCTTGGTGGGGTTGCTGGAATCATTGCTGTAGCTCTCAGGATAACACGCCTGCCAGTGGTCGACATGGGATCTATGGGCACGCTCAATCACAATAACGGGGTCCGGGTCTGTGCCAAGAAAGGTCTTCTCGTTACGCCCTTTCCAGATGAACCATAATAGCCAGCAGATATAGGCAATATCAAAGTCATTGAGGTGAACTTGGGAGTTCATAAGATCTATCCACCATGTTCTGAAGTTGAGGATACTGCCTAGATCACATTTAATAGAAAGCCTGCTTCCAAACCATACACACCGAACCCAGGGGCAGTGGAAGAAGAGATGCTTAGTGGTTTCTCTAGCAGACTGACAAATGAGACATACATCCGAGTTCCCTCTTCGATGGCCTACAAGGGCTGCATTGGTGGCTATGGCATTTGACAGAATGCGCCAGATGAAGTTGACTATTTTGGGGAGCGCCTTAACTTTCCATGTTTTTTTCCAAATGTCACTAGGGTGATAAGACGAGGGACATGCGTAAAGATTGTGCATAGAAGGCGTAGTTCCAGTCAGATGATAGCCCATTTTAACTGAATAGCTTCCTTGCTTTGATAAGACCCACCGCATTCGGTCTTCATGCTGGGACCGGGGAACTGGAATAGCCAGAATAGCCTCACAAATATGATCCTCCACGTAGGGCCTAAGTGTGGTTAAATCCCAACCCCCACCTTCACAAGAGAAAAGAGATGATACTCTGTGATTAGACTGTTGTAATTCTTCATCTTCTGTATTTAATTTGAAGGTGGGCAAGGAGGGGATCCAATTATCCTTCCATATTTTTTTTGGATAAAGAGCACTGGCAATCTCGTCAGTGAAAGGATTGTTGTTATTCTACCCCCTACTGTATTTTCTCCTATATTTTCCATAAGCATTTTGTGTCCAAGGTGTCGAATCTTGGTTTTGGTCTCTTGCATCCCGGATGTCCGTAGATGCTGAACTGTTCATTCCTCAGGTTGCAACATCTTACTATTGCTTCTAGTAGCAACCAACTTAGGTCTCAAGAATCGAAGTTTACCGATTCCCCATGGTCGGTGCCAATGTTTTGTATAAGAACATAGATGTCTAGCCTAAAGGACTAGTGTATTGAAATTGGATTAGGTGACTCTCCAAGATATCTATGAGGCAGATACCAAAGAGATTTATCTATCACTGTGCATGTAGAGGCGTTGAGCCAAAAGGGGGTGGTGTGTGGTCAAAGCTGCCATTTTTACAACCACCTTGAGAAGTGCTTGACAAATGGTCCATATTTGGATCATAATTCTCAAATACACGAAATTGGTATTTACCTCCACATTGATACGTGGCTCCCACACTTACGATTCGTTTGAAAATCGAAATTGGGTGGAAAAAATAAACAACATAAATCAAACAAAGCGTCCTTTGTTTTTGTTTTGACTTTTGTGAACAAACCAAAGATTTGATTACTATGAAACTATTGTTGTTTCTAATATACTGAGTAGGTAGAAATTGAAATACAGTAAACAGAATTGCATACCAAGAATCGAATTAATTAAGTAGATTATATAGATAACAAACAATGCTTCGTACAATATTAAAAACCAGTAAACAAACTCACAAGATCGCCGAAATACGAATGAACAATGTAGAAATCCGGCCCAACGTACGTTGTGTCCTTAAGACAATTTTGCTCCTCAATACGGACGCCGAAGGTTACCGAGCAATTGCCTCCCGTGATAGAGCGGATTTTTCGTCCCCGTGAAGATGGCTCTGTCTTGCCCGAAGCCTAAGCGAATCCAACGAGTCTGCTTTCGGAACGCACAGAATGTATATGCAGAAAAGTGTATGCAGAGAAGAAAAACGTATTTTGTTCTGTGACTAGGGGCCCCTATTTATAGAGTTTGGAAAACAATGATCTGATGGACTTGTCTGTTCTGCAAACTGGTTCGTGCGAAAAGACACACCAGAACGGAACGAACAGAAGCGATTTGCGTCTGCAAGCGGCCGAACTCGAACGGACGGACGCACGGACACATTGCCACCGGTTGGCGCTAATGACGCGCGAATGAATTGGAAATATCGGAGGATCACAACTGAATTTCAAAAATAAAAAGATTATTTATTTTTAAAAAATAATTCAATAAAAAATTATTTTTTTATTTCACCCGTACGAACCGGGCGGGCGGCGCGCGCGACTGACCGAACAGAACCGAGCCGGCCGGACGGACGGCGGCGGCGCGCGCGCGTGTGTGGTGGACCAATGGTTGCCTAAGTCCTCCCCCCTCTACAAAAGTGGGATGGCCCAAGGGCCAATTAGTAGGAGCAAAGTTGGGGCTTATATACCCTCCAACCTCTCTCTACCTAAGCAATGAGGGACTTCTTACCACACACACAATCCTTCTTATTTGTTCCTCTTCTTTTCCATCCTTCTTCTTATTCATAACCTATGGGATTTTGTCCTTAAATTCTAACAATCCCCCACATGGATAAGAAGTAATTCCATCATGACCAAATGCAAATGAGTATGTATGCAAAGTGCGGTTCCTCTACGAGAAACAACTGCATCGAGAAAGGTAGGGGTTTCCTTTGAACCTTCTCTAGTAAAACCTATCGGATATACTGGCCTAATCAGTGGACGCGCTGTCTTGAACCGTTGACCTTTTAGTGTATACCGAGACAATAGGAGTTACACAGTTGCTCCTCTAGCATCGTTGGTTCTCATGCTTTGTGTCCATTTTGGCCCTGGACACCGCCTGGTTCTCGTGAGTGTTCTAGAGAATCGGCCGTTTAAATTCTCATAGAAGCGGCCCGCACTTCACACTCACATAGGTGATTCCTTGTGATGTAAGTCAACATACATCAACTGAACACATCAGATTTAAGAAACCATTAAAAGCTTAAAAGCTTACCCTTATATATACGCACTGTCTTGTCTAGAAATGAGTATGAGTTTAAAAACTCCACAGTGTTTAACAGTCGATCATCACTTAGTTGTCTCTTTGAACCTAGTTCGTGGGATCTCCACTCTTCTAGGTAGAGTTACCGCAATGACTAACAATGTATCGGCCTTAAACCCATTCCTTTGGACAAATTTTTAACTAACTCTCTAGGAATCCCTTTAGTCAATGGATCCACTATATTCTCTTTTGATTTAACATAATCAATTGAGATGATTCCATTCGAGAGTAGTCAGTCTAATCGGTATCATGTCTACGACGTATATGTCTCTGGCTTTGGCCAATTAGGAATGTCTTCCAAAAAATTACGAAGCCACTCGCCTTCCTCACCACTTTATCTAAAGCAATAAATTCTGCTTCCATAGTTGATCTTGCAATACAAGTCTCGCTTGGAAGACTTCCAAGACACAAGACCCCCACCAAGGGTGAATACATATCCACTTGTGGACCTTGTGTCATTAGAGCCGGTGATCCAATTTGCATCACAAGCACTCTTCTAGTACCGCAGGTACTTTTCATAATGCAAAGCAAAGTTTTGAGTTTGCTTTAAGTAACCTGAACTCTTTCCATAGCTCTCCAATGAAACTCATTTGGATTACTTGTAAAGCGACTCAACATGCTTATTGCATAGGCGATATCCGGTCTAGTGCAGTTCATGATATACATAAGACTGCCTAGCACTTGAGCATATTCCTTTTGTTTAACTGCTTCACCAGTATTTCTTAACAGTCGAAAACTAGATTCAATAGGGTTCGATACAGGAGATATATTTAAACTTTTGAATTTCTCAAGAATTTTAGAAATATAATGAGTTTGAGATAAGGCTAACCCACCGATGTTCTATGGATTTTAATTCCTAAAATAACATCACCTAGTCCCATATCTTTCATGTCGAACTTACTAGTAAGCAATCGCTTAGTAGCTTTAATCATTTGATTATTACTACCGTTATCAACATGTCGTCTACATAAAGACACACTATGGCAAACCCGTTTTCAGTGTTTCGAATGTAGACACACTTGTCACATTCATTAATAGTAAAGCCATTTGATAACATAACTTCATCGAATTTCGCATGCCATTGTTTTGGGGCTTGTTTAAGTCCATAAAGGGACTTTATTAAGCGACAGACTTTCCGTTCTTGTCCTGAGACAACAAATCCCTCAGGTTGTTCTAGATAGATTTCTTCCTCTAATTCACCATTCAAGAAAGCTGTCTTTACATCCATTTGATGTAACTCCAACTCATTCAGTGCTGCTAACGCGATTAACATCCGAATGGATGTAATTCTTGTAACAGGTGAATAAGTATCAAAGTAGTCTAGGCCTTCACGTTGTCTGTAGCCTTTTACTACCAGTCTAGCTTTGTACTTATCAATAGTGCCATCTGCTTTCATCTTCTTTTTGAAGATCCACTTAGTTCCAAGAGGCTTATTGCCAGGAGGAAGGTCAACCAACTCCCAGTGTGGTTTGACATAATGGATTCAACTTCACTATTAATAGCCTCTTCCCAGAGTGGCGCTTCAGGAGAACCCATAGCCTCTCTGAATGTTTGAGGCTCATTTTCCAATAGATAAGTCATAAAATCAGGACCAAAGGATTTTGAAGTCCTTTGCCTAGTACTACATCTAGGTTCCTCCTCTTTAAGATCATCATTAGTCATAGTATCCTGAGATATCACAGTGTTGTTATTATCATTACTTTTATTGTACGGAAATATGTTTTCAAAGAACGTAGCGTTCCTTGATTCAATAACCGTATTCATATGGATATCTGATACATCGGACTTATAAACCATAAAACGATATGCACTACTGTTATGTGCATAGCCAATAAACACACAGTCTACTGTCTTAGGTCCGATTCTTAACCTTTTAGGTTTGGGAATCTCAACCTTTGCCAAGCACCCCCACACTTTCAGAAATTTCAAGGAAGGTCTCTTTCCTTTCCATATCTCATATGGTATGCTTTGTATCGTTTTATGAGGAACTCTGTTTATTAGAAAATTGGCTGTTAGTACAGCTTCCCCCCACAAACTTTGTGGTAAACCCGACTCAATCAACAATGCATTCATCATTTCTTTCAAGGTTCGATTTTTCCTTTCTGCAATCCCATTTGATTGCGGAGCGTAAGGAGCAGTTGTCTGGTGGATAATACCGATTCTATACAAAATTCCTCGAAGGGGCCATCATATTCTCCCCACGATCGCTCCTTACCACTTTAATTTTCTTGTTAAGTTGATTTTCAACTTCATTCTTATATTGTTTAAACGCAATAATAGCCTCATCTTTACTATTAAGTAAATACACATAACAATATCTACTACAATCATCAATAAATGTAATAAAATATTTTTTATTACCCCTAGATGGTACAGGTTTCATATCACATATATCAGTATGTATTAAGTCTAACAACTCAGTTGATCTTTCAACAGGAGGAAATGATAACTTAGAAAATTTTGATTCAATGCATACTTGACATTTATCTTTATTTGAACAATCAACTTTAGGCAATAATTCTAAATGAATTAAATTTTTAATTGATTTATAATTAACATGTCCTAATCTTTGATGCCATAAATTAGAGGACTCAAGCATATAGACAGAAGCAATATTATTATTCATAGCACCGTTATTGGTGACAAGTCATTACATTAACTTTGAAAAGGCCCTCACTAAGGTAACCTTTCCCAACATACATATCATTCTTAGAAATTATAAACTTATCAGAAACAAATACAAGCTTAAAACCATTCTTGCTTAAGAGGGATCTAGAAATTAAATTCTTGCGAATATCAGGCACATGAAGCACATCATTAAGTGTCACGACCTTTCCGAAGTCATCTTCAAAACCACTTTTCCAACACCTTCAACCTTTGAAGTAGAAGAATTTCCCATATATAGTTGTTCATCTTGCTTCGCAGGAGTATAAGAAGAGAACATCCATTTGTTTGCACATACATGCCTAGTGGCACCAGTGTCCACCCACCATTCCTTGGTATTTCCAACCAAGTTACATTGCATTACCACTGCTGAAAGACTCATACTATCAATCATATCAGTAGCATTGTCAATCATATTGCTTCGGTGTTCTTCTTCTTGAGGTTCTTTGGCTTCCTACAATCTTTAGCACGGTGGCCAGACTTTCCACAATTGTAGCACTTGCCTTTGAACTTCTGGCTTTTGCTAGGGCCTTTGTTATGGCCTTGTTTGAATGATCCCTCATTAGAGCGTTTCCGTTTCTTGGGCTTTGGATCATCTTCCACAATATTGGCCTTTGAAACTATAGGATTGCCGCCAAGTTTCTTTTCAGAAATCTTGTTGTCTTCTTCTATTCTCACCTTACAATCAAATCTTCAAGTGACATCTCCTTACGCTTGTGTTTAAGGTAATTCTTGAATTCTTTCCAAGATGGTGGCAATTTTTCAATAAATGCAGCAACTTGAAAAGACTCGCTAAGAGACATCCCTTCAAAGATGAATCTCATGCACAATCAGTTGTAGTTCTTCAACTTGACTCACCACAGATTTAGAATCAAGCATCTTGAAGTCCAAAATCTGCCAACTATAAATTTCTTTAAGCCAAATCTTCGCTTTGTACTTCTTGTCCGGATTCTCCCATAATGCTTTAGTTGTATCTAAAGCACTATATACGATATACAATGTATTGTCTAGACCATTGAGAATGTAGTTTCTACAAAGGAAATCGAATGCTTCCAAGCATCTATCGCAAAGAACCTTCTCTCTGTCAGCCGGTTGTCCTTCTTCCAATTTTGGAGCATCCTCAGTGAGAAACCGTGCCAAGTTCAATGTGGTTAAGTAGAAAAACATTTTCTATTGCCATCTTTTAAAATCATTCCCATTGAACTTTTCAGGTTTTTCACCATGAATTGGAACAGGAATACAGATTCTATTCAATACTACTACCAACACATGAAATCAGTAATGATTTCAATGATTTCAATCATAAAAAATTGTCTTAAGATTGTTGTTTCTAATATACTGAGTAGGTAGAAATTGAAATACAGTAAACAGAATTGCATACCAAGAATCTGAATTAATTAAGTAGATTATATAGATAACAAACAATGCTTCTGTACAATATTAAAAACCAGTAAACAAACTCACAAGACTGCTGAAATACGAATGAACAATGTAGAAATCCGGGCCCAACGTACGTTGTGTCCTTAAGACAATTTTGCTCCTCAATACGGACGCCGAAGGTTACCGAGCAATTGCCTCCCGTGATAGAGCAGATTTGTCATCCCGTGAAGATGGCTCTATCTTGCCTGAAGCCCAAGCGAATCCAACGAGTCTGCTTTCGAACGCACAGAATGTATATGCAGAAAAGTGTATGCAGAGAAGAAAAACGTATTTTGTTCTGTGACTAGGGGCCCCTATTTATAGAGTTTGGAAAACAATGATCTGATGGACTTGTCTGTTCTGCGAACTGGTTCGTGCGAAAAGACACACCAGAACGGAACGAACAGAAGCGATTTGCGTCTGTTGCAGCCGAACTCGAACGGACGGACGCACGGACACAGCCGCTGGTTGGCGCTAACAGACGCGCGAACGAATTGGAAATATCGGAGGATCACAACTGAATTTCAAAAATAAAAAGATTATTTATTTTTAAAAAATAATTCAATAAAAAATTATTTTTTTATTTCACCCGTACGAACCGGGCGGGCGGCGGCGCGCGCGTGGTGGACCAATGGTTGCCTAAGTCCTCCCCCCTCTACAAAAGTGGGATGGCCCAAGGGCCAATTAGTAGGAGTAAAGTTGGGGCTTATATACCCTCCAACCTCTCTCTACCTAAGAAATGTGGGACTTCTTACCACACACACAATCCTTCTTATTTGTTCCTCTTCTTTTCCATCCTTCTTCTTATTCATAACCTATGGGATTTTGTCCTTAAATTCTAACAACTATATATGTACAAAAAGAAATACAGTACTCAAAACGCCATAGCAAACCACCTAACAACAAACAAAACTAATTGTACCAGTAAGAAATCTTTAAACAGCCGGTACTTTTCTTGTTCACAACAAGAAATAATAGCTCCAAATTAAACAGTCAGTTTCAAGACAAATTTTCCTAACAGAAAATTGGTTATCAAAGTTTAATCCTCTTGTTTTTTTGTGGACCACTCAAACCTTTTAACAGCACTCCGCTATCATCGCGGCAAATAAATAGTAAATAATATTTTCTCCGATCTTTAATATAAGACATATTTACCTAATTTAATTAGATTAAGGAAGTTAGTTAGGTTAGTTAATATGATATGCATTTTCTAAAATATCATAGTCATCTTCTTTAATTCTCTCATCTCCTTGATTATTGTTGAGGGAATATCAATAGGGTGAATTAATAAGAGATTGACAAATATAATAATTATATCTTATATTTAGGACCAATATCAACTTCTTAAATACATCTTATATTAAGGAGTGGAGGAGTAATTAAGTAGAAGGGGCTATATTTTGTTTACACAAAATCAAGTATTGGAACTGAATAATAAAATTACGTTAGAATAAACCGACTAATGATGGTTGAATTAGATATATAACAAGTAGAAGGAAGCCAAAATAAATCTTTGCGGGTAGATTATTACTTATATTTAGGACTTGGTATGGGAGAATATTACTTATAAATAATAGAACTCACGGAGTATTTACAATAAGTTGGGTATGATTAAAAATGGAAAAAAAATTAAAATTATATTTTTAAGAAAATGTAAGACTAATTGAGAGTCATTTTCTTAACATGTACGTACATTACGGATTGCGGTCAATTTTTAAAAATATATTTTTTGATAGTGGGGTTAAATGGAAAATAAATATCTTTTAAGAAAAACTATCTCTCTATTCTCTAACAATAAAGACTTAATAATATTGGATAAATAAAAATATAAAAGAAATCAAGATAAATATAATTAGTTTGTTTCTCTGCATTCTATTAAATTAAAGATTAAAATTAGCGTTATTAAAAATATGGATTTATTAGTCTTATTTTTATATACATTAGACTTTTTTAAAAATTAATTTAAAATACACTTTAGATTCCTTTTGAACAGAAAATTTTAAAATTAGATAGATATTCATGCAATAAGTATAGAAACTTTGGTGACGATACTAAATTTTGACATTACCTGAACTCATAATCCTCCAACTCATTAATTACACTAGTTTGACATAAATAATTTTTTATTACCAAAATTACTATAAAAAATCCAAGAATATCTAAATTTGAACTCATAAAATATAGAATACTCCGCCAATTTTCTTTATTGAAAAAATTCTAAAAATGTATAGTTTAACCAATATTATATGAATAATAGAAAGAAAATAAAATTGCTGAAAAAACAAGAATCTAGATATAGATACTCTTTGATTTTAGATAATAAATTGTTTATCGTTAGGTTTATTGTTGATGCAGTTGAAATCAAAAATTATTATTTTTTCCATGTCACATAACATAGTGGGGTTTCATTTAATAATAACATAAACTGAATAGAGAAGATCTGATATTTAATATTTTGGCAACAAAAATTTGATATTTAGTTTATTGTTAATTAAAGAGAGTTAATTTTATTTTTTATTTAAAGTAAAGAGATTTAATTTGGCTTTAAAAAAGATAAACTCATTATTGACTAAATCATAATTACACGTAAGCTTTCCGCAATCCACCCTTAATTCATGTCTATATAAATTCACTGATCGAAATTAAAGTCATACTTTCACAGTTCAGTGACTTGAGTCGTACTGCTGTCTGTGAGAGTATTTGTGAGAGTATTTGCCTTGTCCCACCATCTCCGAAGAAAACTACCAGTGAGGAAGAGAGTATAGAGATGATGAACAACGATTATTCATTGTTCTTTACCTCTCAGATGCAGACGCTCAGTCCCGGACAAGAAACCCAGGGCCACCCTAGAAGCTCCAAGAACAAGCCTAATAAAGAAGCCCCATGTCCTCCCGTCAACGTGATGGCTCCTTACATTCTTGAAGTTCCTGATGGCAACAACATCGTCCAGGCTATTTACCAGTTTAGCATCAGCAAGAACAACGGCCTCTACGTCTTTGCAGGACGCCGTACAAAAAAAGTAACTACCGATGAACTTCTTGAGAAAATATCACTCAAAGAAACTCAGAAAGACACAAGATTCTGTAGAATTATTTGCAATAGAATTAGATTTTGATATTCTTTTATTGTTCTTTAATTTATTAATTATTATGAGATATAGTAGTTGTGATTTATTATATTATTAAATTATGTCTAAAAAATGTGTCAAAGTAAAAAATTTGTTGAATGAAAAATTCTCACATCATTGGCTTCTTTATATGAGGGGCTCTTACAATGTAGAAGGATGCTCCTTTACATTTTCTTCTCATCCCATTCTAACAAGTGTCTTTCTTTATACATTTCCTCTCATCTCATCCCAAAGAAGTGTCTTTCTTTATGCCTTTCCTTCATCCCATCCGAACAAGTGTCTTTCTTTAGGTTGTGGGCTCTTAAAGATGTCCCTTTACCTTTTCTCTCATCCCATTCTAACAAGTGTCTTCTTATTCTATAAGATAATTTGTATTTCTTCCTCTTTTATAGTATTTTACTTGTATATTATTTAGAGTAAAATTAGATTATGGTATTTCTCTTGTTATTGTCTTATTATCTTATTTATTATTTATTAATTGTTATTAGATATAGTAGTTGTAATTTATTATATTAATAAATTACCTCTGGAAACTTTGTGCCGCTTCCGCAACATGCCCAACTTCCCTACAAAAGAAGAGGAAGAAGTTGTACAAACAGAAACTGGCAATTCCAATAATGACGTAACGGGAGGCTTGTACTTGGATTTGAAGCTCTGATGAGCTTCTCCTCCAAAATTCAACGGTGTTAGACCTCTGCATTGTTTGTTGATTTGTTTTCATCAATGTTGCATCTCTATGTTCACCTCTGTGCCACTTTGAATTCACTGTCGAGATATTATTGCAAGCATCATAAAAGTAGAACCAAAAGGATAAATGAAGAGCATGACAAATTTTTCCTATTTTTCAAAAATTGAGGGCAAAAAATTAAAGATATTTACAGCACAATTATACGAGCGGCCTAGAAACTGAGAACCAGACCAATTTTACTCTTGTTAATGCGGATTTGTTTTAACTTTTTATAAGTGCTTTTAAGTCATTCAAGGTATATAAAAGGAATTTTGTCTTAGCTAACGGAAAAGTACTAAAAAATGCAAGGATGACCATAAATCAAGATAAAGTTCTAATAACTACGGTTTTGGTATAGTCTATGTCTGACATGCCTTATATCATCATCAACACCTAGATACTTAACCTGATTTTTTGCATTTTGTGCTTTCATAAATTAATAATTAATTTAATAATAATTAATAAATTAAAGAACAATAAAAGAATATCAGAATCTAATTCTATTGCAAATAATTCTACGGAATCTTGCGTCTTTCTGAGTCTCTTTGAGTGGTACGTATTTTCTCTACCGGTAGTTACTTTTCTTGGACGGCGTCCCTAAACTATTGCTCCAACTTTGGCCTTGCTGAGCCATTATCTTCCAAAAAAACTGCGCCCACACATCGGGACAGTAACGTGCGTGTTTGGATTTGAACTCATCCTTCACACTAGAATTTGGGAGCTGCAAAAGGAAGGGTTTCGGGTTACAAACAAAAACAAAAGCTTAACAAAGTGAAACTACAAAGATTACACAACAATTATACCTTCAACAAGGTGGGATGATATTAAACCTTGATGGGCCGCACTAAAACTGAGAAAACAGAGAGTATTGGAAGGGGAAATGGGTGTTTAGTCGATTAGGGTTCCAAATCCCGTGATTGGGGTTTTTAAAAAACCCCTCTGTACTGGTTTAGTCGACTAAGACTTACGGCTTAGTTGACTAAATCGTGGGGTTTTCAAAAAAAAAATAAAAAATTGGCCCGCGTTTTAGTCGACTAAACCATGGATTAGTCGACTAAATAAGACAAATGGGTTAATAGTTTCCAGACAGAGGCATTTTGATAAATAGTTATTTAATAAGGGGCAAATTAGTCAAAAAAACCATAGATTACTACTTGACAGTAAAAAATAAAAACAAACTTTTTTACCAAAAAACAACCAGCGTGCTTTTACTGAAATTAAGAAATAAAAACAATTTGGCGCCAGGTCAGTTAAGATGATCCAAGCCGGCCCAAAACAAACGTTTTGAATTTAATATGAGGGTGAGGGTGAGAGGTGGTGGGAGACAGAAAGGGGTAAAAACGTTTATTTTACTCAAATCTTCACCGTTGGATGAGATTATAATCTAATGGTATTGAGAGAGGTAGGCAAAATAAGGGTAGGTAGAATAATCTATCCCTAAGATTTAATCTATTATACATAAAAATATGATACAGATTAAAATTTAAATATATTCAGATTAAATCAAATATATTATTTAAGTAATTGAGATAATGTAGATATAGATATTTTGCCTTCTAAAAATATCCATACCCATCTCTATATATATAGAGACTCCTTCCGTCTCATTTTGTATACTCGATCTCCATCGCTGTTAAGCTCTTCTCTTTGAAGTCTGGTACGTTATTCTCCTTTGTTTTAATTTTTTTCATCTTATTTAGTTATACATGCGTAACCTACTTGATGATGTAACCTTAGCTTCTTGCGTTTCATATTCAATTTTCCCGTATGAATTGAAGCAGCTTGGGCTAGTCTATTTACTTATTTATACATGTATTTATATATGTGAAAAAGCGGCTTTTTTTCCCAATTTGCCCTTATTAAATAACTATTTACTAAAATGCCCATGTCTGGAAACTATTTCCCAATGTGCCTCTGTCAAATAACTATTTTCCTACTTCCTAGCTCGTAGTTGTTGATTTAGGATTATTTAATTTTTCATCTGTATAAGTATACCTCATTTAAGAGGAATAAATCACGGATGAATAAAGAAATTCTTTTTTGGAGTTCAATTTTTAACTATATATATATATATATATATATATATATATATATATATATATATATATATATATATATATATATATATATATATATAAGAATCACTTGATTATATTTAATGAATTGTTAGTATCTCTGCACAATAAAGAATCACTTGTTTTTCCTCCTTTCTCTTCATTAAATCTGGAAGTTAATTTTTATGTCAGTGCATAGATCTCAAAAAGTTATGTGGAATCAAAAAAAGAATCACTTGATTCGGACTTCCGAGCCAGAAGTTATGGCCTTCCGAAGTTTTAACCTTTTTTTTTTATGATTTAGTCGACTAAATGGGTTTTTTAGTCGACTAAATCGCGGGGTCTTCAAAAAAAATTTTGCCCGCGTTTTAGTCGACTAAACAGGGGGCACATTGGGAAATAATTTCCAAACATTGACATTTTGGTAAATAGTTATTTAATAAGGGACAAATTAAAAAAAAAGCCGTGAAAAAAGCACATAACCAAAATTTTTTAAAAGCATTAAAGACTTTTTTCAAAAAACTAAACTGTAGGTACCCTTGGATTTCTATATCACAGGCATTGTTATAATTGCATGTAGCCTGTAAAATTAAAGTGATTATTCATGCACGTCGATGTTACGAGTAGCATGGATGAAATGTTTAATTTATTAGATTAGATAGAGGGAGAATGACATATAGGTCTCAACTAAGGGAAATAATATATGGACGTACGAGTCTCATAAATTGTTAATGAGTTAATGGTAACTGATTCACTTGTTAATTCCTCATGTTCACTTGTCAATATGGACTTTTCTTATATTATTATTTTTCTTGGTTGAGACCTAAAAGTCATTCTCCCTTAGATATATGTTAACACTGTCTTATTTATTACTGTATGTTGATACTTCCTCCAGTCCTAAATAATACAAGACAAAGTTATTTTTTTGGTGATATCAAAGAATCTAATTAAATTACTCTAAAATATTTATATTTGTTATTTTTTCTCTAAACTATTTTGCATAACTTATCAACTGATATATAAGGATACAAAACATATGTATAATTAAGTACTTACTTAATTAACTTCATTTATCTCTCTAAAAAAAGTCAACTCGGTCATATATCTGGGACTGTATTATTCGTTGATAATCAACTGCTTGTTTCTTATTATACACTTGCTTCTCTTGTCAGAAGCAGCTCGGATAAATGGCAACATCAACATCGGTGAAAACGGTCACCGATGATGAAGATAATCAAATTTTTGTGAATGACGACAAGGTAGAATCATCGACTCCGACAAATCAAGCAGAATTGAGGTGCAAGATAGAAAAGCTTACAAATGAACTTGAGATGTCTAAATTTTATCATGAATTTCGGAAGGAATTACAAAGAAAACCAATTTCTGAATGCATACGAAGGGTTTTAGGATCAGAGTCAAAGATGCAAATGATAATTTACGGTATTGGCAGTATTTCCGATGAGAGTGAGGGAAATAAAAATGCTCCTAAGTTGCAGCTTAGTCTTGCAATATTAATGAAAAAAGATTTCACTTGGATTGGGGAGGTCCAAGTATTTGATCCTGTCCTTTCAGAGATTGAAATTCAAGTTTTGAAATCTTTTGGTTGTACGGTCTTATCCATCAACGAAGAAGGAAGAAGGCAAGCCCTCAAACCAACTATGTTCTTTATGCCACACTGTGAACTAGACTTATACAACAATCTCTTGGAAGCAAATTGGAAACCAGACCTATTAAGTAATGTTATCATATTTGGTAACAGCCTTGATAGGTATATCAAGCAACATGAACTCTTCTCAAAACACTTTTCTTCAAATTATATGAAAAGAAAATTAAATATTTGGGAAATGATGGGGCATGTTTTGGCTGCTCAAACATTTACTGATGAATTCAAAATGACAACAATTTCTTATGAGCCATGTGGTCTCTACTGCCATTCCTTTTTCGGTTTAAATTGGCATTTTTTCGGCTCTCTCACAACTAGAAAGATGCAGATGATGCGAAAGAAGACTATGGAAGAACACGGTGTAAATCTATAAGAATGAATCGGTTTTATAGTTTTGCTTATCAGGATTGTTGTTTTTTAGTTTGTGAGATGTGTGTTACTGTTTCGATTTTTGAGTATTTGTTTGGTCTCGGCTAACAATTTTTTATATATTAATAAAATGCAACTTTTGCCCAAAACAATATCATTATTCATTATCACCTCCTATATAATCTATCCCTCACAATTAAATGAATTAATTATCTTCTACCATCATTTGAACAGTTTTCTACGAGTTTTTTCTTCACAATCAATGTAATATCTGCTTTAAAAACAACACCAGATATTTTCATATTACTGTATTTGTCCATTTCCCCATTTTTGCCTTATTAACTGTGGTCTCCACTTTTAATGGTAATTAATGCATTGATAAAAATTTTCAGCATATACTTAATTAATGGTTATTAAAAAGGGTTTAATATTTCTGCTTTTATTGCAGATTTTTTTTTTTCTGTCACACTCACATAAAAATGAGTGGGTACCATTGTAAAGAGAAGAAAGAGAAAATATCAGTAGGACCCACTCACTTTTATGGGAGTGTGGCAGATAAAAATTTTCTAAAAGCAGAAACATTAAACCCTATTAAAAATTGTATTTTCAAAATAATTAATTACACGTTATTAGTGATTTGCAATCTCTAATCACCTGTATATTTTTAATTAGAGATTGTGTTTAATGGTGATTGATGGATTGATGAAGAAATTTTAAAAAGTGTATTTTCATAATGGATTGATATGCGATCTCTAATCTCATTTATATTTTTAATATCCGGTTATTAATGATTTGCAAATAGTTATTCTATGTATGTTTGAAAATAAAGTTGACTGGTTGCAAGTAATAAATAATGCGTAATTAATGGCTTAAAAGTATTTTGAAAATAGAATAAATCGTCATCAACTATAACCTTGAAATATTGTAAAACATGCTCCAGTTAAAAATGAGTTGCATATAAAGCTGGGAATCAGGGCTAACCCTTGAAGAGCCAAGGGGTAAGAAAAATATATGTTTTTCAAGTATTGGAACTATTTTTTCTACATTTTTTTCCTAAATTTTTTTTCAATTTTTCATTTTTTTACATAATAATTTTTGTTTGTACCATCTTTTTTTTTTTTGGTTGATTTCTATACATTGTGAATCATTTTACTTTCTACACTCCTTTTTCTGATCATTTGAAATTCTACACATCATCAAATTCCACAACCCAATCAATTATCATCTATTCTCAAAGCAAAGGAATCATGGTTTTTCACATTGGCCAAGGTAGATAGATGTTAGGTCTTTCAAAAAGAATCTTTAATTGGTTTTTCAATTAGGTTCAAAATAAGGATTCAAAAGGGAATATTATCAATTAGGTAGGCTTGAAAGGCTTAATCGCATTTTATGAAGTGCCCTAATCATTTCTTTAAATCTTATGAAATAAATCAAAAGCTTTGAAGAATTCCAAAGATTATTTTAAAATTAACAGTTTGAAACAAAAGGCATAAAACCTACTTTGCCACAAAGCCCTTAAACAATAACATCTAAAATAAAGTTAACTCCAATAGTGCTTTTTAACTTAAAAATTCCCGAATAGCATGATTTATCAATGCAATACATCCATCAATGCACATTAAACAAAATTTCCTATCAAATATAAAAGATTGAGCAATAATTTATATCATCGGATCATTCGAGCAACTTTGACAGATAACCTAGAATTTTAGTTCATTTTTGACATTTTTCACAAACAAAAATTTAAGTATGAGAAATTTCAAACATTCCAACAAACAAATTGTACCAGTAAGAAGTCTTTAAACAGCCGGTACTTTTCTTGTTCACAACAAGAAATGGGGTGTGCATGGGAACCATTCTGTTTCCCAGCACTGATTTTGAGATGAAACAGTTTTTTCTAATTCTGTGCCTGGGAAAAGTTCTGAGAATCAGAATTACGTTTGTTAACTCATTTTATTTTTATTTTTGTAATTTTTATATTCAAAAAATTATTTATGTGGTGGTGGCGGCGGCGGTGGTCGTGGTCGTGGCGGCGGCGGCGGTCGTGGTGGTGGTGACGGTGGCGGTGCGATGGGGGTGGGGGTGGCGGCGGCGGTGGCGGTGGCAGTGGGGGTGGCGACAATGGTGGTGGCGGCGGTGGTCGTGGTGGTGGCGGTGCGATGGGGTGGGGGTGGGGGTGGTGGTGTTGGCGGTGGCGGCGGTGGGGAGGGTAGTTGATCCGTCGCTTAGGATGATTGGAATTTCTTTGCTTCGTCAATGTCACAATCGAGAGAAGGGGGAAAATAGATTTTGACTTTGTGCTCTGGAATAGAGAAGCAGAAATTTTCTGCTTCTTTTTTTAATTCCCAAAGAAAAAAACCAAATTCATCCTCGAACAATAAAAAAACCATATTTACCAAACACAATTACTATCCAATTTTGTTCCTAGGAACAGAAATTAAGGAAAAACTCATTTTGGGAGTGTTAGGGTGTGCATGGTAACGCTCCCAGAATGTGTTTTTTGTTAATTTCTGTTCCCTGGAACACAAATGGATGAGAAATCTGTTTGGTAAATCCGATTTTTTTGTTCCTGGATGAACCGGTTCAATTTTTGTGCTTGGGAATAGAAAAAAAGCAGAAAATTCATGCTTTTCTATTTCTGAGCATAAAATCAGAATTTATTCCTCAACCTACAACCTCTCTTCTTTCTCTCGAAAACCTTTCGCAGTGTCAACTACCCTCCCCACCTCCACCGCCGCCACCACCACTACCGCCGCCGCCGCCGCTGCCACCACTCCCACCGCCGCCGCCTCACCGCCACTACCACCACCACCACAACCGCCGCCGTCACCACCACCCCCACCTCACCGCCACCACCACCACCCCCACCGCACCACCGCCGCCGTCGCCACCACCGCCGCCGCCACCACCACCCCTACCGCACCACCACCACCACCGTCGCCGCCGCCACCGCCACCGCCGCCGCCCCAACCTCACCGCCACTACCTCTACCACCACCACCACAACCGCCACCACCACCCCCACCGCCACCACCACCGCCACCACGACCACCACCGCCACCGTCACCACCACCCCCACCTCACCGCCACCACCCCGCCGCCGCCGCCCCCACCTCGTCGCCGCCACCCCCACCTCATCGCCACCACCGCCACACCGCCACCACGACCACCACCGCCCTCCACCGCCGCCGCCCCCACCGCCACCGCCACCGCCACCGCCACCACCACCACCGCCACATAAATATTTTTTGAATATAAAAATTACAGAAATAAAAATAAAATGTGTTAACAAACGTAATTCTGATTATCGAAATGAAAAAAAAATTTGTGTTAACAAACGTAATTCTGATTCTCGGAGTAAAAATAAAATGAATTACAAATGTAATTCTGATTCTCAGAACTCTTCCTGTGCACGTAATCGAAAAACTGCTCCATCTCAAAACCGTGTCTTTGGAATGAATGGTTGCCATGCACAGCCTTACCATGCACACCCATAATAGCTCCAAATTAAACAGTCAGTTTCAAGACAAATTTTCCTAACAGAAAATTGGTTATCAAAGTTTAATCCTCTTATTTTTTTAATTTATTATACATAAAAATATGATACAGATTAAAATTTAAATATATTTAGATTAAATCAAATATATTATTTAAGTAACTGAGATCATGTAGGTATAGATATTTTGCCTTTCAAAAATATCCATACCCATCTCTATTTTTCGTTGAAGAAGAATCCCCCAGTTTACCAACTTTTTCTTTTTCACATAGTGGCTCCCATGATTCAGGTATGCCTTCCGTTTTTTATTTTGATTTTTTCGTTATAGGTATAGATGGGTTCACCTTCTTCACGCCATACTGAGGGATCTATGTCTGGGGAGTCGAGTTTCAGAAGTCGCTCGAGAGCTTCAACGGACACAGACCTGTGGGTTACCAATGAGGTGCTTCATATTATATCCAAGACGACTGCAACCGAGGTTGCTAGGCTCCTGTTGGCAGTGGAAAGGGCTATACCCTTTGTCTACCCCATGGAGATGAGCCAGTTTGTTCCCCTCAGGAAGGGAATAATCCATCTTTCTTCTTCTTCTACCAAGACTTGATTACCTAGCTCGGTATTCATTTCCGTTTACCAAGTTTCAAATTGACTTGTTAAATCATCTTTAGCTTGCTCCTTCTCAACTTAACCCCAACGGCTGGGCTTTTGTTATCGCCTTTGAGTGTCTTTATAAATCTTTAGATGTAGCTTGTACGGTTCCCGTCTTCTTTTACTTTTTTACGGTCCATATGGCTCGAGCTGGTAAAGAGCCCTCAGATAGAAAGGGTTGGACCTCACTCCGGGGTGTCCCTAATCGAAAACCTTTTACAGTTTTTTTAGTCTTTCAAGAACTTCAAAACTGGTTTTTTCAAGGTTGCTGTCGAGCCCGGGCAGCACCCTTGGTTCCTTAGAACCCCCGAGTCCAGGGATGTGGAGTGGAAATTCCCATTGTACTGGACTTAAAACCATCAAAAATTTACTCCATCCTCCTACCACATTCCTGAAATGAGTTTCACTGACTCCGAGGCCAACTCGGTATCCACTATAATTGCATATGTCGACAAACACGACCCTGTTAGCGCAGCCCAATACATTTCATAGCCATAGGCCAGGTCGGGTTTGGCAACGAGTACGAAACCTTATTTTTGTATTTGTACTGTATGCTTTTTCTTTCCCCTAGAGAGGAATCCATTTAAATCTTCTAACTTTGTTTTCTTGACCTGCAGCTACACGCATGGGGAAGCGGCCTCATTATGTTGACATAATGAAACATGGCCAGGCGGCTTCAGGTACAGAGAAGAGCCAGAAGCGCCAAGCTCCAAAGCCTAGAAAAACTGTAGTCGAAATGAGCTGCCCCGACCAAGAAAACTAGGAGTGTTAAAGAAGTCCCAACTCGAACAAAAGATGCCTCGACTTTTGCTACTCGAACCTCTGCTCCACACGTTCCACAGACTTCTCCTCCTTGCGCTACTCAACCTCCTCCTTCTTCTCCTCCTTTATGTTGTATGTGGATGGGAAGTCGGCGATGATGAACCTTACCTGTTCTGATTTGAAGGCTTCTTTTGTTCCCAGCGTTAATCTGAGATTGATATACCCTTTAGGACAAGTGTCTTCTCCGTTAAAACCTCTGAGGGTTGCTTTGTACGACTTCAAATCCTCTTGATCGAGGTTCATCATTTTAAAAGCATCCCAGAAGATAATGTCTGCGGAGCTTCCAGCATCTTCAAAGATCTTCTTAACCTGGCAATTCACCAAGGTGCCTGTAATCACCAAACCGTCTTCACGACCCAGGACTATGTCCTTCAAATCTTCCTTAGAGAAGTATAGTAGGGGAGGTTTTGGCTTGCCAAGATCTTCTTTGAACTTTGGTTGATCCCTTATTGAAAGGACCTCCCTTGAGTACTTCTTTCTCTGGCTCACTGTGTCTCCCCCTCCTCCAAGTGCTCCGCTGATAACATTACAGTTAAACTCGAGTTCAGGAAATTCATCATCGTGACCATCTGGCTTCTTTTGTTTTTCATATTTCTTTTTATTTCCAGGACCCGACCTCTTGCTGTGACTTCCTTGCTGCCGCTTATTATTCTTCCACCCCTAGGTTTTTATCACATATTGTCATAGTTTGCCTTCTCTGATGAACTTTTTTATCGTATCTCAAAGACCCCAGCATTGATCCGTAGTGTGTCCAGGTCCGTCATAAAATTCACGTAACCGTGATTGATCTACGACTGCTTTGTTGTGAAATGGTCAAGGTCGGTCAACTTTTTTCATCTCGGTTAATTCTACCTCTCTCCAAACTTGGGATCGTCAGACGTTTAAAGGAGTGTACCTCTTATACTTTCCTTCATACTTACCACCTTGAGACTTATTGTCCAGGTTCCTTACGCAGAAATCTTGTCTTTGACTTCTGAGTTGTTCATTTCCTTTCAAAGGTGGACTCTTCCTCCTCTCCTTTGCCATAGCATTGGCGATCACCATTTGCTCTAATTCCAGATACTTCTTTGACCGAGTTCTGAAATCTACCAGGGTCTTGACGAGATCCTTGTAAATTGACTTTGCCAGCCGAGATGTACCATCCAGGCTGGCTACGATTCAGTGCACGTGCACATCTTCTTGCAATCCATGCACTTGTAGAGTGGCATCTTTAAAACGATCCAAATACTTGTGGAGCATTTCCTTGGTTGCTACTTGACCTTGCCGAGAGTGAACTCAGACTTTGGTTGTTTTTTGCTTGTTGCAAAATTTAGCAAGAACTTATCTCCCAGATCTTCAAAATTCTGGATTGACTTTGCCGACAAAGTGTAAAACCATGCTTGCGCAACACCTCGCAATGTTGCGGAAAATAATCGAGAAATGATGGGCTCCTCGAATCCCCTTACGAACATTTCTATGTTGAACGTATTAAGATGGGCTTGCGGATCCTAGCTTCTATCATATTTTGGCAAATCGATTGCATCAAATTTTTTTGGATAAAGAGCACTGGCAATCTCGTCAGTGAAAGGATTGTTGTTATTCTGCCCCTACTGTATTTTCTCCTATATTTTCCATAAGCATTTTGTGTCCAAGGTGTCGAATCTTGGTTTTGGTCTCTTGCATCCCGGATGTCCGCAGCCTGTTTGTTCTTCGTGAGTGTAGGATCCGGGCCCGAACCTCAGGGATTCGAACCCGGTCTTGATTGGCCAAGTTACTTGCACCATTATTGATTCGAGGGCCTTCAACATCAACTTGAGCAGAGGCCGAGGCATTAACCCGACTAGGGCCACTCTCATTTCGGTTCCCATTACGAACGGGGTTCTCAAATCGCCTGAGGTGCTCCTCCAACAATTGAATTCTTTGCCTCTCTTGTTGCCACAAACCGCATTACGACGATCCATGTTCGGAACGATCGTATCCTCCGCTTACGGATGATGATGCTGAACTGTTCGTTCCTCGGGTTGCGGCATCTTACTATCGCTTCGGTAGCAACCAACTTTGGTCACAAGAATCGAAATTTACTGATTCCCCATGGTCGGTGCCAATGTTCTGTATAAGAACATAGATGTCTAGCCTAAAGGACTAGTGTATTGAAATTGGATTAGGTGACTCTCTAAGATATCTATGAGGCAGATACCAAAGAGATTTATCGATCACTGTGCATGTAGAGGCGTTGAACCAAAAGGGGGTGGTGTGTGGTCAAAGCTGCCATTTTTCCAACCACCTTGAGAAGTGCTTGACAAATGGTCCATATTTGGATCATAATTCTCAAATACACGAAATTGGTATTTACCTCCACATTGATACGTGGCTCCCACACTTACGATTCGTTTGAAAATCGAAATTGGGTGGAAAAAATAAACAACATAAATCAAACAAAGCGTCCTTTGTTTTTGTTTTGACTTTTGTGAACAAACCAAACTCTGACAACAATAACAACAACATGCTCTCGAATTCCCTTCTATATATTTTATCATCCATATCAAAAGCCTCCAAATAGCTACTTTCTTTCTTTTTTCGGCCTGAATTAAAGATTTGATTACTATGAAACTATATATGTACAAAAAGGAATACAGTACTCAAAACGCCATAGCAAACCACCTAATTGTACCAGTAACAAATCTTTAAACAGCCGGTACTTTTCTTGTTCACAATAAGAAATAATAGCTCCAAATTAAACAATCAGTTTCAAGACAAATTTTCCTAACAGAAAATTGGTTATCAAAGTTTAATCTTGTTGATTTTTAGCACTCCCCTATCATCGCGGCAAATAAATATTAAATAATATTTTTTCCAATCTTTAATAAAAGACATATTTACCTAATTTGATTAGATTGAGGAAGTTAGTTAGGTTAGTTAATATGATATGCATTTTTTTAAATATCAGTCATCTTTTTTAATTCTTTCATTTCCTTGATTATTGTTGAGGGAATATCAATAGGGGTGAATTAAGAAGAGATTGACAAATATAATAATTATATCTTATATTAAGGACCAATATCAACTTCTTAAATACATCTTATATTAAGGAGCGGAGGAGTAATTAAGTAGAAGGGGCTATATTTTGTTTACACAAAATCAAGTATTGGAACTGAATAATAAAATTACGTTAGAATAAACCGACTAATGATGGTTGAATTAGATATATAACAAGTAGAAGGAAGCCAAAATAAATCTTTGCGGGTAGATTATTACTTATATTTAGGACTTGGTATGGGTGAATATTACTTATAAATAATAGAACTCACGGAGTATTTACAATAAGTTGCGTATGATTAAAAATGGAAAAAAAATTAAAATTATATTCTTAAGAAAATGTAAAACTAATTGAGAGTCATTTTCTTAACATGTACGTACATTACGGATTGCGGTCAATTTTTAAAAATATATTTTTTGATAGTGGGGTTAAATGGAAAATAAATATCTTTTAAGAAAAACTATCTCTATTCTCTAACAATAAAGACTTAATAATATTGGATAAATAAAAATAGAAAAGAAATCAAGATAAATATAAGTAGTTTGTTTCTCTGGATTCTATTAAATTAAAGATTAAAATTATCGTGACTTTTTGCCAACTAAAATTAGCGTTATTAAAAATATGGATTTATTAGTCTTATTTTTATATACATTAGACTTTTTTAAAATTAATTTAAAATACACTTTAGATTCCTTTTGAACAGAAAATTTTAAAATTAGATAGATATTAATGCAATAAGTATAGAAACTTTGGTGACGATACTAAATTTTGACATTACCTGAACTAATAATCCTCCAACTTATTAATTACACTAGTTTGACATAAATAATTTTTATGACCAAAATTATTATCATAAATCCAAGAATATCTAAATTTGAACTCATAAAATATAGAATACTCCGCCAATTTTCTTTATTGAAAAAATTAAATTCTAAAAATGTATAGTTTAACCAATATTATATGAATAATAGAAAGAAAATAAAATTTCTGAAAAAACAAGAATCTAGATATAGATACTCTTTGATTTTAGATAATATGTATATCGTTAGGTTTATTGTTGATGCAGTTGAAATCAAAAATTATTATTTTTCCATGCCACTATATAAAGAAGCCCCACGTTCTCCCGTACCTTTCGTCAGCGGCGACGTGATGGCTACTTACATTCTTGAAGTTCCTGATGGCAACGACATCGTCCGGGCTATTTACCGCTTTAGCATCAGCAAGAACACCGGCCTTTGTGTCCTTGCGGCTTCCGCACCGTTGCTGATGCCTTCCTCCGTCCCTCCTCCGCCGCTTCTGCTCCTGGCATCGCTTTTCCCGGTCGTCACGCCATCCTCTCCATGTCCGGTACATTCGCCCCTCACCAATATCCCACTGCTGATTCCACCCCCAAACCCCTTGCCGTCAGCCTGACCACCCCGAACGGCCATGTCTTCGGAGGGTTGGTACTTGGCAGTTTGGTCTCAGCCGGCTCAGTCTACGTCATAGCAATTTCATTCAACTTCCCATCCTATTATAATATATCATCATATGGAGTTGAACAGAGCGTGCGAAACACGGCAGCCGACGGAGGAGAAACTGGGTACACGCCGTCTCACCTGCCTGGCGGGATTCCTATGTATAGAGATAACCTAACCGCTGTTCCTGGGCTTTGGCCTCCAGCGATTACGTCATCACAACTTGCACCGTCGACTCATCAGTATTTGACTTAGTTCATCTTTAGGTATAGACATGGTGGGTAGTGTTTTCTTTGTTTCTTTCGGTTATTATTAGGGATATCTTTTAATATTTATTAGGATTAGATATGAATATTATATTTTAGGAATATATTTTTATGAAATTATGATTTGATTATATTAGATTATGATAAATTTTAGGGTTATGGTTAGCCTATCAATTTTAGGGTTAGGGTTAGCCTATCTTTGAGTTGATTGGTTTTTTATTCTTAAGGATCAATAATATTCATAGTATTCTTTTCTTTTGTGCTTTAATGTGATCCTTCAATCTCAACACTTTCTTTAAGTTGATTGGTTTTCAATTTTGTTCCTGGTTTCTTATCTCCATGGTCTGGATCAGGAAAACGTAGTATTATTGTTTTCTACCGGGTAATAAACAGTAACCAATCATCATAATATTTCATTAAAAAATTCTACATCAATCACATTAAAGAAAGTACGATTAGGGTCTTCTAGTCTTCTGAAACTAAGTTAATAAAAAAGTTATCAACGGAAAGGAGTTAAAAGTTAAAACTAACAAACGATAGATTACTACTTGACAGTAACAAATAAAAACAAACTTTTTTACCAAAAACAAGCGCGCTTTTACTGAAATTAAGAAATAAAAACAATTTGGCGCCAGGTCAGTTAAGATGATCCAAGCCGGCCCAAAATAAACATTTTGAATTTAATATGAGGGGCGAATATTACAACGTTTCAATTTTTAGTCCCTTTTTAAACAAATAGTAAGGACTAAAATGAAAATATTAAAATTTGTATAAGGCTGAAATAGAATTTTTTAAAAATTTGGGTCACATTTTATAATTTTAGGGGGGCCGGGGGCCACCCCTAGCCCCTGCTGGAGACACGGTGGGAGAGAGAAAGGGGGTAAAAACGTTTATTGGATGAGATTATAATCTAATGGTACTGACAGAATAACCTATCCCTAGGATTTAATCTATTATACATAAAAATATGATACAGATTAAAATTTAAATATATTCAGATTAAATCAAATATATTATTTAAGTAATTGAGATAATGTAGATATAGATACTTTGCCTTTTAAAAATATCCATACCCATCTCTATATATAGAGACTCCTTCCGTCTCAGTCTGTATACTCGATCTCCATCGATGTTAAGCTCTTCTCTTTGAAGTCTGGTACGTTATTCTCCTCCGTTTTAAATCATTTTCATTTTATTTATTTATACATGCGTAACCTACTTGATGATGTAACCTACTTGCGTTTCATATTCAATTTTCCCGTATGAATTGAAGCAGCTTGGGCTAGTCTATTTATTTATTTATACATGTATTTATATATGTGAAAAAGCACAACCAAAAATTTTTAAAAGCATTAAAGACTTTTTTCAAAAAACTAAATTGTTGGCGGACCTAGGATTTTAGGTTTGTGGCTGTACAATTAGTGGTGGGATTCGGGCTGCCCCGAAAATTTTTTTTAAGGAAAGTTTTCAAGCATCATCCTCAGACTTTAAATTATGGCGGAAAGATTCCATAAACCTTGTTATTCAAGAATGGAAAGATTACTCATTTAAAAGGCATCATCATTCGTTTACATACCGTATAGGAGGAATTATGCTCCGCATCATAGACATATTGATCATCCTTCACAAATCATGAAGGAAATTTAAAGAAAGATTTCATTTGCCATGCTTCACTTTCATAATCATATGGAAGATAAAAGTAATTAAGCAATCAATCAATCAAAATTTTGCCAATAATAATAGATGAATCAACTTTGCAGACTAGATAATCATTTTGCAAAAACTTAAGGATATAAGGGATGCCATAGGATGTTATGCACAAATATGCTCGGCAGGATCAATTCTGCATCAATTCATCCGGAGTAAACAAGATCAAAATGATACATGTTTCTTCTACATATGCCCTCAATTCTATAGATTAAAAGACACATAATGCCTCTTCAAATTAACAGCTACATATTGAAGATTTGACACTTAGAGAAGGCTTTTATGTCCACAACAATTCAATAGTATTAACGCATGATCTGGGACATCCAATCTCCACTCAAAAAAAAATAAAAAATTTATTTTCATATTGCTATTGTTACAATTATATTAATGATTTAGATATGCTGAATTTGTTGCATTTTAGTTTACTTTCTTTAGTTTCGTTCTAAACTTTATGGTTATTAATATCATTCTGTCCTTGAAAAAACAAGAAAACAAAAGATCTGCCTTCCCTAACATATATAATAATTAGAATGCCATTGATTCATATTTCTCTCCCACTCTCTCTTGTCTGATTTTCCGCCAAATTTTCAGCTGAAAAACATTTCCTCTCACGATATATATATACCAAATCCCAATCATGGCATTCCTTAAAATAAACAATTTTTTTGTACAACATACGCTGCACAAAAAAGCTCAACTTCCAATTACAGTGAGCAAACCACCACCTTTTATTCCCTCCTCTCCCCTTCTCCGTCTAATTTTTTTTTCTTTCCTAATTCCCATCCACACACAACAAAACCACAAACTAATTAACAATCCTATGACTAAACTAAGAATAAACATGAAATTAGATCATCTAACTATACTGAGCATGCTGATTGTTGATGGGTCCCAAATCATCATCATTTTGTCCAAACAATTAATGAAAGCAGCAGGATCTAACCTATATAGAGGCACAAATAAAATGCAAAGAGAATGCTATATTCTTCCTCTAAACTAGTGCAAACTTGTGCAAGCTCAAACCGCTCAAACTAACCAAACAAATCATCCTTCCCAGCCTATCCATTTTACAAAATTCCTATCCGAATCAAATTACAATTTCAACTTCCTACCTTATCCCTATTATGAACAAATAGGTTGCCAGCTCACTATAACTACCCAGCAACTCACCAACCAAACTCATGTTTTTGATTGTACATCTATAAGAATAAAACATACAGCACATGAACCCCATCACCGACCAGTTTTATTATTATCCTATACTATGATATGTAAATTTTAAAGAAATAGACACAAAATTGCCTTTCAAAGTACCAAAAGAAAATGCTTTCATATCCTCTAGATTTGAGTTGGGTAATGAATCAAGTGAAGTAACATTTTGCAGATCTCGAAATAACGAACTTAGCCAATTTGCTTAACGTTTATGAATTAGTTATCTAATTCACATGTTTAGTACCACAGTAATTCATCTATTAAAAACAGAACTAACTCTAAATGATCCTGAATCCCCAGATCACAGATTAATAAATCCCAACGGATAAAGCTTTGGATCTATAAGAAAGAAAGAAGAGAATAATGAAGCAGATTTGAGATTTAGATCCGTGATTACATCTGGAAGTGACCATCCTAAATAAAACTATCACATACAACTCAAGACAACATTGCAGCAAATTTGTATTCCAACAGAAACAGAACGATGAAACACAGGAAAATAAAGAGAGCAGTATCCAGAATCACCAGAAAATATGTAACATCCCAATTTTTAAAGCGGAACTTTTTTTTTCAATCAGAGTAGAGCATTGGAGCGAAAGAGTAACTGATTCATATCAAAATATCAACCATAGTGTAACATTGTAACGATTACAGTTATCCTAGAGTTTGAAAGTAACTACAAAAAACAGTAAAGGTTCTCTGGCTATCAGCTTAGACCTGCTGCTTCCCCTCCACTGAAGCTGCAAATGAGATCCAATTTACCGCATTGGATCTCGTGTAACGTTAACCTTATACTCAAATAAAACAAGATACTGAGACAACGAGATATTCATGACATAACAAGAAAGATCTTATCGATAATTGTGACACGTATGAACATAAGCATGGAGCAATATGTAAGGTCCTACACAATAACAGTGTGACACAGACAGGACATAAGCATAAAGCAGTATGTAAAGTCCTACACAACAATAGCTTGCACATTATCCTGTGTCACGATCACGTGTCCTCAGCGCTAGGAAAACTCAAACCGGTATTATCATGTCTATAACCCGTACAAGGCTGTATGTATAACGACGACCCTGGACAGAGCCTCGGTATATGAACGTATCTATGACATATATGTATATGAGAAACATAGGATTAGTGTTACAGTACGCTTCCGTACCTTCGTTGACGTACGTAGATGTTTCTGGCGGAAACTTTACTTTCTGACGGAAAACAGCGGTTTGTCCGACAATGATGTCGTTGGACAGCGTAACGGCAGCAGATCAAGGTTTCTGATGTCCTATAAGAGTAATATCACATTTATTAGTGATTTGACATCATAACGGGCATTTTAGGTAAAAAAATTACCATTTTTCCCCTATACCCCTAATCGGCAGAATTTCGCCAGCACTTCGTTACTTTGACTCCGTTTTTCCAAAATTTTGCCAGAACCTTGACCCCACCATGATTTTCGAAATTTAGGACTAAAATACCCCTATCATATGATATCTAATCATACTCGGAAGATTAAAGACTATTCTAACATTTCTACGCTAACTACCGAAACTTAAGACTGAGTACCGAAAAACTTACTCAGAGCTTCACGCAAATTTCCCCGGCTTTCTCCTCCTCTCTTCCTCTCTCTAAATTTCGGTTTTCTCTAGTGAGAAGTGGTGTGAAGAGTTTGAATGAGGGGGGGTATTTATAGGTTTTTAGAAGTTACTATTCATGCTTTACCAGACCGGATATCGACCGTCGGATCGCACTTTGCCAAATGTCAAGATCCTCACCGGGCCACTTGTCCAAACCTTCCTTGAGCCCTTAGGTGGCACAAAATTGACATCATCTTGATGATGTCACATGCCCTTGATCCGACAGAAATTTCCCGATCAGTGTCCGATTCGCGTAATCGCGTAAAATCCCAAAAATTCGGAATTACAACTTTGAAGAAACTTTCTCACTCACTAAAAATGTCTGGTCTAAACATCTTTTTGATTCCATACAGGGTTCCAACGGTCCTACGGAAGTTTCTCGAAAAACGTGCCCGTTTACGGAATTCACTTCTGGAATTGTCACTTTCTGGACAAAAATTCACTGACTCCAAATATGTCCAGATAATCATAAACTCACCTCCAAATGTTGAGTTACAATTTATTTTGTTCAAATTCTAATTTTAGGACTATCTGCCTTTTTATCAGATTTTCCCTATTTCATCTTATTACTAACTTCTTCTACCGATCTTAGAATTAACTCTAGGTACAGCTCAATTCAGGATAAAAATCCACTGATCAATAATATATCCTGACTTTAGAAATCCTGTTCCCGGTTCTCTAGATAGGATCCGTTTCCTATAGATAATTATTTACTTTTTACTATTTTACTTTAATTAATTTAAATATAAGAGTTTAATCTAAACACTCTTCCTATTTTATTTTTTTCCTTCTTTTATTTTTCCCCAAAATTCATGTCGGCCCTCACACTCTTTTTCTTTATATATTTTTATTTTATTTTTTAATTAATTATTTAATTATTATTTTAATTATTTTAACAATTTTTCATAACTTTTTCCTATTGGTCCATTCTTGTATTTAGGCTCAAAATTACTTAACCTCACTAATTTTTCTTCATATTTTCCAATTAATTAGGACATATATTTATGCTAATTTTTTAGCCATTACCACTAATTATGGAGTTTTACATAATTATCCTTGAATTTTTCTTTGTTTATGCTTAAGTAATTAGCCAATAATTTCTTAATTAATTTCTTAATATTTTTTTCTAATTTCCTTAATTAGAATAGATTATTACCTCACAACTTTTGTATTTACATTAGTATTTTATATCCCATGCATAATATTAGCATTTACAGGGGCATTTTGGTCATTACAATACTTTTTGCTTATCCTCTTCTAATTTTTCCAATGTTATATTTTATTAAATTACCAAAATTAGAAATAATATATTCTCTCAATTTTAATAATTATTTTACTGCCTTTCTGGATTTTTCACAATTTTTCTAAGTTATTATGTCCTACAAGGGCATTTTCGTCATTTGGCACTCTGGCACTTAAATTCTCTAATTTCCTACCGAATTCAACTTAGAAAAATAGACTATATTAACACAAGACTTAAGATCATAATTTCACCTATCAGAAATAGCCAATTTATTTATCAAAATATAATATTTCAGATAAATAAATATGCGGGTATTACAAAATAGAAACTGAAAATAATCATCGCACATTTGTATTCCAATAGAAACAGAATGATGAAACACAGGAAAATAAAGAAAATGTAAGCAAAGACTCTCACAGTGAGTGAACTAATTAACCTGAATTAGGGAGAATACAAGAGACAACCACGAGAATTGAGAACAGAGAAGCACAAGATTCCGAACCCCATGGTATTTGTCCTATACAGTTTTTTTTTTTTTTTTTGTCTGGAACATTCAGAATCGATTGAGCAAAGGAAAATTCAGAATCGATTGAACAAAGGAAAATTACCGTTGAGAGGGGGATCTGGAAAATTACCTTGAGACAAGAGAGGGCCGACGGCAGACGAGGCAGAGAGCGAGGACCAGCAACCAGGGAGGAAGAGGACCGAAGCAACCAGGGAGGACGAGAACCAGCAACCAGGGAAATAGGGAACGAGAACTAGGGAAACCTTGAGACGAGAGAGGGCCGCTCGACGGTGGAACGACGGCCGACGGCGGACGAGGAAGAGAGCTGGCTGCACAAAAAGAATTGGAGACGAGGACCAGCAACAGGGAATGAGAACTAGGGAACTAGGGAAATGGGGAAAAAAAGGGGCTTGGTGGGTTGCAGGTTCGAACACGCGACATATAAGAGAAGGATTAGAGATAGAGTCATAACCATTTGCACTACCTACACACATTGTTACTAATTTCTTTTAAATTATATATATTTTGTGTCTGCACTTGCCCACATTGGCACTAGTGCAGGTCTGCCCTTGACTGTAGGTACACTTGGATTTCTTTATCACATGCATTGTTATAATTGCATGTAGCCTGTAAAATTAAAGTGATTATTCATGCACGTCGATATTACAAGTAGCATGGATGAAATGTTTAATTTATTAGATTAGATAGAGGGAGAATGACATATAGGTCTCAACTAAGGGAAATAATATATGAACAAGTCTCATAAGTTGTTAATGAGTTAATGGTAATGTTGGGATCCGTACACACAGCGGAAGGAATCTCATCCATTAAAATTTTACAAATCCCAAAGAGAATCTATCAACGGCGTTTAGATCAAGGTTCGTTAGAGAAACCGTACCTATACGAGCTGGTATGCGTCCTTTCTCGAACACGTGGGCTAACACCTTCTTGTTCGACCTTTGCAAACACGTGGGCTAACACCTTCTTGTTCGACCTTTGCAAACACGTGGGCTAACACCTTCTTGTTCGACCTTTGCAAACATGTGGGCTAACACCTTCTTGTTCGATCAATCTCTAGGAGCCGACTCTTCGAAATTATGTATATATATATATATACACACACACACATATATCCATCCTAGATTAAATGTTGTATTCATTAAATCTTAGACATATCTAAGATTCAATGAATCTGGACACTATTGCTCGTGTTGGGCTATTCTTGTGTGTGACCCTGTAGGCCCACATGAGATTGGCGGTGGACCAATATTGTACCAGCCCACAAGTCGCAAGCGGCCTCTAGCAAGACATTGCGACTACCCAATTCATATGGGGATCGATGATACGATACAACCTATCATACAACCAAGTCACGTCCCTTTTGTCACGCGATAACTTGGTCAAGGATGAGGCATGGATAATGTCAACTTCCTGTTCTTGACCATTACTTTCTCGATTCTTGAGTAGTCTAACAATTGAAATGGAAACTCCTTTCCATTGTAGTATGGCCATACATTTCTCAGACTCACTCATCGAGGGGCCCAGTATTATCTCTCTACAAATGTGAGGGACAAATTCCATCTTGACCATTCACATTCCTCTGCATGAAAACCACTGATCCCAATCCAAGCCTTTATCATCACCCAGTCAAAGGTGACTTTTGACTAGGTCAAAGATCGCGACTCTCATGTAGGAATCCATGATGATCTCGAGTCAAAGGGCGTTGTGACGCGGTTATACATGAGATAAGCTTATGACTAAATCCATGCGGCTTTCTCATAGTGGGTCAATCCAGCACCTTGTACTCTTACAAGTGCCTATGACTTTGATTCATATCTCCATACCTCATCAAAGTCATCTTGGTCTTATCTCATCTTCGCTCCGCGTAGATGACCGACTGAGGACATTTAGGATAATCTATTAGATATATCCAGGGATTAGTTATCATTATAAACATGCAAATGAAATGATAACTAAAGGAGAATACTTTAAATAACATTAACATTTAAAGTACAATGACTTGCCCCTAGGGCATAATTTCCAACAGACTCCCACTTGCACTAGGTGCAATCATTAATTACCCTAATTCCCGTTGCCCTAACATGACGCTCATGTTTTACTTGTGCAAGCGGCTTAGTAAGAGGATCAGCGACATTGTTTTCTCCTGGTACTTTGCATAATTTTTGCATCACCTCTATCATTGATTTTTCTGATAAGATGAATTCGCTTGAGTATATGGTTGATCCTATGATGTGACCTAGGCTCCTTGGTCTGCGCAATAGCGTCGCTATTGTCACAGAACAAGTCTATTGGATTTGAGATGGTAGGAACCACCCCTAGTTCATTAATGAACTTACTAATCCAAAAGGCCTCCTCAGCTGCATCCGATGCTACTATATACTTAGCTTCTATTGCAGAGTCAGCTACAGTGCTCTGCTTAGAGCTCTTCCAGCTCACCGCACCACCATTCAAAATGAATACATATCCAGATTGCAATCTTAGATCATCTTGATCAGTTTGGAAACTCGCATCTGTGTAACCTGTGACACAGAGCTCATCTTCCAATCCACCATATACCAAGAATAAGTCCTTAGTCCTTCTTAAGTACTTTAGGATATTCTTGATAGCAGTCCAGTGATCCTCACCGGGATCTTGTTGATATCTGCTGGTCATACTTAAGGCAAATGAGACATCCGGTCGAGTACATAACATGGCATACATGATAGATCCAATAGCAGAGGCATATGGAATCTTACTCATGCGGTCTCTTTGATCAGGTGTACGAGGACACTGGTCCTTACTAAGATGGGTGCCATGAGACATGGGCATGTAACCCCTTTTAGAATCCTGCATACTGAACCTATGCAGTATATTGTCTAAGTATGTACTCTGACTTAAGCCTATCAGCCTCTTGGATCTATCTCTATAGATCCTGATCCCTAGGATGTAAGTGGCTTCACCTAAATCTTTCATTGAGAAAGACTTTCCTAACCAAGACTTGACACTCTGCAAGGTAGGAATGTCATTCCCTATAAGTAGGATGTCATCTACATAAAGCACTAGAAATACAACTATGCTCCCACTAACCTTCTTGTAAACACAAGGTTCATCAATGTTTTGAATGAATTCAAACTCTTTGACTACTTCATCAAAACGATGATTCCAACTCCGAGATGCTTGCTTCAATCCATAAATGGACCTTTGAATCTTGCATACTTTACCAGAGTCCTCTGGATGCACAAAACCCTTAGGTTGTGTCATGTACACATCCTCAAGGAGCTTTCCGTTAAGGAAGGCTATTTCGACGTCCATCTGCCATATTTCATAGTCATAATATGATGCAATGGCAAGAAGGATTCTGATTGATTTGGCCATTACAACTGGGGAAAAGGTTTCATCATAGTCCACACCATGAGTTTGAGTGAATCCTTTTGCAACCAGTCATGCCTTAAAGATATTTACTTTGCCTTCCATGTTAGTTTTCTCTTTGAAAACCCACTTGCACCCAACGGTTTTTACAGCTTCAGGTGGCTCGACTAAGGTCCATACCTCATTGTCGTACATGGATTGCATTTCAAACTTCATGGCAATAAGCTATCTTTCGGAGTTTGGTCCCACCACGGCTTCTCGATAGGTAGTTGGCTCATTCTGCTCGATGAGCAAAACATCACAACTTCCAGTAATTAGAAATCCATATCTCTGAGGCTGTAGCCGTGATCTATCGGACCTTCGTGGGCCTTGTGTTACTTGAGCAGGCTCAACAACTTGTTGTGAGTCTTCTCCGGTTTCCATCTGTGGTTCTACGTTGTCTTGTGGCTCTCGAACTTCTTCGAGGTACACCTTACTCCCACTGGTTCTCTTAGAGATAAACTCTTTTTCCAAAAAGATACCATTTCGGATAATAAACACTTTATTATCAGTAGGGATATAGACATAGTATCCTTTAGTTTCCTTAGGATACCCCACGAAAAGGCATTTTGAGGATCTAGATGATAATTTATCAGAGTCTTGCAGTTTAACATAAACCTCACATCCCCAAATTTTAAGAAATGACAAACTGGGTTTCTGCCCAGTCCATATCTCATATGGTGTCTTTTCAACTTCCCTTGATGGAACACGATTTAGTGTGAACGCAGCTGTTTCTAGGGCATGACCCCAAAAGGAAGGTGGAAGATCTGTTTGACTCATCATGGATCGAACCATATCTAATAAAGTTCGATTCCTCCGTTCAGAAACACCATTCCATTGTGGTGTTCCAAGAGGAGTCAGTTGTGAGATGATCCCACAACCCCTAAGATGGTCAATGAACTCTTGGCTCAAATATTCGCCGCCCCGATCAGATCGAAGTGCTTTAATTGTTTTACCAAGTTGGTTTTGCACTTCATTCTGGAATGTTATGAACATTTCAAAAGATTCAGACATATGTTTCATTAGATAGATATATCCATATCTACTAAAATCATCTATAAATGTAATGAAGTACATATAACCTCCTTTGGCGATGTATTCATTGGTCCACACACATCGTATGTATGAGGCCCAATAAATTAGTGGCCCTCTCACTATGCCCGAGTAAAGGTGTCTTTGTCATCTTTCCCAATAAGCAAGACTCACATGTATCAAATGATTCAAAATCAAATGAGTTAAGAAATCCATCTTGATGGAGTTTTGAAATGCGTTTCTCATTTATATGGCCTAGACGACAGTGCCATAGGTAGGTCGGATTCAAATCATTTGACTTGATCCTTTTAGCAGTTATGTCATAGATATGTTCATTCAATTTTCAATTGTCCTTAAGATCCTGCACATTTATACAAATGTGAGAACCACATGCAGTATCTAATACCCATGTTGAGGAAGTAGAAAAGTGAATATCTATGGCATAGATACGTGAAGCGATAGCCCCGCTATCCTTCTTGTTCTTTTCAGATCTTCGATGTAGAGTTTGCAATTCCTCTTCCAATGACCAAGTTCATTGTAGAAGAAGCAGACCCATCCTTCAGAGGTTTTGCCTTCTTGGCTTTCGATTTCATACCCCTTGAACCAACAAAACAGTGTTGGGCTTCTCCTTAATGCTCTGCTCAACTGTTTTGAGTATCCCATGCAATTCAGAAATTGATTCCTCCATGTTGTTCATGTTGTAATCCATGACAAAGTTATCATAACTTCCTAGGAGTGAGTTCAAGATCACATCTGTAGCTAACTCCCGGGACATGGGAATCTAAGCCTCTTGCCTTGCCTTCTTGCCGAACATTTCAATAGGATGAAAAATCATCTCAGAGGTTTCCACAAGTTCTAGATCTCTATGTAGATATGGAACCATAGTGGCGAGCATCGTGCATCCTACATCCATAGAGTCATCGTGATGCTACAAGTAAGCATCTTTGTGAACTCTTGGAGCATTGGCTGCAGGCTCGTAAGGAATGTGTTGATTTATGAGATACTCCTTTCTTTCGTGTTTAGGATCAACGCTTAAGTTCCCAAACATGTCAAGAAAGTTTGTCTCATCGAGTTCGTCCTTCTCAAGGACTGATCGCATTGATGGTGTTGCAGTATTACTAGACGATATGATTCTACAACTAAAAGATATGCAAAGTTGATTAATAATCTCCCACTGAATTAACAACCCTCATTATAATTAGTGGGCTAAGATCCATCTTTGGCTTAAATTTAAGTCCGCTTTGGCAGGACGCTTAAAAATCAAGTTATTTAGGTAGGCAACCTCTTTGCCAATTACATCACATGTAACTCTTAGATCTTTATGGGATTCTATCATCATATGACCCGGCACGTTTAATCCCATCTAATGCCTTGAGATCCAAAACCGTTTTGATAATCTCAATTAAGTCAAGACAATAATGAATGTTGAGTATCACCATTACTCACTCTAGTCTCACCAAGATAACTCAAGTGCATCCACTTTGGTGGAACATACAAATGGGTGATCTAGGTTTTGACAAGTATTCGTTAATTGGCGGCATTACGACTTAAGATTTTATTTAGAGGGTATATTTGATATAATATAATTAATCCTATTAATTTTACTTATATGAATGCAATAACGATTGTATCTCATATAAACTCTAAATTAATCATGCAGTGATCAAATCAAAACATAATTAACAAACCGTGACACAACATGGCTCATCTAACCTATAATCCTCTCAAGCCAATGAGGGGACTTCTCTAAATAATAAAAGGAGAAATACATCAAGAGAAACCTCATTTAACATTGAGGGAGTGAGATGAGAAGAGAATGTACATCAAGAATATTTAGAGAGAGGCATGGCTCGCAGGCCATATTTAAATAATACAACACTTGTAAATTCTAGAGCCATGTTGTTCACCATACCCAAACAACTTTGAATAATTAATCTCAACAAATATTAATTCACACAATATGAAAGAAAATATCATGATTAAATTATCGAGTTAATTAAATTCACATCTTAATTGATTGATCGCATTTAATATTATGAATCATATTCATATCTTGATTGATTGATTGAATTTTAATATGATGAATCATATTCATATCTTGATTGATTGGAGTTGACTACTTCTCAACCAAGTTATATTAAATTCACATCTACGAACAATCAGCCGGGGTCCCTACGGCGGTCCCGCTAGTCGGTTAGCGGGCGGGGTCAAGGAAAAAAAACGTGATTTTTTGAAATTAATTTCTAAAATTAATTTCGAAATAACATGTTGTTTTCGAAATTTGTTTCTAGGAAAAAAAACGTGATTTTGGAAATTAATTTATAAAATTTCAAACCCCATAGATCCTGAACGATTCAGAACGTCCGACCTCAGTGTGATCCTGAACGATTCAGAACCACGCGTACCCGTAGGGAGAATACGTTTTAAATCATACATGATTCGGTAAACATATATCAATTTAAACGCATCAATAGATTCGGTTTTAGACATATATACATCGCATGTATAATCGGTTCTAAACATATATCGATCTCAACGCATATAGGATTCGGTTATTGCATATATATCACATATATTCGCACATAGAAACCCAATCTAAACGCACGGTTGACCTGGCTCTGATACCACTGTTGGGATCCGTACACGCAGCGGAAGGAATCTCATCCATTAAAATTTTACGAATCCCAAAGAGAATCTATCAACGGCGTTTAGATCAAGGTTCGTTAGAGAAACCGTACCTATACGAGCTGGTATGCGTCCTTTCTCGAACACGTGGGCTAACACCTTCTTGTTCGACCTTTGCAAACACGTGGGCTAACACCTTCTTGTTCGACCTTTGCAAACATGTGGGCTAACACCTTCTTGTTCGATCAATCTCTAGGAGCCGACTCTTCGAAATTATGTATATATATATATATACACACACACACATATATCCATCCTAGATTAAATGTTGTATTCATTAAATCTTAGACACATCTAAGATTCAATGAATCTGGACACTATTGCTCGTGTTGGGCTATTCTTGTGTGTGACCCTGTAGGCCCACATGAGATTGGCAGTGGACCAATATTGTACCAGCCCACAAGTCGCAAGCGGCCTCTAGCAAGACATTGCGACTACCCAATTCATATGGGGATCGATGATACGATACAACCTATCATACAACCAAGTCACGTCCCTTTTGTCACGCGATAACTTGGTCAAGGATGAGGCATGGATAATGTCAACTTCTGTTCTTGACCATTACTTTCGATTCTTGAGTAGTCTAACAATTGAAATGGAAACTCCTTTCCATTGTAGTATGGCCATACATTTCTCAGACTCACTCATCGAGGGCCCAGTATTATCTCTCTACAAATGTGAGGGACAAATTCCATCTTGACCATTCACATTCCTCTGCATGAAAACCACTGATCCCAATCCAAGCCTTTATCATCACCCGGTCAAAGGTGACTTTTGACTAGGTCAAAGATCGGCGACTCTCATGTAGGAATCCATGATGATCTCGAGTCAAAGGGCGTTGTGACGCGGTTATACATGAGATAAACATGACTAAATCCATGCAGCTTTCTCATAGTGGGTCAATCCAAGACCTTGTACTCTTACAAGTGCCTATGACTTTGATTCATATCTCCATACCTCATCAAAGTCATACTGGTCTTATCTCATCTTCGCTCCCGCGTAGATGACCGACCAGGGACATTTAGGATAATCTATTAGATATATCCAGGGATTATTTATCATTATAAACATGCAAATGAAATGATAACTAAAGGAGAATACTTTAAATAACATTAACATTTAAAGTACAATGACTTGCCCCTAGGGCATAATTTCCAACAGGTAACTGATTCATTTGTTAATTCCCCATGTTCACTTATCAATATGGACTTTTCTTATATTATTATTTCTCTTGGTTGAGACCTAAAAGTCATTCTCCTTTAGATATAGGGTTAAGGTGCGATTTGGCCAATAAACTATTGACTTAGAAGCGTCCAACACAATTAACTATTAAGTGGACCAAAAATACCAACAAACTTTTAAAAAGGTGCAGCCAGCACAAAAATAGTTTTACTCAGGAGCGCCTAGCACAACACTGTTAGACAAAAAGTTAACGTCTGTTATCTAAGGTGCAAATTGACCAACGAACTTATACTCCAAAAAGTATAGATATCTATGGACAAAAATTACTCATTCTTCCTTTTTGTCAAAATTATAATTTGCTAAAATAAACAAAAGTTTTGATTAAAAATATAATTATATGATGGGGTTTAAACTTTTCATGTTGCATGAGAAGAAGAAGATTCCTACACACACATGAAATGATGGAACCCATATATATATATATATATATATATATATATATATATATATATATATATATATATATATCTGTGTGTGTGTGTCCCATCATTTCCTGTGTGTGTGACATGAGAGAAAACATTTCTCCTACAACATGAGAAGTGTTTTTCCCTTATATGATTTAAATAAAACTTAAGGTGTTTTATAGTTTATTATATATGTCAAAAAAAAAAATTATATGATTTATTTTTATTTTAGAAGAAATTTATGTGAGTTAAAAAATTCATTTGATGTTAATAAAATTTTCGTTGGTCAAATTGTTCTTTTACCCATTATAATTACTCCTTAACCTATTATGTGGTATCATCTCTCTTACAAAGGGAAGTAATATGTCTTGTTGTGAATGGAAGCAGAGCCGAATGAGTAAAAGCATTCCTAGTTTGTGATCCCCCTGAGATTCCGTATGTTCCGTGCAGGATCATAGCCGCAAGACAATCTTGAAATATTGAACAAATCCCGTTTATCGAGTGTCTTAATAATTTCAATCGCGACACTTGATAAAGTGTTGCAATCTGATCTTTGTGATTCATGAGGAACAGAGGAGTTAGCGAAGTCACCGATGAGAGATAGGTGTTGGGACAAATCATCGGAAAGGAAAATATTTTTGGCGGCCAATCAGAACTCGTTGATCTCATCTGGAGTGAGTTGTTGATAATCTTGGACCAAGATGCTCCTTCCCTTGGCCGTTAGACTCGGCTTGAGAGGAATATCTGGGTATATATCCACGACGCATTTACGCTTGGGATGAATGGAGTAAATGGAGGTGGAGACGTTGGCCGTGAAGAGTATTATTGGAAAATAATTAATATTTAAATATTTTAGATTGGATCATCGACTCAATTTAAGATTTGTTAAGTTTATCGGCTTTATATAGGATTTTCATATTTCAACCGTCTTTATTTGGGATTCTCCCTTCTAAAAATGTATAGTTTAACCAATATTATATGAATAATAGAAAGAAAATAAAATTGCTGAAAAAAACAAGAATCTAGATATAGATACTCTTTGATTTTAGATAATAAATTGTTTATCGTTAGGTTTATTGCTGATCAAAAAAAAATTCATATCAAATAACATAGTGGGGTTTCATTTAATAATAACATAAACTGAATAGAGAAGATCTTATATTTAATTTTTGTGGCAACAAAAATTTGATATTTAGTTTACTGCTAATTAAAGAGAGTTATTTTTTTTGTATTTGAAGTAAAGAAATTTAACTTGACTTAAAAAACGATAAACTAATTATTGATTAAATCATAAGCACACGTAAGCTTTCCGCAATCCACCCTTAATTCATGTTTATATAAATTCACTAATTGAAATTAAAGTCATACTTTCGCAGTTGAGTGTGACTTGAGACGCAGTAGGTTATCTCCCAAGAAAACTATCCGTGAGAGTCTTTGCCTTGCTCCACCATCTCCGAAGAAAACTACCAATGAGATTTTGAGGAAGAGAGTATGAGATGATGAACAACGATTATTCATCATTCTTTACCTCTCAGATGCAAACGCCCAGTCCAGGCCAGACATTTTTAAATTATATAAATTTCATTTATCTTAATTTCTTCTATTATCTCTATTATTTAATCATATCCTAAAGAAAAAATAGAAACTATATATATCCATGAACAAAATTAGCTATGTTCCATACTTCCATAATAAAGCACATAAAATATAGTTTAAATACTTCAGGATCATGCTAGTAATGTTTCAATCAAAATAAGCATGGCATTGCAGCTTCATGCAAAAATTGTGTCTAAAAGATTTTTTTTGCCTGGAAATCTAAAAGATTCATATATACCGATATAATACTTTTATGTCCAAAATACTTCTTTAAGCCCACGGAAAGTTTTAAGAAATTAATGAACTTCTTATAAAATTTTAAAAGTTTAAAAATATATATACTACATTATTTAAAGTATACTTTTTGTAACGAAAATGGTTACCCTTGTATTAGCTTACCAAATTTAATATTCTTAAAGTAAAATACACTAATCATCCCCTATTTTATCTAAATAATAGAAACATCCTCTTTATTTTAAAAACATCTATAGACATTTCTTAAAATTAAAATGTACGTTATGTAAATCCTCTTTATAGATTTGATATTGTATTTGCATCCCTTTAACTATTAGTTGACCATTAAATTAGATGGTTAATCTTTTATTTTGACAAAAAAAAAAAAAACCCATTTAAAATAAGTATATACATTTATATTTGCTAAAAAATAGATTTAAGTGTATGTTTTTAAAATAAAGGGAAAGTTCATGTTATTAAGGCCAAAACGTAAGAGATGTTTGAGTATTTTAGTCATATTTTTAATTGCAAATTTTTGGTTTTATATTTTAGGAGATGAAAAACTATATTTCACATCGAGCATCGAAATTAATATAAAATATTAAAACCCTGTGACAAGCCTCATTGCCATGCAAAAACGATGTTTGATGTTCACATATGTACGAACACATATATAATATTTTTTATGCAAACATGAATAATGATCCAGAATAGCTGTTTTTTTTTTTTTTTTTAACACTCAGAATAGCTCTTCAATCCAACGAAAAGTTAAAACTTTCAATAAACTTATTGTTTATAGCAAAAAAAAAATAAATAAATAAAAATAAACTTATTGTATGCCCGTTGAATTATATATTTTTTTTAGTGAAAATTGTCACCCTTTATAGGGTAGAGTTTTCTCAAGATTTTTCAGTTATTCTAGCTTGAGACTTTGCTTGGATAATCAAAACTCATTTCATGCTTGTTGTGGCTAAAAATGTCTAAACAATACAGCTTATATACTATGGTTAAAAAATTTAATTAACGGTATCACGTAACCATTTTAAACTTAAAACTAATATCTTTTGAAACTTATAACATAAATAGTTTTCATCTCTTCCATCAAGTGCGCCTCATAAGATTTAAACTTATGTTTTCCTTTTTACATTGCTCACCACTGTAACTATTTGAACCATATAATAATATATGTGTTAGTTATAAATAATACAGCCTATATCAAACTTCTAAGGTCAAACAATATATTAAAAGCATGTCTACGATTTTTTTTTTTGGAAAAGTAATCTTTTAATTTTTATAGTTTTGACTAGATTATAACACGATCCTGTACACTTTAACTCGGTGTAACTTAGCCCCTATAGTTTTAACTTGCTTGCAACTCAATCCTCAACTTTCATACACTACTACAAAAAACGAAAAAACGACCTAAATAAGACCTAATTAACGTCCTTTTTCAGAGAGACATCTCGGGCAGGGTAGTTATTTTTTTAACGTTTGGCGTCCTGAATTAATTTCAGGATGCCTTATGAGGCGTCCTGAATTAATACAGGACGCCTCATATGAGGCGTCCTTAATTATATTCAGGACGCCTCATATGAGGAGTCCTGAAATGATTCAGGATCGTCATATGAGGCGTCCTGAATTTATTTAAGGACTCCTTAAATCATTTTTTTGGCGTCCTGAATTTCATTTCAGAACGCCTTATTTTAGTTTTTTTTAAATGATTGCTACATATTTATATAATTCCCAAATTGTCTGCAAAACAGGAATACAATATTTACAAGCCACTAGCGGGCATAGTGCTAAAAAACAACCTTCCTTCATTAACTAATCAGGCTGATTAAACAGTGAGACATAAACTAGTGCACTATACATTTGAAATACATGAACATCAACAACAATGTCAAAATGAAATACATGAGCATGAACACAATGTCAAATTCGCACTATACATTTGAACTAATGCATTACCAACAACAATGTCAAAAAATGCGAATTAAACTTTATATACCTATAGGTGTTGTAGAAGATGTCTAGTCAAAACGTCTTGAACCGTATCGATTTCTTCATCCGAGAACGGAGCAACACTATCAAAAAACTGTAAATTGGAAAACAAGTCATAAGATAAACCAATGAAGTGAATGAAAATATCATAATTTGAGAATCATGGAGTGATCACGTACATGTTGAAAACCTGTAAGACATCCGCTGGAAACGATAGATTGCATGAAATGGATAACGTAGTATCCGCACTCGGTATCCCCTGGTTGTCGAGGACACTATAAATCAAAAGCAACTTGTTAAAACGAATAAAGGCATATCGAAAGTTACTGTGTCAATGAAAGAACTTGAATTGAAACTACTTACCTTCGGATAATACCACTTCGGTCCACCCTGCTCTCGTGCTCCAGAAAGTTGTATGTAACACCCCAAATTCCATACCACAAATCGTGTCGGATGACACTTGGTTTTAGAAAAATTCAACAGAACTTGAGGTGCTACTTCAGAGTACCGCGGAAAACGTAGAGCAATGCACTAAAAATTTGGACAATATATGAGTAGCTGAAATGAAAATACCCGACATATGACGATGCCGAGCGTATGCTGGTATATTAAAAATTTCCTGAAGGAATATTCATGTGATACGATATACAGAGCTTTGTACAATTACATTTCACAAAAAGTAATCAGTACAACCTAGACCAAGCCTTGACCAGACTTGGGGGCAGTGAACCTAACTCCGTTAACCGAACAGAATGGCCAGGTAAGTGCCTACCATGGGGCCTCACCGACTTATACGGCGACTTATTGGCACACCCACGTAGACTAACCTTGCCTTCGGCACCAAACTATTCGAAATAACTTCATTAGACCCATGCCTGACGCTTGGCTCTGATGATCTTCTTCCGGCACTTGCCTCGACCGGTGCATTACTACGACTCTGCCCCTTGATTCCTCTCTATGGCTCCGTCTCACCAGGTGCCTTCCCCTTCTGGTTCTTACTGTACTATCATTCAAGACTGAGGTCCAATGCCCATTGGACCTCAGGTAACGGTTAACCTTATGCTCAAACAATACAGTATACAGACAACAGATATTCAAGACAATACAACAGCATCTCATCAGATAAGTGTGACACAGACAGGACATAAGCACAGAGCAATATGTAAAGTCCTACACAACAACAGTGTGACACAGACAGGACATGAGCACAGAGCAACATGTAAAGTCCTACACAATAACAGTCTGCACATAAACCAGTGCCACGATGTACGGTCGTGTCCTCAGCGCTAGGAAAACATAACGGTATTATTAAAACTATAACCCGTATAAACTGTTTGTATATCAATCTCTGAACGTATCTATCACATATATGTACTTAAGCAGCACAGGATTAGTGTTACAGTACGCGAACGTACCTTAGTCTGCGTAGCTAGCGGTACTTTCACCTTTTGGTACTGATTCCTGACTTTCCCGGATATCCTATAATAGTATCACCGCATTATTTCCCTTACAAATAATATCCTAAGAGATGTCGTTGTCACTATTGACCTTTCTACCTCTGGTGGATTTGTTCTTTCCCTTTATACCCTTTTAATAAATAATAATATTATTTATTATTATTTATTTATCTATTTTATTAAGAGTCATGTCCTTTAAAAATGTTAAGAAGGTTTATCCTTGTCACTTTAGAGTCTTGAGAAAATTCCCAACTTTCGAAAACATAACAATGTCTTGAATTTTCTGGTAAGACTTTGAAAATTTGTAATTAATTCTGTAAAAATCCAAATGAGGTGCTTCCAAAAGTTATGTGTTCCTTAGCATGTCTAATTTCACATAAAAATAATACCAATAGCCATATCACTCTATATCATCCCCATATTTCAAAAACTTGATCATTGTCCAGATAACTTGCCAAAATTATGACTCAACTTCCAAAAATCATATCTGGAGTTATAGACCTCATTTTTAGGTGATCTAAAGCTCATATTAAAGGTATAGATGTGTGCTAAAGACCCACAAAATTTCAGGTTCAAACAAGGTCATTTGCCCTAGTTTTTACCTTATTCAAAACAACTGTTCCAGCAGCAAAACTCAATTTTTCAGAAAACTGCAGCTTACGTTTTAACTATTCACTTGAACCTCCTATGTCTCTTCATTCTTAAACTTGACTCCAACACTTCTAAATAAAGGCTTTAAGTGCAGCTGTACTAAAGGCAGAGCCATAAAGTTATATTCAGGTTTTGTTTTGCAAAAACGGAGACTTCATAGAACCTAAAGAAAACTCCAACGTTGACATGCATGCAACACCGTTAAGCGTCTTCTTTTATTCTCTATTGGTTCATGTAACTTAAAGACATATTCTGAAAATTCCATACGTTGGATAGATGCTAAAACTTCCTCTGTTTCAGCTCCTAAAAGTCGATATACATAAATATATTTGCAGCAACCACCTCTGTTTTTAATATTCATTTAGCAACAAACCCCAAAGCTCATTCCTACAACTACTACTCAAGGACTTGCGTTGGAACAAGAAGGAAAAGAATGCTTAACTTACCTCTGTTTCTCTTCTCCTAAAGCGAGCTGCAAGAATGGTTAACTCACTCCCTCTCTCCTTCGGCTTTCCCTCTCTCGGACTCACTCTTCTACTCTCTCAACTCAACTTCATGAGCAGGATGGAGGAAGGCGAAGCATGAATACACATATTTATAGAGACCCAAAGGTCCAGTCCGAGAGGAAGAACATGCTGGGTATTGAGCTTGAGACGTTTAGGCGGTTTGGGTTGGAGCTCGAGGATATGGGGAGGTCCGAGGTCGCGTGTACGATTAACGCCGAAAGCAATATATGCCGACGAGAACGGCGCGTGATTTCTCACTTCTCCGATGGCGTGATTGACCGGGGATTATGATTTGCTTTCGCTTTGCGTTTTGTTAAAAGGTTCTGCATATATCTACGTGGCTTGCTGCTAGAATTTGTTTAATAAAGGTAATGGGCTATTTTTATTTGTTGGGCCATGAGTTACCTGGTTGAAGGGAATATATGAGCTGGTGGATTAATGAATTGAAGGCGTTTTGTGTGACGTGTTGGGCTGTAGAGTAATTCCAGTGTGTATGGGCTTGGTTTGCATGAGAATGGCAATTGAAGAATATATAGGCTGTTATGCGTTGGCCCAAATTCATTTTACAATTTGTGGTGGTAAAATTACTATTTTACCCCATTTTTTTTTTTTTAAAATAAATTCTCAAAGTATATCCTTTACAATTTTTTCCTTGAATGTATTATTTTCCCAATAATTCAAGGAAAATAGACCTCAAAATATTATCTCTAAAATATTTATACCAAAAATTATTCCCTAATTATTTGTCTTTAATTTACGGAAAATATGCCTTAAATTCCAATTATTAATTTTAACACACTCAATGCTAAATTTCCCATAATTAATTCCACCATAATATTTCTATATTATTGAAATATTATTTCATAATCTTCCCAAATTTTCAAGGTCCAAAATAATTATAATAATTATCTTAAGCTTTTCTTCTTAATAAGCTTAAGACTTTTGGACTCTACGGGCTAGAAGCCTTCTCATCTCTATTTTTTATTTCCAACCTTCTGGTCCAAAAATTTGGGATGTTACATTGTCTATACGTCTTGAGACCATAGTCCATATATATATATATATATATATATATATATATATATATATATATATAGACACACACACATACACACACCAAAACAGCAAGCTTTTATTCTACATGTGCAGCGACTTGTCCTATATATATACATCCAACACCACATTTTTATATAAATATATGTGCATTGTTTTCCCTTCTTGTGCAGCCACGGCGACACACACACACATATGTAACAGTAACTTCTTTCTCTTTTCTCATGCAGAAACATATTCCTATATATATTGTGTGCAGTGGAACATAAACCCAAAGACGCCTATATATATATATAAACACTGAACAGTGAAAGAACGAGTTTAAGACAAACGCAAGCTAGAAAATGGTCCCTGTTTTCAATTTTCCTTTGGTAGCAACTCATGGGTTTATTTTTATTATTTCCTACAGCTTCATACTCATGCTTTTCGTTGGGAAATGACGGTAACTAGAGGGAGAAAAAGCTTGATCACTTACCTTCAATTTTTGGCCTGAACTTTATGATTCTCAACGATGCTTAATTCCCCCGTTCTCGGTGTGCTTTCCCCCTAAGGGTCTGGTCCGAGCGGCTTGAGGGGTTCACATTAGGTGCTATTCTCTTATGTGCTTGTTATGTGTTTTTCTCTTTAATTAGAGGGATTAGACATTTATTTTTTATTTTTTAAATTTTTTTTATAGATTCTATTTATTTAGATTAGATTATATATTGCATCGTGAAACTTTTTTTGCACCCAGTATCTCAAATTAATTAATTTCCAGTCCCGCATTCGAAATATTTTTCATGTAACTCAAGTATCACGAAATTAATTAATTTGAGATACTGGGTGCAAAAAAAGTTTCACAATGCAACATATAATCTAATCTAAATAAATAGAATCTATAAAAAATTTCAAAAAAAAAAAATGTTTAATCCCTCTAATTAAAGGGAAAACCACATAACATAACCTAATGTGAATTCGGTATGGAGGTTGCTGATTGCGTGTGAACCATAAGGCCCAAAGGTATTAAATGATAGCGCCGCTGTGATCGGATCTGCTGATATCCTTCCCTGACAACGCTGCCCATCTCGCGTGTTACATGTTTCTATTCTTTTTTTTATTTGTTTAATGTCTGTACAGTGAAGACTTTGTTTTGCTGTGCTATCTATCAAGTGTTGGGCCAATGGATTAAATGAATTGGGCCACTTATTTTTTTGGTATTTTGCTGCTCTTGTGCGTTGGGTTGATGATGAGTTAGTGGATCAATGATATAATGGTTTTTGATCTTTTAAATCATGGGCCATATGTTGAGTGTACGTGTGAATCTGGGTGTGGAATGGATGTTGGGCCAACTGACATAATAAGGAATATGGCTAAATAGATTATATTCATATGGGCCTAAGGAAACAAATCATGTAATAACCAAGAAAGGAATATGGCTAAATAGGTTATATTCATATGGGCCTAAGGAAACAAATCAAAATTGGGATGTGTCATGGTTGTTTGAAATGAATATTAGAGGAATGGAGAATTAGTATTTTCCATGAGATTGTAAAATTATCCTACTTAATGCTCGCTTTTATTTGCAAGGAAATAAATTCCTAATTTTTCCAATTTTCAAATCTCAAATTTTGGGATGTTACAGGAAAAGTAGGTGTAGGGATTGATATATATTGCAAATTTGGTCTGAGAAGAAACCGTTTCATATCCTTCTTGAAATAAGAAAAGGGAAAATCTCATATAAAGACCGTTAAATTACTTAAATTTTAATTTGGGGTACTAAACTTTACAAATTATTAATTAGGTTATGTGACACAATTAGGAATTTAAGATTTGGGCTAAATTACCTCTATATCCTTTAATTATTAAAAAAATAAAATTGGAGGCAGAGATCAAAAGCAGGTCGCACATTATTCCTATGAGACGCAAGAATTTCAAGAATGTGGTTCATGTGTTTGGGAAGGGGTTTGCAATCGAATTCCATCATAGTATAGAAGGTTTTGAGGGCTTTCTGGAGCAAATTAGCTTCACTGTAGTCTTTGATCAGGTATGAAAAGAGTGTAGGAGTAATGGGTTACGAACTTGATTTCAAGCGAAGGAGATCATCAACAAAGGAGAAGTATCTAGCGCGACCCAGTTTGAGAATGAGAATAAGGGTGGTAGAGTAAGAGTGACGGAAGTTGGGTTGGCGAGAGGCGAAGTCGAAGATTTCCTTGGCGAGAAGAGGGTCTGTTTGTGAAGCTTTGAGCTTCTGGACTTTGGCAGGAAACCAAATTGATGAATTTGAACCATTTGCATTGGAAGAATCGAAATCTTGTTGATGCTTCTGGCCTGGTGTTGAATTGGGCTCTGAAACTGATGAGGTAGTGGGGAGAAGAAGAGGATCATTGACCCAATTTCACTCCGACTTGTTCTTTCTTATTTTCTTTGGATCATCGTTAGGGCTATTATTGAAAAATAACCAAGATTTAAATATCCTAGATTGAGTTAATGACCCAATTTAAGATTTGTTGAGTTTACTAACTTTATATAGGATTTTCCTATTTCAACTATCTTTATATGGGATTCTGCCATAAGAAAAAGGAGAATCATATAAAATATAGAAATCGCGAGCTTCAAAATCAGAGAGACCCAGAAATAGCAACTCAATTTATTTGAATTGATTGAATGGTATAAATCATATCAAACAATTGATAAAAGGAAGTAAAAATTTAATGCGTTTATTGATATTTTGTTGATTTGATTTCTTTTTAACAGTAAAGCCTTGTGTTAGTAGCATTGTTAACTCCATCCTTTATGACATCAAATTTCCTGGGTGATTCTTGAATTTATGAAAATTAGGACAATAAAATACAATGAAGACACATTTACACAAGTCCGTGTCTAAATATACATAAGCTAATGGCACCTTATAGATGAGAAATTAAGTTTTAGGTTGAGAAAACAACATGCGCTGTCAAAACAATGCCTTATCAAAATCATGTTCTAATATAAAATAAAATGTGTGTCATAGAAAGTTTAATTTTTTTTACAAGGGACGACTTAGGTCTAGATATGATATGTTGATAGTTGTTATATTTAATTTTGTGAACGTCTAAGATAACTGAAATAATTATTTCTAAATTAGCACTTGTGTCTTTAATGGACTACATATTCAAGGAAAAAATGGAAAATGAAACACAAATATAATCAATTTGCTGTCCATGTAATGAATTATTCTTTTCTTAATTTAACAATAATTTGGTCCTTTTTTTGGTGTAATGTTCCTAGTTTTTTTAATTAAAAAAATGTTTTAAATATGAATTTATACGATTGCAAATTAGACACTCATCTACTAGCTTTTATATTTGTATTAGTGAGTAAAATAATCTAACCTCCCCTGAGTTTTGCCTTAATTACACGGCCTCCCCTCTATTTTAAAAATATATACTTAAGTCCAAACCGTTAACTCCGTTAAGGATTTTCTTCATCAATTAAAATTTATGTTAAAATAAATCTTATTTACTAATTTACCTTTCATCATTACTAATTCCCTAATTTTGGCTAAAAATGTTTAAGTAATTTAAGCTGTAGAATCACTGGAAGTTAGGTTGCATCTCACTCGAGTGCATTGATTTCCATTCGAGTGATCACCTTAGATCACTTGGAGTAAATAACATTCACTCGAGTGTTTTATTGATTCAAGTTTATTTCGAATATAGTTATATCACTTGCGTGTTTAGAAACTCATTGAGTGATTTCAATCATCAAGTCCACTTTTTATATCAAAATTTGTTATCTTCAAAATATAATAATCTGAGAACTAACATGCTCTCTCTCCTTTTCAAGGTTCCATCTATACAGTAACAAAGAAAACAAAACAAAGCGAAAATATAAGAAGGCATTTTTCTTGTGATAACTAATATTTTTATTTTTATTTTAAAAATTTTATTTTAAAAAATAACTTCCTAATACTTATTTGGTAAAAATTTCTTTCTATACTCATAGTCCGATAATTATGTCTAAGGTGTTAAATATTACTTTCTATACTCATAATTCGTTAATTATGGGTAATGTGAATACTGACTATAATACTTATCATAAATTCTATTACGCTGATAATAAATAATTTTTATTTGATCATCTAGAAAAAACTCTGTTATTTTGTATCTTGTAACGACTTATTATGTTTTTTTTAATCAAAAAACAAACTTGTTATGAGTTACTCAATCAATATAATTTCAATAATTTCAATGTAAATGATTTAATTAAGAGGATATTTTAGATAAATCAATGCACATTTTTAACAAATAAATTAATTAATTAATTTTATTAATCTGCTCAAATTAGTTAAATAAATTTTATATTAAGAATTGGAGACAATCATATTTAAGTATTAGGAAGTTAATTTTTTTTTTTAAATAAAATAATAATTATTATCACTAAAAAAAAGCCTTTTCATTTTTTTTTCTTGGTTTTGTTTTATTTGCTATAGTATAGATGGAACCTTCAAATAGGAGGAGGGAGGGCAGACTTATTGATGTTGCTTTTGTCGCTAAAGCAATCAATTAAATTAGGTCCTAATTAATTATGTAGTTTAGGGTCAACCTAGGTCATTCTCCCAATGAGCAATCTATTGGTTTTTCTTTAGGTTGAATTTAGGTGATGAAAAATGCAATGAAATGAAACTAAACTAATTAAATGCAAGATGAAAATGACTCTAAAACCTATATGAGAATGGAACTAATCTAGATGTGGATGCAAATTTTGGGGGGTTTTTGTTATGAGAGAATAATTAAAATCCTAAGAAAAGAAATTAACTAACTATTAAGAAAATCAAATAAGAAAAGACACAAAAGGTTTACTTCAGGTACGGTGAAGGGGACAACTTAGGATTCATATGGAGTTAACTTTCTTAGCCCAAATCAATTAGTTAAACCAAAGGGAGATTAGTGAAAATTTGGAATTAATGAATTTAATTACCTAATTGAAACATAGGAAACCCTCAAGTTCAATGCCACCTAATCCACTAGAAAACTCATAATGGAATGAGTGCTAGTTAATTAAATTCATTAAAACCCAATCACAATTAATTCCTAAATAATTTTGGGAATTATGTTCACAATTGCCTAATTAAACAACTAGACAACTAACCATCTGATCGAACCATATTTTGATGTGTTAATTTCATTATTAATTTGGGATTTAATCGTGTTAATTGGGCTTAAAATGTATTATTTAGGATTAATTTGGATTAATGTGTGATTACATGAAAATTGTGTTAAAAAGGGTAAAATTGTCATAATTATTGTAATTACTCTTATTCAATATTTGTTTGGGAAGATTTGATGTTGGCTTGATTGGTTTAAATTGTAGGTGGTTGAAGAAATTGGATCAAATTTGAAAATGGAAGTTTGAGCTTAAGTTATAAACTTTTCAGTTTAGTCCCTCTGCGAAACTTTTTAAACTTTTCACTTAGGTCCCTGTTTGTAACTGCTGCGTTTTGGCATTTGGAGAATTAGGTTTCTCCTTCTCCTTCGAACGAGGACGCGAAAGAACAGACGGGCAGCCGCACGAACGAATTTTGGGAAGAAAACCAGACCCTCGGACCTGGAGTTTTTCGACCTTCATCGATCCAGACCTTCTTCTTCTTCCTCCTATCTCGCCGGCGGCGTCAATCACCACCGCAAGGCCGCCGGCGAGCTTCATCCCAGCAGGCACATCAGATACGCAGAGGGCCCGCGAAGGAAAACGAAGAAACAGAGAGAGAGCGCCGGAGAACGAGATTCAGACCAAAACGAACCAGAGGGCCGCGAGCTTTGCCTGGCCGGAATCACCATCGACCTCCATTCCTCATTTTCCGGCGAGGGTCTGAACTTCCAGCGGGAGTTTGAATTTACCGGCGACATTTCCAATTTTCCGGCGACTTTTCCAGATTCCGGTGAGTTCTCAGATTGCAATGAGTGGCTGATTCTTGCTGGTTGGTGATGTGGATATTGACTTTCAAAGCTTTAATAGGGGAGTTATTCTATCATTCTATTAGTCTAGATTTATATATTTAGGTTGTCTAGTTTTAGAAATTATTGTGTATAAATTCTGGAATTGAGATTAATGTTTATTGTCTCTGTTGGTCTGATAATTGTAGTTGAGATTGGATTTTGGAGTGTGAAGATTATATTTGTTTTAATTTCTTGTGGTTGCAATGAGATTATATTAATTAGCGTGTTATTGTCTGGTTAATGTGGTTGATTTGTGACCTTTGAGGGACTGTTATGTACTCAATTTCAAGAAGACTCATGTTGCATTATTCCAATTTTAACTGCACATCAAGTGGTTTTTAACAATTTCTCAAGAGGTAGTAGTTAGCTATGTTTGTAGGAGCTACTATTAATTGAGAATATTGGACTCAAGTGTTATCTTGAGGTTTTCCTTCAGACTTGATGAATTTTAACTCTCATAATCTTTTATGAGCAAGGATAGTCATTTCTTCATTACCAAGTACGTTCATCATTCATATTTTCACTTCATCCATTCCATTTACTCATTCACCATTTTATAAAGAAAATACCAAAAATAATAGTTTAACATTTAATTTAATTGTATTCTTATTTTAGTTTATCAATTGAAAAATCCAAAACCAATTTTCCCCTTGTTTTAATTGCACTTGCATGTCATTTAGATTACTTAGGATTCAATAAAAGGCTCCTCGAGAGAGAGAACGATCATAGGTTTGCCTATACGCAATCCTTGGTTATTTTTTATTGTGGATCCCAAGGCTAAAGACAAAAAGGCCCTCATCACCATCCTAATTAAACAACCAAGAGGATAAACCTAAATTGACAATTAAATCAATAATGAAAACTCAATTATTAATATAATTGACAATCAAACCGTTTGCAAACAAAAATCCCAACAAATATCTTAGCACAATTTAAATCCAAATTATCAATTTTATCCAAATCAAATAATATGTCTACAATCTAAAACTAGATTGTTCTAAATAAAACAACTCAAAATTATCTAAAACTAAATAATTTTAAAGTCTTGAAACAAATCGATAAAAGGAAAAACACTTCCATGTGGTCTTCAAGTGTAAGCTCTTAGGCTCTAGCTTCCTCCATGCTCCTCCCAAGTTGCCTCCTCAAGATTTTAAGCTACCATGGAAATCTCCTCCTCAAACTCTTTCAAGCAACAACCCGTCACAGCCATTACCAAAGAGTAGGAAGAATTGATGATTAAATCAATTGCCACGGCACTGCGCATCCAGGGGAAAGACGAGTTGAAGGATTTGATGAATAGAGATTTGAATTGAATCAATAGATGGGGCCGTGTGGAGATGAATCAGTATATGAATGAATCAATTGATTCAATATGCAAAGTCGTACCCCTCGTCCTTGGGTTCAACTGGTAAGGGGGTCGGACTTCCTCACCTCAAGGGAGGGGGTTCGATCCCTGCGTTGGTCAAGGCGCTGGGGGAGGCATCCTAGGGGTCTGGGAAGCAGTGGAAATGCTGGTAGAGGTGGAGGCATGTATACTCTCTGTCCAGTATGCCCTACGGACTGGGCTCCAAGCGCCCTGCCCTTGGATTGTGGGTGAGCCCAACCCCTTTCCTAAAATTTTTGTAGCAAAAAAAAAAAAAAATATATGCAAAGTCGTCGTGGGTCGCCCCGTCGATTGAACTAATGGATGAGTGAATTCAATCTCCTTGTTGCGTCTCTTTTTTGGCGTGCTGAACATGTGTGAGTTTGGCGGCCAGCTCTCAACGTGCGTGTGTGCGCGGCTCTCAAAATGAGAGCGTGAGTCTCCTCTTTACGGCTAGGTTAATATTTAATGGGAAGGAAGAGATGGATTTTGTGGTACAAGAAGCCCAATTCAATTTCACCATTAGATTTCCTTTCAGCTTTCCTGAAAAATTCTGCACCATAGGATCTTCTAATATGATAAAATCGTGATCTATCATATATTAGGAAATATTATTTAATCACAAGATAACAATCAGAATATAAATAATTTAAGCCCAATAATCTAATAATTAATTCTGATTTATATTATTTCCTAAAATTGGCTAACAATCCAAATATTATCTAATATATTCAAATTAGCCTAAAATAGTCCCCAAAATAAATGAATAATGTGAGATAAAATATATAAAATTAGGATTTATCACTTATCAAATAAAAAGAAAGAAGAGAAGCCACGCCTGTGCTTTTTATGGGTGGTTAGGGACTTGATATATTTGCACGCACCTAAACTTTTTTTTTTTTTTTTAAAAACCCTCAATACTCAGAATAAAAAAACCAACACCAAATATCACCACAAAACCAACACAAGCCATGTGTTTCTATCTACAAATTAATATCAACAAATCAAATACAAATTTGCTTCACATAGTGTAGAATTAGTGAATGTTACAACATTGCATGTAGTTCAAGGTATGAATCTGGATACAATGGTTCTATATGGGATTCATACACACAGTATTTTCTTTTCGTGTATGGAACATAAATACATCAAAGTGCTTAACATGGGGCACCATCAAGGACTACAAATGGATCAATGATACAGAATGAGAAGATAACGACTCAATGTGATTATCTTTAGACTTTTTTCCTTGTACCTTTCCGCTCATCAGGTGCGAAACTTGTCAGCCTCTCCATTTCTGTTAGAGAAGCATCAGCCTTAGTCACATGCATTTTCTATTAACTTGAATTGAATGGAATATAAATCATATCAAAAAATTGATAAAAAAAAGTGTAAGAATTTAATACCTTTTTGGTATTCCATTGATTTGATTTCTTTTTAACAGCAAGGCTTTGCGTTAGTCATATCGTCTTCTTCTTCTTCTTCGGCATCAAATTTCATGGGTGATTTCTTCAAGAAAGCTAGGGCAGATAAAATATGATGAAGAAACATTTACACAAGTATATGTCTTGATACATATAGGCTAATGGCATTTTATAGGTGAGAAAATTAGGTTTCAGGTTGAGAAAACAATTTGCCATGAAAACAGTGGGCTATCAAAACCATGTTCTAGTAAAACAATGTCCGGCGCAAGTTTCAGTAAACCACTCAAAGTTCCTTACAATGGACGGCTCGCCTCGAGATGTGATATGTAGATGTCTTTTATATCTTATGAACGGCTGGGATTGAATAATTGAAATTCTAGTAAAAAATAATAATTGAAATAACTTTTTCCTAAAGTAACAACAACTTTGGGTTTGTTAGGCTATATATTCAAAGAAAACTAAACATAAATATAATCAATTTATTGTCAATGTAATTAAATATTCTTTTCTTCCATTCTCTCGGGTTCTAAATGTAGAAGCTCGATAATTAATTTGTATATATTAAAAAAATTAGATAAGTTATCTATTTTTTAGAGATTTTTGGGAAAAATTAAAAATTTAGAAGATAAAGTGCATTGAAATCTTACTATTAGGAACAATGCAAGCTGCTTTCCTAATAACTCTTACCTTTAGGTTCAAAGAGTTTGATTGAGCACAATTAATTAGGCCATAAAAGATCAATTCAATGATAAAAACAATCGACCAAACCTGCTTATAATTCTTTTGTAAAAACTTCTCTGAGTGTGAAAAACTTTTTTAATTTTGTGCTTTTTCTTGATTTGATCAATTTTATGGAAGGCATCGATTCACTAATCAATCAATCAATCAAATATATATCACTAAACCTCCAAGTCATCCATTCATTGGTCCACCGTGTCATGCCAACTAAGCATACTTTTCCTCACTAAACCTCCAACCCATCCATTCATTCGTTTTATTTTTGAAAACCCATCATTCTTGACTAGAGCATCTTGAATCTCTCATTCGTCGTCCAATTTAATGCCATCTTTAATTGTTCCAAATTATTGTCATTCATTATTGTCATTCATTATAGTGTATGGAGAGGTCAATGCATTTATTATGAATAGTAAATATTCGAAACTATAGGAATGAAGATCACAATTTAACATGAGATCTCATTTTCAATCACAATTTTCTATAAGCAATGAAGATCAGTCATTACATTTACTTTTCTGATTGCATAACTTTTCCCGTGAAATAAATCCTCTACAACAGGCTGAGAGTCTCATCTTTCTACAAAACAAAAGAACAAAGTATACTACAACTCAACTTGTAAGATTTTTCTATCAAATCATTCCGTTTAAGAAACCCGTAGTAAGCAAATACAGTTTCCACTCCTTACAAAGAAATCATATTTCTTTCTCAAGTTGTAATATAAAGTGCTTTTAATGTATCAAAGCGATGAACTATACTTTTTTTTTTTTTCCTGATGTCGACGATAGCAAGGATACATGGTCAGTAGTCGGAAAAGTTTTGAGAAAGTGGGTCGTCCGAAGAAAAGCTGCGCCATATGCAGTATGGAAAGTTGGAATGTTATTGGCGGATGAAAAGGTACATATCTTTACATTCGTAAATCTTGTGTTGTTCGCGACTCATATCGCATTTTCTGTTGTTCATACTTCAATTTTATAAATATTACAAATGTATGATGTTTTAGGGTTCACGAATCGAGGTTTCTGCAACACACAAAAATCTCATTGACAAATTGATGGACCAACCCAGAGAAGGGATTGTTTACAACTTCCGAATTTTCAGGTTTTGGAAAATGATGATAAGTATAGAATAACCACAACTCCATGGAAATTCAACTTCCACAACCATACGTATATCGAAGAAGGCGATGTTGTTATTTCAAATGAGGCATATAATTTGAAGACAATTCCGAAATTCAACAAGGCAATGTCATTGATGGAGATTTAATAGGTTTGCCCAAAGATATGTTAACATTCATGAAGTCAGCGTTTCAGTTTGAAATTTATATGAGGAATATTTTAACGTTTCGAATCACATAATCACATATGTCATTGGATTTTTGCAAGCTTTTGGACGTTTGCAGGATCAAAAAAGAGAGTTTGATAACATAAAGAGACTAAATTTTAGTATTGCTGATGCCAAGTAATATACTATGCAAATTCCTTTTTTTCATTTTATCTACATGTTTCATGGTATTATACAGATTACTTCAACAATTTTTTTTTTTTTTTAAAATGTAATGCTTGCCTTACTTTTAGTGAAAACATAATAAATACTACTCTTTGGGGGGAATGTGCTGAGGAAACTGATGGGAAGAAGCATGAAGACATGGAACCTCCAATAACAGTGCTTGTCCGTTTTGCAAGACTGAATAGAAACACAGGTAGTGCAGAACTAATGACAGATTCAATCATCTAATGAGGAACTATTTTTTACATTTTCGCAAAATGTTTGACTGGTAGCGATTTTGTCTTATCAGATTATGGACATTTGAGTAATGCCTTTAATGCTACATTGGTGACTCTAAATCCAGACATTCCAGAGGCAGCTAGCCTACTTTTTAAAATATCTATTTAAAAATTGATTTAAATGTTTCCCTTAATGAGTTCGTTACTGAATAAAAACTTATAATATAATAACATATGGTATATACAAGATCATGTAAAGTCATACATGTAAGTAAGAAATTTATATTTGACTTTTGTTTAAATATATTTCAACCTAAACTAAAATGTACATTTGTCTGTTAGAGATTTACATATTATTCCTTATAGATGTCTATTGTCTAAGCAGCCATATTTAGGAAAAATTCAGAACTTAAATTTTTCTATAAATGTTAGATGAAGATTTTCCATGGTATAGTGGAGCAATATTTTAGGATGACTTTACATAATTTCGTATATGAAATGTTGTTATAGTTTAAAGAATATCGAAAAGGCACAATGTTATAAAGGTGTGAACGAAAGATTATTCAGTAACAATCAAAAGTAGAAAAAATAACTGTGTATGGAGAGGTCAATGCATTTATTATGAATAGTAAATATTCGAAACTGAGTTCAACAGAATATTTAATTTTGATGAGATCTATTTTTCAATCACAATTTTCTATAAGCAATGAATATCAGTCATGACAAATTATGATTAATTGTATACCCCTTTTTAAATCTTAATTATTTGATTTTTCCAATCATTCATGAAGACTTTGTTATTAAATGTATATATATATATTTGGTAAACCCTTTTTGAACTCATTTACTCCACTTATTATGTTTTATTACAGTTACCCAGACAACAGCTAATAAAACCAAATAATGAAGTTAAATCGATTGATGTTTTCAATTACAGGTTGTAAAATCAAAACCCAACATTGAATTGCGAGCTAATTTGTGCATAAAATTGACACCTAAAAACGTTTATGACCTAGAATTTCCATGGTATATTAGAGCAATATTTTAGGATAACTGGTGCAATATCCTTTATAAATTGTTGTTATAGTTCCAAGAATATAAAAATCTCAATGCTATAAATGTGTGCACGAAAGATATATGAATAACAAACAAAAGTGGAAATAATAATTTCAAATAGAGAGGTCAATGAATTAATTAGGCAATATAATTAATTACATATGAGTTAAACAGAATCAGTAATTGAGATAACACCTATTTTTCAATCGCAAATTTCTATACGCAATGAAAACCAGTTTATGACAAATTTTTTCCAATCACCTATTTTTCACATGCCAGATACATACGCGCGATCCTTCTTGCCAAATAGGTGTTTGCGTGGAAATAATAATTGTGCATAGAGAGGTCAATGAATTAATTAGGCAATATAATTAATTACATATGAATTCAACAGAATCATTAATTGAGATAACACCTATTTTTCAATCACAAATTTCTATACGCAATGAAAACCAGTTATGACAAATTTTTTCCAATCACCTATTTTTCACATGCCAGATACATACGCGCGATCCTTCTTCCCAAATAGGTGTTTGCGTGGAAATAATCATCGTGCATAGAGAGGTCAATGAATTAATTAGGCAATATAATTAATTACATATGAATTCAACAGAATCATTAATTGAGATAACACAAATTTTTCTATAAATGTTAGATGAAGATTTTCCATGGTATAGTGGAGCAATATTTTAGGATGACTTTACATAATTTCGTATATAAAATGTTGTTATAGTTCAAATAATATCGAAAAGGCACAATGTTATAAAGGTGTGAACGAAAGATTACTCAGTAACAATCAAAAGTAGAAAAAATAACTGTGTATGGAGAGGTCAATGCATTTATTATGAATAGTAAATATTCGAAATTGAGTTCAACAGAATATTTAATTTTGATGAGATCTATTTTTCAATCACAATTTTCTACAAGCAATGAATATCAGTCATGACAAATTATGATTAATTGTATACCCCTTTTTAAATCTTAATTATTTGATTTTTCCAATCATTCATGAAGACTTTGTTATTAAATGTATATATATATATTTGGTAAACCCTTTAAATTGTCCACGATATCCGTAATAGGGGATCTCCCTCATCTGAATTATATATCTTGACAACTGCTTATGTCTTTATATTAATTTTATACACCAAATAATGGTAGTTACAGTGGATCTCCCTAAACTTCGCAAAAATATGCCATATAATTAGCACACCCATATTTGTTCTTTGGTTTTGAAATTTTCATAAGCACTTGTCACTATTTTTTCAACCCAACTTCCAATTTGTAATAGATTTATCAAATCAAATGGAATAGAAATTATATGATTTAATAGATTGCACATTTAGTCATTTGATCTCTCATTCATTCTGCAAAGTAAATACATGCAATTTGTTTCTTAATTATTCATTTTATAAAAATCCTTTGGACATTATGACTAATTGTATATCACATTTTTTTACAACCCTTTTTGAACTCATTTACTCCACTTATTATGTTTTATTACATTTACCTGGACAACAGCTAATAAAACCAAATAATGAAGTTAAATCGATTGATGTTTTCAATTACAGTTGTAAAATCAAAACCCAACATTGAATTGCGAGCTAATTTGTGCATAAAATTGACACCTAAAAACGTTTATGACCTAGAATTTCCATGGTATATTAGAGCAATATTTTAGGATAACGGTGCAATATCCTTTATAAATTGTTGTTATAGTTCCAAGAATATAAAAAATCTCACTGCTATAAATGTGTGCACGAAAGATATATGAATAACAAACAAAAGTGGAAATAATAATTTCAAATAGAGAGGTCAATGAATTAATTAGGCAATATAATTAATTACATATGAGTTAAACAGAATCAGTAATTGAGATAACACCTATTTTTCAATCACAAATTTCTATACGCAATGAAAACCAGTTATGACAAATTTTTTCCAATCACCTATTTTTCACATGCCAGATACATACACGCGATCCTTCTTGCCAAATAGGTGTTTGCGTGGAAATAATAATTGTGCATAGAGAGGTCAATGAATTAATTAGGCAATATAATTAATTACATATGAATTCAACAGAATCATTAATTGAGATAACACCTATTTTTCAATCACAAATTTCTATACGCAATGAAATCAGTTATGACAAATGTGAATATTTTTCCTTCGTATCTCAAATGAACATAGTCGTGGACAATTAAATAAAACGGAGCCTCCTTAGATGACGATCCATGTCATCAATTGAACAAAAAAATGTCATCTATCCGTCCATATATGTTGAAGTCTAATTAGTCCATTTCCTACATTTATGACTATGCGGTGAAGATGATGAGCTCAACGATATTCAAGCTATTCATAACGATATGTTACATATATAAAATGTAGAGTAATAATTCAAATGGATGAGGTCAATCGGAAAGCTGTAAAGATTGAAAAAAAAAAAATAACAGATATGAGGAAGAAGCGGTCTGAGTTTATTAAAAGCAATAAGAATGAAGGAAGAGATAAGAATGAAGGAAGAGATGAGAATGAAGGGAGAGGTCAGTCATATTTTGTTCATTTAAATGTTTTTAGTTAATATCCGCTTTAGTTTTTACTGTAACGAATTTCAGTATGTAATCATTTTTAAACAATATGTTTTTGTAGGTAAAAGGTTATGTTCAGAAAGTGGTACCGAAAATTCGATTTGTAATTCTTCATACGTTACCAATAACAAACTTAACCAGTTGATGATGAATTGTTTTGGTGAAAAAAGTCAGAATGACTTGCCGAGTTCTCAGTCTTCTCTTTTAAATCCAATGTCAGAGGACAACATCCAAACTGTATTATCTGATATAATCAACACACCGGGTAGCTCAAATTATATACAGAGCAACATCGCTTGTTTATCTTACAATAGCAAGCTTACTCTTAGTCCATCACCAACCAACATCACAATCACCAATCAAAAGAAAAGCGTAAAGAGATCTCGCTAGCCAAATTCGGCAAGTAGCTACCGATTTATGCGAGGGTAAATACTCCAGTATACGAAAGTAAGTATGATTTTTTAATTTTATTTAGCTTTCCATGTTTTTAATTGTCAATATTTATTTAACCTTCAGAATTTTTTTTCCAAATTATTATAGTAGATTCCAGAGTTATTAACAATCAACATGAACAAGCAACTCGTCATACAGAGGCGGAGAATAATCACAGTTGTATGTTTCGATCCACCTATTTAGATGATGGTGATGCTTGTCATGAATGTCAAGTTTGTGGTGCTGAAATGTGGTTTGCAGAAAGATTGAAAGGTGTGAAGAAAAATGAAATGCCACAATTTGGTATTTGCTGTTGTAATGGAAAGATTATTGTCCCTTTATTAAGAAGGCCTCCTAAAGAGCTTGAGGAACTCTTCTTCAACAAACATTCAATGCAATCAAAATTTTTTTGAAAAATATCCGCACGTACAACAACATGTTTTGTTTCACATCTATGGGTGGGAGAATCGACCATTCAATAAACTCTAGAGGTGGAGGCCCTTATTCTTTTGTCCTTTCAGGTCAAAACCACCACTTCATTGGAAGTCTATTACCCCCTCAGGGGAATCCTCCAGTTTATGCCCAACTGTATATTTACGATACCGAAAATGAAATTTCAAATCGAATGTCAACTGCGAGGTCAGAATTGAATCAGGTTTTTGTGCCATTGTACAATACTCTTTATCATATATATCACAAGTTGAAAGATTTCTTGTGTTTTTTTTTCAGCCGTTATGTTGGTGTTGCAAATTTGGATCACAACATTGTCGAAATTTTGAAAGAATGCCTGGACAAGCACAACTGTGTGGTCAAAAATTACAGAAAAGCAGGGGAAATTATTAAGGAAAATGTCATCCATGATGTTATTATAAGACTAATTAGAAGTAGCAACTCAATTGGGCTCTCTAAGCAATATAGTATGCCAACAACTTCAGAGCTTGCCGCTCTAATTGTAGGACTTTGACAATTCATACACGAAGAGAGACATAATTGTGAAACGACAATGTGGTAAATTACAGAGGATCGATGAGCTACACATGGCATACCTACCACTTCAATATCCGTTGCTTTTTCCATATGGAGACAATGGGTACGACTCATCAAATCAACACGCTCTAGAATCACTCTCAGGATAGGCTTGACTACATTAGAAAGCACCAAAAGGAATTAAGGGTAGATCTTTATAGTGGAATAACAGATGCACTCACAAGAGGAGAGACAGACCCTTCATCAACAGGGCGACGAGTTATTCTACCATCTTCTTTCACAGTGGCGCAGATACATGATTCAAAACTATCAAGATGCTATGGCCATTTGTGCATGGGCTGGTTATCCAGATATATTTATCACATTTACATGCAACCCCATGTGGCCCGAAATTACTCGTCATTGTGACCAAGATGGTTTAAAACCATGTGATAGACCAGAAATATTGAGTAGAATATTCAACCTGAAGTTGCACAAGTTAATGCGGACTTTGAAGGATCAGAAGATATTTGGATCAATTAAAGCAGGTACAAATTTTCACTATTTTCTACAAGATTAGAAATCATCATTAGTAATATGTTAAACATTTACATATCATTGATAAGAAACTTTGGGATTTTAATCATCTAAATAACGTGCAATTGTAGTTGTAAATGCTATTTTGTTTTTGTTTTGAAAAAATTGTCGATAACATTCTTCAAGTAAGTATAGTAATAATATAATGGGAAAAATGGTGATAGGTTTTAATGAAAGAAACTTATTTGCCATATGAAGTTTATTTGTAATCATTATAACAATTTTAAAATTATTTATGAATGCATATGTATACACTGTTGAGTTCCAAAAAAGAGGGTTTCCACACGCACATATCATACTCGGGTTGTCTGAGTCGGACAAAATAAGATCATCGTTTGAGGTAGACCAACTAATATTAGCAGAGATACCAGATAAACTTGAAGACCCTGAACTGTATGAATTAGTTGGAAGCTACATGGTCCATGGTCCATGCGGTCGATCATCAAGAAGCGCGCCTTGTATGAAAGATGGTAAGTGTTCAAAATACTTCCCCAAAAGATTTTGTGCACGTACAATGTTAGATGAACATGGGTATCCAACATATCGTAGGAGAGATGATGGTCATATGGTGTCAAGAAAGGGTGTTAAACTAGATAACAGATCTGTCGTCCCTTATAAAGCTACATTGCTGAAATTATTTGGTGGTCATTTGAACATTGAAAAGACAAATCAATCACGTGCTATCAAGTACCTATTTAAATACATAAGTAAAGGGAATGACCGTGTTATAGCTGGGATATATAACAAGAACGACCAACCAGGTTCTCAACAATCATTTGATGAAATCTCTCACTACCTCAATTGATGTTATGTATCTTCATGTGTGGCGTCGTGGAGAATTTTTGGTTTTGATATACACCATAGACATCCACCTGTGGAGAGATTAAGTTTCCATCTTCCTCAACAACAGTCAATATACTACAAGGAAGGTGAAACAATGTCTTCCCTTGTAAACAACCCACGAGTTAAAGAGTTAATGTTCCTTGCTTGGTTTGATAAAAATAAGGATGACCCTTTTGCAAGAACACTTACTTATTCTCAATTCCCCAACTACTTTACATTTGTCAGGGAAAAAATATTTTGGAAAATTCGTGAGCGTGGATTCTCAGTTGGAAGGATGAGTCATTGTACACTAGCTCAAGGAGAACTATATTATCTTCGTCTGTTGCTTACAAGAGTTCGTGGGGCAAAGAATTATGAAGATATCGAATCTATTATCTGTAGTTTTTCTAACATTCAGGGAAGCATGTTTTGCACTTGGATTATTAGATGATGACAAATAGTATATTGATGCAATTAAAGAGGCATCATCATGGGCATCAGGAAATTATCTACGTCATTTTTTCACTAGCATGTTACTAAGCCATTGTTTGTCGCAGCCCGTTATTGTTTGGGAGCAAACCAAAGAATTAATTTGTAAAGATCTGTTACATATTAATCATGGAGACAAACGTTTTCAAGGTATGTGACTATGTACAATTTTCAGTTTTAGTTTAACAAATAGTTATACATTACAACACTTCCATATTAACATTATTATTATTAGTTAAACATTTCAAGTATGAGTCCTAAAATATGAACTAAGTTTACTATAATTATTACTAATATTAAAGTATGAACATGTTTTGGAATTGCTTTATGATCGTATTATTTGTGTACTTAATATGTATCTCCTATTTCGGATATGACAAAAATTAAATACATTTCATTTTCTCAAATAGATTTGCAGATTTCTTTCACGAATAAAGAGGCAGCAGCCCTAAGTCAAATACAAAAACTCTTGCTTGAAACGGCGAAGTCTAGACGATTATCCATCCCTACCTAGACCAGATGAAGACAACATCATTGATATCTCAAACCAGCTTATTCTTCAAGAGTTAAACTACGATAAGCAAAAGAGAGGGTCGAATCAGAAAGATTGCAACGGTTGATGACTAATGAACAAAAGCAAGTATTTGATGAGATCATTTGTGCAATTTCTTCAAAAAAAAACTGGAGGAATCATACTTAATGTAGCATCAAGTGGAATAGCTGCAACTCTACTACCATCCGGTAGAACTGCACATTCAAGGTTCTGTATACCTATTGATGTCAATGAAGACTCTATGTGTTCAATTTCACATCACTCACCGACGGCAAATTTACTAAAAACTGCTAACATCATCATTTGGGATAAAGCCCCAATGGTGAAGAAACATTGTATTGAGGCAGTTGACCGCACGTTGAGGGACTTGATGAAGAGAAATTGCATCTTTGGTGGAAAATGTGTTGTCATGGGTGGCGATTTTAGGCAAATCCTTCCAGTCATTCCAAAATGTGGGTGAGCTGAGATTGTAGATGCATCTATCAACGCTTCCTACCTGTGGAATGAATGCAAATTACTGCGTTTAACAAAGAATATGAGGCTAAACTCTTCCAACTGTCCAATCGAACAACAGAAAATAAAATCATTTTCAGATTGGTTGCTTCTTGTAGGAGATGGAGCCGTTGAATTACCACATGATGGCATTGTAGAGATCCCAATTCCTGAAGATTTATTGCTTCGAGATGATTGTGATCCAATTAAGTGTATAGTTGAATCTACTTACCCAAATTTAATAGAGCGTCTGTTCGACGAAGATTACCTGAACAATAGGTCCATCCTTACCCCAACAACGGAAAACGTCGACACATTGAATGAGTACATTTGTTCATTGTTACCTGGAGATGCAATTGAGTACTTTAGCTCAGACTCTATAAATCGAATAGACAATGCAAATGAAAGCTTTGAGGATTTGTATGATGTAGAATACCTAAATGCAATTAAATGCTCTGGTATCCCCCATCATAAATTGGTTTTGAAGGTTGCTGTACCCGTAATGTTGATAAGGAACATTGATCAAGCTGCAGGAATGTGCAATGGAACAAGGCTTCAAATATCACAACTTGGGAAGAATGTGATTAAGGCAAAGGCATTGAATGGCACAAGCATTGGTGAAGAGATTTTGATACATAGAATGGATATGAATCCATCTGAAACAAAATTGCCTTTCAATATGACAAGAAGGCAATTTCCTATAATTATTTCTTTTGCCATGACAATAAACAAAAGCCAGGGTCAATCGATGAAAAATGTAGGTCTTTACCTACCAAGTCCGGTTTTCTCCCATGGGCAACTATATGTTGCATTGTCAAGGGTGAAGAATTTCAATGGTTTGAAAATCCTAATACTGAATGAGTTCAAGAATGCAGCAACACAACATTAAATGTTGTTTACAGAGAAGTTTTTCAAAACCTTGTGCTACAATCATAGAAATAAGTTACTACATATTAAAAAAAAAAAGAATAAGTCATTTGTAATGTATCATTTACTCAATTACCTGCTCAAACTCTGAAATTGTATGCAATTTTTTTTTATACATTGTAGACTAAAAATATCCGTGCAACGCACGGGTCGAATGTCTTGTTAAACAATATAATACTGTAACGAAACTTATTTAATTAAGGAATAAACAAACAAAAAAATTTTGTACAAATTAAAACCTTATTGTAATAATTTTAGTACCTGGATATTGCAGATCAGTAGTGAATGAAAAATGTGTAAAAAAGGAGGAGTTTTGATCCCAGATAAGTATATTTTGTATCACAATTTTGAATTTGAAATAAATTAAATTGTGTATTAGATAGTCAAGACAAGACTATTTGAATTTTGAATATATAATTTGCTTAAGAAAATTTTCATGAATAAATATTCCACCATAGACCTCATTAAAGAAAAACGTACAGCATTTAAGTAACGCATCAGAAATGGATCTTCTTATCGGCCCATTTCTCATTATCTCTCATTGTCCCCATCTGGACCATTCAATTTTTGATCTAACGATCTAGAGGGGCCTTCCAAAAAACCGCATGCCGTAATTTTTACCGCATGCGGTTTTTTGGAAGGGCCCTTTGGATCGTTGGATAAAAAATTAGACGGTCCAGATGAGGGATAATGAAGGAAGTGCCAATGAGAGAAACCTGACTCGTAAAGCATCCATCGATCTGTGAACGCCATTAATTTTAAATATATAATTCTCAAAATATATATGGTATTTGAGAAATGAAATTTTTTTATTACTATTTAATTGAACTCTAATTTGACCAAACTTTTTATTTAAACACATAACATCATGTGAATAATCGTCATCAATACGTAAATATGATTACAACAACTTTTGAAATCTAAAGAAAATTTACTAAAGAAAATTTTCTTGAATAAATTTTTCCCTATATGTTTTACAATTATTAAAGAAAAACATGTGCATCAGTCAGTAAAACATTTATCGATATGTGAATAGAAAATATACTAATTTTTAATGGAAAATATGAATATGCCTGTTATATTTTGTGGATGGCTATGATTGAATAACTGAAATAACTTTAGAATACTTGTGCGTTTTTTAGGCTATATATATTCAAGAAAAATCAAACATAAATATAATTGATATATTGTTTATGTAATTAATTATTCTTTTCTTATATATGAAAATATTTTATTTTTTTCTAGAGAATAATTATGGCATAAACTAAGTAAGGAGAACTAATTAGGTCACAAAAGGTCAATTCAATAATAATTAGCTCTTAAAATATTTTTTTTTTTTGAATAATAGGTTTTGTAAGTATGAATTTAGACCATTACAAATTCGACATTCAAAACTTATATGATATTTTCAGTTATTTGCAATGTCATAATTGTGCAAGCAAGGGGGAGTTTTGGGAGCATATTTGTGCATGCTCCCATTTTCGTGTGAAAAGCACAAAAATATATAGTTATGGTTCTCCACACTAAACGTATTAAGTAATAAAAAGTGACTAGAGTCATTAACAGGATTTACCAGAAAAGAGTGTCATTCACACAAGGACTTGGTACCAACAACCATTATATAAAATGAAAACGTACTCAATCCTAATTAGAATTTAAAAAAAAAGAAGCAAATCTAAGCTACAGTTAATGTCAGGGGTTAGTCTAAACTACTTAGGTAGCGATTTAAAATTATTATAGCTTTGATTACTTCTTATATAACCTCTCCCCTCAATTGCATAGTTGAAACTATATCTAATAGTCTATAACTCTTAGTTACCTAGCTAAAAGTGTCTTTCAATTCACAAAATGGCATTCCAATTATATGTTACTCCCGGATTATTTATAGGTTATTAATTAATTGAACTAAATAAAACATATATGACATTTGAGAAAATGAAAGTATTTTATTACAATTTTAGATGTACTATTTTATTACAACATGATTAGACTCAAATTTGATCAAACTTTTAATTTTGACAAACAATATCAAGTGGATAATCATAGTAAATATATAACAATTGAGAATAAATTAAAATCTTAGTATTCATAATTTACGAAGCAATTTATGAGAGTTCTCATGTAATTATTGGATGTCAATCTTAATGCACTTGAGAAGATTGAAATTGAATCAAGTGAGGGCGAGATTGAGCCAAACAGATCTTCAACATTAAAATTGCCTTCATCCTGCCTCTGCCCTTGCCGCCCTTTCCCACTCCACCAATCTGCGCTGCCGATTATGGACCTGCTCCAAAGTGGCATCTCTAATAAGCTAAGACTTCACTTAGTATCTATATATACACATCACTTATTATATATTAAATAATAATTTTTAAAAGTAAATAATTTTATTAGCTTTAAGAAAAAGCAAAATCATTAATTCTTGGTTTGGGTAGAAAAAATTAGGGAGAAAAACAAAAGTACTAGGGAAAAAATCTTTTCCCTATTTGGATGTGGGAAGAAATATGGATTTAATCTATATGATCTTTTATAACTCCTTGTTAACAAATTGGCTCAGAGATGCCGCTGAAGAGACTTAATTAGCACCTTAGGAGAAAATATTGCAAAAATGGATGAATTTTTTTTTAGACACACATACCAATTAAATTGATTTTAAAATATAAAAAGACTATATTATCTTGCCCACTTCCTTCAGCTTACCTTATTGTTTGCTCTAGCTTCATCTTCTTTCTAACCGGCCTTTCTGCTCGTAAGCTGCTGGCGTTTCTTGGCCTTCTCAAGTTCTGTTAGAGAGTCGAATCGCAGCCAAAGAGCCACCTGAGGCAAATTGGAGAGAAGGGTACAACATCTTGGGCATTCCCATCCCACTGAAGTGTTGGCAAAAGTGACGATGAACAACAATTAGCTAATTGACAATGAGACATATCAGTGATGTTCCGGTTGATAGCACCATTATGAATAAATCTTGTTTGCATACAAGCTAAGCAAACAAAATTTCCTTTTAACTCTAGTTGCATTAAAACTCGTTGTACTTTTGAATTAATACATGCTGATGTTTGGGGGCGTTATAAGACTCCTACACATCATGGATTTCAGTATTTCCTTACTTTGGTTAACGATTATTCCAGAGCAACTTGGGTTTTTCTTATGCGATCTAAATCTGAAGCTGTTATGCATCTTAAGCATTTTGTTGCATATGTTTCTACTCAATTTTCAGCTTCTGTTAAAAGATTTAGGAGTGATAATGGGACCGAGTTTGTGAACAATGACTCTAAGGAATTTTTCTTCAAAAGGGCATTGTTCATGAAACTTCATGTCCCTACACTCCAGAGCAAAACGGGGTGGTTGAACGTAAGCATCGTACTATAATTCAAATTACTCGTAGTTTAATGCTGGATTCATGTGTTCCTATTGAATTTTGGGGAGAAAGTGTTAAGATGGCAGTATATTTAGTCAATAGGCTTCCTTCTAAAATATTGGGTTACAAGAGTCCCTATGAAATAGTTTATGGTGTTGCACCTGATCTCACTTGTTTACGAAGTTTTGGGTGTATGGCTTATGCAACAGATTTGAGAATTAATGACAAGTTTCAGTCTAGGTCTATTCCTAGCGTATTTTAGGATATTCTGATAATCAAAAGGGGTATTTGCTGCTTAATTCTAAGGATAAAACTGTGTTTGTAAGTAGACATGTACGTTTTGTTGAAGATGATTACCCATTTCAGCATGTTTCAGCTTCCCATCCAAGGGGAGTCAGTACAGACCTTATGGATATGTTTTGGTATGATTTGGTTGACCCTGTTGTACCTAATAAGAATGCACATCCTGTGAGTGGTGGCGTTACTAACCCAAACGTTGATATGCATGAAACTAGTCCTATACACTGTGAAACAGAACAACCTTCTGAACAAGTAAGTGTTAGATCTACAAGGGAGCGACGACCTCCAATATGGTCTAACGATTATGTGTGTTCCTTGCTGTTATCTGAATCTGAACGAAAGAATAATGAGAAATGCTTATATCCTATTGCAAATTATTTAGATTATACGCATGTCTCTGCACAACATATGGGTTTTCTTTGTTCTATTGATACCATTGCAGAGCCAACCTCTTATGCAGAGGCAGCAAAAAGCCCGCAATGGATTAAAGCTATGGAGGCTGAAATGGATGCATTGGCAGCAAACAATACGTGGGATTTAGTCCCCTTGCCTAAAGGTAAAAGACCCATAGGATGTAAATGGGTTTATAAGGTAAAATTCAAATCTGACGGTAGTGTGGATAAATACAAAGCACGTTTAGTCGCTAAAGGATATAGTCAGCAAGAGGGGATAGATTACCATGAAACTTTTTCCCCGGTGGTAAAAATGATCACTGTTAGGACTGTTTTAAAATTAGCAGCTTTGAATAACTGGAAATTACATCAAATGGATGTGTATAATGCTTTCTTGCAGTGTGACCTTAATGAGGAAGTGTATATGCACATTCCTCAAGGGTTCAATGGTAAGGGGGAGCACTTGGTATGCAAATTAAATAAGTCCCTCTATGGCCTTAAACAAGCCTCATAGCAGTGGAATCAAAAGCTGACTGAAGCACTAATGAATGGAGGTTTTAAACAGAGTAAACATGATTATTCATTATTTACTCTAAATAGGTCTGATGGTGTAGTGCTCATTCTAGTTTATGTTGATGACTTGCTTGTGACAGGTAGTTCAGAGTAAGGAATTGCAGAAACGAAGCAATTTCTACATAATACTTTTTAGATTAAAGATCTTGGTATAATGAAATATTTCTTAGGAATCGAAGTTGCACGGTCTGATAAGGGTATTACATTATGCCAGAGAAAATATACTCTTGATCTCTTGTCTGAAACAAGTTTAAGTGGATGTAAGCCATTAAGTGTGCCTATGGCACAGAACTTAAAGTTGCTGCCTTATCGAGAAGGGAAGGACAAGCCTGATATTTTGCTTAAAAATCCAGACAGATATAGACGACTTGTGGGTAAGTTGCTGTATTTAACAATGACAAGGGCTGACATATGTTTTTCTGTGCAGAACTTGTCCCAATTTATGCAATTACCTACCAAGGCACATATGGCAGCGGCTCTCAAAGTGGTTCGTTACCTCAAAGGGAGTCTCGGCTTGGGGATATTGATCAGCTCAGAGGGTCCACTTCGATTGGAGTGTTTCCGTGACTCTGATTGGGCTTCTTGTGCTGTGACAAGGAGGTCAATAAAATGATATGTACTCAAGCTTGGAGGATCTCTCATAATGTGGAAAAGCAAGAAACAACATACTGTGTCAAAGTCATCTGCTGAAGCTGAATATAGGGCTCTAAGCATGGTTGTGTCAGAGATTGTATGGGTTCGCGGTCTGTTGAAAGATTTGAGGGTTGAGCGTCATGCTCTGGTGAATGTATTTTGTGATAGTCAAGCAGCAATTCACATTGCAGCTAACCCTGTATTTCATGAGCGTACAAAACATATTGAGATAGACTGTCACTTTATTAGGGAGAAGTGGCAGAAAAAGTTGATTGATTTAAAGCACATTCGTTCGCTGGATCAGCAAGCTGATATGTTCACAAAAGCGGTCGCAAGAGACTTACAAAGAAAATTCCTTCGCAAGTTGAGCACCATAGATTTGTTTAGTTGCCAACTTGAAGGGGAGTGTTAGTTAATTAAGGGGTGTTTTGGTAATTTTGTAGTTAGAAATAGATATAAATATGTTAGTCATGTATTGTGATGACTAGTAAGAAAATACACTTGTAAATATTCTCTGAATGAATAATACATCTTACAGAGATTTTCTAGCCTGTATGATCTCGGTCTAATGCTTAACAGGTTGTAACTCTTCCAAAATAATATTTATGCCAATTGTCAAGCAATAGTAGCATGTTTTGCCCATAAAGAAATTTAACTAGAGGGGACCACGAGACAATGGCAATTTAGAACAAACACGGATTAATAGAGAGATTGGAGATAACATTTTATATATTAGGACTCAACGTAGGAAAAGTAGGTGGGATTGATCTTCATCTCCTAAAACTACTCACAACTCATCACCGGCCGGCCAATGTTGGCCACCACATAAAACCCATATGATTTCAATTCAAAGGATCGGACTATTGTAAATCATATCAAACAAATGATGATAACAAAAAAGCAAGATTCAATACCTTTTTTGGTATTTCATTGATCTGATTTCTTATTAACAGCAATGTCTTATGTTAATGGCATGATCATCTTCTTCATCGACATCAAACTTCATAGGTGATATCTTCATAAAAACTCGGACATATAAAATATGGTGAAGATACATCTACAGAAATTTATGCATTGATACACATAAGCTAATGATGTTTTATAGATGAGAGATATTAGGTTTCAGGTTGAGAAAACAATGTGCCATGAAACAAGTGGACTATCAAAACCATGTTCTAGTAAAACAATGTGTGGCGCAAGTTTCATTAAACCACTCAAATTTACCTTACAATGGATGGCTCGCCTTGAGATGTGATATGTATATGTCTGTTATATTTTATGAACGGCTAGGATTGAAGCACTCAAATTTCCTTGCAACAAACAGGTATATTCTGTAAACGGCTAAGATTGAGTAACTAAAATAATTTTTTGTAACGCCTACGTGCATTTTAGGCTATATTGAAAATTAAAAATAAATCTAATCAATTTATTGTCCATGTAATAATTAGTCTTTTCTTGTACTCCCTCTACTCCTACATGTAAGAGCTTGATAACTAATTTGAAGATATTAAAAAATTAGGTCAAGCTTTTATTTGTAATGAATATGTGTTAGTTTCCCTTTTAATTATTTGCATTGTAAATTATTCCTTTTATGGAAACGGAACACCCCCCGAAAAAAGTGGAAGTAATTGAGAGTATGTGAAAAGAGTTTAGATTTTTATTTTTAGAAAATTATTATGGTACAAATTAAGAATTAATTAGGTCACAATAGACCAATTTCGTAATCATATGGTCCTTTTTTTTTTTGAAAAATAAGTTGAAATATAAATTTAAACCATTGCGAATTATACATTCAAACCTTATAGGTCGTTCCGATTATTTGCAATTGTAACATCCCAATTTTAAAAGCGGAAATTTTTTTTTTTTCCAATCAGAGTAGAGTATGGGAGCGAAAGAGTAACTGATCATAACAAAATATGAACCATAGTGTGATATAGTACTGACATTACAGCGATCCTACTTGTTCAAAAGGTAAGTACAGAAAGCGATAAGATAAATCCGTAGGAAGCCTACTCCTGCTTGCTTTCCCCTATCACCGATCCGTGGTCCTCCTGATCCTGAAGCTACACCGAGATTCAATTCACCGCATTGAATCTCGGGTAACTGATAACCTTACGCTCAAATAAAACAGTATATAGACAATAGATATTCATGACATAACAAAGAACATCTCATCGAAGTGTGACACGCATGAAACATAAGCATGAAGCAATTATGTAAGGTCCTACACAACAACATTGTGACACGAGACAGGACATAAGCATAAAGCAGTATGTAAAGTCCTACACAAATATAGCCTGCACATTACCCTGTGCCACGAACACGTGTCCTCAGCGCTAGGAAAACTCAAAGCGGTATTATCATGTCTTATAACCCGTACAAGGCTGTATGTATAATGACGACCCTAAGCAGAGCCCCGGTATATGAACGTATCTATGACATATATGTATATGAGAGCTATAGGATTAGTGTTACGATGACGCGTCCGTACCTTCGTTTGATGTACGTAGTTGTTTCGGCGAAATCGTACTTTCGACGGAAAACGCGGTTTGTCCGACAATGCACGTTGGACAAACAGTAACGGCAACAAATTAGGATTTCGACGTCCTATAAGAGTAATATCACTTTCATTAGTGATTTGGCACTATAATCGGCATTTTAGGTAAAAATTACCATTTTGCCCTTCTACCCCTAATCGGCGGAATTTCGCAAAGATTGTTACTCTGACAAATTTTCTTCCCGAAATTTTGCCAGAACTTCGACGCAACTATGATTCTCGAAAATAATGACTAAAATAGCCCTCCCATATGATACCCAATCATACTTGAAATTTAAAGGCTATTCTAACAAATTCTACCCTTACTTTTAAAAAAAACTGCGAAAGCTTCAACTTTTCAGCGACTCGATCCCTACTATGTTTACACCTCTGCATATTTTTTCAACGCAAACAAGGCTCTAAAACATTTGTAGGAATCTTGTCACCTACTTCCTAAACCTAACTAACAATTCTACTAACTACTAAACTAAAAACTAAAGACTAAAAGACTTACCCGTTGAAGACTTTCCGGACAATTCTACAGGGCTTCGCTGCACAATTCCCCCAGAGCTCCTTTCTCTTCTTTCTCAACCAAAAATTTCGGCCAAGAGAAGGAAGAAAATGTGTGAAATTTCTCAAGGGGAAGGCATCTATTTATAGGCAAAAACAAGGGCCTTGTTTGGCAAATTTAAGGCTTTGTTTGGAAAATCAAAGTTGTAATAACCCATTAATTGCAACTTGTTCAACCATTTTCCCGATCGGTACCCGATTCGCGTGATTTCGGAGAAATCTCAAAATTCTGGATTTACAACTTTGAAACCATTTCCTCACTTATTAGAAATGTCCAAATTAACCTAAATTTTGATCCCATACGGGGCTCCAACAGTCCAGTTGAAGTTTTCTCGAAAACGTGTCCGATCGTGTCCTGTCGGAATTGTTTCGGGACTACCAATCTCTTGGAAATAATTCACTGACTCCAAATATGTCAAAATAAATTCAAACCCATTCCTAAATGTTGAGTTAGAATTTATTTTCCTTATTTCCAAAAATATGCCTATATGCATTTTTTTCCTATTTTGTTTTATTAGGAAATGCACAAACGACTTCAGAATTTACTTCCGTAAGAGTCTAACGGAAGACAAAATTCCACTGATCATTATTTTTCCCTGACTTTGGGAATCCCATTCCTAGATCTCTAGATAGGATCCGTTTCCTAATTTTTAAATTACTATTCACAATTTTTGCTTTAATTAAATTATAATAATATTATAATGGCAACTTGCACCACTTGCTTCCTATTTCTTTTTTCTTTTTTTTTCTTTTTCTCTTTTTTTTCTGCCCTTTTTTTATTTCGTTTTTTATTTATTTTTTTTATTAATTATTTAATTAATTATTTAATTAATTATTTAATTCTTTTTACATAATTCTTTTTTACAAAATTTCCCTATTGGTCTATTCTTGCATTTAGGCCTAAAAATACCTAAACTCAACTATTTCTCTCCAAAACTTCCAATTAATTAGTAAACATGTTTTCACTAATTTTAAAACAAAAACCACTAATTTTAGGGTTTTACATAATTATCTGTGAATTTTCATTGCTTATGCTTAAGTAATTAGCTCAAAATTACCTAATTACTCTTTCATCACTTGTTGATAATTTCCTTCATTACAATACCTTATTACCTTCATATTCACGCATTAACCTTAGTATTTCCATGCCTCTTACATTATTCTACAATTTGTAAGGGTATTTTGGTCCTTTATTACCTTTTGCACATTCTTGTACAATTCCTCTAAGTTCATAATTTATTAAATTATCATAATTAGAGATATTATATTCTCTTAATTCACTTGGGCATTTTACTGCCTTTTAGGATTTTTCATAAATTTTCTAAGCTAATTACCCTTTTGCAGGGGCGTTTTGGTCATTTTGGCACTTTGGCCCTTAAACTCCCTAATTTCACGCAGAAATCCTACTTAGAAAATATTCTATGATCACACAAGTTTAGGGATCAAGACTTTGCTTATCAGAAATATCCAATTTATTCATAATATTCCGTATAATAAAATCCGGTATTACATTTCTCCCCCTTAAACAAAATTTCGCCTCGAAATTTAATCTATCCTAACTAAACTTCGGGCCATGAACTCTGGGTACTTCTCTTCCATGTCTTTCTCGGTCTCCCAAGTCGCTTCTTCGGGTGACAAACCCTTCCAGACCACCTTCACAATCAAAATAGTCTTGTTTCGAAGCCGTTTCTCTTTGTGATCGATGATCTGCTCCGGCTCGACTATGAAGGTATTATCATGCCGTACTTCAACGTCCTCGTATTCAATGACATGACCTCGGTCTGGTTGGTATTTCTTCAGTTGGGACACGTGGAAAACGTCGTGAAGATTACTCAGGTTCGGGGGTAAAGCTATCTGATAAGCTACTTCTCCGCGCTTCGCCAAAATCTCAAAGGGTCCTACGTATCGTGGACTCAGTTTCTTCCTCTTAAGCGTTCTGCCGACACCAGTTACCGGAGATAACTTTAGGAATACATGGTCGCCGACATAGAACGTCAAGGGTCTCCTCCTTTTGTCCGCATAGCTCTTCTGTCTACTATGTGCGGCTAGGAGTCTCTTCTTGATCAATGCGATCTGCTCGGAGGTTTGTTCAAGCATATCCGGCCCAAGTAATTGCTTTTCAGATGAATCATCCAAAGATAATGGTGATTGACACTTCCGCCCATACAATGCCTCGAACGGGGCCATTTGTATACTAGCATGATAACTGTTGTTATATGCAAACTCGGCTAGCGAAAGATGTTGATCCCAACTTCCTTTGAAATCAAGGGCACATGCTCGCAAAGATATCCTCCAATGTCGAATCGTCCTTTAAGATTGACCAGTCGGTTTGAGGGTGATAAGCCGAATCGAACCTCGGCTTAGTCCCCATACCTTCGTGTAACGCTTGCCAGAAACGGGATTTGAAACGCGTGTCCCGATCAGAGACAATGCTCTTAGGAATACCATGCAATCTCACTATCTCTTTGATATAAACCCCGCCAATCGTTCCGGAGAATAGTGGATACTGATGGGAATGAAGTGTGCTGACTTGGTTAATCTGTCAACAACTACCCAAATCGTATCATGATTCCTGATTTTGAGCAAACCTACCACAAAATCCATGGTTATGTTCTCCCATTTCCATCCGGCAGCTCTAGTCCTTGCAAAAGACCAGGGGGTCGACGGTGTTCAATCTTCACCTTCGACGGGTCAAGCACTTGGCCACGTACTGTAACGTCTTTCTTCATTCCGGGCCACCAAAGTTCGGATTTCATACTCTGGTACATCTTGACCATGCCTGGATGTAGAGTATATTTACTCTTGTGAGCCTCATCCATTATCTTCCGCCTTAATTCATCAACCGGCGGTACATAGATTCGCTTCTTGTACCTGACCAATCCACTAAGTGATAGGTCATGGTCTTGGGTCTCACCTCGAGAGATCTTCTCACGAATCTCGATAGCCCAATCATCCTGCTTCGAGCTTCGTCAACTTCGTCTCTCGATCATACTCCCTTGACTAACAAGAAGAGTTGCAAGATAGGCATCACCGGTGCATGAAGACCCATGCGGACTTGATTGGATAGATTCAGATCTCGAAATCTTCCAAGTAATTTCTGCTCTTGTATCATCATATATGCCACCTGCACCGTCTTCTGCTAAGAGCATCAAGAACGACGTTTGCTTTACCCGGATGATACTTGATCTCCGGGTGTAGTCTTTAATCGCTCCATCCAACGACGTTGTCTCATGTTGAGTTCTCGTTGATCGAACAAGTATTTCAAACTTTTGTGATCACAATACACTTCTACGGTTACACCGCACAAGTAATGCCTCCATATCTTCAAAGCGAACACGATAGCCGCCAGCTCCAGATCGTGTGTAGGATAGTTCAACTCGTGAGGCTTCAGCTGACGAGAGGCATAAGCCACCACTCGCCTGTTGCATCGGGACACATCCCAACCCTTGCCCACCGGCATCATCAGTAAACAACATACTTTTCATCCGGATGCGGGATGATTAACACCGTGCTGTAGTCAATCTCTCTCTCGGTTTAAAGCTCTCCTCACGAGTCATCTCCCATACAAAGGGTTGATTCTTCCTCGTAAGCTTTGTCAATGGAAGGGTTAGACGCGAGAAATCCCGTATGAATCTGCGGTAGTATCCCGCCAGACCAAGAAAACTACGGATCTCCGTCACGATCTCTCGCCGTTTCAGTCCGTAACCGCATCTACCTTGCTTGGATCAACTGCAACTCCGTCGCTAGATATAACATGGCCCGAAATTTCACTTCCGGCAGCCAAAATTCGCATTTGCTCAGCTTAGCATAAAGTTGCTTCTCCCTGAGTATGCTCAACACCTTTCGCAGATGTTCTTCGTGCTCTTCTTTGCTCTTGGAATAGATGAGAATGTCATCAATAAACACCACCACAAACTGGTCTAGGTGTTGTCGGAAGATACGGTTCATGTAATCCATGAATACCGCAGTGCATTTGTTAATCCGAAGGGCATCACAAGAAATTCATAATGCCCGTACTGGTCCCGAAAGTCTGTCTTGGAAATATCACCATCTTTAACTCGCAACTGATGATATCCCGAACGCAGATCAATTTTGGAGAAGACATTGGAACCAGATAACTGATCCAAAAGATCATCAATCCGGGGAGTGGGTACTTGTTTTTGACCGTTACTTTGTTCAATTCACGGTAGTCAATGCGAGTCGGAAGCTTCCATCCTTCTTCTTTACAAACAACACCGGGGCTCCCCACGGTGATACACTGGGTCGAATGAACCCTTTCTTCAAAAGCTCTTCCATTGCTTCTTCAACTCCTGCATCTCGTTAGGAGCCATACGATACGGCGCCTTTGATATTGACCTGTACTGGGCATCAAATCAATGTTGAACTCCACTTCTCGGATAGGAGGTAACTCGTGAGATCCTCCGGAAATACATCGGGAAAATCATTCACCACGGGGATATCCTGGAGTGAAAGATCGACTTCGCTTTGATCGAAAAGAATACCATGCGGGCATGGCATCCTTGCTTCACGCACCGATCGCTTACGTAGCGGAGAGAAAGTTCGAGCTCACTTCAACTTTTTCTCCGGGAAATGATATCTTCTTCTTGCCACGATCGATCATCGCACCGTTGGTCGTCGACCAATTTAGACCGAGTATGACGTCGATGCCGTGAAGAGGTAGACGGATAAGGTCCACTTTAGAAACTCGTCCATCCACATTAGCAGTACAATTCATACATGCATCAGAAGCTAAGGATTTTACACCAAGCGGTGTAGATACTACAAGGTCAAAAGGTAAACTACAGGCATGCATTCCTAGGCGACTTGCACAATCATAAGAAATGAAAGAATGACTGGCTCCCGAATCATACAATGCCTCAAGTAGATTTCCGTTAAGGTAAATAGTACCTTGGACCATCTCAGGGGCTGTCGGCCTCTGTGTTCGTTAGTGCAAAGATGCGGCTGTGCTCCGAGGTCTCGCCTCTCAATCTTCTCGCACACTCTCTGCTATAGTGTCCCGGCTTATGACATCGAAGCATATCTGCTTCCCTTCACGCTTCACGCCTGGTGATGCTTCTTGCATTTGGGGCACGTTTGAGATCCCTACTGCAGGGATAGTTCTCATTGCCCAGCTTGGTATGGCCTTTTATTTCCACCACGGGGGTTACTCCAGGGTGCCTTCCTCTTTAGTGAAGAGTTCTCGCGATTGAATCCACCTCGACCAGCATTATTGTTGTTGAAGTTCCTTGATCTCGAAATCCTCGAGGTTGCGCTCGATCATCCGACAAGTTTCCACCGCGTTCGTCAAATTTTGGAATCGCTGGGACATGAGCCTTTCACCAATTTCATATTTAAGCCCATGAATTAGTATATTCACCATACTGCTTTCATCGTTGCCCCTTCGAAGATGTCTTGAGTATCGGGACGAAGTTGGTGAACCGGGCGTAGTAATCGTCGAAAGATTCCTCTGTCCTTGTCGGATATGGAGAAATTCCGACTCCTTGTTCATTTTCACCGAAGGAGGAAATACTGTTCATGAAATTTCTCCGAAAATTTCTCCCATGTTACTGACACGAATCGGTCTGTAGGGTTTCTGCCGTGACTTCCCACCAATGGTCGGCATCTCCTTCAAGTTGGTAAATCGCCAGTTGGGCTTTGCGATTCTCAGGGCAGTCAATCACCCTGAATACCTTCTCTAGTCTCTTCAGCCAATCCTCCGCCAAGTCCAGCTTTCCTCGAAAAGTTGGCGGCTTGACTACAGAACTGATTAACCCAATACTGGGTATTCTTTTCCCTTCTTCCTCGTCGTGGAGGTGATTGTGATCTATCGGATTCCTCAGCGTTTTCCTCACTTTGATTGTCATTGTCCTCCTCCTCTTCTTCTTCTTCTTCGTCATTCTCCTCGTTTTCTTCATTGTTGCGCTCTTCCTCCTCGTGTTGTCGTGCTTCCAATTGTCTTTGGGCTTCTTCATCCTGTTGATTTTGTCTTGTCAACAGAGCATCTATGAGAACCCTCTGCTCTTGGAGTGTTCTCCTCAATTCTTGTACTTCGTTCTGTTCCGGTTGGTTGGGTATAATATTTCGTTCGGGTATTGCGTCCATTTGAGGCTGCCTGCCTCCTCGTCTGCCTCGACCTCGGCCTCTGCCTCGGCCCCTACCTCTCGGTGCACCGGCACCTCTTATGATGACCATGTTTTAACTTTTCCTAAACCTAACCTTCTTTCTCAACCAAAAATTTCGGCCAAGAGAAGGAAGAAAAGGTGTGAAATTTCTCAAGGGGAAGGCATCTATTTTTAGGCAAAAACAAGGGCCTTGTTTGGCAAATTTAAGCTTTGTTTGGAAAATCAAAGTTGTAATAACCCATTAATTGCAACTTGTTCAACCATTTTCCCGATCAGTACCGATTCGCGTGATTTCGGAGAAATCTCAAAATTCTGGATTTACAACTTTGAAACCATTTCCTCACTTATTAGAAATTTCCAAATTAACCTAAATTTTGATCCCATACAGGCTCCAATAAATTAGTTGAAGTTTTCTCGAAAAACGTGTCCGATCGTGTCCAGTGTCGGAATTCGTTTTCGGGACTACCAATCTCTTGGAAATAATTCACTGACTCCAAATATGTCAAAATAAATTCAAACCCATTCCTAAATGTTGAGTTAGAATTTATTTTCCTTATTTCCAAAAATATGCCTATATGCATTTTTCCCTATTTTGTTTTATTAGGAAATGCACAAACGACTTCAGAATTTACTCCGTAAGAGTCTAACGGAAGACAAAATTCCACTGATCATTATTTTTCCATGACTTTGGGAATCCCATTCCTAGATCTCTAGATAGGATCCGTTTCCTAATTTTTAAATTACTATTCACAATTTTTGCTTTAATTAAATTATAATAATATTATAATGGCAACTTGCACCACTTGCTTCCTATTTCTTTTTTCTTTTTTTTTTATTTTTCTCTTTTTTTTTCTGCCCTTTTTTTATTTCGTTTTTTATTTATTTTTTTGATTAATTATTTAATTAATTATTTAATTAATTAAATAATTCTTTTTACATAATTCTTTTTTACAAAATTTCCTATTGGTCTATTCTTGCATTTAGGCCTAAAAATACCTAAACTCAACTATTTCTCTCCAAAACTTCCAATTAATTAGTAAACATGTTTTCACTAATTTTAAAACAAAAACCACTAATTTTAGGGTTTTACATAATTATCTGTGAATTTTCTTTGCTTATACTTAAGTAATTAGCTCAAAATTACCTAATTACTCTTTTATCACTTGTTGATAATTTCCTTCATTACAATACCTTATTACCTTCATATTCACGCATTAACCTTAGTATTTCCATGCCTCTTACATTATTCTACAATTTGTAAGGGTATTTTGGTCCTTTATTACCTTTTGCACATTCTTGTACAATTCCTCTAAGTTCATAATTTATTAAATTATCATAATTAGAGATATTATATTCTCTTAATTCACTTGGGCATTTTACTGCCTTTTAGGATTTTTCAGAAATTTTCTAAGCTAATTACCCTTTTGCAGGGGCGTTTTGGTCATTTTGGCACTTTGGCCCTTAAACTCCCTAATTTCACGCAGAAATCCTACTTAGAAAATATTCTATGATCACACAAGTTTAGGGATCAAGACTTTGCTTATCAGAAATATCCAATTTATTCATAATATTCCAGATAATAAAATCCGGGTATTACAGCAACATTCACTCCCCATATTTGTAATTATTTGAATCAGTATTTACGACTTATATCACCCATATTAGTTAGTCATTCCATGTATTTGATTTTCAGTTTGATGACTCCTACATATGTTTGTCTGGAAGAATAATTTCTTTTTTCTACAAAATGTCATTTTAAAACGTTGACTATTTAATACAATTTTATTGCAAATAAGATTAATTTTTACATAAGAGTCAAATATAAAATACTCCCTCTGATCATTATTATAAGACACAAATTAACAAGTGTATTTGGTATTTTTTATAAAGCACTTGTTGTTTTCGAAAGAGCATTAATATTTTTTTCATATATGTCCATAATTAATAAGTGTAGTGGTAAGAGTAATAATTAATATGATATTAGAGTTTCGTGCAATTAGTAGAGGTAATATGGGAAATTACTTAAATTTTAGAACAAATTTAATGACTTTAACTGTTTTTATTTGGTTTGTGAGAATTGTCAGTCGGTACCTTATAATAAGAACCAAAGGGAGTACACTACAAAATCGATGTCATTTTGAACTAACAACTATAAAAGAAGGGTTACGGTGCAATTTTACCCAAAAGTAACCACTCAGAAGCATTGGTATCCAAATTTTTTTCAATGAGTAATTTTGCCCTAGAAGTAACCAAAATGTAGCAATTTTGCCCCTTGAAAAAAAAAAAAAAGACAAGAAGAGGTGTAAAATATATACTTGGTCCTTTAAGTTTACATTAAGTCATACAATTTTAATATTTATTTATTATCGTGTAGACTTTATTCTCATGGTGTGTATTGTATATTAAATAAGAGTAAATTTGAAAATTTGTTAAATTTTAAGGCAAAATTAATGGGATTTAAGGTTTATCTTCATTACGGTTAAACATACTGAAGGTGACTTGTAAATAAGACCAAGGGCGGACCCACACTGGTGCCAGTGTGGGCAAGTGCACACACTAAATGTTTGATAATATATATATATATATATATAATGAAGGAATTGTACAATAAATGACCGTTGCCTAGTTGGTTAAGAGTACACAGAGTTTACTGGCAAGAGAGCTGCACCAAAACTAATTGAGCTACGCAATCTTTTATTTAGGGGAGACACAAAAAAATATAAAAAGACACCTTTATTTAGTTTACTTATCCATAATTTATTGATTACAAATACGGTCTTTTCATCATTTGAATGTTAATTTAGTTGACTCTTGATTATTATTTTTTTATGTTAAGTTGAAGTTTTTTTTTTCTTATATTGTTTATATTCTTTTATTTTTTTGATGCGTTTAAAACTTTCCTTAAAAAAAATTTCGACCACAAATTATGCACCCACAAATTTAAAATTCTGGGTCCGCCACTGAATAAGACAAGAAAAGTATATGGCATTTGAGAAATGAAATATTATTATTTGGATTGAAATTTGATCAAACTTTTAATTTTGATGTACAATATCAAGCGAATAATCATCGTGAATGTATATGTATAAAAATCAAAAGAAGTTGCACGTACTATATATTTACCATTTATGATTAGGGTACCTTGTCCCGCGTTCTCATGTAGATCCAATTTAGGATTTCATATCAACAGATTGAGATTGGATGACCCTTGAGCTTGATAAATATTGCCTTCCCCTAGTCTTGGCCTTTATGATATGTTTAGATGAAGAGAAAAGTGAGGGGAATATAGGGGAAGGAATACTTCCCAAAAAAAAAAAAAAAACTACAATTTTGTTTTCCCTTCGTTGTAGTTTTTTTTTTTTCTCCTTAATTTTCTTTTCATCCAAACATAGGGTTAATCTTTGCTTCAACTTTGTCTGCCTCCAGCACAGCCTGTCCGCTTAAGGGTTAAGTTGGAAAAATGGAGACAATGAGGTAGTGGATGGTAGCGAGGGAACTCATGGATAGAAAAGATGAAATGCCAGATCCTTATTTTATCAAGGGTATAGTAGCCATTTTATATGGTTACTTATTTCTCCCAAAGGACCTTAAGATTTTGCTTTTTTTTTTCCAAGTCTTATTTTCTAATTAATTTCTTAAATGAGGATTTATCCACAAATTGCCTAATTTCGGATGGGAAAGGACAATCCAAAATCTTCCACAAAGTACATAGGGGGCGTGATCCGGAGCATGGAGAATTGGACTACGAATTCTTGGCCATTTGATTAAAGACAAAGCCATAAAATAATAATATTTAAGAGGCGGTGGATTCGAACATTAATTAAATTGAGTTAAGCATTGGAAAAACTCATCAAAAAGCTATCATGTCTCTCAGTTCTCCTCCAAGTCTCGGCTGAAGCATGAAAAAGAGAGATTGTGTCGAAACTTAAATAAATGGGAGAGGAAGAGGAGAGAAGAACGAAAACTTAGGAAGAACAAGTTGTTATAGGTAAGTTGAAGGCCTAAACTTCTGTTTTAGCTAAAATTCTTGTATGCGAACCGAACTATATATGGTCTCTAACCTCTTTTTATTGTGTGTTTATCAAGAGAGGAATTTGGAGGTCTAGGGTTTCAAAAGAGGAGATTACAAAGAATCAAGTTTGGAGCTAAGTGTTGATTCTTTATGGGTTGTTGTTGTTATCGATGTTGTTGATATTCGATTGGGTGATTCTTGAGATTTTGCAATTCTTGGAAGTAAGATAGTTAAAGGAAGATGCTGTCAAAATTTCTAAGAAATAATAGAAAACTTGATTTTAAACCAAATCATGATTAAGGAAGTGGTTAGAGTTAGAATTTTGGTAGTTTATGGAACAGGGAATAAATAGAAAATTGGAATTTGATGTTTTTGATGCTTCCGGGTTTAACTGAAAAATTGTGTAGCCTACAAGGGGGAAACCAAGTTTGGAAGCATTTGACACTACAATGGAATTTTTGGTGTAATATTTTAAGTAATTGAAGGGGGAGGAGATTGCATTTGATTCATTTGAGCTTAAAAATGAAATCTACATGAAAAATTATGGGGGGAGAAGCATATGTTAGGTTAATTTTTAAGCCTACGGAATTGAAGCAACGTTGAGGTCCAAGTGACAAGTAAGAGCAGTTTTGACATGTCTATTGTTTCAATTGTCCTAATAAGCTTTGTAATTGATATGTGTTGTTAACTTAGGGCCATTGGACATTATGGAAGTTGAATTGGAAGCTAGCTAGGACAATAATGCTTTTAGCATGGAAGAATTATGAGCAAGAGAAAGTAATTAAAGTTTAACGAAAGCAACTTTAACTTCTTGTATTTAAGTCGTGTCTATGTTTTGTTATGCTTATTAGTTTGCCATGAGTTGAATAACTATCATATCTTGAACATGTTAAATGTTTTCTTTTTGAATTGTGTCATGGCCATAATTGGCGATTCTACATTTTATGTGTATGTTCTTGATTGCCTGTAAGTTTTAGGAATGCTATTTGTGGATAAGTTCAATTTTGAAGAATAACTTGATCATTACTTGAATGGTAATTGTTTGCTATTGGGATTCTTTGAATCTCGCCCCTCAATAACTAACCATGTTATTTATGTCTATTGTTTGATAAGTTCACCTGAACCATAGCGCTTTCGGATGCACACTAAGAGTGTCATAAAGACGGATGTTACACTCTTCCTCTTCTGATATTGCGTGCTTTCTATCATCATATGCAACCATCACAATATGAACTACAGCGGCTCCAACTTACGATTTCAGCATCCATCATGGTTTCAGTCATCGCGTTTGGCGCACAAGAAGTACAGGAAAAAATTAAAAAAAAAAAAAAAATCAGCTCCAAAGAGCAACACATACCTCTTATAGCACAGGAAGAGTTGAAGGAACGAAGATAAAATATATTCTTTCTACATCTGTTTTTCCAATTAATACGTTCTTGCCTATATTGTATAGCCTCGTCTGTTTCAAAAGTATCAGCAAAAACGCTATTCCTTCACTCCCTCTATAAAAGAAACAGAAGATGGGAAGAAACCGGTGAAAAAATCAACGAAGCAACAGAACCTGACAAATGGAAACCAAGATTTATTCACGAAATCTTCAAAGGAGGTTATGATAGTTCCCCTATTTTGTGAACGGCTAGGAGTGGATAAATGACATAACTTTTTCCAAAGTTACACCTGGGGCTTTTTATGCTATATATTCAAAGAAAATCAAACACAGATCTTATCAATTTATTGGTCATGTAATTAGTTATTCTATTATTTCATGTGAAAAGATTTTAATTTTTCATTTCTAGAATATAATTACGGTTTTTACAAACTAGGGAAAATTAATTAGATCCCATAAGATCAATTTACTAATAATATGATTTTAAAATACTTTATTAATTAAATAAGTTGTAAATAGGAATTTAGACCATTGCAAATTAGACACTCAAATCTTATAGATTAATATCAATTATTTGCAATTCACACCCCATATTTGTAGTTGGGTGGAAAAACATTACAACTCACATTACCTATATTACTGGCAAAGTTTGTGTGAGTGCTATATCACGAGGTTGAGTGACCAACAAACTAGGCTTTTTATGGGTGGTTAGGGGACTCTCTATATATTTACACGCACCTAAACTCAAATGAAACACTTCAATACTTAACCATGAATCGATGGGAATATATATACCTTTTACCCTCAGTATATCAGGGGAGATTAGACTCTATTGTTTGTGAAGTATACTCTTATATATATATATATATATATATATATATATATATATATATATATATATATATATATATATATATATATATATATATATATATATATATATATATGGGGTTATCGTTTGTCATGTCACTTGACATAAGTTTATGTCAAGTCACTCCAAAACTACGTCGTTTTGGGATTAGAGGAATTAATGAACTCTCAAAACGACGTAGTTTTGGGTCAGTGAATTAATGAAGGATCTTTTAGTAAAAGTCATATAATAAATTCTAAAACAAAAATACAAAAACATCATTCATTAATTTCTTTAACTCCCAAAACGACATAGTTTTGGGCTCACTTGACATAATCTTATGTCAAGTGACATGACAAACGATAAACCCAAATAAATAAATAAATAAATAAATAAATAAATAATATATATATATATATATATATATATATATATATATATATATATATAAAGAAGAAAGTAGTAAAAACTACTTTACATTAGGAGAAATAAACAAGTTAGAATCATCTAAAAACCAAGTGAAATTCAGGTGAAATCTCTAAAGCACACTTGGCTAGCTAGTGTATCAGTTTGTTTGTGAAGTATACTCTTTGTCCCTTACTAAAAAACCAACACCAAATATCACCAAACAATACCGCCATGTGTTTCTATCTACAAATAAATATCAACAAATCAGATACAAATTTGCTTGACATAGTGTGGAATTAGTAAATGTAACGCCCCTAATTCCTACATCCATTATGATGTTCATTTATGTTCTAAATTCCTTATTAGACTAATTGGTGTGAAATTATCAGAGTGAAGGCGTTAACAGATCAGAGTGAGTCACAACGGAGAGCATGCTTAACGTTTGGACGAATGAGTGACTGTGACACGAGACAGGACATAAGCACAAAGCAAGATGTAAAGTCCTACACAACAATAGCTCGCACATTACCCCGTGCCACGATCACGTGTCCTCAGCGCTAGGAAAGCATACTTACGGCATTATCATGACTATAACCCGCACAAAGTCAATGTATATAAACAGTGACCTAAGACCGAGTCTTAGCCACAGTACATGACCCAAGACCTAGTCTTGTCCATGACTCTATGAACCATCTCATCACATATAAGTATACAAGACACATCAGAGTTAAAGTTACAGTACGCGTCCGTACCTTAGTCTGCGTAGCTAGCGGTACTTTCACCTTTTGGTACTGATTCCTGACTTTCCCGGACATCCTATAATAGTATCACCGCATTATTTCCCTTATTAATAATATCCTAAGAGATGTCATTGCCACTATTGGCCTTCCTACCCTTGGTGGATTTGTTATTCCATTTATACCCTTTTTAATTATTAATAATAACACTCTTTTATTTATTATTAACTAGTAACTCCCTTTTTTATTTATTCCCTTTTTACTAATAATAATAAAATTATTTATTTATTTTATTATTATTATTTTACTATCTATTGGTATTTTTCTATAACTACTTTAAACTCTCAAGGTTCTCCTAACACTTTAATTAGGAGTTTACAAATATCATTCATCATATAAAATATGATTTAATGTTTCTCATGGTTTCCCAAAGCATTATGTTTCATCATACAAATTTATAAAAATAGAAATCCTGAATTTAATAATACACTAGCATCAAGTAAAATATACTTCATATATGTGATGAACATCAATGAGCTTTAAAGTGATGCATAAAATCTGTTCATATTTAAATAAATCTTCCCTTATTAATTTATCATTTATTTCCTTTTCCTTTTCTCTTTTATATATGCAGAGTGTTGGTAATATATATATACACATCAGTACAAGACAACAGCTTTTCCTTCTTTTATATCCGAATGCAATAACATTGGTTTTTATCATATTTTCCAGGCCTGCAACGTTAAACATGATAGCAACATCCTTATTCTCCTTTTATATATATGCAACAAAAGTTCTTGGTTCTATACAAATGTGCAGCGTTTCAATCAGTAGGTTCTCAAGGTTCTTAATAGATATATATCTATATATGTGTAGCAGTTATATATATTAATATGCATCAGCTTTTATATGTATCTACACACAACTAGTTTCCTTACTTTTCTTCTTATATGTGCATCGATAATGTGTATATATATATAAACTCAGTTTTCTTTTTTTTCTTTTTTTCCAAGTCTGCAGCAAACTATATGTATTAGCTTTCTTATACATGCAACTTATTTATCTAATACAAGCTTTTCTTCCCACGTACTGATGAGTCAATGCAAGCAACTATCTCTAGCAAGCTTTAAAAATACTATGACAGCAACCCTTTTTGTTATATCAGCATAGCTTCTCATTTCTCTTCTTAGGCATCGGTATGCATATATAGAAATATACAAACTTTAAGCTACTTATTTTATTATATGACATTAAAAGTTTTCTCCTCCTTCTTTCACAAGCAGCATACACATATGTATCTTACACATGATGACAGCCACGTTTGAGAGCAATTTCCTATTATTTTCATATGTAGCTACAATATATTTCAGCAAGGTTGCGTTCAGTTATAGTTATATATATGTAACAGCATATTTTCTTCCCTTTCCATGCGCAGTAACATGTATATCTAAACACATGACAGCAACTTTCAGGTTTTTGGCTGAACTTTGGAAAATTATTTCTCTCATTCTACACATCCGTTTTGCGTGTTCTTTGGGTCGTTTTAAACATTAGTATGTCTACTATTTCCTGCCAAAATTTCAAGGAAAAATCTTACGTTTTCCTATGAAACCGACCAGCGAAAGACACTCTGTTTTTCAGCCAAATAACAGAGCACGTTTTTGTTTTCCTTAGTTTTCCTTTTAATCAGACAGATACCCAGCTGACTATAACCCTGAGAATAAAAGGAAAAGGCTTAACGAACTCACCTTGGTTGATTCCTCAAGCTTGCACAATGAGCTCCTTTGTTTTCTCCGCCTTGCTCTCCCTCAACTATTGTCTCTCCCTCTCTACGTTTTTTTTTTTTTCTATTTTCTTTCTCTGTTCTATGGGAAGGAATGAGAGCCTAGGAGCAACGGTTTTATAGAGGCTTAAGGGTATGGTCTGAGAAACATATACAGAGCATAGACCGATGGAGAAGAAGAATGACCAAGAGGTATTCATTGTGGGACTCGAGAGGCACTGTTGCGTGTGGACGGTTTTGCTGGCCGAGAATGAGATTACACGTTAAGGAAGTATGGCTTATGGATTTGCTGACAGCTTTCTTTCTCTCGTGTTGCAGTTCGGACGTGTGAGATAAGGTATTGATTTAATGGATATTACATAATTTTTTTGGTAAAAGATGGATATTACATTCAGTTGATGCGTTCTGGTGTAATTGAAGTCAAATGGAATGGGCTGGTTTTGCTGTGATGATCTTCCTGTCACATGTTGGGCCAACTGGAGTGGGTTATTGGATTGTTAATGGGCTGGTATGTTATTCATCTGTGTTGGATTAATTTAGAAGCTCTCTATATTCTATAAAACTCTATTTGTAATTTAAGATAATTACTCATTTAATTGCAATTATCATAAAAACTAAATCCTTAATTTCCTATAAGGATTTTCCTTTTCCCAATTGATTCTTCTAGGTCGTATAATATAAATTTTCTAAAAATTTTAGGCCTAAATTATTCCTTATTTGAATTATTATTTTCCCAAAATAAATTAAGGGAGAAGTAAGCCTAAACTTCAAATAATTATTCTCATAATTACTTTAGGAAAAATTCCACAATTAAATTTCCCATATATTATTCAAATTCCAAATCCCAAAATTTGGGATGTTACAGTAAATGTTACAACATTGCATATAGATCAAGCTATATATGAATCTGGATACGGTGGTTCTATATGGCATAACAATTATAATTTCATGTTTCCCCTCTTTTCTCTTTTTGTTGACCTTTGGAAACTGATCCGGATTTAATGTATTCGGCTACCTTGTTGATTGATCTGGATGCAAAGGACGAACCAAAGTGACGATAGTACTGAAAAATGACACATAGCAAATGTTAATTATAAGCACAACATATGTAACATGTTTTGTATTATCATAAGAACTAATATATATTCAATGAAATCAGAACTTAATCTTATGAATTCAAAGTTAATTCCATTTAAATCTATTTCAGAAGTATCAGTCACGAAAGACAGTTGTATCATGAAAAAAAAATGGGAGTACAAATTATAACTTAGGGTTCGAGGACGATGAAATTTACTGTAAGTTAGCTTTGAGCCACATTGCCGTCTTTCGATCCTCCACTGTCCGATAGCCGTTCCTTGATTTTATCCGTATCTGTTCCTTGGCCCTCTCCAGTTCTGTTAGAGAAGCGTCAGCCTCAGACACATGAAATTTCTATTGACTTGAGTTGAATGGAATATAAATCATATCAAACAATTGATAACGAAAGAGTAAAAGGTTAATACCTTTTGGTATTCCATTGATCTGATTTCTTTTTAACACCAAAGCCTTGTGTTAGTCTCATCGTCATCTTCTTCATCAGCATCGAATTTCATGGCTGATTTTTTCATGAAAACTAGGACAAATATTATATGATGAAGATACATGTATACTAGCTAGTCAGCTAGCTATGTCTTGATACATACTAGATAATGGCATTTTATAGATGAAGAGATCAGGTTTCAGGTTGAGGAAACAATGTGCCGTCCCGGTGGGCTTTCAAAACCATGTTATATAGTAAAACAATGTGCGTCGCAGTTTTATTAAACCACTCAAATCATGTTTCAAAATGAGGAAACAATATGCCGTTAAAACCGTAGGCTTTCAAAACCATGTTCTATATTAAAACAATGTGGGCCGTAGTTTCATTAAACCACTTAAATCAGGTTTCAAATTGAGAAACAATGTGTCGTCAAAGTAGTGGGTGGGCTTTCAAAACCATGTTATATATTAAAACAATGTGCGCCGCAGTTTCACTAAACCACTCAAATCAAGTTTCAAAATTATGAAACAATGTGCTGTCAAAATCGTGGGCTTTCAAAACCATGTTCTATATTAAAACAATGTGCGACGTAGTTTCACTAGACCACTCAAATCAGGTTTCAAAATGAGGAAACAATATGCGGTCAAAACCGTGGGCTTTCAAAACCATGTTCTATATTAAAACAATGTGCGCCGCAATTTCATTAAACCACTTAAATCAGGTTTCAAATTGAGAAACAATGTGCCATCAAAGTAGTGGGTGGGCTTTCAAAACCATGTTATATATTAAAACAATGCGCACCACAGTTTCATTAAACCACTTAAATAAGGTTTTGAATTCAAGAAACAATGTCTTCAAAACAGTGGGCTTTCAAAACCATGATCTAAACAATATGCGCTGCAGTTTCATTAAACCACTCAAATCAAGTTTCAAACTGAGGAGACAATGTGCCGTCAAAACAATAGGCCTTCAAAACCATGTTTTAGTACAACAATGTGTGCCGGAAGTTTTATTAAAGCACTCAAATTTCCTCAAGACAGATGGCTCACCTCGAGATATTATATGTAGAGGTCTATTATACTCCTTCAGTTCTTGATATAAGATATATTTACCTAATTTAATTAGATTAAGGAAGTTGGTTAAGTTAGTTAATATGTCATGTATTTTCTAAAACAACCTAATCATCTTCGTTAATTTTCTCATTCTCTCTCCTCCTTAATTATGGTTGAGGGAACATCAATAGAGGTAAACCATGAAAACATTAACAAATTTGAAAGCTATGTCTTATATTTAAGATTAAGATCAATTAGTTCTCAAATATATCATATATTAAGGACCGAGTGAGTATTTTGTAAACAGCAAGGATTGAATAATTGAAATGATTTATTTTTCAAAATAACACCTGTGTGTTTTAAGGCTAATATTGAAGGAAAATCAAGCTTAAATCTAATTAATTTATTGTCAATGTAACGGATTATTCTTTTCTTACATTCTCTCATGTACTAATTACAAAATTTAGATAATTATTTTGTACATATTAAAAAAATTATGTAAGCTAGTTATTTGAGAGGGTTTTTAAGAAGAAAAAAAGTTATAAATTTAAGAGATAAAATGGATTGAAATCTTACATTTAGGACCCGTACATGCTGGTTACTAACTCTAACATTTAGGTTCAAAGGGATTATATGTGAAAAGAGTTTTATTTTTTTATTTTTTTTTAGAAACTGATTATGGTCTATTCAAATTATGGAGATTTAATTAGGGCATGAAAGATCAATTTAATAATAAAAACGATCGACCAAACCTGCTAATAATTATTTCTATAAAAAACTTCTGAGTCTGCAACAAATATTAATTTTGTGTTTTTAACTAATATTTTGTACATATGTTTTTTTATCGAAAATTTGAATTTGAAATAAATTAAATTGTGTATTAGATAATCAAGAGAAGAATATACGAATTTTAATATTTGAATAAATAATTTTCTAAACAAGATTTTCATGAATAAAATATTCCTCATAGATAAAGAAAAACGTATAGCATTTAAGAGTAAAATACTCTAATTACCCATATATTTTGCCTTAATTACACTAATATCCCTCTATTTTGAAAACCCATATAGACCTTCCTTAAAGTTCAAATATATGTTACACGAATATTTCTAATATTTTGAGACTCTATTTCCATCCACCCAAACCTTTAGTTGATCATTAAGTTTCATTTTTAGACTTTTGTTTTACCAAAATGCCTCTCTTTAACATTAGAATTATTTAAACATATACACACACATGGGCTAAAAAAATTCATACCTCCAAATTTTAATTCTAATAGAATTTTTAACTTTCTAGTATGTTAAAAATTTATTAATTTTGATATTATAAAATTTATAATATTACTCTAACCACCCCTGAATTTTGTCTTAATTACATAGACCTCTCCTCTATTTTGAAAATATATACTTAAATCCAAACCGTTAATTTGGTTAAGAATTTTCTTCATCATTACTAATTCCATAATTTTGACCAAATTTGTTTAATTTAAAATATATATTTTTTGTTAATTTATTTTTTATTTTTGTTAATAGCTATCTGTTAAATTCTTTTTAGTATTGAGATAAAGACTTAATTAACTGAATTAATGCAGAAATAAAAAAATTAATTAAAAATATGACTAAATTTTTTAACAGATACGTACTTAAATAAACATGTTTATGAATGTTTGTAAGAAAAATGTATTTAGAAAATAAAATTTAAAAGTAATATAAATTATATAATATCTCAAAACTACATTATTAATAACATATGGTAAATACTTTTAGTCATTTAAAAGAACACTAAATAAATAATTTTCAATAAATATGATAAAAATTTAAAATGTTATAATGAATAAAAATAATAAATGTTATAATATATTGATAATTTTGAATATATACGTATTAGAATTAACTTATTTGTATAAAAATTATTTTTACACAAATATAAATGTTTATTCATTTGTTGAAATAGGGGTATTTTGGTCAAAGCAAATATTTATTAGTCAAATTTAATGGTCAACTAATGGTTATGTGAATGGAAATGGAATCTTAAATACGTAAAGAAGGTTTCTGTAACGTACATTTTAATTTCAAGGAAGATCTATACATGTTTCAAAATAGAGGTGAAGTTTGTGTAATTTACGTAAAATACAAAGATAGTCAATGTATTTTACTCTATTTTTTTATAAGGCATGATTCACATCTAGATATGTTATATGTTGATGGTTGTTGTATTTAATTTTGTAAACACCTAGAATTGAATAACTGAAATGACTTTTTTTAAATTTATCACTTGTGTCTTTAATAGGCTATATATTCAAGAAAAAAATGGAAAATCAAACACAAATATAATCAATTTACTGTTCATTTAATTAATTATTCTTTTCAATTTAATCATAATTTGGTCCTTTTTTGGTGTAATTTTTTTTTTTTTTTTTAAAAAAGAAAGGTTGCAAATATGAATCTAGATGATTGCAAATTAGACACTCATCAACTCACTTTTATATTTGTATTAGTTATTTTTAAATAAATATTTATAATTTATATTACCTATATTACTTGCAAAGGTAACATATTTTAACTACAAAATCAAGCTAACAACTTATTCACAAAACAAATTCAATCCTTTTACTCGAGTAGTTAGGGGATTTTATGTACTTTCATGCACCTAAACTTGAGTGAAAGGCTCCAATCTTCATCGGTTTGATTATTCCGTATGTTCACCTACTTCTTTAATTTCACTGCGTCATATCTCTAGAACTTGTAATAGGGTGGCTAATGCACTTGCAAAGATGGGCCTTAACAAATCTGTCATCTTGGGAACTTGCCCTATGTATTTAAGGGCATAGATCAGGATCGGTTGGAATTAATTTCCCCTGTTTTTTAATTTCTGTATGTTGTAATTTGGAGTCAGCCTTCTTTTATAGCCAAAAATAAATAAATCTTTAAATTTTTCTTTTTTTTGGTCTTTCACCAAACCAAAATAATTCATGCACCTATCATATGGTAACAGATCCAAGAAGATTGGGCCTGGAATATGGCTCAAAGGAAGGCCCAGGTCAATATAGGTCAAAGCTCAAGTATAAGTGCATGTTTGGGGTTAACCCGGCCCAACTTCCCCGCATTGAAGGAACCCATTGGATCAACCCGAACCGAACCAAACTTGTTTTGTTGGGGAAATTTACCAAAATAATTTTTTTAAAAAAAATTTACCTAATTAAATCAGATTGGAAACATTTTACCAAAGTAATGCAGTTGGTGGCGCAAAGACAAATCACGCCACTAGTGGCGTAAAAAAGGTTCACGCCACTGACACAAAATGTGTCAGTGGCGTGAACCTGTTTCACATTATTCACGCCACTTAGTGGCGTGAATATTATCCACGCCACTAAGTGGCGTGGATTTAGTGGGTCCGATTCCCGATATAAAAAAAATTAAATATAATAATAATATAATAATTATTATATATTATTATTAGATTATTATAATTATATATTATTATTATATGTATTTTTTTTATATTGGGAATCTGACCCACTAAGTGGGTCTGATTCCCTATCCACGCCACTTAGTGGCGTGAACTTTTTTTACGCCACTTTAGTGGCGTGACCCTTTTTTACGTCATTAGTAGCGTAAGCATTAGTTTAGTAAAATATTTAGAATGTACTTTAATTAGGTAAAAAAAATTATTTTGGTAAATTTCTCTGTTTTGTTGCCACCCAACTTGTGGAGCACGAAGGCTCCTTTGCCGGATCCGGATTTCCTCAGTATCCATCAATCTCGGCCGTCCAATATTTGATCCAAGGGTGCAGATTTTTTTTTAGAAAACCGCGTGCGGTTTTTAAAGAAAAAAATCTGCACCCTTGAATCAAATATTGAACGGCCGAGATTGAGGGATACTGAAGGATGAGGAGGGAGCAGATACTGAGAGTGAGTATCTGCTCCCTCCTTTGCCTCTAACTCTAACAACAAAAGAGGCCTCCGTGTCAGTCCCTTCTCCTACACTGCTTCCCTGCTTTGATCGTCTTCTTCACTTCCCTGCTTCCCTTCTCTTCCTCCCTTCCAGTTTTCCTCTTCTATTTTCTTCAAATTTTCTTATAGTATTTGAAGTTCTCGGATTCAAGGGTTGTGGCGTCTTCTTTTTCGGTTTGGACCCATTTGGTAGCTATCCTGCACTCCTCCGGTCCGTGTATAGGAAATGTATGTGTGGTGAATTTTAAATTATGCAGTGGTTCTTTCCACTGTCAGCAACTGAGGATTCCATGAGAAAACTTGAATAAGCAGCTAGCATCTAACTCACTTTTATGTTTAAAAATTGAATCTTTTGGCTGACAATAATGCTCATCTATTCCTTCTGTGTGCTTATGTGTTTTGATCAACTTGCCTTCTAGTTTGGGTTTTCCATGTGTGGGTGCGTTTTTTTTTCGTGTGTGTGCTATGGGCTGACTTCTTGTGGTTGATTTATCTTGATCTCATATTATGAACATTTCTACCTTAGTTATTTTTTTTAGTTTTAGACGTGATTTGATTATGAAATACCTATATAGGAGATTTAGAATTTGATTATATAAAGTTTTGTCTTAAGAATTAAAGAAGATGGTTAGGATGTGAATGTTTAATAATTTTGCTAGGAAGGGAATGTCCTTTACGGGTCCTCCTGTAATGTCCTTGTTTCTCTCTTCTCTCTGAACTTTTTCATATGCTTGTAAAGTTCTCTTCTCCATTGATTTGGTTATGCTTCATTCTGTCATTCTGTGGGACAACTTGGTGGAGCATTTGTGCCTCTTATCTGTCATTTTGATAGCATTGCGTGGCCTTAACAAAGAAGGCGCCTTTTTTTTTCTAAAAAAATTCTTAATGTGATATACAATATCCAAAGTCTATAATGCACCAAGTCTCTTAACCTGTGTGCAGTGTGCCTCCTCCATATAATTTCTGAAACAAACACCATCTCTTTTCCCAATAAGAATCTTAGCTATATTGCTCATTTTCAAGTTTTTGTTGATTGCCGTCCGATACTTTTGAACTTGGTCTTAAGTTATTAGTGCTTACCTCATTTATTTTGAACTCATAAGAATTTATTCCTATTGTGACCAAATTAGTTGCCAATAAAATTATTCAATGCATTCGCCTCTCAAAACAAAATCTGAAAAAAGTTAAAGGAATGAAAGAAATCAAAGGGAATGAGTGCGTGTTCAGACTAGTCGGGAATGGCTTCGCGATTGTGCTGGCGGATACATCGGCGGTTCACAGCATCTTAGTCCACAAGTCCAACGAGGACAAGATCATGATCCTCGATTCTCACAAGCTCATCGCTGCTAATGGCGAGGCCCGGGACAGGTCCCAACTTCCCCTCGCGTTTGATGTTCGGGTTTTTTCGTTTTTAGAGTGATTTTTGTTTTGTGATACCGATTTGTACTGATTCAGGGTCCAATTCACGGAGTACATTCAGAAGAACGTGGCTCTGTATCAGTTCCGTAATGGAATCCCTTTGACCACCGCTGCTGCTGCCAATTTCACCCGTGGCGAGCTTGCCACTGCTTTGCACAAGGTGTGGATTCTTTTTTTTTTTTTCATCTCTGCTTCTTATTTTTCGTGTGACTGTTTTGATTAATTTTAGGTTTTGTGGTCTGGGTTTCAAGCTTTTTGCTTTAGAACTTATGGGTTTGAATGTTTTCTTTTCTGTTTTGATTTTAAGTGTTGAAACCACCTGCATGATTAAATTTTGTCTTAACTAGTGAATTTTGTTTAGGCTTTTTTCTTTTACTCTCACCAAGAGTTTTGGTATTGCATTTATGTGTATCACGGTATATGCCTCCCATAGAGGGTACACTTTCTGGCACTCGCATTGGGTGTAAGAAAATCTTGAAATTTTAGAATTCCTTGTGATGTTCTCTTGGGAATTGCTTCAATGGTGACGTGCTAGTCTTTGTATTGGTTGGTGTTAACAGAGAAACCTTTCATGTATGTGATCTCTTTTACATACTCTGTCAAGGTGTTGTCTAGAAATATTATTCCGAGCAGTTGCAGGGAAGTCCTTTTGAAGCTAATGCTAATTTTAATATTTTATGCATAATTAGTCACTAGACAGTTGCTATTGTGATTACAGTTAGAGCTGGAAATCAAGGTCGTCGGGCCTGGCCCTACAGGGCCAGGGCCTAATAGGGCCGGCCCTATAGGGCCTGGGGTAAGGAAAACATCTGTTTTTCAAAGCCCGGCTCGATAGTACCAGGGCCTGAAAATTATTATTCCAAATTTTAAATATTTTTCCTTCGATTTTTTTCAAAGAAATATAATTAATAAATTGCAACCATTAAAGTTATAATCTATCAAATAAATGTTATCAACATTAATATCTAAACAATATAAATCATTCAACAAATAAACACATTCATTAATTCGTAATAAAAAACAAATAAACACAAAGAATATGTTTTTTCCTTTTTTCAAAAAATATTAAACAAAGGAATTGCTTTATATATGCCCACGACAAAATGTTTTTCCCTCTCGTAATTTTGTATGTGTCTGCAGATTCCTTCGGTTCATGCATGATTTTACTGACAAGTAAAAATAGTTATACTTATTTTACACAAAATATATTTATAATTCATTACATATATAATATTGTAATACTAAAGTATGTGTTTATTTAATATGAAAACATCCATTCTTTAAAATTTATAATAACTAATTATGTGTTTTAATACAAAATAATAATAAACATAAAATGGGTTATAGTTTAAACTAAAAAAATCTAAGTAATTACAAATAAACACATTCATTGAGTGGAAATCTAGGTAATTAATTTTTCTTTAAAAAAAGCTACAGTTAAATAGGCCTATAGAGCCGGCCCGAGGCCCTGCAGGGCTGGCCCGATTAAGCCCGAGGCCCTGCAGGGCCGGCCTTACAGTGCCAATTTCAAATTTCTGGCCTATTTTTCAAGCCCGAGCCCTGCAAGGTCAGGGCTTAAACGGGCCGGCCCGATGGGCTTGGCCCGATTTTCCGGCTCTAATTACAGTCCTTGTCATATTATTACATGCCTTACTTGTGTTCTGGATGCATGTGTAATTCTATGATTGTCTTCTTGACTTTCTTAATGTGATTCTCTGGAATGTTTATTCTTATAAATACCAATTTATTTCACTCATTATTCTATGCTTCATTTCAATGAATCCTCTTGTGTGGGGATTCTCTGCTTGTATGAATCATCTCCTATCTTGTTAGCATGTGCCTATTGTCACTTACTTAGCAGATCAGACCTTTCAAGTGATGATTAAGGATCTTTTTTAAATGCAAAATTGCATATGCTGCCAATCCTGCTTGATTTCAAAGATTCTATGTTTTTGGTCACGTTTAATGAATATTGGTAATACGGAAAATAGAATTGAAGAGGGAAAGAGGGAGAAAAACAGGGAGATTGGGAGGGAAGGAAGAGGACGACGATAGATAGACTAGGGAGAGAGTGACAGAGAGAACAGAGATTCAACTCATTAGGTTCATCATCATCATAGCATACAGATTTTGGCCCTATCCTCTTATTTATATACAATACAGATTATGTCCTGAACATAGAATCCCAACTAACTGACTGACTCTCTTAACCAACCAAATAACTCTCACTCTTTTATTATTATTGTTTTCATAACAGTTGGGTAATCCCTTTTCTACTTAAACGAAATTACCCTCATACTTCCTACTGGATTATAGATCCACCAGGCATTTTTTGTAACATTACTAGGATATTAGTAATTAGATGTTGGGATAAAAGAGGTGTTTGCAGTGAGAGAGCAAAAGTTGATGCGAAGTGCAATTTTTTGTGGTTTATCGACCTATTGCGGGTGAAGTGTTTCTTGATTAATGTAGGTACAGCCTGTGGTTATTACTCAGTTGTGATGTAGGCTTTTTATGGTAGTAGTCACTAGTCAGAGGTCCTGATTTCCTAAAGTGGTAGCAATATGGTTTTATCAAGAATGGGCCAGGCACAGATATTGCTGGATGGCCATACTTCTAAAGTTATTTAACTGCAAGCATGTATGTAAGTTTCTTGTGTACAATTTCCCTTTCCAGTGCTCTAATACTTTTGGTTTGTTTCGAAATTGTAGCAAGAAGCACAGGGATCTCGTGTTTTGATGTAATGTGGAAGATCATGTTTGAGTTCTGAAGTTTCACCTTTTACTGATTTATTAAGATGTGAAATTTCTGATTTGATTTGTTTATGCCAATAGGAAAATTTGTCTGTAGAAGTTATCATTGGATGTTCGAAGCTGCAACTGAAATAGATTTACATTTAGCTTTTATTAATTTGTTTGTTATAACATGATCAATGCTCATTTTATATGTTGAGCAGATATTCTATAAATCTCCAAAGACAACGAACATTCCGATAGATGGGAACAGCTTCCTCAGTTGCAACTGCTATTAAACAATACAATAAAGTTTTAAATTAAGTTTTTGTAACATTCGTGAACTCTGTGAGAAAAGTGGATTTTCTTTATATGATAAAGAAATACTCACTTAATCTACTTTTGACTTCGGTACTATTATATATCACATCTTCATTCTCACTTTTCCCAATATATATACCACATATACTCATTTTTCTTCATCTTATACTATCTCTCAATTATCATACCTTCCGTGAATAAATGAGGAGCAATGCAACAACATGCATGCAACGTTTCATTTTAATTTCTTTTAATCCATAAAAATTCCACCGACGCTCCACTATCAGCATAAAGAAGAGGTAACTCACATATGCATCCAAACTTTCACTCATCTTTATTAAATAATCATTTTCTCTATTCACTCACGGACACACGAGAAGCCAACATGCAAACACACCTATCCCACATCTTTTTCTCATTTCTCCATCTAGACAAATGCATGTGTATCATGAGTGAACCTTTATTTATTCACGGGTGATGTTCGCTTTCTCTTGTTCAGTCACGAGTATAACATTCAATGAAAGTACGATAAATATATTCAGACGTACGCTTCTTTGTTATAATTCCATCTTCGGCCAGTTAACCAAAATAGAGAAAGAGGAAGAGAGCTTCGAGTGTGATACATTTTCTTAGAATATTTTGGGAGTGAAGGTTGAAAGTCTTAAGAGGCAAAAGGAAGAGGAAGTTCAAAGGATTAAGACAAGTAAATAAAGTTTTTAACTTGTCTTATATTGTTTTGTTGTTGTTGGCTTGAAATATAGTTTATCCATGATTTCTATGGTTTTTGAAGGCATAAAATCCTAAGGGGATATGTTGCCTAAATTTCTAAAAATGAATTAAAATATGAGTTAGAAGACAACTTGGTTCATAAAATCATAGGATTTTTGAAGTTGGAATTAAAGATGTCGTTTTACATTTTCTATGTAATATTTTGGTCTGAACAAGCAGTAGTGGAACCAAAAATATTTTGATGATTTTGAAGTTACCAAAGTGTTTAACACAAAAAAATAGAGTGATAATAAGGTTGGGAATGATTTTTAGAATAAAAAGAATAAATTGGATAAGTTGTCAAAATTGCCAGTTTTAGTTTTTTAGGAGGCAGTCGACTTATGCACAGTTTTTGATCAAGTAAATGAGGTCCAAAAATTATGAAATTTTCCAGATTTGAAGTGGACATCCAGAAATTTCTTTTGATATATAATATGTAAGTTTTAGATCTCTGTACAAAGAGAAATTAACTTTTGTAAGTTGATCTATGTTTTGGATGTGAGATCTAAACAGTGTTGGTAAATAAAAAAACTAGGAATGATTCGGATTCTCTGGACTTCTGGAATTTTTTGGTTTTTTCATTGTTGCCCAGGAAATAGACACAATAACTTCATGCATTATTACAAGTAGAGCATCGATAATTACCATTAGAGCATCGAGAATTACCATTGGAGCATCGTGATTTACCACTGAGTTTTTTGGTTTTTTCATTGTTGCCCAGGAAATAGACACAAGAACTTCATGTATTATTACAAGTAGAGCATCGATAATTACCATTAGAGCATCGAGAATTACCATTGGAGCATCGTGATTTACCACTGAGTTTTTTGGTTTTTTCATTGTTGCCCAAGAAATAGACACAAGAACTTCATGCATTATTACAAGTAGAGCATCGAGAATTACCATTAGAGCATCGAGAATTACCATTGGAGCATCATGATTTACCACGGAGTTTTTTGGTTTTTTAATTGTTGCCCAGGAAATAGACACAAGAATTCATGCATTAATATATTTATTATTGTATATATATATCAAATGAGCCAAGTAGCCCAACTGGTTGGGCACTTGGCTTCTCTTTGAGAGGTGGGGGGTTCAAACCCACCTCTGTAACATCCCAAATTTTGGGATTCGGGATTTAGGTATTTTATGGGAATTAATTATAAAATTTTGGTTTAAAAGAATTATGAGATTAATTATTGAAAGTTTAGGCTTATTTTTCCCTTAATTAATTTATTTTGGGAAAATAATAATTCAATAAAGTATGCCTAAAATTATATATGAGAATTAAATTGTGAAGAATAGCCAATGATTAAACTTTTTTTTTTTATTAGAACCAATGATTAAACTTAATTATTTGGAAAAAAACTAAGAATTCTTAACATATATGCACATTTTCATTGAATAAACCAAAGCCCATATAATACACACATCAACCCATTATCCTAAATAAACCCAGCCCACACACAATCTATCATAACAAAAAGAATGAAAACGCAGAGGCAGGACATATACGTTTTCCAGCTTTTCCCTATTTCTTCGGTCAAATGCAGAAGTTCACAGTGGAAAAAAATGAGAGAAGAAAGGAAACTGAAAACAGATCAGCAAGTAATAGCGTCAATCACGGAAACACTAAAATAAGTTAAGAAACCAGTATCCCAAAATCATCTCAGTCAACACAGTGTGAGATCACCACCAACGACTCCATGCATCTATCGTCAGCGAAACAGACCCCTCATGCGTCTCAAACCAAACGCCATGAACCCATGGGTAATTCCTTTTGGACCGTGCACCTTCACTCTCGGCTGGACCCTTAGGTCCTTATGTATATATATACACCATTGCTCCTCTTCATTCATTAACACAAAGAGAAGCAAAGAGTGAGAGGGGAAAGAGAGAGAGAGTAAGGCCGAGAGAGAGAGAGTCCGAGGCAAGAGAGGAGGAGAGTTTCGGTTCTTGCTTTGTTGCTCTGTTTCTGATCCAGAAAAACAGAGGTAACTTCCAAGCTTCCATCCCTTCTTGTATCCATGTTAAACCAACGTGAGTTACTGTGTAGCAAGCCATAGGAAGCCTACTGTATATATATAGATGTAAAACCATTGGAAGTTGCTGTCATAACTAGAATCTACTGTCAAAATGCTGCATATATATATATATTAGTATGTGTAGGTGTATGATGTGTTTGTCTTAGTGTGTGCGTTGGATATATAAGTTAGTTAATGGATTAATGAGGAAGAAAGAGTTTGCTGTTTATTAGTTTTCTTTAAGTTACGGCATATATATATATATAAAAAGCGTTGCTGATGTCTGCGTTTGAAAAGTGTTGAAGAAAACCGAAAAAAAAAAACAGGGATTTAGATTATTTATAGGCGTGAGACATGTAGTTGATATAATAATATACACACACACTACTGTCATATCTATATATATGTTGCCGTCATTAGTTTCTATCAAGTAGTTATATATATATAGGTGTCTACGTATTTGCCTAAGAAAAGAGAAAGCTTTTGCTTTGTAAAATTTGTATTATATATGTGCAAGTCGTGTACAGGGAAAGAGAAACGATAGGAAAAAGGTTTTTCTTTTATATATATATATATATAAAGAAAAAGAAAAAGAAAAAGAAAAGAAAAAGGAAACATGATCTTTGCTGTTAGTTGTGATTATGTGGTCATATATATCTCATGTACCCTTTATTTGAGGACTTCTTGCTCTTTAAAATATAAATGGTTGAAGTTCATGGAAGTATTTTGCTAACAAATATTTTGGAGCTGCATATTTATAAGAAACAGAAATATAAACGTGGCTGTTAGAGAAACAAATAGGAGAAATGTTGCTGATCTATATTTATATACTTATATCTTGTTAGTATCTATAAACTCCTATATAATAGGATATAGTCTAACTAAGTTCTATATTATTTCACTTGTAATATTATTTACAAAATAATATATACACACACAGCGAAGCATATTTTATGTGGTGGCAATATTTATTAAACTAATTGTGGAAAAATAATAATAAATGGTAAAATAATGATGATGATAATAATAATAATATAAATAAATATTTTTATTATTATTATTAAAAAGGGGATAAATAATAAAGGAAATTATTAAATAATAATTAATGGAAAATGGTAGTTTAAGGTTTTAGAATAGTTCGAGTAATATGTTAATAGAAATTTATGTGTGTGATTTTGTAGACTCTCATTAAGAGCTTTGGAGTGACACTTGTGTGTGTTACCTGTATATTAGAGAGTAACAGGTAACTCTGAATATTCTTCCATATACTTGTAAATTGTATGTGATTGTGAGTAACTATCTTTTATTTAAAAAGTAAAGGACTGAATCATATGTATAGGTGTATGTATTGTAAATTGATATTTTATATGAATTGAAGCATATTTATCATTACTGAACATATTTGTCATGGCGGCTGTATTTGTGATGGGTTGGAGTAAGAAGAGATTTGTATGTTGAGATCTTTTACCACGTGGTATGTCATCACTCTGTGCACAGTGGATGACACTTGTCAGGGCCTCTTCTTCCATGTTTTCCTTTGGCCGGATTGCATTGGAGTGTGGGACATGTGACACCTCCTTAGTTGTATTCTTTTAAGGAGGAGCCATAGTCCATGCTTAAGCTCTATACCTTTGGCCGGGTATATCTTAAGTTTTGGTGAGCTTGAGACAATCCAGTCAAATGGATGAGTTCCTATTGGACTATGTGTTAGCCTATGGCTCCAGTCAGCGGTTGAGGATGGACGGTGATATAAGGGAGGCTGCATACTGCATATTGTATAATAGTGCGTTTCACATTGACATCATGATAATTTATGTTGTATGAAATTATGGTATATACAAATATATATGTAATCAGCTCCTACTTTTTGTCATATATGACTTACTTGTGTACGGTAGAAACTTTCAGTAGTTACTGAGATGTAAATCTCACCCTATATTAAAAATCTTCAGGTGATTGTACAAGTAGGGAGCAAGGGAAAGAACCTATGGAGTGAGCCTTGAAGGCTCGGTTGTGCTCCTAGAACTTATGTTATGTTATTCTATTTGCCATGACTATAAGACTTCCGCTTTGTATTTTATTATTAAATATTTTGGAAATTTATGTTGACTCAAGAATACATTTTGAATTGAATTAGTTATGTATTATAATGATTTGGATGTTGATCATCCTTGTTAGAGATATTTCAAGTGTTTTGGCCAAGATTTTGGGTGTTGAATTTTGGGGTGTTACAACCTCCTCACTTTCAAAAATTTAATTTTGTTTAAACCCCCACTAAAAAAACCCCCACCCCCAAAAAAACCCGCCGATGGCCCTCCGGTGGCTGGCACCCAGCCGCCGGTGGCCCTCCGGCGGCCGGAGGGGGGCATTTTATTTTTTTGATTTTTTTTAAAACTAAGGGTAAAAGGGTAATTTCACGCGAATTTGCATATCCCCTATAGGTCCTTGGTACCTCTCAGTCTTTTTACAAATTCGAAAGACTTCTGGGGTTTTGTAAATTCATTTGGTATTTAAATGGAATTTTCCCAAGAATCTTTTAAATAAATAATAATTAATTGATTAAGTAAAAAAAAAAAAACACAGAGAGAGAGAGAGAACAGGAAAAAAATAGTGAGCTAGTGAAAACCCTCACTCTCGCTCTCATCATTCACCTCACTGCCTCATAGTCGCAGATTTGAGCTCTCTCTCGAGTCTTGCCTCTCAGATCAGCCTTTCACACGTCGTCTCGCCGTCTTGGTGGTCCGGTCGGCAGTCCCACTGTGGCACTCGCTCTCGCTCGACGGCCGACACTCAGCGACAGCATCTCTGGCTCTCACCGTCTGCGTCTCACGTTTGCCGTCTATCACTCTGTGTCTCCGTGAACCTGGCGGCTTTCTGACTCCTGAGCCTCCGTGAGTCCGTCCGTGGCTCCGTCTTGCTTTGTTTCACTCTCACGGCGGCCGACGACGTTCCGAGCCTCCGTTCTCCGTCTTGCTCTGTCTCACTCTCTGAAAAGGGGAGGAAAGCTCTTGAACCTCCAAAACCTTGAGAAGCTCAATCAACATTCTTCATCCTTCCATCACTGATGATGGGGCTGCCAAAGTCTCACCTTTCCTTCCTTTGATGCTTCCTCTTCGCGTTGAGTTTCCTCTCCTCCTCTGTTCCTTTTGGTGTTGATACTTTTTTTCCCTTCTCATTGTTGTTTGTCCGCGTCTGCAGTGAGAATCCTGCACCGAAAATTCTTCCCTTCAGGTTTCGATCCATTTCTGAAAGCTTCAGGGTTGGTTCGCTGAATCACTGAAGCCGAGCCCAGCTCAATGATTGGATCGGGCATGTCGAAGAGACTTCCCTACACGAATAATGTTGACTATGACAACACCAAGTTTCGCCACCGTTCATTCATTAAGGTACTTCCCGGAAATTAGATCTTAGTTGGTAAATCATCTGGAAAGTTAGTTATGTTACATTCCAAAGGGACCCAGAATTTTATTGATGATAGTTATATAGATTATGGTGGGATTCTGTATTGGTGGTATTTGTGTAATTTGCGGCCATAGAATTTCGATTGATGTCAATCCGGGTGGGGTAAGCTCAAAATGTTCCTCCTCATTTTATCATATGTGTGGCTGAGTTAAGGTGTTCAAATTTCTCTTTCTTTCTGGCCTGATTGTATATTTGGAGATTGATGGCTTATGATGATGTTTTATGTCTTAAATTTGAAATGCACACAAGATGTTTGTTAATATGCATAAGAGAAAATTGGGTTTGATTATATTGTTTAATTTGTTTTAAATTCATTGTTGAAGTTGTAGAGGTGTATGTAGATGTTGTGTTGGTTTCTAAATTGAATCTTGAAATATGTATGGAATAAAAGGTAGTATATGTTCTTTTAAATTTAAAATATTGGGTTTAATAGTTAAGAGTAGTAAAATTAACTATTATTTGAACTTGTGACTTTATTATCTATTAGAAAAGGTTTAAAGCTCAAGTTTTTCTTTTATTTTGAATTGTTACAAATTGAGGGTTGAGAGTTGAGACGGTGTATGTATCATGTTGTTGTTGAGAACTTGAGATTATTTGTTGATTGGCATAAGAAACAATTAATATTAGTAATGAAGTGGATAATGAAGCCAAGGAATAAATTGAAAATAGTTGACTTATAATTTGGGAATTAAATTGCTTGCTCTTGTGCTAGTATTTAGAATGTATATAACTTATATGCTAGAATGTTTGAGAGTGATGCTTGGATATTAACTATAATAGTTATGAGCTAGTTACAAGTAGTAAATGATTTGTATTAAATGGGTTTTGGTAAGTTTCAGAGTTTAAGTAAAAGTAAATAACAGTGACATCACTTTGGGTATTAGGGGATGAAAGAGTGAACATCTATGCGAAAGTGGCTGGGTAGGGGCATGTCATATATTTGGAAGCATAATATGTGAGTGAATAACGTCCTATTATAATTCTTATAAATGATATTTTTACTATTTGTTATATTTTAATTTTATTGCAGCATTTCCTGACTATGATTTTCCCAATGAAAGTTTATTAAAATTATCTCAGCTTCTCATCGATATTGAATTGAGTAAATAAAAAGGATCTATATTTAACATTATTTGTCTTTTTTTGTTTGTTTCGATGAACATTTACATATGAAATTTGAAAGGAAATTAAATTTATTCCACAACTGATCAACCTTGTATGTCAAAGTTAAATTGAATATTTGAATATATGACTTTGCAAAGTATTTGAACAGTGAGTCATGCATGGAGGTGGTGAAAGGATTTTTCAAATGAAAAATATGTTGGATTGTGTTGAAAATAAATTATATTTATGATATAGATTTTGTGCATGCTTGAAAGTAGCATTTGAGATATTATTTATAGACCTTCATGCTGGGATCCTTGATTGTGAACTGCTTCTCATGAGATTTCATTATTAGAAGCTCTTTTCATTTATCAAGTTAAACTGATCCCACACATGTTTGAAAATATAGAACGTTGGGTACTAATAGCAATATTGTTAGTCCTTGGTGCATCATAGTTAACCTCATTGTACTCACGCTTGATATTTGTGGGATTCATTCTCAAGCTTGTTATTCGTAGGTCTTGTACCTGTGCTTGTTTCGTGGCCTTGTGGTGTGCTTGCTTGGTTATTTATCCACGATTGTGTTCGTAGCCTTGAGCTACACTTGCTTATTTTCCCATGTGGATTGTGTGTTCACGCTTGTTATCCATTCTGTTGATGTTGAAGTCCTATGATTAGATAGAATTTTAGATTTGTTCTTAAACTGATTCTGAATGACAAATTGTTTTATTATGTACTTGGTATTATTCACTTAATAATCTTCTATGCAGCTTCAATTGTGCTTATTATTAATCTTTTACATAAAGCGATTTATGGTTATGATTTCATACTTGGAAGTTGAAATTAATTGTTATCTCTTTATTATAGACATTCATTCATCCAATCAATTTATTTCTTTCAGTATTTTAGTTATTTTTATTAATGGGACATTATTCATCAGAAAATATTTAGTTCTCAAATAAAGGTTGAGCTTGTACTCCTCATCAGTGAGGGGCTTATATGTTGAATTGAAGTAGAAGTGTGATATTGGACAATCCTCATTTCAATGTAAAATTTAAATTATGTACTAGATTTTGTGAAGCTTATTCTAGGTGCTCCACCTAAACAATAGTTAGGGTCCTTTCCTTCATTGTATATCGCACATATGTTAGTATTGAGCAGAGCAGCTATTGTTGTACAATTGTTGAATATTGTTGTAATGTGAATATTTTTATTATGTAGAATTGACATGAGATCTTATTTGCAGGGAGACTTTGTTGAAATTCTTACAGATAGATATGATTTTTGCTAGGTGAAGTTTATCAAATAACTTTATATTTTAAGTTGTATTATGGTTCATATATGAATCAGGAATTTTGCTTATTAGAGGTTTAAGGGATGTGGGTTTTTGCTCATATTCTAGGCCGGTTAGACCCTAACTTTTGGGGTATGACAGAAAATTTCTACCTTAGTTATTGCTTTAGTTTTAGACGTGATTTGATTATGAAATACCTATGTAGAAGATTTGGAATTTGATTTTATATAGTTCTTCCTTAAGAATTGAAGAAGATGGCTGGGAAGGGAAGGTTTAATAATTTCGTTGAGAAAGGGAATGCCCTTTATGGGTCCTTCTGTAATGTCCCTGTTTCTCTCTTCTCTCTGAACTTTTTCATATGCTTGTAAAGTTCTCTTCTCCATTGATTTGGTTATGCTTCATTATGTGGGACAACTTGGTGGAGCATTTGTGCCTCTTATCTGTCATTTTGATAGCATTGTGTGGCCTAAACAAAGAAGGTGCCTTTTTTTTTTCCCATTCTTGATGTGATATACAATATGCAAAGTCTATAATGCACCAAGTCTCCTAATACGTGCAGTGTGCCTCCTCCATATAATTTCCGAAACAAACACCATCTCTTTTCCCAAAAGGAATCTTAGCTATATTGCTCATTTTTAAGTTTTTGTTGATTGTCGTCTGATACCTTTGAATGCAGTCTCAAAAGTTATTAGAGCTTACATCTTTTATTTTGAACTCATAGGAAATCATTCCTATTGTGACCACTTAGTTGCATAATAAAATTATTCAATGCATTGACCTTAATATGTGAAAAGACAGGGCTGTTAAGAAATATGAAATTTTGAGTAGTGTGACGTGCTGATGCTGCATGTACCCTTGATGAATTGTTGGAAATGATCTTTGCTTGTGCTGACTTTTGTACAATTAGAGTTTGATTTGCACCTGCTAGGAATGAAATGATGCACAAATTAATATGTGGGAGTTTGAGTTATGTTGAATGATAATCATATTGATACACTCATTAGACTTGATTGTTTCATTGCTAATAACTCACAAGCTAAGTTTTCATTACAGCAGAGGACGGGGCAGCTGGCAATCTGAACACAAAGTAGTGTAAGAGAAGAAACATGAGCACTCTTTTACCAGAACATCATGGTCTACTTCAAGCCATAACCACTATCCTCACCTCCAGTCAGATCCAATTCCACCACCTCAAACCTTACATTCCCCACCTCCACAATCACACACTCCTCCTCTCTGTTCTCTCCTCCAAGCCTCTCTCTTCTTACCCTGCCACTCTCATCTCCTTCTTCAAGTGGCTTCATATTCATGCACCTGCTGCCGTTTCCGAGAACCCACAGCCTCTCCTCACACTTCTCCCTCATCTCTTCAGCCGCAGCTCGTTCACTGATGCCAAGTCTCTTCTTGTCTCCTTCATCATGTCTGATCGCCACCATTTGCTCCACACCTCCATTCTTCACCCAAATCGTTACCTTCCCAGAAACACTAAAGCCTTGCTCGATACCTCCATTGGAGCTTATGTTCAAGCTGGCTATCCCCACCTTGCTCTTAACATTTTCTACAAGATGAAGCATCTTGGGTATAGACCAAATTTGCTAACGTGCAATACACTTATCAATGCGCTGGTAAGATACCCATCTTCACATTCTATTTTTTTGTCAAGAGGAGTCTTTAAGGATGCTATTAAACTTGGGGTGAAACCCAATACTAACATGTTTAACATAATGATATATGGATATTGTGCGGATAATAAGTTCAAGTCAGCTGTTCAGCTAAAGAATCTGATGAGTAAATTTGGTTGTTCCCCTGATAATGTAACTTACAATACCATTTTGAATGCTCTTTGTATGAGAGGTCAGCTACAGAAGGTTCGGGAAATTTTGCAAGACATGCAAGATATTGGCTTAGTGCCAAATAGAAACACATACAACATTTTGATCCATGGATATTGTAGATCAAAATGTATAAAGGAAGCTGCCCGGATTCTTGAATTGATGACGCAAAATAATATGTTGCCAGATGTTTTTACTTACAACACAATGATCAGGGGTTTTTGTGTTGAAGGTAAGATTGATGAGGCTACTAGGCTTCGAGATGAGATGGCGAATTTGAAATTGATACCTGATGTTGTTACTTATAATACGTTGATTGATGGTTGTTTTGAGTGGCGAGGCAGTGTAGGAGCATTTAAGTTAATTGAAGAAATGAGAGTAAAAGGGGTCCAGCCAAATGGAGTGACTCACAACATAATGATTAAGTGGTTCTTTAAGGAAGGTAAGATCGATGAAGCAAAGAAGACTTTCATGAATATGGTAGAAAGAGGGTTTTCTCCAGACTCTTTTACTTATAATACCATGATTAGTGGTTATTGTAAAGCTGGAAAGTTTGGAGAAGCATTTAGGATGATGAATGAAATGTTATCAAAGAGAATGAAGACTGATACTGTTACACTTAATACTGTATTACACGCTTTGTGTGTGGAGAAGAAGCTTGAAGAGGCTTATGAGTTAACTATGAAGGCCAGGAAGCGAGGCTATATTCTTGATGAAGTAACCTATGGCACTCTAATCATGGGATACTTTAAGGATGAAAAAACAGAAAGAGCCCTGAATCTCTGGGATGAGATGAAGAAGAAAGGCATCATCCCTAGCATTGTCACCTATAACACATTAATTAAAGGTCTTTGCATGTATGGAAAAACGGATCAAGCCGTAGAGAAATTGAATGAGCTCCTAGAGAGGGGCTTGTTTCCTGATGAAATTACATACAACATAATTATTCTTGGTTACTGTTGGGAGAAAATGGTGGATAAAGCATTTCAATTCCACAACAGAATGGTTGAGAATTCTTTCAGGCCAGACATCTTTACATGTAACATTCTTCTTCGTGGACTTTGCAGGGAGGGCATGCTTGAGAAGGCTCTTAAACTTTTTGACACATGGATCTCGAAAGGGAAGTTGGTTGATACAGTTACATATAACACATTGATATCTTCCCTTTGCAAAGTGGGAAGGCTTGATGATGCATTTGATCTTTTGACTGAGATGAAAGAAAAAGGTTTGGGGCCTGATCATTATTCTTATAATGTTATTGCTGGGGCACTTATTAATGCTGGTAGAACTGAGGAAGCAGAGTCTTTCATGTCAAAACTTAAAGGGATAGAGCAATATGAAAAAATTCTTGATACTTCCCAAGAGCCTGATTCTTGTAGTACAATGTACTCAGACCTTATACGTGATTTGTGCACTCAAGGAAAGTACATAGAGGCAATGAAATTATTTCATGAATCAGAACAGAAGGAGGTTACTATAAACAAATATGCCTACATCAAGCTAATGGATGGGATCCTGAAGAGTCGGAAGAGCACACAAAGGTTACTTGATTAGAGTGATCCACTGGTTGCAATTGATAATGCAGTGTACTCTTGAGTCTTGAGATGTGTAATTCCCATTCACTATGTCATCTAATAATGATATTCTCTTCCCTTGAAAATTTGTATGGGCTATTTTTTTTTACAATGGCAATCTCAGAGCTGAAGCTATGGTTGAGATTTGGCTCCATGACAGACACGAGGGTTTCATTCATGGAATTGGAGCTACCCTAGGTCATGAGGTTCCATTTTATGTTGTTCTTGCTGAATTCAAAAAGGTACATAATTTTTATGTTCCAGCATGTCTAAGTTATTTATGTTTAATATTGAGCTTGACGTTAGTATAAATTACTGAAATATATGCACTGTGCAGTTTTTTTAAAATGGATTTATGCATATATAGAGATGAATGATGCTTCCATTCAACCCAGTTAAAAATACTAGCTTTTAGTAAGCAGAGCATTGAAAAGAATTTGAGTGTGATTAGTGCATATAACTTCTTCCAGAACACTGTAAATATTTTTAAGAATACCATTTAGTTTATTTATTGCACTTGAATAGTAGTTATCAGTTGAGCTCTTCTGATTGTGTGTCTCTGTGTGCGTATGTGTGTATCTTGTAGAAGAACCCGCATTTATATGGAAGTATGAAAGACATTTAATCTCATAAGGGAGGTTTTTGACCCTGCTTGGATTAAGGGGAAGGAATATTCGGGTACTATAAATATATCTTATTTCTTAATATCCTGAAGATATTTGTAGAGCAGACTGTTTCTTGACTGATCATGTTAAATCAGGTATAATCATATAAGTTTTTTGCCGCTATGCAATTGGGGTAAAATATAAAAGGCTGTTATATTTGCTACAACAATTGAGTTTGCTACTCAACAAGTCAGTGGTTGATATCCAGATCATTTTATCTCCACTAACTGTACACGGAAACTTGACAGGTGAATTCTCAATTTAGGGAATATTATCATCAAATTAACATATTGATTATTATGGCTTTTCTAAGTGTTAGGACCCTCTCCCAAACATAGCTAAAGACTATAACTAGAAATAAAGCCTGAAACTGGTAAAAATATTGCAGCCAAAACTAAACCAGATTACAAGGGATAAGTTGACTTAATACAGTACTAACACTAGTTACATGAACAACAACTAAAGTAACAATTAGAAACTAAAGAAACTGAGCATATATGAACCAAAGCTACAAAACACACATAAAGATACAACTCTCACTGCAGGACATACCCTAGCACAAACCAACAAGTTGCCAATCTTTCGAGAGGAATGGCACTCTCCACCCAAAGGGCCAAGACCAATTTCAAATTTTTGTCTCCCTTTTCTCTGGATTAGTAAGAGAATTTAAAGACCTCAAAAGTGACTCACAAAGCCTTCTTCTCATAAGCTTAGACCATAGCAACCCTATAGCTACCCTACTTCTCTATTGCTTTCTCCTAATTAGCAAATCATAGTCCTGACCAACAAAAGGTACCCCTTTCTATTATCATGTATCTTTCTAGGTATTGAAAAGTGGTCCTAACACTAAGCTTCTCTGTCTATGATTGTTTTAAGGGATTCACTATTCTCTGAAGGATTGGAGAGCACTCCATTACCGATTAGTTTTTATTTAGGAGTTCTTTTGAGTTCTTTTCTTTGTTTGAAGATTTCATATCTTCTAACTTTATGCAATCTTTTTCCTTATTAAACTTTTATTTTTTGTGGAAAAAGGAATTAGCATATGCTTATGAAAAATGCATCCTATACTATTATAATTATAACACATGAATTGTAATAAACTAACGTAATGACAATAACAGATGATTTATTGTTTATTTCTTCTGGAATCAAAGGCTATGACGTTAAGTTATACAAGGGAATAAGTTACATGCTGGGAGCATTGAGCTCGATGTACATGTTAGATGACGAATTCTACATTCTAAGGGAGGTTGTCAACTGTCTTAAACTCCATGCCCGTACGATGTACGGCTAGTCATTTAGTGCAAGCGTTGGATTTTCTATACACATGTTCATATGTAACAGAGTAGTTCCTCATCAGAATCTTCCTCATCTTATTAAAAATGATGATAAAAGGGTGATTTCTTGATTGCTCTTTTGCAGTCAGAGTTTAGAGCTTTCAATGAGTTGCTAGACATGTCAACTGTTCTGCATCCTCAATTCCAACGGAACTTTAGGCCCTTTAGATTTTTCATCAGCTCAGTTGAGGTGCTAGGTAAATATCCAAGGTGATTTGTTGATTCATTTGTCTATATGTAATCAAAATAAGTTTCTGTTGAGATAAAATATTCTTTAACCAAATTTTGGATTGCTCCATAAGGTGCCATGACTTTTGCAGGTTGTGAACTAAGCTGGAAAGGCCATGAATAAAGAATGAGGAATGATACAGAGAAGATTAGCATGGCCCTTGAAACGTGCACAAATTCAGAAATGAGGAACTAGCAATTGACAAGCAGCCTCCCTAGGTGGTCATTACTGAACTACATATAATCCATAGTTAGCTCTTTGGCAGCCATTGGGATTGTTTGTTTCACCACTCCTTGAAATGGTAAAGGGAATTTTTGAGCCTTTCGCTGGGTTTATTTCAGTGTGGATCAGAATTTTTATTCGCCCACATCTCTGGAATGCTTTGTTTGTTCATTTTGTGGTCTTCGGGTTTGTGAGCCACCATATCAGCATAATTTTGATGTGATCCATTTCATTTTACACCTGCAATTTTTCTATTGAGGGAAAATTAAAAACTTCAGTTAGTTTTTTCGCCTACTCAACAGATATAATTTATTTCAAATCAAATTATGCAGAGTAACTATAGTTTCTTCAGCTCTCGGGGGAATCAAAAGGCTTCAGCTAACTTGGTGTTCTCCCATGAAGGACAGCTTGTTTGTAGCCTCTGGGCAGATAAAAAGGTCAAAATCTAGCAGAGGGTCACAAAGCTTTGGGAACTCAGCAACATTTTGTAGTGGACCAACCAATTTTGATGAGAGTAAGGATGGTTTCACTGTTATGCTGCCGCCATCAGTAAATTGCAAGATTCTTTTCTCTGAGGCCCCCAGAAAACTGTCCTCGCCAATGTGAGTTACAAGTTTTATCTTCTCCCTTCTCTTTCTTCCTTTTATTGTATGTTGCATAGCTCATGAAAGGCTTCTCTTACCTCTGAAGCTTAGCTCTTGCTGGTGTCATGTGATATTTGCCGAATTTTTAATTAGAATCTGACATTGCAAATTGGGCATATTTACTCATCCCATGATAAGTCTCTACAGAGATACCAGAACAACTTACATAAAAGAACTTAGGGTATGATATTCATTTGATTTGCAAGATTGAACATTGATGTTGGTATGATATATATTTTATGTTTTATTCTGCATTTGAGTCACAACACGTATCGTCATGTCATGACCTCTTAGATATTACTCCCTCCGGTCCTTAATATAAGACGTAGTTACTTAATTTGATTAAATTAAAAAAGTTAGTTAATATAACTTGTATTTTCTAAGACACCTTAATTCTCTCCTTTCCTGTTCTCCTTGATTATTGTTGAGGGAGCATCAATAAGAGTAAATTAAGAAAAGATCGACAAATATGAAAAATATGTTTTATATTTAGGACCAAGATTAATTTCGTAAATATGTCCTATATTAAGGACCGGAGGGAGTACTTTTAAACACTATATTTGAGTGAGCATGTAACATCCTTTCCTTTAGGATCAGTATTCATTTTAGATCAACAAATCAGTTCACTTGATCAGTTAATGAACAAAACTTTATTTTATAGCCTTTGAGAATTGAGTGAACTAACATTATAGAGATTCTCAATGTTGATTGCCGACCCAATGTGAAGTTCTGATGAGGGAAGCCGAACCAAGACAAAAAGAACTATGGCAATGATTTGGAAGAGCAAATCTTCAGTAAATAAGAGACGTTGTGTGTTGTGGTAATTGAGGAACATATATATCTATTGTAGTAATATCGTCATCTTCGCCTTCATCTGCATCAGATTTTATGGGCAATTTCTATGTAAAGACTAGAGAAAAATGAAAGTAGTTGAAGATGTATTTAAATATCTGTTCCAAGAAATTTCAGTAGCTGATTACTTGATATGCCTAACTAGCGCTCCAACTATTAGGTAGATTTGTGTTTTTGTCTAGTTATTTCTAGTCCTATATTTGTTGTGAACCCGTATTCTAATATTATAAAGATATATTAGAGATCTTTTGCTTTTTCATCTCTATATATAATTAGCTTCAACTATTGAGACAATAAATTGATGAAATATTTATGCATACATGTTGACTTGTACTATAGATTAACCAGCTTCTCCTCATCTTCCTCATCTTTACTGTTAGACATTTTCTTTGCTTTGATTTTCGTAGCATCTATTGACAATGAGCTTTACATATTCAACGATGCATAGTTCAAGAAAACATGTTACATATATACTCATCAGGTCCTCAGTATGTTTCATGCAAACCAGGGAAAATCTTAGGGCCTGTTTGGTTCGAAGGGAGAGGATGGAAGGAAAGGATAAAGGATTGTTTTGTTTGGTTTGGTCAAAGGGGAAGGAAAGGGAATGATTTTTAATGATACTTTGTTTGGTTCAAGAGGGGATGGAAGGGGAGATTTTTAATGAGAACTAATTAATCATTTTGCCCTTATATGTTACACCTTAATTTAAACTGCATAAAAGGGTAAAAATGTCTTATGCTTGTGATTGCTCATAAATAAATTGATTTTTGAGATAGATGATATTACCTTAAGGCTTAAATTGCATTGTAGATCACTTGGGAGAAATTGGAATGAAAAACTGAAAAGGATAAATGATTGTCAAGTACCAGAATAATGTCAGTTGAGGACCCGAATTTCAGAACTGATACTTAAGGACCGATGCAAAAGACGCACACCGGCTCCATCTCTTTTGGCTTCAACCATCTCCGGCTTCTCCACCTCCACCGCTGATCATCACCATCTCCATTCCAAAACCGACGTCTTCCATCATTCTTCTTCTCCAATCTGTCCTCTTCATTGCTGCCATGGCCAATCGTTCTTCAAGCTTCGGTGAAGCTGTTCGTGTAGTCATTAGTGGCTGATTCGCTAATCCATGGTGATTGATGAAGCTAGCTGGAATTCTTTGTACTTATAGGGAGTTTCTTCTACCTTAACTTCAGTTTCACTTTGTATGGCTATAGACGGTTAAACCTTGGTGTACAAGGATTATGCTGTGATTGTATTGAGTAGTGTTTTCGGTTGTTGCATGTTGAGACTGAAATTTGTATTAGATTTTGTACTTTAATGATGTGGTAGAATGAATAATTAGCCTACTATTAGCCTTGTTCTATCGGTCCGCTAGGTCTTTAGCAATTGTCAATTTGAGCAGAGAATGCCTCCTACAACATTTAATACATGTTTAGTGCCAACTAAAGTGAATCTAATCAACTAAACTCAAGCTAGGTGTCTTGGTGGGTTTAGCTAATTTCAAGAGTTGTTTGGAGAAGGTCTCTTCTCATAAGTGTTTTAACAAAGGAATAGAACTCAATTTAATTGGAGCAAGGATAGCTAGTAGGTTCGCTCATCAAGGAAGTCCATATTCACATTTCACAACGCTTCATTTCATTAATTAAACTTAGAAAAACCTATAAAAAGTAGCTTAACTTAGTTTACAATAGTTAATCAATTTCATTACGCTCTTTGTTTAATTTGTTAATTAATCTTAGTTAGCTAGGGACTAAATAATCGACCCTTCAACTAGATAGACCTGAGTTAGCATCATTATAGTGTATAGTTAGTCTAGTTTTATTTGGTAGCCCCCACAACATGGCTTGTCAGTCAAAAAGTATAAAATATTAGATTAATAATAATTTGTTGGTAAAATAATTTCATAAAATTTATTAGTAAATTTCCAAAAAAAAATTGTAAATATAATTTAGACATTAAAAAAAAAATTGACATTTTTTTATGACCTAATGAAAAACTAACCGTTGCATCATGTGAAATTAAATATAAATATTTTATTTGATATTTATAATCGAACATCTGAAATTTACAAATCTTAAAATCAAAATTTGTAATTTTTTTTTTTTTAAAATTTATTGGACACTCAATTGTCTTTTTTAGAAAATATTTGTCATTCACCCAATTATTTATTGGGTAAATTTCCTCTACAGTTAGAAGATCTAGATCATATAGTGAGTGAAGAGCACGAACAATGCTAGAGTTGGGAATACAGGTTTGCCCACAAGTTAGATGGGGCAGGTTGATGTTGCCCACATCTTGGCATGCTGAAATAACAACCACCTGACCCCACCTGGCCCACCAAGGTGGGTTGGAGGGGTAGCCGGTCGGCCAACCTATTAATATTTTTAATTAAAAACTCAAAGATATGGGAAAAAAGGTTGGCCTTAATACTAGTATATCTTGTTTTAGGGTCTTTTTGGATGGATTTTTTTCATAAAAAAAAAAAACTTTTTTAATGTAAAAAAAAATTCATTTATGTGTTTAGATGATATTTTTTTAAAAAAGTAAAAAGTCACAAAAAAAGCTAAAATGCTGTTTTTTTTAAAAGCTCTAATTTTGAGCTAAAAAAAAAAGCACTACAAAAAAAGCACAAAAAAACACTTTTTTTAAAAACCTATCCAAACGGGTCCTTAGTAACAAAGGAAAAAGTCAAAATAATATATTGTGAAAATTATTTATTGAGATGCCACAGTATATATTAGAAATTGATGTTAGCGAAGACGTGATGCTAAATTTTAGTATTTTACACACAAATGCACTCTTCATTTTTTTTATTCTTTGCATTAAGCCTTCTGATATACATTATTTCTCATTTTTTTGTATCCTGATTAGTCATTATTCTTTGTCATCTTTCTTCTATGTATTCATTTTCTTGTTTATTAGTTGTATTCATATTTTTAGAATATCTTTGTATTTAAGGGAAAAAATGTCATGACTCCACTAATGTGCATTAGGTACTAGGAAGTTCTTGATGAGGCAATTTTGCCTCAAAAGTTTAAAAAATGTGGCAATATTGCTCTTCCCTAATGGATCCAAACAATGAATTATTAGTTGACCAATTATACTGAGTTGGTATGTCCATATGGCATCTACGTAACCTTTTTTGGACTAAAGAACATTTTTTCCCTAGAAGTTTTTACAAAAGAGCTGTGGGCACCAGTAAGTTTTTCAAGGGGCAATAACGTCCTAGAAGTAATAAATTCTTGGTTGATTTTTTCCATATCTATAAAAAAAAATCACATATAGACACCTTTTCATTGTCATTATGATCCTTCATTCTATAAAAACCCTAAAAATATCATTCCCTCACAAACATTCTCCATAGTGTTGTGTTGCAATGGCCATGTTGAGTTTATTGCCAGAGTCACTTCTCTTCACCATCGTCTCTTTACTTCCCATCAAGGAAGTAGCCAGAACCTCCATTCTCTCTTCGTGCCCGGCGTTCAACCACAAACATAGACTTCAACGAATCACTGTAGTAGTGATGGGAAAAAGATGAGGAGAAAAAAATGGAAAAAAAACTCATTAAATGTTTAAACAATTTTTGTCGAGCTTTTATAAAAAAGATTAAGGCAATTCAAATTTTGAACTCTTATACAAATGACTGGAGGGAGTAACTGTTGGTTTTTTTCAGCATTATCCTCTTTTTTTTCGAAAAAGAAGAGTGCATCTAGCTATACGTCTTGAAATGTTTTGGTGTTTCCCAACCCAACCATAAAATTCTGGGGATATTCATTGGGGATCACTTTGAGTATGCCTTGTTAAGTAATAACTTGGGTTTAGTTTCTAAGGAGTAAACACTGGCAATTTGAAGTTAGTGGATCAAATCCACAATCTCCTACATACAATGGAGCTTCAACACCACATTTCACAATAAGATCTACATCTCATCCCAATATTTAAGAAAATTTTGGCTGCTACTTTTCCCGTGGAAGAAAAAAATATCTTCAAACGAAATAGTTCCTACAAACATCCTCAATTTTCAAGAATTTTGCCTTCTTATTTATAGGAATTATTGATAATTTTGATGGGAATGCAAAGAAAACAAAATAACCCTTCACTATTTGGATAAATTGAAATTTCAATCATATCTAATAGCTAAGAGGAAAAGTTTGAATCTTATACCATTTGGTATCCCATTGATTTGATTTTTCTAGGACAGCAAACACTTGTAGTAGCAATGTTTGGGTCATCACCGTCATCTTCATTGGTGTTGGATTCCATGGGTGATTTCTTCATAAAAGCTAGGAAGGATAAAATTTGAAGACGAAATTTGATGAAGATTGATCTGCAAGTCTGTGTCTCAGCACATATAGGTTAATAAAATTTATTTTATAGATGAGAGAAAAGGCATATATGGAAGATAAAACTATGGGTTGTCAAGTTAGTATGCTCTAGAAGTTTCATCAACGATTAGGTTTTCAAGGGATAAAAACAACGGGCTGCCAACGTAATATGTTTTTAAACAATGCGCTATTAAAATTATGGATTGCTCAAAATGTTTAAAATAGACGGCCTAGATTCATTGAGCATCATCTCCAGCTAGTATAAATAAATAAAATGTATCTTATCATTAAATTGAATGATATGTGTAGTGAATAGGTTGCCCGGTTTATGCAAGACATTTAAGGTTTATATTAGAGAGGTGGAATTGTGTACTAATTTGAAAGTTTCAATATAGTAAGCAATGAAAACAATTTACTTTAAAATAATGTGTTATAAAAATTGGGTGCTCGAGAGGATGTATGAAACCTTTAATGAAAACAATTTACTTTAAAATAATGTGTTATAAAACAATTTACTTTAAATTGTGTTACTTTAAAAAAATTTCTGCATTTAATTCATCTCCACACTCAAGAGGATGTATGAAACCTTTAATGAATCTCCCGGCATTATCCCTAGCCAAACCCCCACAAGCAGACTTCATCACGAAAGCGGAGAATGCGCCATCAACATTAACCTTCACGCAGTCACCTTCAGGTGGTCGCCAAGACTCACAACTTGGGGCCAAAGTGACGCTCTGAATTTGCAACCCCGCTAGCCGATCATTAGTGCGAGTCAGGCTTTCTACCATCGCTTCAGCACTCAATAGGATAGTGTCAATGAGAATAAGTTTCTTCTCGAATACAAGCAAACTCCTTCGACGCCACAACCACCAACATATCACAGTAAATTTGGAAGCCCACTGGCGACCAGTTTCTGATTTCCCACGAAGATTCCACCACAACCAATCTGAAAGGTTCATATTACAGAACCTACGCCACTAGGACGACCCCACCACCTTCTGCCAAAGAGCTTTTGAGTGTACACACTCTCTAAACACATGCAAAATGTCCTCCATACCTACCCCACAAACTGGGCAACTCGCATCCTTAGTCAGTCCCCGCCTCATCCGGCAGGCGTTCGTAAGGAGACTCTTCCTAGCTAGCAGCCAAAGAAGTGTCTTGCATGTTTGAGGTGCGCGAACTTTCCAAACTCGACTCCAATCTATCCAAGGATCCACCGCCTCCCCCGAAAGTTCCCTATATGCGGACTTCACTGAGAACTCTCCATTTCTCTCCCCTTTCCATTTAACAGAGTGGTTTTCCTAATTAATGTCAAGACCCCCAAGGACTTTATCCCACGTTTGTTTGATTCCTGTCCAAACACTTGAGCTGGGCTTTTTCGAGGAGAAACGAGGGAGAAGGTCCTCCCCACACTTGTATTTATCTCGAACTACCCTTACCCAAAGCGCATCCCTTTGTGTCACTAACTTCCATCCCAGCTTCATTAGTAGTGCTTGATTTTGAAACTTCGCATGTCTGAGTCCCAGACCGCCCCGCCTCTTTGCCTTACACACCTCATCCCATGCCACCAAATGCATCCGCCGCTTTTCCATTGTTCCACCCCACAGAAAGGCTCTATTCTGTTTATCTAAAGCCTCACACACATTATCAGGAAGATGTGAGGTTTGCATAAAGTAAGTAGGGATAGTTGATGACACCGCAGAAATAAGAGTAGATCGCCCAGCCAATGAGAATAATGTTGGTTGCCACCGAGAAATTCTTTCCTTAACCCTGTTCACTACCGCTTGAAAGCTATCCTTCACGGCCCTTGTATGATGAAGTTGCACCCAAGGTACTTCCCTAGATCCGAAGTTGGAGTAAACCCAAGTGTTGAGCTGATCTCAGAGCTCCTGACATGATGAACATTCTTGGAAAAGAAAACTCGGGTCTTGGAGAAGTTGACCTTAAGTTCTGAGAACTCACAGAACTGTAATAAACATTCACGTACCATCTCATCTTGTTGGAGGGATGCCTCAGTGAACATAATAATATTATCTGTAAAGAAGAGGTGAGAGATAGGGGGCCTTTCTTTGTAAGTCTGATTGGCTTCCAATCTTCCCTTACCAGTCTTTCTTGAATCATATGTGCCAATTTCTCAATACCAGTCTTCTTCAGAAGTCTTATCTGTAATGGCAATGGCAATAAAGATCACCAATAACTTCACTACCAACTTTGAGGCAACCCAGAAGCTAAGTAATGAATGAAAGCTATAACGTTTGGTTCAAAGATTGCCAACAATCACATATAGATACCTTTTCATTGTCATTATGATCCTTCATTCTATAAAAACCCATGTTCTCAGGAATTTTAGGTAAAAATTACCATTTTGCCCCTTTCCCCTAATCGGCGGAATTTCGCCAGCACTTCGCTACCTTGACTTTAATCTTCCAAAATTTTGCCAGAACTTCGACCCAATCATGATTTTTGAAATTCATGACTAAAATACCCCTATCATATGATATCTAATCATACTTGGAAGATTAAAGACTAATCTAACATTTCTACTCTAACTACCGAAAGAACTACGGAAGCTTAAGACTAAGGACCGAAGAACCTACCCAGAGCTTCGCTGCAATTTTCCCCGGACTCATCCTTCTCTCTAACCTCTCTCTAATTTCGGAACTTGCTCTTGAATTTGGTGTGAAAATATGAAGAAGGTTGCAAGTCTTTTAATAGGCAAAACGCGAGGGCATTTCGGTAATCTTCCAATCTCCCAACTTTGATTCTAAACCACAAGTCCTATCTTATTGCCCAAGCTCCTTCCTCCTCCACCCAATGCATGCCGACCTGCCCCCCCAAAGAAGTTAAAGAATTATCCAATCATGTGGTGCCACCTAGCATGGTTCCAGAAGGTTTCCCCCCGATAAAGTCCCGGTTCGATGTTCAAATCGCGTAATCACGTAAAATCCCAAAAATTCGGAATCACAACTTTGAAGACCTTTTCTTTATCATTAGAAATTTCCAATTTAACCTAAATTTTGATTCCATATAGGGTTTCGTCAGTCAGTCTGAAGTTTTACGGAAAAACGTGCCAGTTACGGGATCAATTTCCGGAATCATCAACCTTTGGACAAAAATTCACTGATTCCAAATATGTCCAGGAAATTCTCAACTCATCTCCAAATGTTGAGTTATAATTTATTATGTTCAAATCCTAATTTTATGACTATCTTCCTATTTCTCAGATTTTCCCTATTTCGTCTTATTACTAACTTCTTCTACCGATCTCAGAAACGACTCCAGGTACAGCTCAATTCAGGATAAAAATCCACTCATCAATATTATATTTTGACTTTAGAAATCCTGTTCCTGGTTCTCTAGATAGGATTCGGTTCCTATCGCTGTTTATTTATTTTTTACTATTTTACTTTAATTAATATTTAATTAAGAGTTTATATATTACACTCTTCCTTCATTTCTTTTCTATTTTTTCCTTCTTTTTTCCTCAAAGATGTCGGCCCTCACACTTATTATTATATATATGTATTTTTATTTTATTTTTTAATTAATTTTTTAATTATTATTTTAATTATTTTTACATAATTTTTCATAACTTTCTCTTATTGGTCCATACTTGTATTTAGGCTCAAAATTACTTAATCTCATTTATTTTTCCCAATATTTTCCAATTAATTATCCAATATATTTATGCTAATTTTTAGCCATAACCCACTAATTATAGGAGTTTACATAATTATCTTTGAATTTTCCTTTGTTTAAGCCTAAGTAATTAGCCAATAATTACTTAATCAATTTCTTATCAATAGTTGATAATTTTCTCAATTAGAATAACCCATTACCTCACTACTTTTGCACTGACATTTGTGTTTTATCTCCCATGCACTATATTAGAATTTACGGGGGCATTTTAGTCATTTCAATACTTTTTGATTTACCCTTTCTAATTTTTCCAAGTTCATAATTTATTAAATCACCAAAATTAGAGGAAATATACTTTCCCAATTTTGATAATTATTTTACTGTCTTTTAGGATTTTTCATAATTTCCCTAAGTTATTTATGTCCTACAAGGACATTTTCGTCATTTGGCACTTTGGCACTTAAACTTTCTAATTTCCAAGACATCTTTCTTTAGAAAATTTGCTAATTATAACTTAATATTTGATACCTCATATTCACCTATTTTCTATAGGTATAATTTTACCAATTTATGATACAGATTTTTAGGGTATTATCTTCTTCGCTGCCCATTAACAGCGAATAAAGCATAAGGAAGCAGGAAGTAGATATTATCGTTAAAAAAAAAGATTGTGTTATTATTATTATTATTTGGAAAATCCCTCAGGTTCTAAGTACTAAGGTTGTCAAAAAAATCTGAGGTCCGGCCCTGTCCGGTCTGGCCCGACCCGGTTTAAGGCAAGCAAAAAAATGGTCTGAGACAATTTGGCCGGACCGGACCAAATTGCTCGGGTTGAACTGGACTTCGGTCTAGGGGCTTAGACCCCCTGGACCAGTTCGGTCTGACTCGAGGTCCTTTTTTTTTTTTTGGTAAATCACCACTATATTAAGCCACTTACTGGAGTCTAGACATCTTAATATGCTTTTTAATTTATAGGAATCACTTTTCACTATGTAACTTTTTATTATTTTAGGAAATGAGGTGAAATAAGAGCTAAAATATTGCATCCCAAGAAAGCCAAAAAAAAAAACAAAAAGAAAAAGAAATAGAATTTTTTTTTAAAAAAAAGCTGGACTGCCTGGACTGGTCCGGTCCAGCCCGAGCTCGAGTTGTACCAACCCGGACCAGACCTCGGGCTAATTTTTTCAGCCTGAGGTCATATCGGGCCAGACCTCGGGTTGACCTCCAACCCGGTCTAACCCGGTCTTTGGACAACCCTACTAAGTACTAATAAAATCTTAAAAAACTCTCCAAAAAAGGGAAAATTACGCGTAGTTCCCAAGGACCGAAAAAAATTACAAAAAGTCCCTTGAAATCACAAAAGTACATAGAAGTCCTAAGAGACTTTTTTGATATTATTTGTATGGAATTAAAATCCAGATTTTTAAATGTTGTTGTAAATACATGCATTTCCTGTTGTAAATGGTTTGAGACTTTTTTCCTGTTGTAAATGGTTTGAGACTTTTTTGATATTATTTGTATGGAATTAAAATCTAGGTTTTTAAATGTTGTTGTAAATACATGCATTTTCTATTGTAAATAATCAGATTTTAAATGTTGTTGTAAATACAACACTTCTTGTTGTAAATATAGCATTTTTCTGTTGTAAATGACCTCTCTACGTTCAAAATTCAGGTGTTTAAATGTTGTTGTAAATACATGCATTACCTGTTGTAAATATATGCATTTCCTCTTGTAAATGGTCAGGTGTTTAAATGTTGTTGTAAATATATGCATTTCCTGTTGTAAATACATGCATTTTCTGTTGTTAATACAAATAATATCAAAAAAGTCCTCTGAGACTTCTATGTAATTTTGTGATTTCAAGGGACATACACGTAATTTTCCCAAAAAAATTATATGTCAGAAAACAGTCCTAAAAAGCTGTTAATTTCCCTATGAAGTTGTGAAGTTGTTACTCCCTGTGGTCCTTATTATAAGGCACCAACTAGTAAGTTTATTTGGTCCTTTTTATAAGGCATTTGCTTGTTCCCAATGAGCATTACTTATTTTTTCTATGTGTGCCCATAATTAATAAAGGTCGTGTGTGAGAGTAATAATTAATATAATATTGGAGTTTTGTGTAATTAGTAGGGGTAATATTGGAAATTATTTAGATTCTAGGTCAACTTTATTGACTTTAACTACTTTTATTGGTTTATGAGAAAAGTTAGTTGGTGTCTTATAATAAGGAATTAACAAATTCGTGAGATTCACAACTTCTTAGGAATATTTTGATATCAGACTTTTTTTTTAATTTTGTTATCTTTTGGACCTGAGAGGATGCCCCCATCGTCGGGAGCTGAGCGGTCCAGATCGCCGTTTTGACGCAACAGATCTACCTCGTGCTTTCAGTTTTGAAATCTCCTAACAGTCGTCATCTTGCTTCTCTTCCTCTCGGTTAAATTTTCTATACTGTTGATCTTCTGTTTCTTTGATTCAGTTTGGTTGGAGCTTTGAGATTTTCTTGAATCGATATATAGATGGTTGTTGGCTCAAATTGGGGCATTGGGGTTGTTCAATTGGAGCTTTGATTGCAATCCAATCATATTAATATGATTTTGTGACCTGAAATTTTTCTACGACCACTGAACAATTTCTTATTCCAAAGACTGAAAATAGAGTCAACAGAGATGAGAGATTTTTTGACTCTGATATTTCTTTCTCTAAAATAGCGCCAAGAGAGGGGAAATTTTTGGAGGGAAATAACTCAGCTTCGGTCTTGCTGAAAGTTTATTTTCCTCGTGTCAAACGCAGACGTTTCACCTGCTGAAAGTCGCTGATGTGGTAAGAAGATCAGAGGTAATTCTCCATAATCTAATTCGGATGAGTACTGTTTCTCTGGCAAGCTGATTTTTTCTTCTGATGCTGTAAGTTCAATCTATCCAGAATCTAAAGGGACTCATGAGATCTCATTTTCATGTTCACGTATTAAGGCAGTCTCGATTTCTGTGTCCGGATCCTTGACTTTTTAGTTCGAATTTTTATGGTCTCATGTTTGATCATCCTTGACATCAAAGTTACGATTCAAGTGTGATTTGGCTAAAAATTAGCCCCACTGATCTTCAACTTTGACATTTGAAGCTTAGATTCTAGATTATCTTTGTCCTCCTTCGTTCTGAAAATTGCATCCATAAAGCTAGCAAGATACTGGGCTTATTAAGGAAAATGAGTAGGAGGCTGGTCTTGAAGCATCCAATTGCTCTTGTGGGCATGCTGGTGTGTGTTAGTTGCATTTTGATTGTGATCGTTACTGTTCTTGAGCTTCCAGAGGCGTTGCCTAGAAATAGGGAAATGGGGATTTACCATCCAACATTCAAATCCAAGAAAGTGCCTCAGAATTTCAAATTAGATAAATTTGGAGAAATGATGGTTGAAATGTTGCCTCAAGATCTTGCCTTTACAATTTTTATTCCTTCAGAGAAAGCTTTCAAGCGCGATTTACATTTATCTGTAAATGAAAGCTTGGTAACAGAGAAATTTAACGATACCTATGCAATTCTCACTCGTATATTGGGATTTTCAGCTGTCCCTCGGGAGCTATCTTCAATTGATGTACCTCTTGGTGAGCTGGTGTCCTATGATTCTCTATCTGGGTTCCAATTATACATCTCAAAAGACATCAACAGAATGCTATTTGTGAACAGGATTCGATCAAAAATCACAGATGTTAGAAAGGGTAGGATTCTTATGCATATTATGGATGGCGTTATTATGGATTCTGACTTTGAGCAATCTGTTCTATCTGATGATACTGAGGAGTAAGGAGGATTGACTGTTTGCTGTTTTAGATTTACACTTCTCCGAACTGAGGAAGGATCCTTGGATCCTGTGAATGGACATTCTTGCAGCGAATGAGAGATGGAGCTGTGACAAATCATGAGATGGTGGTTGCAGAACTTATTAATGATTGCAGTTGCAATATAAACCTTCTCTTAGGCGCCACTCACCCACAGAATCTGTCAATTGTACAGATTATTTCTCTTTCTCATGCAGGCAGAACTGACAAGTTAATTTGGGCAGCTGTCAAGGATGGAATATATAATGTTAGATTGGGGTATAGAGCAGTGTTACAAGCTAAGGAGGAAGAAAGAATACCTATCCGTGCTGGTGTGCTTCCACTTCAGTATCTCTCAACTCAAAGCTCTTCTTCAGTATCTCTAAACTCAAAGCTCTGGCGAACAGTTTGGAAGCTGATTGTGCTTCCAAAAATTAAGAGTTTAGTTCTGGCGCGCAGTGAATAAAGCACCTTTGTTGGATTTAGGCCCACTCCATAAATACTCCAAGCACTTGTCCTTATGTCAAAAGGAATTCTCTGATTGACCTTGTAACATTACCCAAATTTGACACTGTTCGTGTGTATAAATGGTTCATGATTTTGGAAGACCGAGAGTAAAGACTTCGCATATGATTGATTGGGTATGACTTAAGTATGTGTATTGTTACATCCGAACTGACACAAGTGTTTGGCATTGAACTGGGTTTTTAAGCTTTTTCCCCCCTTCATCTTTTGAGCAGGGGCGGACCCAGGAATTTTATTGACGGGGTGAAGATAAAAAAAAAATGTTACATCATAAATCAAAATACTTGAAATAGGATACAGACCTAATATATAGAAAGTTGAGATAAAATCTATTATAAAAATTAAAATTACTTCACTTGACTCTTATTCTACGTGTTTTCATGTTGTTAAACTTATCTATAATTGAATGTGTGCTAAAACTCAAACAAAATTCTTTTTCAATGTATGTAATCAAAGATCATCAAGAAATTGGTCTTTTCCAATGTATATAATTAAAGAATCATAAAAAAATTGGTTTTCATGACAAAGAGCATGAATTATTTCATGACCAATATGGTTTTAAAAATAATATTAATAACACAAGTAAACTGATTAAAATTAATTATTAGTCATCATCTATATTCTTATGTCATATTTTAACAAAACTAAAAAATTATCTAAAATTTTCTCTAATCAGTATAAAAATAGTATCATTAGAAAAATAAAATCATGCATAATAAATTTCATGAAGAAAATTTAATGAAAAGAAGTGATTTTGAGTTCCTTATTGATTTTCAAAATTTGTAAATAAGCCGTTGAAAAAAATGGCAAACAAGCAGCGAGCAAGAGGAAGAAGATGAGCACGATTTCGGTGGGGTTGGGATATATTAAATGTCATCTCTTGATATGCATATCAAATTACATCATTTAAAAAAAAACAAGGAAACTATATAAGGCGATATAAAACAGAATAAATAAATAAATAATAGGTATTAAATATATCTTCAATATCTACCAATGTAGACTCATATAAGTATATATCAAATTGCTTCATAATACTTTCCTTCACGTGGCTTGATGGTTAGAACGTTCCCACACCTCACAAGTCCCAAGTTCGATTCTCACACATCCATCCATCCACATATTACATCTTTCTTGTTTTTTTTTTTAAAAAAAAAAATAGGGGGGGCGGGGGCCACCCCTAGCCCCCCCTTGTGTCCGCCTATGCTTTTGAGTTTATTTCATCGTGGATCAGAATTTTGATTCCCCAGCATCTCTGGAATGCTCTGTTTTGTTCATTTTGTGGCATTTGAGTTTGCTAACTTTTGCAGCTTATTTGAGTTCCATTTCAATTTGCACTTGCAAATTGTCTATGTGGAAAAAAGAGGAGGTTGTTGTTAGTTTCTTCACCAACTGAAATGGACGACTCTGTTGTGTATAGGTAATATGCACAAAAAACAATCAGAAGGTCTTACTTTTAACCCCATTTCAGCTTGTTGACTTTGTTTTTTTTTTTTTTAATATCCCATTGTTGCTCTAAATTCGTACTCACGTCAAATACTTGAAAACTTAAAAGCATGATTCATAATTACGGGATTGGCTTATATCCTTTGCGCAAGTTGGTCCGCTGCTTTATGCGGCGTCGTTTTTAGCGCAAAAAGATGACTTGGTCCTAAAAAAAAAAATTCAAGCCAGTGCCGGGTAGTAAAAAGATAATTCAGGATACTGAATCGTGTAGAAAAAATTCTTCATGATCTTAAAAAATTATTTTAGGATCTTGAAAAATATTTTAGGGGTACTGTTTGGTACTAAAAAGATACTGACTTATACTAAAAAAATAATTCATGATCTTAAAAAAATTATTTTAGGATCTTACAAAAATCCTAAAGTATATTTTTAATAACGGTAAATATCTGAAATATTTTTTCAATATCCTAAATTTTTTTTAAGATCATGAATTATTTTTTTAGTGCCAGTCTGTATCCTTTTAATACTAGACAGTAACGTTGAAATATTTTTTCAAGATCCTAAAATAATTTTTTAAGATCATGAAGAATTTTTTCTGTATGATTCAGTATCATGAATTATCTTTTTACTACCCGGCAGTGGCTTGAATTTTTTTTTTGAAGAGGACCAAGTCATCTTTTTGCGCTAAAAATGACGCCACATAAAGCAGAGGATGGTAGCAGACCAACTTGCGCAAAGGATATAAGCCAATCCCCATAATTACAGTGCCTATGTCCCTCATAATACTCTTCTAGTGGATTCCAAATTGGAGGCTTCAGAAGCATCTGGTAATTGATTTTTTATAGTATTATCCGGTATCAAGTTCGAGGTTTGTAACTGTCTCTCTCAATACAAGTATCTCCTCTGAGACTCGAAGATGAGATACAAAGGGATCTAACGGGTTTTTATATCGCTAGATCAAACTCTATGTTAGTAAAACATCTCGTAATTAATGATAATAATTCTGTGAAAAAGAAAGAAAGAATTGGACAGGGATGGATGATTCTATAGTTAAGAGGAAATTGATTATTAATGATAATAAGAATTAAGGGTATGTTGGTGGACTATGGTCTTTTGACTTTTTTGCTCATAACATAACCTACCTTGAAGTTAGGCAACCATGATATCAACTCTAAAAATCCGTGGATTTTGACAATAAAATGTGGGTTAAGACATAAAACAAGGGCCTTTGGAGGTTAGTCATTCTGGCTCGTTAAATAAATTCAAGTGACGATTGATTTGAATTCATCAAGTTTTGCTTTTGCTCATAAATCCGTGTAACTGTGTATGTCATTTGCTCATAAATCTGTGTGTAATTGTGTATGTCATATATGGGTAATCAAGTTGATTTTGTGCCTTCACCTCTAACATAGCGTATAACTTTGATTTGTGTGCACATGGTCGCCATTATCTGTTGTTGACATTAATTCAAGTTAGAGGCCAAAATTATCTACCTAATTTTTAATAAAATAATTTGTGTAAACCAGACAAAAACTGTGGAGCAATAGATGTTCACACATAAGTCATTTTAACAAAAAAAAGAAGAAGTCATTTTAACAAAAACTTGGATCGGTTTACAAGTTTGTATTTAAACTCACATAAGTCCAGGGCATTTTATAGATGGTTAAGGTGAAATTTTATTAACAGAGTTTTTCCTGAGAGGCGTCTGGCACAAATAAGTTTTGAAAGGGACAAAATATCAATAAACAACTTTAAAGGGTGAACATTCATCAAAACTATTAAATTTGATCAAACAACTTTTAAATTATAAGAGAAGAAAACCCTGGTGAAATTTAAAGGTTTTGGTGAATTTGCATAATTTTAATTTGTTTATTGATATTTTTCCCATTCTAAAAATTATTTGTACCAAACACCTCTCAGGAAAAATTTTGTTGGTAAAATTGTATCTTAACCGTTTTTTTTTATTTTTTTTGTAAGAAAAAGTTTAGATGGGGGTAGACACCGGTACCCCATCACGGCCAGGGCATACCTCCAGGCTCAAAGAGCGTTTACAGAGGTACTTACAGATCGCCCACCAAACGAGGCCCTCACATCGACCAGCGGGTATCGAACCGCCTCCCTTGTAGGATGAAGACCGACGCCTTAGTCAACTATACCAATCCGGATTAATTTGCATCTTAACCCTTTTATAAATATAGATAAGTTTTACCGTAAAGCAAACAATGAACTTTCAAGACATTGTGCCCACTAAAAGTTTCATATGAAGTTAGGTTTATGATAGGAAGAATTGAAGAATATCGAAAGAGTATGCTCTCCAAGTTTCATCAAATGACTTAAATTCTTTAGTATGAATGATTAAGATTCACAAAGCCATCCATTGCATGAGTGAACAAAATATACCATTTTTGTGTACACACGTATTCAAAATGTGAGTTGAACCTCGAGATGATGATGATGTTGTTTCTAATATACTGAGTAGGTAGAAATTGAAATACAGTAAACAGAATAGCATACCAAGAATCTGAATTAATTAAGTAGATCATATAGATAACAAACAATGCTTCTGTACAATATTAAAACCAGTAAATAAACTCACAAGACTGCCGAAATAATGAATGAACAATGTAGAAATCCGGGCCCAACGTACGTTGTGTCCTTAAGACAATTTTGCTCCCTCAATACGGACGCCGAAGGTTACTGAGCAATTGCCTCCCAAGATAGAGCGGATTTGTCGTCCCCAGGAAGATGGCTCTGTCTTGCCTGAAGGCCAAGCGAATTCAACGAGTCTGCTTTCGGAACGCACAGAATGTATATGCAGAAAGAGTGTATGCAGAGAAGAAAAACGTATTTTGTTCTGTGACTAGGGGCCCCTATTTATAGAGTTTGGAAAATAATGATCTGATGGACTTGTCTGTTCTGCGAACTGGTTCGTGCAAAAAGACATATCACGCGCGAACGAATTGGAAATATCGGAGGATCACAACCGAATTTCAAAAATAAAAAGATTATTTATTTTAAAAAATAATTCAATAAAAAATTATTTTTTATTGCACACGCGCGACCAAACCTAGCCGGACGGCAGTGCGCGCGTGGTGGACCAAGGGTTGCCTAAGTCCTCCCCCCTCTACATAAGTGGGATGGCCCAAGGGCCAATTAGTAGGAGCAAAGTTGAGGCTTATATACCCTCCAACTTTTCTCCACCTAATCAATGTGGGACTTCTTACCACACACACAATCCTTCTTATTTTTTCCTCTTCTTTTCCATCCTTCTTCTTATTCATAACCTATGGGATTTTGTCCTTAAATTCTAACAGATGTAACATACAACTATTTCCTAGATCTATTTCTCATGAACAGTTGAGATCAAACAACAAAGTAATGTAATTTTAAAAGCAATATATACTAGCATGCTTTTTATCCTAGATGTAAAGAAAATAAAATAAACATAAGTATAATTTAATTCAATGCATAATTTTCTTTTTTCTTTGAATTAAATGGGTAGATATTAACGACCTTAAGTTATAAGTAGGATTAGACCTGCAATCTCCCTCTAATAGGAGAGTTTTCTTGTCTCTGGGGATGTGAGGCCTCACGCATTCATTGCATAATTAATTATACATTTCTCTTGGTCAAATGAAAAATAAAATGTTTCCTATTTTTAGTTATAGAAACCAGTGAAGTATTAACTTTTCTTTTTTACTGATAACGTACTAAGACTACATAATTTGGAGGTTTTTAAGGGTTTTTTGTTTATTATATCACTTGACATAAGGTTATGTCAAGTCACCCTAAAACTACATCGTTTTGGGAGTTCATTAATCCCCTAACCCCAAAACGACGTCGTTTTGGGAGTTAGGAGAATTAATGAATGGTATTTGATATTTTGTTTTTGTATTTATTACATGAATTTTACTAAAACACCCTTTATTAATTCTCCTAATTAACTCTCAAAACGACGTCATTTCGGGGTTAGGGTAATTAATGAATTTCCAAAATGACGTAGTTTTTGGGTGACTTAACATAACCTTATGTCAAGTGACATGACAAATGATAAGCCCATTTAGAAATTGGTAGATTTTGACAATGAAATATAGTTTGTGACAGTAACATTTTCACTACAGCGAATCCCTTTTCATTGCAATGAAGCTCAACTAAGAGAATTGGAGAAACTATATACGTGAGGCTTGGAGAAAATTAACCACCCCTTAATGTCAAATGGTGAGTGATTAAATATACAAAACTTAACCTGGAAACTATCAGCCTGTTTAGCTAATATATGAGCACAATTTAGAAACTCTATGCAAAAAATCAGAATGAATATTCCAGTTGCTTGCAATACGACATGACAACAAGGTTGGTTTCTTCACTAAATCCCTCGTACACAATCGGATAATACAATGATATGATGGTTCCAAATTAACATGTTATTACTGTTTTGATTTCTGTAATATATAGCTGCTGGTGAATCAGCTACCTTCTTAATTATATGCTTTTCAATATCAATTCTCTGCTTTCTTTCTCGACACATTACAAGAGTGAAATCCCTGCTGTAAGTTCTTGTAATGCCAGGAGTTACATGAGAATGTTACGTTCCCTTTTCAATGATGTGGCTGTCAAACAAAATTTAAGATTTAAAATTATTTTTTTCAACGGTTCGGGCAACATTGCTTTGCTTTTTAGACTTTCAAAGGGTCATTGATGAGCCAAACAAAAATTTCGGATATATACCTGAGTCATGACTCCTTCGAAAATACTTCTAGGACAAAAATGATCCTGAAGCCTTATTTTTAAAAAGGCAAAGATAAGATAAAACCAATTAATTTAAAATTGAAAGAATATGAATTATATCGAACAACTCAGAAAAAGCTGAATCTTAATAACTTTTGGTATTCCATTGATGTGATATAAAAATGCAAATCCGAGTCGAAGCTGCTAGTTCAATTCCCTTCTTCATCACCATTTAATTTCATGAAAAGTTTCATGAAATCTAGAGCAAATAAAATTTGGTAATTATCAATTTGTAAGTTTGTGTCTAAACACATGTAACATCCCATTTTCTAAAGCGGATTTTTTTTTTTTCAATCAGAGTAGAGCAATGGAGCGAAAGAGTAACTGATCATAACCAAACATGAACCATAGTGTAACTTAGTATTGATACAGCATCCTATTGTTCTCATAGGTAATTACGGAAAACGATAAAGTGACATTTCCGTCTAAGAGCTCACTCGTGCTACATGCCCTCCAACCATGAGCCTACTCGTGCAGCTTGCCTCGATCTCCGATCCGTGGTCCTCCTGACCACTGAGCTATAGCCGAGATTCAATTTATCGAATTGAATCTCGTGTAACAGTTAACCTTATGCTCAAATAAAACAGTATACGGATGACAGATATTCAAAACATAACAGCAGCATATCTCTTATGCATATAGCAGATGCATGATTGTGACACAGACAGAACATAAGCATTAAAGCAGTACGTAAAGTCCTACACATTAATAGCCTGCACAAAAACCAGTGCCACGATGTATGGTCGTGTCCTCAGCGCTAGGAAAAACTCTAACGGTATCATTAAGTCTATAACCCGTGTGAAACTGTATGTATAATCGGTAATCTGAACAGAGTCTCTAACCGTGAATGTATCTCGGTGACCCCTAACGAAATCTCTATCCGTGAATGTACCTATCACATATATGTATATGAGCAGCACTAGATTAGTGTTACAAGATGCGCGTCTGTACCTTCGTTGACGACGTTAGGTACTTCGGCGGACAAACGTACTTTTACGGAAAACGTGAAACAATGCACGTCGGCGGCGTATGTGGCGGCGGATCAGAGTTTCTGATGTCCTATAAGAATAATATCACTTTCATTAGTGATTTGACACAATAACTGACATTTTAGGTAAAAATTACCATTTTGCCCCTATACCCCTAATTGGCGGAATTTCGCCAGCACTTCGTTACTCTGACTACTTTTCTTCCCAAAATTTCGCCATAACTTCGACGCCATTTTGATTTTCGAAAATAAAGACTAAAATAGCCCTCCCATATGATATCCAATCATACTTGAAAAATTAAAGACTATTTTAGCATTACAACCCCTATTTTTGAAAGAACTTCAAAAGCTTCAACTTTTCGGAGACTCGATCCCTACTATGTTTTTACCTCTTCAGGCATATTTTTCAATGCAATGAGGCCTAAAAACAAGTATAGGAATTTCATCCCCTACTTCCTAAATCTAACTAACAACTCTACTAACTACCGAACTAAAAACTCGAACTTAAAAACTAAAGCCCGAAAGACTTACCCGTTGAAGACTTCTGCAGAAATTTTCCCAGAGCTTCTCTCTCTATTTTCTCCCTCTAGATTTCAGCTAGATGAAGGAGTGATGGTGTGAAGAAAATATGAAGGGAAGCATGCCTATTTGTAGAAAAACCTAAGGATACAAATGGCATTTTCCAAATTGTTTACAACCTTGGAAATTCAAGCATGAAATGGTGTAAAATTCATGACCATGGGAGCATCTTGGACGTCTTGGGGAGCTGATGTGGCTGCTTTGGAGTGGTCCAAAAATGGTGAATTGGGTTGCTTTAAACCCGGTCTAATAGAATTTCCCCGATCGGTACCCGATTCGCGTGATTTCGGAGAACTTTCAAAATTCTGGATTTACAACTTTGAAGACATGTTCTCACTTACTAGAAATGTCCAAGTTAACCTAAATTTTGATTTCATATAGGGCTCCAACAGTCCGGTTGAAGTTTTCTCGAAAAACGTGTCCGAAACGGTTTCAGAACGCATTTCTAAAATTATCAACTTCTTCAGAAAAATTCACTGACTCCAAATATGTCAAAATAAATTCAAACTCATTCCTAGATGTTGAGTTAGAATTTATTTTCTTTATATCCAAAAATATACCTATATGCATTTTTCCCTATTTTGTTTTATTAGGAAATGCACAAACGACTTCAGAATTATCTTCCGTTAGAGATAAATTGAATCTCAGCTATAGCTTCAGGGTCAGGAGGACCACGGATCGGAGATCGAGGCAAGCTGCACGAGTAGGCTCATGGTTGGAGGGCATGTAGAACGAGTGAGCTCTTAGACGGAAATGTTATTTTATCGTTTTCCGTAATTACCTATGAGAACAATAGGATGCTGTATCAATACTAAGTTACACTATGGTTCATGTTTGGTTATGATCAGTTACTCTTTCGCTCCATTGCTCTACTCTGATTGAAAAAAAAAAAAAAATTCCACTTTAGAAAATAGGATGTTACAACACACAAAAGCTAATTGCATGAGACAAATAACTGTTAAGGTGAAGAAAACAATGGGCTCTGGCGGAAAAAAAAAAGGGGGGGTTGCAAAAAGAAAGAAAAGAAAGAGACAACGGCTCAAAACGGTGTGCGCCCCTCAAAAGAATTTGATTTGAAAATTTCATTAAATCACTCAAATCCATATCCAATGAATGACTGAGATTCGCAGAGGCAAATATTAATGATTTGATATGAGTGAAATTAAAAAGGGTGATTTGAACCTTGTGATCATAACGTGGCAAATATCTATTATTTAAGTATAATGAACAGTTGGGATTAACCAATAAAGTAATATAATTTATTATGAAAGCATTACTAGTCTGATCCTTATCAAATATATGACAAATATTAGGTTTATAATTAAAAAACCAATATGTGCTACAAGAATAATATGTTTTCTATATTTAATCAAATGACTCAAATTGTTTAAATGAATGACTGAGATACAAAACAATTAATTGTATAAGAGGGCAAAACGTAAAATTTTAATAATATTGAAAAGTGTGATATGAACATCGAGATCATGCAAACATAACTATTTTCAGGGTCTCACGAATAGTTGAGAATAAACAACTAAAATAGTGGGCTTTCAAAGTAGTTTGATCAGATATTAGGTTTATGATAGAAATTAAAAACAAAAGGACTATCAAAATATGTTTATTTTTGAAGTTTAATCAAATGACTCAGAATCCTTATGATGAATGGCTGAGATTGGTAGTCCTTAACTGCATATGTGGACAAAACCTAATATTTTTTATAATGTTTATAAGTTTTATTTAAACGGTTCTTGCAACATATGTAATTCTTTTCAAGATCTCACAAATAGTTGAGATTAAACAACTAAAACAGTGGGTCATCAAAATAGTGTGTGAAAGTTTCATCAAATGTTAAATGTTAGGTTTAAAATAGAAAAAACACCCTCTAATTCTTTAAGAGGTTTATCTAAAAGATTCGCAACGATAGTGCACTATCAAACTAGTTTGATTTCTACTATTAATCAAATCTCCTTAATTATTTTCTTACAATGAATAAATGATAGAGAAAATCCATTTTAGGGCATAACCAAAAAATTGTCAAAAAACACCCAAGAAAAAGTCACATGTCAAAAAAGGCCTCAATGCCTTTTCTGGTATTATTTCGTAAAACGTTAGTTGTTAACGTGTACTGATTTAGTTTTTAACGGGTACTGATTTAGTTGTTAGGATATTGTTGTTAACATCTATTAATTTAGTTGTTAATTTTCTACTGATATAGTTGTTAACGTTTATGAAATAATACCAGAAAAGGCATTGGAGCTTTTTTTGACATGTGACTTTTTTTGGGGTGTTTTTTGACAATTTTTTGTTAATTTGGGCCCTAAGGGGGCTTTTCCCTAAATGATATTCACAAAGTTATCAATTGTGTGAGTAGACAAAAAGTAACATTTTAATAATTTTGAAAAAAAAAAGTGATTTGAACTTCCAGATGATACAACATTGAACTGTTTTTAATTTCTCATGAGTCATGAATGGTTGAGATTAAACTTGTAAAGCGGTACAATTTTGAAAGCAATACTAGCGTGGTCCTTACCCTATATGTAAGGAAACTGATATGAACATAAATATAACTAAATTATTATATAATCAAGTATAGGAAGAATGTTTCCTCCTCCTCCTCCTCCTCCTTCTTCTTTTTTTTTTTTTTTTTTTGGGTATTGGAAACGAGTTATGAGTTATGACTATTTTGTAAAGATCTATGCTTTTCCTTAATTTTTAATTGGGTTAATGTGCAAAAATAGACATGTGCTTTTGTCGGAGGAGCGTCCAGTAGCAAATACTTTTTTTAGGTGCAAAAGTAACTATGTGGTTATAAAATAGGAGCAAAAGTCACATTGATCGTTAAGGGGGTGGATGTCGACCGTTAAGTTGGATGGTTTGACTGATATTAGTGATGTGGATTGATGACTTGGAAAAAAATGGGTTATTTTTATGGAAAAAAATTAATTAATTAATCTAAATTAATTAATTCCTAAAATCTAGAAAAACATAATTTATTTATCTTTTATTTATTATCTAAATTGATTAATCCCAAAATCTAACAAGCAACAAATGAAATGGACTCATCGAGCAGGGGAAACAAAATCTGGAGAAAAACTAGGGTTGCTGTGTGAAGAAAATCAGGGCAAAATTCTTCATTCTTCATTCTCTGATTCCTTCGATCCTCCACGTTCTCTGACTCTCTACCATCTTCTTCGCCGCCATACTGCTAATCCAGGTGAGTGACGACGATCGTGGCCTCCTCTACCAACGACAACGGCAGCCTCGAAAGAAGACGACGATTTCCCCTTTTCTTCCTCTTCCACGATGGTCCCGAGATCCAAGTGAGCAACGGCGACAGCGGACTCCTCCAACGATGGCGGCCATGGTTTCCCTTATTCATTCCCTTCCACGGTGGCCCCTAGATCCAGATGAGCAACACGACGGTGGCCATGAAGGAAGGTGGAAGAAGAAGCTTGATCAACGGCGGCAAGATTGGGGGTTTTCCTTCTTTCCAGATTTTTGTCTAATCCGATGAGAAATTTTTGTCTCTTCTGTACAAATTGGGGGTTTTCCTTCTTTCCAGATTTTTGTCTAATCAGTTTTGCTTAATGAATCCGATTGACTGGTTCATGTTTTATTGATGAGCCCACACGATGTTCGCGAATTTGATTTCTCAATCAAGATGAATGGAGAATGGTGTTCTCACTATCACTATTAAATTGACATTCTGGGTTTTCTGGGTTTGTTTTGGAGAATATATGTATGTATGTATGTATGTATGTCTCTGAGTTTAAGTCTTGAATTGTCTGTGCTTGTAAAATCGTGTGTTCTGCTCTTAGGTGTTATTTTGTAAGGCTTGCGGGTTTGTGTCAATTTACATGGTCTGGATTTGCAAATACTCTTCGTCTGCTTATACTCTTCATCCTGAACCCTAGGTTTTCTACAGATCTTCCAGGGCTGAAAAGGAGGAAGTGAAAGTAGAGGTTAAAGACGGCATCTTTATCACCTCCTTCTACTTTCTTTTCTTGATCCGCTTCGGTGAGTAAAACAGATCTGGAAATGTCGATGCTTGCTAGGGTTGGAGAAGAGATTTTGGGGAAGATATTAGAATAATCTAATCTAATTACATTTAAAAAAAAAACTATCACTGTTATTTTAATTTAAAAAAAAATACAAATCTTCAATATAAAATAAATTATATTTTGGGTAGATAAATAAATTTTATTTTTTCAGATAAATAAATGATATTTTTCCTAGTCATCAATTACTTAGCTGCCACTTGTCTCTGACACAGTCCTAGTCAGCATACACGTCATCAATTTTGGTCAAACGTTTCAACTTAACAGTCAACGTCCTTGCCTCTAACGGTTACTGTGACTTTTGCTCCACTTTTGTAACCACATAGTTACTTTTGCACCTAAAAAAAGTATTTGCTACTGGACGTTCCTCCGACAAAAGTACATGTTTATTTTTTCACCTTAACCCTTTTTAATTTGATACATATACTTTATTTTTTCCTTATTAAATTATTAATAAACTTTCAGTTAGCACCATTAGCCCTTATGACTTTGCTAAGTTAGCAACTTTATAGTGGCTGGGAAGGAGATCTTCTCCTTATCTTGTTTCTCATTTTCTCTCATTGGCTTTATCTGGGCCCTTGATTGAGAAAGTGAGAGAAAAGTAAAAGTAGTATTATATTAATTGGATGGATGTGAGTTAGAGATTATGAGGGATAATGAGAAAAGTTAAAAAATTTAATAAAAGGAAAAAAAAATACAGGTATCAAATTTAAAATTGAGAAAAGGTACAAGTATGTACAAAATGGTTTAACCATGTTATTTGTCAAATCTAGTATGGACCAAAGCACAAAATGGTATATTTATGGACAAATCTGGGTATAAATCCGAGGTGACACTTCATCGACCTTGCCTAACCCGCCCAAGCACACCATTTGTATTGCCAAAAGAGTTCTGGGTACGATTGTGGTATATCAAAACACAACCCAAAATTTTGTAGATGCTGCTCCAAATCAGTACCTACAAAAGCCGCTGCTCTTCTTTTGCCCCGTTTGCTTCCTTTATTCAACCAACAAAATTATATCATCAGCAAAAAAATATGCGGCTAGGAATCTCCTCTTTAATAGGCTCAATTAGAATGTCTACCGTAAGGTTAAGTTAAATAAATAAGGGTTCAAAGTTTATCCTTTATGTAAGGCAATCCTTATAAGTAGGGACAGACTCAACAATGGTAATTAAGAGGAGCAAAAATTACAAAAACGAACCCATAATTTAAGGAAATAACATTTTAACCTTATAACAATTTCAATAATTTCACTTTAGTCCCTTTATGAAACTATTAGAGGAGGACTAAAGTGAAAATACTGAAATTTTATAAGGCTGAACTGTGATTTCCTAAAACCTTAGGTCATTCTCTGTAATTTTGGGGGCGGGGGCCACCCCTAGCCCCACCTAATTTCATCCCTGCTTATAAGAAAGTCTTTTTTATCATCTCTAGATGTTCTAACACTCGTTGTTATTCCCTCATACATGTCCTCACTGGCTTTAATATATACAACATGAACCCCCTCTTTTCTAAAGCTTTTCAAAGTACATCTCTTGGCACACTATGCTTTTTCCAAGTCAATGAAAACTATATGCACAAAAAAGATAAAAGCAAAAGTAAAATAAAAAAGAACTCAAAAACTCATGATTGATTCTAATCACAAAATTAAACCAAAAGAACAAAGTGGTTTTGTCTTTACATTCTTGGATCCAAAACAGAGATGTTGATCTCTGTAACATCCCGTTTTCCAAAAGCAGTATAAAATTTTTTCATCAGAGTAGAGCATTGGAACAAGAGTGTAACTGATATATATATTCAAAATGCCCACTGGCTAATTACAGAAGCGGTACAGTAACCGAGAGTTTTCAAAAAGTAAAGGACAATAACGGAAAGTCTTTAGTCGGATCCTTGAACCTGCTGCTTTCCTCTCTCCTCGGTCCTTCCGACCCTGATGCTATGTTAAGAGCTGAGATCCGCACCGGATCTCAGGTAACGGTTAACCTCATGTATACATACACATATGGGTTACAGAACAACATTATCACAACATATAACTCACACCCAACCAATGCACATGTATCGCTCCCAGCATGCAGATATATCTCTCCCAGCATTACAGATGTATCGCTCCCAGCCTTACAGATGTATCGCTCCCAGCCTTACAGATATATCGCTCCCAGCATGCATACAGTTATTTTCTAACACAATACGCATTCCAACAACACACCACATATACACAAACCATACTCACATCATACCAATACACACATATCATACTTGCATACTATATCCATCAGAGTTAGTGTTACAGTACACGAACGTACCTTCGTTGACGGTCGTCGGTATTTCTAGCGGAATACGGTACAACAGTGGGTTAGAACCTTATCAGAGATATCCTATCAATATAACAACGTACTTGTTAAGGATCTATCATTACGACGGACATTTTTAGTCAAAATGACCATTTTACCCCTGACCCCCTATTCGGCGGAATTTCGCCAGCACTTCGTTACTTTGACCCTATTCTTCCAAAATTTCAACATAACTCCTACTCCAACATATTTTTTGAAACATAAATCATATTGATTAATGATTCACATCATAACAGGCATTTTAGGTACAAATTACCATTTTGCCCCTATCCTTACTAGACGGAATTTCGCCAGAGCTTCGCTATTTTAACTCTAATCTTCCAAAATTTTGCCATAACTCCGACCCCATCATGATTTTCAAAATTAATGACTAAAATACCCCTAACATATGATATCTAATCATACTTGGAAGATTAAAGACTAAACTAGCATTTCTACTATAACTACCGAAAGAACTACAAAAGCTTAAGTACCGAAAAACTTACCCAGAGCTTCGCTACAAAATTCCCCGGACTCCTCCTTCTCTCTAACCTCTCTCTACTTTCGAAATTCTCAAGAGAGAATGGTGTGAAATTTCCAAAGCATTGCTTGCCTATTTATAGAAAAAATGCAAGGGCACTTTGGTAATCTTCCAATTCCAACTTTAATTCTAAACCACCAACTCTATCTTTTCCTTCAAGTTTTCTCCTCATTCGTTCATTTTGGTCGACATCCCCCTCCCCCAAAGTCCACAAATACAATCATCAAGAGTTGCCACCTTGCTTATTCTAGAAGGTTTTGCATCGATAAAGCCCCGATCGGTGTTCGAATTGCGTAATCTCAAAATTCTGGATTCACAACTTTGAAGATCTTCTCTTTCTCATTAGAAGTATCTAAGTAAACTTAATTTCTGATCCTATACAGGGTTTCAACGGTCCAGCCGAAGTTTCTCGAAAAACGTGCTCGGTTACGGAATTAAATTCCGGAATCATCAACTTCTGGACAAAAATTCACTGATTCCAAATATGTCCAGATAATTATAAACTCATCTCCAGATGTTGAGTTATAATTTATTTTGTTCAAATCCTAATTTTATGACTATCTGCCTATTTCTCAGATTTTCCCTATTTCGTCTTATTACTAACTTCTTCTACCGATCTCGGAAATGACTCCAGATACAGCTCAATTCGAGATAAAAATCCACTCATCAATATTATATCCTGACTTTAAAAACTTCGTTCATGGTTTTCTAGATAGGATCCGATTCCTATCGGTGTTTATTTACTTTTTCACTTTTTACTTTAATTAATTTTAAATTAAGTGTTTTTATTCAACACTCTTCTTCATTTCATTTCTATTTTTTTTCTTTTTCCCCTTCAACATGTCGGCACACACATAATTATATATAAATATTTTTATTTTATTTTTTAATTAATTATTATATAATTTAATAATTTTTTTTCCATAATTTTTTTTTACAAACTTTTTCCTATTGGTCCATACTTGTATTTAGGCTCAAAAATACTTAATCTCATTTATTTTTCCCAATATTTTCCAATTAATTAGCCAATATATTTATGCTAATTTTTAGCCATAACCCACTAATTTTAGGGTTTTACATATTTACCTTTGAATTTTCCTTTGTTTGTGCTTAAGTATTTAGCCAATAATTACTTAATCAACTCCTTACTACTTGTTGCTAATTTTCTTATTTAGCATAACTCATTACCTCACAACCTTTACACTGACATTAGTGTTTTATGCCTCATGCCCTATATTAAAATTTACGGGGCATTTTGGTCATTATAATAGTTTTTAACTTTTCCCCCTTTATTTCTTTAAGGTAATAATTTAATAAATTACCTAAATTAGGGACAGTATTATTCCCTATTTCAAATAAATATTTACTTGCCATTTTTATAACTTTCACAGGGTGTTTCATAACCTGTAAATGCGTTTAGGGACCTATTTGTAAACTTCCAAATGTTTTAGGGACCTAATTGTAAATTATTCTTTTTCAATAGAAACTACCCCAAAAATAAGATAAATTATCTACAAGGTCTTTGAGATCATATATTCACCTATTTCCAATAGGTATTATTTACTCAATATGATACTTATCATAAGTGAGATTTTCAGGGTATTACAATCTCTAAGTTTTAGATTTGACCATTTGGTTCTCAAAGTGTCCAGTGATTGCACACTGGTAAGCATTGTGGGTATAGCTACTGGTTAGCTCATATTCATCTAAAAGCTGAATATGATTTAAATATATCGATTGCTTCAACCTTCAATATATATCCTTGAGTTGTGTAATTTGTAGTTTAAGTGAATTTCGTGGAAATACAGATTCATTTCTCTTAAAATTTTCATCAAATACATCGTGGGCTCTTCATCCATAAACAATTTTAGAGTTTTTTTTTTCCTTTAAAAAATCATACAAAATTGAAAACTGCATATTTTTTTGCACATGATATATCAAAATGTTACTCAATATATGTAGAATCTAATGATAAAAAAACATTTGAGAAGATGGGAAAATTTAACAGGCATTGGGCACCCCAAATTCCCCTTTGGGTCTGATGAGTAATCATCTTCTGAAACATCAAAACCAACAACTCTGAACCAGAAACATCAATCTGATGACAATTTCTTCTGTCCAAGTTAAAAAATTCTATGTTGGCACATTGAACATCTAGTTGCTTTTTACACGGTAAACAGACTCAAATTCTCCAATGTAACATCATTGGAGAATTGTTACAACGTAACATGTCTCTTCAACAAACATGAACATTAAAATGTAATTAATAAAAGGCGATGTCTAAGTGAGAGAAGCCTGAGCAAGAACTGAACCATGGCATATTATTGTTGGATTCTGGAGGCATTGTCTTGTGTGAACAGATAAAAAATGTTCATCTTCTTCAAAAGTCTGGCACAACTGCACAAGCTTAAATAATGCTGAATATATACATATACATACATGTTTAGTACATTTTGGAGCCTTTACATCCTGTGTTCGATCTTCTATGATTTTTGACGAAGACGTTAATTCTTGCCACCAGCTTTCTGCATCTCTTGTCGAAAACCCCAAGCAAATCGTACCCTTCTCTCACTAACTCCTCCAACTCAAGCCCACCATCATCACGAGCATCACCGAATTTGTAAATCCTCCCAAACGTATTCATCATTTGGGTGAGAGAACATGTGAAACAAAAGCTCGTATGCGGACTACTCCTTGAGGGTCGATCTGCGAAAGCCGAACACGGCGGCCAGAAAGAGAAAACTAAAAGACATTTCCGTTAGTGATTGGTTTACTCGAAATGAAATAAGAGGAGGGTTTGTCTGTAGGAAGAAACTTCAGAGATATGGAAAAGACTCAGAGAGAGTGAGAGAATTTGAGAGAGAGAGATATGGAAGGAAGCATTTGGTACATGCACAATTTACATGAATGAATCACTCTTTGGCCTAAATTTTATAATACTGATAAATTTTTTAGGTGGAATGTGATTAATATTATCCCTCCTTCATATTAAAGTCTTTTTTTTTAGATTAAAAAAGTTAAATAAATTATATCAATATATTATAATTTTGTGGCCTGATTTTGATATCAAAGAAAGAAAAAATGGATATGATTATATCCACCAACATCAGAATCCATTCCACTGAGCCTTATATAATTCAGCAACAATCAACCATGAAAAACAATAAGGATTAGCACTATATGAATCATATCAAACAACCCAAAAAAATAAAACTTAAATTTCATACCTTTTGGTATTCCATTGATCTGATTTCATTGAAAAGGCAAACTCCTTTGAAAGTAGCTAACATAAGTACTTTCTACTTCTTCATCACCATTAGATTTCATGAGCAATTTCTTCATGAAACCCAAGGCAAATAAAACTTGGTGAGAATTAATTTGCAAGTTTTTGTATGAACACAAATAAGCTCATGCCATTTTATAGAGTTAGTTAAGTTTAAAGGTGAAGAAAACAATGTGCATAGCAAAACAACGTGCTCCAAAAGTTTCACGAAATTCTAGGTTCATGGTTAAAGAAAACAATGGGCTAACAGAGTAGCGTGTTTTATAAGTTTGCTCAAATGGCTCAAATTCTTTACAAGGAACGGTTGAGATTGATGAAGTCTTAAATTGAATTAGTGGACAAAAAAGTAACATTTTCAAAATCTTGAAAAGTGTGATTTGAACAATGAGATCATGCGATATGTAGCTGTTTTCGAGGTGTTATGAATGGCTAAAATTAAACAATTAAAACAGTGGGCTATCAAAACAGTGTGCGACATATAGCAGTTTTGAGGACTTATGAATGGTTGAGATTGAATAACTAAAACAATGAGCTATGGAAACAATGTGCGCCATTGAATATTATATATTAGGTTTATTATAAAAACAATGAACCACCAAAATAGTGGGTTTTATAAGTTTGATGAAATGACTCATTCTTTTGATGAGCGGCTAAGGTTCACAAAGTCATTAATTGTATAAATGGACAAATTAAGGCGTAAAATTTGAATTTCAATAATATTGAAAAATGTGATTTGAACCTAGAGATCATGCAACATATAACAATTTCTTAGGTCTTATGAATGGTTGAGATTAAACAATTAAAACAATGAACTATCAAAACAAAACAGTGCGTCGAAAGTTTCATCAAATTAGGTTTAAATTTATGATAGAAAAACATACATGGGCTATCAAATGACTAAAATTCCTTATTAGATGAATGACTGAGATTCAAAAAATCATTAATTGATTGCATTAGTGGACAAAATGTACAATTTTAATAATCTAGAAAAGTACTGTGATTTGAAGCTCGAGACCATGTGATAAATAGCTATTTTCAAGGTTTTATGAAAGGTTGAGATTAAACAACTAAAACAGTTGGCTGTCAAAACATTCTGGGCTGAATGTTTCATCAGCTAATAGGATTGTGATAGAAAAAGCTATTGTAACATCCCATTTTTAAAGCGGAAATTTTTTCTTTCAATCAGAGTAGAGCATTGGAGCAAAAGAATAACTGATTCACATTCAATCATTAACCATAGTGTAACATTGTATTGATACAGTCATCCTATTGTTCTCAAAAGTAATAACTAAATAATCAAAAGGAACATCCCCGGCCATCGGTCTAGTCGTGTTGCTTGCCCCGCTCTCCAATCATTGGTCCTCCGGACCCTGAAGCTATAGCTGAGATCCAATTTACCCCATTGGATCTTAGGTAACGGTTAACCTTATGCTCAAATAAAATAGTATACGGATGACAGATATTCATGACATACCAGCAACATATCAGTACAAAAGCATAAAGCAGATGCATGATCAATACAATGACAGTACATAAGCAAAGAGCAATATGTAAAGTCCCATAAAGTGTCTGCACATAAACCAGTGCCACGATGTACGGTCGTGTCCTCAGTTCTAGGAAAACTCAAACAGTATTACTATGTCTATAACTCGTGTGAAACTGTATGTATAATGGGTGACCTTAAACAGAGCCTCTATACGAATCGGTGACCCTAAATAGGGCCTCTATCCGTAAATGTATCTATCACATATATGTATATGAGCAGTTAGTGTTAGTGTTACAGTACGCGAACGTACCTTCGTTGACGAACGTAGGTAATTCTGGCGGAAAACAGCACGTTTGACGGAAAACAGCGGAATGTCCCGACAGCGGCACGTCAAACAGTGGAACCACAGCGAAATGACGGCAGAATAAGATTACTGATATCCTATAATGATAATATCACATTTATCAATATTTGACATCATAACAGGCATTTTAGGTACAAATTACCATTTTGCCCCTAGTTGCCTAATCGGCGGAATTTCGCCAGAGCTTCGCTACTTTAACTCTAATCTTCCAAAATTTTTCCATATCTCCGAATCCAACATGATTTTCGAAATTAGTGCCTTAATTACCCCTAAACATGATATCTAATCATACTTGGAAGATTAAAGACTAAACTAGCATTTCTACTCTAACTACCGAAAGAACTACGAAAGCTGAAGACTAAGGACCGAAGAACTTACTCAGAGCTTCGCTGCAAATTTCCCCGGACTCCTCCTTCTCTCTTCCTTCTCTCTATTTCGAAATGCCTTAGTGGTTTTTGGTGTGGAAATATGAAGAAGGGTGCATGCCTATTTATAGGCAAAAACGCGAGGGCATAACGGTAATCTTTCAACTCCTATCTTCAATTTTCAACCACAAATTCTAGGGTTTGTGAAGTGGGTTCTTCTCCTCCACATGCTGCCTAGGCCGACCTACCCCTTCCCCAAGCCAAGGATGAGTCATCCAACTTACTTTTGCTTTTTACCTTTGACCAGACAAAATTCCTCGATCGGTGTTCGAATCGCGTAATCTTGTAAAATCTCAAAAATCCGGGAACATAGCCCTGAAGATTTCTTTCTCCTCTTTCAAGATACTTGGGTCAACTAAATTTTTGATCCCATTCAGGGCCTCTTCGATTTCGCTGAAGATTTTCGGATATCCGCCTTCGGTTGCAGAAATCGCTTCGGGTAACAACATCTTCGGGACAAAAATCCACTGATTCATAATATGCCCAGATGTTTACCAACTCATTCTCGGATTTCAAGTTATGGCTTGGTTTCTATAGATTTTCATTTATCTGATTTGCTTTTTGAACATCAGATAGATTCATAGTCAGTCTAGTATAACCCTTTTCGGTTTCAGAAATAACTTCGGAGACAGCCTACTCCGAGCTAAAAATTCACTTGTTTAAAATATACTTGGACTTTATAAACCTTGTTCATGGTTTTCTAGATAGGATTTTGTTTCTACCGGTGATCATTTATCCTATTTGCTTTTACAACTTAATTACCATTTAACTAAAGTTGCATGATCTTTAACATGAAAATCCTATCCTCTTATCCATTCAAGATTTTCGGTCAAACCTGGTCTTTTTTTATTTATTTATTTTTTAATTAATTATTTAATTAATATTATATATTTTTTTAATTATTTAATAATTTTTTTTACAAAAATTCCTATTGGTCCCTAATTGGATTTAGGCTTAAAATTACTTAATCTCATCAATTTTTCTTAATATTTTCCAATTAATTAGCAAATATATTTTATGCTAATTATAGCCATAAACCACTAATTATAGAGTTTTACATAATTATCTTTGAATTTTCCCCTTAATCCAAGCTTAACAATTAGCCAATAATTATTTAATTAATCATCTACTAATTGTTGACAATTTTCTTATTTAGTATTAATCATTATCTCACAAATTTTTTACTGACATTGGTATTTTACGCTCCATGTAAAATATTAAAAATCATGGGGTCAATTATGGCCCCACAATACTTTTTGATTTTTCTCCTTTAATTTTTCCAAGGTAATAATTTAATAAATTACCTAAATTAGGGACAATATTTTTCCCTATTTCAAATAAATATTTATTTGCCTCTTTATAATATTTTCAGGGTATTTATAACCAATAAATATTTTAGGGACCTATTTGCAAATTATCTAACGTTTTAGGGACCTTTTCGCACATTATCTTATCTAAAGAGAAATTGTCCTAATAATAAAATAAATTCAATACAAGGTGTTTGAGACCTCATATTCACTTATTTTCAATAGGTATACTCTACCAATTTATGATATTTACCCTAAGTCAAATTTTAGGGTATTACAGCTATCAAAATAGTTTTTTTTTTTTTCCTTTGATCAAATGACTAACATTACTTAAATGAACGTCTGAGATTCAATAAGTCCTTAATTGCATAAATGATATTCTTGAAAATTGTAATTTCAACCTCGAGATTATGAAACATATTTATAGCAGCTCTTGAGCTCTTATAAATTGTTGAGATTAGACTACTAAAATAGTTAGCTGTCGAAACAGTACGCCAAAAGTTTCATTAGATATATATACAGCAAAATAGTGTGTTTTATGGTTAAATAAAATAAATCAAATCCCGTTTAATTTGATGAATGGCTGGGATTGACAATTGGAGGATTGGGCATATATACACTTGAATCGTGTATAGTTAATTAATACTGAAATTATGAACCTTAATTGTCTTTCACCACATACAGACTTCCTTTTCTTGTTTTCACACTCCTATTTCAATTCAAATGACGGTAAGGCTTGCAAAAAAAAGTAAAGTTTGTTCCCATATGATATAGAGGTCACAGATTAAAATTCTAAAACCAGTCTATCCACTTGCAGGAGTAAATCTATCTGACCCTCCTCCTGCCTAGTGGAAGACTTGTCCAGGCTGCCCTTTATTTTTTATTTTAATTCCAATGACTATGGATGAAATGCTCTTGTGTATTGATTAGTCCCTCTATCTCTAAATATAAGCTTCAAATTTGTGAATGAGTTTGTTACGTTCTAAAATATAAGTTGATTTTTGTTTTGTCAAAGCATTTATTGTGTTTGTTCCCAACTTTACCTATTGACTCTATTTGTTGCATTTATCGTTCCTCTTACCCTCTCTCACCTGTCCTCTTTAACAAATGAGGGCATAGTTAGAAAAAAAAAATACGTATTTATTATTTTTAACTATTTATTTTATAAGGACAAATCAGTTATTTGAAGCTTATATTTAGGGAGGAGAGAGTATATAATATTGACAGGACAAAATAATTACCACATGCAAGTTGACAGATTTTTAACAGAGTATTGGATACGAAATGAAATGATTCAGAGCACAATTTGCCATTGTAAAAATGGGATAGTGGAGAAATAGAGTTTTGGTAACCCCGTACTAAATAATGGGCAGGGGTGGATCCAGAAAATTATAGAAGGGGGCACAATTGGCAGGGTTTTTTTTTTTTTTTTTTTAAGGGAAGTTTTAAATGCATTAAAAATCAAAAGAATATAAATAAGAAAAAAAATAATTATGAAATCAAGTGAATACTGATGATGTAATAAAAGAGGCAATTATTTTACAAACCTGTCATTTAGAAAAACAAGGCTTAGTCTTGTTAGAAATAAATGCAGCTATATAAATTATAATGAATGGTATGTACTCAATAAGTTCAAGTACATATATTTTAATAAAAAAAGTATATTACAATAAAAATAATTATAATGTCATCTTTCTAGGCCTTATTTTTTGGAATTTCATCATAATTAGAGCTGTCAAAACGGGCCACCCCGGCCTGTTAGGCTCTAGCCCATGCGGGCTAGGGTCAAAAAGCCTACAGGGCCAAAAATCCCGCATGTTAAACAGCCCGCACAGGCCAAAAAATTATATAACCCTAAGGGTTAGGGCCAGCCCGCGGGCCAAAAATCAGTTTTGAATAATCAACTTAGGTTTGAATAATCAACTTCATTTCCAACCAGAATATTGTTCACAACCATTCATTATTTTACTATATAGAGGGAAGTACAAAATAATCAAGCTGCCCTCTGCATTACACGTATCAAAAAGGCAAGGAACCTATTCTATTGCAACAATCCAGGCACCAATAAATCAAAGATAAGAAAAATATCTAAAGGAAAAGAGTTTACAACTAGCTGGAGAATCAAAGATCCTGAAAACACAAGACATAAGAACGTAGTAACAGAAGCCTATTAATATAGTAGATTTATAAAAAAGAAAATAGTTCAAGTTTTTATTAAAATATAGGAAGTAACATTTTAGAAGGAAAAAAACTTAGTAGATTTAAAATAATTAATACTTTCTCCTGCATTTTAATAGCATTAAGAGTATATTAAAAAAATTACACCGTACAGATGAATATCAATAACTAAACTTAACAATAAACAAATTGATCCACTGAACACAACTCGTTGCAAGTTTTTAAGTGACTTAATTAAATCAACAATTGCTTTTTTTCCTTCTAAAATGTTACTTCCTACATTGGGAACAACAATCGCTCCATTGATTAAAGGGAATTGGATTCAGTCTACTGCCGCTAGCTTCCACTTCCAGTCCACTGCACAAAAAACAACACTGATCCCTTTTCTTTTTCTTTTTTAACAAATATTTCAGGATACTGTAGTTACTAAAATGATACTTCAGGATACTGACCGGTACTGAAAAAATATATCATGATCTTGAAAAATTATTTTAGGATGTTGAAAAAATATTTCAGTCACGATCGGTATCGAAAAAAATACTTCAAGATCTTGATGAGGATATCGGGTGGGCATCGAAAAATACTTAATGATCTTGAAAAATTATTTTAGATCTAAAATAAATTTTCAAGATCATTAAGTATTTTTCAAGATCAACAAGATCGTCAAAGATCCTCAAGTATTTTTTCCATAGATCGACCAAGACTGAAATATTTTTTCAACATCCTAAAATAAATTTTCAAGATTATGAAGTACCCGTTAGTATCCTAAAATAATTTTTCAAGATCATTTAGTATATTTTCAGTACCTCGAAGTATTTTTTAAGTTTCAATCAAGACTCGAAATATTTTTTCAACATCCTAAAATAATTTTTCAAGATCATGAAGTACCCGTTAGTATTTTTTTCAGTACCGGTCAGTATCTTTAAATATCTACAGTATCCTGAAATATTTGTTTAAAAAAGAGAGGGATCAGTGTTGTTTTTTGCATAGTGGACCGGAAGTAAACGCTAGTGGCAGTGGACTGAATCTAATTCCTTGATTGAAGAAGGTGAGGAGGTGTAGTTTCAGATGGATTTAGGGTGTGCATGGCAATCATTCTGTTCCCCAGCACTGTTTCTGAGATGAAACAGTTTTTTCTGATTCTGTGCCTTGGAAGAGTTTTGAAAATCAGAATTACGTTTGTTAACTCATTTTACTTTTACTCCGAGAATCAGAATTACGTTTGTTAACAAATTTTATTTTTATTTATGTAATTTTTATATTCAAAAAATTATTTATGTGGTGGTGGCGGCGGCGGTGGTGGTGGTGGTGGTGGGGGCGGTGGTGGTGGCGGTGACGGTCGTGGTGGTGGCGGCGGTAGTGGCGGTGCTGGCGGTGGTAGTAGTGGTGGCGGCGGTCGTGGTGGTGGCAGTGGCAGTGAGGTGGGGGTGGCGGCGATGGTGGTGGTGGCGGTGGCGGTGGTGGCGCAGCGGTGACGGTCGTGGTGGTGGTGGTGGTGGTGGTGGCGATGAGGTGAAGGTGGCGGCAGCGGCGCGGCGGGTGGTGGTGGTAGTGGCGGTAAGGGTGGTGGTGGCGGTGAGGTGGAGGTGATGGTGGTGGTGGCGAGGGCGGCGGTGACGGTCATGGTGGTGGCAGTGGTGGCGATGAGGTAGGGGCGGCGGCGAGGGTGGTGGCGGTGAGGTGGGGATGGAGGCGGCGATGGCGATGGGGTGGTGGCGGCGGCGGTTGTGGTGGTGGTAGTGGTAGTGGCGGTGTGGTGGCGGCGGCGGCGGCGGCGGTGGCGCAGTGGCGGCGGCGGGGGTGGTGGTGGCGGTGGCGGTGGCGGTGGTGGCGATGGGGTGGGGATGGCGGCGGCGGTGGGGGTGGTGGTGGCGGGGGTGGGGGTGGGGAGGGTAGTTGACACTGCGAAAGGTTTTCGAGAGAAAGAAGAGATGTTGTACGTTGAGGAGTAAATTCTGATTTTGTGCCCAGAAATAGAAAAGCATGAATTTTCGACTTTTTTTTTTTTCTATTCCCCAGCACAAAAATTGAACCGGTTCATCCCGTGGTATTTTCTACTAACGGCCCGTGGTATTTTTGCTCCCAAAACGTAACGTCGTGTGTACTTTTGCTCCTGAAAAAACTTCGTGGTGCTAGACGCTCCCGGGGGTAAACTTCATGTGTAAAATTGCACCTTAACCCTTAATATACTCCTCCTCATTCTAATATTACTTGTCAAATAAATTACGTTAATATGATATGATTCCTTTGCATGATTTTGATATCAGAAGAAAGAAAGAAAGGATATGATTACATACATCAACATTAGAATCCAGTCCATTGAGGCTTTAATTCAGCAACAATCAACCATGAAAAAAACTAAGGATTAGCACTATATGAATCATATCAAACAACTCAAAAAAATAAAACTTAAAATTTCACTAGTGGAAAAAAGGCTTTTAAGACCGGACCAAACAGGTACATTAGGACCGGACCAAATGACCGCCTTGTTCCAGCGGTATTAAAAGTCGACCTTTAAGACCAGACTTTTCCACGGTCTTAAAGAGTTTCTTTAAGACCGGACATTTTAAACCTTCGGTCTTAAAAGTCGTACTAAATAAATCTGAAATATTTTTGGTTTGGTCCTAAAACTCAAACTTTAAGACCGGACATAAAACCGACCGCTCTTAAAAGATCCAAATATTAAGACCGGACAAATATAAATCCGGTCCTAAAGATAGCGACTCTAAGACCAGAGGACTAATTACCTGGTCTTAAAAGACTGACTTTCAAGATCGGATTTTTTCAATGGACCGGTCTTAAAAGACCAACTTTTAAGAGTGGCTTAACACCTTTAAGAGCGGTGTTATGTATACATCCGGTCTTAATATTTGAACATTTAAGACCGTCTTTTTTATTTGCGGTCTAAATTTTCCTGTATTTTTTCCCTGTTCTGTTCTTCCTGATCAATATATATACATAAATCCACCATCCAAAATAGCACATAAAAGTCGATATACTTTAAGCTACAAGCTATGAACATGAATAAATTGAATTGGGAAAAAGAATACAAATATTATCCACCATGAGTTATGTGGCCTCTTAATTAAGTCTACAACAACTAAAGTAATTTATACAATAAGCTAAGATATAACTAATTACAATCACAATGAGTTACAATACATGCAAAGACGTAATTCAACATACAAATGTAGTCCAATATATTATTCACCATGCCTTCATCCGATTCCCACCCAACAACGTAACATATATGCATCCTCTTTTATAACATGCCCCTTTGAATCGATCCCGCCACAAAAACAAAACAAGAACAAATTCATATTCAATGATGACATTGTTTAATTAAGAACATAGACAGCATATAATAATAGTTAAAACCTTAAAGTTTTCTAAGAATTCTGCATATGAATATTAATTACCTTATGAATTGACTCTTTTATAAAGTGATATCCTCCCATATCCCTTCTTGATGATCATTTCTTATGCCGGGTTCATTATCCGCTACATCTTCTTCGTTCATGTCCGGTAGACCCCTTGAAAAAGGAGTACTATCAGGAAGACCATAATTTGAATGACTTTCCTCATCAATATCAATGACCCTCTTTCCTTGGAGAGCTACAGACCACATTTTATTTTCTTGATCGGTGATATATAACACTTGTTTCGCATGGTCTGCCATAATAAAAGGTTCTTCTCCAAAACTTCTACTATTGACATCGACTAAAGTAAATCCTAGCCGATCGATATGAACACCATTATTGACATTAACCCACTTGCATTTGAAGATGGGAAATCTAATTTTGACATAGTCCACCTCCCAAATCTCTTCAATAACCCCATAATATGGCATGACCGCCAATTTAGGCCTCTTGTCTTTCGAACCGGAGAAGTGCATAGATTCGGCCTCTAACATAACACCACCGTTCGGATGTGCTCCTATCATCTAGGGACTTCGTGTAAAATGTATAACCATTGATCACATACGAATTCCAACTTATGACTTCAACCTCGGGACCACGTGCTAACCATTTCATTGTGTCGAAACACATTCAGATCCTCGACCTTTTGTTTGAACCATTTTGCAAAAGTTACGTTATGCTCCCTAATCAACCTTTGTTCGGTCATTCGATGGTTTTCTTTCCTTGACCTCTTTATGTGCGAGATATGCTGGCTTGAACTTCATCAACATTATTCAATATGTATAAGTGGACTTGTGACAATTCATCACGATCCACACTCTTTACCGAAGCCCCACGTCTACCCCTTCAAAGATGCGACGTTTTGGAAGCCCAATATGTCTTACTTTGGCCAAATAATTTTGACAAAATTCCATGGCCTCTTCGAAACATATTTCGAACAATTGATGCTTCTGGCTAGTACGCGTTCTTCACATACCCTTTTAGGAATTTCATAGATCTTTCAATAGGGTACATCCACCGTAAATGGATAGGGCCGCACAACTTTATCTCCTCACTAGATGAACAATGAGATGAACCATGATGTCAAAAATGAAGGAACAAAAAGCTTTTCAAGGTGGCACAAGATAAGATATCCTTCATTCTCCAATTCATCCAACTTTTCAATCTTGAAAAGTTTACTACAAACCGCATTGAAGAAGAAACAAAGTCTAGTCAAAACGACCCGAAGATCATATTCGGCGATGCTCGAATAGCTACTTGGGAGTAGTTGTTGCATCAAGACATGACAGTCATGAGACTTTTGGCCTACTAATTTCAAGTCCTTCATCGAGACAAGCCTCTTAAAATTTGAAGAATACCCCGAGGGAACTTTTGTGCCATGTAAACACTCACAAAAGCTTCGTTTCTCATCCTTAGACAAAGTATGAGAAGCCGGGGGACAATAAGTTCTCTTCCCATATTGCCTTGGATGCAAGTCTTCGCGTATTCCCATTGCTTGCAAATCCAATCTTGCCTTCACACCATCCTTTCGAACTACCTTGTATGTTGAGAAGCGTGCCCACAATACTATCACATACGTTCTTCTCCACATGCATGACATCAATACGGTGTCTCACATCAAGATTGCGCCAATAGGGAAGATCAAAGAATACAGATCTCTTCTTCCATATATTTGTTTCTTTTCTACTCTTTCCAAAGCTTACCGAAGATGACACTCGATATTTTTAACCTTTTCATACACTTGCTCCCAGTCAATGCCACCGGAGCTTCTTCATACTCTTGGCCACCAAAAAGGCATTCTTTAATCGACGATATGGGTGGCCCCGTCTAAAAATCTCCTATGTCCAAGATACACCGTCTTTCTTCCATGTTGAAGTTGATGGTAGCATGTGCCTTCTTCACAAACCGGACATGCTTTATGGCCTTTTACACTATACCCTGACAAGTTCCCATATCTTTGGGAAGTCGTTTATAGTACAAAATATCATGGCTCTCATTTTAAAGACCTCCTTCTTGAAAGAGTCAAAAACATCGACACCTTCTTCCCACAATTCCTTCAAGTCTTCGATCAAGGGCTCCCAGGTAAACATCTATGTCATTTCCGGGTTGTTTTGGTCCCGAAATCAACATAGACAGCATGATGTACTTTCGTTTCATGCATAACATAGGAGATAAGTTGTAAACAATCAGGAGTACAGGCCATGAGCTATGTATGCTGCTAAGGCTTCCATAGGGATTCATGCCATCCGTGCTAAGGGCAAGCCTGAGGTTCCTAGGTTCTTCGCCGAAGTTCGGAAATAATTGATCGATCTTCTTCCATTGAGAAGAATCGGCCGGATGTCGAAGCCGTCCATCCGAAATCCTCTCATCTCGCATGCCACCTCAGATTTTTGCATCATTTTCATTCGCAAACAACCGCTTGAACCTTGGTATGATTGGAAGATACCACAACACTTTTGCAGGCCCCTTATCTGACTTGTACCATGGGGTTTCACATATCGGACAACTCTGCTTCTCTTCAAACTCTTTTCTATACAATACGCAATCATTCGGGCATGCATGGATCTTTTTGTACTCCATCCCCAATGGACAAAGTATCTTCTTAGCATCATAGTAGCGATGCGGCAACACATTATCATTCGGAAGCATGTCCTTCAAAGCCTCAAGCAATTCGAAAAACTCTTGTCGCTCCATCCATGACGTGCCTTCAAGCTTACCAATTTCAATACGGCGTTCAACAATTGGTATTTTTACACCCACGGTATGCGGTGTCTCGCATCACTGCACATATTACCATATGCATGTGATCGCTCAAAAGCCTCTTCTCCTACATCACGGATAATGTCCTCTATGCGATCATCCATATCCGTGTCATTATCATCAAAGGCCACTTCCCCATGTTTTTTCCTACTTGATGGCACTTGTTCACCATGCCATACCCATACTGTATAAGTCTTACAAAATCCGTGACAAATTAAATGTGTGCGTATAACTTCAGGACATAGTCGACACTCATTCAAACATTTTACACAAGGGCAATAATACTTCCCCCCATCATCATGGGCATTTTGTGTAGCAAATTCTATAAATTCCCTAACCCCATTCTGATATTCAACACTCGTTCGTAAAGCATCTATCCAACCGTGATCCATAGTAGAATTCCTATATATTATAGACGAAAATCATTGATCATACATAATCCGAAAAAATTGAAACTTGCATATAAAATAAGCCAACTCCAAAAGCAAATATTGTCTCAAAGAATCACTTTTACGGAGGAACTTGCCCATTAAATGCATAACAAATTAAGAATCACTTTTGGTCATAAATGCATCACAAGAGGAACTTGCCCATTAAATGCATAACAAATTAAGAATCACTTTTGGTCATAAATGCATCACAAAGAATCCAAGAACCAAAGTAAATGCAAGACGAGGAAATTAAATGCGGGGATGAAGGTCTTGTGGACTAACTCCGTAGCATATAAATTCAAATGCGTTAGCTGAGTCATCTTACTTCTCCGCTCACGAACATTGAAGTTGCAGACAAGACAACAAGAGTAACCTAAAAACACTTGTTGGACAGTTGGGTAAGTCTAAAGTGCAAATATAATCTTCAAAAAACAATATTCATTAACAAAAGAGAATACTCATAACAACATTACACTGATTTCGTTAAACCCATGAAAAACAAAGAACGATAAGCTGGAAAATAATAAAGTTTTAACCTAAAGATCTCTTACAACTTCGTCTATAGACGTTTAGATGAGGAACCAGAGAGTGATTGTCGAGAAAGGTACGCGAAGCAGCGACGAAGCTGAGAGGGAAATTTCGAGTTGGAACCTGAGTATTCACTTTGGGCAAGACAAGAGAGCAGAGAGGGAAATTTAATTTTTCCCCTCGACAAAGATACCTTATTTAGATTTTTGGATTTTATTAATACCGGTTATTAACTAAATGTCCGGTCCTAAAGATACAACTAACATTTTAAGACCGTAGTTTTAAAAGTATCCGGTCCCAAAATTTTATTAGTCTTTTAAGTTTTAAGACCGGAGGTTTACAAAACATCCGGTCCTAAAATTCAAATACTCTTTAGATCCGTTACTTATAAAATGTCCGGTCTTAATGGCCTTGGTGATAGCAATATTAAATAAATAAAATAAAGGATATTTTTTAGGAGGGTTAAGGTGCAAAAATAGACAAATGCTTTTCTCAAAAGAGCGTCCAGTGGCAAATACTTTTTTTTGGCGCAAAAGTAGACACGTGGTTACAAAGTGGAGCAAAATTAGCGTTTGACCGTTAGTTGACTTTTTGTACTGAAAATGATGATGTGGATGAGGACGTGGATGATGGCGTGGATGTTGATGGTCTGCAGGGTTGTTATAAATTACGGTTTAGCCCCAGGACACATTTCGGATAATTTCAAGTTAGTCCTCTCCATGAACTTTTAAAAGTTTCAAGTTAGTCCCTCCAGAACTTTTACAAATTTCATTTCAATCCCTGGTCAAATTTCATTTCAATCCCTGGTCAAAAGCATTTTGACCTTCTTCTTCCCCAACGATGAACCAGAGCACCCCACCTCCGCGCGCGATACATTCTTCCTTCTTCTTCCCCAGCGATGAACCAGAGCCCCCACCTCCGCGATACATTCTTCCTTCTTCTTCCCCAGTGATGAACCAGAGCCCCCCACCTCCGCGATACATTCTTCCTTCTTCTTCCCCAGCGATGAACCAGCCCCCCTGATTTATTGTTTTATCGATGCACTTATAGTTTAATGGGATTTTCTTGCATAATCGTTGGAAGCCATAATCGTTCTGGGATTTTCTTGATTCGTTCTGGGATTCTTTGATCTGTATTATTGCGTTTGAGTTTTAGGAATTTGATGAAATGAGTGTATCAGTGTTCTGGGATGTTGATCTGTATTATTGCGTTTGATTCGTTCTGGGATTCTTCGAAGTTTTGAAGGAAGGAAGGAAGGAAGGAAGGAAGGAAGGAAGGAAGAAAGGAAGAAAGGAAGGTGTGGATTTTTTTTTAATTTCTTCTTTCTTTTTTTACTGCCAAGTAGGATAAAAAATTGCTGAGTCAGCATCCATGTTAATGATTTTGGTCAAACTAACAGTCAACTAACGGTCCATGTCTACTTTTGCTCCACTTTGTAACCACGTGTCTACTTTTGCGCCAAAAAAAAGTATTTGCCACTGGACGCTCTTTTGAGAAAAGCATTTGTCTATTTTTGCACCTTAACCCTTTTTAGGACAAAAAATAAAGGAAAATTGGAGAATATCTTAATGAATTACTGGAGAACAGACAAAAAATTCATAGTGTTCTTAATGTTTCTTACATTACTTCAGAATATATACACAACAACAACAAAAAAACAAAAGAAAAACAAGCTGAATAATATCATCCACAGGAATCTGACTGAACAACCTCGGCGATTTCGGCGTGAAGAGCATTAATTTCCCGTCGGAGATCAGCAAGTTGTTGTCTTATTCTCTCCACCCGCAATATGAATGGATCATTGCGGGAGAGCGGAGAGGGGTCGGGTAGGCGCGGCCCGGGGCCAACGGGTTGGAGAGGGGATTACGAACATCTGCATGGCGGCTTCAAGATGAGGGATGGACTCGGCAAGGACAGGATCGGCGTAAGGATCGAGGGGGTGCGGCATGAGCAATCTCTTCATCATCCGAAGAAATAACAATGGGTCCATTGACCCGAGAGTCTTCGGAAACAATACGGCCTTGTCATTGGAGGAGGCGCACCATATAATGATCTAGCCATGGCACGAGCTTGAGGCGTGTATGCACCCCTACGAGCGGTTTGCTTGTATCTAACCATGGTTTGAGGATTTGAGAAGTTGGGGCGAGAGCTATGAAGTGAGGAGTTAACGAACAAAGAGGTAGTGTGTGGAGTATATAAGGACGAGATAGCGGGAGAGATAAACATCGATGATGAATTTTTCAATATAATGAATTTAATGTTTCTACTTTAAGAGCGTATTTGTTCAAAATATCCGGTCCTAATAGTCATTTACTTTTAACAAACTTTTAAGACCGAACTTTTATCTTGTATCCGGTCCTAAAACTAATTTTTAATTCAATTACTTTTAAGACCGTCCTTTTATCATATATCCGGTCCTAAAAATCATAAGACCGATATTTTACTTTGTATCCGGTTCTAAAACTCATTTATTATTATATATTTCAATTTATTTTTTCAAGTAAGAATTTTTGGTTAAAAATATTACTTTTAAAACGGATCTTACACGGTATCCGGTATTAAAAGTTCATTCTTTTCAAAGAGTCCCTTCCCCATGTTGAAATGAATGATTCGAGTCTCTTCGGCTTCCACATAAACTTCCCAACTAGGCGTCTCCTCGTATTACGAGCAAATATGCGTCTCCTCGTTAATGTTTCCTGGCGTTTCACATTCTTCGGGATGGGTTCTCTATTTAAACCCGTTGTTACTTTCTTCACATTCATCTCCATCTCCTCCTAGAACCTCCACCGTAATGGCTTCTCCACCACGACGAGGTCCTCCTTCGGGCGAAATCCCGAGGCACCTCCATATCCTCCTCCGTTGCCTCGAAACCAAACTTCGCGATCTTGGAGCACTGATAGCCCGCGTCGATCATATAGACCGAAGCTTGGGCAAAGCTGTTTCAGTCTATCACGCCGTCAACAACAAGGCGAAAGCGGTACTCGACGCCAATGACGTTGAGTACCATACCTCGATGACGACTTCTTCGACCCTTCCCTCCCCTCCGACAACGATGGGGAGGATTAGAATTTTAAGTTTTTTTTTGTCTTTGCGCCTCACAAGGCAAAGAAAAAAAAATATTATTAAATAAAATTTTTATTTCCCAATCGCCTTCCTTGTTTGTCTTTAACTTTATGTTCTTTTTTCTCCGACAACAAGAACAAACAAAACATTGTCCTCTTCGTGGTGAACAATCTTAAAAATTTGCAGAATAAAGTTAACAGTTGCGACCATACAAAACAAAACAAAAAAACATTATTTACCTTTTTCGAATAAAAACAAACAGAGTGACGACTCTTCTCAAGTTTGGACCATCGTTGTCTTCCCCTCTACTTTTCCTGATGTGATGAAATTTTTCAGTGTCCTTTTCGTTATCTTCTTTCTTTTTCCGACAAAAAACATTTAGGACCGGATATATGTTAAATATACGGTCTTAAAATGGACGAAGACTTTTAGGACCGTACTTTTAACAAATATACGGTCCTAAAAGTCTCTACCCATATTTTTAGAATTAGACGAAGACTTTTAGGACCGGATATTTGTTAAATATACGGTCTTAAAATGGACGAAGACCTTTAGGACCGTAATTTTAACAAATATACGGTCCTAAAAGTCGCGAATACTTTTGAGCCTCTTATGGCTCATTTTCAACATCTGCCTTGTACCTCAAATTTCAAGCACTAAATAGCTTTATCCACCAATCCATTCATTCAGAAACCCAAAATGGACACACACAAATTGTTCGAAAAAATAAACAAATTTATTATTGAATTGCATTGCGTTATATTTACAAAAGAATGAATTAGCTAGTCGAAAAAATAAACAAATGTATGTATCGAAGGCTATTGTTGCTACAACATATATTATTTACAAATGAATTAATTTAGGACATTAATTATTGTCGACTTTGATTTTCTAAGACCAGTTTATACGAGATATTTACAAAACACATCGCGTATGTGCTCCACTTCATCATCGAAAATGGCTTTTTACGGGAAAACCTCGTAACATCAAAGACAGAAATGAAATAACATATTATTACGTGCATATTTCATATGTAACATTAAGCCATCGATGGTCGAATTCACCATAACATTTTACCTTTAAAGTGAGTTTAGTCTTTCCCTCCGTCACAATATCATATATGTGTTTCATGACGTACGGGCCACATAAGTTCGATTCTTTCGGTTGCCGACGGGTCTAAAAATAACAATAAATATATATAAGAGCATATATAGCTTATCGACCAACTTCGAAGGCAATTATGCCATGTCCAAATATGTACTAACCTCAATTATGTGCCATTTAGGATTTGTGATCTGAACCCCACGCTTTTTTTTACATCAACTTGGAAGGTCTTCATGCCACTATCATCAAAATCACAAATTTATCGGTAATGTTCACTTGAAAATTCACAACAGAGATTTCGAGACAAGACAATCAAAATGACATTCTTACTCGTTGATGATCTGCTTCAACACAAGCGATGGATCCAGGTGAATGGAGCATAAGAAGATAACATAATGCGACTCCATGTTCATGACGACCAACTGCCAGTGGTTGCTGAAAATTCACAGTAGTAAAGTATCAGTGATATATATATATATGTAGCATAATTAAGTGAATTGCAGACAAGAATTGTGATATATATGTACAGAGCCGGTATGGAAACAAGTACACCTTTCTTGGCACTTGACACAACCTCTTTGATATGTACTCTGTCTCAATTCCAGAGGTAGTGTTGTACTTGCATACACCGGGCACAAGAATCCAAAATCCGAAATTCTGCCCTCTTGAACCGGTTTCTCGTGCATGCACCTACAAGAATGACATCGATAGGGAATTAGTATATATGTATGTGTGTCTAAACGGTGCATTTAAATTATGTAATCAAGGAAGAAGATACTTACTTCATAAATATTTGAACACATGGACTAGTAACCTGCTTTCCAGGAGCAAGCATGGTCTCTACATCTTCATTATCAAAGTAAACCGGTTCAGGATTTGGGATGCCTACTACTTCATCGACAGGCCACGATTTATCTTTAAACCATTTTTTAGCTACCAAATCTTTTATTTTTCCTTGGCCGTCAAGTTAGCGGTAGGGGATGGAACTTGAGGAGGGGTGGAGCTTGAGGAGGGGATGGAGATTGAGGAGGGGGTGAAGCTTGATGAGGGGGTGGAGCTTGAGGAGGAGTAGAGACATCTACAAGCTTCACTGGCCAAGAGATGAAGGTTCCCTTGACATCGCTCACAAGCTTCAGCTCATCAATTGGGAGAGGGACAGGTGCATCAAAGATCACCTCTTCAACTGACACTCTTTCTTTGCATAGGTGCAGGCTGAAGGTGTCAAGGGATCCACACTGGTCTCGGCCGAGAGCTCGGGAGGGACTTCATTTTCTCCATCTCCTCCTTCATCTTGCTCATCTCAGATTGAAACATCCTCAATGCGGCATCTTTCGCCGCGATTCCTCACTTAATTTGGCAAGCGTCGATCCATCTCCTCCCGGGTAACCATACTTTGTCTGTGGCGTTTGGATTTACCAAAGTATTGCTTTAGGCCTACCCGTCCTCCAATCCCCCTTACACGCCCTGAGTGATCTGGTTTTCCGGTCGTAGCGGTCAGAACATCATTCCTCCCGTCCGACGCAAAAGATCCCTCTGCCTCTTTCTTTTTAAGATCTTCCTGTAAGATACGGATAACGAGAAGCTTAGTGATGAAACATGTTTAGTAAGTAAAAAATAACAATATCGATACTTACAATTCGTTCAGCAACTACACGAGTTTTTCACTCGTGTAGGCGCCGCTTGGCTTTTGCCGAATATACAACCACAGCTCCTCGCGACGTATTGGAGATGGTGGCTGGTCAACTACCGTAGAAGGATTGGATTCAGCTTCATCTTCCAATCTCTTCCGTTTGGCTGCCATCAAATCTTTTTCGGCCTTTTCATATCCGCCGTGAAGCCTGTGTGGGCAATCATTCTTTCTCCCAATCTCCCGATATTTTTCCCTTATTTTCTCGTGAATCGGGATTGAAAACAACTATATATCAATTATGAATTCCAGCCATGTCACTAACGAAATTAGAGAACTTCGCTTGATATGAACGTCAAACATTAGTCAAATTCACTTCATCAAGTTTCAACATTTTACTTAAGGAAGATGTAGCATTGTAGAAGAAATTGGGAAAACCAAAGGAAAGGGAGTTGCGAAATGCTTGCCAACTCGAGTCAATTCATTCATTCATCATAAATGGTTCCTACACATATTAGAATAACTAACTAACTACTGCACCGAAACCATTACACGTTAACATACTTACTAACTAACGACAACGTCTAACCATGGCCATTACACGGTTTACATATCGGACTTGCATGGAACTAGGAAATGCTCCTCTCATGCGGGACAAAGGCAGCAAATGTATACTTCTATTCACACACCAAACCATTTAACTAACGGGATTAGATGTACACAATAACAATTCACATATCCGCACGGGTTAATAAGCAAACAAAAGTGCAAACAAAACTAAATATAAACTCACGAGCTTCGAGAGTGGTCCGCTTCGAACAAATTGTTGCCAAGTTTGTTCATCAAGAAATTTGTACTTGTCCCGGGGTTGATGGTCGGGCTTCTCCTCGGCAAAAATATAAGTGTTAGCCGAAAGGTCTTAAACTTCTGAACCGCTCGGCACAATAAGACAATGTTGAGGCTTTCAACTTCTCGGACTCGGGGACGGTGAATGTAAGCGGATAGTGTCCCACATAGGATCCTTTATTGTTTTTTGGTCCACATTTTTCCACTCATCGGTCAAAATGCTAACCTTACTGCGTACTAGAGCGCCGACAAAACTAGTATATGTGCTTTTATTAGGACCGAAAGGTTGCAAATTTTCATCAAAAAGAATCTCGAGCTTCGTCCCACAATTCCGATTAAGGGATACTTCCATCATTCGTGTGCCGCTTCTACCACGGCGTGCACAGCGCTGAGGAGGCTCAATGTGAGATGAAGAGGGTTCATTCGTCCGACCCTCACGGTCAAACCAAGATCTGGAGTTTCAAGAACACGAGTGGAATCGTTTTCACCGTTCATTTTCAAGACAGTAAGAGAGGAATGCCGAGAAAATGAGGGAGTAACAGAGGCTAACGGTGCGGGGCGAGGAAGAGAGGTAATAGAACAGGAAGGGTTTCGCAACGTGAATAGGGGTTCTTCAGTGAGAGTGACAAAAGCTTCCGCGTGAAGTTAACGTTTGGCGCTTCATTTTTAAGACCGGACAAATACACATATACGGTCTTAAAAGATAACCTTTAAGACCGATCTCTCTATATGTCTGGTCTTAAAATTAATTAATTTTTTGTTCAAACTTTAGTACTGGCCAAATTTTATGTCCGGTCTTAAAAGTCTAACTTTTAAGACCGGTCATTCTGTAACTATGGTCTTAACATTTATTAATTTTTATTTAAACTTTAGTACCGGACAAATTTTAAGTCCGGTCTTAAGGTCTAACTTTTAAGACCGTCTTTTATATATGTTCGGTCTTAAAACTTTAATACATTTATATTTTAATTTTTCCGTATTAATTTTGGAGTGTAGAAAATATAAGTCTGGCTGTATGAGATTTCTCCAAAAGTAATTGATATTTCAATTTTTTAATAACATTTTTAAGACCGGTTGTTATTTTAACAGGTCTGGATAAGACCTATGAAAAAATGATCCAGTGTAAGAAGATCTTTATATTTACAAATCTGCCACCGGTCATATATTTAGGAGCGGTCCTTATTTAGTCCGGTCTTAATGTGGCTGTCTTAAAGCACTTTAGCGTATAAGAAGTTCTTTTTATTTACAAAAATGCCACCGGTCACACCTTTAAGAGCGGGGCGTCGATGATCCGCTCTAAATGAGGCGGTCTTAAATCCCTTTTTTGCACTAGTGTTTCATACTTTTTGGTATTCCATTGACTTGATTTCATTGCACACACTCACACACTGAATTGTATGTCTGGTCTACTTGTTGTTAGATATAGTAATGACCCGATCATCCCTTTATATTTGGTTATGTTGAAATCTTTGCCTTTGACATCAGCATCTAGGAGAGTTGTTGAACTCATTGCCGGAGTCATTGGAGGATATGATGAAATGTCATTTTCATATTGCGGTTGACAATCTTCATATGACATCCTCTTTGTCTATGTATTTGACTAAGGTTGAGTTGCTTTCGCTTTAGTTGGAATGGGTCTCTACAAGTATGATCATTTGACCTGCTCTGACTAAGTTCCTGTGTGCATACTTTGTTTCTGCTTCAACAATTAATGCTTCTGTTACATATCTTGCTTTATGATAATTTACACGTAATCCTTTGTTTTGATTAACTGAAACTCATTAATAAACATGTTTAAAAGCATTGAGAATAATAATGAGTAATAATCATAAGTATTCAAATAATAATCAATGAGTTTTGAATTTACGAAGACGAAGATTAAGTTCAAAGATAGGTGACACTCGAGTGTCAATTAACCATATTAACTTGAGTGTCATACTCGAGTGTTGTTCTTCAACACTCGAGTGTTGATGAACTTGTACTGGAAGAAGACTTGTTTCAAAACAAAGTCCATTTGAAAATATGTGTTTTCTTCCAGACACTCAAGTATTGGAATTCCACACTCGACTGTTAGTGTTTGTGAGTGGTAGAACACTGGTTCAAAAGATAGAGATTGGAAATAATCTACCATACACTAGAGTGTCACACTCAAGTGTCAAAGTTGACACTTCAAGTGTGCCACAAACCATTTAGTTCATCAACAAATATCATGCATTGAGTTGAAAGATATTACCTTGACACTCGAGTAGCGGTAGCAATTCAAAATTCAATAGGCTAGTTCCTTCCAAAACGAAAAATTTATAAAAATAATTAGTACTTCACCTTGTCCTTGATATAAAACCTGCTTTAATAAAGAAATTGAATTGCCAAATAGGTAGAAAAAGTACGGCCACTAAGTCAAATGAATAACTAAATCAAATATATGAAAATAGCGTTGGATTGAAAGTATTGAGTTAGTTTGTTTCCCTAAATATAATATAGACGTGTCTCTCAAGAGTTTTATGATGTCTCATTTCACATGCTTTTAACATAGATAAAATTCCTCATTTCAGTACTTCTTTCATGATAAAGAGATTAGTTTCATTTTTTTTTCTACAAATTAAGCGTGCATAAAATTATTGTATCATATTTGTATGACTTGATTAATGGCAACATCAATCAATTAATTTACTTTGAGTTAATCACAAAATCAATATCCAAAAAGGTCTTTCGGTCGATCTTTCTAAGTATACAAACTTCCAACACCATTATCTTGTAATTGAGAATAAGGTGTGGGCTTATGTGGCTCAAACTTTTGCAGGTTACAAAAATGATAACCCTAACCCACATCGAACCTGCGTACTGACGAGTTGAGATCGCATAACCAACTCTAACAGAACGTGATCGATCTCCTTAGTGGCTCTCTTCGACAACGCATTTTTGGCCTCCAAATGAAGTAAGGCTAGTGGTTGCACTTTTTTTTTTTTTTTTTTTTTTTTTTTTTTTTTGCTAAAAAAATTTTAGGAAAGGGGTTGGGCTCACCCACAATCCAAGGGCAGGGGACGAGGGGTACTAGTGGTTGCACTTGATACTTAGAATTAGGTTAAATTTGGGTTAAGGTTATGAAGTGATTGGGCTTAAGTGAGTGACATTGGGTCAAAAAAAAAGTGCAAAGTTTGATACTTGTTGACCTACACTACATATTCAAACAAACAAAACTAAGTCCAAATAAAATAAATAAGAACTATTTAAGATTCACAATTATTTAAAAAATATAATATTTTAGCTTTAAACTTCATGTTTTAAAAGAGGAAATAAAAACTAAAAAGGAAGAGAGGAATTGGGACAGACCCACAAACTCTCATCATAGGAATTGATTAATCTTGCCCTATAATCACGCCAACAACGACCCACCCACCTACTCAATTAGGCTTTAGCTTCTCCACTGGTACATTATATATATATATATATATAATCCTTTTAATTAATGAATTAAGAGCTGAAGTGAGCAGGACGCGCTTTTCTTCCACCTCGGTTTCGATGGAAGAAATAAATATTGGATTTGGGTTGTCTCATTTTCCATTTTTCTTTTTAGTGGTCATGTGGTTGAAAAGTGAGTGTCGAAATACATTGACGTATGTTCTGTCTATTTTGAATATTTTTTGGATTCAGATTATGGAGGTCATCATGGCACAATTGCTTTCACACTACCCTTGGCCTTCAATTTTATTTTTGATCAAATGTTATTGAGCGCGGTTTGCCCCTTAAAAAAATAGTAGATTTCACACATGGAAAAATCAATATAATAAAGATAGTAGGTTAAGGTTATTTCATCCACATCTCTCGTGTATTGCAGTTCGGCGTCTTCAGATCACAACAGTAAGGATACAGAAGAAAACATGATCGTTTCAACAACTTTCGAAATTGTATTGATATGGATATTACAAAAATGTTAGAGGGTGAAGTAGCAATTTTACACATGAGCTTTTCCTCAGGGAGCGACCAGCACCACGAGCTTTTTTCTTGAGCGAAAGTAAACACGTGGTTACGTTTTGAGACCAAAAATATCAAGTGCTGTTAGTTGACCAGACGATGACTGTTAACTTGAATGGAATGAATAGTAACACGGGTGAAATTACCCTTTTGCCCTTAGTTTTAAATAAAAAAAACAAAAATACCCCCCGGCCGTTGGGCCCCACCACCGGCCACCCCACCGCCGGCCGCCGCTGCTGGCGACCGGCCACCCCACCGCATGTGTACTTTTACTCTAAAAAAAAGCTCGTGATGCTAGGTGCTCCCTAAGGATGTGTAAAATTACTCATTCACCCAATGTTTGATTAATTAAAAATTTTGAATCTTATAAAAAGAAATAAGGGGTTACTCTCATGCAAACATATCATACGGTTGGTTCTCGGTTTATGAGCCCACGCGGGGCAATCTCCAATCCTAGAAATCCCGCCAACAACCCAGCGACCCACTTGCTCTATTATATTATGCTTCAGCTTCTCCACTAGTGCATAATCAATCCTCTTCATTAAATTATCCAAAGCTTAGCCTACCGCGTGAGGAGGACGCAATGGCTTTTGCCCTTTTGGAATATTGTAAAAGGCTAAAGTTAAGCCACTGGCAAATCGTTTGAATGTTTCTCACATGGATTCCTAGGAATTATGCTTTCACGCATCACTCTATCACATGTCATAATCAATATACCAATTTATCTCCATTTGCTGCTAATTATAAGACCAGCCTAAAAGAAATAAACATTGGGTTGAGTTCTTTGCTTTTCCTCTTTCAGAATATACTCCTAAATTAGAAAATTGGATTATTCAGATTTAATATTTTATAAAATTATTACTACCTCCGGTCCTAATTATAAGATCTAGTTGACTTTTTTTGGAAAGATTAAAGAAGTTAAATAAATTATTTAATCATTTCATATGTTGTATATCCTTAGATTATATAGTAGTTTATTAGTCAAACTAATTAGTTTGAAAAAAAAATGCTCTAAAGTAATTTAATTAGCTTCCTTAATCTCTCCAAAAAAAAGTCAACTAGGTCTTATAATTAGGACCAGAGGGAGTATTAGAAAATTACACGATAATGACTTTCGAGCAAGAAATTAATCATTTATAAATGTCGAGATTGCATGTGATACATCCATAGATGAGGTGTTTTTCCCCCATTTTTTAAAAGCATTTTTAATATGTGACATGCAAGTTGGCCACACACACACGTAATAACACACACCCCATTATTCTACATACAAGTGGGGAAGTAAACAATGCCAACATGACATAGCATATCATCATGAGAATATTTGGTCCAATTTATGTTGGTATATATAAGATGGGGGGAGTATGTATGTATGAATAAATAGACTCTGATCCTATTTATAAGTCATTTTTGACCAAATCACACATACTAATGAGAGGTAGTTAACTTAATGATTATATGACGAATTTTCAACTTTACCCTCATTTATGATTGAGTGCCTTTCAGCTCTTTCTTCTCTTTCTATTTTTATTAGTACAATTAATATGGACAAAATTGTCACAATCTCATTTATTTGGTCAAAAGAAACTTATAAATAGGACCAAATTTTTTGGTCAAAAGGGACTTATAAATAGGATCAGAGTGGTAAGTACTATCATTTCTGACATAGGCCAGCTGATTCTATGAGTAACATTTTGTGTTCGTTTAAAATTTAATGCATTTTTTTCTTTTTAATTTTTACCTTCTGTTACTCTTAAGCATATGTCTCTTCCATGTGTTGCCAACATTACTCACTCGCGTTGAGGTACGTCTATTTATTCATACATAGATACATACATGAATGAATGTATGAATGTATGTATGTTTTGTTTCTTTATAATCAATATATCAATATGTTTCTTTACAGCTGATTTTGTATGCTTTTTTATTAATTTATATGAATCAAGGAATTTAGTTAGGTCATTTAATGCATATTACATTCCCAGAAATCCCGCCAACAACCAACCACTCACCCAACTCTATTAGCATCTCCAAATATACACCCCATTAATCAATCATATAACTTAATTAATTAATTAAGAGCTTACACTACAGCGTCAGGAGAACACTATGGCTTTTGTCCTTTTGGAATATTGTAAAAGGCTCAAGTCAAGTGGCTGCCAAATCTTCCACCTCGGCTTCAATCGATGCAAGATTACGGAGTTCATAGCACATATTTGCTTTCACATTAAACTTAGCCTTCCTTGTTGGCATGATTATGAATTTCAAATGCCCAAAGGCGTAATTATACCCTTTTGTCAAGGATTTTGGCACAAAACATGCTAAATACTGATCCTATTTATAAATTCAAATAACTTAATTGTCACATACTAAAGAGAGTTAATTAATTCAATAATTATAGACTAAATTTTCAATTTTTTCCTCATTTATGAATAAATGTTGTTCAGCTCTTTCTTCTCCTTCTATCTTTAATACGGGTAGAATTATAACACTTTCATTTATTACTCAGAAAGTAGACTTAGTACAACAAAGGCATTTTTCCCCCCAAATTAGACTTCTAAATAAGATCAGAGTGGTAATAATATAAGTATACAATATTCTCAATACAATTAAACACATATCTTAAGAAGGACAAAAGTGGAATATATATATATATAGGAAAAATACTTCTCATGTTGTAAGAGAAGTGTTTTCTCATGTCACACACACATGAAATGATAGGACCCACACACACACACATATATATAATTAGCATTATATATATATGTGGGTCTCACATTTCATGTGTGTGTAGGAATCTTCTTCTTCTCATGCAACATGAGAAGTTTAAACCCATATATATATATATAGGGGTTATCGTTTGTCATGTCACTTGACATAAGGTTATGTCAAGTCACTCCAAAACTACGTCGTTTTGGGGTTGGAGGAATTAATGAACTCTCAAAACGACGTAGTTTTGGGCCAGGGGAATTAATGAATGATCTTTTAGTAAAATTCATATAATAAATACTAAAACAAAAATACAAAAACACCATTCATTAATTTCCTTAACTTCTAAAACGACGTAGTTTTGGGGTCACTTGACATAATTTTATGTCAAGTGACATGACAAACGATAAACTCATATATATATATATATATATATATATATATATATATATATATATATATATATATATATATATATATATATATATATATATTAAATAACTTAACAATCATTTTCTTATTCCCTGTGAATAGTTGAATCACCCTATATATCGTTGACGGGGAGCAGGTGTGTTACACACTGGCATCAAGCACAGCTAATGGAAAAGAAGGTTAAATAAAGAAGATAGGATTTGGTTCTTTCATCTACATCTATCGTTTATTGCAGCAATCGGCATCTTCAGATCACAGCAGTGAGTGTGGAGAAGAAAGCAAGACCTCTTCAACAACTTTCTTAACGGTATTGATCACTGTATACATAACAAGTTTTATAAATCTGCACAAAAAAGTTCCTTTATTTTAGCCTGCAGGTTTGAATTTCATACCTTTGACTCCTTTTCTTGTTTACCGATATGATTATGTTGTTGCAGATAACTTTCTCAACCCCTGCAATGGCATATAGTGTCGGAGGAGAATCATCTTCCAGCTCTGATACTTTTAATTCAACTCCTCAATGGGAATATGACGTTTTCTTGAGTTTTTCAGGAAAAGACACTCGCCTGACTTTCACAGGTCACTTGGATAAAGATTTCAATAGAAGTGGGATCAAAACTTTTATGGATGATGTAGATATCCCGAAAGGGGAAGACATAAATTCTCTCTTTACTGCAATTCAGAAGTCTCTCTGTGCAGTTCTTGTCATCTCTAAAAATTATGCAAAATCTCCATGGTGTTTGGATGAGCTTCAAGAAATTCTTGAATGTCGAGAGAAATTGGGTCAAAGGATTTTTCCCATCTTCTATAATGTTGATCCAGCTGATGTAAGAGGCCGAAACAAGAGTGTTGGGGAAGCCTTCGGTGAACTTGAAAAGAAATTCAAAAAAGATCAAACCAAACTGCAAAAGTGGAGAGACGCTTTGTTAAAAATTGGCAGCTTGTCTGGATGGGTCACCAAGGACAGGTAAGTTTTCGTTTACAACCATTTAATCATATTTTCCATATTTATTTAACTTTATATTTCTTTTCATGATCTATAATTTTGGTTTAAATCGGTCATAATCGTTTCATAGTATTCCCTTTTAGACAATAACTGGAAAATCTCGCATCCATTTAAACAGAAATAAGAATCTACCATTAATAATTCATATATAGTATATTCATTCAACGTCAAAAATCATTGAAGCATATCCATTATGGATGTGCTGGTTATGTTAATTTTAATTTCTTTTCAATAACTTAATTATAATTTATAAGTAGTAATCGCTCAGATATATATTTTCTTTTTTACCGGAGTTCGTTTACATATAAATTGTATGTAATGTCTATTATTAACCTTGGTAGTTTATTTAATATTTTCAAATATTATCAAGATTCATGAGAGTCAATAATTTTTCTTTGACCTGACTCAATTTATTTTCAAGTACCATAAAATTATAATTTTTATGGGAAAATCTCGTGTAAAGCTATCTAAAATAGCTAAATTCTAAATTAGATTAGTAAATTCAACAAATCCTTAAATGAGTTATTAATGTAATTCTAAAAGGATCATCACGTACGATTTAAGGGAAAAAAAAGGAAAGCATAACAAATGCCATGACAATATCATTTAATCGATTAAATGATTTTTTTGTTGAAAATCAATTAATTCATATTAAAGATACAGAAAATAAATAAATGAGATTTTTTTAATAAAAATAATGTATTTATTTTTACCGATAGTTAATGTAAATGAATCATATTTTGCTTTATTAAATATTAATGTGTGTGTACATTGAAAAGACCGCAAAATAGGCACCCAACTCCCTAATTGTTCCCTCAATAATATAATTACAAATTTAATTGAGCCTGACAATAATTATCAGTTGTCCTAAATTTCGATAACCATTTCCCTTAAGTTTCAGCTATTTTGAAGAAAAATATATTTTCTATAATGAAATCCCATATTTCCCACTATTTAATTATTTCATCTGTAGCATATGAAGTCTCTTAATGATAAATTTTCTTCTTGTTTTTTTTTCCTCCCAATTTTCACTTTATGGAGATTTTGTTTTACTTGAAATTGAAAGCCCCTTTATACTTGTGCATAAGATCATTTTAATTTGTGAGAAACATATTAATGTGACAGCGGAGAACTGAAAGGTATCCATTTTGTTTTGTTCAGAGAAAAATCAAATTTTGAATGATGAATGGGTTAACTGAATGACAGTACACATTGATATTTAATATGTTGATGAATTTTTATCCATCAATAAAACGTAATAGTGAATAAGTTGATTTTTTTTTTTTTGGGTAGAATGATCATGTTTAAAATTTTAATGGGCTGATGGATCAATTCTGCTCTGACTTACTCGACAATTCACATTCCACTTACTGAATTCATGTTCTCAACTTTATATTCTTATGAAAATTTAATAATAATTCCCTGTTATACATATAAAAAAATAGTTTAGCATTAGTAAACAATTATATGAATTTCATGAAAATAACATTTTTCATTTTCATTTTATTATATATATATATATATATATATATATATATATATATATATATATATATATATATATATATATATATATATATATATATATATATATATATATATATATATATATGCTAACAAAGATTTTTTTTTTGGTAGGCACGAAGCAGATCTTATAAAAAATATAGTTGGAGATGTATGGAGTTTTTTAAGTACTAAATTACCATCTTCTGATGACAATTTAGTTGGAATTGACTCAAAAGTGGCTGATGTAATGTCATGCTTGGAGATTGGGTTAGATGACAAACGTTTTGTAGGGATATGGGGCATGGGAGGATTGGGTAAAACAACTCTGGCTAGAGTTGTTTCTGAAAAACTATCAGACAAGTTTGAAATTTGTTGTTTTCTTGAAAAAGTTAAAGATGCTTTGCCCTTGCCTAAAGGTCTAGTCTCTTTGCAAAAAAGTCTTCTTTCTCGTCTCCAAATAAAAGACTTGAAAATATATGATAGTTATGAAGGAATGCGAATGATAAGAAAGCTCCTCTGCAATAAAAAAGTTCTTCTTGTCCTTGATGACATAGATGATATAAGCCAATTAAAGGATTTGGCTGAAAGTCCAGATTGGTTTGGTAAAGGAAGCAGAATAATTATCACAACAAGAGATAGCGACGTGCTCACCCCATTGGAAAAGAAAAAAATATGTAAGATGAAAACCATGAATGATGATGAATCTCTTCAAATCTTTTCAAAAAAAGCATTCGGCAAAAATCATCCTGAAGAGAAGTATTTGGAGGATTCTAAATCTGTGGTTAAATATGTGGGAGGCCTTCCGCTGGCACTTCAAGCTTTGGGTTCTTATCTATGTGGGAGAAGTGAGGAAGCTGTGTGGAAAGATGCTTTAGATAAATTGAAGCTAATTAATCCTTTTCCAAATATTCTTCAAGTACTTCCTTATAGAGATCTTCTTCAAGTACTTAAAATAAGTTATGATGGATTAGATGAGAAAGAACAGACAATATTTTTAGATATTATTTGTCTTTTCAAGGGTTGGAAGAAAAAAGAAGTGACTCAAATTTTGAAAGCTTGTGATCTTAATCCTATAATTGGAATAAAGGTATTGATTGAAAAAACTTTACTAGTTGAAACTGAAGGTAGCATATTGGGTATGCATGAATTATATGAAGTTCTGGGTTGGAATATAATTCAAAAAAATTCCCCCAATAGCAGATTGCGAAAGTTTGGGGAAATTAAGGAAGCATTGGAAAATAACGATGTGAGTGCCTTACTTTCTAAGTATCTCATTTTGTTGGCATACCTTTTAATGTTTTTGATATTCTTTACTTATCGTTCTCATATTATTTTTATGGAAAATGTCATTTTTATTAGGAATCAGCTGGAAAAATAGAAGCTATTGTTATGCAAGAATGGGGGACCAATGGCAAAATAGAAGTACATTCTGGGGCCTTTTCAAAGATGAGTAGTCTGAGATTACTCCTCTTAAATTGTCCACCCAACGTACCTGTGGGATTGGAGAAACTTTCTGGTGCATTAAAATTTGTCCGATGGCCATCATTTCCTTTGCAAGCTCTTCCACTTCCATTGGATGAACTTGTTCATATTGAAATGCAATGTAGCAACATAAAGCAACTTTGGAATGGCATAAAGGTGAGGTTGATGCCTATTTATCTTAAAAATATATCTACATATACATGTTTTATTGATTTATTATTTAGTGAGACTAATCATTCTACAATCTTTTGTTTGACTAGTCCATGAATCACTTGAAGTTTATCAACCTGAGCGGATCTTCCAATTTTACTGAAACTCCAGACTTCTCAAATGTTCAATCTCTAGGACATCTATATCTTTCTAGATGCATATCCCTTGTCAAAGTTCATGAATCTCTTGGAGTGTTGAAAGAGCTTGTCGATGTGGACTTCAATTGTTGTGAAAATCTTAACAGCCTACCAAGTAAATTGGAAACAAATTCTTTGAGAACCTTTGATCTTGGTGGGTGTAAAAATGTTAAAAAGCTCCCAGAGTTTGGGAAAGGTATGAAGAAATTATCATATCTTGATGCGAGTTACACTGCTATAACTAGACTTCCTGAATCAATTGCATCCTTGACTGGTCTTAGAGAGTTGAATCTAAGTGAAACTGGTTTAATAAATCTACCCATTGATGGCTTCTCTGGTCTTTTTGAACTTGTCTTGCTTTCATTGGAGGGCTGCAAATCGCTTGAGTCATTGCCAAGGCTTCCTCCACGACTAATTCGATTAGAAGCAGGCAATGTTTATTCAATGAAACGTTCACTAGATGAACAGATGTTGAATTTGGTGACTTCACTTGACCATGAGGTATGTTGGTCTTCCTACATTCTATCTAATGATTTATGTGTATTTTTTGTTGTACTACATATGCATTACATGACTAATTTTTTTATTATTATTATTTTAGTGTCGTGGGCAAACTAAATATGTAATCTCTAACGAAGAAGAAGAATATATGCCATTGCCTGATATGAAATACTATCGTCCGTTAGTCAACTTTAAGAACGTTGAGGTTGAGGTATGTGTGTCTCAATTTTGTGTCTTTTCTCACATGTATATGCTCACTTCATTGGGTAATTAATGTTAACAACAGTTTGGTATGTATGCAGCCAGAATATCACCCCCTCAGAAATTTCTTTGCAATCATGCCATCAGGAGGCAAAATACCATCATGGTTTGATCCAAACATAAAATATTATGGTGGAGACGGAGGTGAATATTATTCTCAAGCAGGATATGAATGTGAGATAGAAGTGGATGTACCTCCAAATTTCCGTGCTAGTAAATGGTCGGGCATTGTTGTATGCTTGCATTTAAGAGGGTATGAAGGTTTCATTAGATGGAGTAGTAAAGCTCCAGAAGATTTTGAATATAAGAGACGTGCAGGGCTGCCACATACTATTGAGAGATTATATGGAGGTGATCGCCTCTGCTTAATGGTGTTGGAATTTAATCAGAAAACCTGTTGGCAACACCTAAAAGATGGTAACAATTCCCTTCACATCCAACTTTCTTCTGACTACGGCAGTCGTGCCTTGAAATATGACATTATGGAAATATGGGGATGTGGGTGGAGAGTGATATGTAAAGAAGATGTACAAAAGTGGTGCAAGCCCAATCATTTCAACCAATTCACCCAACCCCGACATGCTCCTCCTTCTGAGGTCAAGCTTCCCTTGGGACTACTTGGTAGAGTCCTTGGGCGTGGATGACAATTGTAGGTTTTTTTATCAACTTCGTCAACTCCAAAGTCACAATTGACAATTGTGTGTTGTTTTTGTTTATTTTTGTGTGTAAACCCACTCTCTCTCACATTGATTCCTTGCTGCATTATTGAGTACTATTGCCATATCATTAGTCTATGTTTGCATCGAGGACAATGCAAGGATTAAGTGTGGGGGAGGGATGAATTATGTTTTGTTTTGTGTTTGTAATTAAGAACTCCACTATGCGGTCACAATCTTGCTAGCTGCTGTTTTGTCCAAGTTTGAGCCCAATTTTTCAAAATTGTGAGGTTTTTAAATATGATCAGTGATCTCAATTGCTTGTGTTTAGATATTGATGTTGAAGCTTGTTAAATGAAGTGGGTTGCCATATGTTTCAAGTCCACAGAATGATGCATTGTTTAGTTTTGATGAATTTGGTAGGAAACCAAAGCCTAGTTGGAAGGTATTTTGGGCCTAATTGTTCATTTAGTGTATCCACTTAGGCTCACTACTACAAAAATTGGATACTACTACCCTAAAAAACGTCCTAAATTGAAAACAGGTAGTAAAATATGAAGGAAGTGGCATTTTTGTAATTATATTTAAGGAAAAGGAGCCTTCAACGTCCTGAATAGTAATTTAGGACTTCTAAAATTTATTTTTGTCGTCCTTTATGTAATTCAAGATGCCTAAAATCTGATTAATTATCCTGGCGCCAAGGATAAAATATGGTGGGAAATATTTGGCGGCAGAAAATAAAAAATTCTCCATTATTATAGAAAATAGGCGACTGAAGGTATATCGGAGTCGCCTATTTTATAAAATAAGCGACACGATTTACACTTCGCGCCTATTTGCATCAATTTATTTTAAAAAAAAAAAAGTGCCGATTTTAGAAAATAGGCGACACAAGGTATATCAGGTCGCTTATTTTATATAAGTGGCGACCTGATTTACACTTCAGGACGTTTTTAATGTGTCAATTCTTTGCTCCCTGAATTTTTTGTTTGGCGCCAAGGATTTTCTTTTAATATTAATTAGAAAATTTAATAATATTGGCGACCTGAATCAGAATCGTCGCTATATTTTAAAAATGGCGACGATTCGATTCGTCGCCTATATTTTAAAAATGGCGACTGATTCGATTCAGTCGCCATTTTTAAAATATAGGCGACTGAATCGAATCAGTCGCCATTTTTAAAATATAGGCGACTGATTCGATTCAGTCGCCAAAATTGGAATATAGGCGACACGAAATATGATTCGGTCGCCTATAGTCAATTTTTTAGGTTAATATACTCGCGCCTCTTCATTTTCCCTCACACACTCATACTCCGGCGAGAGCGCAAAATCCTCTCTGACTCACTCTCGTTCCGCTCTTCGTCGCTTTCCTTGCCGTACTTCTCCGCCGTCGTCTCCTTCGTCTCCGCCGTCGTCATCGATCGATCACGGTACTCTCTCGCTCACTCCGCCTTTTCGCCGATCGAAGAGACCCACCAAACCCAAGTAAGCTTGTTCGTATGTTACTCTTAAGTTCTTTGATTCCTAATAACCCATTTTAATCGTTAATGCTTCTTGCTTATGGATTGGATTTTGCTTCGATTAGGATTCTGCCTCTCACTCGCTCACTCCACCTCCTTCCCGATCAAAACTGCGCGAAACCAAGTAAGCTTGTTCGTTCTTCTTGTTCTTTGATTCCAAACCCCATTTAATTGGTAATGTACTTCTTGCTAATTAAAAAGAATACAATTTGGAGCTTTGCTCTTATTTGTAGATTTTTATTCAAGTAAATTTGGTGGCCAACTAAATTGTCTAAAGCTTCATTAAATTGGTCATGTCACTTTGATTGGTTGTAGTAGTTGATTTTGAAGGATTATAGGAGTATTTTGTGATTAGATAGTGGTTTAGTTTTGGTTGTTCTTATGCCTCTGGTCATTCATTGATTCTCTGTTAGATGTGCTTTGTGTTACAGAACTTGTTCTTTTACATTCTCTTCTATTTGATGATATTTTGGTTGGGAAAGAAGCAAGTAAAGTTGTAAATAGTGGGGTTTTTTTGTTTACTTTTATTTATTTATTTATAAAAGAACAAAAGTAGTTTATAAATTGATTGATATTCTTTGCATTGAGATGATTCAGTCGCCTATAAAATGGGAATATAGGCGACACAAGACTAAATATGATTCGGAGTTGCCTATAGTTAGTAAGTTTAGGGTTATTAAGTCTGAAATTGGTTGTTATTGAAATTTTGGGATGTCTTACTTTTAAGGGAAATCTTTGCTAAATTTACTTAAAAGAAAACATGTCGTTCTTGAAATTGACATGAACTTGATTGTTGTTGGAAATGTTAGGTGGTAATAAAATGGGTCATAGTTGGATGAATGCATTGAGAACTAGTGAAGAATATGAGAATGGGGTGGAAGAGTTTATTGAATTTGCTAGAAGGAATGTGGCCACAAAAATGGGATGTATTATTGTCCATGTGTTAATTGTTTAAATGGGAGTCGAAGGGTTATTGCTGATATAAGGGATCACCTACTTTGTGATGGAATACACCTTCGATACACAACGTGGATATGGCATGGTGAGGAAGTAAGCATGCCAGGTGCGTCCCATGCAAATGAAGTTGAGGTAGATGATGATGATGGAATGGAGAAAATGATTAATGATGTTGAGGCGGAATCTTTTGCACAATCGGGTGAATATGAAAGCGTGCGGAGTGATGCAAAGACACCTTTGTTCCCCGGGTGTACTAAGTATACACGGTTGGCTGCGACCTTACATTTGGTCAACTTAAAGGCAACTTGTGGGTGGACCGATAGCAGAGTTTCACGTCGCCGCTTGAATTGTTGTGTGATATGTTGCCGATTGATAATGTACTTCCAAATCGTATGTATGAGGCCAAGAAAATCTTGTCTACGATGGGTATGGAGTATAAAAAGATACACGGTTGCCCTAATGACGCATATTGTACGAAAACGAGTACGAAGGCCTCAGTAATTGTCCGAAGTGTAAAACTTCACGATACAAAGTGAAGAAAGTTAGTGTTTCTGGAGAGGAGACAACAAAAAGGCAACCTTTGAAGGCATTGTGGTATCTTCCAATAATTCCACGGTTTAAGCATCTGTTTACTAGTGAATCAACGGCGAAGAAGTTGAGATGGCATTCTGATGAGAGAATATCCGATGGAAAATATCTTCGGCACCCGGCTGACTCTCTCGGGAACAATATCGATGTGTACTTGGCGCCTTTGGTTGAGGATTTGAAGAAGTTGTGGGAGGAAGGCGTAGATGTGTTTGATGCATATAAGAAGGAGCACTTCAAGTTGCGTGCAATGATTTTTACCACGATAAACGACTTTCCTGCATACGGAAATTTGTCAGGGTACAGTGTGAAGGGCATAAAGCATGTCCAATATGTGAAGGCATACACAAACTTCCATCAACTAAAGCACGGAAAAAACGGTCTACCTCGGCCACGGGAGGTTTCTTCATCGGTTCCACCCATATCGTAAGTTAAGAAAGCGTTTTAACGGCTTAGGAGCGAATACGGCTCCAAAGGCGTTACCAGGAGAGGACGTTTATAGTCGGGTGAAACATATCAATGTCATATTGGGTAGCGGCAAAGGAAGGCGAGTGAGAAGAATATATGGAAGAAGAGATCAATTTTCTTTGATCTTCCATATTGGCGTAGTCTTGATGTGAGACACGGTCTTGATGTGATGCATGTGGAGAAAAACGTTTGTGATAGCCTTGTCGGTACTCTTTTGCACATACCGGGGAAGACTAAGGATGGAATTAGTGGGAGACTAGATCTGGTTGACATGGGAATAAGAGAAAGGTTACATCCACGAGTAATGGAAGATGGTAAGAGGGCATACATGGAGCCAAAGAACTCATACACTATCAAAAGCGGAGAAGAAAAGTTTGTGTGGATGTCTATATGACATTAAGGTGCCACAAGGATATTCTTCTAATTTGAGAAAGTGTGTCTCAATGAACGATTTGAAGTTAGTGGGAATGAAGTCCCATGATTATCATGTGTTGATGCAACAACTACTACCAATAGCTATAAGAGGCATTATGAAAGATGAAGTTCGATCCACTATAACAAGATTGAGTATTTTCTTCAATGCTATCTCGCAACAAAGTCATTGACATTGAAAAGTTGGATGAATTGGAGAATGAGGGTTATATTATTTTGTCCCAACTAGAGATGCATTTCCTCCTGCCTTTTTTGATATCATGGTGCACTTGATAGTGCACTTGGTAAGGAGGTAAGACTGTGCGGTCCGGTTTACCTAAGGTGGATGTACCCTTTCGAGCGATACATGAAGATCTTAAAAGGGTATTCTAAAAACCCTTATTGGCCGGAAGCCTCAATAGTTGAGAGATATGTAGTTGAAGAGGCTATGGAGTTCTCGCAAAGATTATCTATCGGGGCCGACGATACAATCTCGGCATGACGAGGATAAGCGAGGGAACTCGAGGAATCAAACTGAAGAATAAGCCTCGTGAAGAGGTGTTGCAAGCACACCTGTACATCTTGAATAATACGGAAGAAGTTCAACCATACATTGATGAACACAGAAAGAGTTTGAAGAATATGAATCCAAGGAAGAGTGACATGCGAGATAGCGAATGAGCAAAAGAAGACGTTCATAAAGTGGTTCGGTGAGAAGGTATTGCACGAGACCGGAGTGTCGGGATACAATCGAGTGGTTAGCTGGGGCCTTCTTTTCGTGTCATCACTTGGAGCGGTTACGATGTCAACGGATATTCTTTCTACACAAAAGACCAAGATGACAGAAGTCTTTGTTCAAAATAGTGGGGTGATGGTTGAAGTCGGAATCCATGCACTTTTCGAGTTCGAAAGACAAAAACCCGGTGGTAGCATCAATGGCCTATTATGGAGTGATCGAAGAAATATGGGAGATCAACTACAACAAGTTCAAAGTTGCTTTATTGAAATGTAAGTGGGTTAGCAATAATGTTTGTTGTAATAGATCCTAAATTTGGATTTGTCTCAGTTGATTTTCAAAGACTTGGTCATAGAGATGAGCCATTCATTTTAGCAAGTCAGGCGAAACAGGTGTTTTATGTTACAGACCACAAAATAAAAGAATGTCCATTGTACTTCAAAGTAAAAAACGAAGTATGGTGAAGAATCCTTGAACCTTGACGATACACAAAAAATCCACCTACAACACGTGAAGTAGAATTGATAGATGATGAAGAATATGCTGCAAGAAAGGATCATTGTGAAGGAATATGGGACACCATGTAAAGTAAGATCTTCAGTTACAAAATGATTTGTTTAACTACTATGTTCTTTTTGTGGTCGTTTAACATGTTGGTTCATTTTATTAATGCATTTATTATTTAAAAACCTATCTAACATAAATGATTGGTCTTTGATGAGCAGGAATATGTCTAGCTCGGACGAGTCATCGGGAGATAGGGTTGATATGCCCGTTGAGAGAAAGGGAGAGGTAGCACACACATGGGTGAGCTAATTGCTCGCCGTGACAGATCGAAAAAGAGGTTGCATGTGGAGTTTGATGAAAATATGAATCCGGTTGGCGAGAGAGGAAGACGGCTTCATTAGCTATTTAGGCTATACGCTCGAAGCAAAGTGCGTATTGTTTACTCGGCTTGGAAGTTCGTTGATGATAAGACGAAGGATTTGATTTGGACACAGATTTTGGTATCTCACTTTCGATATATCTCGCATTTGTATCTTTAGTCTTATTACTTGATTTCGTCATATCTTCTCTTTCACCTTGCAGCAAACATTTGATGTCCCTAACACTAAGGCCATGAGGAAGCATTGGATGGGCGAAGTTCGTCTCAGTTGGAAAGATTTTAAGAACAAGGCGACAAAAAGTATATTCGCGGGGCAAAGAGGGACCGGGATCCATGTAAGACCTATTCCTTCATTTATCCGGAGGACTGGAGGGAGTTTGTGGCGTCCGGCGAGAATCCCGAATTTACTGGTAAAGTTTCGTCATATCTTATCTTTAATTTGAATCTACTTGAATTCGTACGATCAGTTTTGTTTGTTTTCGTGTCACGAGAAAACAAGCCAAGCCAATAGAGAGAGGCAAGCGAAAAATAAGTATCCGCATTGCTTGTCTAGAGGTGGCTACAGAAAGCTGGAACGAAAGATGATGGAGGAAGAGCTGCAGCGAATGAAGGAAGCTTCCCAATCCGATCCTTCCACTGCTATCCAGGCCCCCTGGAAAGATTAATTGCCGTATCTCCCAAAACAACCAAGTTCGTAATTAATTTGCAGAATTAGGGAACCTGGGTCGTTTCCCAACGAATTTGCAGCGGGCTTGTTTAATAACAATAGTGAAACAGAATGATAAAATGGGGGGTTTGGTTTAACGTAATAGAACAAAACGAAATAACATAACCAAAATGCAATAAACAGAGTCAAACGAATCAAATAAACAGAGACAGATTAAAGATGATCAACCCAACGAATTGATTCCGAAACCTCCATCATTGAACGAAAATACAACTAACCCACGTTTGGTTCCGGATGAATCGAAATCTCCGCATTCATCCGGAGATTCCTCGCCTAGACGATCGCCTAGAATCTGTCCGGACAGTGGCGTCTCACCGTGCAATCGCACAAAGCAACACAGTAACCTAGTCCGAACTAAGTCCTTGGGATGAACCAAACCGAATATTAAATCTAATATTCGAACTATTTCAAATCGAATCCGATAAGATGAAAACAGAATCGAGTAGTTACCGATTAGGCACGAGTTCTCTGGATGAATCATGGAATCCTCATCGTTGGGTTAATCACAAGAGTTTAGCCGATCATGGTGGGAAAATCGAAGAACGAACGAAGAACACGAAGAACGCGCGAAGAACATGAAGAACGAGATGAGAGAAAATGAAAACTTGTATTTTGATCCACTCTAATGTTAAAAACGTGAATGAATATGTTTGTGGCAGCTGCCATACTTAAAAATAACCTAAAACGAAATGGGCTCTCATAGTTTTAGCCCAAAACAGAAATAAAATAAAATTGGACTTAAATTACAAAATTCGGGTCCAAAATAAATCCAGAATTGTACATCCGACTTTGGCTCCAAAATTGACCGCCTTCTTGACCGAATTTGCTCTTGATGTCTTCATAACAATTGTAGCTCTCTGAATCATCTGAAATATGAGACAAAAATGAGGCAAATCCGATGTCTGGTTCAAGAGTTATGGTAGAAATAGTGAAGCAACACAAAACTGGAATTTTATTATTAAAAATGGCTAAAATGCAATAAAAGGCCCAAGGCCCAAATAAACATAAGAGCCATTATTTATTAGCTAAAGGGTCCTAAATTATTATTCAAGAGACAAAAATAAGTGTATAAAATATTCAATTATCAAATTCCCCACACTTATCTTTTTGCACTCTGAGCAAAATTCAAAGAGAAAGACCTAAAGGAAAACTCTTCTTTACTAATAATTGCTAACAATGCAAAAATTGAATCAAGGGACACAAAGCTTCAAAAGACCAATCATTCAAAACCAAAACCCCTTCATCTCAAATTACAATTCATGGTAGTGTCAATCAATGATGCTAATCACAAAAGATGATCTCTCAAATGATGCGCTCAATCAATCAGTCTCTCAAGTGTTTAAGGTAAATAAGTGTATCGCTCAAATTCTACTCAAGAAATTTGTTCTACCATAAGCTTGCTCAACTTCTACGTCTCCACTACTCATCACACATACATGCACAAATCAAGAGAGCTTGTAATTAAAGGTTGTAACGGGGCTAGGGTGAAGGTAGGTAATAGTATGGAATAAGAGGCTAAGCACCAAAGAAATCAAAAGGAAGAGCACTGATTAACACAATCATTCTCTATGTATGAAACTTTTATTCTACTCATATATACATTCCTTTCTATGTATTTTCTTTTCTTTTCTCTTCTTTTGTTGTTGTTTTTTTTTTCTTTTTTTTTTCTTTTTCTTTTTCTTGATTTGTGTTTTTTTTTTCTTTTTCTTTTTCTTTTTTTTTTCTTTTTTTTCTTTTACTTTTCTTTCTTTCCTTTCATCGTATACGTAATTACAATGTCAAAATCAAATATCCCCCCCACACTTAAACTGTTGCACTCCTGAGCAACCCCCACACTTAAACACAAAACAAGTTGAAACCAATGCTCAATAAATCTTCAAGGTGCGGAATAAAATGGTTTTACGCTTAGGCTTGTAATGTGGCTTAGAAAAGAATGGGTCAAAAGGCACAAAGGGGCTAGCAAGGGAATCATAATGCAAGGGAAAGCTATTTGGCCAAAGTGAGGAGAATAAAAGAAAGAAAACAAGCTTCCATCATACTTATGCACGTAAGTGAAAATGTAGTTTCAAAAAGAAAAGGAGCAAGTTCTAGAGAACACAAATCATGAGAGATGCACACATGAAAGAAAGAATGGCAAAAGATGAATTCCATTCATGCAGGCCCAAAACCTCACAAGGTCAATACCAACTTAGGTAATCAACAACATCAAATCAACTACCAAGACTTGTAATCGAAGAGTCAAGAGTTCCAGACTAAACAGAATGATCCATTAAAACCAAAATGTCCTAGTTCATAATATGTAGCAATCATTAGAAAGAAAGAATGTATTTATTTTCAAAAAGCAAAGTAGAAAAGGAAAACAAATAAAAGAGAGGGAGGGAGAAGAAAGAAGAATACTCCCCAAGGGTTTATGGAGGATAAGTGGCATCAATGAGGAGAATCTCGCTTCCTCAGCCGCCGTGGGATCCCTCATGAAATGGCTTGAGGCGATGCCCATTGACCTTAAAAGTCCGTCCTGTGGGTGGATCACATAGCTCAACAAAGACCAAATGGAAATATGTTAGTGATCACAAAAGGGCCATCCCATCTAGATCGAAGCTACCGGGCATAAAATTCAGACGGAATTAAATAGAAGAACTTTCGGCCCACAGAGAATTCTTTCCTCGAATATGCTTATCATGGAATGCCTTAGTCTTTTCCTTATACAACCGTGAGCTTTCATAGGCATCCAATCTAAGCTCATCTAACTCTTGCAAACTGCAGCTTCCTCTCCATCCCGGACTTAGCCAAATCCATGTTGCATTGCTTAATAGCCCAATAGGCTTGATGCTCCAACTCAACCGGAAGATGACATGCCTTACCAAAGACAATCCGATAGGAGACATCCCAATCGGAGTCTTGTGGGCGATGCGATATGCCCACAAAGCATCATCTAGTCGCTTACTCCAATCTTTCTGGGTAGAGTTAACAGTCTTCTGAAGGATTAGCTTAATCTCTCTATTTGAGACTTCAGCCTGATCATTGGTCTGAGGATGGTATGCTGTGGAAACCTTGTGAAGCACTCCATACTTGCGTAGCAAGGCACCCATGCTTCGATTGCAAAAATGCGAACCCTGATCACTGATAATAGCTCTAGGAATGCCAAACCTGCAGAAAATGTTAGACCTAACAAAATCCACCACCACACCTCCGACGCTTATCACATGATTTGCAAAACAAATGGGCATTATGAAACAGGGAAGGCCAAAATAATCCACATTCTAACACTTTCCTAGCAGTTCTTTGGGGTCCAAAGTGACCACCACAAAGTAAGCATGAGCAAAATGCAATATAGAGTGAAACTCATGATCAGGCACACATCTCCTAACTACTTGGTCACTACAAAATTTCCACAGATAAGGGTCATCCCAAACATAGTATTTAGACTCACTTTTCAATTTTAAGGTTTGGGCCCTAGTGGAGTCTACAGGAAAAACACCAAACTACCAAGTAGTTAACTAGATCAAGATACCATGGGATCTTAACTTGCACTGTAGAAGCGCTCATCGGGAAATCATCCCGAATAGAAGAGGGTGAGAGGGAGAATGAGTGATACGACTCAAGTGGTCAGCTACCCGCTTTGTGCTCCACTTCTATCTCGAATCTCCACATCAAACTCTTGGAGCAACAACATCCACCGGATGAGTCGTGGCTTAGCATCCGCCTTTTCAAAAGAAACTTTAAAGCTGCATGGTCGAGAAAACAATGACTCTACTAGCTAGCGATATGACCTAAACTTATCGAAGGCAAATACAATAGCCAACAACTCCTTCTCGGTAGTGGTGTAATTGACCGAGAGTAATCCAAAGTCTTTAAAGCATATGCAATGACATGGGAGGCTCTATCAACCCGTCGTGCTAAGATAGCACCAACCGCATAGTTGGAAGCATCGCACATTAACTCAAAAGGGAGGAGCCAATCGTGGGCTGAATCACTGGGGCCGTGGTCGTGCAACGCTTCAAGTGATCGAAGGCCGCCTTGCACGCATCATCAAAGACAAAGTCGGTGTCCTTATGCGTAAGGTTGGACAAGGGTTGAGCAGTCTTGCTGAAATCTCGAATGAAACGTCGATAGAAACCTCGCATGACCAAGAAAAGAGCGAACCTCCCGCATTAAGCGGGGTAAGGCAAAGCAAGAATAACATCGATCTTAGCAGGGTCTACCTCAATCCCTTTCCTAGACACTATGTGTCCCAAGACTATGCCTGACTCAACCATAAAGTGACACTTTTCATAATTCAGCACAAGATTAGATTCAATACACCTATGCAAGACTCTAGACAAATTAGCTAAGCATGCATCAAAATCAGACCATATACAGTGAAATCATCCATAAATACCTCCATACAGTCCTCTAGGAACTCAGAGAAAATACTCACCATACAACGCTGAAAAGTGCCAGGTGCATTGCAGAGGCCAAAAGGCATCCTCCGGTAAGCATATGTCCCAAAGGGGCATGTGAAGGTTGTCTTCTCCTGATCCTCGTGAGCAATATGGATCCGGAAGTATCCAGAGTAGCCATCCGAGAAGCGTGAATGAGACTTACCACCCAATCGCTCTAACATCCGATCAATGAAAGGTAGAGGGTAATGATCCTTGCGAGTGGCTTGGTTGAGTCTCCTATAGTCAATGCAAACTCTCCAACTATTCTCAACTCGAGTAGGAATGAGCTCATTCTTCCGATTGGCTACTACAAGAACTCCGGACTTCTTGGGAACCACTGACCGGGCTAACCCACTGGCTATCAGAAATAGGATAGGTGATGCCAGCTTGCAGAAGTTTAGTGACCTCCTTCTTCACCACATCAAGGATAAGAGGATTAAGGCGTCTCTGAGGTTGCCTCACCGCTTAGAGTCCTCTTCCAATGTAATCCGTGCATGCACATAGAAGGGCTAATGCCAACTATGTCACCAATGTCCACCCAATAGCTTTCTTGTTCACCCTCAATAAGCTTAGCAGCCTTCTCTTCTTGATCGTGCGTGAGATTGTTTGCCACAATGACTGCAACCGCTCATTCTCCTCCGTAAATGCATACTTGGATGGTCCGGAAGGGATTTCAACTCTAGTTTGGGCGGTTGCTCGGTGGAGGGGAGAAGCTTGGGTGGTTGTTGCAACAACTCGATGTCATCACACCGGGAATACCGAAACCAGAATCAGGATGCACGTTAGGATCAGGATGAAGCTCAAACTCAGAATCAATATCAGAGTCTACAAGCAATGTAGAATCATCAAGCAAATCAGAATCACCAAACAATGTAGTCTTAACCAAATTAGTGCAAACAGAGCACCATTCATTATCATCGCATGCACAAATAGGGGTATCACTCTCAGATGAAAAATAAGGATAATCAGTACACCAACCATTAAGAACATCATCCACAAGATCATCAATCACATCAATACGTAAAACAAAATGCTCTTCCCTAGGATATTTCATGGCATCAAAGATATTGAAATTCACAGATATATCACCAAACTCCATGGAAAGAGTACCGTAATGCACATCTATCTTAGTCCTAGCTGTTTTCATGAAAGGTCTCCTAGAATGATTGGTGACCTACTACTAGGAGACTCACCCTCCATATCCAAGATGTAAAAATCAGCAGGAATATCAATTCATTAACTTTGACTAATACATCTTCAACTAAACCGAGAAGGATGGGCATTACTCCTATTAGCTAACCGAACAATGACACCAGCTTGGACGCAAGGGACCAAGACCAAGAGATCTATAAACAGATGCGAGGCATGACATTAATAGAAGCACCTAAATCTAGCATGCAATCATCAAATCTATAGTTACCAATAAGGCAAGGGATAGAAAATGTCCCCTGGATCTTTGCATTTACGAGGCATGGTAGGCTGGATGAGTGCTGAGACATTCTGGTTCAAGCTCACTCGTTCATTTCCCTTCAGTCGCCTCTTGTTGGTGCACAACTCTTTCAGAAACTTGGCATGAAAATGCATATACTCGCCGGAATCTGGGAAAAGTCGCCGGAAAATTCAAGCTCTCGCCGGAAAGTTGCAAATTCGCCTAACAGCCAGGGAACTCGCTGTTAGGCGAATTTGCAACTTTCCGGCGAGAGCTTGAATTCCCCGGCAACGGCGCCATTTGATGAAGACCTTTTGTCATTAGCCTTGGGGTCCACAATCAACAATTAACCAAGGATTGCGTATAGGCAAACCTAGGATCGTTCTCTCTTCTCGAGGAGCCTTTTATTGAATCCTAAGTAATCTAAATGTCATGCAAATGCAATGGAAACAAAGGGGGATTGGGTTTTGAATGATGGATGCATCTTGGTAATGAAGAAGTGACAATCCTTGCTCAAAAATTATGGAGTTAAAACTCATTAAGTCCTAATTAGAAAACCTCAAGATATCACCTAAGTCCAATATTCTCAATTAGTAATAGCTCTTACGATCGTAACTAACTACTACCTTTTGAGATATTGTTTAAAACCACTTAATGTGCAATTAAGATTGGAATAATGTAAACATGAGTCTTCTTGGAATTGAGTACCAATCAGTCCCTCAAATGCACAAATCAACCACATTAATTAGACAATATCAAGCTAACCAACATAGTCTCTTTGCAACTACAAGTAATTCAAATACATATAATCTTCATATTACAAATCCAATCTCGGTCACAAATATCAATCCATAAGAGACAATAATCATTAATCTCACCCGAATCATACACAACAATTCCTAAATCTAGGCAATCGCATATAAATCTAGACTATGGAATGATAGAAACTCCCTATGTAGTCCATAGAGCTCAAGAACAATTCATCATCACCAAGAAACAAACAGAGAATCAGCCCTCATCACTTTCGAGAGCATCGCCGGAAAATGCATATACTCGCCGGAATATGGGAAAAGTCGCCGGAAAATTCAAGCTCTCGCCGGAAAGTTGCAAATTCGCCTAACAGCCAGGGAACTCGCTGGAAGTTCCAAGAGAAGGCCGATGAAGGTGCTTTGAATGAACAAAGAACGGAGTGAACATGACGAGAAAACCAGAGAGCCGCGCACGCAGAGCTTGGATCCGGACCTTCTTCTTCCCCTCACCTCCGTCGCCGGCGACCCCTCCTTCTTCTCCTCCGTCGCCGCGACCCGTCACCGTGAGGAAGACGAGAGAAGCAGCCGTGAGTTTGGAATCTCGAAAATCACCATTGATCGGCTTTCAACCTTCCTGACTTGGTGCCGGCGACCTTCTTTGTTCTTCCAAAGCACCTTCATCGGCCTTCTTGAACTTCCAGCGAGTTCCCCGGCCGTTAGGCGAATTTGCAACTTTCCGCGAGAGCTTGAATTTTCCTACGACTTTTCCCGCATTCCCATGAGTATATGCATTTTCCGGCCAGCTGCTCTAAAAGTGATGAGGGGCTGATTCTCTCGTTTGTTTCTTGGTGATGATGAATTGTTCTTGAGCTCTATGGACTACATAGGGAGTTTCTATCATTCCATAGTCTAGATTTATATACCGATTGCCTAGATTTAGGAATTGTTGTGTATGATTCTGGACTCGAGATTAATGATTATTGTCCCTTATGGATTGATATTTGTGACTCGAGATTGGATTTGTAATATGAAGATTATATGTATTTGAATTACTTGTAGTTGCAAAGAGACTATGTTGGTTAGCTTGATATTGTCTAATTAATGTGGTTGATTTGTGCATTTGAGGGACTGATTGGTACTCAATTCCAAGAAGACTCATGTTTACATTATTCCAATATTAATTGCACATTAAGTGGTTTTAAACAATATCTCAAAAGGTAGTAGTTAGTTACGATCGTAAGAGCTATTACTAATTGAGAATATTGACTTAGGTGATATCTTGAGGTTTTTCTAATTAGGACTTAATGAGTTTTAACTCCATAATTTTTGAGCAAGGATTGTCACCTCTTCATTACCAAGATGCATCCATCATTTATATTTCCATTTTTCATATTCCATTCCATTTTACAAAAAATACCAAAAATAATAGTTAGCATTTAATTAAATTGCATTTCGATTTTGGTTTATTAATTTAAAAATCCAAAACCCAATCCCCTTTGTTTCCATTGCATTTACATGACATTTAGATTACTTAGATTCAATAAAAGGCTCCTCGAGAAGAGAGAACGATCCTAGGTTTGCCTATACGCAATCCTTGGTTAATTGTTGATTGTGGACCCCAAGGCTAATGACAAAAGGTCTTCAGGATTGTCACTTCTTCATTACCAAGATGCATCCATCATTTATATTTCCATTTTTCATATTCCATTCCATTTTACAAAAAATACCAAAAATTATGGAGTTAAAACTCATTAAGTCCTAATTAGAAAAACCTCAAGATATCACCTAAGTCCAATATTCTCAATTAGTAATAGCTCTTACGATCGTAACTAACTACTACCTTTTGAGATATTGTTTAAAACCACTTAATGTGCAATTAAGATTGGAATAATGTAAACATGAGTCTTCTTGGAATTGAGTACCAATCAGTCCTCAAATGCACAAATCAACCACATTAATTAGACAATATCAAGCTAACCAACATAGTCTCTTTGCAACTACAAGTAATTCAAATACATATAATCTTCATATTACAAATCCAATCTCATTCACAAATATCAATCCATAAGAGACAATAATCATTAATCTCACCAGAATCATACACAACAATTCCTAAATCTAGGCAATCGTATATAAATCTAGACTATGGAATGATAGGAAACTCCCCTATGTAGTCCATAGAGCTCAAGAACAATTCATCATCACCAAGAAACAAACAGAGAATCAGCCCTCATCACTTTCGAGCACCGGCCGGAAAATGCATATACTCGCCGAATATGGGAAAAGTCGCTGAAAATTCAAGCTCTCGCCGGAAAGTTGCAAATTCGCCTAACAGCCAGGGAACTCGCTGGAAGTTCCAAGAGAAGGCCGATGAAGGTGCTTTGAATGAACAAAGAACGGAGTGAACATGACGAGAAAACCAGAGAGCGCGCACGCAGAGCTTGATCCGGACCTTCTTCTTCCTCACCTCCGTCGCGACGACCCTCCTTCTTCTCCTCCGTCGCCGCGACTGTCACCGTGAGGAAGACGAGAGAAGCACTAGTGAGTTTGGAATCTCAGAAAATCACCATTGATCAGCTTTCAACCTTCCGGACTTGGTGCCGGCGACCTTCTTTGTTCTTCCAAAGCACCTTCATCGGCCTTCTCTTGGAACTTCCAACAGTTCCCCGGCTGTTAGGCGAATTTGCAACTTTCCGGCGAGAGCTTGAATTTTCCTGGCGACTTTCCCATATTCCGGCGAGTATATGCATTTTCCGGCCAGTGCTCTGAAAGTGATGAGGGGCTGATTCTCTGTTTGTTTCTTGGTGATGATGAATTGTTCTTGAGCTCTATGGACTACATAGGGGAGTTTCCTATCATTCCATAGTCTAGATTTATATACTGATTGCCTAGATTTAGGAATTGTTGTGTATGATTCTCGACTCGAGATTAATGATTATTGTCCCTTATGGATTGATATTTGTGACTCGAGATTGGATTTGTAATATGAAGATTATATGTATTTGAATTACTTGTAGTTGCAAAGAGACTATGTTGGTTAGCTTGATATTGTCTAATTAATGTGGTTGATTTGCATTTGAGGACTGATTGGTACTCAATTCCAAGAAGACTCATGTTTACATTATTCCAATATTAATTGCACATTAAGTGGTTTTAAACAATATCTCAAAAGGTAGTAGTTAGTTACGATCGTAAGAGCTATTACTAATTGAGAATATTGGACTTAGGTGATATCTTGAGGTTTTTCTAATTAGGACTTAATGAGTTTTAACTCCATAATTTTTGAGCAAGGATTGTCACCTCTTCATTACCAAGATGCATCCATCATTTATATTTCCATTTTTCATATTCCATTCCATTTTACAAAAAATACCAAAAATAATAGTTAGCATTTAATTAAATTGCATTTCGATTTTGGTTTATTAATTTAAAATCCAAAACCCAATCCCCTTTGTTTCCATTGCATTTACATGACATTTAGATTACTTAGGATTCAATAAAAGGCTCCTCGAGAAGAGAGAACGATCCTAGGTTTGCCTATACGCAATCCTTGGTTAATTGTTGATTGTGGACCCCAAGGCTAATGACAAAAGGTCTTCAGGATTGTCACTTCTTCATTACCAAGATGCATCCATCATTTATATTTCCATTTTTCATATTCCATTCCATTTTACAAAAAATACCAAAAATTATGGAGTTAAAACTCATTAAGTCCTAATTAGAAAAACCTCAAGATATCACCTAAGTCCAATATTCTCAATTAGTAATAGCTCTTACGATCGTAACTAACTACTACCTTTTGAGATATTGTTTAAAACCACTTAATGTGCAATTAAGATTGGAATAATGTAAACATGAGTCTTCTTGGAATTGAGTACCAATCAGTCCCTCAAATGCACAAATCAACCACATTAATTAGACAATATCAAGCTAACCAACATAGTCTCTTTGCAACTACAAGTAATTCAAATACATATAATCTTCATATTACAAATCCAATCTCGACCACAAATATCAATCCATAAGAGACAATAATCATTAATCTCAAATCCAGAATCATACACAACAATTCCTAAATCTAGGCAATCGTATATAAATCTAGACTATGGAATGATAGGAAACTCCCCTATGTAGTCCATAGAGCTCAAGAACAATTCATCATCACCAAGAAACAAACAGAGAATCAGCCCTCATCACTTTCGCAGCACCGCCGGAAAATGCATATACTCGCCGGAATATGGGAAAAGTCGCCGGAAAATTCAAGCTCTCGCCGGAAAGTTGCAAATTCGCCTAACAGCCAGGGAACTCGCTGGAAGTTCCAAGAGAAGGCCGATGAAGGTGCTTTGGAAGAACAAAGAAGGTCCCCGGCAACGACGCCATTTTTGGAAAGATTAATTGCCGTATCTCCCAAAACAACCAAGTTCGTAATTAATTTGCAGAATTAGGGAACCTGGGTCGTTTCCCAACGAATTTGCAGCGGGCTTGTTTAATAACAATAGTGAAACAAAATGATAAAATGGGGGGTTGGTTTAATGTAATAGAACAAAACGAAATAACATAACCAAAATGCAATAAACAGAGTCAAACAGAATCAAATAAACAGAGACAGATTAAAGATGATCAACCCAACGAATTGATTCCGTAAACCTCCATCATTGAACGAAAATACAACTAACCCACGTTTGGTTCCGGATGAATCGAAATCTCGCATTCATCCGAGATTCCTCGCCTAGACGATCGCCTAGAATCTGTCTGGGACATGGCGTCTCACCGTGCAATCGCACAGCAACACTGTAACCTAGTCCGAACTAAGTCCTTGGGATGAACCAAACCGAATATTAAATCTAATATTCGAACTATTTTAAATCGAATCCGATAAGATGAAAACAGAATCGAGTAGTTACCGATTAGGCACGAGTTCTCTGGATGAATCATGGAATCCTCATCGTTGGGTTAATCACAAGAGTTTAGCCGATCATGGCTGGGAAAATCAAGAACGAACGAAGAACACGAAGAACGCGAAGAACATGAAGAACAGATGAGAGAAAATGAAAACTTGTATTTTGATCCACTCTAATGTTAAAAACGTGAATGAATATGTTTGTGGCAGCTGCCATACTTAAAAATAACCTAAAACGAAATGGGCTCTCATAGTTTTAGCCCAAAACAGAAATAAAATAAAATTGGACTTAAATTACAAAATTCGGGTCCAAAATAAATCCAGAATTGTACATCCGACTTTGGCTCCAAAATTGACCGCCTTCTTGACCGAATTTGCTCTTGATGTCTTCATAACAATTGTAGCTCTCTGAATCATCTGAAATATGAGACAAAAATGAGGCAAATCCGATGTCTGGTTCAAGAGTTATGGTAGAAATAGTGAAGCAACACAAAACTGGAATTTTATTATTGAAAATGGCTAAATGCAATAAAAGGCCCAAGGCCCAAATAAACATAAGAGCCATTATTTATTAGCTAAAGGGTCCTAAATTATTATTCAAGAGACAAAAATAAGTGTATAAAATATTCAATTATCACCCCCCAGCGTCCTCCTCGTCACAAAAAATGGAAAGCTGCGAGGATGAAGGGGGACAAATACATCAATGAAGATGTTGCTGCGGTTGCCTCAAAGATCGTAAGTAGTTGAATTAGAAGTATTAAATAGCCTCAGTTGTTTCATACTATATAAGAGTTTAGTTATTATTTATGAAAAATCTTATGGTACAGGATTCACTTGAGCAGCAGAGTAGCCAAGGCTCATTCACGCCGGGTACGCGGCAGGACATTTTGTCGACGGCGATTGGGAAGCCGGATTACCCTGATGCTGTTCGAGGGAGTGAGTGTCGCAAAATTTTTCGGACGACGTTCACGTTTGTATGACGCAGAGAGCCAGCAGGAGCTTGAAGCCAGAATTCGAGCAAACCTTATGAAAGATGTTATGGCACAACTACGGGGTGAAATGCAAGCTATGGTACAACAAAGAACGTACATCCGACGAATCCCCGAATATCCCCAAGAAGAAAGATAGTTTTCACCTCCGAGGTACATATTAGCGGACCTTCTCCTCCTCCAGGTAGTTATTGGCGGACCGTCTCACACCGCAGAGGTGCATATTAGCGAACCGTCTCACACTCCGAGGTGCATATTAGCGAACCGTCTCACACTCCACAGGAGGTATAGCTTGCACCCTATATTTGGATGACCCACACCGGCGGATTGTTGCCGATGGTCTTGTTTACCCGAACAAGACAAACACCACAACAAGCAAATTCCGAAAACCAACGTCGGGTGATCGTGACGAGTGTGCGAGAGGGGGAAGAAGAGACAGCCGTCCCCGATTGATGATGAGGAGGTTACCACACTAGGCGCTGCCATCACATGGTTCATCCTTTGGCCAGCTCATCTTATTGAGATGTGGACGACACCTGCGATGGTAGGAAATAGATTACTGATTGAGTGTGAGTTGTTTCCCGATTGATTTTCATTGCTCATTCACTCACACTACTACAAAAAAGGGATACGGAGTCCTATTTTTTATACATTTAACGTCCTTTTTCTGGGGGACGCCTATCTGGGGGGCGCCGTAGGTTAAACTTACGGCGTCCTATTTTTTAATTAGACGCCTAAAATTATGACTTAAGGCGTCTAATAATTTAAATAGGACGCCTTAAATGTGGCCCAAACGCTGCTTAAAGTACACTTAAGGAGTCTAATTCCCGTACTTAGACTCCTTAAGTCTGACTTAAGGAGTCTAATTCCCAGACTTAGACTCCTTAAGTAAGACTTAAGGAGTCTAATTCCCGTACTTAGACTCCTTAAGTCTGACTTAAGGAGTCTAATTCCGGGAATTAGACTCCTTAAGTCTGACTTAAGGAGTCTATTTCCCAGACTTAGACTCCTTAAGTCTGACTTAAGGAGTCTATTTCCCAGACTTAGACTCCTTAAGTCTGACTTAAGGAGTCTAATTCCCAGACTTAGACTCCTTAAGTAATGTTTTTATTTTTAAATAGTTCCTTCGTATTCACTACCGGTACCCCACAATCCCTTACAAAAAACATTCTTACATATCAGCATGCAACAATCACTTCAATGTGATAAAATAAAACAACACCTAGCTATGTGCTAAAAGGTTAGCTCAGCTAACCTTATACAGAAAACATAATACATGCTCATATATATATATAACAAATATCCCAAGACACATAGTTCATGATGTTCATCATTACAAATGAATTCAATCCAGATTCCACAAATGAATGAATGTACATGTTCAAGCAAGTTCAAAGTCTTGCAAGATAGAAAGAAGGCAAAGAAACACCTTTGGCATTATAGGTATGTCTTTGAGTCCCCACTTTGGCCGGAAACCAATGCCCAAAAATCCAGTTCTCATTTCCTCATCAATAGCTTTAACCTATCAAAAGAAGTGTGAAGTGATTTTTCATAAAGTTACAAAATATATTTAGAGGGCACATCAATGTAACTATGCAACTAAAGGTGCACTATTCTAAACTGCAAAAGCTACAAACTTATTCTATAATTAATGATATTGAACTGAAAATGATATAGACAAACATATAAAAGTAAATGATATCTACAACAACTTTTGCAATAAAAGTAAATGATATCTACAACAGATTGCTCCCTTGCCTTTGTTTGAAATCATAGATGATACAGCAGTAAAAAATTGATCTATAGATGATATAGCAGTAAAAAATTATAATAGCTCAAGAAGAAAATAATAGCACCAAAGGAAGCGACCTTAGATGTCTCCAAAGTCCAGTAAAAAAGACCAATGGGTATCTTGTGATCCCACTGCCTTGACAAACGAAGAACCGCCTTTGCAGATGCTAGTCTCAAGTGAGCCTTATCAACTAAACTGTAAGGTGTAAATGAGTGCATAAATATATTATCTAACATAGAGGGGGGGGAGAAATTGGTCATTGTCAAATATTCTGATTAAAAAAAAATACTTCCATGAACTAGACATACCTTGAATGTATCTCACTAGATATTTCACCATATGTTAACATGTTCTTAAGGATGTCAAGAAGACCATCTATACTAGAATGAACATGAGCATCCTTAACTGGCAAGTAGCTCTTTACTAAGGTTTTAATGCCATATATCTGTAGGCAAGAAAGAGATATTGATAAGACAAGGCATCTAAAAGATGGTACCAAAGCTTAAAGGATGCAATGAAATAAAATGCATCCCAGAGTTCTGCAATTAAGGTGTTGAGACAACATGTGATATATAGCACAGAGAAGGGAAAAAGAGTAGTAATTCATTCACGAAAATAGCATAATGCAAGGGTACAGCCATATATTCTCTCTGCCTTGCCACTATGGCACTAATTCTCTCTCTCATCTAACTAACTCAGAGGTTATTTACTATTATGCCCTTACTACAAGATAGATATATATCAACATGGGTCTCGTCAACATCAATAGAAGACCAATATCGCCTAGAATTAGCATATTTCGACATTACGCACAAGGATTTGAGAATTAGGATCACTAAAAATCATGAATTTAGTGGATATGTGACGTTATCAAGTATCAAGTACTTCAACTGAGCTAAGAAAACCTTTATTCCTTTTTCTTTTTATTTTTTTTTCTTTTCAGCCACTCATAAATAATTTTTTCCCACCTACCTCTTAAAGTAGGCTCAGCATGTAAGCAATTTTGGAGGGTAATTCTGCATGAGAATTAACTAGTTAATGGCATTCACTTACAACACCTTAATATTTAAGCCTTATCAACCTCTTTGGATTAACAACAATCCACAACAACCTAATGAACACAATTGAAATATATAATCTCTAAAATAAAAAAAAATAAAAAAAAGAATAAGGTAACGTGCTTTGTGTGCTTATTTGCTACCATCACTATTTGAAATATACTTCGACACACATCCATCAAGCATATAAAGAAATAAAGTCATATCCACAGAAAAAGCTTTATATAAAACCATAGTCTTCCATTTAATAAAATATACTTTTACTTCATATTGACTATCTCATCAATCTAAATCCATACCAATACGAAAAATTATTAAATAATCTTCATTTCAATCTCCTCATATGAGATATAACATTGAATTTAATCAATAGCATAAACCTTAACCTAAAATCTCAACAAGAATCCAAAGAACTCTAAAAGAAAATATCACAGTCTTGTTATTGTTGTTTTAATACGTGCTTTAAGAATCACTCAAACTTAACCCCCACCTCATCTACACACACACATTCAAACAATAACCGTAGCATTTTAAATTTAACATAGACATTAAACAACCTTACTCTTAAATTTTAGTCCTTAATACATATAGAATAGTTAATTATCAATTCCCATCCAATTCTTCTCCTACACATTTTCACAAACACCTTGAGTGCATTAACATTCAACAAGTTTATCAACCTTCATAATCTTCAAATCCTTTGCCCAACAGTTTTCTTAATATCAATATACATACGGCAGCCACTTAGAAACATAGGAAGGAGGAGAGTTTTGAATATATAACTACATAATCAAAGCACAAAAAAAAAAACAGTTTCAGCATTTTCCCTCACACAGAACCGTAAACCAAAGGAGGAATCGATCGACCGAGACAATAGACAAGAAGAAGGAAACAAAGAACACCCGAAGTAGTGGCGAGTTGAGGCTAACAAACAGGGTTCAAGCAGCAAATAGGGAGGATGGCGGTGGGTTTGTCAATGGGAATGATGATAATTAAACTTGCCCGAGTAGTTCAAGGACGAATGAAAGAGAGCTTACCAATTGAAATGTCGATGCCGGAGCTTGAACTCGAAATTTGAAGCAGATCTTCAATGACGGAATCGAAGGAGTTCCTCGGGATTATATAAAGTGGTTCAGATCTGCTAAGGAAAAGGATGGAAGACAAAGGAGAGCGAACTAACCTTCAAGACGAAAAGCTTGTGGTGCGCTAATGGTGACCGAACTGAACGAAAATCCCAATCGGTGAAGATTGGTGAGAGACGACGAGAACGAGCAAAGAGGAAAGTAAATATTGGAGTGAGAGATGACGCGTCGCCAACGCCGCAGCGAGAGAGGGAGTTGGAGCTTAGCGGTGGTGGATTTCGGGAAGCAAGGCCGAGGCACAGCGGCGACGGTGGGAGAGAGGGACAAATGGGAGAGGTTCGCGACGCGTGCTGGAGAGAAAAGTGACGGGATGAATATTTTGTTGCTCAGGATCGACTTGATGAAGCACTGATGAGAAAGGGAAAGTTATAATTAGGGCGCACTTAAGGAGTCTAAGTCTAGAAATTAGACTCCTTAAGTCTGACTTAAGGAGTCTAATTTCTAGACTTAGACTCCTTAAGTCAGACTTAAGGAGTCTAAGTCTGGGAATTAGACTCCTTAAGTCAGACTTAAGGAGTCTAATTTATTACTTAGACGCCAAAAGTATACTTTTGGCGTCTAAGGACAAAAGTTAGACGCCAAAAGTCAACTGATAATTACAAAAATGCCACCGCCTTCTTTTTTACTTCTAATTTTTAAAATAGGACGCCAATTAGGGAAGTAAAAGCCATTTTCTGTAGTAGTGTCATAATATGTTTTTTTATGTTTTCATAGGATGAACAAGCTGCGGGCTTATTTCCGTACTTAGCTCAGCTGCAAGAGATGTACAAGGACATCGGCCTCATAAGCTTGCAGATGCCTCCGGGCATTGTCGGTGCAGAAAAGACATATCCGATGACATTTGACAATAAAGATTTGATGGAGTTTTTGACGATGGATTGTTTAGATATACGCTTCTTCAACTTGCAATCTCGTAAGTTTGTTTAACCCTTTAATTATGTTAGTACTCTTTTTTGTTTAAGATCTTCAATAACATTTATCATTTCATTTCATAGTGTCTGCCGTGAATTATGCGCCGCACACCGCGAGCGAGTTCGTATGGATACTTATGTCCCGGATGCACGGCTTCGGCTCGCAAAGACGTTACCCAGAGGTCAATTTATGTTGGTCTAACAATGGGCGACGGAGGGTCGTCTTGTTATCTAGCGCCAATACATGAAAGGTGCGTACTTTTGTTTTGTCTTATAAGATTTATGTGTCAAAATTGCGGTCTTATCTTAATTTAATATTAATACGTATATGTTGTAGTGGTCATTGACGCTGTGTGTTGTTTGTCCGAGCAAGAACTCCCGTTATTGGTTCGATTCAAGAAATGGCAATCCTACCGAGGATATCAAAACATGTTTGCCGAGTAAGTAAATTTTTTCGAATCATCGATTCTTCTTTTAAATGAATGGTTTAACATGTGTGTTAATTTCCATTTTAATGATAGGGCCTCAAAACGTATAGACAAACTTATCAATGCAAAAGAGCAGGTGGACCGAAGTGGTTTAAACCGACGGTGAGTAGTTTCAATTCAAGTTATTTCATTGACACAAGAGCTTTAGATATGCCTTTATTCGTTTTTAACAATTTGCCTTTGATTTATAGTGCCATCAACAACCGTGGAGCACCGAGTGCGGATATTACGTTATGAGTGGATGCAATCCATCGTTAACACGGACGTACTCAAGGTTTTCAAAACGTACGTAATCGCTCTCCGTGATTCTCAAGTTTATTTAATTTTTGTTGTTGTACTTGAGTTGTTAATTATTTCCTTCACTTAATTGGTTTATCTTATACATTGTTTCCCAATTTACGTTTTTGGGTACTAAGGATCCGTACTCGCAGGATGAGATCGATTCGGTTCGAGACATGATATCTAGATATCTTCTTCAACACATAGCGTCTAGTTAGTACTGAGCATGATTAATTAATATGTTACTGTGTTAGTGATTCTTTAATTTGCTACTGTTGTTCATTTGTATGTATTTGGTGTTTTGTCTGTACAAAATATGCAATTTTGGTGTTATATATAGTCTGTTTATGTATTGTGTTAGAGTGTGATTCTTCGTTGCTTGGTGGTTTCGGCCGATGCAAATTAAAAACTTGGTAGATGTTCATATTTTGTAGTTTACTTTTAAAAAAAACTCAACAAAGGCGACTGATTTTAAACCAGTCGCCTTTATTACGATAAGCGACCTGAATAGAATATCAGGTCGCCTTAATTTCAACAAAGGCGACCTGATTTAAAAATTAGGTCGCCTTTGTTGAAATTAAGGCGACTGATATTCTATCTGTGTCGCCTTTAAGGCGAACTCAAAGGCGACTTAAGGGCGACCTGATTTAGGATCAGGTCGCCTTATTTACCTATTTAAGGCGACCTGATTTGAAATCAGGTCGCCTTATATATCTATATAGGCGACTCGATCCTAAATCAAGTCGCTTATTAAGGCGACTTGATCTAATATCGTCGCTTAATAAGACGACCTAATTTTGGATCAGGTCGCCATTTTGGATATTTTCCTCTACCCCCTCCGAGACGTCCCTCAGAAAAGGGTCGTTAATTGGGTCTTATTTAGGTCGTTGTTTAGCATTTTTGTAGTAGTGGCTATTGCTCTCTAGAATTTGTTTTGCTTCTTGCTTGAGGCTGCATTTTGCATTGGCATTCATATTCATTAGCTAGTTGACCAAATAGCCAACCTTGATCATATTACCCATTGTTTGAGCCTATAACTACATCATTTTTCATTTCTGCCCCTCGATTTCATTGCTGAGAGGACCTATGTGCAGTATGCATACTATCATACGAAAGGGCATTATGGTATCTTTGAGCATAAAACCTTGTTATGTTAGCGATGCTAAACCTTGTTTAAAATGTGATATTAGAATAGAAACTGCCTCATGTTGTTGTGATTTATCTTGTTAAGTGGCTAGAAGTGAAATATTGTGATAGAAAGGAAAGAAACAGAAGTAGAAACAGAAGGAAAAATAAAATTGAAAAGAAAAAAAGGAGACAACAGAAAAAAAAATGATAAAAAAATAGAGAGAAAGAAGAAACATATTGAAAAAAAGAAAAGAAAAAAGAATGTAAAAAGGAAGTAGAAAGAAAAAAGGAGGAATAAGGGAGTAAAATAAGAAGGAATGTATGAATGCCATTGTGTTGCATTGACTTGTTCGATTATACTGTTGTGTTTCATGAAGTTTCGTTGTGCATGCACCTGATGGGTCTTTTCTTCCATTCATTCACTCATTATCATTTCACCCACTCATCTTCCCTTGTCATTATCATTCTAATCATTTTATTACCTCGAATATTACAAATTACATGAGAGTTGAGTGCAAACAGTTATCCTAGTGAAGGTTTCCAATTGAACTCATTTGAATTAAGCTTTGCTTCTTTTTTAGTTCTTTTAGCAAATGGCATGCTCATGAACTTGGGATAAGTGGAGACTTCATTGTTTAACAAATGTGATTCTTGAAGCTTGATAACTATTCTCATTGTGCTTTGAACTAGTCTTGCCCAGGAGTGCAAGAGTTTAAGTTTGAGGGAATTGATGAATCCCTATTTTATCATATAATTCTATACTTTATTTGGGGATTTTATCATGTTATTAAGATTAATTGTGATTGTAGGAAAATAGAGCTTAAAAGGGTAAAAATGTCTTATCTTTGTGATTGCTCATAAATTAATTGATTTTTGAGATAGATGATATTACCTTATCTTAAATTGCATTGTAGATCACTTGGGAGAAATTGGAATGAAAAGCTGAAAAGGATAAATGATTGTCAAGTACCAGAATTAATGACAGTTGAGGACCCGAATCTCAGAAATGATACTTAAGGACCAATGCAAAAGGCGCACACCACCACCATCTCTTTCGGCTTCAACCATCTCCGGCTTCTCCACCCCCACCGCTGATCATCACCATCTCCATTCCAAAACCGACGTCTTCCATCATTCTTCTTCTCCAATCTGTCCTCTTCATTGCTGCCATGGCCAAGCGTTCTTCAAGCTTCAGTGAAGCTGTTCGTGTAGTCATTAGTGGCTGATTCGCTAATCCATGGTGATTGATGAAGCTAGCTGGAGTTCTTTGTGCTTCTAGGGAGTTTTTTCTACCTTAATTTCAGTTTCACTTTATATGATTATACACTGTTAAACCTGGGTGTACAAGAATTATGATATGTGATTGTATTAAGTAGTATTTTCCGTTGTTGCATGTCGAGACTGAAATTTGTTTTAGATTTTGTGCTTTTTATGATGTGGTGGAATGAATTATTAGCCTACTATTAGCCTTGTTGTATCACTCATGTGTTTGAAACTCTTATTTGGCTGGCTAGGTCTTTAGCAATTGTCAATTTGAGTAGAGAATGCGTCCTACAAGATTTAATATATGTTAAGTGCCAACTAAAATGAATCTAATGAACTAAACTCAAGCTACGACGCGTCTAGGCGGGTCTCTTCTCATAAGTATTTTAACAAAGGAATTAAACTCAATTTAATTGGAGCAAGGATAGCTAGTAGGTTCACTCATCAAGGAAGTCCATATTCACATTTCACAACACTTCATTTCATTAATTAAACTTAGAAAAACCTATAAAAAGTAGCTTAGCTTAGTTTACAATAGTTAATTAATTTCATTACACTCTTTGTTTAATTTGTTAATTAATCTTAGTTAGCTAGGGACTAAATAATCGACCCTTCAACTAGATAGACCTGAGTTAGCACTTAGCATCATTATAGTGCATAGTTAGTCTAGTTTTATTTGGTAGCCCCCACGACATGGCTTGTCAGTCAAAAAGTGTAAAATATTAGATTAACAATAATTTGTTGGTAAAATAATTTCATAAAATTTATTAGTAAATTTCCAAAAAAAAGTTGTAAATATAATTTAGACATTTAAAAAAACTGACATTTTTTTTATGACCTAATGAAAAACTAACAGTTGCATCATGTGAAATTAAATTTAAATATTTTATTTGATATTTATAATCAAACATTTGAAATTTACAATTATTAAAATCAAAATTTGTGATATATTTTTTTAATTTATTGGACACTCAATTGTCTTTCAATTGTCTTTTTTAGAAAATACTTGTCATTCACCCAATTATTTATTGGGTAAATTTCCTCTACAGTTAGAAGATCTAGATCATATAGTGAGTGAAGAGCACGGACAATGCTAGAGTTAGGAATACGGGTTTGCCCGAAAACTAGATGGGGCAGGTTGGTAATGTCCACATCTTGGCGTGCTGAAATAACAACAGCCTGACCCCACCAAGGTGGGTTGGAGGTATTGTTGTCAAACTCGCGAGTTGACTCTCCGAATTTACCGTTTTTACATTTCTACCTTACTAAATCAAGTTAAGTTTCTAATAAAATCGTGTCAGCTATAAACTCAGATAAACTCACGAGTTTGCAGACCAAATTTACCGTTTTTACGTTTGTAACTTACAAAATTGAGTCAAGTTTTTTCAATTTTGTCATCCTCAACGGCTTTATATATGAATTTTAAAAAAATTTCTTTATTAAATATAATAAATTATGAATGTTGATATATTTAATTTCAATTATTTGGATTTAAAATACATTTAAATTAAATTGTTGTCATTTTTATATTTTAATTATTTAATTATACACTATTAATACATATTTAATAATAAAAGTAAATTCTTACGAGTTTACCGATTTGAGTTTTCGATATGAATTTATGTCACTGTCACGAATTTGCTTAGACTCGTGAGTTTGACAACCTTGGTTGGAGGGGTAGCCGGTCGGCCAGCCTATTAATATTTTTAATTAAAAACTCAAAGATATAGGGGAAAAAGTTGGCCTTAATACTAGTATATCTTGTTTTAGTAACAAAGGAAAAAGTCAAAATAATATATTGTGAAAATTATTTATTGAGATGCCACAATATATATTAGAAATTGATGTTAGCGAAGACGTGATGCTTAATTTTAGTATTTTACCCACAAATACACTCTACATTTTTTTTTTTTTGTTCTTTGCATTAAGCCTTCTGATATACATTACTTCTCATTTATTTGTATCCTGATTAGTCATTATTCTTTGTCATCTTTCTTCTATGTATTCATTTTCTTGTTTATTAGTTGTATTCATATTTTTAGAATATCTTTGTATGAAAGGGAAAAAATGTCATGACTCCACTAATTTGCATTAGGCATCAGGAAGTTCTTGATAAGGCAATTTTGTCTTGAAAGTTTAAAAAATGTGACAATATTGTTCTACCCTAATGGATCCAAACAATAAACTATTAGTTGATCAATTATGCTGAGTTGGCATGTCTATATGGCATTCACGTAACCGTTTTTGGACTAAAGAACATTTTTGCCCTAGAAGTTTTCACAAAAGAAAGCTGTGGGCACTAGTAAGTTTTTCGAGGAGGCAATAACACCCTGGAAGTAATAAATTCTTGGTTGATGTTTTCCATATCTAGGACTCCATCATAAAGCAACAAATGATCAAATAAATTGAAAAATCAAGAAAAATAAAGAACCCATAAATCCAAACACATATATATGGGCAGAGAAACCTATAGACCATAAACTTCGCTACCATCTTTGAGGCAACCCAGAAACTAAGCAACGAATCAAAGATATAACGTTTGGTTCAAAGATTGCGAACAATCATATATAGACACCTTTTCATTGTCATTATGATCCTTCATTCTATAAAAACCCTCAAAATATCATTCCCTCACAAACATTCTCCATAGTGTTGTGTTGCAATGGCCATGTTGAGTTTATTGCCAGAGTCACTTCTCTTCACCATCGTCTCTTTACTTCCCATCAAGGAAGTAGCCAGAACCTCCATTCTCTCTTCATGCCCGGCGTTCAACCACCAACATAGGTTTCAACGAATCACTGTAGTAGCAATGGGAAAAATATGAGGAGAAAAAATGGAAAAAAACTCATTAAATGTTTAAACAATTTTTGTCCAACTCTTATAAAAAAGATTAAGGCGATTCAAATTTTGAACTCTTATACAAATGACTGGAGGGAGTAACCGTTGGTTTTTTTCAGCATTATCCTCTTTTTTTCAAAAAAGAAGAGTGCATCTATAAGTCTAGAAATGTTTTGGTGTTTCCCAATCTCAACCATAAAATTCTGGGGATTCACAGGGGATCACTTTGAGTATGCCTTGTTTTTTTTTTTTTGGTCAAAAGAGTATGCCTTGTTAAGTGACAACTTGGGTTTAGTTTCTAAGGAGTAAACACTGGCGATTTGAAGTTAGTGGATCAAATCCATAATCTCCTACATACAATGGAGCTCCAACACCACATTTCACTATAAGATCTACATCTCATCCCAATTTTTAAGAAAATTTTGGCTACTACTTTTCCCGTGGAAGAAAAAAATATCTTCAAACGAAATAGTTCCTACAAACATCCTCAATTTTCAAGAATTTTGCCTTCTTATTTATAGGAATTATTGATAATTTTGATGGGAATGCAAAGAAAACAAAAATAACCCTTCACTTGGATAAATTGAAATTTCAATCATATCAAATAGCTAAGAGGAAAAGTTTGAATTTTTTACCTTTTGGTATCCCATTGATATGATTTTTCTAGGACAGCAAACGCTTGTAGTAGCAATGTTTGGATCATCACCATCATCTTCATTGGTGTTGGATTCCATGGGTGATTTCTTCATAAAAGATAGGGAAGATAAAATTTTAAGACGAAATTTGATGAAGATTGATCTGCAAGTTTGTGTCTCAGCACATATAGGTTAATAAAATTTATTTTATAGATGAGAGATAAGGCATATATGGAAAGATAAAACCGTGGGTTGTCAAATCTGTGTGCTCTAGAAGTTTCATCAACAATTAGGTTTTCAATGGATAAAAACAACGGCCGTCAACGTAATATATTTTAAAATAATGGGCTATTAAAATTATGGATTGCTCAAAATGTTTAAAATAGACGGCTTAGATTGATTGAGTGTCATCTCCAGCTAGTATAAATAAATAAAATGTATCTTATCATTAAATTAAATGATATGTGTAGTGAATAGGTTGCCCGGTATATGCAAGACATATAAGGTTTATATTAAAGAGGTGAAATTGTGTACTAATTTGGAAGTTTCAATATAGTAAGCAATGAAAACAATTTACTTTAAAATAATGTGCTATAAAAATCGGGTGCTTTGGAAGTTTCATATTAGATAGCTTGAAATCATCCTTATAATGGATATGGTTCAAATTCATTGAGTCATCACTAGCTAGCATAAATAAACGAAACCCACCGTGTGATTAAGGTTGAAATATTGTATATTTAAACTTGAAGATGATGAGGTAATTTAATCATAGATGTTGCATCGTCTACATCTCTTTTACAATCTATATATAACTGAATATTGTTCTACCAAGTCATATTTTCAAAAAAATGGCTCTCTTACTGGCTTCTCTACAAAAACACTGTTCCTAGGGGTCAAATGGCTCCAAAATATCAATATAATACTCCAACAACATTTTTCATAGGGGTCATATGCAGGGGCGGACCCACACTGGTGCCAGTGTGGGCAAGTGCAAACACTAAACTTTTGATAATATATATATATTGAAGGAGTTCTACATCAACTTACCTAGATGGCCTAGTGGTTAAAAGTTTGCATAGTTTATTGGCCATACTGACCCCTGTTCGATTCCTTCAACTGCATATTTAAAACAAGGGCAACCCACAACGTATGGGTGGGTTGCACCCTAAGAGGATAGGGTCTACCAGTTGAGCTACACAACCTTTCATTTAGGGGAGGCGCAAAAAAATATAAAGAGACACCTTTTATTTAGTTTACTTATCCATAATTTATTGATTACAAATACGTATTTTCATTCTTTGGATGTTAATTTAATTAGTTGACTCTTGATTATTATTTTTTTATGTTAAGTTGAAGTTTTTTTTTTTCCTTTTATTGTTTATATTCTTTTGTTTTTCAATGCGTTTAAAACTTTCTTTAAAAAAATTTTTCGGGGGCATCGCACCACTAATTATGTACCTACAAACCTAAAATCCTAGGTCCGCCACTGGTCATATGCCTCTAAAATATTAATATAATACTATGGAAACATTGTTCATAGGGCTCGATCGAAACTAGGAATCAGTTATGATGCCGATCTTTTAGATATGAACCATTTGGTCGTCCTACCATCCATATTTTATATTTTATATTTTAATTTTTTTAAAATAAATTATTTTACTAAGTATAGTATCTAAAATAATGATAATCTCCTAACTAATATTTTTTTTCATTTAAAAAACACCTCCTAAAAAATAAAATATCTGAACTGTCTAGATGGGAGGAGCAATTGGTGCCTATCCTTTGGTAGTATATTGAAGCCCCTTGGTTTTTTTATAATCCTTCTCGTCCTATTTATAAAAGTCCAATAACCGAAGTATGCGGTTTAAGAAAATGGTTAAAATTAACAAAAAACAATAAGTACACATCTAAAATAAACTTCTTTTTCCAAGCATGCCCTTATTAATAAGAGGACAAGTAAGAGAGAGAAATAGAGTAATAATATAATGAAAGTCAGAAAGAGAATGCAGTATGCACCACTACAGAAAATCTTATATTTTAGACGGTTTTGAACCGTAAAATATATAAGCGTTAATTTTTTATATTTTAGTGTTGCTTCCGTAAAATAATCTGAGAAATATTTTAAGGTTCTTTAGTTATCACCGTAACTCTTGGTAAATAAGGGTAAAATATCCTCATAATATTTTATGATTATTTGTTAATAACAGTTGAGTAAGGGTGATTTTTAAGAAAAAAAAAATATATTTACGTCATATGAATATAAATACCAATTTACATAAATAAATCATGCAAAAAAAAAAAAACCAATACTTTTGCAACTAGCAAACTATTATTGGTTATAAAAAAATTACAACCACTAATATGAATTATATTTAACCTTCAATTCAAAAAATACAACACCAACTTCTTATATTTGGGCTAATAAACGTTCTGAACTTTGCATTCATCAACATATATAAATACAGTTATACGAAAATATTATTGAGTGGGATTAATTTCATCCACATGTATGTAGAGTAAAATTTTACAAAACTAAACTCATATTAGCTAGTAATATAGATATAGAGTATCATATTTTTCATTCTGTAGAAAAATCTATAAACCCTGCGCCTAGTTTCGTTCTTGAAGAGTGGCGAGAATTTCCTTCTGTTGAATTTGTTCCTCAGCTTCCAATCTCTAGTGGAGTTCTCAGAGTTATCAATCATCAAACACTCACCGTGATCCCTGTTTTTGACACTGCAGAAATCACAGGAAGGTGACTGAAGAAACACACAAGGAAGATATATTAGATATGGTCATATACGTGTTAGAAATATTTCAAAACAAAATCTAAAAACACTTTTTAACAAAGTATGAAAACCGAATCAACCCAGGGATTTTCTAATTTCGGTTCATTCTAAACAAAAATTGAAGAAAACTTCAGGCAAAAGATTAAGGTAATTCAAATTTTTGACTTTCAGACAAAGGACCAAAGGGAGTAACTGTTGGTTTCTCCATTTAGTATGCTCTTTTTTTCAAAAAAGGGGAAGAGTGCATTTGTCTAGAAATGTTTTGGCGTTTCCCAATCCCATCCATAAAATTCTTGGGTTCGCATGGGGGATCAGATTCAGGATGCCTTCTTAAGGAACAACTTGGGTTTAGTTTATAAGGAGTAGACATACACTAGCAATTTGAAGTAATTAGCGGATCCAATCCACAACCTCCTACTTACAATGGAGCTTCCACATCACATTTCACAATAAAATCTACATCTCATCTAGTGACAGACCTAGAAATTTTAATGAGGGGGAAAATAAAAAATATTATATCATAAATAAAAGTACTTCAAATACAATACAGACCTAATATACAAAAAAAGTTAAAAAAAAATATATTACAGAAATTAAGATCACATCACTTGACTCTTACTCTACGTGTTTTCATATTGTTAGACCCATCTATAATTGAATCTCTGTTAAAACTCAAAACAATTTCTTTTTCAATGCATCTAATCAAAAAATCATCAAGAAATTGGTCTTGCATTCTATTTCAAACCCTATTTTTGATTATCTTCATAGCATAGCAGATAAAACGAATTAATCGTCAACTTCACTCAAGATATTTTTAAGTTCATCCCTTTGTGATGCAGTAAGCTGCAATGAAGATGGAAAGATGATATCAAACTTAATTCTCATGTTTCCTTTGTTGCCTGGATTGCTTGCCGAGGGCATGCCTTCATCTTGGACCACCATCTCAGTGTCTGCTGGCGTTTCACAACTTCTGTCATAGAAACTTCAATTTCTCTTCCATCCAACGTTGTAACTTTGGTTGTTTTCCCAGTGAGAGCCTCAAAAAGTGATATCTTTTGGGTTCACCATATCATTCCCTACCCTTTTGAAAATCTTGTGAGGGTTGTCTTCCTGTACAAATACCAAATCAGCAGGAGAAGGGGATCCTGGTTCTTGGTTTCCTTTTCCACGAAATGTTATCTTTGTGCCTTTCTTTCAACCAAGCTTCACTACTTTTACCTCCAATATTTTTTCCCCTTAAATTTTAGAGAGCGGCCAACCCTACCCCCTAGTTCTGCCTCTGAAATTTTTGGCTACTACTTTTCCTGTGGAAAGAAAAAAAAACCTTCAAATGAAAAAATTCCTGCAAACATCCTGAATTTTCAAGAACAACTTTGCCACCTTATTTATAGGAATTATTGATAATTTTGATGGGCATGAAAATAAATCAAAATAAACCTTCACTGTTTGAATAACTTGAAATTTCAATAATATCAAATAGCTAAGAGGAAAAGCTTGAATTTCATACCATTTGGTATCCCATTGATTTGATGTTTCTAGGAAAGCAAAGGCTTGAAGTAGCGGTGTTTGAAGCATACATCACCATCACCATCATTATTGGTGTTGGATTCCATGGGTGATTTCTTCATAAAAGCTAGGGAAGATAAAATTTGATGAAGATTGATTTGCAATTCTGTGTCTCAACACATTTAGGTTCATAAATTTTATTTTATAGATGGGAGATAAGGCATATATGGAAAGATAAAACCGTGGGTTGTCAAATCAGCGTATTCTAGAAGTTTCATCAACGATTAGGTTTTTGGGGGATAAAAACAACACGCCGCCAACATAATATACTTTAAAACAATGGGCTATTGAAATTATGGAACACTCAAAATGTTTAAAACGAACGGTCCAGATTCATTGAGCGTCATTACCAGCTAGCTTATAAATAAAATGCATCGTGTCATTAATTTTCAAGATATGTGTAGTGAATAAGTTGTCTGCGGTATATACAAGACATATAAGGCTTTTTAAAAAAAAAAAAAATCAAGAAGACATAAAAGGTACAGAGAAGTGAAATTGTGTACTTTGAAAGTTTCAATATAAGTGCAATGAAAACAATTTACTTCAAAACAATGAGAGATCTATAATATCCTGATTTTTGCTTTACTAAAATTCCTTGTGCAATGTATATATTTAGTAGAATGGAACCGTGAAATTTTGACCGAATGCTTGATTTTCCTGAAAATTTAAATTTTGGGATATATATTAATATAAAAATATTTGACATGGGATTGATATTTCATTGACTATTTGGACCATAATTTTGTCCAAAAAAATGAAATAAAGAAGGTTATTGGGATATTTCTTTTATAAGTATACTTATGGGTCAAAATGTCAACAATGACTTCTTTTTGCTTAACTTAGTGCCATATGTCATATTTGATCAAAAAGAAAAGAGAAGGAAGAAGGGAAGAGAGAAAATTAATTGATGCACATGTGACATGTCCTAATAGTCAAAGGTGTAACTAAGAAGCTTCTTGCCTAAGCCCTTGGATTTTAACCAGGTGTACACAAGGGAAAGGCAAGGAATTAAGTGATATTGACATATGTTAAAGTACCTCATGAAGCTACATACACACTCCATATTTCATCCAACAAACAGAGGAATAGGAGGCCATATGGTGGATACTGACAATTGAAGATTTCGGATCAGGCAAGGGCTATTATTAGTTGTCTGCAATAACTTTTGTAATAGTACTTTTAGACATTGTAAAGAATTTGTACAACTTTATGAGAGTTTCTGTTGTAATCAAGTACAATATATCAGTATGTTATGCTATTTCTGATTGTCTCTAATTATTGCCCAACAAGCTTTGCAATAATACTCTAATAATTATCAGAATATTAGTAGGGTATTACACGAACAAAGGGGGTGCTTTAGAAGTTTCATAGATAGCTCAAAGTCATCCTTATATAATGGTTGAAATTCAATGAGTCGTCACTAACTAGCTAGCATAAATAAATGAAACACACCGTTTGATTATGCTTGAAATATTGTATTTTTAAACTTGAAGATGATGGGGTAATTAAATTATAGATGTTGCATTATATTGTCTAAGTCTCTTCTACAATTAAGATTGCAAATCCAAAGCCACCTGGACTTCATCAAAGCTAACAATAGTTAGATTTGAGGTTTCGTATCTTCATGTGAGACTTGATGTTTGTTTAGAAATAACAGTAGTACTCCTGCCTATGCCTTTAACATAAGATCGAGTTTAGTGTATAAAGTACATGTTATATTAAGGATAAATAGTACTCCCTCCGGTCCTAATTATAAAAGCAAATTACCAGAATTTGGAGGAATTAAGAAAGGAAGTTAAATTAGTTAATTATGTGTATTTTCCTAAAATACCTTTACCCAAAATTTAAAATGACATTAAGGCAACTTATTTTTGTGACATGATCTTGGCATCTAGCAGTTTATAAAATTTATAAAATGTGATTCTAACCTTTTCACACTAACACTCAGTGACATGAACAAAAAATGCTCTCATTTATAAATACACTTATTATATAAAAGCTAAATTAATTATGAGTATATAAATATAATTTATATATGGAACAAAACCTTTTACAATTATTATTTTATATAAAAAATTATAATTTAGGTGTATATGACATTAATGAATTACAAACATTATTTACTTTATAAAATATATAGATTTATTATTAAATTATTATTGTCTTTAATTATTATTGAAAAAGTATAAATAGGGGTATTATAGGAGAAAATTGACAAAAGTTAAAACTTGCTATTATAATTAGGACCAAAACCAACTCTAAAACTTGTTCCTATTGCTCCTATAATTAGGACCGGAGGGAGTATTCTATTTTTATAATATATATTATAGATGTTTTACTTTTTAATTTAATATATTGTCGCCATCGACCATTGAGACTAATGTGTTTTGATTAGCTTTTTGAAAGCCCTTCTAATCATATAGGAAGATTTTTATCTTCTTATTATTCTGCTATAGAAATAGTTATGTTTTCAAAATTTTTTAAAAAATTGGACTCCAAATTTTCAGATTCTATTTTTTTTGGCCGTACCCAATTTTTTTTGAATTAGGGAAAGCGAAAGAGAGCAAAAGAGGGGGAAAAACCCATCTTCTTCGCGGCCCATTAACAGCGAAGAAAGCATAAGGAAGCAGGAAGTAGATTGTGTTATTTCTTTCTTTGTTTTTTTTTTTGGGAAAATCCCTCAGGTTCTAAGTACTAATAAAATCTTAAAAAACTCTCAAAAAAAAAAAAAAATTATATGTCAGAAAACAGTCCTAAAAAGCTGTTAATTTCCCCTATGAAGTTGTTAATTAACAAATTCATATGTGAGATTCACAACTTCTTAAGAATTTTTTGATATCAGAATTCTTTATAGGACTTTTTTAAAATTTTGTTATCTTTTGGATCTGAGAGGATTCCCCCCTCGTCGGGAGCTGAGAGGTCCAGATCGCCGTTTTGACGCAACAGATCTACCTCGTGCTTTCAGTTTTGAAATCTCCTTCCAGTCGTCATCTTGCTTCTCTTCCTCTCGGTTAAATTTTTTATACAGTTGATCTTCTGTTTCTTTGATTCAGTTTGGTTGGAGCTTTCAGATTTTCTTGAATCGATATATAGACTGTTGGCTCAAATTGGGGCATTGGGGTTGTTCAATTGGAGCTTTGATTGCAATCCAATCATATTAATATGATTTTGTGACCTGAAATTTTTCTACGACCACTGAACAATTTCTTATTCCAAAGACTGAAAATAGAGTCAACAGAGATGAGAGATTTTTTGACTCTGATATTTCTTTCTCTAAAATAGCGCCAAGAGAGGGGAAATTTTTGGAGGGAAATAACTCACCTTCGGTCTTGCTGAAAGTTTATTTTCCTCGAGTCAAACGCAGACGTTTCACCTGCTGAAAGTCGCTGATGTGGTAAGAAGATCAGAGGTAATTCTCCATAATCTAATTCGGATGATTACTGTTTCTCTGGCAAGCTGATTTTTTCTTCTGATGCTGTAAGTTCAATCTATCCAGAATCTAAAGGGACTCATGAGATCTCTTTTTCCTGTTCACGTATTAAGGCAGTCTCGATTTCTGTGTATGATCCTTGACTTTTTAGTTCGGATTTTTATGGTCTCATGTTTGATCATCCTTGACATCAAAGTTACGATTCAAGTGTGATTTGGCTAAAAATTAGCCCCACTGATCTTCAACTTTGACATTTGAAGCTTAGATTCTAGATTATCTTTGTCCTCCTTCGTTCTGAAAATTGAGGAAAATTGCATCCATAAAGCTAGCAAGATGCTGGGCTTATTAAGGAAAATGAGTAGGAGGCTGGTCTTGAAGCATCCAATTGCTCTTGTGGGCATGCTGGTGTGTGTTAGTTGCCTTTTGATTGTGATCGTTACTGTTCTTGAGCTTCCAGAGGCGTTGCCTAGAAATAGGGAATGGGGATTTACCATCCAACATTCAAATCCAAGAAAGTGCCTCAGAATTTCAAATTAGATAAATTTGGAGAAATGATGGTTGAAATGTTGCCTCAAGATCTTACCTTTACAATTTTTATTCCTTCAGAGGAAGCTTTCAAGCGTGATTTACATTTATCTGTAAATGAAAGCTTGGTAACAGAGAAATTTAACGATACCTATGCAATTCTCACTCGTATATTGGGATTTTCAGCTGTCCCTCGGGAGCTATCTTCAATTGATGTACCTCTTGGTGAGCTGGTGTCCTATGATTCTCTATCTGGGTTCCAATTATACATCTCAAAAGACATCAACAGAATGCTATTTGTGAACAGGATTCGATCAAAAATCACAGATGTTAGAAAGGGTAGGATTGTTATGCATATTATGGATGGCGTTATTATGGATTCTGACTTTGAGCAATCTGTTCTATCTGATGATACTGAGGAGTAAGGAGGATTGTCTGTTTGCTGTTTTAGATATACACTTCTCCGAACTGAGGAAGGATCCTTGGATCCTGTGAATGGACATTCTTGCAGCGAATGAGAGATGGAGCTGTGACAAATCATGAGATGGTGGTTGCAGAACTTATTAATGATCGCAGTTGGAATATAAACCTTCTCTTAGGCGCCACTCACCCACAGAATCTGTCAATTGTACAGAATATTTCTCTTTCTCATGCAGGCAGAACTTACAAGTTAATTTGGGCAGCTATCAAGGATGGAATATATAATGTTAGATTGGGGTATAGAGCAGTGTTACAAGCTAAGGAGGAAGAAAGAATACCTATCCGTGCTGGTGTGCTTCCACTTCAGTATCTCTCAACTCAAAGCTCTTCTTCAGTATCTCTAAACTCAAAGCTCTGGCGAACAGTTTGGAAGCTGATTGTGCTTCCAAAAATTAAGAGTTTAGTTCTGGCGCGCAGTGAATAAAGCACCAGCCTCCATTATGTCCTATATGTGGTAAGGATGATGAAACATTAGAACATCTCTTTTTATTACGCGGTTGGGCTCATATGACCTGGTTTGGCTGCCGAATTGGTTTGTTAATACTTAATAGACCCATATAAAATCCAATCTATTGAGATTTGGATGGAGCGGCTTTTTCTTGTTGACTTTGTTCATTGGGACTTTTTCAAGGCATATGTAGCCACTTTGTGCTGGTTTATTTGGAAAGTGAGATGTAAAATGGTATTTGAGATGGTAGAGCCTAAGCCCCAAGTTGCTACTGATCTGGCAAACCAGAGTATTAGTGAATACTGGGACGCTAATGCCCTGTTTGCTGCATCCATACTTCCTGCCGGAATCTAAAACTGGCTATCAATGGAGAAAACCACAGGTTAACACCATTAAAATTAATTTTGACGGCTCCTTTTACAAATGCACTGGCAGAGTTTGCATACATACAGTATTTTTATCCTTTAACAAAAATAGGTGGCATAAATAAGGGTAAGTTCAGTTGGAGGGTTGAACATACATACACCCAGTTCTGATATAGATTCATACTGAATCTTTTTCCTTTAAGAAGAATAGGTGGCATTATTATTATTGTCTTCATTTTTCCTTATATGAAAGGTATAGAGGTTGTATCATAACTTAAGCCAGCTTACACATGTAACAAAAGTTTGCTGAATTAGTCAACTTGGCTAGTTCAATTGGTAACTTCAAGCTGATTTGGCAAAAAATTGATTCTTGATTTGATTTGTGGCAGACTGGTAAGTAATATTTTGTTAGCAGGTGCACCTATAGAATTCGAACTACCTGATTCAAGTACAATATTCATTATTTATGCATCAGATTTGAGTTTTTTTTTTTTTCATAGTCCACTGCTTTTTAAGATGATGCTGGGAATCATGTTGCTTCAGTAAATTTCAGATTCTCTCTTAGAAAAAAGAGAAAACATTAGAAGCACAACTTTGTTTGTTTTAACTAATTATGGTGATGATGCAGTTTTCTGTAATATGTCTATGCATGAAATCATTAGACTAATGTAGAAACCCATATCCATACAAGAACACAATCATCACTCGTCATGATTCCTTGCTCGGTTGAAAATGCCGTTTTTTAAAGATTCTTCAAGAATAATAATGATATTGATGATTTTTTTTTGGTCTATTGCAAAGCAAAAATATGGCTCCTTATCTGGATAAGGTCAAGGTCACTCTTTATTTCTTTCACCTTTGTTGCATTTAGGCCCACTCCGTAAATACTCTAAGCACCTGTCCTGATGTCAAAAGGAATTCTCTGATTGACCTTGTAACATTACCCAAATCTGACACTGTTTGTGTGTATAAATAGTTCATGATTTTGAAAGATCGAGAGTAAAGACTTCGCATATGATTGATAGGGTATGACTTAAGTATGTGTATTGTTACATCCAGAGTGGCGGAGCTAAGAATTTATATTTATGGGTGCACAATTCGTGAGGGGATTTGGGGGCAGCGCCTCCGAAATTTTTTTTTAAGGAAAATTTTAAATGCATTAAAAATTAAATGAATATAGAAAAGAAAAGAAAATTTCAACTTAACATAGAAAAAAATAATCAAGAGTCTAACTAAATGAAAATTATCTGCAAGAGCTCCTTAAGAAATATGGAATGGATCGCTGCAACAGAACTGATACCCCTATGAGCTCAACGATTTTTGTAATATTCTAATTTTTATTTTTAGGATTTATTTATAATTAAAAGTGAAATTATATATGATAAATGTATTTAATTTATAATTTTTAAAAATATATAAAAAATGGAAATAGTGGTATTTTGTTGTAATTTTTTTCCCTATATTTGTGGGAGACACAATTAAAATGAATGATGATTCAGTGAGACCGTTTGATTCATTGTGAATTGCAAAAAGGAAAAGAATAATACACACCAGAGGGGATTCGAACCTGGCTCAATTCTGAGGCATGGCATTAATTTACCACTAGACTATTGGTGATTCTTCATGAAGATCTCCTTCAAAATATATATATTCTAAACTTTTATGACTGCACTTGCACCCACAAACACCAATGTGGCTCCTTACATCCGAACTGACATAAGTGTTCGGCATTGAACTGGGTTTTTAAGCTTTTTCCCCCCTTCATCTTTTGAGTTTATTTCATCGTGGATCAGAATTTTGATTCCCTAGCATCTCTGGAATGCTTTGTTTTGTTCATTTTCTGGCATTTGAGTTTGCTAACTTGTGCAGCTTATTTGTGTTCCATTTCAATTTGCACTTGCAAATTGTCTATGTGGAAAAAAGAGGAGGTTGTTGTTAGTTTCTTCACCTACTGAAATGGACGACTCTGTTGTGTATAGGTAATATGCACAAAAAACAATCAGAAGGTCTTACTTTTAAACCCATTTCAGCTTGTTGACTTTGGTTTTTTTTTTTTTTTTATCCCATTGTTACTCTAAATTCGTACTCACATCAAATACTTGAAAACTTAAAAGCATGATTCATAATTACAGTGCCTATGTCCCTCAATACTCTTCTGGTGGATTCCAAATCGGAGGCTTCAGAAGCATCTGGTAATTGATTTTTTATAGTATTATCTGGTATCAAGTTTGAGGTTTGTAACTGTCTCTCTCAATACAAGTATCTCCTCTGAGACTCGAAGATGAGATACAAAGGGATCTAACGGGTTTTTATATCGCTAGATCAACTCTATGTTAGTAAAACATCTCGTAATTAATTATAATAATTCTGGAAAAAGAAAGAAAGAATTGGACAGGGATGGATAATTCTCTAGTTGAGGGGAAATTGATTATTAATGATAATAAGAATTAAGGGTATGTTGGTGGACTATGGTCTTTTGACTTTTTTGTTCATAACATAACCTACCTTGAAGTTAGGCACCCATGATATCAACTATGAAAATCCCTGGATTTTGACAATAAAATGTGGGTTAAGACATAAAACAAGGGCCTTTGGAGTTCAGTCATTCTGGCTCGTTAAATAAATTCAAGTGACGATTGATTTGGATTCATCAAGTTTTGCTTTTGCTCATAAATCTGTGTGTAACTGTGTATGTCATTTGCTCATAAATCTGTGTGTAATTGTGTATGTCATATCTGGGTAATCAAGTTGATTTTGTGCCTTCACCTCTAACATAGCGTATAACTTTGATTTGTGTGCACATGGTCGCCATTATCTGTTGTTGAGATTAATTCAAGTTAGAGGCCAAAATTATGTACCCAATTTTAATAAAAGAATTTTGTGTAAACCAGACAAAAAATGTGGAGCAATAGATGTTCACACATAAGTCATTTTAACAAAACAAAACAAAAACAAGTCATTTTAACAAAAAACTTGGATCAGTTTACAAGTTTGTATTTAAACTCACATAAGTCCAAGGCATTTTATAGATGGTTAAGGTGCAATTTTATTAACAGAGTTTTTCCTGAGAGGCGTCTGGTACAAATAAGCTTTGAAAGGGACAAAAATATCAATAAACAACTTTAAAGGGTGAACATTCATAAAAACTATTAAATTTGATCAAACAACTTTTAAATTATAAGAGAAGAAAACCCTAATATTTTTTTTATAAGAAAACTTTTAGGTGGCCATGGGGTAGACACCAGTACCACATCAGGGCCAGAGCATGCCTCCAGGCTCAAAAAGCGTTTACAGAGGTATTTACAGATCGCCCACCAAACGAGGCCCTCATATCGACCAACGGATATCAAACCTCCTTCCTTTTGGGATGAAGGCCGACGCCTTAGCCAACTATACCAATCTGGATTCATTTGCATCTTAATCCTTTTATAAATATAGATAAGTTTTACCGTAAAGCAAACAATGAACTTTCAAGACATTGTGCCCACTAAAAGTTTCATATGAAGTTAGGTTTATGATAGGAAGAATTGAAGAATATCGAAAGAGTATGCTCTCCAAGTTTCATCAAATGACTTAAATTCTTTAGTATGAATGATTAAGATTCACAAAGCCATCCATTGCATGAGTGAACAAAATATACCATTTTGTATAAAACGTATACCATTTTTGTGTACACACGTATTCAAAATGTGAGTTGAACCTCGAGATGATGTAACATACAACTACTTCCTAGATCTATTTCTCATGAACAGTTGAGATCAAACAACAAAGTAATGTAATTTTAAAAGCAACATATACTATAGCATGCTTTTTATCCTAGATGTAAAGAAAATAAAATAAACAAAAGTATAATTTAATTCAATGCATAATTTCCTTTTTTCTTTGAATTAAATGGGTAGATATTAACGACCTTAAGTTATAAGTAGGATTAGACCCGCAATCTCCCTCTCATAGGAGAGTTTTCTTGTCTCTGGGGATGTGAGGCCTCACGCATTCATTGCATAATTAATTATACATTTCTCTTGGTCAAATGAAAAATGTTTCCTATTTTTAGTTATAGAAACCAGTGAAGTATTAACTTTTCTTTTTTTACTGATAACGTACTAAGACTACATAATTTGGAGGTTTTTAAGGGTTTATCAATTAGAGGGTTTAAATTGATTCTTTTTGGAGAATTAGATTGTAATACCCTAAAAATCACACTTAGGGTAAATATCAAAATTGAGTAAATAATACCTATTAAAAATAGGTGAATATGAGGTCTCGAACACCTTGTATTGAGTTTACCTTGTTGTCAGGGTAATTTCCCTTGAAAAAGGATAATTTGCAATTAGGTCCCTAAGACGTTTTTAGATTTGCAAATAGGTCCCTAAACACATTATGGGTTATAAATACCCTGTGAAAGCTATAAAGGAAACAAGTAAAAATCTATTTGAAATAGGGAAGGATATTGCCCCTAATTTAGGTAATTTATTAAGTTACAAACTTGGAAAATTTGTGGAAGAATACTCAAAAAGTAAGGAAATGACCGAAATACCCCCGTAAATGCTAAGATAATACAGGAGACATGAAAACAAAGATTTCAATATAAAATTAATGAGGCATTCTAATTAAGAAAATTATCAACAAGTGATAATAAAGTAATTAGGTAATTATTGGCTAATTACTTAAGCATAAACGAATGAAATTATGAAATAATTATTTAAAGCTCAAAAATTGGTGGTTTTTGGCTTAAAATTAGTAAAAACATGTTTGCTAATTAATTGGAAATTTTGGAGAAAAATAGTTGAGTTTAGGTATTTTTAAGCCTAAATACAAGAATTGACCAATAGGGAAATTTTGTAAAGTTATATAAAATAATTATAAAATAATTATTTTATATATTCTTAATTAATTATATAATTAATAAAAACGAAAATTAAAAAAAAAAGAGAGATCAGATGTTGACCGAAAATTGGATCAAGAAGAGGATAGGAATTGCAATTCTAATATCATGATATATGTATACAACTTGCAATAGTTTATTATATAATTAAATTATGATGAATAGTAATTCAAAAATTAGGAAACGGATCCTATCTAGAGATCCAGGAATGGGAATTCCAAAGTCAAGGTAAAATATTGATCAGTGAGTTTTTACCTTTAAGTGACCTCTTCCGGAAGTTAATTCCGAGGCCGTTAGCGCATTTTCCTAATAAGACGAAATAGGGAAAAATGCAGATAGGCATATTTTTGGATTTAAAGAAAATAAATTCTAACTCAGTATCTGGAAATGAGTTTGAAATTATCTGGACATATTTGGAATCAGTGAATTTTTCTGAAGAAGTTGATGCTTTCAGAAATGCGTTCTGAAACCGGACGCGTTCGGACACGTTTTTCGAGAAAACCGCAATCGGATCATTGGAACCCTGTAAGGGACTGAAATCTAAGTTAAATTAGATATTATTGATGAGGAAGATAAGATCTTCAAAGTTATGAATCCAGAAGTTTGAGATTTCTCCGAAATCACGCGAATCGGGTACCGATCGGGGGAATTCTATTAGACCGGGCTATAAAGCAACATAAGTCAATACACTTGGAACCACTCATTTGCAGCCACATCAGCTCTCCAATTCGTCCAAGAGGCATGGATGGACAAGAATTATACACCAATTTGGTCTTGATTTTCCAAGGTTGTAAACAAAGTGAAAAATTCCTTATGTATCCCTTAGGTTTTCTATAAATAGGCATGTCTTCCCTTCATTTTTCTTCACACCATTTTCACCTCCTTTGGCCGAAATCTTAGAGGGAGAAAGTAGAGAGAGAAGCTCTGGAAAAATTCTGGAGAAGTCTTCAACGGGTAAGTCCTCCGGTCTTTAGCTTTTTAGTTCGGTAGTTAGTAGAATTGTTAGATAGATTTAGCAAGTAGGAGTGAGATTTCTACTATTGTTTTAGGCCTCATTGCATTGAAAAATATGCCTAGTAGGGATTAAGTCCGAAAGTTGAAGTCTTCGTAGTTCTTTCAATAGTTAGAGTAGTAATGCTAGAGTAGCCTTTATTTTTTAAAGTATGATTAGATATCATATGATAGGGCTATTTTAGTCTAGAATTTCGAAAATCATAATTGCGTCGAAGTTCTGGCGAAATTTCGGGAAGAAAATTTGTAAGAGTAACGAAGTGCTGGCAAAATCCCGCCAATTAGGGGTATAGGGGCAAAATGGTAATTTTTACCTAAAATGCCAGATATAGTATCAAATCACTCATAAAAGTGATATTACTCTTATAGGACGTCAGAAATCCTAGTTTGCTGCCGTTACTGTACATCCAACGTGTCTTTGCTGTCGGACAAACCGTTTTTCCGTCGAAAGTACAGTTTTCGCCAGAAACATCTACGTACATCAACGAAGGTACGTCCGCGTACTGTAACACTAACTCTGATATTTATGGTATGCATGTATGTGCTATGTGTAGTGTATGTGGTAGTTGATTGCTCTGTGATATATTATGTACTGTTGATATGTTCACGTTTGCTAAGGGCCACACATTATATGTGCTATTGGGATTCGACTGCTATGGGCCAAACGTTGCTAAGGGCCATACATTGCTAAGGGCCACACATTTTATGTCTTTGTTAGAATACGTTGCTAAGGGTCACACATCCGCTCGGGGGCTTATGTGCTATTGGGATGCGCTTGTTGTATGTGATACTTATGTTGTTAGTGATGTGAATGTATGTAATGCATATGTTGTGTATGTAAATATGAGATTAACCGTTACCTGAGGTCCGGATGCATCGGATCTCAGCTCTTAACCTAGCGTCAGGTTCCGGAGGATCGAGGACCAAGGAGAGAGGCAAGCAGCCCGAGTAGAAGACCCGGCTGAAGACTTCCTTTTTGTTGTTCCAGCGGAAGCCTTTCTTTTGTTATATACTTTTGAACCACGCGGTTTCTGTACCGCTGTTGTAATTAGCCAGACTTACGGGCATTTTATATATACATATCAGTTACTCAATCGCTCCGGTGCTCTACTCTGATCATTTTAAAATGATGTTTGATGAAAAAAAATTTTATACTGCTTTTGAAAAGTTGGGATGTTACATACTGCTTTTGAAAAGTTGGGATGTTACATAGATGGTCTTCCCGAACAGGCCTTTTATTTGGTAGGTAATATCGATGAAGCTACTGCGAAGGCTACGAACTTAGAAATGGAGAGCAAATTGAAGAAATGACCTTAAATCTTTGTGTACTGACCCCAAATCGAATTGTTTGTTATATCACTTGACATAAGATTATGTCAAGTCACCCCAAAACTACGTCATTTTGGGAGTTCATTAATCCCCTAACCCCAAAACGACGTCGTTTTGGGAGTTAGGAGAATTAATGAAGGGTATTTGGTGTTTTTGTTTTTGTATTTATTACATGAATTTTATTAAAACACCCTTTATTAATTCTCCTAACTCCCAAAATGATGTTGTTTTGGGGTTAGAGGAATTAATGAATTCCCAAAACGACGTAGTTTTAAGGTGACTTGACATAACCTTATGTTAAATGACATGACAAACGATAAACTCATTTAGAAATTGGTAGATTTTGACAATGAAATATAGTTTGTGACAGTAACATTTTCACTACAGCGAATCCCTTTTCATTGCAATGAAGCTCAACTAAGGCTTTGTTTGGGAGTTTGAAAGGAAGGGGAAGGAAAGGAATGCAAGGAGAATGGAGGGGAGGGGATGGAAGGGAAATGAAGGATATCTCATTCCCTTGTTTGGGAGTTAAAAAAATAGTAAGGGAGGAAGATGGAGGATTAATGAGTTATTTTTACCATTTTATCCTTTTCTTTAATAATTATTATAATTCTTCTATTTTTCAAATAAATTTAAATTTAAATTTTCTAAAAAATTTATTTATGTAATTTGTATATTCAAAAAATTATTTATGTGGTGGTGGCGGCGGCGGTGGTGGCGGGGTGGTGGCGGAGGTGGTGGTGGTGGCTGTGGTGGGGTGGCGGCGGCGGTGGTGGTGGTGGTGGTGGTGGCGGTGGCGGTGGTGGCGGCGCGGCAGTGGCGGTGGTGGGGTGGTGGTGGCGGCGGTGGCGGGGTGGTGGTGGCGGTGGTGGAGGTGGCGGCGGTGGTGGGGTGGCGGTGGTGGTGATGGTGGCGGTGGCGGCAGTGGTGGTAGTGGGGTGGTGGTGGTGGTGGTGAATAAGGGTAATAAAGTAATTATTCTATTTCCCCTCTTAAAACCCCCCATATTGGGGGAACTTTATTTTTGTGAAGAAGGAGGGTTTTGGGGGATTTGTAAAAATCCTTGATGCCCCCCTCCTATTTTTAAAACTTGCAAACAAGGGAAGGGACTACCAAAACCCTCACTTCCCTTTCCTTTCCCTCCAAAATGGAACTCCCAAACATAGCCTAAGAGAATTGGAGAAACTATATACGTGAGGCTTGGAGAAAATTAACCAACCCTTAATGTCAAATGCTGAGTGATTAAATCTACAAAACTTCATAGCAAAAAAAAAAAAAATATATACAAAACTGAACCTGGAAACTATCAGCCTGTTTAGCTAAGCTAATATATGAGCACAATAATAGAAACTCTACGCAAAAAAACTCAGAATGAATATTCCAGTTGCTTGCAATACGACACGACAACAAAGGTGGTTTCTTCACTAAATCCCTCGTACACAATCGGATAATACAATGATATGATGGTTCCAAATTAACATGTTATTACTGTTTTGATTTCTGTAATATATAGCTGCTGGTGAATCAGCTACCTTCTTATATGCTTTTCAATATCAATTCTCTGCTTTCTTTCTCGACACATTACAAGAATGAAATCCCTGCTGTAAGTTCTTGTAATGCCAGGAGTTACATGAGAATGTTACGTTCCCTTTTGAATGATGTGGCTGTCAAACAAAATTTAAGAGTTAAAATTAATATTTTCAACGGTTCGGGCAACATTGCTTTGCTTTTTAGACTTTCAAAGGGTCATTGATGAGCCAAACAAAAATTTCGGATATATACCTGAGTCATGACTCCTTCGAAAATACTTCTAGGACAAAAATGATCCTGAAGCCTTATTTTTAAAAAGGCAAAGATAAGATAAAACCAATTAATTTAAAATTGAAAGAATATGAATTATATCGAACAACTCAGAAAAAGCTGAATCTTAATAACTTTTGGTATTCCATTGATGTGATCTAAAAATGCAAATCCGAGTCGAAGCTGCTAGTAGGGGTGAGCAACGGGCGGACGGGGCTGCCCCGGGGGTAACCCGCGTCCCGCCCGTTTATTTTTAACGGGGACGGGGCAAAACGGGTATGGGGCAAAAACCCGTTTAACCCGCACAAAAGTATGACGGGCCCAAACTGGGCGGGCTTAACCGGGAAAAATTCTACGGGTTGCGGGCGGTTGGGCGGGTTGCGGGCCGCTTGCTCACCCCTAGCTGCTAGTTCAATTCCCTTCTTCATCACCATTTAATTTCATGATATCTAGAGCAAATAAAATTTGGTAATTATCAATTTGTAAGTTTGTGTCTAAAAGTACACAAAAGCTAATGGCATGAGACAAGTAACTGTTAAGGTGAAGAAAACAATGGGCTCTGGCGGGAAGGGGGGGGGGGGGTGCAAAAAAAGAAAGAAAAGAAAGAAACAACGGCTCAAAACAGTGTGCGCCGTAAGATTCATCACATATATATGAGGTGCATAACTAAAAATTAATGGGTTACCTCAAAAGAATTTGATTTGAAAATTTCATTAAATCACTCAAATCCATATCCAATGAATGATTGAGATTGCAGAGGCATCAATGATATGAGTGAAATTAAAAAGGGTGATTTGAACCTTGCACTAATGCAAAAAAGAGCTTTAAGACCGTCTCATTTAGATCGGATTATAGAGAATCAGGTCTTAAAAGTATGACCGGTGACAGTTTCGTAAATATAAAGAACTTTTTGGACCGGATTATAAAGGATCCGGTCTTAAAAATATGGCCGGTGGCACTTTCGTAAATATATAGAACACTTTTAAAACCGGATTATAAAAGATCCGGTTTTAAAAGTATGACCGGTGGCAATTTCATAAATATATAGAACACTCTGAAGACCGGGCTATAAAATATCCGGTCTTAAAAGTATGACCGGTGGCAATTTCGTAAATATTGTGAGAAGACGCTGATTAGAGATGAGTCCGAGAAAGCGATGATTTATTCCTTCGCTTAATTGGAATTATATACAAATACTAATAAGTAAATAATCTTCTGACTTAGGTAGTTCCTATAATCTAGAGATTACAATCAGGAACATAATTACGAAATTCAAAAAACCATGATCTGCTAACTTAAATCCTAAAATCTCTCTAACAACTTAATTAAGATGATTACAATCAGGAATTTAATTACGAAATTCAAAAAACCATGATCTGCTAACTTAATTCCTAAAATCTCTCTTAACAACTTAATTAAGATAATTTCACAATATAATCATATACGCTAACTAATTAAATCTTAACTTCCAACAAATATATAGAACACTTTTAAGACCGGATTATAAAAGATTCGGTCTTAAAAGTATGACCGGTGGAAATTTCATAAATATATAGAAGACTTTTAAGACCGGGTTATAAAAGATCCAGTCTTAAAAGTATGACCGGTGGCAATTTCATAAATAAATAGACTGGTGGCAATTTTGTAAATATATGGAACACTTTTAAGACCGGCTTTTTGAAACAACCGGTCTTAAAAGTATTTTATATATTTACGAAATTGCCACAAAAAAAAACTAAATTCGCTAAACCTGTTAAGTTCATAAGTCTGCTTTGTCTTCTTGGTGATATAACATTTGCTTAGTTATAGATTCAACGAGTGTCCCAAGAGCCTCACGGGTCAAATCCTCAGCAAGAATGTCATCCTCTTCTTCTAACCTACTCGCAATCTTTGTAAGTCATCCCAAGAGCCACACAATCAAATCCTTAGCAACATTGGCGGTGAGATGCTTCGAGGGTTTTGCGATGACGTCGATTCCAATCCTCAGCAACAACGAAAGCGTACTACTTTGAGGATTCTGGACGACGGCGGCTCCTTCCTCTTTGATCTATGACTCCTTCCACGCCGCCTTCGCATAGATCCGACTTGAAATCAAACACAGATATCTTCTTGCTTAAGTCTGTTATTTCCTATCTTGACCGCTCCTGCTCAGATCTGGACTTCGATTTTGGTTGCTTGAAGCTTTGCTAGCACCAAAAGAGGATCCTGCTCAGATTTGGTTGCTTTAAGCTTGTGATTTTTTTGTAGATCTGGACTTCAAATTCGATTTTCATGGTGAATGATTTCTGTTTTTTGTTATTTTTTCTTTTTTCTGGACTTTATAATCATCTTTTTTGTTTTTGTTGTTGTTGTTGTTGCTTCCAATCTTCTCTTGGTTCTTCGTCGTTGATGACGGAGGGACATTCAAAATGTTGCCAGATCTGGTGATTTGAGACCTGTTGTTTCATTTGAGTTTTTTATTATTATTATTTTGAAACACTTTTAAGACTGGATGTTTAAAATGTCCGGTCTAAAAGAATTTCTTTAAGACCGGTTCGAGTTCGGTCTTAAAAGTGAGACTTTTAATACCGTCTGGAACAAGACCTGACGCGGGTCCGGTCTTACGATGCCTCTTTTGTCCGGTCTTAAAAGTCTTTTTTCCACCCGTGTTGTGATCATAACGTGGCAAATATCTATTATTTAAGTATAATGAACAGTTGGGATTAACCAATAAAGTAATATAATTTATTATGAAAGCATTACTAGTGTGATCCTTATCAAAGATATGACAAATCTTAGGTTTATAATCAAAAAACCAATATGTGCTACAAAAATAATATGTTTTCTATATTTAATCAAATGACTCAAATTTCTTAAATGAATGACTGAGATACAAAACAATTAATTGTATAAGAGGGCAAAACGTAAAATTTTAATAATATTGAAAAGTGTGATATGAACATCGAGATCATGCAAATATAACTATTTTCAGGGTCTCACGAATAGTTGAGAATAAACAACTAAAATAGTGGGCTTTCAAAGTAGTTTGATCAGATATTAGGTTTATGATAGAAATTAAAAACAAAGGGACTATCAAAATATGTTTACTTTTAAAGTTTAATCAAATGACTCAGAATCCTTATGATGAATGGCTGAGATTGGTAGTCCTTAACTGCATAAGTGGACAAAACCTAATATTTTTTTTTATAATGTTTATAAGTTTTATTTAAACGGATCATGCAATATATATATATATATATATATATATATATATATATATATATATATATATATATATATTATTGTTTTCAAGATCTCACAAATAGTTGAGATTAAACAACTAAAACAGTGGGTCATCAAAATAATGTGTGAAAGTTTCATCAAATGTTAGGTTTAAAATAGAAAAAACAATTGTGCGCAATCAAAATAGTGTGATTTCTACTATTAATCAAATCTTCTTAATTATTATTGTTTTTAAGTGAATTATTTTTTGATTGTTGTCTAAAATATACTGAATAGGTAGAAATCGAATATACAGCAAGAAGATACTATTTAAATAGCACAATAAGAATCTGTATTATAGAAGCAGTACATACAGAAAGCATACACCAAATCTGTATAATGTGGAAAACTCTAAAACGAACTCACAAGACTGCCGATGATGGTAATGAACAATGCAGATATCCGGGCCCAACGTACGTTGTGTCCTTAAGACAATTTTGCTCCCTCAATCCGGATGCCGAAGGTTTCTGAGCAATTGTCTCCTAGGATAGAGCAGATTATACGTCTTCAGAATGAGGGCTCTGTCAATCTGAAGCCCAAGCGAAGCCAACGAGTCTACTTTCGGAACGCACAGAATGTATATGCAGTATGAGTGTATTTCGAAAAAACTAGATCATATTCTGTGACTAGGCGCCTATTTATACTCAAAACTTGATCGATGGACTCGTCATTTGCGGCCGGTGCGTTGTGCAAACAGACGCACTGAACGGAACGAATGTGCGACCCGCGTCTGTTGTGGCCGAATCGGTGTGTCGCACGAACAGGCGCACCAGAACGGAGCGAACGATCCGAACGGATCGAAATACGCAGCCGCTGGTTGGAAATTCTCGGAAGGGCAAAAAAAACGTAATTATTGAAAGTTCGGGGTCAAATTAGAAATTCAAAAAATAATTTATTAAAAAATTATCTTTTTTATTTCACACACGCGCGAACCGGACCGGGCGGGCGGGTGACCGACCGAACCGAGTCAGCCGGATGGACGGCGGCGGCGGCACGCGTGTGTGGTGGACCAAGGGTCACCTAAGTCCTCACCCCTCCACAAAAGTGGGTTGGCCCAAGGGCCCAATTTGTAGGAGCAAGGTTGAGGCTTATATACCCTCAAACTTCTCTCCAACTAATCAATGTGGGACTTCTATCCACACACACATTCCTTCTTCATTTTTCCTATTCTTTTCCATCCTTCTTCTTATTCATAACCCATGGGATTTTATCCTTAATTCCAACAATCCCCCACATGGATAAGAAGTTAGTCCATCATGACCAAATGCAAATGATCATGTATGCAAAGTGCGATTCCTCTACGAGTAACAACTGCATCGAGAAAGGTAGGGGTTGCCTTTGAACCTTCTCTAGTAAAACCTATCGGATATACTGGCCAATCAGTGGACGCGCTGTCTTGAACCGTTGACCGTTTAGTGTATACCGAGACAATAGGAGTTACACAGTTGCTCCTCTAGCATCGTTGGTTCTCATGCTGTGTCCGTTTTGGCCCTGGACACCGCCTGGTTCTGTGAGTGTTCTAGAGAATCGGCCGTTTTAAATTCTCATAGAAGCGGCCCGCACTTCACACTCACATAGGTGATTCCTTGTGATGTAAGTCAACATACATCCATTGAAACCATTAAAAGCTTAAAAGCTTACCCTTATATATATGCACTGTCTTGTTTAGGAATGAGTATGAGTTTAAAAACTCCACAGTGTTAACAGTCGATCATCACTTAGTTGTCTCTTTGAACCTAGTTCGTGGGATCTCCACTCTTCTAGGTAGAGTTACCGCAATGATTAACAATGAATCGGCCTTAAACCCATTCCTTTGGACAAATTTTTAACTAACTCTCTAGGAATCCCTTTAGTCAATGGATCCGCTATATTCTCTTTTGATTTGACATAATCAATTGAGATGATTCCATTCGAGAGTAACCGTCTAACGGTATCATGTCTACGACGTATATGTCTAGACTTGCCGTTATACATGACATTCTTGGCCCTACCAATAGCTGCTTGACTATCACAGTGTATACATACTGCCAGTACTGGCTTTGGCCAATTAGGAATGTCTTCAAGAAAATTACGAAGCCACCCAGCTTCCTCACCAGCTTTATCTAAAGCAATAAATTCCGCTTCCATAGTTGATCTTGCAATACAAGTCTGCTTGGAAGACTTCCAAGACACAGCACCCCCACCAAGGGTGAATACATATCCACTTGTAGACCTTGTGTCATTAGAGCTGGTGATCCAATTTGCATCACAATACCCTTCTAGGACTGCAGGGTACTTCTCATAATGCAAAGCAAAGTTTTGAGTTTGCTTTAAGTAACCCAGAACTCTTATAATAGCTCTCCAATGAAACTCATTTGGATTACTTGTAAAGCGACTCAACATGCTTATTGCATAAGCAATATCAGGTCTAGTGCAGTTCATAACATACATAAGACTGCCTAGCACTTGAGCATATTCCTTTTGTTTAACAGCTTCGCCAGTATTTCTTAATAGTCGAAGACTAGATTCGACAGGGTTCGATACAGGAGCTATATTTAAACTCTTGAATTTCTCAAGAATTTTAGAAATATAATGAGTTTGAGATAAGGCTAACCCACCAGATGTTCTATGGATTTTAATTCATAAAATAACATCAGCTAGTCCCATATCTTTCATGTCGAACTTACTAGTAAGCAATCGTTTAGTAGCTTTAATCATTTGATTATTACTACCTGTTATCAACATGTCGTCTACATAAAGACAAACTATGGCAAACCCATTTTCAGTGTTTCGAATGTAGACACACTTGTCACATTCATTAATACTAAAGCCATTTGATAACATAACTTCATCGAATTTTGCATGCCATTGTTTCGGGGCTTGTTTAAGTCCATAAAGGGACTTTATTAAGCGACAGACTTTTCGTTCTTGTCCTGAGACAACAAATCCCTCAGGTTGTTCTAGATATATTTTTTCCTCGAATTCACCATTCAAGAAAGCTGTCTTTACATCCATTTGATGTAACTCCAACCCATTTAGTGCTGCTAACGCGATTAACATCCGAATGGATGTAATTCTTGTAACAGGTGAATAAGTATCAAAGTAGTCTAGGCCTTCACGTTGTCTGTAGCCTTTTACTACCAGTTTGTTTTTGAAGATCCACTTAGTTCCAAGAGGCTTATTGCCAGAGGAAGGTCAACCAACTCCCAGGTGTGGTTTGACATAATGGATTCAACTTCACTATTAATAGCCTCTTCCCAGAGTGGCCCTTCAGGAGAACCCATAGACTCTCTGAATGTTTGAGGCTCATTTTCCAATAGATAAGTCATAAAATCAGGACCAAAGGATTTTGAAGTCCTTTGCCTAGTACTACGTCTAGGTTCCTCCTCTTCAATAGTATCATTAGTCATAGTATCCTGAGATATCACAGTGTTGTTATTATCATTACTTTTATTGTACGGGAATATATTCTCAAAGAACGTAGCGTTCCTTGACTCAATAACCGTATTTACATGGATATCTGATACATCAGACTTATAAACCAAAAAACGATATGCACTACTATTATGTGCATAGCCAATAAACACACAGTCTACTGTCTTAGGTCCGATTCTTAACCTTTTAGTTTGGGAATCTCAACCTTTGCCAAGCACCCCCACACTTTCAGAAATTTCAAGGAAGGTCTCTTTCCTTTCCATATTTCATATGGTATGCTTTGTATCGTTTTATGAGGCACTCTGTTTATTAGAAAATTAGCCGTTAGAACAGCTTCCCCCTACAAACTTTGTGGTAAACCCGACTCAATTAACAATGCATTCATCATTTCTTTCAAGGTTCGATTTTCCTTTCTGCAATCCCATTTGATTGCGGAGCGTAAGGAGCAGTTGTCTGGTGTATAATACCAGATTCTATACAGAATTCCTCGAAGGGGCCATCATATTCTCCCCACGATCGCTCCTTACCACTTTAATTTTCTTGTTAAGTTGATTTTCAACTTCATTCTTATATTGTTTAAACGCAATAATAACCTCATCTTTACTATTAAGTAAATATACATAACAATATCTACTGCAACCATCAATGAATGTAATAAAATATTTCTTATTGCCCCTAGATGGTACAGATTTCATATCACATATATCAGTAAGTATTAAATCTAATAACTCGCTTGATCTTTCAACAGAGGAAACGATAACTTAGAAAAATTTGATTCAATGCATACTTGACATTTATCTTTATTTGAACAATCAACTTTAGGCAATAATTCTAAATGAACTAAATTTTTAATTGATTTATAATTAACATGTCCTAATCTTTGATGCCATAAATTAGAGGACTCAAGCATATAGATAGAAGCAATATTATTATTAATAGCACCGTTATTGGTGACAATCATTACATTAACTTTGAAAAGGCCCTCACTAAGGTAACCTTTCCCAACATACATATCATTCTTAGAAAGTATAAACTTATCAGAAACAAATACAAGCTTAAAACCATTCTTGCTTAAGAGGAATCCGTAAATTAAATTCTTGTGAATATCGACACATGAAGCACATCATTAAGTGTCACGACTTTTCCGTAAGTCATCTTTAACACTACTTTCCCAAAACCTTCAACCTTTGAAGCGTAAGAATTTCCCATATATAGTTGTTCATCTTGCTTCATAGGGTGTAAGAAGAGAACATCCATTTGTTTACACATACATGCCTGGAGGCACCAGTGTCCACCCACCACTCCTTGGTATTTCCAACCAAGTTACATTGCATTACAACTGCTGAAAGACTCATACTATCAAGCCTATCCGTAGTATTGTCAACCATATTGGCTTCGAAGTTCTTCTTTTGAAGTTCTTTGGCTTCCTACAATCCTTAGCAAAGTGGCCAAGCTTCCCACAATTATAACACTTGCCTTTGAATTTCGGCTTTTGCTAGGACCTTTGCCATGACCTTGTTTGGATGATCCCTCATGAGAGCGTTTCCGTTTCTTGGGCTTTGGACCATCTTCCACAATGTTGGCCTTTGACACTATAGGATTGCTGTCAAGTTTCTTTTCATAAATCTTGTTGTCTTCTTCTATTCTCAATCTTACAATCAAATCTTCAAGTGACATCTCCTTACGCTTGTGCTTGAGGTAATTCTTGAAGTCCTTCCAAGATGGTGGCAATTTTTCAATAAATGCAGCAACTTGGAAAGACTCACTAAGAGACATCCCTTCAGCAACCTTTTCCTTGTCAGCCGGTTGTTCTTCTTCCAATTTTGGAGCATCTTCAGTGAGAAACCGTGCCAAGTTCAAGGTGGTTAAATAGAAAAACATTTTCTGTTGCCAACTTTTAAAATCATTCCCATTGAACTTTTCTGGTTTTTCACCATGCATTGGAACAGGACCACTTGGGTTAATCGATTGGTACTTGTACTTGCCATTTCGTTGTTAAAACAAACTCGATTAATCACACGATTAATCCACAAACAGTATAATAATAATATTCACAAAAACTAAACACAGATTCAATTCAATATTACTACCAACGTATGAAACCAGCAATCATATAACTTAATATAAACTGATTTCAATTGAAAATTGTCTTAAGATTGTTGTCTAAAATATACTGAATAGGTAGAAATCGAATATACAAAGAAGCGATACTATTTAAATAGCACAATAAGAATCTGTATTATAGAAGCAGTACATACAGAAAGCATACACCAAATCTGTATAATGTGGAAAACTCTAAAACGAACTCACAAGACTGCCGATTATGGTAATGAACAATGCAGAAATCCGGGCCCAACGTACGTTGTGTCCTTAAGACAATTTTGCTCCCATTAGAAATTCAAAAAATAATTTAATAAAAAATTATCTTTTTTATTTCACACACGCGCGAACCGGGCGGGCGACCTTCCGAACCAGCCGGCGGCGGCGGCGCGCGTGTGTGGTGGACCAAGGGTCACCTAAGTCCTCACCCCTCCACAAAAGTGGGTTGGCCCAAGGGCCCAATTAGTAGGAGCAAGGTTGAGGCTTATATACCCTCAAACTTCTCTCCAACTAATCAATGTGGGACTTCTATCCACACACACATTCCTTCTTCCTTTTTCCTATTCTTTTCCATCCTTCTTCTTATTCATAACCCATGGGATTTTATCCTTAATTCCAACAAATTCTTGCCACCAGCTTTCTGCATCTCTTCTTGAAAACCCCAAGCAAATCATACCCTTCTCTCACTAACTCCTCCAACTCAAGCCCACCATCATCACGAGCATCACCGAATTCTAAATCCTCCCAAACGTATTCATCATTTGGGTGAGAGAACATGTGAAACAGAAGCTCGTATGCGGACTACTCCTTGAGGGTCGATCTGCGAAAGCCGAACACGGTGGCCAGAAAGAGAAAACTAAAAGACATTTCCATTAGTGATTGGTTTACTCGAAATGAAATAAGAGGAACGGTGGGTTTCTTTGTAGGAAGAAACTTCAGAGATATGGAAGAGACTCTGAGAGAGAGAGAGAGAGAGTGACAGAATTTGAGAGAGAGAGATATGGAAGGAAGCTTTTAGTACATGCACAACTTACATGAATTAATCACTCTTTCGGCTAAATTTTATATTACTGATAAATTTTCAAGGTGTAATATGATTAATATACTCCCTCCTTCGTACAAAAGTCATTTTACTTTTTTTTGTTTAAAGATTAAAGAAGTGAAATAAATTATGTTAATATAATATGATTCCGTGGCATGATTTTGATATGAAAGGAAGAATGAATGGATATGATTATATACATCAACATCAGAATCCATTCCGCTGACCCTTAAATTCAGCAACAATCAACCATGAAAAACACTAAGGATTAGCACTATATGAATCATATCAAACAACCCAAAAAAATAAAACTTAAATTTCATACCTTTTGGTATTCCATTGATTTGATTTCATTGAAAAGGCAAACTCCTTTAAAAGTAGCTAACATAAGTACTTTCTACTTAATTCTTCATCACCATTAGATTTCATGAGCAATTTCTTCATGAAACCCAAGGCAAATAAAACTTGGTGAGAATCAATTTGCAAGATTTTGTATGAACACAAATAAGCTCATGCCATTTTATAGAGTTAGTTAAGTTTAAAGGTGAAGAAAACAGTGTGTTTAGCAAAACAACGTGCTCCGAAAGTTTCACAAAATTCTAGGTTTATGGTTAAAGAAAACAATGGGCTAACGTAGTAGCGTGTTTTCTAAGTTTTATCCAATGGCTCAAATTCTTTACAAGGGACGGCTGAGATTTACGAACTCTTAAATTGAATTAGTGGACAAAAATGTAAAATTTTCAAAATCTTGAAAAGTGTGATTTGAACAATGAGATCATGCGATATGTAGCTGTTTTCGAGGTGTTATGAATGGTTAAGATCAAACGACTAAAACAGTGGGCTATCAAAACAATGTGCGATATATAGCAATTTTTGAGGACTTATGAATGGTTGAGATTGAACAACTAAAATAATGAGCTATGAAAACAATGTGCGCCATTGAATATTATATTAGGTTTATTATAAAAACAATGGACCACCAAAATAGTGGGTTTTATAAGTTTGATGAAATGACTTGTTCTTTTGATAAGCGGCTAAGGTTCACAAAGTCATTAATTGTATAAATGGACAAAGCGTAAAATTTGAATTTCTATAATATTGAAAAATGTGATTTGAACCTAGAGATCATGCAACATATAATAATTTCTTAGGTCTTATGAATGATTGAGATTAAACAATTAAAACAATGAACTATCAAAACAAAACAGTGTGTCGAAAGTTTCATCAAATTAGGTTTAAATTTATAATAGAAAAACATACATGGGCTATCAAATGACTAAAATTCCTTAGATGAATGACTGAGATTCACAAAATCATTAATTGATTGCATTAGTGGACAAAATATACAATTTTAATAATCTAGAAAAGTATTGTGATTTGAAGCTCGAGACCATGTGATAAATAGCTATTTTCAAGGTTTTATGAAAGGTTGAGATTAAACAACTAAAAAAGTTAGTTGTCCAAACATTCTGGGCTGAATGTTTCATCCGCTAATAAGATTGTGATAGAAAAAGCAATCAATATAGTTTTTTTTTTTTTTTCCTTTGACCAAATGACTCACATTACTTAAATGAACGTCTGAGATTCAATAAGTCCTTAATTGCATAAATGATATTCTTGAAAATTGTAATTTCAACCTCGAGATTATGAAACATATATATAGCAGCTCTTGAGGTCTTATAAATTGTTGAGATTAGACTTCTAAAATAGTTAGTCATCAAACAAGACGCCAAAAGTTTCATTAGATATATATACAGCAAAATAGTGTGTTTAATGGTTAAATAAATAAATCAAATCCCTTTTGATGAATGGCTGAGATTGACAATTGGAGGATTGGGCATACATACACTCGAATCTTGTATAGTTAATACTGAAATTATTAACCTTAATTGTCTTTCACCATAGACTTCCTTTTCTTGTTTTCACACTCCTATTTTAATTCAAATGACGGTAAGGCTTGGAAAAAAAATAAAGTTTGTTCCCAATATAGAGGTCACAGATTATAATTCTAAAACCAGTCTATCCACTTGCGGAAGTAAATCTATCTGACCCTCCTCCTGCCTAGTAGAAGTCTTGTGCAGGCTGCCCTTTATTTTTTGTTTTAATTCCAATGACTATGGATGAAATGCTCTTGTGTATTGTAGTGATGGGTATACGATGGAGTCCAGGTAGCGGAGAAAGTACAAGATTTTGGGTGGACAACTGGGTGCCCGAGGTGGGACCTCTCAAGTTTTTGGCATTCAGAGATATTACGAGGGAAGAAGAGATGCTCCCGGTCAACCATTTTACGCTGCCAGAGGGTGGGTGGCGGTGGGATTCTTTTCGCGCCGACCTACCGGCCCATATCCTACTACTCATATCAGGATGTAAGGCCCCGTCCCCCGAGGATGGTGACGCTGCTTGTTTCTGGGACTACTCGTCTGACGGGCGATTTTCGGTTTCTTCGGCCTATGAGGCCCTCTGTGATGTGGCTGACACAGATAAAACTCGCATTTGGGAGGCTATCAGGAAATGGAAAGGTGCCCAGAGGGTAAGGGTCTTCCTTTGGCTAACGGCCAGATCGAGTCTACTAACAAATGACGAACGAAGGCGGCGCCACATGGTGGAGTCTGCTACCTGCGTGAGATGTGGGGCTGTTACAGAGGATACGATTCATGTATTGCGAAATTGCACGGTTGCCCAAGAAGTTTGGCAACGACTCCTCTCGACTGCGAAGGTACGCCGCTTTTTCCAAATGGACTTTCAAGATTGACTCCTTCACAATCTCGAGCAAACGGGGCCTAGGCTTGCTAATAGTAGTAACTGGGCGAACCTCTTCGGCCTCACATGCTCGAAGCTATGGGATGCAAGGAATAAGGAGATCTTCCAAAATGTCCCAACTAACCCGGAGCGGCTGGCTAAGGAAGTAAGAATTCTGGCAGAGTTTAGTGTTCAGGCAGGGATACGTCCGGGGGTGACAATGAGTGGTAGTCAGCGGAAACATGAGAAGCTAATCAATTGGCTCAAACCACCTCCTATGTTGGTGTCACTGAATTGCGATGGGGCGAAGAAGCAGGACACTTTGCGGGCAGGGGCTGGATGCTTACTGCGTGATCATGATGGCAAGTGGCTGGCGGGATGTTGCCGTAATATTGGAGTTTGTTCATCGATCCAGGCGGAGCTTTGGGCTCTCATGGATGGTCTCGAGCTTGCCTGGACTCTTGGTTACAGGAACGTTGCGGTGCAAGTGGATTGCTTGGGGGAACTGAAACTTGTCCAGGACTCTGAGAGAGAGGCAAGCGCCTGTATCGGAATTATTAGGCAAGTGCAACGGTTACTTTCAAAGGATTGGCAAGTATCAATTAACCATGTGTATAGAGAAGGGAACCGCTGCGCAGATTTCCTGGCTACGTTTGCGTTGAAGTTGGAGGTCGGATTCCATCTCGTGGAAGAGCCACCGGATGAGATGCATGGAATCCTACGCGAGGATGCGGATGGTGTTGGTCTCATGAGACTTTGTTCTAGAATTATATGACCTGTTGTGGTCATCTCCCTTTATCAAAAAAAAAAAAAAATATATAAGCTTTAAATTTGTGAATGGGCTTGTTCTAAAATATAAATTTCATTTTGTTTTGTCAAAGCATTTATTGTGTTTGTTTGGGTTGTTCCCAACTTTACCTATTGACTGTATTTGTTGCATTTATCGTCCCTCTAACTCTCTCTCTCTCACTTATCCTCTTTACAAATAAGGGCATAGTTAGAAAAAACAATACATATTTATTACTTTTAACTAATTTTAACTAATTATTTTATAAATGTAAATCGGTTATTTGAAGCTTATATTTAGAGACGGAGAGAGTATATAATATTGACAAGACAAAATAAGTATCACGTGCAAGTTGACAGATTTTTATCAGAGTATTGGATACGAAATGAAATGATTCAGAGCACAATTAATATGCCATAGTAAAAGTGGGATAGTGGAGAAATAGAGTTTTGGTAACCCCATACTAAATAATGGGTTTGTACTTAATAATGCATTAGTAATACATCATAGATTGAAGGTTGAAGAAATCAATATATGTGCGAGAAGGCAAAGAGTGGCCAAGAGCCGTAAAAACCTAGAGGTTGACCAGCCACAAAAGAAATTGTGGAAAAAAACGAGAGTCGTCTTTTCCTTCGCGAAGAGATCCGGGGTCATTGTATTAGATGTTGGGTTAATGTGCTCTTTAGTCACTTAAGTCCAATAAGGCTTAAGTGAGACTACAGCCCAAGAACCCTATGGCCCATGTGGATTAGGGTTAGGTCTTGAATGTAGTAGTATATAAAACCACTTTTACCTCCTTGTGACGCCCAGACAAAAATAGGAGGCTTTCATCAGAAACAAACCCTAGAGGCAGACGTTCATCATCTGAACGGTTGCCCACACAACCATCCTATCCCCCTCGAGAGATAGTTTGGAAGATCGATCATAGAGCGGACTTGGACTGTTCGTGTAGAGGCTTTCAGATCACTGCATCTTTCCAGGTAATCAAAACGATGAAGGTTTTAACTTTTCCTATATCGTGTAGGTACAATTCGCTTCCGCGTTTCTGGTGAGTTTCCTACAATTGGTATCAGAGCTGAATCGCGATAAGGAAAAGAACCAGTTTTGATTTTCTTTTCATGTGATTAATTTCGGATTTTTTTTTCAATTTTTTTTTTTGAAAAATATGGCATCTTTTTCTATATTTGTTATTTATTTCATGGTAATTATTCGTTTATAATTCATATTTGATATTAGTTTTAATCGGTTAATCGCTTTAATGCATGGTTAGATTCTCTCTGTATTTCTTGATTTGTAACAAGGAGGCTAATACCATATGATTAGATTTCCTCCTTGCTGTTTTTTATTTTCTTTTGGAATTTCTATGTATTTTTCGAATTTCTGTAAAAGTTGGAGATCAAGAAACTGCAAGAAGATGAGCATTCAACACTGTCAGACACTTTTCGTGGACCTCTGGACCTTAGATTTGGACGATCCATATGTCGTTGGAAAGAGGACGGAAAGACGAACAAAATGGAAGGTGGACCGAGGCCAAGAGAGCCTCCAAGCGCCGCCACAAGCTTCTGCGAGTGGCCTTCACGCGCCGGAAGTGGAGCCGCGCGTGAGGGTGCGTGGGCCACCCTTTTTGGGTGGTTCTGGAGGCCGTGTGGTCGTCTCTCCATGGCAATTCTTCCCCTGGAGTTTCGTGCTGAGATGACTTCGGATGACGGTGAGGCAGACCTGACGGCTAGGTTTCCTCTTTTGCATCCTAGGGTTTCTCGCCAAGGAGTGGGTCTTTGGGCTTTTGGGCCCATGAATACCCTAAAGAGGCTTGAGACAGATACTATGGGCTGGACGAAAGAGGAATTCCAAAGTTGTAATTTTATTTTTATTTTAAATAGGAAAGCCATGGATTAAAGTTATTTTTTAATTATTAATGTTTTTCTTTATTGAATTGTATGAATTATATGTGCGATTAACATGATGTTTGTAATAACATGCCATATAGAATAGGAAGATGCCATATTGTTGCATAATCACATGTCATAATAGCATAGTACCTATTATGTCTTGAATCGACTAGGATAATAGTTATTATGCGAGATTATTTAGGTTATCCACTAAACTGATTATCAATTATTATGATTTTAAATTAAAATCTAGAATAATAATTGGATTAATTAATTGTGGAATTAAAATCTAGACAAATAATCCAGGAAATTTCCTAAGAGAATTGTATTTTTGAGAGTAATTTATGGGTTATTTAAAATGGTCATGTGAAGCACACTCTGCCAATCATGACTAGATTTTAGATACCTAATGATTTCAATTATAGTTGTTGATCTTAGACAAAGAATACTCTAAATTGAACAAATTCTTGGAAATTGAAAATTCTAAATTTTAAAATATTGAATGGGTGAAGGTTTTAAATAAAGCATTTAATTTTAAAACCTACGGCCCCCAATTGTGGGTTTATTAGTGAAATGGTTATTGTTGAAGCCCCATCGGATAAGGATAATTGGATTGCGCTAGATTAAACCCTAATACTTTCACAATTTTAGTAAAGTTTTGCACGGCCCATCGTCGGCAACACTTAGACACTAAAGATAATTTTGAAAGTAAACAATGGTTAATTACATTCAACTGTGGTAAAATTGTTAACCCTCCCATCGAGGCTCTGGCAATGGAACTGAAGGCCTAAAAATAACAATATTAGTTTTACAAGAATCTTTCCCATCGTAAGTCTTGTAAAGATAACTAATGGATTGTTAAACAATAAACGAATAGTAGTTATTAGAATCTACTAGCGCTATATCTGTTTTTTGTTAATTATAGTTTGTAATTAGTGTGTTTTTTTTCCTTATTTTCAGAAAAATGTCTCCATTCAATCCTTTATTAGCTACAATCTTGAGCCAAAAACCTATGGATTGTACAAACTACAAACAATGGAAAACTAATTTGGATATTGTTCTTCAATATGAAAAGCTCAACTTTGTTCTAACTACCCCTATGCCAGGAAAGATGGGAGAAGGCGAATGTGGCAGTTTGCTGCTATATTTTGGCCAGTCTCGCCAATCACCTTCAGGAGCAAGTAAGCATGATTATATTGAGAGTGGAGCAACAATGCTCCAGACTCTTGATGGCATGTTTGCTACGTCTAGCAGCTCTGCTAGGCAAAATGCGCTGAATTCAGTCACCAAGGAAGTGATGTCTGGAGGAAGTGTGCAGGATCATTGTCTAAGAATGATAGCAAACTTCAAGAAGACTGATGACCATGGTGTCAAGTTTGAACAAGAAGTAAAAGTTGACCTTCTCTTACAATCACTGCCTGAATACTTCAATCAATTCAAGATGAATTATAATATGAATAAGATGAATCTTGACCTCACTCAACTGATGCACGAGCTTGAGAGTGCTGAACAGTCTCTAGTCAAGCAGGGAAGTGCATTTTTTGCTAGTGAAAGTTCTGTGAAACCCAAGGGAAAGAACAAGAAAAAGAAAAAGAAGAAATCAGTGTTACAATGAAGCAGCCAAAAGGCAAGTGCTTCAAGTGCAGACAAAAGGGGCATTGGAAGAAAAATTGCCCACGTATGAATAAACCAGGTATGGTAATTTACATGTGATTGAGGCTTGTTTAGTGGAGAATCACGATGATAAATGGATCGTTGATTCAGGAGCCACTAACCATGTTTGTTACTCTTTGCAGTGGTTCAAACATAGCTTGCTTGTAAGTAAAAGACAAAGAGATTTCAAGCTTGGAACTGGGGCGCTTGTGTCTGCACTAACAGTGGGACAAGTTATTTTATCTTTTGATAATTGCAGAACTTTGGTTTTAGAAGATTGTTTATTTATTCCAGAATTTCATAGGAATTTAATTTCTGTTAGTTGTTTGGATAAACATGGTTTGACGGTTCAGTTTAATTCCTAAGTTTCAATAAGAAGTTCATCTTCTTTTATTTGTTCTGGTGTAAAGTTTAATGGTCTTTATTTCCTTAATCCTGTTCCTTGTGAAGTTAATCATGTTGAATTAAGAGATGTTGAGCATATTAATTCATCAAAGAAAAGAAAAGTTTCAAATGAAACTTATCTTTGGCATTTGAGATTGGCTCATATTAACTCTAACAGGATACAAGTTTTGGTCAAAAGTGGAATTTTAAAATCCCTGAACTTTGAACCAATACCAGTATGTGAATCTTGTTTAGAGGGTAAAATGACCAAGAGATCCTTCAAGGCCAAGGGAAAACGTGCCACACTTCAGCTGGAATTGGTACATACTGATGTATGTGGACCAATAAATGTCCAAGCCGAGGCGGGTATCAGTATTTCATCATATTTACTGATGATTACTCTAGATTTGGACATGTGTACTTGATGCGTCACAAGTCCGAAGCTTTTGGAAAATTCCAAGAGTTCAAGGTTGAGGCGAAAAAGCATCTTGGTGTTCAAATTAAGACTCTTCGATCTGATCGAGGGGTGAATACCTATCTGGAGAGTTCAGGTCTTACCTGACCAAAGAGGGGATAGTTTCACAATTATCTTCTCCAAGGACACCCCATCAGAATGGAGTTGCTGAAAGCAGAAATAGAACCCTTTTACAAATGACAAGATCTATGCTCAGTTATTCATCTCTTTCTGATTCATTCTGGGGATATGCCTTAGAAACTGCTATGTATCTATTGAAACTTAGCTCCGTCCAAGTCGGTTTTAAAGACACCAATAGAATTGTGGAAAGGGTGTAAGCCCACCATGAATCACATTCGGATTTGGGCTGCTCCGGCACATGTCTTGCAATAGAAACCAGATAAGATGGACTCACGTACTGAAGTATGCATGTTTATAGGCTATCCTAAAGGAACCAGAGGTTGGTTGTTTTATAGTCCAAAAGAAAAGAAGGTCATAGTGAGCACTCACGCGACTTTCTTAGAGGAGGACTATATGGAAAATTATAAGCCAAGGAGTAAGGTTATTCTTGATGAGCTAGTCTCAGATCAAGTTTCACCGCAACCTCAGGCGGTTCTAGCTTTTATTCCTGTGGTTGTTCAAAGAGGCGAAAATATACCTGAACATACACAGGAACCAGAGACAGTACCAGAAGTTCAGCATGATGATGAACTTATGGAAGAACAAAATCATGAATTGGTTAATCCACTTAATGAGGGTCCTCATCTAGAAATTGTTAACCCACATAATATGGACCCCTGTAGATGCACAACATCAAGTGCGACAAAGTCGTAGTGGGAGATTGATTCGTAAACCTCGCAAGATATCTCTTGTTGGGTGAGTCAAATCGGGATGTCATCATTGATGAAGATGATGATCCCACGAGTTATGACGAAGCACTAGGAGATGTTGATGCTCGGGAATGGCTTGAGGCTATGAATCGTGAAATGGATTCTATGAATTCCAACTCGCCTTGGTCTCTTGTAGATGCACCTAAAGGGGTAAGACCCATTGGGTGTAAGTGGATTTACAAGAGAAAGAGAGAATCGGACGGGAAGGTTGAAACCTTCAAAGCTAGATTGGTGGCGAAAGGGTGCTCCCAAAAAGAAGGTGTGGATTATGAAGAAACCTTTTCGCCGGTTGCCATGTTCAAGTCCATCCGGATTCTCTTAGTCATTGCAGCAAATCTTGATTATGAGATTTGGCAAATGGATGTCAAAACTGCTTTTCTAAATGGAAATTTGGAAGAGGAAATCTATATGCAGCAACCAAAAGGGTTTATAGCCAAAGGGCAAGAAGAAATGATATGCAAGTTGCAAGGTCCATTTATGGACTTAAGCAAGCGTCCAGATCATGGAACATCAGATTTGAGCAAGTCATTGAGTCTTATGGTTTTGAGAAAAGTCCTGATGAGCCGTGTGTGTATAAAAGGATCCAAGGTAATACGATATCTTTTCTAGTACTTTATGTGGATGATATACTCCTTATCGGAAATGATACAGAGGTATTGTTAGGCATAAAAACCTGGCTGAGCAAGCATTTTGGTATGAAGAACCTGGGGGAAGCCAATTATATTCTTGGTATTAAACTCTTACGAGACCGGAAGAATAAGGTTTTGACATTATCCCAGGCAAATACATCGACAAAATACTTTCCAGGTTTAGCATGGAGAATTCCAAGAGGGGAATCATACCCTTCAGGCATGGGATTCATCTCTCTAAGGAGCAATCTCCTAAAACCCCTGAGCATAGAGAACACATGAGTAGGATACCTTATGCTTCAGCAGTAGGTAGTCTCATGTATGCTATGCTTTGTACCAGACCAGATATATGCTATGCAGTGGGAGTAGTAAGCCGGTACCAATCTGATCCTGGAGAGGAACACTGGGTAGCGGTTAAACATATACTTAAGTACCTACGGAGAACGAGAGATTATATGTTGGTCTATTCTAGTGGGAGTCTTCAAACCATTGGTTATACAGACTCAGATTTCCAAGGAGATATTGACTCAAGTAAGTCCACCTCGGGATATGTGTACACCCTTAATGGCGGTGCCATTTGTTGGAGAAGTGTAAAACAATCATGTGTGGCTGACTCTGCCACAGAGGGTGAGTATAGAGCTGTTTCTGAGGCTGCAAAGGAAGCTGCATGGTTAAAGAAGTTCCTAACGGACCTTCAGGTGATACCAGGTGTTAATTGTCCTATCACACTTTACTGTGACAATAGTGGGACAGTAACACAGTCCAAGGAACCAAGGTATCACAAGAGAGAAAACACATACAAAGAAAGTACCACTTGATCCGAGACATAATTAAAAGAGGAGATACATTGGTAGCAAAGATAGCATCAGACGAGAACCTTGCTGACCCTTTTACTTGAACGTGTGTTCGAGAGGTATGTTTCATCTATGGGTCTTAGGAGGATTCCAGATTTGCTATAGCTTTAGGTAGTTGTTATTTCACTTTGTTATTTTGTGTTTTTTTTAGCAAGACATTATGACATTGCATTTTTTCTGAATGTTAATAAATGAGGTATGTTTTCATTTATTTCGCACACTATTTACAAACTCAAAGGTCCGGATCAATTGTGGAGTATATGATCATATGGATACGTTCATAGAGGACATGGTCATAGGTTCTCACAATTGATGAATAGGTTCACAGCTATTAAATTAAGTTGGGCACTTTATTTAGGCTGCAATATTTTATGAAATGGTTTTCTCCGAATCATTATAAAATATTGGGTTAAGGTGCAAAAATAGATATGTGCTTTTTTTCGAGTAGCGCCCAGTAGCAAATGCTTTTTTCAGGTGCAAAAGTAACTATGTGGTTACAAATTAGATGCAAAAATAGCGTTTGACCGTTAATTTTGACTTTTTTTGCTGACTGGACGATGACGTGGCATTTCAAAGGTGCAAAAATAATTTTAGGATCTTGAAAAAATATTTCAGGTATTGATCGGTACTAAAAGGATACTGAAAAAAATATTTTAGTATACTGACTGGTACTAAAAAGTATTTTCAGGATACTGATTGGTACAAAAAAATATTTCATAATTTTGAAAAATTATTTTAGTTTCTTGAAAAAATATTTCAGGTATTGACCGGTACTAAAAGGATACTGAAAAAAGATTTGAAATGCCACGTCATCGTTCAACAAGAAAAAAGTCAAACTTAACGGTCAAACGTTATTTTTGCACCTAATTTGTAACCACATAGTTACTTTTGCACCTGAAAAAAGCATTTGCTACTGGACGCTCCTCGGAGAAAAGCACATGTCTATTTTTGCACCTTAACCCTTAAATATTGGTGTGAGTTAATACTTACATTGAATGGATAAAGGAGAGATTTGATTAAAGTTGTTCTTTCTTTCATAAGGAATCAAATCTCCAGATAACTATAGTCATGTAGTTGCTCTTAATCCTGAGTTTATTTTAAATAGGTAGTCGAATAGTTTTCATTCTTTGATTTACCAACGGGTGAGGTTTGATCTATATGACGGCCAAAAACTTGGTATTTTGGGATTGAGACTATTTGGTTATCGGTGTTTATGAGATAAACAACAAGGAATTTATAGGAAGTGTCCCCTTGATATGTTTCGGTACTTGGATATTGAAGACACTGGCCAGTGCATGTAATCCATTAGAGAAACTATCACAGTTAAGGGAAATAAATAATTGATTGGGTTACGAAAAACTGGTCAATCAAATTATAGACATTCTATAAAGGGGTAATGCATATTCGTGTTATAAGAGTCATTATTCTTGGAGTTCACGTTCGGGCTTTTAGTGGAGTAGCACCGAACTAGATGATCTTCTGTAGATTATCATGAGCCTTGATAAATGACAAATGGTAGATCCCCAGGCTAGCTCGAGATAAGGGATGGGGTATATTATCAGATGATGATGGCTTATGGGCTACATGGTCTTGGGTTTATGAACTCAAGTTTGTATCTTAAAGAGCAAGTGGGAGATTGTTGGGTTAATGTGCTCTTTAGTCACTTAAGTCCAATAAGGCTTAAGTAAGACTATAGCCCAAGAACCCTATGGCCCATGCGGATTAGGGTTAGGTCTTAGATGTAGTAGTATATAAACCCACTTTCACCTCCTTGTGACGCCCAGACAAAAATAGGAGGCTTTCATCAGAAACAAACCCTAGAGGCAGACGTTCATCATCTGAACGGTTGCCCACACAACCATCCTATCCCCCTCGAGAGATAATCTGGAAGATCAATCATAGAGCAGACTTGGACTGTTCGTGTAGAGGCTTTCAGATCACTCCATCTTTCCAGGTAATCAAAACGATGAAGGTTTTAACTTTTCCTATATCGTGTCGGTACGATTCGCTTCCACGTTTCTGGTGAGTTTCCTACATTAGATACGTTATATCATCCATCCAACCGTCATCAGCCGGGTGCTTAGCAGGAGCAGGAATAGCATCGGCCTATATATATATATATATATATATATATATATATATATTCAAAGCATATGCATTTTTATATGTGTATGAGCTAACCAATACCTATATCCACAATTCTTATAAGTGTGCTATCACTGGAAACTTGAGAACGGGATGGTCAAAGTTTTGAACCCAAGATCTAAAACTTTTAAGTGTCCAAAACTAACAAGAGATTCTAAGGTTATATGCTTCATGAGGGTATATGGATGAAGTCCACCGTGTGTTTGATGAAATGGCTATAGCATATGCTGGTCCCTTTTGCCATCGATCAGGTTTTGCCTTATAAGTCATTACATTTCCACTTTTGCATATGTTCACCAGGAATCCACCGTCAATGTCACAAGTAGATATTTACATCCTCAACAGTTATGGCTAAAAAAATTAAAATGACAAGAGATCAGAAGTTATAACAATCATATCAGAATATAAAGTTAATACATTTTTATCTTTATTCACTAAACATAAGAGTGACAAGATTGATACTCTATAATGTCTTCTATGATTTTGCCGACGAAGATGTTAACTCTCGCCACCAGCTTTCTGCTTCTCTTCTTGACACCTTGTAAATCCATAAAACGCAGAAGAGGAAAGTGGTCGCTCCCGTTGAAAACCCCAAGCAAATCATACCCTTCTCTCACCCACCGTCATCACGAGCATCACGTTGTTCAGCGAACCAAAATGCAGCAGTTCTCTCACCTTCACCTCGCCGTTTTTTTCATCTTTTGTTTGATCTTAGCCACCATTTGCAGACCGATTCTAATTCGGAAATCTCCAAAGGAGGCAATCCTCTTGGGTGAGAGAACATGTGGAACAGAAGCTCGTATGCGGATTCCTTGATGGGCCGATCTGCGAAAGCCGAACACTGCGGCCAGAAAGAGAAAAACAAAAGAAATTTCTGTTATTGTTGTTGGCTTTACTGGAAATGAAATAAGAGGAATGTTTGGTGTGTTTGTAGGAAGAAACTTCTGAGATATGGAAAAGACTCTGAGAGAGAGGGAGAGAGAGTGAGAGAATTTAAGAGAGAGAGATGTGTAACATCCCAAATTTTAAGTTTTGAAATTAGAATATCTTATGGAAATTAAATATGAAATTTTGTATGGGCTCGAATTGGCTTTGCAACGTGGCTTAGATATGTTAATTGTAGAATCTGATTCTGTAGCTATTATTCGATTATTAGATGATTTGCAGGAGTCTGAGTCACCTGATTCTAGTCAGTTAAAACAGATTAATAGGTCTGTAAAGAAGTTCTCAAATATTACCTTTGTGCATTCTTTTAGGGAGGGTAATAGGTGCGCTGATATACTAGCAAACTATAGTCTGAGGCAGGAGGTGGATAGTGCTGTTTTTGATAGTCCTCCTGCGTGTGTACAGCTTGCTTTGGACAGGGATTGCATGGGGTTTGATTCCCCAAGGTTGGTTGATGATGGAATAAAAATGGGCTAAGGCCCCGCATTATTACCAAAAATAAAATAAAATGAAATTTTGGCTTAAAAAAAATTATGAGAATAATTATTTGAGATAAAGGCTTAATTTCTTTTTTTTCTTGAAACACCCAGGAAAAGAATAAATTCAAGGAATATTTGGAAGGGATAATTTATGGTCTAAAATAAGTATTAGAAGTCAAGGGCTATTTTTCCTTGAATTTTTAGGAAAAGAATTATTGAAGTATAATAGCTAAAATTATAAATTAAAGGAGAATATGGAATTTGTGGTCTTAAGGGATGACTTTTGAATGGGTCCCAGAACACTCACCTCCCATAATTGCATGGAGACCATCACGTGACTATATACTCTTTCATTTCTCCATTAATTCATTAGGTATACAATTATTTGGACAAAGAAAATCACGTGGCCCTTTATTGCTAAATGGGACAAGCAAGACACCCATACATTAATCCATTAAGCCCATATAATCAACAAAACACTCCAGCCCATTCGAACCCAACTGCAACAAACAAACCTAAAACCATTTATTCATTAAATCCAATATCATATCACAGCTCACCCATGTACGCCATCAGAAAGAGAGACAGAAGGAAATCGCAGCGCCGTTACGCAAACACAGAAAAAAGAGACAATTCAGTCAGCGTATATCTCACTTTCGGTTAGCAGCAGATACACACCATACCCCTTGAGCCCAACGCCATGAACCAGCGGTCTCTTTCATCTCAGACCGTTGGCTCCTTCTCGGATTGGACCCCCTCAACTCCTTATATATATATATCTGCTTATCTTCATCCAGTAAGAGAGAAACGCAGAAGGGGGAGGGGGACGAGAACGACGACAAAGAAAGAGAAGAGAGAGAGAGAGAGAGGGAGAGAGAGTTGGAACTATGTGTGGTGTTGCTCTGTTTTAGATAAGCAGAAACAGAGGTGAGACCGGAGTTGGGTAGCAGCAAGAGCAAGGGAGTTTGAGCTTTGCATGAGGTAATCTACAGCCTTGCTTTCATGTTTTAGTTGCTGCCTATCGGTCTCTATTTCTAAGAGCTAAAACAGAGGAAACCTAGCTATATATATATAAGTTGCTTAGGTATATATATATATATATATATATATATAAGTGTAAGCTTGCTGATATAGACATATCTATATTGCTGCACACATGAGGGAGAAACTTATCTTCTATAAAATATATATGTACGTTGCTGTATATATAACAGAGAAGGAAGACATAACTGTCGAAGGAAGCTTACTATGTGTTCTACACACACACACACACACACTTTAGATTCCATATATGTATCATCGTAGCTTATAAAAAATGAGAGGAACAAAGCTTTGCTTCCTATGCATATTGGTATATATAATAAATCATGGCACCTGATACATATATATATATATATATATGTATGAATGCGTGGTATATTGTTTTGGTTCCAAGTTGAGAATCACATATATATACTAATGCTATATATAAGAAAGGCATGACGAAGTAACAGATTTAGGAAATAATAGGGTACTTGAAGATATTTATTAAAACTCAAAAGCTTATCTTGTACATGTGTGCGCGCGCGTTGCTGTTAAGAAGAGAAGGAGACTATATTTATATATATTGTCAAGTGCACCACGTTGTATAGTGAAGGTATAAGAGGATAAGTTGATCCTATATTTATATATTATCATTGCTTGTGAAAAGAAAAGAAACTTGAATATATATATATATTCATTTGGAAAATAAAAGGATATATATTTCAGATTTTGTTTTGGAAATAATACGGAAAATTTATTTACATATATACAGATTCTATCACATTAAAGCTCATTTTACTTAGTGTTTACATATATTTATATATAGTAAAAGTACATTTTACTTGGTGCTAGTGTTTTATTAAACTCGAGATTTCTATTTTTATAGACTTCTAATTTAAAGTGTTAGAATAAGCCTATGAGAGTTTAAATTAATTATAGAAAAAATAATAATAAATTGTATAATAATAATAATTAATAGTATAATAGTAAATTGGTATAAATTGGGCCTAGGAGCAAAAATGAAAAGTAAGGCCCAAAATATATAGTTTGGCCTTCAAAAATTAAAATGGACCTTGGAGAGTTAATATAAGTCCAATAGCCATACATTAAGCCTAGTGCCATGGAATTAGAGATTATGAAGAGTTTGGACAAATAATAACCTGCCATTCGTAAATGTACACTTATAGGACCCGACCACTACCCGAGACAATTAAACAGACTTGGAGCTAGTTGAGGATTGTGAAGCAATCAGGTAGTAACTCTAATCTCACATACTTGGTTTGACTGTCTATGATTGTTGAATCATATATGTGAATGTCTCGTCCCGTATGTGCCAGCACCACTCGAGGCTCGATTGAGCGGAAGGGCTGACCATGGAGTACCTTCCCGGTGGATAGAATTAGGGTAGGGCCTATTGGACAAATTAAAGTCCTTAGGTGGCTAATCTAATTGCATTCAGAGGACTCGGACGCTTCCGATTGAGAACTCTAGCGGTTCCAGGGGACTCTCGGTAGGTCTTAGTCTACTATTCATAGTTGGGTGTTCCGATTGAGAACTCCGGTGTACAGGGGGACTCTCGGTACAGGCCACGTGGTATACTTAGCGCTATGGTTATGAGATATGAATATGCTATTTTGGCTATATGTGATCTGCATTATGGATTCTGAATGCTTTATGCTGTGTGGACTGTTATGCTATGTTGGTTGTCTTTCATATACTGTTTATACTCTGTTTGTGAGATTAACCTGTTACTCTGGGATCCTTCGGGATTCCAGCCCCTATTACTACCTATGAAAAGGACAGTATATTGGACATGACTTCCAAGGCAAAGCGGTGGATATCGGCGACTGAAGGCTTCGGATCAAAGCAAGGGCAACTACTAGCCAACTTTGATTGAATTTTGTAACTTGGTAATAGTTACGTTTAGAAGTTGTAGATAATCTCCATAACCCTTCGAAAAATTCTTATTGTAATCAAGTAATATTATATCAGTATGTTATGCTATTTTTGTTCGCCTATTATGTTGCGCATTGTTGCTCTGATTATTGTCAGTGTATTGGTAGGGTGTTACAAGATGGAAGGAATGAAGCTTTTAGTATATGCACAATTTACATGAATGAATCACTCTTTGGCCCAAATTTTATGTTACTGGTCAATTTTTTAGGTGAAATATGATTCATAATATACTCCTCCTTGATACAAAATTCATTTGACTTTTGTTTTGGAGAGATTAAACAAGTCAAATAAATTATGTTAATATGATATGATTCCTTGTCATGATTTTGATATCAGAAGATTCAATGAACCTGGACACTATTGCTCGTGTTGGGCTATCCTTGTGTGCGACCCTGTAGGCCCACATGAGATTGTCAGTGGGCAAATACTGTACCAGCGGCCACAAGTCACAAGCGTCCTCTAGCAAAACATTGCAACTACCCAATTCATATGGGGATCAATGATACAATAGAACCTATCGTATAACCATGTCACGTCCATTTTGTCAAGGATGAGGCATGAATAATGTCAACTTCTTGTTCTTGACCATTACTTTCTCGATTCTTGAGTAGTCTAACAATGGAAACTTTGTTTCATCGTAGTATGACCATACATTTCTCATACTTACTCATCGAGGGGCCCAGTATTATCTCTCTACAAATGTGAGGGACAAATTCCATCTTGACCATTCACATTCCTCTGCATGAAAATCACTGATCTCGATCAAAGCCTATCATCACCCGGTCAAAGGTGACTTTTGACTAGGTCAAATATCAACGACTCTCATGTAGGAATCCATGATGATCTCAGGTCAAAGGGCGTTGTGACGTGGTTAAACATGATATAAACTTATGACTAAACCCATGCAGCTTTCTCATAGTGGATTGGTCCAGCACCTTGTACTCTTATAAGTGCCTATGACTTTGATTTGTATCTCCATGCTCATCAAAGTAATACTGGTCTTATTTCATCTTCGCTCCCACGTAGATGACCGACCAGAGACATTTAGGATAATCTATAAGATACATCCAAGGATACAGTTATCACTTTAAACATGCAAATGATATGATAACAAAATGGAGAAATACTCTAAATAACATAAACGTTTAAAGTACAATGACTTGCCCCTAGGTCATAATTTCCAACATAAATTTCCTCTATAGTTAGAAGATCTAGATTGTCTGGTGAATGAAGAGCACGAATGATGTTAGAGCTGGGAATAAAGGGGCTCAGAGGCAGATTTAGGTGCATGCTTCCAATTTATTTTTTATTTTTTTTAAAAAAAGATGTATTTGATAGCATTGATAATAAGGTAATTATGATGGAATTTCAAAAAATAAGGCCTAGAAGAATGATATTGTAATTTTTTTATTGTAATATTATTTTGTTATTAAAATATATGTACTTGAACTTATTGAGTGCCCACCCTTCATTATAATTTATGTAGCTGCATTTCTAATAGCACTTAGCCTTGCTTTACTAAACGACAGGTTTGTAAAATAACTGTCTCTCGTAATACATCATCAATATTCACTTGATTTCATGAATATTCTTTTCTTTTTTAATGCATTTAAAAATTTCATTAAAAAAAAAATTTCGGGGGCAGCGCCTACGAATCTGCCATTGGTGGCCTCCCCTTCATTATATTTCTGGATCCGCCACTGCAGGGGCTTGCCCACAAGCTAGATGGGGCCGGTTGGTGGAGCCCACATCTTGGTGGGCTGAAAAAACACCAGCCCAACCCTACCAAGGTGGGTTGGAGGGTAGCCTGTTGGCTACCTATTAATATCATCATCAAATCAAATATAACTCTCTAAACCTCCTAGCCATTCAACTATTGGTCCACCTGTTTGATCTACATGTCGACTTTCTTACCTTTCATTGGATCTGACCTGGAGACACTATTCACGTGTATGTCATTTAATGTTGAATGCATTTTTCAAACGACCTTACAATTCCATTGGGCAGTTCAAACAACTATTCATTAATATTTTCATCGAAACCGTAGGCCATTCGTTGGAAACCGACATGATGCATCCATCATAGTATTAATCGTAACTCATTGTTATTTCATTGGCTTCACTGATCGGCGTGAGTAGCGAAACGAAGGACAAATGGCGTGTTATTTGAATTCCACTCGCCTCAACTGTATAATTTAAAGCTCCAGTTTTCCAATGCATTTGCAGTTAATCCGTCGACGTAATTTAATTCCCACTATTCAACTATTGGTTTAATTAATTGGCCACATTTCTCCCGACAATGATTTCCCAGCATCAACCAGCCATCTCCAAGATGTGTCGCCTTACAGCGTTTTTAAAAAATATCTTTCATGTTTCGCATGAACCGTTTCTAAGTTTGCTCCTGTTTTTTGTGTAGTTTTCAGACAATCTATTTTTGTAACCATTTCATGATTTCGTTATGTGAGATTCCAGTTACGTTTGAGTTGATCTTCTCAGAGCCACTGATGATTCTAGCCTTATACATTATATTCTATAATCGTCTTAACTTCAATCAACAGTATACTACATTTTAAATAACCAGTTGTTAACTCATGCTTTTGTTTATTTTTTAAACTTCTAATATATGTAAACCACCAACGTTATTACTTTCTCTGTTGAATAGCCTTCTATCAGTATTCAATAAATAATAAAATCTTGATGTGTTTATGACCGTATATATCATCGTTCAATTTACATTTAAATTCATTCATTACTTTCAAACTTTACACAAAGCTTATATAAGAAAGATGAAAAGCATGGATCGTTGATGAAAAGCATGTTATATTAACGCATTTCACTTTTTTTTTTCCTTTTTCTTCTGTATTATATTTCCTATCATATATTGTGACATTTTCTTTATATTTTATCAAAACGATTCGTGCATGGTGGTTACAATTATGTCTCTTGATCTTATGGACAAGCACTGCTGGAAACTGGTTGAGGGTGGATGTTATGAGATTTATGGTGGGGTCAACCAACAAACCATAATTTGATAAGTATGTTGTCTTACCTATTTAATCTAGCTTTTTTATTTACCTGTAAGATTGTGAACTTTTTCTCCAGTCGGTTTAATATAATTCATTAACTTAACTAATCAGATGTTTGCAGCATCTTGAAAGCATACAGTCGATCATCTAAGTATAAATGTAGGGGAACATACGTAATGACACTGATTCTGGACCTGGAGGACAAATTGTATGGTTACTTTATCGAAGTGTATGTTTGTCAACCCACATTTTTTTTTTACTAAATGCTTCTTTTCATTTCCCTTCCCATAGCATTGCATGAAGCAATGTGTGGTCAAGTGTATTTTGCAAGGCCAAGCTTTTGAAAGTACACTACCTTAACTGGAAAAATTGAACGGACGATCTGGTGTTTTTGTGGTAGTTCAGTATGCTCATATTATGCGCAAGATTCAAAGAGGTAGGAAATCACCAAGTTTTTCCAAGGTCGGTTTTCTCAGATTATCTTTTTTATTTTAACTGTATCTATTCATTATTAATCATTGGTTATGCTTCTTTTATGAATGTAGGTGTGGAAATTTCTTCTGTTCTCGGTGCAACTCACGTTTTCATAGATCCAGATTTCCCTGAACTGGCTTTGCCAAAGAGACATGTTCTTGGTATATGAACGTGTGTTAATGTCCACGAACTTCTTTTGCATTCTAGCTAGTATTTTTTTTTAATTGTAAAATGAAGTGCATTGCCTATGTGTTTGATGGATATCTTATTTCTGAGTTTCAGTTTGTTTATATTTATCATCCGAAGTAGATACACTTATTTGCAGTTTGTTGGTTGTTGAACAGAAACATCAGTCTTATGCGCGCGCGCATACCCACATAAAGCTATATTCCTTTTTGCGACATTGGAATTTGTTCTGGGAATTAAATGTTTGGAGGAAAAATATGCTAAGTATAAATATGTGCACACCAAAATTCTTCAAAATCATTTAATACTACTGGTAGTCTGCGCCAGAGTTAGTACTCATCATTTACTAACACTTAATTTTTTGTTTTTTAGCATTTAAATTACCATTAATATACTTATGTTAGTCTGTGAACCGAACAACATCTGCCTAGTGTGCAGCGGCATTACTAAGGTGGATTACCTATACTGACTAGCATACGTCTTAATGTCAACGACTTAGTGGCCGACAACCGAACTTAGATCTCTGCGGTGTGATGTTTCTGCTCAAATAAGTGTATTCAAGAACAAATAACACATTCGTTTATTCCTCTTGCCAACTTTTTCACACTGTTAACACTATTTCCATGTAATTATATATTGATAATTTAAATGTCTTTATTCTATTGAATGTGTCGACGAGTTTTGTTCAATTACTTCTGACTTCATTTACACGTTCATTTTAAAGATGAGTATTAGTTTCAAATTAATGACAACATATTTAAAAAGGGTTGTTGTCATTATTTTGAAGAAAAAAAATATTAATGAGAAACGGTAATTTAGCCTTTAAATTATTAAGAACTTCCATGTGATTGGATTTGGTGTACCCATAAATTATTTATCTAACTGATTCCTACTTAAGTGGTGACCTCCCATAAGATGAGCATTGGTTTAATCTCTGTGCATGAACTGCATCATTTAACTTTGTATAATATTCCACGTTTCCATCCCTTTCCCCATGTATGCATTTATTTTCAGGCGTGGAGTCAAGATTTTCCAAAACATCATTGGTTAGTATAGTTGGCCGGTGCCTTGGCTAAGAAAACTGGGCAGTGGATTAGCCTATATTGGTTTATTAGGTGGGGCTTTCGATTGGCTTGGTTGGGTGGGGGATTTCAAATTCCTCTGAAATCACCTTCATCATATCTCTCCCCGATATATGCCATTCTTCCTCTTCCCTCGAAATGGTCTTATCTTCATCGTCTCGCCCATTCTGTCAACAATCTGAAAGGGATATCAAATTATTGTTGTTGTTGTTGTTGTTATTATTATTATTATTATATAGATAATGATATTGATTTGATTTGATTTGATTTGGAGATTTCAAATTTGAATTTCAATATAAGAGAATTGTATAGGGCTCACCGCAAATTACAGGATTTTGAGGATTATTCTACCCAATTCAAATGATTGTATTTATTATTCTTTTATTAACTTATTGATTCAGATTAGTATGAGTATGAATTGAGATTTGAGATTGAACTTGATTAAAATGAATTAATATAGTAAAGGTCAATAGTGGACTTTTTTGGGGAGATTTTGTAGGTCTTTTATAAAAATAAGAATAGATATAAATCTCAATCTATATTCAATCTTCATTTTATAGATATAAACATTTTTATTTATTATTATTATTATTATTATTTGATAAAATAAATATTTAAATGTACAAATTATATAACCAATGTACTGTTAGTCTATAGAGAGATATTTCAAAAACTCGATATAAAATGAATGAATTCAAAATGACGTTTCATTGTTTAAGGTCAGCATAGAAAACATAACTCCGTGCAACACACGAGACTGTTTGTCATGTTATATATATCAAACCCCTCTCTCTCAAGATATAGAGATATTTTCATTAATAAATCTAATTTGATTGTGTTTCTTTTACGCCATACTTTGCATGACTGTATACTTTTATTTTTCTACTGTACACAAGCAAACCATATATGATAAAAAGAAGGAGTTGATTACGTATATATTTGTATGCAACCATAATTCCTCATATAAAACAATTACAAATTTAATCATCATTATGTCAATATGTATTTTCATACATCATGTACTATACAATTATGCAATATGCAACCTCCCTTATATCGTCATTCATCCTAATACCGCCGACTGGCCTGGACTCTTAGGCTAACACATAGTCCAACAAAAACCCATCAATTTGATTGGATTGTCCCAAGCCCACCAGTTCTTACGATTCACCTGGCCAAAGTTGTTGAGCTTAAGTCTGGACTATGGCTCCATTCTTTAAAAGAACTGGTGTAACGACTCCCCCTAGATTCTTTTTAGGTATCGAGTTTCAATCCTAGAGGAGACACCATTGTTGGGAGAGACAACACCCTAACTCGAAATGATAATATTACAAAAATAGTAATAATCAGCATGCTTAACCAAATATTTTTTAGTGGTTGAGGTTTTTTAAATAATCAACTATAGAAAAATATATTTTTAATGGAGGGCTTTTTTTTTTTTTGAATCGGTGGATAAAAAATGGGAAAATCCATACAGGGGCCCAATGAAGGCCCAGAATCTCAAAAAAAGGCTCCAACAATTTTCAGATCCCAAAAAAGGTCCAGGGCCTTTTCTGGTATAAACGTTAACAACTAAATCAGCCTCATTAACAACTAAATGAATACCCGTTAACAACTAAATTAGTCGCATTAACAACAATATTTTAACAACTAAATCAGTCACATTAACAACAATATCAGCCCCGGTTAACAACTATATCAGCCCCGTTAACAACTAACGTTTTAATGAAAAATCCCAGAAAAGGCCCTAGGGCCCTTTGTGGGATCTAAAAGTTGTTGGGGTCTTTTTTGAGATTCTGGGCCTTAATTGGGCCCCTATATGGATTTTCCCTAAAAAAATTTGAATCCCTCAGATCAAAGCCAGTCATTAAACTCAAATTTGCCTTCCTCATGTCATTTTATTTTAAGTTACAACGAATGGTTTTGAAAAACCAGTCGTTGAAACTCAAATTTTTCATGAACTAGAGGAGATTGTATCGCCAATGAGCCAAACCTGACGATCTGTCAACCATTAAACCAAAGAAGCTTGAATCGTGTGTTGGCATCCGAGGCAGAGAGATGAAACTGAGTTTTTATTAAGATTGCGCGTCCTACGGAGATTTTTGGATTTGAGTCCATTGAGTTGGTGTTGGGATATGAGGGAGAGAGAAAGTCTACACACACGACGGCATGAGCAATAGCCAGAGAAGGAAGATCGATGCAGCTTGAAGGATGGTGATAAGCAACTGATAGAGGGAAGGGGGCCGGGCAGTAAAGTAAATTAAAAAAGTTAGGCATTTTTATTTCTTTTAATAATGTGGGGCCCACTACAAAAGTAACGTCTATTAAGCCAATCCGACGGAGATGATATTTTTGCTCCAATTTTGAAAGTTCATGTGTAATTTTGTACCGAAAAAAAGCATTTGGTGTTGGGCGCTCCTCAAGGTAAAACACATGTGTATTTTTGCACCTTTACCTTTGAAGAATTGTACGATGATACTTAATTTTTTATGTTGATTTTCTGTCACATCGTGAAAGGACTTTTAGTTTGATCCAACTGATCATTACTAGCATCAGTATGTAGGTTATGAAATCGAAAGATTATCACTCATCACGTGCCCTCGAGGCATATAATATTGCTGATTTTAGGTGTTTAACTATAGTTTTTCTAAAAGGAATAATCTACATATTGATTATTTTTATTGCATGTGACCGTGCAACGCATAGGGTGGTTTGTCTTGAAGGATCAAATAATACACACTTTCGATATAATAATGGAACTATTAAATTAAATTAAAAACAAGATAGTAATGAGTATGCCACTAATTTGAAACTTTTAGTTGCCTCGGGTTAAATCAAAATAAATCAAATTATGTAGTGAAAGGCACAACTCGGGTTGTGTTCTCTTAAGGAGCTTTTATTTGATTCCTAGGCTAAACTAAGTGACAAAAACATTGAAAGGTGTTTTGAATTTGATTTCTTTTTAAACTTTTTTTTAAATGATGGATAACAACCTAAACTACTATTTGTTTGGATTTTTGATAAAATGATGAAAAAAGTATGAAATTAGATTTAAGGAATGATATGATGGAATGTGTCCTTGGAAGTGGACCTATGGCTAGCTTAGCTTGCCTAATGTCATGTGAGTTAATTAATTTACCAAGTCTAATTAAAAACCCCAAACACAGTTTGAGTCAAGTGATTCTTGACAAATAATATTAATTGTCCTAAACGCGAGATAACAACAACTTATTAAGGCACTTTTGGAAACCACTTAGTGTGCAATTTAAATTGAGTTAGTAAAACTTGCTTCCTTAATGAATAACACTCACATAGATACTGAATAGCCAGGGGCGGATTTAGGGGAGGCTAGGGGTGGCCCCCGCCCCCTAAAATTACATAATTGGACCAAATATTTTTAGAAATTATGCTTTGTCTCTTAAAAATTTTAATCTTTTCATTTTAGTCCCTATTTAAAAGTGTCATAAAGGGACTAAAATGAAAATATTGAAATATTTATAATGTCAATGCATAATTTCCTAAATTTTTGGGTCCAATTCTATAATTTTCTCCCCCTAATTTTAAATGCTGACTCCATTGGGTTTTATTTTGTAATTTTCACCCCCCTAATATTCATTCCTGGCTCCGCCCCTGTGAATAGCAACACAAATCAATTATCATACCTAACAACGTTCTCGATAAAACAATTTCAATGAGTCAAAGGAAAATATATAAAATCAAAATCCAAGTGTTACAACTCAATCCAACTAACAATGATTTAAAACTTAATACGTTTTAAGACGAGGTGCGTAACTTGAAATGATTTGAATGCAGGTAGGGTGTTGGTGTTGAAGTGATTTGAATTTTTAAATTTTGGAATTATAGTATCCAAAATATTAAATGCAACCAAATAAATGGTCATGTAACAATTGTCATACTTTTAATGTTTGAGTAATTTTTCAATAGTTCAACAATATTTTGCCCTCTCAATAGTTGAATTTAGATTAGTTGGTGATTTTCTACTGCATGTAATAAGTAAGTCACACAAGATTTAAATCGTGGGTTATATTGAAATATCTTTTTAAACCTATTGGTTTAGAATTTTTTTGTCTTTATATGTCTATATGTTAACCATAACAAAGATGCTCTCTATCTGCACAACTGGCAGGTAATTAAGGCAAAGGCCTTGAATGGCATAAGCATTGACGAAGAGATTTTGATATACATAATAGATATGAACCTATCTGAATCTAAACTGCCTTTCAATATGACAAGAAGGCAATTTCCCATTATAATTTCATTTGCAATAATGATAATCAAAAGCAAGGTCAATCGATGTCCAATGTAGGTCTATACCTACCGAGCCTGGTTTTCTCACATAGGCAACTATATGTTGCACTATTGAAGGTTAAAAGTTTCAATGGGTTGAAATTACTTATATTGGATGAGTTCAATAAATGTAGTTTATAAAGAAGTTTTTCAAAACCTTTTATTGCAATAATAGCATGAAGATATATAATGTTCCTTATCACCATATGATTATGTGAAATGTATCATGATTATAATGTAATGAATTGGTTGAATAATAACATTGTAGCATATGTTGATCATTTTAGCCTATTTACAGTTTTAATATATCCGTGCAATGCATGGGTTGGCCTACTATTTGGGATGATGCTCCAATGGTGAAGAGACATTGTGTGGAGGCTTTCAACCGAACTTTGAGGGACTTAATAAAGACCAATAGCAAATTTTGGAGGAAAATGTGTTGTCATGGGCAGTGATTTCAGACAGATCCTTCCGATCATTCCTAAAAGTGGACAAGCTGAGATTGTAGATGCATCTATCAGTGCTTCTCATATGTGGAATGAATGCCAGTTATTGCAATTAAATGAGACTTAAGTCTTCCACTGATCCAGATGAGCAAGACAAAATTAAATCATTCTTTGAATGCGGTTACTGCTTGTAGGAGAGGGTGTCATTGGATTACTGCACGATGGTATTGCAAACATAACATTACCATCATTTGTATATTTCTTCAGTACTGAATTTTACATATTACTTCATAAAACAATTTGGTTATTACATTTGTGCCCATGTTATTCAAATTTAAAATAGAATAGAACTCAACACTCCGTGCAACGCACGGGTCCGAAGTCTTGTTTTTAATTAAAAACTCAAAGATAAAGGAAAAGGTTGGCCTTAATACTAGTGTATCTCTTTTTATAAACAAAGGAAAAATCAAAATAATATATTGTGAAAATTATTTCTTGAGATGCCACAGTAAATATTAGAAATTGATGTTAGCAAAGACGTGATGCTCACTTTTAGTATTTTAATTTATACACAAATACACTCTTCCTTTTTTTATTCATTGCATTTAGCCTTCTGATATACATTATTTGTCATTTATTGGTATCGTCATTAGTTATTATTCTTTGTCATTTTTGCTCTATATATTTATTTTCTTGTCTAGTTGTATTCATATTATAGAGTATGGCAAAAATGCCTGGAAAGTTTCAACTAATAGGCATTAGGCACAACAAGAAGTTTTTGAGGGGGCAATTTTGCCTCGAAAGCTTAAAAAATGTGGCCATATTGCCCTGCCCTAATAGATCCAAACATTCAACTTCTAGTTGACCGATTATGTTGAGTTGGCATGCCCACATGGCATCCACATCACCTATTTTTGGCTTAAAAAGCATTTTTGCTCATGAAGTTTTTAGAGCTGCGAGCACCATTAAGTTTTTTGAGGGGTCAATAATGCCCTAGAAGTTATAAATTCTTGGTTGATTTTTTTCATGTCTAGGACTCCATCATGAAGCAACAAATGATCAAATAAATTGAAAAATCAAGAAAAATAGAGAAGCCATAAATCAAAACATATATATATATATATATATATATATATATATATATATATATATATATATATATATATATATATATATATATATATATAGAGAGAGAGAGAGAGAGAGAGAGACCTATACACCATGTGTAATACCCGGATATTTATTATCTGGAAAATTATAAATAAGTTGGATATTTCTGATAAGTGAAATAAATGTCTCAAGACTTGTGTTATTATAACCTATGTTTCTAAGTTAAGTTCTGTAGGAAATTAGAGGAATTAAGTGCCAAAGCGCCAAAATGACGAAAATGCCCCTATGGGACATAAATAACTTAGGAAAATTGTGAAAAATCCTAAAAGGCAGTAAAATGACCAAGTGAATTATGAGAGTATATTATCTCTAATTATAGTAATTTAATAAATTATGAACTTGGAGAAATTGAATAAGAATGCGCAAAAAGTATTAAAATGACTAAAATACCCTTATAAATCCTAAAATAATGCAGAGGACATGGAAACGGAAATGTCAGTATAAAAGTTATGAGGTATTTTAATTAGTAAAATTATCAACAAGTGATAATGAAGTAATTAGGTAATTATTGGCTAATTACTTAAGCATAGGCAAAGGAAATTCATAAATAATTATGTAAAACCCTAAAATTAGTGGTTTTTGGCCTAAAATTAGTATAAACATATTTGTTAATTAATTGGAAATTTTGGAGAAAAATAGTTGAGTTTAGGTATTTTTAAGCCTAAATACAAGAATGGACCAATAGGAAAATTTTGTAAAAAAATTATATAAAATAATTATTAAATAATTATTTTATATATTATTAATTAATTAAATAATTAATTAAAACGAAAATTTTAAAAAATAATAATAAAAAGGACAATAAAATCTTAAGAGGATAAGATGATAAGATTTTGTAATATAATAATCTTATAATTAAGTACAGTGAATAGTGATCAGGTAAATAGAAAACGGATCCTATCTAGAGCCCCAGGAATAGGTTTTCTGAAGTCAAGGTAAAATACTGATCAATGAATTTTTATCTTCAGTTAGACTTTTCCGGAAGTTGATTCCAAGGCCGGTAGAGCATTTTCCTAATAAGACGAAATAGGGAAAGATGCAGATAGGCACATTTTTGATTCGAAGAAAATAAATTCTAACTCAACATCTATGAATGAGTTTGAAATTATCTGAACATATTTGGAATCAGTGAATTTTTGTCCAGAGGTTGATGATTCGGATTTCAGTTCAGAATCTGTCACACTTTCCGTAAACTTCGTGATCGACTTTTGGAGCCTCCTGGATGGAATCAAAATTAGTTTAACTTAGACATTTCTAATCGGTAGGAAAATGTCTTCAAAGTTTTGATTAGGATTTTGAGATTTTTCCAAGATTACGCGATTCGGACACTGATCGGGAACTTTATCGGTACAAGTTCATAAAGCAAAAGCATCACATCACATTAATTGATGTGACAAACCACCAACTAAGGGGGAGAGGATGGTTTGGAAAAGTGGCCTGGTGAGGATCGTGACACCTGTTAGTTCTCTATGTGTTTTGATGATTAATAACAATTGTAAACAAGTACGAATGCTTTTAAAATGACAAAAGAGTCAAAATCACTCTGTCACCTCAAAACTCGAGCCTAACTAAGTAAGCTCGAGTTTTCTGCAAGCAGAGAGCTCATCAGGATATTTACAGCATAACGAACTCGAGCCCCTTCTTTTCAAACTCCAGAGTTTAAGCTCAAACCTCCAGTTCACTTCAATAAGTCATGGAATAAATTAAGCTGAACTCGAGCCTAAGAATAATGAACTCGAGCCCTTCATCGAAGAAAGAAAAGCAAGTGTACAAACTCCGAGTTTGTACTCGTGCTCCGATCCACTCTAATCGAGCAACCAAAACTCTTAGGCATGAATAGTGTTAAACTCGAGCCTAATCACTAATGGACTCGAGCACTGCTTATCTTGTGAGATATTACTCCAGGTGTTCATTCGACAAAAGCTTAGAGAGTATTCGAACTCGAGCCTACCTTCGTGAACTCGAGTTCACATGGTGAAACAAAATACAAACTCCAGAGTTTACATCAAACTCCAGAGTTTGCTCTCACAGAAGATAAACCAGATACTCTAAAGAGCCTTACGAACTCGAGCCTGACTTGGAGAACTCGAGTTTAAGACGGAAGCAAATATGATCGTTACTGATTTCATCCTGATTCTTTTAAACTGCAAAACTTACCATGTTTATACGGATTGATTGCATTCATTTAGTATATTCAAACGTATTTAACTACTCTATATTGAGAATGTTTCGGTATTAAATTGGATCAAACGAATCATTGAATAAACGCGAAGAATCAGAAGGGAGAATGATTTCACGCGTCCAGGAATTGAATCGGCCGAAATTCGGGACCCAACGGCTATAATCCTCATCAAACTGAATTTCAAATGAAGAACATGCTAAGTTGAGAAGTAACGGTCACATAGCAACTCACCACTATATAAGGAGCTGATTACAAACTTCGAAAGATACGAAAGATCAAGCGAAACGAAAAGCAAGCTCAAGAGTTCTTATACATTCGCTTTCTTTTTCGTATTGTATTTTGATATACAAAGAGCCTCGGTGTTTATCATTATCTTCTCTGTGAGAGAGATTTTATTCAAATTATTCATTCATTGTAAAAGATCTCAAGTCAAGGGGACTTGGAGATTGGGATTTCGATTACAACTTGTAAGGGGAGTGTATCCTAGAGAGAGGATAATCCTTGAGTACGAGTGTGTATCCGAGTTAAGTGATAGTAGAAAAACCCGAGAGTCCTGGGACTGGACGTAGGTCAAGAATTTAGACCGAACCAGGATAAACTTTCGTGTCAAGCTCTTCTTCCCTATCTCTTTACGTTTAGCTTCACTTGGGTGCAAAGTTATTATAAAAGTTTTAAAATCCCCAATTCACCCCCTCTTGGTGATTTCCTTTCGTTTTCATTTGGTATCAAGCCTCGTTGTCAATTTGAAGGATTAACATCCTAGACACAAAGATCCAATGGAAGGAATTCTACCGAGATGGAGCCTCAATCAACCGACCCCGTGTTTCAATGGAGAACACTACTCATTCGGAAGGCTAAGTTCGGGGTCTATGTAATGGCCTCGAGTTTGGTTTGTGGAGGGTCTTTGAAAAAGGAAACTATGTTCCTTCCTCGGTTGTAGCCGACATCGAACTCCCAAGAAAGAAGAAGAGTACGATGACAATGATAAGAAACAAGTCACTCTCAACATGAAGGCAATTCATATGCTCCAAAGTGCTCTTGGCCAAAAGGACTATTTCAGAATCTGCACTTTGCCATCTGCTAAGCAAATGTGGGATGCTCTTGAAATAGCTCATGAAGGAACAGCTGCGATCAAAGAAAATCGTATCAATACTCTCATGATCGAATACGATCTATTGCGAGATGAAGACCGGAGAATCTATTGGTGAATTTCAACTCGATTCACTCACTTTGATCAATCAACTCATTGCCTTGGGAAAAGAATATGAACAACCTGCCCAAGTGAGGAAAATACTAAATATTCTCACCAAGGAATGGGAAGCCAAGGTCACCGCAATTGAAGAATCTCGAGGCGAATCAATGGCCTCCGTGGCAAGACTATTTGGCGGCCTTTACGAATATGAGGGAAGATCAAATTCAAAAAGGGACTAAATGATATCAATGTCAAGAACAAGGGAATAGCTCTTAAAACCATCAAAGAAGTTAAATCGGATGACGATGAAGAAGATGAAGATGAAGATGGTGAGCTAGGAATGATGGTCCGAAGATTCAAGAAATTCTACAAAAAGGACCAATCTCACGAAAGGTTTCACAAAGGAAATTCTAGCACGAAACTAAGAAACCAATTATATGCTATGAATGTGAGAAACCAGGCCACATCAAATCGAATGTCCGCACTGAAAAACAAAGAAAAGAAATTCAATAAGTTCAAGAAAAGAGCTTATGTATCGGCTATATGGGGCAACAACTCATCGATGAAGATGAGGCGTAAGAGGAACAAAGTGCCAATCTCGCCTTGTGGCTCAAGAGGAATCGGACAACGAAGAGGTAAGTAATTCGATTTACCTTATAATGAATTATCTTCAACATATGATTCTCTTTATACCGAATTTAAGAAAACCGCAAAAGAGCTCTTATTTTCAAAAAGAAAAATCAAACTATTAGAAGAACAAGTTCAAACGATTTCTACGCCTATCTCTCGCTTGTGAAAAGGATGCAAAACCAACTTATAATGAATTGTTTACTGAATACGAACTTGTTCAAAATGAATTTGAGGAACTTGCTGAAAAATATTCTGTTTTAAAAGGAAGAATACAACACTTGAACAACAAGTAGAAAATCTTTCGCCTCTGAAAATATCATATGTGATGAATGTTCTATTCTGAAAAAAAAAATGAATACCTTACAAAGACTCTTGAAAAATTCACTAGAGGAAGTGAAATGCTTGAGGTAATTTTAAAACAGCAAAGATTTACAAATGACAAATCAGAATTGGTTACAAGCCCGATTATGACAAAAAGAAAGGCAAAAAGAAACATGGACAAAGATCCTACATGAATTATTTTCAAAAATCTGTTCATACCTCAAATCCTTTTGCACATTGCAACTATTGTAATAGAAAAGGTCATACTACTTCTTCATGTTTTCATAAGAAAGATAGATCGATTAAACCTATAGGAAATTATCAATGGGTGCCTAAGGGATCCTATATGACTCCTAAGACACAAACTAACCCAAAAGGACCCAAAGAATATTGGGTACCTAAAAGATAATATCTCTTCTTATGCAGATTTGTCTTAGAGCATCAAATCCCAATAAGTGGTACATAGACAAAGGATGCTCAAGACATATGACTGGAGACCAATCCAAATTTGCTTCAATCAAACATAAGGAAGGTGGCAAGGTAACATTTGGTGGAAATGTGTCCAGAAGAATTGCTGGCATTGGCAAAATTGGAAATAGCAATGGACCTCAAATCAAAGATGTTTATCTTGTGGATGGGTTATGTCACAACCTCCTCAGTGTGAGTCAAAGCACGGACAAAGGAAACCTAGTCATCTTTGATTCGAAGAATGTTTGATTGTAAGTAAGGATGCTCTCTCTTTAGATAGTATTAAATCCAAAGCATTATTCGAGCTCCAAGAGAAGGTAATTGTTATACTCTTAATCTGCCTAAAAACAATTCGATTCGAAAAATGTTTTGTTGGTAACTTAGATGAAAGTTGGTTATGGCATAAACGTTTAGGACATGTCAATATGATTCAACTTGATAAACTACGTAAAAGGAATTGGTTATTGGTTTACCAAAACTTTCTTTTAAAAATGATCTAATTTGTGATGCATGTCAAAAAGGTAAACAAACTAAATCATCTTTCAAGTCAAAAACGGAATTATCAACTAACAGACCTCTCCAATTACTCCATATGGACTTAGTTGGACCAACTAGAGTAAAAAGCCTTGGCGGCAATCTTTATACATTGGTCATAGTAGATGATTTCTCAAGATTCACATGGGTCATTCTTTTATCATCAAAAGATAAAACATTTGATCAATTTATTGTGTTTGCCAAGAAGGTCCAAAACGAGAAAGGATTCTCTATTGCGGTATTCGTACGGATCATGGTGGAGAATTTGAGAATCATGCCTTTGGAGAATTCTGTGATAGTATGGGAATTAATCATAACTTCTCAGCTCCAAGAACCCCACAAAGAAATGGAGTTGTTGAAAGAAAGAATAGAGTGCTTACTGAAATGGCAAGATCAATGCTAAATGAGAACCAAACATCTCAAGTGTTTTGGGTCGATGCTATGAGCACTGCTTGTTACATATCAAACAAGGCATATCTCCGGAAGAAGTTGGACAAAACTCCCTATGAACTCTACAAAGGAAGAAAACCCAACTTAGCTCACTTGCATATCTTTGGATGTAAGTGCTTCATCCACAATAATGGTAAGGACAGCTTGGGAAAATTTGATTCCAAAGCTGATGAAGGTATATTCTTGGGTTATTCAAGTAGAAGTAAAGCATATAGAGTTTATAATACTCGTAATCACACCGTTGAAGAATCTATGCATATTGTTTTCTCAGAAACCAAATCTAACAAGTCCTTGGATGATGATGATGATTTTCCGTGACAAACCAAACTTCTGTTTCAACAAATACGGAAAAAGATTTGCAAGATGATTCTCAAACCGAAAAACATTGTGAAAATGCTTATGAAAACAAGTGTTCAAACTCAACCAAAATCATGGAGATACAGTAGGAGTCATCCTCTGGATCAAGTGATAGGTGATGCAAATCAAGGAGTAAGAACCGTAAAAGCACTTTGAATGAAGTTACTTTTTCAGCTTTCATTTCGAAAATTGAACCCTCTAAGATTGATGAAGCCCTTTCAGACAATGATTGGGTTATAGCAATGCAAGAGGAATTACATCAATTTGAAAGAAACCAAGTTTGGGACTTGGTGCCCAGACCTAAAGACCATCCGGTCATTGGTACTAAATGGGTATTCAAAAATAAATGTGATGAATCCGCCATAATCATTCAAAATAAAGCAAGGCTAGTTGCAAAAGGCTATAATCAAGAAGAAGGAATTGATTATGAAGAAACTTATGCTCCAAGAGCAAGATTGGAAGCTATAAGAGTTCTTCTAGCCTTTGCTTGTGTTAAAGGATTCAAACTTTTTCAAATGGATGTAAAATCCGCCTTTTTAAATGGTTTTATACAGAGGAAGTTTATGTTGAACAACCTCCGTGTTTTCAAAATGAACATCATCCAGATCATGTTTATCACCTCAAGAAAGCCTTATATGGTCTTAAGCAAGCTCCTAGAGCTTGGTATGAGAGGTTAAGCACTTTCCTTCTTGATCAAGGATTTGTTAGAGGAAAAGCAGATACAACTCTCTTTATAAAGAAGAATAAACTTGGTGATGTTTTAATAGCTCAAATTTATGTTGATGATATTATTTTTGGTGCTACTAATGATACTATGTGTGAAGAATTTGCCAAGACAATGCAGGAGAATTTGAAATGTCCATGATGGGAGAACTTAATTACTTCCTTGGACTTCAAATCAAGCAACGCCATGATGGAATCTTCATTTCCCGCACTAAGTATCGAAAGATCTATTAAAAAATATGGTCTAGCTGATTGTAATGGAGCAGATACTCCAATGAGTTCAACCGCAACTCGGATGCCGATGAAAAGGGGACTAACTTCAACATCACTAAGTATAGAGGAATGATTGGATCATTACTCTATCTTACGGCAAGTCGTCCAGACATTCAATTAAGTGTTGGAATGTGTGCTAGATTCCAATCTGCCCCCATGGAGTCCCATGCCGAACATGTTAAAAGAATTTTTAGATATCTTGCCGATACAAAGACTCTTGGATTATGGTTTCCCAAAGATCAACATGAACACTTAGTAGCCTATACCGATTCAGATCATGCGGGATACAAGACCGACGAAAAAGCACAAGTGGTCAATGTGAGTTCTTTGGAGGATCATTAGTGTCTTGGTTCAGCAAAAGCGCACCACGCTGGCCGTGTCATCCACTGAAGCCGAGTATGTTGCTGCCTCAAGTTTTGTGCTCAAGTTCTTTGGCTCAAACAACAATTGTGTGATTTGGGAGTTCATCTCAAAGAAATCCCAATTCTTTGTGACAACACAAGCACAATAAGTTTGGCAAAGAATCCTGTTCAACACACTAGAACCAAACATATTGATGTCAGACATCACTTCATAAGAGATCATGTTCAAAAGAAGGATGTCAAAGTCATGTTCATCCCAACTCACTTGCAACTCGCTGATATCTTCACCAAGCCACTAGCAAAAGAACAATTTGTGTTCATAAGAAGAGAATTGGGAATGGTAAATCCCAATGAGTTGTAAGTAATTCAAATGTTAGTTATGTTTTTTAATGATTATTGTCCACTAACTTAAGCATCGGAGTATGTAGATATGTTTAGTGCAGGATGTATATTGAAATCAAAATCCCAAACAATCGAGTGCAAGTAAAGTTGTCACAAACTCGAGCCTACCAAAGACAGACTCGAGCTCGAAAGAACCAAAGAAGAAATGCAACTATCAGTCGCCAAACTCGAGCCTATTAGTGAACGGACTCGAGTTCGCGGAGACAGAGAGCAACTCATCTCAGAGATCTTGACAGACTCGAGCGACTCGAGCCTACGATGTGATCGACTCGAGCCTAGCAAGAAATTTCAAGGGTTCACACATACACTCTTGAATTCCAGGTAAGTAAAGTTACACAAACTCGAGCCTACACTTAAGAACTCGAGTTTGCGTCGATAAAATTTCTTTAAAAACCTGTCTTTTTCGTCTTCACTCTATCTCACCCTCGAGCCTAAACCTAAATTCTCCCAAAAATTTCTCTCAATCTCCTCAAACGAAAACCAGAGAACATGGCGTCCAAACGATCTGCAACCCAAGATTCCAAATCTTCTGATCCTCAAGAACCCCAAACCGATCATACACAAATCTCTCAACGTCCTCCCAGGAAAAAATCGTTTCCCAAACGATTCAAGCATGGAATTGACAAGCAAATTCCTGGTATTCCTATTACCCAAGCCACTCCAATAACCACAGTCAAGATGAATACCTCAAAGAAAGCTTCAACTGCTGACACACCACCTCGAAGGGGCAAAGAACAGATACACAAGTCTCGAAAGACCACAACTAGTCAAACTAGCTCTCAAGCTCAATCATCCTCCCATCACCAACAACACTCTGTTCCTCAGGTATCTAGAGAAAACCCAGCCTTATTTGAAATTTACAATCATTCCTCCATCCCTAAAGGATTCTCTAGTGAGGATGTCACTCTATATGGTGAGGATGCCATACGATTCCAAGAAAACTATGAGGCTAAGAGTTTTTGCCCTTCGTGTATGTCAATCTAGATGCTTTAAAAGAGGAATGTAACCTTGATCTTACCCACTGGCTTAGACAATTTGAACCTCTCATATCCATTAGAGCCTCATATAGTCCATCCTTTGTTAAAACCTTTTACTATTGTATGCAAAGTGATAATTTATTGGATGCGGATAGAAATTTGGTTGAGGAAAGGATTACCACATCCATTAGAGGAAAACAGATAACCATCACTGCTGCATACCTTAATTCCCTCCTCCAAATCCAAAATCCTCCTCCTGTTGCTTCTCCAAATTATACGAATAGGCAAATTTTTCACTCCTCAGACCCGATGAGCCTGCACCGATGCTTTAGAGATTCGGATTTCACTCGATATCGATGCCTCCTAAGCAAAGAGCTGCTTGGTATATATACACTAGAAACTTAGTACAAAAGGGAGGCAATTTCACTCACTTTGCCAAAAGGACTTCCCTATTTTTGCCTCTATCATAGATCAAGTCCCTCATAACATAGGAGATTGGATCTTTAAAGAGATGTTCAAATTTCGTTTCCATGGAAGAAAAACATCCCAGATACCCTTTGCAGTCTCATCTCGGTGATTATGTTTCATGAAAGGGTCCAGTATTTACCACCAATGAGAAACTCGAAAAACCACCAAATTTGGCCAGATATCCTAAATTTGATGAGGATAAGCTTTGATCAAGGAAGTGATCATTCCAGCACCCTCAAGACCTACTAGAACCGAGCTACTCAATCTAGAGTTCAAGAAGCTCAAAGTGCACCACCTCCACCACAATCCTTTCCCTCGATTTGGATGAAAGAATAAAGACTTACATTGCCCAAGTTGTTTCGATCTTTCTTCCAAGATAGAATTAGGATTCACCACAGTCAAGAAAGGATATGAGGAGTTCTCGATGCACAAGAAGATCTCATTCTTGAACATGAGATTATCAAAGAGAAAGTGCAAGGTCTCGGGGATCAAATTGGAGATCACTCGGTAAGCATCTCCACTCTTTTGGTGTCTATGTCCAGCCTCCATGACAAAATGGACAAAATTTTGGAAAATCAGTCCATCAATTCCATTGGACCTAGCTCTTCGGCACCTCCACCTCTTCGAACCAATCCCAACCTCCATAGCCCCTGAACCATCTACCCATGATCCTATTCTTCAGTCAACCTCTATCTCATCTCATCCTCCACTTTTCGATGATGCCAAAGGGGGAGAAGAGTTGAAGTAAAGAAGGAGAAGTCAAGTTGTCAAGCTGTTTTTTTTTTGAGATATATGTATGCTTGAAACTCTAAATGTCATTTTGTAAACCATTAAATGTTTTAGCTTATGCAATGACAATATGTGTTATGATTTATGTTAAGCTGCTAACTCTGATAGAATCAAAGTTTAAATGTTAAAATCTAATTCTGATGCATTTACACTGAACACTTATGCTTCAATGATTTCAAATGATCAAAACAGTGTTCTTAAAGGAGTTAATTGTTTACAAGTGTTGTCATCATCAAAAAGGGGGAGAATGTTAGTTCTCTATGTGTTTTGATGATTAATAACAATTGTAAACAAGTACGAATGCTTTTAAAATGACAAAAGAGTCAAAATCACTCTGTCACCTCAAAACTCGAGCCTAACTAAGCAAACTCGAGTTTTCGCAAACAGAGCTCATCAGGATATTTTCAAGATAACGAACTCGAGCCCGAGTAAATAGACTCGAGCCTAAACCCTCATGATATAATAATAAAGAGTTTACAAACAAGTAAACTCGAGCCCGTATAGACAAGCTCGAGTTTTCCCATGGCGGAAGTTTTCTAATTAAATTGTATCTCTTTAAACTCCGAGTTTATTCTTTTTGAGTAGAGTTCACTTGTTTCTATGGCTATAATTTAATGAACACTCGAGCCCAAGTATATGGACTCAAGCCTAATGCTTTTGTGTAGAGTTTACTCTATGGTTTGACAAACGAAGAAGAGTTTACAAAATAGGTAAACTCGAGCCTGTTATTACAAGCTCGAGTTTTCCCTTGGCAGAGAGCTCCCAAGTTTTCCTTCTTTTCAAACTCCAGATTTTAAGCTCAAACCTCCAGTTCACTTCAATAAGTCATGGAATAAATTAAGCTGAACTCGAGCCTAAGAATAATGAACTCGAGCCCTTCATCGAAGAAAGAAAAGCAAGTGTACAAACTCCGAGTTTGTACTCGTGCTCCATCCACTCTAATCGAGCAACCAAAACTCTTAGGCATGAATAGTGTTAAACTCGAGCCTAATCACTAATGGACTCGAGCACGCTTATCTTGTGAGATATTACTCCAGTGTTCATTCGACAAAAGCTTAGAGAGTATTCGAACTCGAGCCTACCTTCGTGAACTCGAGTTCACATGGTGAAACAAAATACAAACTCCGAGTTTACATCAAACTCCAGAGTTTGCTCTCACAAAAGATAAACCAGATACTCTAAAGAGCCTTACGAACTCGAGCCTAACTTGGAGAACTCGAGTTTACGACGGAAGCAAATATGATCGTTACTGATTTCATCCTGATTCTTTTAAACTGCAAAACTTACCATGTTTATACGAATTGATTGCATTCATTTAGTATATTCAAACGTATTTAACTACTCTATATTGAGAATGTTTCAGGTATTAAATTGGATCAAACGAATCATTGAATAAACGCGAAGAATCAGAAGGGAGAATGATTTCACGCGTCCAGGAATTGAATCGGCCGAAATTCAGGACCCAACGGCTATAATCCTCATCAAACTGAATTTCAAATGAAGAACATGCTAAGTTGAGAAGTAACGGTCACATAGCAACTCACCACTATATAAGGAGCTGATTACAAACTTCGAAAGATACGAAAGATCAAGCGAAACGAAAAGCAAGCTCAAGAGTTCTTATACATTCAGTTTTCTTTCGTATTGTATTTTGATATACAAAGAGCCTCGGTGTTTATCATTATCTTCTCTCGTGAGAGAGATTTTATTCAAATTATTCATTCATTGTAAAAGATCTCAAGTCAAGGGGACTTGGAGATTGGGATTTCGATTACAACTTGTAAGGGGAGTGTATCCTAGAGAGGATAATCCTTGAGTACGAGTGTGTATCTCGAGTTAAGTGATAGTAGAAAAACCCGGAGAGTCCGGGACTGGACGTAGGTCAAGAATTTAGACCGAACCAGGATAAACTTTATGTGTCAAGCTCTTATTCCCTATCTCTTTACGTTTAGCTTCAGCTTGGGTGCAAAGTTATTATAAAAGTTTTAAAATCCCCAATTCACCCCCCTCTTGGTGATTTCCTTTCGTTTTCAACACCTAGCAGAGGTGCGATCCGACGGTGGAGATTAAAGGAGGAAAAGTGTGAATTTGCCCCTGGAATTTCCCTATAAATAGGAAGCCCTCCCTTTGCATTCTTCACACCAAAAATCACTTCTCTAGTTGAACTTTCCTAGAGAGAAGTTAGAGAGAGGAGCTCTGGAGGAGGAAGGAGTCCGGGGAATTCTGCAGCGAAGCTCTGGGTAATTTTTCCGGTCTTTAGTCGTTAATGATTTCAGTAGTTTTAGTAGTAATGCTAGATAGATCTTTAGTTTTATTTTAAGTATTAAATTCGAAAATCATGGTGGGGTCGGAGTTCTGGAAAAATTTTGAAAAGTCGGAGCCAACGTAACGAAAGTGCTGGCGAAATTCCGCCAATTAGGGGTATAGGGGCAAAATGGTAATTTTTACCTAAAATGCCAGTTATAATGCCAAATCACTAATCAAAGTGATATTACTCTTATAGGATATCAGAAACTCTGATTTGCTGCCGTTACGCTGCCCGACGTGCCACTGTTGGACGTTTCGCAGTTTTCCGTAAAAGTACGATTTTTGTCAGAAGTACCTACGCCGTCAACGGAGGTACGTCCGCGTACTGTAACATTAACTCTTATGTTTATGGTATGCATATATGTGATATGTGTATTGTTATGGTATGTTTATTGAATGCAAATATGATAGAACAGTTTGGTGCCGAAGGAAATGCTAGTCTATGTGGGTAAGCCATTAAGTCGCCGTGAACTCCGGTGAGGCCCCCATGATAGACACTTACACTGGCCATTCTGTTCGGTTTACGGAGGTATGTACGTTCGCATACTGTAACACTAACTCTGATGTTTACTGTATGCGTATTTGTGGTTGAGGTCTGATGATATGTTGTGAGTATTGTTATGTGCTTTTGGATACATGCACTACGTGTGACACATCTACATGCACTACGTGTGACACATCTACATGCACTACGTGTGATACATCTACTTGCACTACGTGTGATACATCTTTATGCACTCCGTGTGATACATCTATATGCACTCCGTGTGACACATCTGTTATACTGTTAATATGAATGATTGTGGACTATATACTGTATATGTGAATATGAGGTTAACCGTTACCTGAGATCCAATGTGGTAAATTGGATCTCATCTTTAGTGTAAATAGCCAGTGGGCATTTTATATCAATATATCAGTTACACTCTTACTCCGATGCTCTTCTCTGATGAAAAAATTTTATACTACTTTTGGAAAATGGGATGTTACACCATGAACTTCACTACCATCATCTTTGAGGCAACCCAGAAACTAAGCAATGAATCAAAGATATAACGTTTGGTTCAAAGATTGCGAACAATCATATATAGACACCTTTTCATTGTCATTATGATCCTTCATTCTATAAAAACCCTCAAAATATCATTCCCTCACAAGCATTCTCCATAGTGCTGTGTTGCAATGGACATGTTGAGTTTATTGCCAGAGTCACTCTTCACTATCGTCTCTTTACCTCCCATCAAGGAAGTAGCCAGAACCTCTATTCTCTGCAAACGTTGGCTTCATGCCTGGCATTCAACCACCAACATAGACTTCAACGAATCCCTGTAGTAGTGATGGGAAAAAGATGAGAAGAAAAAAAAAATTCATGCATTAAATGTTTAGACAATTTTTATCAAGCTCTTATAAAAAAAAAATTCAAGACAATTCAAATTTTGGACTTTTGTAAAAAGGACCGGAGGGAATAACTGTTGGTTTCTCTGCAGAATCCTTTTTTTTCAAAAAAAAAAAAAGAGGAAGAGTGCATCTGTCTAAAATGTTTTGGTGTTTCCCAATCCCAACCATAAAATTCTGGGGATTCATAGGGGATCACTTTGAGTATGCCCTGTTAAGTAACAACTTGGGCTTAGTTTTAAGGAGTAAACACTGGCGATTTGAAGTTAGTGGATCAAATCCACAATCTCCTACATACAATGGAGCTTCAACACCACATTCCACAATAAGATCTACATCTCATCCCATTTTTAAGAAAATTTTGGCTACTACTTTTTTCTGTGGAAGGAAAAAAAAAAATCTTCAAACGAAATAGTTCCTACAAACATCCTCAATTTTCAAGAATTTCGCCTTCTTATTTATAGGAATTATTGATAATTTTGATGAGAATGCAAAGAAAACAAAATAACCCTTCATTATTTGGATAAATTGAAATTTCACTCATATCAAATAGCTAACAGGAAAAGTTCGAATTTTATACCTTTTGGTATCCCATTAATTTGATTTTTCTTGGACAGCAAACGCTTGTAGTAGCAATGTTTGGGTCATCACCATCATCTTCATTGATGTTGGATTCCATGGGCAATTTCTTCATAAAAGCTAGGGAAGACAAAATTTTAAGACGAAATTTGACGAAGATTGATCTGCAAGTCTGTGTCTCAGCACATATAGGTTAATAAAATTTATTTTATAGATGAGAGATAAGGCATATATATAGAAGATAAAACTGTTGGTTGTCACATTAGTGTGCTCTAGAAGTTTCACCAACGATTAGGTTTTCAATGGATAAAAACAACGGCCCGCCAATGTAATATGTTTTAAAACAATGGGCTATTGAAATTATGAATTGCTCAAAATGTTTAAAATAGATGGCTCAGATCCATTGAGTGTCATGTCCAGCTAGTATAAATAAAGAAAATGTATCTTGTCATTAAATTCAAAGATATGTGTAGTGAATAGGTTGTCCGTGGTATATGAAATTGTGTACTTTGAAAGTTTCAATATGAAATTAAAACAATTTACTTCACAATAATGTGCTACCAAAACCGGGTGCTTTGGAAGTTTCATATTTGATAGCACGAAATCATCCTTATAATGGATATGGTTCAAATTCATTGAGTCATCACTAGCTAGTTAGCATAAATAAATGAAGGGTTTAATGTTTCTGCTTTTACTGCAGAAATATTTTTTTCTGCCACACTCACGTAAAAGTGAGTAGACCCCACTAATATTTTTTCTCTTTTCTCTTTAAATAGGACCTACTCACTTTTATGTGAGTGTGACAGAAAAAATATTTCTACAGCAAAAGCAGAAATATTAAACCCATAAACGAAACCCATCGTGTGATTAAGGTTGAAATATTGTATATTTAAACTTGAAGATGATGAGGTAATTAAATCATAGATGTTGCATCGTCTACGTCTCTTTTACAATCTATATATTACTGAATATTGTTCTACCAAGTCATATTTTCAAAAAAATGGCTCTCTTACCGGCTCCTCTACAAAAACACTGTTCCTAGGGGTCAAATGGCTCCAAAATATTAATATAATACTCCAAACACACTTTTCATAGGGGTCATATGCTTCTAAAATATACTTTGACAAAAAAAAAATATGCATCTAAAATATTAATATAATACTATCTGTTCTGGTGTAGAACACAAGTGTCCAGCCGCGTGTATGGGCTGGTGATTTGATGTTGGATCTAGGGTCTCCTCCTGAGTGCGTATGGGGAAGCACACGGGCGGAGATAAGATCACTGAACACAAACAGGCTCTTAGCCGAGGGAGTGGGGTGTGTGCTCAGTGTAACGGTAGGTAAATAGTCTAGGTTGCCGAGTGTGTACCTTATGTCGCTGCTTCGGTATTTATAGAGCTTACCTGGAGCGGCTTTGGCGTGATCTTCGGTCTATGATTCGAACTGCCTTGCTCTATGCGGATGTGATCCTATATTTCAGGGCAGTTGAGATCCTTCAGGGTTGTAGGTGAGATCGGGTCTGTCACGCCTGTCTTTGGTTGGGCTTGTCACGACTGGGCTTACTCCAGGTCTGTAACAGTTGCCCCCAGCTCGGTAGTTCAAAGTTTTGGACTACCGGGGTGTGTGAAGTCCTGGATAAGTCATCCGAGGTCTCCCTTCCCCTGACGTCAGTATCGGATACTTATTCGTTGGATTCATCTCCTCGGGTATGTGGTATTGTCACGAGGTCCGATGAGCCGGGGTGGCACTCTGCGTCTCATAAGATGCCACGTTGGCGCTCTATGGCTTGAGGGCTGGTGGCGGAGGCCGACATCCGGAGGAAAACCGAGGTTACAACCTTCGGCCTTAAAGGTGCCGTGGTATGAACCGACGACCTATGGATCTGAGATGGCACTAGCGAAACCTGGTGCGATTTTGAACGAGGTGGGATGCCGGTGGAAAGGCTCGACGTCCGAAGGTCCGGGGCGGTCGTTATGACCACGGGGTGACTCTTGGGGAAACCTCCTCTGCTCCTGCCATGATTTCCTGTGACACCTGGCTCCCTTGGATTGGAGAAGCGCTTCGATCCTCGCGCCTCGCCGCCCCTGAACTTCCTGCGCATTTAATGCTCTGGGGGTACGTCGCACGTCCCCTCAACTTTTGGGCCGAAAGGTCGTGGCTTCCCCTGTCGGTTGGGTTGCTTTGTTTTAAACTTCCCTCTTCGTTTTCTCTTAATAAAAACATGTTAGCCTTTTTCATTTCAACACTTTTGCTCATTTGCTTGCTTTACTCCCGTTCCCGAAAACCTCCTCTGCGCAAAGCTTTTCTGGTACTTGAGAATCTGCTTCCTGCATATCCAGCTTTCTGAAGTGTCGCTGATTCCTATTTTCCCAGAACCCTCTTCATCCTTCGTTGTGCTCGTATCTCGCAATCTTCAAATTTTCGGGTATACTTCTTTTCTCCTGAACTTTTCGTTTTGTTCCTGTCATTTCCGTTTTCCTTCTTCTTTCTCTTCGTTAGTGTGTTACTAGATTCTGGGCTTTCTGGGTGGAGTGTTTGTAAGTTGAGCTTTGTGCGTTGCGCTATCGGACCCTTAGGCTTTGGCTTGGGACTTCCTGGTTTTCTTAGTTTTCTTCATTTTAGTCTTAGTCTTCCCCCTTCTCATTATCCTTGTGATAACTGTATAGGTTTGAGCCCTTGATGGATAGGGGAAAGCGTTCTTTGTCTTCGCGTCAGCCTTTAGATCCAAACGATGATGAAGTCCTAAGAGAGCGTTATCCCTTCTTTAGTTTCTGGTTGTTAGGGACTTCATTGACCGAGGAGGAGAAACTATCCTTGGCCCTTCGTGGTGGGTCAGGTAATAGGAGCACTGGGGGGTCTCAGCCAGTAGTTCCTAGGTCCAGTAAGTCGGAATCCGGCTCCATTAGACTGAACTCTGATAGTTCACCAGTGTCTGAGGCTATTTTAGCTGAGCCTATAAACGCCTTCAGAGCGCGTCGCCCGTCCGGGTCGGAGTCATTACCAGCCGGGTATCTCGGTCCCTGCTGAGATTGTGTTGCCGAGAGCTCTTCCCTCATTGCGAGTGGGCAAGACCATATGGCCGAAGTGGTCTTAGGCTCATGCCGGCACGGGTCGTCATCTGAGCCTGTGTCGGCTTCCGAGGGTCCTCCTTTTTCTAAGGTCGTCCGCCTTTAGTCTTCCCTTAGTAATTTGTCACAATCAGGTATTCTATCTAGCTCTGATTTTCGCTTTATTTCTTTTTGTTGTATGAAAATGGAGTCTACGTCTTCTCCTCGTCTTTCCGCATCCGATGCGGAGGCAGACTCTGGCAGTCTTTCACCGGCCCTGAGATCCAAGTATCCCTGGGTGACAAGTGAGATGTTGACTATACGTTCGTTGATGACGAACACGGACGTGGCAAAAATGGGGTCATCGGGATGCTGTCTGGCCCCTCCTGAGGAGGATGAGCCGATCTGCGCCACCCGGGAGCCCGGATCTCCTAACTTCTTTCTCTTATATCGGGAATATATGTCCCGGCTCGGTATTCGCTTCCCGTTTACCGGGTTTCAAATGTCCGTGCTCCACTATCTTCGTCTGGCCCCTTCTCAGCTCCACCCCAACAGGTGGGGTTACCTAGCGGCGTTTGCGTATCTTTGCGGGTCGATGGACCCTGTCATCCCTTGTAACGCCGCCCTCTTTCTTCATTTCTTATCTCCTTTCACCCCTCGTTCGGGTAAAGAGCCGCCACCTCTGAAAGGACTGACTTCTCTTCGTGCCGAGGCGGACCGAAAACTTATGACCTCCTTCTCCGACTCCTTCAAGCATTTCAAAAATGCTTTCTTCAAGGTGGTTGTGATAACTAGGGAAGTGCCTTGGTTTCTGAAGGGTGCCGAGGGCCCCGGCGTAGAATGGCGCTTCCCCCTTTACTGGACCTCTGATCATCATAACTTTTCCTCCTCCACCTATCAATTCACTGCGAAGGACCTCTCTGATGAGGAGAGGGAGCATGCAGCTCGGCTGGCTTCGTAAGTCGCCGAACGTGGTGTTAAGAGTGCGGCCTTCTTTATCAAGAAGGCCGGCTTGGAGTCGGGGTCGACCTCCAGTATGACTTTATTTATATGAGCTCTGTCTTTTTATAACATACTACTTGATTATTGTCGCCTAATTAGTTTCTGACATTTTGTCTCTGGAATTTCTTTTTGACAGGACAAGGTGCTTTGGAGCTGAATCTGGACTACCTCGCGTATACCTTGCCGTCAGGTAGAAAGCCGAAAGAGAAGGCTTCCAAGAAACGGGCCGCTGCTGAGCCCCTCAAAATGAAAGCTCCTGCTGCGTCAACGGTCCCGAAGACTTCCTCGGCAAAAAGGGCAAGGGTTGGGGATACCGCGCCTTCGACCGCTCCATCCTTGGCAGTCAACCCAGAAGTGGTGCCTTCGTCCTCTCCATCATTGGCAGTAGACATGGAGGTGGTTCCTTCGTCCGCTCCATCCTCGGCCGTGACCGGGGCCTCTCCGTCTACCGACCCCCATCCCTCTATTGATAAGGGGAAAGATGTGCTCCACTTTGACTCGGATCCTCCCCCCTCTCCATCCAAAAACATGACGGCTGCTCCTCGCCCTAGTGGCCTCAGACGCGGCCAGGCTTGGGACGGGAGCGTCTCTGAAGAAATCAGCACGGCCTTCTTTCCACCGCGTCGATTTTTAGGTCTCCAACCTCTTTCAGACGAGGAGTGCACGAAGTGCAGGACGTGTCCAATCGTCTCTGCAAGGCCCTCAGATTATCTCAGGCCTACCTGCATCTCCATGGGTATTATGTAAAGGCTACCGGAGAATCCCGAGCTCTGAAGCTGAGTTTGAATACGGCTGAGGAGAAAGCTAAGAGGCTCGAGGTGGAAAAAGAAAAAGCCGAGGTAGAGAGGGATAGTCTGAAGATGGAACTTAAAAGTTCCCAGGATGCCACAGACAAGGCCGGCGAGGATCTTCTGCTAACCCACCAGGCATTAATGCAGACCAACGTCGATCTGATGCAAGCCAACGCTAATCTGGCCGAGGCCAATTCCAAACTGGCCGAGGCCAACTCTAACCTGGCCGAAATGAAGTCGTCTCACTCCCAATCCATGAATGCTGTGAAACAGCTTACCCAACAGCATAGCGAGTTATGCGCAAAGCTAGAGGAGACCCAGGGTGCCCTGGAAGAGGAGAAGGCCGCCCATCAGAAGGCGACGGATGCAGTGAGGAAAGCCGCGTCGGATTGTTTTGAGATGGCCCTCGCCTAGATTGAGTATTTGAATCCGAGGGTGGAGCTGAACCTTGCCGGCTATGGATGCCGCTCCTTCTTCAAGGGTGGTGTTCTCGTTCCTCCACCTCCGTCTCCTGAAGATGAGTCCGTATCAAATGTGGAGGTCGACGGTGGAGAGCACGTCGGGGAAGAGTCTGCTTCTGGGGCCGAGCCTGATGGCGGTGGGGCTCCTGTGGACGGGGTGGTACCTTAAAGCTGAAGAAGTTGTTATTTTTCATTTTCTTTGTCTCTTTCTCTTGTTTCGGCTTAAGATGATGCCGACTGTGTAGTAGTTTGCAACTACTTTATTGTACTTTTGAATAATTTACCTTATGAATGAAAATTCAAGTAACTAGTCCATTGTGTGATTTTAACTTTATGCATTCACTGCACTTTGTTAAGACTTAGACCGGGCCAGGGTCTTTAAATAATTTAGAGTCTGCTAGTACTCTTCTGGTGTAGTAGACCAGATGTATGAGTAGGGGTTTCGATATTTACCACGCTACGAGGTTCTGGAGTCGTTCTTCCAGTATATTAACCACAGTAAGGGCGAACTGTCACATGCTTAGTCGGAGTCGCACGGACCCCTACTGAAACATTTCGACCTGATCAGGATCTGGTATTTCGAACTGTCACATCCTCATAACATTTGATGATTATTTGTTAATAACAGTTCAGTAAGGGTGTTTTTTAAGAAAAAAAAATATATTTGCGCCGTATGAATATAAATACCAATTTACATAAATAAACAATGCAAAAAAAAAAAAAAAAACCAATACTTTTGCAGCTAACAAAGCATGCATTATTGATTATGAAAAAATTACAACCACTAATATGAATTTTATTTAACCTCCAATTCAAAAAATACAACCACTAATAAACGTTGTGAACTTTGCATTCATCAACATATATAAATAAAGTTATAAGAAAATATTATTGAGTGGGATTAATTTCATCCACATGTATGTAGAATAAAATTTTACAAAACTAAACTCATATTAGCTAATTATATAGTATCATATTTTTCATTCTGTAGAAAATTCTATAAACCCTGCGCCTTGTTCGTTCTTGAAGAGCGGCGAGAATTTCCTTCTGTTGAATTTGTTCCTCAGTTTCCAATCTCTAGTGGAGTTCTCAGAGTTATCAATCATCAAACACTCACCGTGATCCCTGTTTTTGACACTGCAGAAATCACAGGAAGGTGACTGAAGAAACACACAAGGAAGATATATTAGATATGGTTATATACGTGTTAGAAATATTTCAAAACAAAATCTAAAAACACTTTTTAACAAATTATGAAATCCGAATCAACCCAGGGATTTTCTAATTTCGGTTCATTCTAAAAGAAAATTGAAGAAAACTTCAGGCGGGTGGTATTTGATGAATGTTTTTTTCTCAAATTGAACAAATCTTCATCAAAGTCCGTTTCATTGGGAAAATAACTTTGATGAAAAGCCATATCCAGTATTATCTTTAGCCATAAAATATTGAGCGTCAAATATTGAGGAATCTGGAGTAGTGATGCGAAAACGATGAGGGGCAAAAGTGAAAATAAAAACACATTAAATGTTTAAACAAATTTTGTCAGGCTTTTTAAAAAACATTAAGGCAATTCAAATTTTGGAATTTTATGAAAAGGATAGAAGGGAGTAACTGATCGATGGTTTCTTTATGCAAATCCTCTTTCTTCTTCTTTTTTTCAAAAAGGGGAAGAGTGCATCTTTGTAACGACCCCCACAGGTAAGGATTGGTAGTCCCCCTCACGGCGCACCGCTTACACCCGTGGTTGGGTCGGCCCCGGTGTAAGGGTTGGTAGGCCCCGCACCGAGATGGAATTGTCCTCCTCCTCTTGGAGGATTTGTCCCTTGAGTAAATACCTAAGGGCGCCTCCCCAAGGGCTCGAACCTGGACCTGAGGAATTAGTCCAAAGCCTAAGAGCACATTGGTATCCATTACAGAGGACAATTCCGTCTCGGTGTGGGGCCTACCAACCCTCACACCAGGCCGACAACCACGCGAGTGTGCGACATGAGGTGGACTACAATCCTTACAATGGAGAAGTTGTTACAATCTCCAGAAATGTTTTGGTGTTTCCCAATCACAACCATCAAATTCTAGGGATTCATAGGGGATCACTTTGAGTATGCCATGTTAAGTAAAAAATTGGGTTTAGCATCTAAGGAATAGACAATGATGCTACTTATAATGAAACTTCCGCACCACATTTCACAATAAGATCTATATTGTAACATCCCAATTCCAGAGCCAAATTTTTTTTAAAAAAAATCAGAGTCGAGCCTTGGAGCGTAAGAGTAACTGATTCCCATTAAAACGATAACCAGAGTGTAATACAGTGTTGATACAGCATCCTATTGTTCTCATAGGTAATTACGTAAAACGATAAAGTGACAACTCCGTCTCAGAGCTCACTCGTGCTACATGCCCTCCAACTATGAGCTTACTCGTGCAGCTTGCCTCGATCTCCGATCCGTGGTCCTCCTAACCCTGAAGCTATAGCTGAGATTCAATTTATCAATTGAATCTCGAGTAGCAGTTAACCTTATGCTCAAATAAACGGTATACGGATGACGGATATTCAAAACATAACGGAGACATATCTCTTATGCATATAGCGGATGCATGATTGCATGATTGTGACACGACGAGAACATAGCGTTAAAGCGGTATGTATAAGTCCTACACAATAATAGCACGCACAAAACCAGTGCCACGATGTCTGTCGTGTCCTCGGCGCTAGGAAAACTCTAACGGTATTAATATCTCTATAACCCGTGTGAAACTTGTATGAATAATCGGTAACCACGAGACGAGTCTCTAACTTAGTGAATGTATCTCGGTGACCCTAACGAGAATCTCTATCCGTGAATGTACCTATCACATATATGTATATGAGCAGCACTAGATTAGTGTTACGATGCGAACGTACCTTCGTTGATGTACGTAGATGTTTACGCGGAAGCGTACTTTCGACGGAAAACGGTTTGTCCAGGCACGGCACGTTGGGCAACGTATGCGATAGCAAACTAGGATTTACGACGTCCTATAAGAGTAATATCACTTTCATTAGTGATTTGGCATTATAAGCGGCATTTTAGGTAAAAATTACCATTTTGCCCCTATGCCTAATTGGCGGAATTTCGCCAGCACTTCGTTACTCTTACAAATTTTCTTCCCGAAATTTTGCCAGAACTTCGACGCAATTATGATTTTCAAAAATAATGACTAAAATAGCCCTCCCATATGATATCCAATCATACTTGAAAATTTAAAGGCTATTCTAACATTATAACCCCTACTTTTGAAAAACTCTAAAGCTTCAACTTTTCTACGACTCGATCCCTACTATGTTTTTACCTCTGCATATTTTTCAATGCAAACAAGGCCTAAAACAAGAATAGGAATCTCATCACCTACTTCCTAAATCTAACTAACAATTCTACTAACTACCGAACTAAAGTCTAAAGACCGAAAGACTTACCCGTTGAAGATCTCCGAACAATTTTCCAGGGCTTCGCTGCAAAAATCTCCAGAGCTTCTCTCTCTTCTTTCTCCCTCTAGGCTCAGCCAAACAAGGGAAAATGGTGTGAATTGTGAAGAGGAAGGGGTGGGTATTTATAGAAAAAGAGGTAGGATTTCGTACCATCGGATCAACTTTGTGAGAATCGATCCGGGACCGTCCATTCTAACTTTTGAAACAAGTTTTCCCCTCTTCCTCTTTCTCCTTGGACGTCCTCAACATGCCCCAAAAGTCAAGGGGTTGGCCAATGGGAGGTGGCCAAGTGTCACCTTCCAGAAGCTTTGACCGATTTCTCCGTCGGTACCAGGTCGCGTGATTTCGGGAAAAATCTCAAAATTCTGGATTTACAACTTTGAAACCATTTCCTCACTTAGTAGAATTGTCCAATTTAACCTAAATTTTGATCCCATATAGGGCTCCAACAGTCCAGCGGAACCATCAATCTCTTCAGAAAAATTCACTGATTCCAAATATGTCCAGATAAATTCAAACTCATTCCTGGATATTGATTTAGAATTTATTTTCTTCATTTCCAAAAATATGCCTACATGCATTTTTCCCTATTTTGTTTTATTAGGAAAATGCACAAACGGCCTCGGAATTAACTTCCGGAAGAGGTCACTTGAAGGTAAAAACTCACTGATCAATATTTTACCTTGACTTTGGAAATCTCATTCCTAGATCTCTAGATAGGATCCGTTTCCTAATTTTTAATTTACTATTCATCAAATTTTACTTTAATTAATTATATTAATATAATATTATCAAGTTGCATATATACATATATATATTCATTTTTTCCTTTTCATGGGTCCAATATTTCGGTCAAATCTGGTCCTTTTTATTTTAATTTTCGTTTTAATTATTTATTTAATTAATTAAGAATATATAAAATAATTATTTAATAATTATTTTATATAACTTTTTACAAAATTTCCTATTGGTCAATTCTTGTATTTAGGCTTAAAAATACCTAAACTCAACTATTTTTCTCCAAAATTTCCAATTAATTAGTAAACATGTTTTTACTAATTTTAAGCCAATAACATCTAATTTTAGGGTTTTACATAATTACTTGTGAATTTCCTTTACTTATACTTAAGTAATTAGCCCAATATTACTTAATTACTTCATTATCACTTGTTGATAATTTTCTTAATTACAATGCCTCATTACCTTCATACTCTTGTATTAACATTAGTATTTTCATGCCTTTTGCATTTTTTAGAAATTACAAGGGTATTATGGTCATTTTACTTCTTTTTGAGTATTTTCCCACAATTTCTCCAATTTCATAATTTATAAAATTACAATAATTAGAGGTAGCATATTCTCCTAATTCAGTTGATCATTTTACGCCTTTTAGGATTTTTCACAATTTTCCTAAGTTATTTACCCTTCCTGTGGGTATTTTGGTCATTTTGGCACTTTGGCCCTTAAATTATCTAATTTCTTAGAGATTTTTCCTTAGAAAATAAAATAATTATAACCTAGTGTTTGACACCTCATATTCACCTACTTTTTATAGGTATAATTTTACCCAATTATGATACAGGTTTTTAGGGTATTACATATATCTCATCTCATTTTCAAGAAAAATTTATCTACTACTTCTCCCCTGGAAGAAGAAAAATCTTCAAATGAAATAGTTCCTACAAACATCCTCAATTTTCAAGAATTTAGCCGCCTTATATATAGGAACTATTGATAATTTTGATGGGAAGAATGCAAAGAAAACAAAATGACCCTTCACTATTCGGATAAATTGAAATTTCAATCATATCAAATAGCAAAGAGGAAAAGTTTGAATTTTATACCTTTTGGTATCCCATTGATTTGATTTTTCTTGGAAGTGTTTGGATCATCACCATCATCTTCATTGGTGTTGGATTTCATGGGTGATTTCTTCATAAAAGCCAGGGAAGATGAGAAGATGAAATTTGATGAAGATTGATTTGCAATTCTGTGTGGCAACACATCTAGGTTAATAAATTTTATTTTATAGATGAGAGATGAGGCATATATGGAAAGATAAAATCGTGAGTTGTAAAATCAGCGTGCTCTAGAAGTTTCATCAATTAATGATTAGGTTTTTAGGGGAAAAAAACAACATGCCACCAACATAATATGCTTTAAAACAATGGGCTATTGAAATTATGGACTAATCGACATATTTAAAACGAACGGTCTTGATTCATTGAGCGTCATTACCATCTAGCATTAAAAGAAATGCACAATGAAAACATTTTACTTCAAAACAATGTGGGATCAAAACCAGGTGCTTTGGAAGTTTCATATTAGATATAGGGATAAATACCAATTTTACCATGGAAGTTTTGGTTTTGGAGCACCCAGCATCTGGAAGTTTTTTTGGTATCATTTTTGCCTCGGAAGTTTACAAACATCGCAATCTTGCCCATCGATTGATCGTGATCGTTGGATTGATCATTTTTAGTATCATTTTTGCCCCGAAAGTTTACAAAAATTTGCTTCTAAAAAAAAATTCCGGGAAAAATTTGCTCCTAAAAAAAAAAAACTTCCGAGGCATATTTGTTTATTTTTGTAAATTTTCGGGGCAAAAATGATATTAAAAAACAAGAAGCAATAAATATATTTGCAAAATATCAAGCTCTGGCCGCATAATATTTTCAGATTTTCCTGCAAATAAATTTCTTCTTTAGAAAGATTGATATTGAAGTATAAAATAGTGAATGTATGTTAAAAAGTATAAAATATTAAATTAAAACTACCTCCGGACCTCTATATATATATATATATATAGAGAGAGGATAAAGTTTGCCGTGTAAATTGCACTACAAACTTTGTCCTATATTGAGGATGTGAGAGAGTAATAATTTGGTGGTAAAAGGACTTTTATAAAATTTATTACAAATTTTCAAAAAAAAAAAAAGTTGTAAATATAATTCAGACATTTAGAAAACTTACTTTTTTTTTACCTGACAAAAAACTGGCAATTGCACCATTTGAAATTTAAATATTTTATTTGACATTTATAATTCAACCTCTGAAACTTACAATTATTAAACTCAGCACTTGTAATTTATTTATTTTTTTAAAAGAAATTATTGGACACTCAATTGTCATTCAATTTCCTTTTTTAGAAAATAATTGTCATCCACCTAATTATTGATTGGGTAAATTTCCTCTCCAATTAGAACATCTAGATCGTCTGGTGAGTGAGGAGTAGGGATGATGCTAGAACTGTGAATACGGGCCTGCTTGCGGACCAGACTTGATGGGTTGGTGCTACCTGCATCTTGGGCGGCTAAAAAAAAACAACTCAAGCCCACCAAAGTGCAGGTATTTTTAATTAAAAACTCAAAGATAAAGAGAAAAAGGGTTGCCTTAATATTAGTATATCTTTTTTTTGTTAAAAAAAGAAAAAAAAAATCAAAATAATCTATTGTGAAAATTATTCGTTAAGATGCCACAATATGTATTAGAAATTGATGTTAGCGAAGACGTAATGCTTACTTTTAGTATTTTACATAGAAACAAAATCTTCATTTCTTTTATTCTTTGCATTAACTTTCTTATATACATTATGTTACGGACCCGCATTAGGTCCAATACTGACGAAGCCCAACCAGTAGATATGGCCTAACAGATCCGAGCTATTAGTAGGGAGAATCCTAACTCCCCTACAATCTAGGACGACTACCGCATAAGGTGATACTGTTAGCATTACAGGCCGGATACCACGCCAGGTTGCTCCAGGTATACTCTATAAATACTAAGATAGAAACCTAAGGTACACACGTTCTAACCCTGAACTATTTACATATAGTCACACTGTGCACACACCCCACTCCCTTGGCGAAGAGCCTGATTGTGTACAGTGATCCCACCTCTGACTGCGTGCTTCCCCCATAAGCACCCAGGAAGAGACCTTTGATCCAACATCAAAACACTAGCCCACTTACTTGGCTGGGCACCTGTGTTCTACACCAGAACAGTGGCGCCGACCGTGGGGACTGTAAATTTCGATTCCCATGACCAATGAGGATTAATACAAGAAGTACGGGCCACAGGCAGGCGGAGACTGGACCTCAGCCTGACCCGCCTTCATAGCATGATCAACATGCCGAGGAAACACTTGACCCAGTCCACGACCATGAAGACATGGAGGAAGACCAACCCTCATCGCCGCGGCACGAAGAACCAGTCAGCTCCGCCCCTAGTAACGGGTACCGAGCCAACGGCCCGTCAGAAACGGAGTCCTCAACAACGCGAGATCCCAGACGAGTAGACGACCGACAAAGACACCATGAGGCCATTCCGGAAACTTTCGGAATCGAGCACCCTGAGATCCGATGTATGCAGGTCACTCTCGGGTCACTTCTGAGACGCATAGAGACCACGGAACACCGAACCTCCTTGCATTTTCTGAGACTGGAGGAATTACTCAGGCGGAGGGAGTCTGCGTCGAGGGGTTCTGCAAGGAAGGACTCCTCGACCAAGGATTCCGGCACAAGGGAATCTGCGTCATCCAGAAGAGACCGAGGTGACAGGAACCGAGAAAGGGGCCGAGATCGAGAAGCTGCTTACGACCGACAAGGCAAGATCAAGTCAGAGAACGCCAGAGACAAAAGCCCGGTACGCCGTGGCTGAAAACCCGACCAAGGGGACGTGAACCGAGGAGTCAATCCACCACAACGTCCCCCAACTGAGGTTCCTTGGAGAAGTTACGTCCGGGAGGAAAATACCACTTGCTTCTCAGATGACGTTTTTAACGCTCCTTACCCAGACGACTTCGACCTGGCCAACCTCACTAAATACAACGGGACCCAAGACCTGACTATCCACGTCAAGGATTTTGAGGTCACTATGTGCGTACGAAGACTCAGAGAGCCCGTTATCACCCGTATATTTGCGGCAACCCTCAAAGGGGCGGCATTAAGATGGCTCCATACCTTGCTGCTAAAGTCGATTCATACTTTCGCCCAGTTGTCGGAGGCCTTCGAGCTACATTTTGCTACCAGCAAGAGACAATTGAAGTCCCAATACATTTTGGACCGGATTAAGCAACGGCCTGGGGAGACTTTTCAAAGTTACTTGGATCGATTCAGGGACGCGGCCTTACAGGTACGTGGATTAACAGAAGAGGTACACGTGCACCTACTGGCCGCCGGTCTTGACAGTGAGTCTCGGCTAGCCGAGTCATTCTTCAAAAAACCGGCCAAGTCCTTGAATGAGTTCATAACGCGATCAAAGAAATACCTAGAAATTGTCCAAATGCGCCTAGCAAACGGTCCTCAGAGAGACCCGGATAGGAGGACACCGCCAAGGGACAAAAACCAGTCCGATGGCTGCAAGCAAGATCGCCGTGGAAAGAGCTCAGACAGTAAGGCTCCTAGTGCAAAGCTGGAGTTGAAGGGTAAGTACGATAAATACACCCCTTTAAACGTCTCCCGGTCCCAACTATGGAGGGAGGTGGCATCGATCGAGATGCAGAAGATTGAGAGACCTCGACCTCTCAGAAAATGAGCCAGTACGGACCAGACCCGCTTCTGCGCCTTTCACGATAGTCCGGGGCATACCACGGACTAGTGTTATGAACTCTGTGACACCATCGAGAAATTCGTAAGAGAGGGAAAATTGCGTCAGTACATGATCAAGACTCAAGGGCGGAAAAGAGATAAGCGAAAACAGGGCGACCAACAGGATGACCCGGCCCCCGAGAGGAAAAGAGATGAAAAACGCCAGAAGCCGGGGTCCGAGGAGGATGAATTTCTCGAGGCCGAGTTCGATTGCAATGTGATCAGTGGAGATTTTGGTGGGGGCAGAGACATGGCAAGCCAACGAAGGAAATGCTTAAAGGAAGTCCTATCAGTAAGGGACCGTCCTAAATTCAAGGAAGATCCAAATACGACGAATAAAGTGGAACGACCTCATCTCCTTTTCACAAAGGAAGATATGAAGGACGTGGTACCCAGCCATCAAGACGGCTTGGTAATCACGGGAGCTCTAGTCAACCGCCGGGTCAAAAGAATATTCATAGACACCGGGAGCTCGGCTGATATCATTATCTGGGACGCCTTCAAAAGGATGAATCTCGATAGGGAAGATCTGAAGCCCTGTAAGACAACCCTTGTCGGTTTTAACGGAGAGCTCTCCCCTCCCAAGGGGTACATCGACCTCCGACTAACTCTGGGAGCGAAAGAAGGCTTCAAGACAGACCGCGTAAGGTTTATCGTGGCCGAGTTCCCTTCCCCTTACAATATAATATTGGGGAGGCCAACCATACACAAATGGGATATGCTAGTGTCTACCAAGCATCAGAAGATAAAAATGGTGAGTAGCACCAACCGAGTCCTCACCATCAAGGGCGATCAGAAAGAGTCCCGGCAATGCTACTTTGAGACGATCAAGGAAGGTGAAAAAGCAATACAACCTCAGTCCCAACCTCGGAATTCCCAGCCGGAGGCGAAGGACTGAGAAGGGGGGAAGCGCGGACATCCGGTTAATATGGTAGGATTGGACTTGTGAGATAAGGCCGAGGTTCCCTGACCGGAGCCTGAAGGAGAGTTGGATGACATAATTGTCGGATTCGGGCCGAACCAAATTACGAAGATAGGCAGGACGCTGAGCCCGAACTTAAGAATAAGGCTTGAGGAGTTCCTGGAAATAAACAGAGACGTCTTTGCTTGGAGCTCGGTCGAAATACCTGGGATCGATCCTGTGTTTTGTTCCCACAGGTTGGCCATTCGGCCAGAGTCGACACCAGTGGCCTAGAAGAAAAGAAAAAGGGCACCAGATAGGCAAGTGGCTTTAGACAAGCATGTGGACGAATTGTTGGAAGCAGGGTTCATCTGAGAAATATAGTACAGCACATGGCTTTCCAACGTGGTAATAGTTTTGAAACCAAACGGCAAGTGGAGGGTGTACACGGACTACACTAATCTGAATAAGGCATGCCCAAAAGATGCCTACCCGATGCCCAACATCGACCAACTGGTGGATAACTCATCCGGGTTCCGATTGCTTTCTTTCATGGATGCCTATTCGGGGTACAACCAGATTGCCATGCACCCCAACGACCAAGAAGCCACGGCCTTCATCACCGAAAAAGGTAATTACTGTTATAACGTTATGCCATTCGGTCTAAAGAACGTCAGGACAACGTATCAGAGGATGATGAACAAGGTATCGAAGACCAAATCGGCCAGAACATTGAGGTCTACATTGACGACATGATCGTAAAGTCATATGACCCTGATAGCCACATCTGAGACCTAGAGCAGACCTTCATCAAACTAAGGAAGTATAGAGTCCGGCTGAATCCGGCCAAATGTGCTTTTGGGGTTTCGGCCGGAAAGTTTCTAGGTTTCCTGTTAACCAGCCGTGGAATCGAGGCCAACTCGGACAAATGTAAGGCCGTATTAGACATGCAAGCGCCTCGGAACAAGAAAGAAGTGCAGCAGTTAACGGGAAGACTAGCCACATTAACCAGGTTCTTGCCGAGGTCGGCAGAGAACGCCCTCCCCTTTTTCAAGTTGTTGAAAAAGAAAGTAACAGGGGATTGGAGCTAGAAGTGTGACGTCGCATTCAAAAAAATCAAACAATGCTTGGCAACTTCGCCGGTTCTATCAAAGCCTCAGCCGGTGGAGACTTTGTTCCTCTACTTATCGGTCGGAGAAGAGGCAGTAAGCTCGGTCTTAGTGCGAGAAGCCGAGAACGGTCAGGAACCTATATACTTTGTGAGCAAAGCCCTGCAAAGTTTGGAGCTGAGGTACCAGAAGCTGGAAAAATTGGCTTTCGCCATAGTAACGACGGCGAGAAGAGTTCGCCTATATTTCTAAGCTCACAAGATCGTGGTTCGGACCAGTCAACCGATTCGGCAGGTCCTGCACAAGCCCGACCCTACTGGCAGGATGATTAGTTGGGCCATAGAATTATCTGAGTCTGACATCACCTACAAAGCCCGACATGTCATTAAGTCACAGGCGTTGGCCGACTTCCTGCGGGAACTCACCCCAACCAATAAGGACGTCAGCAATTTGGACCTCTGGAAAGTATATGTGGACGTTTCCTTGAACTCCAAGGGAAGTGGGACCGGGATAATCATAGAGAGCCTTGAAGGAATCGTAATTGAGCATTCCCTACAATTAAACTTTCCGACGTCGAACAATCAGGCCGAGTACGAAGCACTCCTGGCTAGGCTCCAACAGGCCAAGGAACTCGGAGCCCTCAGAGTTTCGGTTTTCACCGACTCCCAGCTCGTCGCCGCCCAAGTAGACGGGGCATACCAAGCAAAGGGCCCGCTAATGGCGAAATACCTGAATAAGATCAAGGAAGTACAAGCCGACTTCGAGGAAGTAACGGTCACACACATCCCCAGAGGAGAAAACGTCAAGGCCGACATCCTCTCCAAGCTCGCCAGTACTAAGGGCATGGCCAACCACAGGACCGTTGTCCAATAAAAGATGGAAGAACTGACCTGTGTCATGGCCATATCCACCTCCACTGACTAGAGGAAGCCACTAGAAGATTACCTCGAGCGAGGAATTCTCCCACTCGAGACGACTGACGCTAAAAAACTCATTTGGGAGGCCGCAATATACACGATGGTGGACGATTACCTCTATCGAAAAGGCCTACATACCCCAATGCTAAGGTGTTTGGGCACTAATGAAAGCAAATATGTTCTTGCTGAAATCCATGGAGGAATCAATGGACAACACATGGGGCTAAAGCACTTGCAAGAAAGGCGCTGCGGGCCGGTTACTATTGGCCGACTATGGAAGCAGACTCCAAGGAGTTCGTCAGAACATGCGACAGCTGCCAAAAGCACGCCAAAATCATTTGGTCCCCTCCATCGAACAAGGAATACATCTCAGCCCCATGGCCATTTTACAAGAGGGGGATGGACCTATTGGGGCCATTTAAAGAAGCCCCCGGAAAACTAAGATGGCTAATAGTGGCGGTCGACTACTTTACTAAATGGATTGAAGCCGAGCCCCTCACCACCATCACGACGGTCAGGGTCCGGCGTTTTATCCAGCAAAGTATTTTTTCCCGTTTCGGAGTCCCGGCCGAGATCGTGATGGACAACGGCACCTAATTTACTGACAGGAACTTTCAGGATATGATGGTCGAACTCGGAGTCAAACACCATTTCGCTTCTGTTGAACACCCTCAGTTAAACGGCCAAGCCGAGGCTGCTAATAAGGTAATCCTGGACGGGTTGAGGAAAAAGATGGAGGACGCCAACACCAGTTGGGTCGAACAGCTCTATAACGTCTTATGCGGTTATCGAACTATCATGCAGTCGGCTACAAAAGAGACTCCCTTCCGCATGACCTACGGATGCGAGGCCATGATTCCGGTCGAGATAGGCCAACCATCATGGAGAAGGCTTAGAATCCTGGAGGAAGGAGAAGGGTCAAGTAGAAAGGCCCTGGCGACCGAGCAGGAATTGGTGGACGAGGTCAGGATCACGGCACACTGCCGAGATATGGCAGCCAAACAACTCATCGCAGCCAAGTACAATCGAAAGGTTAGACCCCGGTCCTTCGACAAGGGCGACCTAGTCTTGCGGAGAGCCGACAACGGCAACAAAAACGCCAAGAATGGTAAGCTGGCCGTGAATTGGGACGGGCCGTACCGGGTCAAGGAGAAGCTCGACAGAGGGGCGTATGTTCTCGAAACCCTGGCAAGAAAACCTATCAAGAGGACATGGAATGCCGACAAGTTGAAGGTCTACTACAGTTAGACTTAGTCACGGAAGCTCTCCCATGACGGATGCACTATGTCCGAGTTAGTTTTTCTTTAATTATTTCCTTTTTAGTTTGGTTTCAGTTATTTCATTCATGCAAGTACTCGTTTCAAGTTGTTAGCTCCTTAGAGCGAATCATTTCTTAAATTAATAAACGGTTCCTTAACCGAAGTTCAATTTCAAGAATACTTGACGATTTGTGAACTGCCAAATCGGATCAAGACTAGGGTTTTCTGACCCGGTCATAATCCTTTCCCTATGAACCAAACCGACACCAGGGCCAACAAGCCCCGGTATTTTAAAACTATGTAAGGCCGCTGTCATCAGCCCTTGCAAATATTTTGATGCATCATACTTAACACCGAGATAAGAAGGCGAATAGTCATAACGGACCCTGATCAGGCCAAAATGTTTAAGTGTGTGTCCATTCGACCACGTCTGAGCATATGACGGTTTTCCCTTACCATGGTTAAAATATTGGAAAACGACTCCAGAACCTCATAGCATGGTTAGTTTAAAAAAAAAAAAAAACCCTACCCATACACCTGGTTTCTTGCACCAGAAGAGTACTAGTGGACTCTATTTATTTAAGGCCCTGGCCCGGTTCAGGTCATAACGACATGCAAGTTATGCGCAAAAATTGAAGAAGTACACGATGGAATAGTAAAGGAAACTTTCTTTCATAAAGTTGAGGTACAACTAAAGTTCAAACTATTACACATAAAGCCGGTATCAGACACTAGAATAAAAATAAAAATACAAAACATGGCTCAGCTCGAAGGGGCCGCTTCCTCCACAGGCGCTCCATCCCCCAGAAGTTGGACCGCAGACGAAGCCTCTTCACCAGCCTTCCCTGCGTTGTCCTCGTCCACAAGGGATACTGACTCCTCTTTAGAAGACAGAGGCGGCGGAACAAGAACGCCACCCTTAAAGAAAGAGCGGCATTTGTAGCCGGCGAGGTTCAGCTCCACCCCCGGGTTGAGGTATTGGATTTGAGTTAAGGCCGCCTTGAAGCATTCCACCGCGGTCTTCTTCACCGTATCCGCCGCCTTCTGGTGGGCCTTCTTCTCCTCTTCCAGGGTACTCCGGACCCCTTCCAGTTCCGTGAACAACTCACCGCGCTGCTGCGTGAGAGTCTTCACAGCCTCCATGCATCTGGAATGGGCCAACTGCACCTCAGTCAAATCAGAGTGAGCTTGCGTCAGAGCAGCATGGGTAAGCAGAAGATCATCGTTTGCTTTTCCAGTTGCGGCCAGGGAGATATTAGGTTCCCCCTCCAAGCAGCCCCGTTCCTCCTCGGCCCGAACCTTTGTCGCCTCAACCGCTTCTTTCTCCTTCTCAAGTCTCTTGGCCTTTGCTTCAGCCATCTCCAGATCCAGTTTCAAGCGTCAGACGTCCCCGAAGCTTTGACGTAGTAGCCATGGAGGTGGAGATAGGCCTCGGACAATCTGAGGGCCTTACAGAGTTGGTCATGCACATTGTGGACCTCACGTTCGTCCTCGAGCAAAAGAGGCTGGGGACTTAGAAACTGACGAGGCGGAAAGAAGGCAATTCTGAGCTCTTCAGAGATCACACCCTCCCAGGCCTGACTACGTTTGAGGCCTCCAAAACGAGGAGCGGCAGTTGAGATCTGGGGCGGAGACGGCGGACGCAGTGAATCAGATGTAAGCACCTCTTTCCCCTTGTTCGCAACGAGAGGGTGGGCTGCAAGAGGAGTGGGTCCAGTGAGATCAGATGAGGGAAGGGATGAAGGAGCCGTTTGTTTTTCCCCAATCTTGGTCCTTTTTGACGCAGCTATCTTAGTGGCCACAACTGTATTGTCGACGGCCTGCTTTTTATGAGGCTCGGGAGCATTCCGCTTTCGGGGTGCTTTCTTCGTCGGCGCCCCGCTAGCCGGCCTTACATAGGTGAGGTAGTTCGGGTTCTCCTCCATAAGTCAACCTGTAAAAAGGGAAAGAATGTTAGAATGCATAATAGAAAATAAAGAAAGAGGGGTACAAGGAAACTCTAGACGAAATGAAAAGGGTCGTACTGGATCCTGAGTCCGACCCAACACTGGCGCTGGCCTACTTAATATAGAAGGCTGCGCTCTTCACTCCGTTCTCGGCAACAAATGAGCTATCTTAGCTGCCTCGACCTCCTCCTCCACCAGAAGATCTTTAGCATTGAACTGATACGACGAAGAGCCGACACTATGATGATCGGCGGACCAATACAATGGAAACCGCCACTCCACGTCGGGGCCCTCAGGGCCGTTCAGGAACCAAGGTTGCTCACCAAATTTGGCGGCCACCTTGAAGAAAGACGCTTTAAAATGTTTAAAGGAGTCGGAAAAAGGGTTAAAGATTTTCTTGTCGAGGTCACTCCTGAGAGAAGTCAACCCCTTCAAGGTAGGCGGCTCCCTACCCAAGCGAGGGGTGAAGGGGCCAAAGAAATAGAAGAAAAGGCTGGTGGTGCAAGGAAGGACGAGGTCAAACGAGCTGGTGGTGCAAGGAAGGACGAGGTCAAACGAGCTGCAAAGATGCTCAAATGCCGCCAGGTAACCCCACCCATTAGGGTGAAGCTAAGAAGGGGCTATGCGAAGGTGGTTAAGAGCGGATATTTGGAACTCGGTAAACGGGAAGTGAATACCGAGCCTGTAAAGATATTCCCTATAAAAGAAGAAGAAATTTGTATGCCCGGTCTCCCGAATAGAATAGATTGGCTAGTCCTCATCAAGAGGGCCCAGCACACAACCGGGCAAGTCCGGCACACTTAGCCGAGCCACGTCAGCCTCCGTCATCAGGGAACGCGTTGACAACACCTCATGCGTCATCCATGGAAACCTAGCCCTAAGAGTCGGGGAAGGACTAATGGAATCCGCTTCCGCGTCAGACGTAGAAGGACGGGGAGGAGACGAGGATTCCATTTACCTATAACAAACCACAAAGAAAAGACTATAATCAGAGCTGGAAAGGATACCTGATTCTGACAAACTAATATGTGAGGAAGCGAGGCGAATGGCATCCGGAAAACGTGGACCTCCGGCAGCCGATACAGGCTCAGACGACGACCTATGGCGGAACGAGCCTAAGACACTGTCGGCCATAGAGTCTTGCCCACTTGCAATGTATGAGGAGCTCTGGGCAATACACTCCCAGTAGGGACCGAGATACCCATCCGGGAAGGAATCCGACCCGGTTAGACGACGCGCCTCAGAAAAGTTGATGGGCTCGGCCAAAACAGCCCCAGCCTCTGGCGAACCATCAGGATCAAGCCTAAGGGGGTCGAACGCCAGATGGCTGGACCTAACAACGGGCGGCTGAGATCCTCGGGCAATCCCATTATCAGATCTGCCCCGGAGAACGATGGATAATTTCTCCTCCTCGGTCAAGGGGGTGCCAAGTACCCAGAAACTAAGGCGGGGATAGCGATCCCGCAAGGCTGCCTTTTCCTTCGGGTCTAAGGGTTCATTCGAAGACAACAGAAGTTTACCCCTACCCATCAAGGTTGAAGGCTCAGACCTATATAATCATAGAAGGATTGGTAAGAAGAAAGGGGGAACCAGTGGAAGCAAACCTAAACGAAGAAACAAAAACCTACGGGTTTGGTAGCGCTATTCACAAACACTTCACTCATAAACACCAACCCAGAAACCTAGAAACCTCGAACGCACTAACGAAGAAAAGAGAAGAAGCAGAAAGCCAAAAAATAGCAGTAAAGCAAAGTGTTCAAAGTGAAGGAAGAGCAATCTACCTCTTGATTCGAAGACCGTAAAATGCAGGAGGGGGGAAACTTAGAGCGTTTTCTGGGCAAAAGGAAAGCAGGAATCTTCAGAACCAGCAGAGAGAATCCTTCACGCAAAGAGTTTTGGGTGTGAAGAGTGAGGTGAAAAAACGGATTCAAGAGCCTCAAATGAATATAACGTCAAGGAAAAAAAAGGTGGGAAGTTTAAATAGCAACCCAACCATCAGGGGCAGAGGCAACTTTTCACCCCAAAAGCAGAGGTGACGTACGACGTGCCTTTGGTGCATTAAATGCGCACGAAACCCGGAGGCGGCTGGGCATGATGGACGAGACCCATCCCCAATCCGTGAAAGCCAGGTGTCACGAGGTAATCATGGCAGAACCAAAGGGGAACTCCCCAAGAGTCACGCGGCGGCCACGCCAACCACCCCGGATCTTCGAACACCGGGCTACAACCCCTTGGTCCACCCGAAATTTTGCGAGGGCCCCAACGGTCCACCTTAGATCCATAAGCCGCGGGTTCCACCCCGACACTTTCGTTCATACAGACTAACCTGGGGTCCACGGCGGGCAATCCGGATCCCCAAGCCGCGGGATACCACTCCGACACCTGGACTCCCTAGACATTACCATCTACCCTGGAATAGGGGGGATCGAGGCCTATGCCTGAGGAGCTAGACCCGGAGGTCCATGATATAATTGTCAGGGTATGGCGTATAATTCCTTAGTCATCCTTGGACACAACACACCCCGGTAGCTCAAAGACTTAAACTACCAGGCTGGGGGAAACTGTTACGGACCCGCATTAGGCCCAATACTGACGAAGCCCAACCAGTAGATATGGCCTAACAGATCCGAGCTATTAGCAGGGAGAACCCTAACTCCCCTAAAATTTAGGACACTACCACATAAGGTGATACTGTTAGCATCACAGGCCGGATACCATGCCAGGTTGCTCCAGGTATACTCTATAAATACTAAGCTAGAAACCTAAGGTACACACGTTCTAACCCTGAACTATTTACATATAGTCACACTGTGCACACACCCCACTTCCTTGGCGAAGAGCCTGGTTGTGTACAATGATCCCACCTCTGACTGCGTGCTTCCCCCATAAGCACCTAGGAAGAGACCTTTGATCCAACATCAAAGCACCAGCCCACTTACTTGGCTGGACACCTGTGTTCTACACCAGAACACATTATTTCTCATTTATTTGTATTTTGATTAGTTATTATTCTATGTCATATTTCTTACATGTATTCATTTTCTTGTTTAGCCAATGTGTTTCACTGTGTATTCATATTGTTAGAATATCTTTGTATTAGCTAGAAGGCAAAAATACCTCAAAGGTTTCAACCAATGGGCATTAGGCACCAAGAAGTTATCAAGGGGGCAATTTTACACCGAAAGTTTCAAAAAGGGGCAATATTGCCCTGCCCTAATAGATCCAAATAGTCAAATGTTAGTTGATCGATTATGTTGAGTTAGTATGCCCATATAGCATCACATCACCTTTTTTTTTTTTTTTTTTTTTTGCGATAAAGGGCATTTTTACCTTGGAAGTTTTCACAAAAGAGTTGTAGGTATTAGAAAGTTTTTCGAGGGAGCAATAACGGCCCAAAAGTCACAGATTTTTGGTTGATTTTTTCCATATCTAGGATGCCATCATCAAGCACCAAACAATCAAAAAAATAAAATAAAATAAAGAACCCATAAATCAAAACACATATATATGATGAGCAAAGAAACCTATAAACCATAAACTATAAAACTCAAAATCAAAGGCAAAACATAAATTCCTCAAGTCCATAAAAATGAAATGGAAATTTAAGTTTATGAAACTAGAAGCTATAAAAGAAGAAAATAGAAAACTTAGAAGAGGAGAAAACCGCTCACCGAGAAACTCTTCACACATTTGGTTAGTGAAGCACACACACATCATATGCCCCGTTTATGATAGATATGGTATGCTTTGCAGAATAAATTTGTGAAGACTTTGCCGGTGAATGGTCTTCCCACCTTTTGTCTTCTCTGTTTTCTTCTGTAACATCTTCAAGTTTCCTAAATCCAAATTTTTCATTTGCATCTTTTGGATTATGGATTTTTTGTTTTACTTTTGATTATGAATTTATTGGTTATGGGTTTCTCTACTCATATATTTGGTTTTGAATTAGCTAGGCGCTTGATGGCAATGCCCCATATAGAAATTAAATCAACAAAAATCTGTAACTCCTAAGGCATTATTGCCCCTTGAAAAAATTCTAGGTGCCCATAACACTTCAATAAAAAATTTTGGGGTAAAAATGTCATTTAACCAAGGAGACATAGATGTCACATGGGCTTGCCACCTCAACATAGTTAGTCAACTAATAGTTGACAGTTTGGATATGTTAGGACAGAGCAACATTGCCTCGTTTTTTAAACTTTCAGGGCAAAATCTTTGCATAAAAAACTTCTTGGTTTCCAATGCCCATTAACCCATCATTTTTATGGTCATTTTTCTTATATTTTGCGGTTTTGAGCCGTAAAATATATGAGTGCTAAATGATAATATTTTCTTTGTAATAACTGTAAAATATCTTAAATATTTTACGGTTATTTATTTTGTTTGGAAAAAAACAAACTATAATTGAGTCATATAAATATAAATACCAATTTAATAATTAAATATTGCAAAAATAATACTTTTGCAATTAACAAGCTATTATTGGCTAAAAAAAATTCCAATCACTAATATAAATTTCATTTAATCTCCAATTCACAAAATGCAACACTCTTAAATTTTTTTAGAACAACCCTATACTTAACAATGTCAAAATCAGAATACAACTCTAACTTTCTAAGTATATTGGCAACTGCATTAATCTTCAACTTCTTTAAATTGTAACACTTTTCTCTTCTTTAGAAGTCTTATCTTTAATGGCAATGGCAATAAGATCACCAATAACTTCACTACCATCTTTGAGGCGACCCAGAAGCTAAGTAATGAATGAAAGCTATAACGTTTGCTTCAAAGTTTGCAAACAATCATATATATATATATATATATAGACACCTTTTCATTGTCATTATGATCTTCATTCTATAAAAACCCTCAAAATCTCATTCCTTCAAACATGCTCCATAATGTTGTGTTGCGTTGCTTTGCAATGGACATGTTGAGTTTAATTCCAGAGTCACTTCTTCACAATAGTCTCTTTACTTCCCTTCAAGGAAGTAGCCATAACCTCCATTATCTCCAAACGTTGGCCTCATGCCTGGCGTTCAACCTCCAACATAGACTTCAACAAATCATTCTTCGTCAATCCTGAGGATGATGACGATTCCCCACCAGAAACCAAACGTTCTCAGAAACTTGCTTTCGTTAACTTCATCAATAGGTTCCTTGAAAACTACCAAGAACCCCTTATAGGCAAGTTCTCAAAGCCCTCGGAATTCTCAGACACCTTCCAACGTTGTATTACTTTCGCTTTTCAACGTGGGGTTCGCCAGTTAGAACTCGATTTCTCAGAACTGACGTGGGACAAGGACGACAACGACGAAGAGTCCGGCGGAGATGATCATCACGTTCCTTCCTTTCGCCTGCCGAGTGATGTTTTTGGTTATTACAACTTGAACGGGAGAGGGAGAGAGGTTGCTGCTGAAGCACAAGCAAGAGTAATTAAGTTTAATGCCTTTAAATTTTTTCTGACGGTTTCAATTACCAAATGTTAAATATAATATTCAATTACATGATGGTTCTTTAAAAAAAATGTAAAATATATTATCGGTTGTCTCACAACAGTGAAGTATTTCACAGTTTATCTTTACAACCGTAAAATCTCCGTCTTTTTATATTTTACAATATCCTCTTTCACAGTAAAATATTGAGCATCAAATATTGGCGAATCTGTAGTAGTGATGGGAAAAAGAAAAGAAGCAAAACTGAAGAAAAAACTCATTAAATGTTTATACTTGTAAAAAAGAATAAGGTAATTCAAATTTTTGACTTTAAGACAAAGGACCAAAGGGAGTAACTGTTGGTTTCTATATAGTATCCTCTTTTTTTCAAAAAAGGGGAAGAGCGCATCTATCTAGAAATGTTTAGGCGTTTCTCAATCCCAACCATAAAATTCTTGGGTTCGCATAGGGGATCAGATTCAGTATGCCTTCTTAAGTAACAACTTGGGTTTAGTTTATAAGGAGTAGACACTAGCAATTTGAAGTTAGCGGATCCAATCCACAAGGCGGATGCACCTTATGGAGAAGGGGCACTTGAATTTGTCTCTACCCGAAACCTCACCCAAACATGGCGCATGGTAGTGTCACTGAAACAACTTTCCATTGGTTATGCATGCTGATAACTAGAAAACAATATGTGTGTGTGTTGAAAGGTCGTGTTATTTCAAAAGTACCAGAAAATTCATTCAACCAAAACTATGCGGCGCTATGGTTTAAGAAAAAGAAGCATGCTAATTATTCATAGTATTCATGTGTCATAATATTAAGAAAAAATTAGAATTAAGGACCTAGAGTAGATGATATTTATTGAGAAGGAAAAGTTATAATTATTTAGAATGACCAATTATCCAACTAAAAATTTAAAAGTACTAAATTTCCCTTAATTAAACCTCCTATATTTTCTCCCACATTATATTTTTAAGACTAATATGAACATTTAAATTTCATTAAATTCAACATCTCAACTTTTACCACTTACATATATATATCTATTGGAAAAAAAAAATACAACCATCTTTCAATTTTATTTAAAAATAAGAATTATCTAATTTTAACAAAACACAATTTTTTATAATTTATTATAAATGTTAAAGAAAGGTTATATATATAAAAAAAATTAAAATATATGTAATTTTAAACAATTTAAAGGAGGTTTGTATAATTTATTTTTATGTCAGAATAGATTTACGTGAGTTCTGAAAAAACGTCTAGATAATCTACTATAATCTTTATTCGATAATGACATTCAGAATTGTCTCTCCGGAGAATACCAGTGTATAAACCCAAAAAATAATGTTTAAAAAAAAATTAGTATAATCAATAAATTCTATAATATAAATAAATAATAATAACATTTTATATATAAATATTTTTTAACGACTAAGGTATTATATATAAAAAATTAAAATCTTCTAAATTCATCCGTTTTACTTATAGAGTTTACTTTATATAAGATTATATAAGTCAGAAAATAAACTAACTATTTAAATGGGTGAATAGTAGGGTTAATAACCTACCATGGGTCATGTTGAGCTACCACTCCATGACTAGCTGCTGTACTCCATCGCCATATCGCCACATTTTCCATATTATTAATCATGTACCATCAAAATCAAACCCATATTATTTATTTATTGAAATATTATGAGTCGTCACCTTCAAAATTAATGTTGAGATCAAGATTATATAATCATTGAAAGAAAAACGTCCCTACTTCTCGCTCTCTTTCAAAGAAATAGTGGTATTTAGATAGGAAGACAGAATATGCAGCAAGGTACAAAAAATCTAGTTGTATCTGTAGGAAATTCACCAGAAAAGCGGAAGCGAATTGTATCGACACGATATAGGAAAAGTTATAACCTTCATCGTTTTGATTATCTTGAAAGATGCAGCGATCTGAAAGCCTCTTCACGAACAGTTCAAGCTCGCTCTATGATCGATCTTCCAGACTATCTCTCGAGGGGAATAGGATGGTTGTGTGGGCAACCGTTCAGATGATGAACGTCTGCATAGGATGGTTGTGTGGGCAACCGTTCAAATGATGAACGTCTGCCTCTAGGGTTTGTTTCTGATGAACTCTTGCTCTCTCTAAACCTTTGGTAAATACCGAAGTCTAGAGAGCATAAGGATATTTCTGTGTGTCACAAAGAGATGAGAGTGGGTTTATATGCTACTACATCCAAGACCTAACCCTAAACCACATGGGCCATAGAGTTCTTGGGCTGTAGCCTCACTTAAGCCTTATTGAACTTAAGTGACTAAAGAGCACATTAACCCAACAGTATCCTCTTTTTTGTACACCTGGGTCGGTTTTGCTGTATCCTCTTTTTCTCAAAAAGGGGAAGAGTACAGTGCATCTGTCTAGAAATGTTTTGGCCTTTCCTAATCCCAACCATAAAGATATTGGGTTTGCATAGGGGATCAGATTCGGTATGCCTTCTTATGTAACCACTTGGGTTTAGTTTATAAGGAGTAGACACCAGCAATTTGAAGTTAGCGAATCCAATCCACAAGGCGGATGCACCTTATAGAGAATGCACCTTATAGAGAAGGGTACTTGAATTTGTCTTTTCCAATTTTTTTTTTTTTTGTTAAAAATGTATTTAGTGCCCCTTAAATTTGTCTCTTTCATTTTTTTTATTAAAGATGTATTTGATAGAATTGATAATAAAGAAATTATGATGGAATCCCAAAAAATATTCAAGGGCGTTGCCCCCAAATCCCCCTACTAATTGTACAGACACAAACAAAAAATCTTAGCTCCACCAATGGTACCCCTATGTTATTTTTCTAGATCGGCCGCCACTACCGGAAACATCACCCAAACATGGCGCTTGGTAGTGTCACTGAAACAACTTGCCATTGGTTATGCGTGCTGATAACTAGAAAACAATATGTGTGTGTGTTGAAAGGTCGTGTTATATCAAAAGTACCAGAAAATTCATTCAACCAAAACTATGAGGCGCTGGTTTAAGAAAAAGAAGCATGCTAATTATTCATAGTATTCATGTGTCATAATATTAAGAAAAAAATTAGAATTAAGGACTTAGAGTAGATGATATTTATTGAGAATCACTGTAAAAGTTATAATTATTTAAAATGACCAATTATCCAACCAAAAATTTAAAAGTACTAAATTTCCCTTAATTAAACCTCCTTCAGTATATTTTTAAGACTAATATGAACATTTAAATTAAACATTTCAACTTTGACCACTTACATATATATATCTACTGGAAAAAAATAATACAACCATATTTCAATTTTATTTAAAAATTAAAATTATCTAATTTTAAGAAAACATAATTTTTTTATAATTTATTATGAATGTTAAAGAAAGGATATATATATATATATATATATATATATATATATATATATATATATATATATATATATATATATATATATAAAAATTAAAATATATGTAATTTTAAACAATTTAAAGGAGGTTTGTATAATTTATTTTTATGTCAGAATAGATTTACGTGAGCTTTGAAAATAAAATCCATGTAATTGTTTTTACCAAAAACCAAGTAATGTTAATAAACTTCAAAAAACGTCTAGATAATCTACTATAATCTTTATTCGATAATGATATTCAGAATTGTCTCTCCGGAGAATACTAGTGTATAAACCCAAAAAAGAATGTTTAAATAAAATTAGTATAATCAATAAATTCTATAATATAAATAAATAATAATAGCATTTTATATATAAAGCTTTTTTAACGATATATATATATATATATATATATATATATATATATATATATATATATATATATATATATATATATATAATAAACTTCTAAATTCATCTGTTTTACTTAGAGTTTACTTTATATAAGATTATATAAGTCAGAAAAATAAATTAACTATTTAAATGGGTGAATATTAGGGTTAATAATTAAATGATGTATTGATTATTTGATTACATATAGGTTTTAGTTAAAGTTGAAAAAAGGGAAAATTATAATGAAGGACCTAAGAAAAATAATATTTATTAAGATGGACCATAAAAGTGGTAATTATTTTGAAGGACCAGAAATTAAAACATTAAAATAAAAAGACAAAATTACCCTCCATTAGATTTCTTATCTTCTCATTAACTGAATCTGGAATGATTTTTTCTTACGTGAGAATCTAGAATAATTGATGGATAATAATTAATACATATCAATTCAAATAATTCCTTTTCCATTGCAGAATCACTCCAGATTATTATGTTAGAGGAAAGATAGGAAAGATGGAGCTTTTTATGGTTGTAGCGAAAGCAGGGTTTGGTTTCTTTAACCACGTTCTTCTCTCTTGATGGGGTTTTTCTGAGTTAAGGGCCTTTTGCTTTATTTTCTGTTTTTTTGGGAATGGAACAATTGGTAATATTGAATGAATATCAGGAACTTTTGGTTGCCTCAGCACAAAAATCTCAAGTCTCACACTGTTGACGGTTGCACAGCGCACGAGGCTTCTTCTGCCACAACCATCAAAAGCTCCATCTTTCCTATCTTTTCTCGAGCATAATAATCTGGAGTGATTCTGCAATGAGAGAAGAATTATTTGAATTGATATCTATTTATTATTATCCACCAATTACTTTAGATTCTCATGTAAGGAAAAATCATTCTAGATTCAATTAATGAGAAGATAAGAAATCTAATGGAGGGTAATTTAGACTTTTTATTTTAATGTTTTAATTTCTGGTCTTTCAAAATAATTACCACTTTTATGGTCCTTCTTAATAAATATTATTTTTCTTAGGTCCTTCACTATAATTTTCCCTTAAAAAAATGGTGATTTTCGTTGTTTTAATTTTTGTAGAAAATAAAATTTAAATTACTTTAAAAATGGAATGTAGGAGAGATTGTAGGAAGTTTAATTGAGGGCAATTTAGTAGTTTTAAATTTATATTTTGATAATTAGTCTTTAGAAATAATTACAACTCATACCGTTCTTCCCAATAATTAGTTCTAATTTTTCCTGATATTAATTGAACTCACATTAACCATCATATAAATTACAGAACGTAAGATCTAATTAGCTAAAAATTAAATAACAAAAATGTAAATATTGACGTTTATAAATCTAATTAATTTCAACGATGTTGACCCCATCCAGAAGGAAATTGCCCCCACACTAAAGCCTAAAAGAAATAAGCGTGCTGCATCGACAACCTACCACTCCATGACTAGCTGCTGTACTCCATCGCCATATTATTATTAATCACGTACCATCAAAATTAAACCCATATTATTTATTTATTGAAATATTATGGGGAAAATCCCATTTTGTAAAACCCTCAAGAACCCCCGAATTTATTAAAAGACTTAAAAGGTTAGAATCATATGTTGATTTACAAATAAGGGTAAAATTACCTTTTTGCTTTTAGTTTTAAATAAATTTAAAAAAAATAAAAATGACCCTCGCCGGAGGCTACTGGAGATTTACAAAATTTTCAACGGCATTTAATATTTTTTTTTTTACGTTTACTTTTTTTGCTTGAGGGAAAAACAAAAAAATAATGCATTATTACAAATCTTTCAACGGCATTTATAACTTTTTTTTTTTGTTTTTCCCTCCGAGGTAAAAAAGGTAAACCTAAAAAAAAGTAGTAAATGCCGTTGAAAATTTTGTAAATCCCTGGCAAAAGGATAATTTTTATTTTTTTTAATTTATTTAAAACTAAAGGCAAAAGGATAATTTCACCCGAATTTGTAATCCACATATGATTCTTAGCACCTTTAAGTCTTTTAACAAATTCGGGGGGCTTATGAGGATTTTACAAATTCATAAGGTATTTATATGGGAATTTCTCAATATTATTATGAGTCGTCACCATCAATATTAATTTTGAGACCAACAAATGATGGTGGGTTTAGTTGAGATCTTTAATGTGATGCCATTTAATTTATCACATGATGTTTTAATTTTCCACATGTTTTGAAATAATTCATTTTAATTTAGAGTCCCATCACCGACAAAATATCACAAAATCCAGCCTAGCTAATCAATCGAAATCTTTCATCTTGGAATATTCTAAGCTTTACCGTTTGCAATCGTGGGCTAATTGAAAAATATAACGTACGAAATAAACTAAGATACAAAATTAATTTATTGTGTAGGAAAAAAAAATTAAATCATTAAAAATCAATCAAAACTTGATTGAATAAGTTAAAAACACCAATTCATATGATATATAATCCTCTCGCATTGCTGATGAGTTTACATTAGGTGCGCATAACTTATGTGCCTCTTATGTGTTCATACCTCTATTAGAGAGATGAGCATATATATTTTTTATTTTTTATATATATTGTATTTATTTAGATTTAAATTATATACTATTTTCTGAAATATTTTTTTGCACCGAGTATCTCAAATTAATTAGTTTTCATGATACTAGTGTTATAGACAAATATTTCTAAATGCATGACTGAAAACTAATTAATTTAAGATACTGGTGTGCAAAAAATATTTCAGAAAATAACATATAATTTAAATATAAATAAATACAATATAAAAAAAAATATTCTTCCCGTATGAGCACATAAAGGACACATAAACTATGTTCATCTAATATGGACTCCATTCCTGATCCTGTCATGTCTCGCTTTTAAAAGGCCAACGCCCTCTCTTGTGGCTGATACTAAATACGGATGCTGCGCAACTCTTTCAATTAATTAAGATATCATTTTTTTTTTCTTTTAATTTTGAGCAAAACAGAGTTCAGCTTCTCACCTTTTTTTCAACGTACGAGTTATACACATTGGTCCGATCCTTACCAATAACCAAAAAAAAAAAAAAAAACAAGAACAAAAATTAAAATATTATCTTATTAGTTGGAGTCGACTATATAGATTGCATGACGTCATTTTACTTTATCTATAATTAGATTTTAAAAAAAAAATTATTAACTAAAAAATCATGTTCAATAACTTCATTAAGTGTTCGATTTAATCTTCATCTACCTCATTTTATATTTTTTTAAAGGATTAGATACTACTATTTGATTGATTTTCCTCATCAATGTACTTAATTACTTTCTTTAGACATGTCCAAACTGCCATATATGAATATGTTAGGCTGTAAAAAATGTCAGTGGATTTGAATTGATGTTGAAAGTTGTAGGACGAAAGGAGCTTTTAGTGAGTAGTACTATAAAATAGAGATCATTGACCCGTAAATTTCTTAATCCACGTTCCTTGCCTATCTTTTGATAAATAAGTGGAGCTCGTCCATCTAGGAATTGAAAAAAAAAAAATCATTTTTTTGTGTTTTCTTAATTGTAAGACTTGACAAATTAAAGTGTTAGAATATAGCCAAGAAAAAAGAAGCCATAAGTGTTCAAAACTAAAAAGCCTCTAAAATATTATTGAAACCTTAATATTTAATTCTTAAATTAATGAGATCGAGTACAAAAGCCGTTATATAGGTAAAGCATAACCTAAATTAATTATAGAATATAATATAATCTAAATAAATATTAATTAAATATATACCCTAATAATAATAGTTTCTAAGATATATCAAATATCAAAAAATGTTATATAATATCTCTACACGATACTATATAAAATTTTAACATAAGGTATAATAATATCTTAACATAAAGCAAGACACAGAAAAATTGCATAGACAATACACGCTGACATTAAAAAAACGTGAAAGTAAAAAACTAAAAACAAAGAAGGAAGAAAATAACAATTAATTAAGGTATGGTGTAGAAACTTTCTTCTATTTAAGGTGCAACAAACCAAGCATCTCCAACCACATCCATATCATCATTCTCTCCTTAAGCTTGTGTTCTTTAGCTCAAATCACAGAGAAATGGCTCTCGCTGGAAAACTGGAGGACGAAGTTGAGGTCCATGCACCTGCTTCCAAGTTCTTCAGCCTATTCGTAACCGAACTTCACCATGTTCAGAACATTAGCGATCACGTTCATGAAACTAAGTTGCATCAAGGAGACTGGCACACCCCTGGTTCTGATCATGTAAAGAATTGGACTTTCACTCTCGGTAAGCTCTCATCGAGCAATTTAAATTCAAGGGTTTCAATTTTGCTTATGTTTACAAACAATTTATTGATTGAGGTGGTACGTAGCGAAGAGACCACAAATTTGAATATAAGAAGCGCACTCCTTTGCGCTTTAACTTTCGAGAAGAAAGAGGGAAAAGCTTGATCAAATCAAATTTCCTTATATTTGCAAATTGATGATGAACTCTTTAATTACAGGAGGTAAGGTAGTGAGCTGTAAGGAGCACTTTGAAGAGATTGATCATGCGAACAAGACGTTTACGTTCAACTTGTTCGATGGAGATGTTGCAGAAAAGTATAAAAGCTTAAAGTCAAAGCTTCAAGTGGTGGACAAGGGAAGTGGTGCCCTTGCCAAATGGACATATGAATATGAGAAGCTTCGTCCAGATGTGCCTCCTCCACAAGCCTACTTGGACTTTGCCACTAAGGTTACTAAGGATGTTGATGCCCATCTCATCAAAGCATGACCTTCTTAAACCAGTGTATGGGATTTGGATGGTGGTTTTTACGAGGGTTTTGTGTGTGTATGAACCTATAGTGATGGCTGTGCTGAGAATAAGTAGAATGCGTACTCTTGTATGTATTTTGCAGTGTTTGATGCATTATTATTGTGCTTAGTTATGAAATGTTGGTTATGTTATTAATGGGACACTTATATGTCTTCCTAATTTAAATCCCTACAGGTTGCATGATATTTAATTTAATTTAATCCTTGCTGCTAAAATGTTGTTAGTGCTTATGAAAGTGTACTATTGTTGTTATATATATTGCTCATTATACACACCACTCTGATGCCTAATATAAGTCATTTTTACCTAATTCTTATAAATTATCATTATAAAAAAAGGGTTAAATAGCAAATTTGCTCCAAAAGTACACGCCCAAGAGCAATTTTGCCAGAAAGTTTTTTTTTGACTTAATGTAGCCCCGGAAGTTTAAAGACGTAGCAATTTTTCCTTTTCTGTTAAAAAGTTAATGGTCAATATCATTTTTTTTACGGTCAACGTTAATTTTTTAACGGAAAAGGGAAAAATTGTTACGCTTTTAAACTTTCAAAGCTACATTAAGCCAAAAAAAAAAAACTTTCAAGATAAAATTACTCCTTAGCGTGTACTTTTGGGGCAAATTTACTATTTAACCCTAAAAAAATAGTAGATTAGCGACAAAATTCAATGACAAATTACACAGTTTCATCATCAAATAAATTATCACTAATTAGTTAATGATGGAATTTCATCGCTAATTAATTGTTGTTTTTTTTTTTGCAGTGAGAATGATAAGTTGTTAAAATAAACATTTTTAAGTTTGTCGTCTTCATTAAATTTTTCTCTGTTGTGAAACTAAAGAAAATATAGGATAAAAGACAAAGAGAATAGAGAAGGAAAATAGGGAGTATTTCTCATTTATATTGTTGTATCACAATTCTCAGAGTCTCTCTCTCATTCCTCTGCCTCTTTCTCTCTCTTCTTCACCATAGCAACGGTGTGTGTGAGTGGTGTGTATATATAGAGAAAGAGAATGGGTCTTTAAGTGTAATTTTCACATCTGGGTCATTTGATGTAATTTTCCCCCAACATATATTCAATGCTTCACGTGAAGGTAGGCGGCAGGTGAGAAATAATTGTCTGTGGGACCCATACTTTATATATATTATATTATAATACAATATAATATTCTGGGGATAATATGGAAGATTAAGAGTCAATGAACATCTACATAATTAATATATTCATAACACTCCCTCTTGGATGTCTACTTATGAATGTGCCTCATTAAAAACTTTAACTAAGAAAAACCCAGTGGGATAAAAACCTAGCCAAAGAAAAGTGTACAACATTCATTGGTACACTGACTAGAGTTGCCTCATTAAAAACCTTTCTAGGAAAACCCAGTGGGACAAAACCTAGATATGGGAAAAAGAGTACAGCGTATACCGACTCCCCCTTTTGATAATATCAGTATTACTGTAACATCCCATTTTTAAAGCGGATTTTTTTTTTTTTTTCAATCAGAGTAGAGCATTGGAGCGAAAGAGTAACTGATCCATTACAAAACATAACCATAGTGTAACATAGTATTCAGTATAGTAATCCTAGTGTTTGAAAGCAAATACAGAAAGCGGTAAAGATATCTTCGGCCGAAAGCCTACTCCTGCTGCTTGCCTCGATCTCCGATCCGTGGTTCTCCGGACCCTGAAGCTATAGCTGAGATTCAATTTATCGCATTGAACCTCAGGTAACGGTTAACCTTATGCTCAAATAAAACAGTATACGGATGACAGATATACAAACATAACAGCAGCATAACATCACCTAAGCATATAGCAGATGCATGATTGCATGATTGTGACACGGACAGAACATAAGCACAGAGCCGTATGTAAAATCCTACACAAAATAATAGCTTGCACAAAAACCAATGCTACGATGTACGGTCGTGTCCTCAGCGCTAGGAAAACTTAAAACGGAATTACTATGTCTATAACCCGTGTAAAGCTGTATGTATAATCGGTAACCCTGAACAAAGTCTCTAACCGTGAATGTATCTCAGTGACCCCTAACAGAATCTCTATCCATGAATGTACCTATCACATATATGTATATGAGCAGCACTAGATTAGTATTACAGTACGCGTCCGTACCTTCGTTGACGTACGTAGGTGTTTCTGGCGGAAACTGTACTTTCTAACGGAAAACAGCGGTTTGTCCGACAATGCACGTTGGACAACAGAACGGCAGCGAGATCAAGGTTTCTGATGTCCTATAAGAGTAATATCACTTTCATTAGTGATTTGACATCATAACTGGCATTTTAGGTAAAAATTACCATTTTGCCCCTATATCCCTAATTGGCGGAATTTCGCCAGCACTTTGTTACTTTGGCTCCGATTTTCCAAAATTTTGCCAGAACTTCGACCCAATCATAATTTTTGAAATTCTAGACTAAAATACCTCTATCATATGATATTTAATCATACTCGGAAAATTAAAGATTACTCTAGCATTACTACCCTAACTATCGAAAGAACTACGAAAGCTTAAAGTTCGGTACCGAAAAACTTACCCAGAGCTTCGCTGCAAATTTCCCCGGCTTTCTCCTTCTCTCTTCCTCTCTCTAGATTTCGGCTAGGAGCTCTCAAAAATTTGGTGTGAAGAATTCTAAGGATGCTAGGCTATTTATAGAAAAACCAAGGACATAATGGTCATTTTTGCATTTAATCTCTACCCTTGGATCCAACTTGTTGAAGAAGGCAAAATCTTGGCTCTTAAAGCCTCTTGGTCGACATGCATGGCTGAGTTGGCACCAAAATTGCATCATCAAGATGATGCAATCAACTTGTTAAAGGAGTTATACCGATAAAACCTCGGTCGGTGTCCGAATCGCGTAATCTCGGAAAATCTCAAAATTCTGAATTCATAACTTTGAAGATCTCCTCTTTGTCATCAATAATATCTAATTTAACTTAAATTTTGGTCCTATTCAGGGTTCCAACGGTCCAGCCGAAGTTTCTCGAAAAACGTGTCCGGTTACGAAAATCATTTTCGGAATCATCAACCTCTGGACAAAAATTCACTGATTCCAAATATGTCCAGATAATTATAAACTCATCCCCAAATGTTGAGTTATAATTTATTTTCTTCAAATCCTAAAATGTGATTGTCTGCATTTTTCCCTATTTCGTCTTATTAGGAAAATGCTCTACCGACTTCGGAATTAACTTCCGGAAGAGGCTACTTCAAGATAAAAATCCACTGATCATTAATATATCTTGACTTTAGAAATCTTATTCCTGGTTCTCTAGATAGGATCCGTTTCCTATAGATAATTATTTACTTTTTACTATTTACTTTATTTATTATTTAATTAGAGTTTATTAATTTTATCCTTCCTATTTCCTTTTTATTTTTCTATTATTTTTTTCCTCCTCCCCCTTTTGATGTCGGCAGCATATACATACATACATACATACATACATATATATATATATATATATATATATATATATATATATATATATATATATAATATAATATATATTTTTATTTTATTTCTTAATTAATTATTATATAATTTAATAATTATTTTTCCATAATTTTTTACAAAATTTTCCTATTGGTCCAAACTTGTTTTTAAGCTAAAAGATACTTAATCTCACTCATTTTTCTCAAAAATTTTCAATTAATTAGCCAATATTTTTATGCTAATTTTTAGACATTAATCACAAATTTTGGAGTTTTACACAATTATCCATGAATTTCCTTTGCTTAAGTTTAAGTAATTAGCCAATAATTACTTAATTACTTTCTTATCAATTGTGAATAATTTTCTTAATTAGAATAACTCATTACCTTATAACTTTTGCACTGACATTTGTGTTTTCATGTCTTTTGCATTGTATTAGAATTACGGGGGTATTTTGGTCATTTCAATACTTTTTGCTTTTCCATTTCTAATTTTCCAAGGTTACAATTTATTAAATTACCAAAATTAGAGGCAATATACTCTCTTAATTTTAATAATTATTTTACTACCTTTTAGGATTTTTCACAATTTTCCTAAGTCATTTTATGCTTTATAAGGGCTTTTTCGTCCTTTTGGCACATTATTATTTTTCTCTTAATTTTCAAGAGATTTTTCCTTTAATTTCCACAGTACTTTCCTTAGAAAATATAATAAGTATTTTACAATGTTTTGACAATACATATTTTCACCTATCTCCAATAGGTATTTTTCACTAAACAATGATGCTCATCATAGGTCAGATTTTAGGGTATTACAATTACTCCCTGTAACATCCCGACTTTTCACAAGCAGTATAAATTTTTTTTTTTAAAAACATCATTTCAAAATGATCAGAGTAGTGCACCGGAGCGATTGAGTAACTGATATATATATTAAAATACCCATGGTAGCATGTCTTGTCGTTTAAAGAGCTGTACAAGAGTGTTTCAAAAGTATAACGAAAGGGGTCCTCGCCGCTACTCCTAAGCGTGCCGCTTGTCCTTCTCTCGATCCTCGGTCCTCCCGAACTCCGACGCTATGTTAAGAGCCGAGATCCAATTTACCACATTGGATCTCGTGTAACGTTTAACCTCATGTTTATATACAACATATATGTACGATGAGACATTCAAATATCTTGGCAACATTTACTATGATCGGACATAGGGAATACATAATCGATATGTATGGCAATAACAATACAATCGGATGTAAGGTTAAAGCACAATGAGGAATGTACATAATCGATATGCACGGCGTAACAATACAATCGGATGTAAGGTTAAAGCACAATGAGGAATGTACATAATCGATATGCACGGCGTAACAATACAATCGGATGTAAGGTTAAAGCACAATGAGGAATGTACATAATCGATATGCACGGCGTAACAATACGATCGGATGTAAGGTTAAGGCATAATGGATAGTGATACAATCGGATGTATGACATGACAGAGAATAATACACTCGGATGTATAATGCACAACAAGATAAATAAGATACGATCTGCAGACAACGACAATCGTAGTACGCACAAAAGTACAATCGTAGTACACACATGACAGAGGAAACACACATATTCATACAATAACCATCAGAGTTAGTGTTACAGTACGCGAACGTACCTTCGTTGACGGATTACGGTATTTCTAGCACGTTTACGGAAAATCGTGAAATCTCCAACAACGGCTCGTCGGGCAACAGAATCGGCAGCAAATTAGGATTTCTGACGTCCTATAAGAGTAATATCACTTTCATTAGTGATTTGACATTACGACTGGCATTTTAGGTAAAAATTACCATTTTGCCCCTATACTCCTAATTGGCGGAATTTCGCCAGCACTTCGTTACTCTTACTAACTTTCTTCCCAAAATTTCGCCAGAACTTCGACGCCATCTTGATTTTCGAAAACAAATACTAAAATAGCCCTCCCATATGATATCCAATCATACTTGAAAAATTAAAGGCTATTCTAGCATTACTACCCTTACTACTGAAAGAACTACGAAAGCTTAAGTACCGAAAAACTTACCCAGAGCTTCGCTACGATTTTCCTGTGGCACCTCTCTCTAAAATCCTCTCTCTAGAATCGGTTTTGCTCTTCAAAATGGTGTGAGAAATGAAGAGGAAACTTGGCTATTTATAGAAGAAAATGTGACACTATTCACTAATTTTTCATATCGGATATCGGCCACGGATCGCACTTTGCCACATGTCACGATCCTCACCGGGCCACTTGGCAGCTGACATCATCATTTAAAGCCATGATGTCATGGTGGTGATGTCATCTACTTGTTTGAGAAGTTTCCTACCGATAAGTTCCCGATCGGTACCCGATTCGCGTGATTTCGGAAAAATCTCAAAATTCTGGATTTACAACTTTGAAAACATATTCTCACTTAGTAGAAATGTCCAAGTTAACCTATATTTTGATTCCATATAGGGCTCCAACAGTCCAGTTGAGTCTTTCTCGAAAACGTGTCCAAACGCGTCCGGTGTCGAAACCTGTTTTCTAAACACCCATCTCTTCGAAAAATTCACCGAATCCAAATATGTTCATGAAAATTCCCAATTCTTTTCCAAATGTCACAACATAACCTTTTCGTCCTTTTGGCTATCGGCCTTTTCTCGGGATTTCCTATTTCGTCTTATTAGGAAAAAGCACAAACGGCTTGAATTAACTTCCGCAAGAGTTTAACTAAGATAAAATCCCACCGATTAATATTTTACCTTGACTTTGGGAATCCCATTCCTAGATCTCTAGATAGGATCCGTTTCCTAATTCCCATTTTACTATTCACCCTTTTTCACTTTAATTAATTATATTATATTTTAATTGCAAGTTGCAAACTTATATACATATATATATATATATATATTTGTTTTTCTCTTTTTCCTTTTCATTATTTATTTATATTTTTTTTTTCTCTGCCCTTGATTTTCGTTTTTTTATTATTATTTTTTTTATTAATTATTTAATTAATTAAATAATTATTTTCACATAATTTTTACAAAATTTCCCTATTGGTCCATTCTTGCATTTAGGCTTAAAAATACCTAAACTCACCTATTTTTCTTCAAAATTTCCAATTAATTAGTAAATATACTTGTTACTAATTTTCAACCACTTTCCACTAATTTTTGAGCTCTACATAATTATTATTGAATTTTCCTTGCTTATGCTTAAGTAATTAGCCCAATATTACTTAATTACTTTCTTATCAATAGTTGATAGTTTTCTTAATTATCAATTTATCACACCTCATTACCTCATGACTTTTACACCGACACATTTGCTTCCATGTGTTCTCAGATTATCTTAGCATCTACTGGGTATTACGGTCATTTCAATACTTTTGGGTATTCTTCTACAATTTCTCCAAGTTTGTAACTTAATAAATTACCTAAATTAGGGACAATATCCTTCCCTATTTCAAGTAGATTTTTACTTGTTTCTTTTATAGCTTTCACAGGGTATTTATAACCCATAATGTGCTTAGGGACCTATTTGCAAATTCCCAAACGTTTTAGGGACCTAATTGCAAATTATCTAATTTCAAGAGAAATTACCTTAACAACAAGGTAAATTCAATACAAGGTGTTTGAGACCTCATATTCACCTATTTTCAATAGGTATATTTACTCATTTATGATATTTTCCCTAAGTCAGATTTTGGGGTGTTACACTCCCCCTGATAACATTGCTTCCAATGTCTTTGTGTTGGTGAAGAACTATAAATATAATACATTAGTACTCCAATGGCACTAAGATATTGTACTTCTGGACCAAGTAGTTCTTCTTCAACTTCTTTCATTTCAAATTCTTTTTTCAAACAATTAATTGCCTTTTGAAGCTCTTCAAGAGTTCAAATGATGTTGATATCATAAACAACAATTATAGCAAATTCATTGCTAGATCTTTTCATAAAAATGTATGGGCATATTGGGACATTTCTGTACCCATATTTCTACAGATATTTCTTGAGAAGATTATACCAGATGCGTCATAATAGCTTCAAGCCATATAGGGACTTACTTAACTTAATTAAGTATTGTTCTTAAGAACTTTAATTAGATGCTTCTAACATCTTGAGTCCTTTAGGGACTTATGTTTCTGGCACATTAAATCCTTCAGGAACATATGCTTCTGGCACCTTAAGTCCTTTGGGACGCGTGCTTCTGGCACCTTGAGTCTTTCTGGGATACGTGCTTCTAACACCTTAAGTCCTTCAGGGATTTTCATATAAATATCACTATCAAGTGTGCCACACAAATAGACAGTTACAATATGCATTAGATGCAGATCAAGCCCTTCATTTATTGCTAGGCTAATCAAATAATGAAAAGTAGTTGCATTCACTTCTGGTGAATATATTTCTTCAAAATCAATGTCAAGCCTTTGTGTAAAACTTTAGACTACAAGGCTTGCCTTATTATTTCACCTTTTTCATTACTTCTTTCATACAAATATCTATTTGTATGCAACTGGCTTTACATCTTCTGGTGCATGGACTACAGGTCCAAATATTTTTCATTTTGCCAATGACTTTAATTTTGCATTAATAGCATATTTCCATAGGGGCCAATTCTTTCACTGTTGGCACTTGCTAATGGATTTTGGCTCATGATGCTCATCATTATTTATTACATCATATGCTATATTATAAGCAAAGATGTCGCCAACGTTGACTTCTTTTTGGTCCCATCAGATTCTATCATAATTTATTGAGATCTCATTATTTTCACGTATTTCAGGTAGCTGGGTCTCTTCTGGGACTACAACATTCTCTTCTGGAGGTATCTCTACTAGAGATAATAACTCTTCTGGAGATGCTCTTCTGGAGCTACTAAACTTTTCTTGATTATCCTCGATTTGATCATCTATATTCTTAGCTCCTTTTCTCTTTCGAGGATTTTTATCTTTGGAACCGATGGACCTTTCACGCTTCAGGCGTGCTTTAAATTCATTTCTAATAGGTTGTCTTTTAGGGACATCAATTCTGATAGGAGCATTAACAGCTGGGACATGTGACTTTGTCACTTTCTTTGGGTCAGTAAATGCTTCTGGTATTTGGTTAGCTAAATTCGGCAAATGAATTATCTTTTCAACTTCTAGTTCACATAGTTTTCTACGAGGATCAAAATGAGCCAATAATTCATTCTAACTAATCGCTTTACCCAAACTGCTTATTTTCTCCCCCTCATGTTAGGAAAACAATATCAAATCACAATTAACTAATCATGTAGTATAAGTCTCCTAAATCCATTTATTACCTTTAGAAACATCATTTTGCTTCATTTAGAGACAAACAAGAAGAAGGAGGTTCTTATACAACATTTATCCCAACTTTCTTTCTATATCCATCTTATGTGCATTATGGTGGATTTATAAACATTGCACATTCAAAACTTTTCAGATGGAATTAATCTGGCTTCTGACCACAAACCAATTTTTACAGGGAGAATTTTGTTGGCTTATATAAATGCTGCAAATATACCAACATAGAAATTTTGTTCTCATGATCATTCAATACATGATTTCTGGATCATATAATCTGGAAATAGCACGCTTAATTTATTCAAACATTATTGCAAACTTCAGGTTGCATTCTTACAAACTTCTGGTTGTAAGCTAATAATCTCACATGTAACTATCTTATAGATGCATCTTTCAAATTTGTATGATTTACATGTCATTTCAATGGGCCCATATAATATATTTCCAGAAATACCGAGATCCATTACTAATCATGATCAATGAGAATAAGCAGCACGTATTTCATAAATAATATGTTGGTTATTCATGAAGAATCTTCTAGTTCTTTAATGGATGTCCATATGTAATCTTATATATATGACTCGGATGATCAAACAAGTCATGCCAACAATAAATTTAGTTAGATCAGTAAACTTCTGGTTTACTGGAAGTTTACTGTAACATATATCTTAATCAATCATAAACTTTTCAATTTCCATAACATATTGATCATAATCATATTGATCAAAATCCGACATCCATTTTGGGAAATTTATTAAACTTTAAGTGAGAAATATATAACTTTTCAAACATTAACTCACACTTGTATTCTATCAATCTTTCCCTCAAGTGTGAGTCATATAAACATACTTTCTTTATATATGTGTTTCAAAAACACTTTCAAATTTTTTGAACCTCGAAAGGAAAAACTATGTTGATTCTTCAAGAACAAACATATAATATTGCATCACAAGATAATAATATTACTCATTGTACTTCAATTTGTCTATATATGCAAAATATATAGTCTATCACATATAAAAATTTTCATAAGCAAAATAACTTTTAGGATCATAAAGTACAATTTTCATGGCTACAGATTAAAGATATGTGATGACAATAAATTTAAATAATAATAAAAGTAAGCATTATAGTACCTTGACTTGTTTATTTCTCTTGAGACTTGTCTTCAAAATAAATATGAATATACACCGCCCCCATATAAAAATCACAAAATAATTTTTTTTTTTTTTAATATAAATAGATCCATCACACACACAAACACATCTGACCTAGACCAACAATCTCCTATTACATATCATTAACTATTAAAATATTTATTCACCCACATCCACATCTCAATTCAATTAATATGCCTACTATCTTGTCGGCCATACACAGCAAAATATAATTAGCATTAGTTCAAAATCCCACCTTCCTTCACGCATATAAAGGAGAAAACACAGGTAAAATAATAATAATAATTAAACATGGGACCCACGTGCAATACATATTTCATCCGTGACTTGTTGCACATACATTTTTTATTATTAATAATATTATATATTAATCAAACATGGTGGTGGGAGACAGGCAGCGTTTTTCAGCAAAGAAAAATGGGATGATATAAATGGTCTGAATTATGTTCGCATACCAATTTTAATATTCTGCCTACCAACCACTATCATCGATCTCTTAATATTATGCCTTTTGTGGTTCTTATCAATAATCTTTCTCCACTTCATGTGGGAATTTAAACCAACATGATTATAGCAATGATCATGTCTGATCAACCATAATTAAATTCATTCATTACTTCATTCACTTCTGGGAATGAAGAGCCATTTAGATGAGATTCATGATTCATATAACAATACTCATTATTTTATTTAGCCACATGAGGTCAAGAAATTAATTCAGCATATTTCTTTAAACCTTTTTCATAATATTACTACTGCAGGAGCAAATTAGATATCCATCTATAACAAACTTTTAGAAGAACAACCATCTTCTGGTGGTCATACAATCTCTTTAATTTGTTCTTAAAGAACAAAAGAATTTTTCAATGCCAAATATTCAATTTTGAGACATTTATACAACTAATGGCATACAAAACTCATGAATCAGATTCAGACCTTGTCTCATAACTTTAGGAAAATTTGTCCTTTTGCTTCAAGCGAATATGTCTCTTGGCATCAATTATCATTTGGCTTCAGGCCAAATTATACCTCCTTTTGACTTCTTGTCCATATATGCCTTCTCTTGACATCTAGCAAATTTATATCTTCTCTTGGCTTCTGGCCAACTTTCTCTTCATAAGAAATCAAATCAATATGACTTTCAACTGTTTATCTCCAGGATAAACATGTATTATCTATGATTTCTGACCATTTTAAATATCCTATATAAGATCACACATATGAAATATGCATATCATATTAGTATCATAAATTTTCAGTATATGATCAGAATATAATGCAAGACTTAAAATAAGAAGCCAAAAATGTTGCTTACAAATGACTCAGGGAGGGATATAAATAATACCTCCAAAGACTATAAATGGCATGAATTGCAGGTAGGACATGCTTTTATATGCTTATTATCTATCACCGCCCCATGTAAATATATATATATATATATATATATATATATATATATATATATATATAACCTTGCTATTTTCACATCTCTCTTCCTTCTCTCGTTACATGATAGTGCGTGTTTGTTAATCCTCTACAGGTATATCTGTTATTCCTAACAAACCGTCAAACAGCTTGATTATCTGTTATTCCTAACAAACTGTCAAACAGCTTAATCAATGTCCAGCTAATGCAGTCTTTCAATCATAAACCTACTTAATCCACAATATTGCAAACGGCAATTATTTATTAATCCTTTTCTAACAACTAATGAATTTTCAATAATTGCATTATAAAAATATTAATTTTATAAATCATCACTTTATTCTTATTTTCTATAAATTATAGATTTATCTTATTATTACTAAAAAAAACTATATGTACTACTTGTGTTATATTCTAATTATAAATTTATTTAATAAATAGCACGGTTTACAAAAAAAAATTTAATCATTGCTGCTAAAATTTTGTTAGTGATTATTAAATTTTACTAACATTTCTCATTATATTATTTTTAAATCTCTTAATCGTTAAAAATAATAAAATTATGAGGGAAAAATTACTATGAAAGACATTTCGTTTAAGCACTTGCCTTTTCCACTCCAACTAATCCAAATAAATAAGTTTTAAACGCCATATAAAGATCTTTAACTTGATCAAGAGTATAATTACTTCGAGATTTACAGCGTAAAGGATTTTCATATCTCCTAATAAATGGGCTTCCCAGAATTCAAATTCATGTTCAACCTTAGTTATTAGAGGTGTGCACATGTAAGTTGCAGACAGTGTGAGCAAGGGCATATGCAGGTATAAGACTAGGGGGCAAGTGCCCACCCTTGAATTGGGGATTGTTAAAAAAAAAAAAAAAAACTAATACATATTTGAATGATTGTACACCCTTAATACATCAAGAGTGCACTTCGTAATCAAATGTGGGATGAATGATTGTTTAGTGCCTCATATTGAAAAAGATATGTAATATCCTAATTTTCATAATTCTTATAAACATTGTATTTTGGCAAATAATTAGCAAAATAACAAAGGTGAATATGTGTCTCAAAGAAATATAATCTATTGATTACATTTTTATCCAAATTTTACTTTGGGATTAATTAACCAATGGTTAATTATGAGACTACATTTAGGGGCTACTAAATGTGATAAAAATACCACATGAAATAATATTTATTTTAAATTCTCATAAGACAAGAAATGGGAATGAATGACACTTAGTTGAATTACTATCAAATGATAACAAATCCTTGAAGTTAGGCTACGTTTTCTAGACAAAATCTGGGCAGCGTTGAGAAAATATTAAACTGGGAATTATTCTTGATGTTATAGCATCTAGGAATATTTTTCCTTGAAAACAGACATGTCAAGGGTCATGAGGAATTTTGAAGCACTCAAAAATGATTTTTGTAGAATTAATTATGATTTTTCAAAGATGCATAAAAATCTGCCCAGAAAATCCAGTATTTCGTTTTTAATAAAAGTAAGGGCAAAATTGGAATAGTAAATCCACGAAGGGTAAAAATGGGATAAATAATCCACTAAGGGTAAAAGGGTAAAAAGAGATGGAGATAACTCTTTAGGATATTATTCTAAGTGATATGATATTAAGTGTAGTGTAACATCCCATTTTCAAAAGCAGTATAATTTTTTTTTTCATCAAACATCATTTCAAAATCATCAGAGTAGAGAGCAACGGAGCAATTGAGTAACTGATACTTGTATTCAAAAAGCCGTAAGTCTGGCTAATTACAACAGCGGTACAGTAACCGAGTGTTTCAAAAGTACATAGTAACAAAAAGAAGTCTTCAACTGGGTCTTCTATGCGGGCTGCTTGCCTCTCTCCTCGGTCCTCGGTCCTCCAGAACCTGACGCTATATCAAGAGCTAAGATCCACACCGGATCTCAGGTAACGGTTAACCTCATGTTTACATACACAACATATGCATTACAGACATTCATACAGCAAACAAGCATATCCCAACAGCACATAACCCCTAGTACATGTGTCACACCTAGCTATCGTGTCACACCCAGCAGCCGTTTCACACCTAGCAATCGTTTCACACCTAGCATTTCACACCTAGCAGTCGTATCCCAATACCCAGCAAGCATAACAACAGTACATGAACATATCACAGAGCTAACAACTACCTCATATAAGCATACCATACACCTAGCACATACACGCATACAATAAACATCAGATTAGTGTTACAGTACGCGAACGTACCTTCATTGATCAGAACGGTACTTAATACGAATACGGTACGACAGTTGATCAGAATGTAATCAGGGATATCCTATAAGGATAATATCACATCTATTAGAAATCAATCATTACGATGGACATTTTAGTCATAAATGACCATTTTACCCCTGACCCCCTAATCGGCGGAATTTCGCCAGCACTTCGTTATTTTGACCCTAATCTTCCAGAATTTCAACATAACTCCTACTCCAACATAATTTTCGAAATATATATCATATTCAACCTCAAAACATGATATCTAAACTAACTTGGAAGATTAAAGATCAAAACAACATTCCTACTGTAACTACCGAAAGAACTACCGAAGCTTAAGACTAAGGACCGAAAAACTTACTCAAAGCTTCGCTACAAATTTCCCCGGACTCCTTCCTCCTCCTTGCTGCTCCAAATTTTCGAATTGAAGCTTAGTGAATTGGTGAGAAAAGTGATGAGAGGTTCAAGCCTATTTATAGGCAAATTCCCAGGGACATAACCGGTATAACAATTCCTTCTGATTCATTCAAGCTTCTGGAAGGATTTTTCTTGGCCATGGAATGCCTTTGGCCGACCTTCCCTAGCCCCAAAATTCAACAAATTGATGTCATGCATGACATCATAAACTTGCCTTAGAAGTTGTCTTACCGATAAAGTTCCCCGATCGGTATTCTAATCGCGTAGTCTTGCAAAATCTTAGAAATCCGGAAACATAGCCCTGAAGGTCTATTTCTCCTCTTTGAAAATATCTTGATTAACTAAGTTTTTGATTCCATTCAGGGCATTCCGTTGCCTGCCGAAGATTTTCGGATAAACGCTTCGGCTACGGAAATCGTTTCGGGTAACGTCAACTTCTGGACAAAAATTCACTGATTCATAATATGTCCAGATATTTCCCAACTTATTCAAGGATTTTGAGTTAGGATTTATTTTCCATAGACTCTCCTTTCTAATATCTGTCTTATTTCCTTTCTATCTTATTCCTTAAGCATTCCGCCGGTTACGGAAATGACTTCGGAGACAGTCTACTCCGAGATAAAAATACACTTGTCCATAATATGCTCTGACCTTAGAAACCTAATTCATGGTTTTCTAGATAGGATTTAATTTATATCGGTGGTCAATTTATCCTATTTGCTTTTTCACAAAATATCACAATTTATATTATTATTTTAATCCAACTTGCAACAAAATATCAAGATATTTTTTTGCTTCATTCTTATCTTATTTTCCCTCAAAAATTCGGCTGCACTTTTTTTATTATATTTTTTAATTAATTAATATTATATAAAATAATTATTTATATAATTTTTTTACAAAAATTTTCCTATTGGTCCATACTTGGATTTAGGTTTAAAATTACTTAATCTCATATTTTTTCTTAATCTTTTCCAATTAATTAGAAAATATATTTTATGCTAATTTTAGACATAAACCACTAATTAAAGGGTTTTACATAATTATCTTTGAATTTTCCCTTATTCCAAGCTTAACAATTAGCCAATAATTACATAATTAATCCCTTACTAATTTCTGACAATTTTCTTAATTAGGATTAATTATTTTCTCACAACTATTGGACTTACATTGGTATTTTATACTTTACATAAAATATTAAAAATCATGGGGTCAATTATGGCCCCACAATACTTTTTTGATTTTCCCCTCATTATTTTTCAAGGGAAATAATCCCAAAAATTATCTAAATTAGAGACAACATATTCTCCTACTTTTAATAATTATTTTATTGTCTCTCAGGATTTATCACAGTATTTTGTGGCTCCTAGATTCATTTAGGGCCCTTTGACACTCTATTTCTTCCAATTTCACTAGAAATTACCTTAAAAATAAGATAATTATAACTTATATTTGAAACCTCATATTCACCTATTTTCAATAGGTATATTTTGATACGGATTTTTAGTAAATAAAAACAGAAAAGTAAATAATAAAAAAGGACCAGCTGTTGACCGAAAATTTTGGATGGATAAGAGGACAAGAATTGGCAATTAAAGATCATGCTACTTTGATTAAATAGTAATATAGTTGTGAAAAGAAAATAGGATAAATGACCACCGATAGAAATTAAGTCCTAATTATTAGAAAACCATGAACATGGTTTCTAAAGTCAGAGTATATTATAAACAAGTGAATTTTTTATCTCGGAGTAGGCTATCTCCGAAGTTATTTCCGAAACCGAAAAGGGTTATACTAGACTGATTATGAAGCTATCTTATATTCAAAAAGCAAATCAGATAAATGAAAATCTATAGAAACTCAATCATAACTCAATATCTGGGGATGAGTTGATAAACAACTGGAAGTTTTATGAATCAGTGAATTTTTGTCAAGAAGTTGACGTTACCCGAAGCGATTTCCGTAACCGAAGGCGATTTATCTGAAAATCTTCAGTGAAATAGGAGATGCCCTGAATGGGATCAAAAATTTAGTTAACCCAAGTATCTTGAAAGAGGAAGAAGAGATCTTCAGGGCTATATTCCCGGAATTTTGAGATTTTACAAGATTACGCGATTAGGACACCGAACGGGGAACTTTAATTTATCGGTACAAGACCATAAATTGAGCTTGTGACATCATCAAAGATGATGTCATTTTTTTTCCACCTAGGGGGGGGGGGGGGAGGTCGGCAGCCATGTGTAGGGCCAAGATGGTGCCACTCCAACGAAGTGCGATCCTACGGTCCAGAATCCGTCTGACAAAGCATGAATAGTAACCCAGAAACCTCTATAAATAGCTTGACCCTTCATTCAAATTTTTCACACCAATTCACTAGCTTGAATTCAAAATTTGGAGGAGCAGCAAGGAGGAGAAGGAGTCCGGGGAAATTTGCAGCGAAGCTCTGGGTAATTTCTTCGGTCCTTAGTCCTAAGTTCTTTCGGTAGTTATAGTAGGAATGTTAGGTAGATCTTTAATTTTGCAAGTATGATTTAGATATCATGTTTTAGGGGTAGATATGATATTTATTTCAAAAATATATTGGAGAAAGAGATATGTTAAAATTTTGGAGAATTAGAGTTAAAGTAGCGAAGCTCTGGCGAAATTCCGCCGATTAGTAAAGATAGGGGCAAAATGATAATTTGTACCTAAAATGCCTGTTATGATGTTTATCACTGATAAATGTGATATTATCCCTATAGAATATCTGTGATCAGTACTGCTGTTGTACCGCCGTCATTCCGCTGTCGTATCGCTGTTTTCCGTCAAAAGTGCAGTTTTCCGTCAAACGTACCAGAATACCTTAATATATCTATGAGTCATGACTCCTTTGAAAATACTTCTGAGACAAAAAAAAAAAAAATTCCTAAGCTCTTTTTAAAAAAGGCAAAGATAAGATAAAACCAATTAATTTAAAATTGAAAGAATAATACCTTTTGGTATTCCATTGATGTGATGTGAAAATGCAAATCCGAGTGGAAGCTGCTAGGTCAAATTGCCATCTTCATCACCATTGAATTTCATGAAATCTAGAGCAAATTAAATTTGGTAATTATCAATTTTTAAGTTTGTGTCTGAACACACAAAAGCTAATGGAATTTTATAAAGACAAATAACTGTAAAGGTGAAGAAAACAATGGGCTCGGGCAAAAAAGGAAAAAGGAAAAAGAAAAAGAAAAATAATGAACTGTTGGGATTAACCAATAAAGTAATATAATTTATTATTAAAGCATTACTAGTGTGATCCTTATCAAAGATATGACAAATATTAGGTTTATAATTAAAAAACCAATATGTGCTACAAAAATAATATGTTTTCTATATTTAATCAAATGACTCAAATTTTTTAAATGAATGACTGAGATGCAAAACAATTAATTGTATAAGAGGGCAAAACATAAAATTTTAATAATATAATATTGAAAATTGTGATATGAACATCGACATCAAGCAAACATAACTATTTTCAGGGTCTCACAAATAGTTGAGAATAAACAACTAAAATAGTGGGCTTTCAAAGTAGTTTGATCAGATATTAGGTTTATGATAGAAACTAAAAACAACGGGACTATCAAACGATGTATATGTTTAATCAAATGACTCAGAATCCTTATGATGAATGGCTGAGATTGGTAGTCCTTAACTGCATAAGTGGACAAAACCTAATATTTTATATAATGTTTATAAGTTTTATTTAAACGGATCATGCAACATATATATATTATTGTTTTCAAGATCTCACAAATAGTTGAGATTAAACAACTAAAACAGTGGGCCATCAAAATAGTGTGTGAAAGTTTCATCAAATGTTAGGTTTAAAATAGAAAAAACAATTGTGGGCTATCAAAATAGTGCGATTTCTACTCTTAATCAAATCTCCTTAATTATTTTCTTACAATGAATAGATGATAGAGAAAATCCATCTCAGGGCTCAAATAACCAAAATATTGTTAAAAAAAGTCTAAGAAAAAATCACATGTCAAAAAAGACTCCAGAACCTTTTTTGGTATTATTTTGTAAAACGTTAGTTGTTAACGTGTACTGATATAATTGTTAACGGGTATTAATTTAGTTGTTAACGGGTACTGATTTAGTTGTTAGGATATTATTATTAACGTCTATTGATTTAGTTGTTAATTTTCTACTGATATAGTTGTTAATGTTTATGAAATAATATCAAAAAAGCTAGCTATGGGGTTTTTTTTTAACATATATACATGTGACTTTTTCTTGGGTTTTTTTGACAATTTTTTGTTAATTTGGGTCTTGAGGGGATTTTCCCTAAATGATATTCACAAAGTAATCAATTGTGTGAGTAGACAAAAGGCAACATTTTAATAATTTTGGAAAAAAAAAAAAAAAGTGATTTGAACTTCCAGATGATACAACATTGAACTGTTTTCAATTTCTCATGAATGGTTGAGAGTAAACTTGTAAAGCGGTACAATTTTGAAAGCAATACTAGCGTGGTCCTTACCCTATATGTAAGGAAACTGATATGAACATAAATATAACTAAATTATTATATAATCAGGTATATATAGTTTGCTTCAGAGGAAGAACGTTTCCTTCTTCTTCTTGTTTTTTTTTTTTTTTGGGTATTGGAAACAAGTTATGACCATTGTTGTCAAAAACTAGTGTAAAAACATAAAAAACTTACGTTTTTATTAGGGTCATACATACTGAAACGCAAGTAAAAACTGTCATGAGCATAAACTGGTAGAAAATCCACTCAAACACGTAAAAACTGTAAAAATTTTTTACCGTTTTTATTTTAACAAAAAAAAGGATGATTTTTTTTTTGCCCCAAAAAAGGATGAAAAGTTGAAAACCCTCTTTCCATCGTGTATCTTGGACTCGAGATTACTGGAGAGTGGAGACTCGATAGTTATATATAGTTTTGAACGTATTTCAATAGTTATAAATGTAAGTTTTTTTTTTAATGTTTTATATAGTTATATGACTTATATCTTTTAAATATGAAGTTGTTCATTGAATTTTGAATAGTGATTTATGATTTTTTTTCCATATATATATATATATATATATATATATATATATATATATATATATATTTTTTTTTTGAGCTTTGACCTTAAGTGGTAGAAAGTAGAAACTTTACGTTTAGTATCGTTTCTATGATTTACGTTTCTACCATCTTTTTCCGTGTCTACCGTAATATCCCAAAAAAAATTAAAAAAAAAAAACTAGATAGAATTAAATGATTAATTGGGTGTGTAATGTAATGACCCAAGGGATTTGAGAATTTGCTTAGATCAACAATAATTAATTAATTGATCACATAAGTTATAAAAAAAACAGAGAGTAAAAATAGAAAAGGAAAAAAAAAAAATTTGTTATGGTACAAAAAATTAGAATATAATAATTATTTTTCTCTTGATCAATAATTTTTTTTTTTTTTTTGGGTAATATGTTTTAAAAGTGAATGGTAGTCTAGTGGAAATTGGGTTGTTTCTCATGTTTGTGTTTTTGGATTCAAATTCTTCCTCTATCATAAGGGTAATTTTATTTTGAGATTACCATCACTTGTTACTTTTTCCCGTCAAATGCATAGACAGAGAGACCGCTATTTATTTTTTTTCCTCTTCTTTCTGGAGACTTCTAAAATCCGTGCGGATGCGTATCGTTGTTGCTGTTGTGGGTGCCAAAATCCCAAGATTCTTTTCCCCTTCGTCTTTTGTTTTGTGTGTTGTGGGAGTCAGCCTTCAACTTCTTGATTCTCCATCATCAAAACTTGTCTTTGCGTCTTAGTTCTACTGCCGTGGAAATAGGCAGGGAGACTTTTGAGACAGTTCGAATCTCTCCTCCTCCTTTCTTGGTATTGCTGCATGCTGCTCATTCCTTCTGGCTGCTGTTATGTGCGCTGGGTTCACGTTCTCCCCTGTTCTGTGACGCTGTTGTGAGTGTGTGGATAGATCACATTTTCAGTTCTTCGCTTGTGCGTTTCTTGAGCAGGGTATGTATGAAACGCTTCTCCTCCCTTGATTTCCAGAATTCTTCAACGTATAGATGAATGAGTGGAGAATATCCTTTTCCCCTTATTAAATCGTTGTCATTTTTGCTTTGGAAAGGATGTCTATTCCTCTAATTGGCAAATTGTTTAAGTTGCAAAAGGCTTCAGTAATTATTTAAGATTAGATTTGCAGTTATAATATTTGAAATGTGGGATTGTGATTTAAAAAAAAAAAAAGAAAAAGAAAAAGAAAAAGAAAAGAAAGATTATTCTTGAAGCTTCTAAAATGGAGTGCACATAGGGTGTTTGATAAAATGCTTGAGAGGAGAATTTAAACCTAAAAGGGTGAAAATGTTATAAACTAAATCATGGAATCTAGGAAACTCTAATATATTATATGGATGTTTGAAATTTGATGCTTTCTAGCTTGTGAATTTAGTTTTTGCTTTACAAGTCAATTTGAATGCCTATAAAGTGTTTGATAAATTATGTGATTGAAGAAACTGATTGATTGTAGCACATAATATGATGCACAATGTGAAGATTGATGCATACAAGATGCTGGATATAATGTGTTGACATTAAGGGAATTGATTTGCCTACTTAAACTTTGTAAGGCGTGAATTACATTTGATGAATGATTTCTTTTCACTCGATGAAGTGGTAGTTATAAGTTTAAGAATGTATTTTCTTTTAGGTTTAAATGGCTCATGGAGCTTAAGATCGTGTACTGATCAAAGAAGAAAAAAAAAAAAGACACTAAGGAAAAGGTTAAAATCCTAAGGAGTGATTATGCATTTGATTGAATATGATACTACAAAAATTTTGTATAAAAATTATAATTGGAGCATTAATGGTTTTGCTTTTGGGGCATTAGGGAATTGTGGATTGATCATAATCCAGAGCTGAGTAAATTGGCATAAGTTACAAATTTGGAAGGGTAGCAGGTGAGTGAATAACGTCCCATTGATATATTTACAACTTGATATTTTTATTTAGTTACCACAACTTTTTAGTACGATTTCATTAAGAAGTATTCGTCAGATTTATTTTAGTTCTCCATTGATATTGAAATGAGTAAATAGTAAGAGTTTATATTAAGGTTATTTGTTTCTCTTCATAGTTTATAATGAACTTTCAATATTGTATCATCAAAGTAAACTTGTTGCAATTATATATTTTGCTTATTGATAACTAAATGTTTAACAAGATAAGGAATATTTGTTGTAACGAATATTTGTGCATGGAATATGGAAGAGAGGTTCTGATATGATATTTATAATTTTTTAGGCCCAGATTTTATATTGTGAATTAATTAGCTACAAACTATTGTTATTGTGTTTGAAAGTGTTTGAGGCATTCTCATGAACTTTCATGCTGGGGTATTTTCTCGAGTTTTATTGCTAAAAGAAGAGTTTAGTTTATTTAAGGAAAATTTACTCCAAGTATGTTTGAAAACGTTTTTGAGAAGAGTGAATACAGAACGTTGGTTACTAACAGCAGTACTGTTAGTCCTTGGTGCACCATGTTTAACCTCGAGCTCGCTTGTTATTCGTGGGATTTGTTCTCATGCTTGTTATTCGTGGGATTTGTTCTCATGCTTGTTATTCGTGGGACTTGTACCTGCGCTTGTTTCTTGGCCTCGTGATGTGTTTGATTGGTTACTTACGCTCGTGGACTGTGTGTCCACGCTTGTTTTCGTGGCCTCTATGCCGCACTCGGTTATTTTCCCTCGTGGACCGTGTGTCCACGCTTGTTATTCCGTTCTGTTGAAGTCCTATAAAAAGATGGAATTTGAGAATTATCGTTTTAAACCAACACTGTGAAACAAATGTTTTATTACTTATTGGGATCATTGGTTAAATGGTATCTTATGTAGCTTAATTTTTGTTTATGATTTTATACTATAGAAGAAGAAATTTATTACCATGTTATTATTCAATGTTAAGTAGATTTAATTATTTTCCTTCAGTATCTCATTAGATTCCATTAATTTGGGACGTTATTCACCGAAAAATTATTTTGACATCAGAGAGCTTGGTGACCTACATCTTCAGTTGGACAGTGAAGATTCTCATTGTTGATCGCAGCTTGTAGATATATTTTGGAACAATTGCTAATGGATGTAAAGCTAAGTTTTCATTTACATATTATCATCTGTAGCATAGATGCTCCACGTAATCTATAGGTAGGGTTCATGTCTTCTCTTATAAATTGGAATATATGTACATATATATGCTATAGTGGAGCATAGCTCCAAATGTTATTATGAGTATTATTTAATATCCGTATAAATGTTTAAGGCTTAAGGAATGTGAGTCCACTCACATTCCATGCTAGTCACCTCTTAGTTTTCAGGGCGTGACATCTACGTAGAAACTCGATTTTGACAATATTGATTATGACTATTTTGTAAAGATCTATGATTTTCCTTAATTTTTAATTTGATACATATACTTTATTTTTTCCTTATTAAATTATTAATAAACTTTCAGTTAGCACCATTAGCCCTTATGACTTTGCTAAGTTAGCAACTTTATAGTGGCTGACAGTACTAACAAAGCAAAGTTAAAAAATTTAATAAAAGGAAAAAAAAAAAAATACAGGTATCAGATTTAAAATTGAGAAAAGGTACAAGTATGTACAAAATGGTTTAACCATGTTATTTGTCAAATCTAGTATGGACCAAAGCACGAAATGGTATATTTATGGACAAATCTGGGTATAAATCAGAGGTGACACTTCATCGACCTTGCCTAACCCGCCCAAGCACACCATTTGTATTGCCAAAAGAGTTCTGGGTACGATTGTCGTATACCAAAACACTACCCAAAATTTTGTAGATGCTGCTCCAAATCAGTACCTACAAAAGCTGCTGCTCTTCTTTTGCCCCGTTTGCTTCCTGTATTCAACCAACAAAATTATATCATCAGCAACAGAATATGCAGTTAGGAATCTCCTCTTTAATAGGTTCAATTAGAACGTCTACCACAAGGTTAAACAAATAAGGGTTCAAAGTTTATCCTTTTGATGTAAGGCAATCCTTATAAGCAGGGACGGACCTAACAATGGTAATTAAGAAGGGCAAAAGTTATAGAAATGAACCCATATTTTCAGAAAATCACATTTTAACCTCATAAAAATTTTAATATTCTCACTTTAGTCCCTTTATGATTGATTCTGATGCACAAGAGAGATAAAAGCAAAAGTAAAATAAAAAAGAACTCAAAAGCTCATGATTGATTCTGATCACGAAACCAAAAGAACAAAGTGGTTTTGTCTTTACATTCTTGGATCCAAAACAGAGATGTTGATCTCTAAGTTTTAGATTTGACCATTTGGTTCTCAAAGTGTCCAGTGATTGCACACTGGTAAGCATTGTGGATATAGCTACTGGTTAGCTCATACTCATCTAAAAGCTGAATATGCTTAAATATATCGATTGCTTCAACCTTCAATATCCCTGAGTTGTGTAATTTGTAGTTTAAGTGAATTTCGTGGAAAGACAGATTCATTTCTCTTAAAATTTTCTTTAAATACATCGTGGGCTCTTCATCCATAAACAATTTTAGATTTTTTTTTCCTTTAAAAAATCATACAAAATTGAAAACTGCATATTTTTTTGCACATGATATATCAAAATGTTACTCAATTTATGTAGAATCTAATGATAAAAAAACATTTGAGAAGTTGGGGAAATTTAACAGGCATTGGGCACCCCAAATTCCCCTTTGGGTCTGATGAGTAATCATCTTCTGAAACATCAAAACCGACAACTCTGAACCAGAAACATCAATCTGATGCAATTTTTTCTGTCCAAGTTAAAAAATTCTATGCTGGCACATTGAACATCAAGTTTCTTAAGCTTTTTACACCGTAAACAGACTCAAATTCTCCAATGTAACATCATTGGAGAATTATTACAGCATAACATGAACATTAAAATGTAATTAATAAAAGGCGATGTCTAAGTGAGAGAAGCCTGAGCAAGAACTGAACCATGGCATATTATTGTTGGATTCTGGAGGCATTGTCTTGTGTGAACAGATAAAAAATGTTCATCTTCTTCAAAAGTCTGGCACAACTGCACAAGCTTAAATAATGCTGGATATATACATATACATACATGTTTAGTACATTTTGGAGCCTTTACATCCTGTGTTCTTCTATGATTTTCGACGAAGACGTTAATTCTTGCCACCAGCTTTCTGCATCTCTTCTTGAAAACCCCAAGCAAATCGTACCCTTCTCTCACTAACTCCTCCAACTCAAGCCCACCATCATCACGAGCATCACCGAATTCGTAAATCCTCCCAAACGTATTCATCATTTGGGTGAGAGAACATGTGGAACAGAAGCTCGTATGCGGACTACTCCTTGAGGGTCGATCTGCGAAAGCCGAACACGGCGGCCAGAAAGAGAAAACTAAAAGACATTTCCGTTACTGATTGGTTTACTCGAAATGAAATAAGACGAACGGTGGGTTTGTTTGTAGGAAGAAACTTCAGAGATATGGAAAAGACTCAGAGAGAGAGAGTGAGAGAATTTGAGAGAGAGAGATATGGAAGGAAGCTTTTAGTACATGCACAATTTACATGAATGAATCACTCTTTGGCCTAAATTTTATATTACTGATAAATTTTCTAGGTGGAATATGATTAATATACTCCCTCCTTCATATAAAAGTCATTTTACTTTTTTTCTTTTAAGATTAAAGAAGTTAAATAAATTATATCAATATAATATGTTTCTGTGGCATGATTTTGATATCAAAGAAAGAAAGAATGGATATGATTATATACACCAATATCAGAATCCATTCCACTGAGCCTTAAATAATTCAGCAACAAATCAACCATGAAAAACACTAAGGATTAGCACTATATGAATCATATCAAACAACCCCAAAAAATAAAACTTAAATTTCATACCTTTTGGTATTCTATTGATCTGATTTCATTGAAAAGGCAAACTCTGAAAGTAGCTAACATAAGTACTTTCTACTTCTTCATCACCATTAGATTTCATGAGCAATTTCTTCATGAAACCTAAGGCAAATAAAACTTGGTGAGAATTAATTTGCAAGATTTTATATGAACATAAATAAGCTCATGCCATTTTATAGAGTTAGTTAAGTTTAAAGGTGAAGAAACCAATGTTCCTATCAAAACAACGTGCTCCGAAAGTTTCAAAAAATTCTAGGTTTATGGTTAAAGAAAACAATGGGCTAACGGAGTAGCGTGTTTTCTAAGTTTGATCGAATGTCTCAAATTCTTTATAAGGAACGGCTGAGATTTACGAAATCTTAAATTGAATTATTGGACAAAAATGTAAAATTTTCAAAATCTTTAAAAGTGTGATTTGAACAATGAGATCATGTGATATGTAGCTGTTTTTGAGGTGGTATGAATGGCTAAGATTAAACAACTAAAACAGTGGGCTATCAAAACAATGTGTGATATATAGCAGTTTTTGAGGACTTATGAATGGTTGAGATTGAACAACTAAAACAACGAGCTATGAAAACAATGTGCGCCATTGAATATTATATTAGGTTTATTATAAAAACAATGGACCACCAAAATAGTGGGTTTTATAAGTTTGATGAAATGACTCATTCTTTTGATGAGCGGCTAAGGTTCACAAAGTCATTAATTGTATAAATGGACAAAGTGTAAAATTTGAATTTCAATAATATTGAAAAATGTGATTTGAACCTAGAGATCATGCAACATATAATAATTTTTTAGGTCTTATGAATGGTTGAGATTAAACAATTAAAACAATGAACTATCAAAACAAAACAAGCGTTCAAAAGTTTCATCAAATTAGGTTTAAATTTATGATAGAAAAACATACATGGGCTATCAAATGACTAAAATTCCTTAGATGAATGACTGAGATTCACAAAATCATTAATTGATTGCATTAGTGGACAAAATGTACAATTTTAATAATCTAGAAAAGTACTGTGATTTGAAGCTCGAGACCATGTGATAAATAGCTATTGTCAAGTTTTTATGAAAGGTTGAGATTAAACAACTAAAACAGTTAGCTGTCAAAACTTTCTGGGCTGAATGTTTCATCAGCTAATAATAGGATTGTGATAGAAAAAGCTATCAAAATAGTTTTTTTTTTTTTTCCTTTGATCAAATGACTCACATTACTTAAATGAACGTCTGATATTCAATAAGTCCTTAATTGCATAAAAGATATTCTTGAAAATTGTAATTTCAACCTCGAGATTATGAAACATATATATAGCAGCTCTTGAGGTCTTATAAATTGTTGAGATTAGACTACTAAAATAGTTAGCTGTCGAAACAGTACGCCAAAAGTTTCATTAGATATATATACAGCAAAATAGTGTGTTTTATGGTTAAATAAATAAATCAAATCCCTTTCGATGAATGGCTGAGATTGACAATTGGAGGATTGGACATACATACACTCGAATCTTGTATAGTTAATACTGAAATTATTAACCTTAATTGTCTTTCACCATAGACTTCCTTTTCTTGTTTTCACACTCCTATTTTAATTCAAATGACGGTAATAAGGCTTGGAAAAAAAATAAAGTTTGTTCCCATATGATATAGAGGTCACAGATTAAAATTCTAAAACCAGTCTATCCACTTGCGGGAGTAAATCTATCTGACCCTCCTCCCGCCTAGTAGAAGTCTTGTGCAGGCTGCCCTTTATTTTTTATTTTAATTCCAATGACTATGGATGAAATACTCTTGTGTATTGATTAGTCCCTCTGTCTCTAAATATAAATATATGCTTTAAATTTGTGAATGGGCTCGTTCTAAAAATATAAGTTTCATTTTTGTTTTGTCAAAGTATTTATTGTGTTTGTTCCCAACTTTACCTTTTGACTGTATTCGTTGCATTTATCGTCCCTCTAACTCTCTCTCACTTATCCCCTTTACAAATAAGGGCATAGTAAAAAAAAAAATACATATTTATTACTTTTAACTAATTTTAACTATTTATTTTATAAGTGCAAACCAGTTATTTAAAGTTTATATTCAGGGACAGAGAGAGTATATAATATTGTCAAGACAAAATAATTACCACGTGCAAGTTGACAGATTTTTAACAGAGTATTGAATACGAAATGAAATGATTCAGAGCACAATATGCCATTGTAAAAATGGGATGGTGGAGAAATAGAGTTCGGTAACCCCGTACTAAAGAATGGTTTTGTACTTAATCATAGATTGAAGGTTGAAGAAATCAATATATGTGCGAGAAGGCAAACAGTGGCCAAGAGCCGTAATAACCTAGAGGTTGACCAGCCACAAAAGAAATTGTCGTGAGAATGATACTTTTCTCATCACTTTATTATTTGATACGGCTCGTACACTTGTGGAGTTATAGGTTATAAAGTTTTTCCCTATCAAGATTTTGGCGTCGTTGCTGGGGACAAAAGGCAATTGGTGATTAGTATTAGAAACCCTTTAGTAGTTCTAGTTTGAGTATTTTTTTGTTCTTTTAAGTTTTTTGTGTTAGTTTGGTACTTTGTTATATGGCCGGTATAACTAAAGCTACTAAAACACCAAAGAAAATAAGGAACATCCAAGAGCTTTGGGAAGCTACAACACCTTAGAACCAAGAGGAGGAAGTGATATGAAATTAATGAGGATTAAAATGATCATTTGTGTATCAATGATTTTCTAGGAAGACAATCTCGAGCACATCAGTCAAGAAAGAGAGTGCCTGCCTGATTTTCAAGCCAACAATTTTGAAATAAAGCAAACTATGCTTAAGATGCTTGAACTACAGGGTTAGTATTGAGGAAATGATTCAGAAGATCCAAATCGACATCTGATACAATTTCTTGACATGTGCAACTCATTCAAGCTGAATGGAGTTCTTAATGGTATCTACCTTTGGCTTTTTCCCTACTCCCTACAAGGGAAAGCCAAAGAATGGCTCAACAACTTAAAAGAATGCAGGATAACCTCTTGGGAGGCACTGGAAGAAAAGTTTAGATCAAGATTTTTTCCATATAATAAGATGGTGGATGCACGAGCCACTCTTATTAATTTCTGTCAACAATTTGGTGAACATCTGTAGGAAGCATAGGAGATGTTCAAGTTGCTTGTTAGGCATAGCCCTGGTCACAATTTGGAGAAGTAGGTCATGCTTCAAATAATCAGTACTTGATTGACTCCTGAATCTAAATTAGAATTAAATGATGTCACTAATGGGGGAATTACAAAGCAACCGGTGAATCATGTTTGGAAATGTTTAGATGACATATCAATTGACTTTATACAGAACAACAATGAAAGAAGGTCAGTGAAGTTTGTTGATAAAGTCATTAAGGACCCTTCTTCATAGTTGATGGCAATGTTAAATACAATCAACAAGAAGTTTGATCACTTAGAAGCTCAAGTAAACCAATCTAATGATAGACCCATGGGAGTAAATGTTATTCATGCGCCTTGTGAGTACTGTGGAAATGACCATGATAATGGACAATGCCTCATATCTCAATAAATAGAGCTAGTGAACTATGCACTACAAAAAAAATCAGTTTTTGCGACGGAAAAAATCCGTCGCAAAAATGGGCTTTTCCGTCGCAAAAATCCTTGTCGCAATTGCGACGGATTAATTTACTCCGTCGCAATTGCGACGGATTTTTTTAATCCGTCGCAAATTTATTTTTTTTTAAAAAAAATTTAAAATTAATTTTTTGAAAAAATAATATTTTTTTGAAAATAATATTTTTTCTAATTAGAACTAACTTTAATCCAAATATATATATATATATATATATATATATATATATATATATATATATATATATATATATATATATATATATATATATATTGTCCCGAAGTATCAAGCATAAGTAGTTTTACATAGAGAAAACAAATATAAATAATATTATCCTGAATGACATGTACTAAAAAGTAGTCTAAAAGCAATCATCATCATCGCATTATCATCACCACCATCAACGTTGTCACCATCAATGAAGCCGGCCCCTTGTTTTTCATTAGGGACATAAGTTGAAGCTGCATCTCGCCTTACCATCTCGCGTGTCTCATGCAGCTCCTCCGTCTCGCCCTTGCATCCGCCCGACAATCTCGCGTGTCTCATGCAGCTCCTCTCGCTTGCGACTGGACCAACGCCTTCATCTTCTTCATCTTATCTGCAAAAAATTAGGAACTATATTTATTTTTTGTACTTTATTCAACTAGACTAGGGAATGAAAATGTAACAATCAATATCAAATGTATTACGTTTACTTGCAGAAACACCTTCATAGTCGGATGAGGAGCGCTTCGTTTGCTTAAATCGGCTGGCAAAGGCACCGTACCCGAAGATTCTACCTTTGTTGTTCATTCCACTCGCAGCCTGAATGAATAGACTCGTTATCGAATGAGAGGATGTGGGGTCGCTCGCAGCCTCTGCGAGTCTCTCTCCTCCGTCGGCCTCTTATAATTGTCCTAGAAGCAAAAATACATCACAAATAAGACATGTGAAATGAAATAAATATATGTTGATGTCTGAAACAAAGAATGCAATATAATATCTCACCGCTACTTGCTGCGCCTTGGCGTTAATCCAACGCGGCTCACTCCCTTCAGACTGCTGGGAATGGGTACGCTCAAAGGCAATCCAGTCAACATCTTCTGGAGCAACATCCTCAGACAGTGCCTGCAAATACAAATAATGACCGTTAAATAATTGTTTCAAAGAACAAAATATTGAATAGTTAAATACAAAATAACGTGTACTCACAATTTTTCGTTTATGCTCACTCAGTGAAATGCAGCCGCCAACATAGGAAGGTCCTTCCATTTTGGCCCTATTTTGCTTATTTTTCTGACTTTTATTTTGAAATTTCTCATCGGACGCCCAATGTTGAAGTAATTGGTCAGCAACCTCAGGTTGAATCCAATCTTTCCGGCCTCTACCTCTTCTCAATTTAAAGAACCTCTCATTCAACCATTTTCCAGCCCTGAAGTTATAAGCTGATTTAAGGTCTTCATGATGTTTAGGCAACGTATTAAACTTACGCTGAAAATCAATGACAAACAATCAGTGGTGCAAATTTGAATAAGAAATTAATAACCATAAATTAAAACACATAACTTACCAAGAACTCATTGAACCAAGCATCCCGATTATCCTGAGGAATCTCTGTCCAAGAGCCGTAAGGTAGATTGAAGTTACGAAATATTTGGTTTGAGATGATACTAGTTGCCTCATTATTTGGTAGAAATCTGAACACAGAGGATATGATGGAAATATTAGCATAAAAACTAAAGGTAGAAAATCATAACATTATTATTGCTAACTTTTACATGACTTACTCGGTGGTGCCAATAGGACACATCCAAATCTGTCCATTTGCAGGATCTACCGATCCCCAAGTTGGTTCCTCGAAAGAACTACCTCCTTCCCCGACATGGCTTTGAGGCGATGCATTGTGTCAAGGAAGGAATGTCAACTACCGAAGATGCTTGTACATAGATGGTTTTAGAAAACTAAACATATGTAAATCAATTAGAAATGGTAAAGTAAACCTGCTCTGCTCCTTGCTGTGGACTATGGGAAGTTCCTGGCCCAGTAGACGGCGACGATGACATATAAAGAGACGGTGACGATGACATATAAACCAACGGTGAAGATGACATCTCAAATAGCGGAACATCTGGGAAGCGCCGAGCCCTCTCGCCTACAGAGGCACCGGATGACGTCCCCTACCCTCTCGATAGGACGGGGTTGGGCTCGACCACTACTACGTCCACTACCGGAACGTCCTCCTTGATGCTCCATCTCTGAACACTTATAAACATTATGTCTATATATATATATATAAAAAGATATTTACTAAATATGACAGTAGCGAAGTATATGACGGATTATGTAGTATAATTAGATCGTCATAAAAAAGAACTAACACACATCAACCAGACGATTCTTGTTCTTCATCATCTGCTTGCATGCCTTCCTCTGGAGTCTCATAATCGTCGAACTCAGATTCACTATCAGAGTAAATCATTTCCTCCTCATCGTCTGATTCTTCATCATCAATTTGGATAGGAATCAACTCTAACTCCGCAGCCGAATTAAACAGATTGTTTGGTACATCGTCGTCGGCAATGTTTAGGGGAAGTACATGTTCCACATCAGCCTGGAACGGTTCAGGAATACCGTCATTTGTTTCTGACTCTTTCGTGTTTGGTATAATATGCCGTGCTTTGGTTTTGATAACTCCTCCACCCTTGACGGGATGTGGGGTATAAGGTATAGTAAACTTGTTCCGCCTGTTGAGCAAGGATGAATGGGTCATAACCAACCGTATATCTCCTTGTCCAGTGGATCTCAACATTACCATATTTGTCCACTTTTGTCCCACGCGGACTGTTATCAAACCACTCACACTTAAACAGAGTCACCACCTTGTCCCACTGGTAATGCAATTGAATTATCTCGATTAACTTCCCGTAGTAGGCTCCTCGACCACGTCAACTTGGTCACCTCTACAACATACACCGTAATTGCAACATAGTGTATTTGCGTTCGCTTGAACAGTTGAAAACCGATACCCATTGATTACGTATTTGTTGCACCGGTAACAATTATTGCAGCTCCATAAGATAAACTCCACGCAACTTCATTGCTATCTCGATGGATTTTGCACGAAGTAGGATCGAAACCATTGAGGAAACTTAGAGTTCTTGATTTGCTCAACTTCGGAATCCGACATCGAAGGATTTGTCGATCGAACCCGCTTAGAGAAGTAATCAGTAACAAAAAGATGAAGTTAATACTGTAATATTTCCTAAACAAGAAAAAGAAAAGAACTCTTACTTTAAGTACCGGCGGCCTCTTCACAATTGTTTAGAATGTACCACTCCGCTACTTGCTTATCTCTTCCTTCTAAAGTTGACCTCCAACGTTTTCCCACTACTCGGCCTGGAAAATTAAATATTGAATTTTGATTGCAAGTATCTCCGCCATCATCGTTGCGAGGTAACCCTCTCCATCTTGATATCATTTCAGGGGGATAATAGTATGACGCAAACTTAGTGGCCTCTTCGACTAGAAACGCTTCAGCTATAGATCCTTCGACGTACCTTGGATTTTTGATCTTGTTCTTAAGTGTGCGTAAAAACCTACAATGGACAATGTAAGGGGAATTTATAAACTAAAGCACCATGTCTTTCAATTAACAACCGCACGAAAGAAATATATATTACCTCTCAAACGGATACATCCACCTATATTGTTGCGGACCACCTACCTTTGCTTCGTAGGCCAAGTGAACAGCAAATGTTCCATTGAGTCAAACATGCTAGGAGGAAACACCATCTCTAACTTGCATAGCGTTATTGGTATGCTCGCCTCTAAGTGACGTAACTTTTCAACATTAAGTTCGAAGCACAAATTTCTCTAAAGAACATGGATAATTCCGTCGAATAGACCATATATGCTTCGGAAGTGCTTTGAAGGCCCATGGCAACAATCTCTCGAAAAACATGGCAATCGTGACTCTTCATCCCGAATAACTTCATCTCGTGCAGATCAACACATCTTCTCAAGTTTGACGCATAACCGTCCGAGAGTTTCAGATCCGTACCCATTGCAACAATTCTAAATTCTGTTGTTTGTTGAATGTGTACGGTGCTCTAGGTTTGGACGTCCGTCCCGTGACATTCTCCACCAAATGCAAATCAGGCCTTCTGCAAATCACTTCTATGTCTCGTCTTGCGTTTACTGTATCCTTCGTCTTGCCCTTGGTGTCCATCACGGTGTACAGAATATTGCAAAACACATTCCTCTCAATATGCATTACATCGAGGTTGTGTCTTAACAATTAATCTTTCCAATATGGTAGTTCCCAAAATATGTTGCGTTTGTTCCAATGATGATCAACGCCGTATCCCTCAGGTTCGCTTGAACCAGTCCCTTCTTCGACACTTTGAATGTACTTCACCCTGTCCCATATTTCTTGGCCACTTAAACGATGAGGTTGATCTGCTCGTTCGACCACATTCCGCATAAAGTCTTTTTTATTTCTCCTAAACTGATGCTCTGGGGGAAGGAATTGTCTGTGCCTGTCAAACCAACTGACCTTGCGACTGTGTTGTAAGCTAAAACCCGTGTTCTGTTCAAGACATACCGGGCATGCAAGCTTCCCCGACGTTTGCCAACCACTCAACATCCCATATGCAGGGAAATCATTTATCGTCCACATTAAGGCAGCCCGCATGGTGAAATTCTGACTCAATGATACATCATACGTAAGAATGCCTTCAGTCCACAACATCTGCAACTCGTCTAGGGGATCCATAGCAAAGAACGGATTTGCCTCGTCAAATTTACGCCAAGCTTCGGCATCGGATGGATGCGTCACAAAGTTTTCATCCCTACGATGCTCGCGGTGCCATCTCATATGCGCAGCTGTTTGTTCTGATGCATACAATCTCTGAAGTCTGGGCACGAGAGGAAAGTACCACATCTTGCTTAATGCTTGACGCGTCGTTCTTCTTCCATTCCTCACAACTTTGTATCTGTCATGTCCACAGAATTTGCAATTGGTCATCTCAAAGATCATCCTTGTAATACAACATACATCCTTTGGGACAACAATGGATTTTTCACATCCAAGACCAAGCTCTTTCACCTTTTTCTTTGCTTGGTAAAATCCTTCGGCAAATTACTGTCTTTGGGAACAAGCTTACTCATGATCTGTATCATTTCGTTGTAATTCCTCTCACTCATATGGTGATCAGTCTTCAAGCTTAGTGTTGCTGTGGTAGCCGATAGCGATGAATATTCACTATTTTCAAAGTGTTCGCCCCCTTCCCATAACGGACGTTGTGCTTCTTGAAGCATTTTATAGAACCTAGCGGCTTCCGGATGAGGATCCTCTCTCATGTATTGTGGTTGAGTACGTGTATCGTTCTCCTCTCCAATGTATGACGGTTCAACATGAGTAGCGGGATCAAAATATTGGCCGATCGACGGTCCCGCGGCATCCATAACCAACTGCTCATATTGATTAAGATTGTCTCGATGACTACTGTCCCCGTAATAACCTGTCGGTGTCTGTCGGACTTCGCCATGACATTCCCAACATTTATAATCCTTCATGAATCCCTTTACACAAATGGATTTTCACCGTGCTAAGATCTTTAAATCTTAAACACCTACATTTGACACACGGACAACTGATCGCCCTACTTGAATTAGTTGAATGTGCCAAAGCAAATTCGATGAACTCTTTCAAACCCGCCAAGAATTGTTGAGTTAGTTCTCTTTTATCGCTAGACGATTGTACATCCAACTTCTATCATGATTGCCTTCCATATTTCCTAACTAGTTCAGATTACCAACATAATTAACATGTAATTCGATGCCAGAAATCTATAAGATATATGGGCTAAGTTAAAGAGATTATTTAACATTTATAATATTTAAGACTTAATCAAGGTTATATAATCTGCAACAAATTTGTTTTTTTCAAATAAAACATGTTTTTTATAAGACATTAACTCAACCAATTAATTTAACTAATTTTTATAAAACATATAAATTTCATTATTCCTTAAACTCACAACTTCTTCCTATTTTTAATTAATTAATTAATTCTCTTATCCCTAAATATCACTGTTTATTGTATAACTAGTTAAGTATAATATTTTATATTACCAAATTTCAATGAGACAATTTTTGTTAAAAAAATTTTAACATTCATTATTTTACGATTTCATGAACTAGTTAATATCATTAATTTTTCTAAAACATAAAAATTTCATAAATCCTTTAAGTCACACCTCCCACCAACTTTATATTAAGTAATTAATTCTCGTATCTCTAAGCATCATTTCTTAACATTTCATTTTTATCATTTCAACATAATCCTATTTTTCAACATAATTCTATTTTTCAATATACACAATTTTTCAACTATACAATAGCGAAGTATAAACAAATAATGCAGCATTAATATTCTCACAAATGGTTACAAATAAGTAATGAAGAATCAATAACTAATAATTTAATCAACATTCAAGAAATAAAAAAATATTATCACATACCATCATTTTATCATAAATACATCTAATAATCAAATCTATATATATATACTGTAGTAAAAAAAAAAAGGGAAGAGGAGAGGTAACTTACATGGAATAGAAGTGCCTAAGGAGAGGAGAAGGAGATGACTTGACAAACTGATCGGTCGGAATGGAAGGGAATGACGCCGGAAAGTGATTGGCCGGAGGAGAGGGGATGACGCCGGAAAGTTTTTGACCGGAGCACCAAGAGTCGACGGAGAAGAAGAGAGAAACGGATGGCACTCAAATGGAGAATGAAAGTTCGGGGGTTTAAGACGCGATTTGCGACGGAACAGGGTGTTCCGTCGCAAACTGGCGGACTTTTAGTCCGCCAGTTTGCGACGGACGGACACCGTCCGTCGCAAATTTTGCGACGGACGGTAATTTTGCGACGGACGGACCCCGTCCGACGCAAAATATCGGCAGAGTTGCCGACATTTGCGACGGACAGCCTGTCGCAAAGTTTGCGACGGACGGACCCCGTCCGTCGCAAACCTTGCGACGGACCCCGTCCGTCGCAAACCTTGCGACGGACCCCCGTCCGTCGCAAACCTTGCGACGGACCCCCGGGTCCGTCGCAAAATGCTCGGCAATTGCCGCATACATGACGGACGGCACGTCAAAGTGCAAATTTTGCGACGGGCGAGGGCCGTGCGTCGCAAACCTTGCGACGGACGGCCCTCGTCCGTCACAAATTTGCGACGGACCATGCTCGTCCGTCGCAATTTTTTTTTTTTTTTGTGATAGAATTTTTTTTCCGTCGCAAAAAATAGGGAATTTGCGACGGATTTTTTTCCGTCGCAATTAGGAAACTACCGTCGCAATAACCAGAAAAATCTATACTCAAACACCTACAATCCTGGGTGGCGTCGCAATAACCAGAACAATCTATACTCAAACACCAACAATCCTGGGTGGCGTAAAAATCTCAATGTCTCTTGGAAATATGGTGCAACTCTTAATGAAGCATCAACCTCTAATACAAAACAAGTGTCACCTCATGGGTTATATTAATTGGAAAAGGAAGTCATTCCTACCCAATAGCCTAAACCTAATTTAGAGGCAATGATATTTCAGCTCGTAAGTCTTCAATTAAAGAGTACTCCTTCAATTAAAGAGTACTCAGGATCAAGTTTAGACTCTTGGGTAGGAATGACTTACTTTTCCAATTAATATATGTAACATCCCGTTTTCCAAAAGCATTATAAAATTTTTCATCAGAATAGAGCATTGGAACAAGAGTGTAACTGATATTTATATTCAAAATGCCCACTGGCTAATTACAGAAGCGGTACAGTGACCGAGAGTTTTCAAAAGTAAAGAGTAACAACAAAAAGTCTTCAGCCGGATCCTTGAACCTGCTGCTTCCCTCTCTCCTCGGTCCTCGGTCCTTCCGACCCTGATGCTATGTTAAGAGCTGAGATCCGCACCGGATCTCAGGTAACGGTTAACCTCATGTATACATACACACATATGGGTTACAGAACAACATTATCACAACATATAAATCACACCCAACCCATGCACATGTGTCGCTCCCAGCATGCAGACATGTCACTCCCAGTATTACAGATGTATCGCTCCCAGCATTACAGATGTATCACTCACAGCCTTACAGATATATCGCTCCCAGCATGCATACAGTTATTTTCTAACATAATATGCATTCCAACAACACACCACATATACACATACCATACTCACATCATACCACACACACATCACATACACGCATACTATATCCATCAGATTAGTGTTACAGTACGCGAACGTACCTTCATTGACGATAATCGGTACTTCTGACGGAAAACGGAAAATGGTACGTTTGACAGCGGTACGTCAGCGGTTCGTGATTACAGATATCCTATAAGGATAATATCACATTCTATTAAAATTTGACATCATAACAGGCATTTTAGGTATAAATGACCATTTTGCCCCTGATGCCCCTAATCGGCGAAATTTCTTGACCTTCGTTACTTTGACTCTAATCTTCCAAAATTTTGCCATAACTCCGACCCCATCATGATTTTCGAAATTAATGACTAAAATACCCCTAACATATGATATCTAATCATACTTGGAAGATTAAATATCAAACTAACATTTCTACTCTAACTACCGAAAGAACTACCGAAGCTTAAGACTAAGGACCGAAGAACTTACTCAGAGCTTCGCTACAAATTTCCCCGGACTCCTTCCTCTTCCTCTGCTCCAAGATTTCAAAATGCTAAGCAAGTTTTGGTGTGAAAAACTTATGAAGAGGTTCAGCCTATTTATAGAGTTTCCCCAGGGGCAAATTTGCACTTTTCTGCTTTATTCTGGACCACAGAAAATCAGGGTTTCTGGAAGCTTTTCCCTTGGCCACAAGACCTCAAAAACGACCTTCTCCCCCCTTCCCCAAAGTCAAACAACCAATTAGAAGATGCCACCTTGTCACCTTCTAGAAGTCTTCTACCGATAAAGTCTTCGATCGGTGTCCGAATCGCGTAATCTTGCAAAATCTCAAAGATTCAGAATCACAACTCTGAAGACCCTTTCTTACTCACTAAAAATGCATGGGCTAAATGAAGTTTTGATCCCTTCCAGGTCTTCTCCGGTCCTGCTGAAGTTTTACGGAAAAACGTGCCGGTTACGGAACGAACTTCCGAAATCATCAACCTCTGGACAAAAATTCACTGATTCCAAATATGTCCAGATAATTCTCAACTCATCCCCAAGTGTTAAGTTACAATTTATTTTCTTCAAACTCCAATTCGTGACTATCTGCCTTTTTCACAGATTACCCTATTTCGTCTTATTACCTAAGTATTCTAAAATTCACTCATTAATATTCTTCTCTGACTTTAGAAATCTTGTCCATGGTTTTCTAGATAGGATTTAATTTCTATTCGTGGTCATTTATCCTATTTGCTTTTTACATAAATTATATTATTAAAATAATACAATTTGCACAAATAATATCATGATATTATTTGGCTCATTCTTATCCCATTTTCCTTGAGAATTTCGGCTTCCACATATATATATTTATATATATATTTAATTTATTAATTAATTAATTAATATTATATATATTTTTAATTATTTAATAATTATTTTTCATAACTTTTTCACAAAATTTCCTATTGGTCCATACATGTTTTTAGGCTTAAAATTACTCAATCTCATATATTTTTCTTCATATTTTCCAATTAATTAGAAAATATATTTTATGCTAATTTTAGCCATAAACCACTAATTATAGGGTTTTACATAATTATCTTTGGATTTTCCTTTGTTTATGCTTAGATAATCAACCAATAATTATCTATTTAACCCCTCACTAATTGTTGATAATTTTCTTAGTTAGAATTACTCATTACCTCACAACTTTCATACTGACATTAGTGTTTTATGCCTCATGCATTATATCAAAATTCACGGGGGCATTTTTGTCATTATAATACTTTTTAACTTTCCCCCCTTTATTTCTTTAAGGTAATAATTTAATAAATTACCTAAATTAGGGACAATATTATTCCCTATTTCAAATAAATATTTACTTTCCTGTTTATAATTTTCACAGGGTATTTTATAACCCGTAAATGCGTTTAGGGACCTATTTGCAAACTTCCAAACGTTTTAGGGACCTAATTGCAAATTATTCTATTTTCAAGAGTAATTACCCCAAAAATAAGATAAATTCACCACAAGGTCTTTGAGACCTCATATTCACCTATTTCAATAGGTATTATTTACTCAATATGATACTTATCATAAATGAGATTTTCAGGGTATTACAATATAACCCATGAGGTGACACTTGTTTTGGATATTGATGTTGAAGCTTGTTAAATGAAGTGGGTTGCCATATGTTTTAAGTCCAAAGAATGAAGCATTGTTTAGTTTTGATGAATTTGGTAAGAAACAAAACCCTAGTTGGAAGGTATTTTGGGCCTAATTGTTCATTCAGTGTGTAATTCATCCATTTAGGCTATTGCTCTCTAGAATTTGTTTTGTTTCTTGCTTGAGGCTGAATTTTACATTGGCAAGAGTAGAAATGACATTGGCATTCATATTCATTGCCTTTGAACTGTGGATGAGCCCAACCCCTTTCCTAAAATTTTTATATCCAAAAAAACAAAGGCTAGTTGACCAAATAGCCAACCTTGATCATATTATCCATTGTTTGACCCTTTGGGCCTATAACATCATTTTTCATTTCTGCACCTCCATTTCATTCTTGAGAGGACCTAAGTGCAGTGTAATACCCCAAAAATACGTATCATAATTTGGTAAGATTATACCTATAAAAAGTAGGTGAATATGGGATATCAAATAATAAGATATAATTATCTTATTTTCTAAGGAAAAATCTCTTGGAAATTAGAGAATCTAAGGGCCAAAGTGCCAAATGACCAAAATGCCCCTAAGGGACATAAATGATTTAGGAAAATTGTGAAAGCTATAAAAGAAGCAAGTAAAAATCTATTTGAAATAGGGAAGGATATTGTCCCTAATTTAGGTAATTTAATAAGTTACAAACTTGGAGAAATTGTAGAAGAATACTCAAAAAGTAAGGAAATGACCGTAATACCCCTGTAGGTGCTAAGATAATGCGAGACATGAAAGCAAAAATGTCCATACAGAAGTTTTGAGGTAATGAAGCATCCTAATTAATAAAATTATCAACTAATGATAAGAAAGTAATTAGGAAATTATTGGCTAATTACTTAAGCTTAAGTAAAGGAAATTCAGGAATAGTTATGTAAAACCCTAAAATTAGTGGTTTTTGGGTTGAAAATTAGTAAAAGTATATTTACTAATTACTTGGAAATTTTGGAGAAAAATAGTTGAATTTAGGTATTTTTAAGCCTAAATGCAAGAATGGACCAATGGGAAAATTCTGTAAAAATTATGTAAAAATAATTATTTAATTAATTAAATAATTAATCAAAAAAAACGAAATAAAAAAAAAGGGCAGAAAAAAAAAGAAAAAGAGAAATAATAATAATAATAATAATAATAAATAAAAGAAAACTTAATATATAAGTTTTATTATAATAATAATATAATTAATTAAAGTTATAAAGGGTGAATAGTAAAATGGGAATTAGGAAACGGATCCTATCTAGAGATCTAGGAATGGGATTCCCAAAGTCAAGGTAAAATATTAATCAGTGGGTTTTTATCTTCCGTTAGACTCTTGCGGAAGTTAATTCTGAAGCCGTTTGTGCTTTATCCTAATAAGACGAAATAGGGAAATTCTGAGAAAAGGCCAGATAGCCAAGAGGACGAAAAGGTTATGTTGTGACATTTGGAAAAGAGTTGGGAATTTTCATGAACATATTTGGATTCAGTGATTTTTTCTGAAGAGATTGATGTTTCCGAAAACAAGTTTCGACACCGGACGCGTTTGGACACGTTTTTCGAGAAAGACTCAACTGGACTGTTGGAGCCCTATATGAAATCAAAATATAGGTTAACTTGGACATTTCTAATAAGTGAGAATATGCCTTCAAAGTTGTAAATCCAGAATTTTGGGATTTTTCCGAAATTACGCAAATCGGGTACTGATCGGGAAATTGGACTGAATGAGGACACTTGTCATCATTCAATTGGACCACCCTTGGCTTGTGGAGCAAGTGGCCGAATTGTGTGAGGTGTGTGGCCAAGAATCATCCTTCTAAATATTAAAGGGAAAATTACAACTTTGGGAGAAGGGAAAATTACACTTTAGGACCCAAAATTTGCCTATATAAAGGCAAGAGTTCTCTTCATATTTCACACCATTTTCCCTTGTTTGGCTGAGCCTAGAGGGAGAAAGAAGAGAGAGAAGCTCTGGATATTTTTGCAGCGAAGCCCTGGAAATTGTTCGGAAGTCTTCAACGGGTAAGTCTTTCGGGCTTTAGTTTTTAGTTTAGTAGTTAGTAGAATTGTTAGTTAGATTTAGGAAGTAGGTGACAAGATTCCTACAAATTTTTGATCCTTGTTTGCGTTGAAAAATATGCAGAGGTGTAAACATAGTAGGGATCGAGTCGCCGAAAAGTTGAAGCTTTGCAGTTTTTCAAAAGTAGGGGTTATAATGTTAGAATAGCCTTTAAATTTCAAGTATGATTTGGGTATCATATGGGAGGGCTATTTTAGTCATTATTTTCGAGAATCAAAATTGCGTCGAAGTTCTGGCGAAATTTCGGGAATAAAATTTGCTAGAGTAACGAAGTGCTGGCGAAATTCCGCCAATTAGGGATATAGGGGCAAAATGGTAATTTTTACCTAAAATGCCAGTTATGTTGACAAATCACTAATAAAAGTGATATTACTCTTTTAGGACATCAAAAACTCGATTTCTTTGCCGTTACACTTGTCAGGAGTGCTTGTTGGACGTTTCGCCGTTTTCGTAAACGTGCCATTTCCGTCAAAAGTACCGAAGTACCATCAAACGAAGGTACGTTCGCGACGTACTGTAACACTGACTCTGATGCTTATAGTCTGCTTATATATGATATGGATAGTTTCATAAGCCATGGGTGGAACTCTGTTCTGGGCCATGCACAGTGACTAAGGTAATAAACTTAGATAATCACTTACGGCTTTACGGGTTATATTAAGTATAATACCGTCATGTTTTCCTAGCGCTACGGACACGACAGGTACATCGTGGCACACAATTAAAGTGCAGACAGATAACTTTGCTTGTAGGGTAGTTGTTATTAAATGATCAAGAATCATTGTTGTATTTTTAGAAATATCTGTTGATCATATACTGTTATATAAGCATGAGGTTAACCGTTACGAGATCCGATGAACGTTGGATCTCGGCTCTTACTATAGCATCACATCAAGGTCGGGAGAGAGAGACCATGGACGGAGGGTAAGAGTAGCAGAGCGAGACATCACACATGAAGATGAAGACCACGTGAAGACCGAGTAATGATCGGCCGATGAGATATAAAGTCTTAATCAGATAATGTATTACTCTTTATGAACAGGCAGATACGCCACCATTATTGTTATAATCAGTTACTCAATGTTTTTATTCCGCCGATGCTCTACTCTGATGTTTTAAAAAAAAATTTTGGCTCTGAAATTGGGATGTTACATGCAGTATGCATACTATCATACGAAAGGGCATTATGGTATCTTTGAGCATAAAACCATGTTATCATGTTTGTAGAAGTTGTTACGATGCTAAACCTTGTTTAAAATGTGATATTCGAATAGAAATTGCCTCATGTTGTTGTGATTTATCTTGTTAAGTGGCTAGAAGTGCAATATTATGATAGAAAGGAAAGAAACAGAAGTAGTAACAAAAGGAAAAAAAAATCGAAAAAAAGAAGAAGGAGACAATCAATTTCCAAAAATCATGAATTCTTGTTCTCTACCATATATTGTTGCATGATTTGTTGTATGTGTGTGAACTTGTGAAAGGAAGACTCCCGTGGATTGCTTTGGATTGTGGGGTCAAAGTAATAAGTAATTTTGGGCCACTAAACAGGCTAAGAGGGAAAACGGGTTCATACGCACAACAACAAGCTACTGAAGAACCAATGTGAGTTGGCATAGATGGTAAGGGATCCAGGACTAGGCTCTTAGGTCGTGGGTTCGATCCCCTCTGCCGTCGCTGGGACTCCTTTGGTAGGCGATCTCGTAAGTCCCCAGTAAGTACTCATAGAGACCGGGGCCGTGCCCTGGCCTTGGTGGGGGACTGATGTCGAACCCCTCCAAAACTTTTTTATAGCAAAAAAAAAAAAGCTACTGAAGACAAACACAGTTAAAATCCGGAAATTTCCTCCACCGCCCATTGTGCGCGCAATAGAAAAAAAAATTGCTAAAAAAATAGAGAAAGAAGAAACATATTGAGAAAAAACAAAAAGAACAAAGAATGTGAAAAGGAAGTAGAAAGAAAAAAGCGAGAAAAAGTTAGAAAACATATTGAAACTCTTATTTGGCCCGCTAGGTCTTTAGCAAATGTCAATTTGAGTAGAGAATGCCTCCAACGAGATTTAATACATGTTAAGTGCCAACTAAAATGAATCTAATGGACTAAACTCAAGCTAGGTGTCTAGATGGGTTTAGCTAATTACAGGAGTTGTTTGGAGAAGGTCTCTTCTCGCAAGTATTTTAACAAAGGAATTAAACTCAATTTAATTGCAGCAAGGATAGCTAGTAGATCCACTCATCAAGGAAGTTCATATTCACCTTTCATAACACTCCATTTCATTAATTAAACTTGGAAAAACCTATAAAAAGTAGCTTAGCTTAGTTTACAATAGTTAATTAATTTCATTACAATCTTTGGTTAATTTAATTTGTTAATTAATAGTACTTAGTTTCCTAGGGACTCAATAATCGGCTCCACAAAGGGATCAACCTAAGTTAGCATCTCTATAGTGCATAGTTAGTCTAGCTTTATTTGATAGTGCCCCGCGACATGGCTTGTCAGTCAAAAAGTATAAAATATTAAATTAATAATAATCTGGTGGTAAAATAATTTCATAAAATTTAATAGTAAATTTCCAAAAAAAAAATGTTGTAAATATAATTATGACCTAATGAAAAACTAATAGATGCATCATTTGAAATGAATTTTAAATATTTTATTTGATATTTATAATTGAACCTCTAAAATTTAGAATTATTAAAATCAAAATTTGTAATTTTTTTGAAAAATTTATTGGACACTCAATTATCTTTTAATTTTCTTTTATAGAAAATAATTGTCGTTCACCCAATTTTTTGTTGGGTAAATTTCTTCCATAGTTAGAAGATCTAGATTGTCTGGTGAATGAAGAGCACGAGTGATGTTGGAGTTGGGAATACAGACTTGCCTGCAAGCTAGAAGGGGCAGGTTGGTGGAGCTTGCATCTTGGCGGGCTAAAAAAACACCAGCCAAACCCCACCAAGGTGGGTTGGAGGGGTAGCCCATCGGCCGCCTATTAATATTTTTAATTAAAAACTCAAAGATAAAGGGAAAAAGGTTGGTCTTAATACTAGTATATCTCTTTTTATAAACAAAGGAAAAATCCAAATAATATATTGTAAAAATTATTTATTGAGATGCGACCGTATATATTAGAAATTGATGTTAGCAAAGACGTGATGCTTAATTTTTGTATTTTAATTTATACACAAATACACTCTTCATTTTTTTTATTCATTGCATTAAGCCTTATTATATACATTATTTCTCATTTATTTGTATCGTGATTGGTTATTATTTTTTGTCATCTTTCTTCTATGCATTCATTTTGCTGTCTAGCTAGTTGTATTCATATTTTTAGAATATGGCAAAAATGATCGGGAAGTTTCCACTGATAGGCATTAGGCACAAGAAATTCTTGAGGGGGCAATTTTGCCCCGAAAGTTTAAAAAATGTGGCAATATTGCCCTACCCTAACATATTCAAATAGTCAACTTCTAGTTGATCAAATATGTTGAGTTAGCATGCCCACATGACATCCATCTCACCTATTTTTGGGCTAAAACGCATTTTTGCTCACTTTTCACAAAAGAGCTGTAGACATCAGTAACTTTTTTTTAGGAAGCAATAACGCCCTAGAAGTCATAAATTCTTGGTTGATTTCTTTTCATGTATAGGACTCCATCATGAAGCAACAAATGATCAAATAAATTGAAAAATAAAGAAGCCATAAATCGAAACATGTATGTATGTATGTATGAGCAGAGGAACCTATAGACCATGAACTTCACTACCATCTTTGAGGCAACCCAGAAACTAAGCGATGAATCAGCAGAGGAACCTATATATAGACCATGAACTTCGCTACCATCTTTAAGGCAACCCAGAAACTAAGCAATGAATCAAAGATATAACGTTTGGTTCAAAGATTGCGAACAATCAAATAGACACCTTTTCATTGTCATTATGATCCTTCATTCTATAAAAACCCTCAAAATTTCATTCCCTCACAAACATTCTCCCTAGGGTTGTGTTGCAATGGACATGTTGAGTTTATTGCCAGAGTCACTCTTCACTAACGTCTCTTTACCTCCCATCAAGGAAGTAGCCAGAACATCCATTCTCTGCAAACGTTGGCTTCATGCCTGGCATTCAACCACCAACAAAGACTTCAACGAATCCCTGTAGTAGTGATGGGAAAAAGATGAGGAGAAAAAAAACTCATAAGATGTTTAGACAACTTTTATCAAGCTCTTGTAAAAAAAGACTAAGGCAATTTATTGAACTTTTATACAAAGGACCGGAGGGAATAACTGTTGGTTTCTCTCTGCCGAATCCTCTTTTTTTCAAAAAAGAGGAAGAGTGCATTTGTCTATAAATGTTTTGGTGTTTCCCAATCCCAACCATAAAATTCTGGGAATTCATAGGGGATCACTTTGAGTATGTGTTGTTAAGTTACAACTTGGGTTTAGTTTAGGATTTGAAGTTAGTGGATCAAATCCACAATCTCCTATATACAATGGAGCTTCAACACCACATTTCACAATAAGATCTACATCTCATCCCATTTTTAAGAAAATTTTGGCTACTACTTTCTTTCTGTGGAAGGAAAAAAAAATCTTCAAACGAAATAATTCCTACAAACATCCTCAATTTTCAAGAATTTTGCCTTCTTATTTATAGGAATTATTGATAATTTTGATTGGAATGCAAAGAAAACAAAATAACCCTTCATTATTTGGATAAATTGAAATTTCAAACATATGAAATAGCTAAGAGGAAAAGTTTGAATTTTATACCTTTTGGTATCCCATTGATTTGATTTTTCTAGGACAGCAAACGCTTGTAGTAGCAATGTTTGGATCATCACCATCATCTTCATTGGTGTTGGATTCCATGGGTGATTTCTTCATAAAAGCTAGGGAAGATAAAATTTGAAGATGAAATTTGATGAAGATTGATCTGCAATTCTGTGTCTCAGCACATCTAGGTTAATACAATTTATTTTATAGATGAGAGATAAGGCATATATGGATAGATAAAACCGTGGGTTGTCAAATTAGTGTGCTCTAGAAGTTTTATCAACTATTAGGTTTTCAATGGATAAAAACAACAGGCTGCCATCGTAATATGTTTTAAAACAATGGACTATTGAAATAATGGGTTACTTTTTTTTGAACGATAAATAATGGGTTACTCAAAATGTTTAAAATAGATGGCTCAGATTCGTTGAGCGTCATCTCTAACTAGTATAAATAAATAAAATGTATCATGTCATTAAATTCAAATATATGTGTAGTGATATGGAAAGATAAAACCGTGGTTGTCAAATCAGTGTGCTTTAGAAGCTAAGTTTTACCAACGATTAGGTTTTCAGTGGATAAAAACAACAGGCTGCCAACGTAATATGCTTTAAAACAATGGAATATTGAAATAATGGATTGCTCAAAATGTTTGAAATAGACCGTTCAGATTCATTGAGTGTCATCTCCAGCCAGTATAAATAAATAAAACGTATCATGTCATTAAATTCAAAGATATGTGTAGTGATATGGAAATATAAAACCGTGGGTTGTCAAATCAGTGTACTCTAGAAGCTAAGTTTTACCAACGATTAGGTTTTCAGTGGATAAAAACAACAGGCTGCCAACGTAATATGCTTTAAAACAATGGAATATTGAAATAATGGATTGCTCAAAATGTTTGAAATAGACGGCTCAGATTCATTGAGTGTCATCTCCAGCCAGTATAAATAAATGAAACGTATCATGTCATTAAATTCAAAGATATGTGTAGTGATATGGAAATATAAAACCGTGGGTTGTCAAATCAGTGTACTCTAGAAGCTAAGTTTTATCAACGATTAGGTTTTCGGTGGATAAAAACAACAAGTTGCCAGCGTAATATGCTTTAAAACAAAGAAATATTGAAATAATGGATTGCTCAAAATGTTTAAAATAGACGGCTCAGATTTATTGAGCGTCATCTCCAGCCAGTATAAATAAATATAACGAATCATGTCATTAAATTCAAAGATATGTGTAGTGAATAGGTTGGCCGTGGTATATGCAAGACAGATAAGGTTTATAGAAGAGAGGTGAAATTGTGTACTTTGAAAGTTTCAATATAATAAGCAATGAAAACAATTTACTTCAAAATAATGTGCGATCAAAACCAGGTGCTTTGGAAGTTTCACATTAAGCTCGAAATCATCCTTATAATGGATATGGTTCAAATTCATTGAGTCATCACTAGCTAGCTAGCATAAATAAACGAAACCCACCGTGTGATTAAGCTTGAAATATTGTATATTTAAACTTGAAGATGATGAGGCAATTAAATCATAGATGTTGCATCGTTTAAGTCTCTTTTACAATCTATAAATAACTGAATATTGTTCTACCAAGTCATATTTTCAAAAAATGGCTCGCTTACAGGCTTCTCTCCAAAAACACTATTCCTAGGGGTCAAATGGCTCCAAAATATCAATATAATACTCCGAAAACACTTTTCATAGGGGTCATATGTCTCCAAAATATCAATATAATACTCCGAAAACACTTGTTCACAGGGCTCGAAGCTAGGAATCAGTTATGATGCTAATCCTTTGGATAGGCACTATCTGCTCGTCCAATCTAGACAGTTTAGATGGGATTTGAATGGTCTAGATTTTTTTTTTTTTTTTTACTTATTATTTTTTAAAACATAAAATATTATACTAAGCATAGAATTAAAATAAAAATAATCTCTTAATTAATACTTTTTCAATAAATATTTTTTTCATTTAAAAAACATATCTTAAAAAATATAATATTTGGACAGTCCAGATGGGATGAGCAGCTGGTGTCTATCCTTTGGTAGTGTATTGAAGCCCCTTGGTTTTTTTATAATTCTCCCCGTCCTGTTTATAAGAGTTTAATAATTGAAGTTACGATTTAAGAAAGTGATTGAAATTACTTTAAAATAATAAGTATATATGAAATAAACCTCTTTTTTCAAGTATGCCCTTATTAATAAGAGGGCAAGTAAGAGAGAGAAATAGAGTAATAGTATAATGATAGAAAGTCAGAAAGAGAATGTTGTATGCACTACGTACTAAAGAATACTTGAACTGTAAAATATATAAGCGTGAAATTTTATATTTTAGGGTTGCTTCCCTAAAATAATCTGAGAAATATTTTAAGGTTCTTTAGTTATAGCCGTAACATATTCAAAGAATATCTTAAGAGGAGATCATAAAAAACTTAACCCTTAAAATCCTTAAACGAAATGGAGAGCGATGGGGGAGGCGAGGGGTGATGGTGAGCGAGGGGGTCACAGGGATGGCAACGGAGAGCGGACAGGCATCGGGCGAGAAATGTTGATAACCCCAGAGTGCCACCAAGGGGTGGCAGATGCAATGGTGGTGGAGAAGGAGATTCTGTAATACCCTAAAATTCCTCTTTATCATAGAAACTATATTTTGATAAATAATTAGTACAAAATGAAGGTGAATATGTGTCTCAAATAATGGTTATTTTATAAACCACAAGAGGTAGGAAAGTATTATGAGAACCCTTAATTAAATTAAAGGAAATTAAGCAAAAACTATTGGGTAATTAAACTTGCACTAATTAAGATGATTAGCATAATTCTTCAAATTAATTAGAATCAATTAGAAAGCATCTAAGAAGGGCTGATTTAAATCAAAAATTAAGGGCCAATGAAAGACAAGATTCAGCTTGATTAGTAAGGCACAAATGACTTTGATTAGTTACCAAACAAATTGTACAATGAAATGTGGCATTAATGAACATTTAACCCCTTAATTATTTATCAAATGACATCATCAAGTCTTCATTTTCGCTGGTATATGGCTAAGTTAGAACCAGATTTTTTGCAATAATAAGGTCATATGCTTTAGCTTTGAAAAGTCAAAAGTGAAAACTAACCAATTAGATAAATGGAACTATTTGTTATTTGGTTAATCAAAATCATTCATTTAATGGAAAAAGTAGGGGGATGTCGACCAAAGCTTGTAGGGCTAGGATTTAGTTTCATAAAGTGATTTTTCATCCAAGGGTTGGGGTGAGTTTTGGGCAAATTTAATTCCTAATGTGTCTTTGATTCTTTCTCTATAAATAGCCACCCATTCTTCACAAATTCTTCACACCATCACCAAAACTTCTCTGATCCTTTGATTAAGAGAGTGAGAGTGATAGTGTTCTTGGAGCAAGGTGAAGGAATAGCAAGAGTCTTGAAGAGGTAAGCTCTAGCTTTTAAGTTTCTAGTCTTTAGTTTTTGTAGTTCTTAGTATAAATGTTAGTTTAATCTAGGAAATAGGGAATAAAATTCCTACTCTTGTTTTTAGGCCTCATTGCATTGAAATATTCCAAACGAGTTAAAAACATAGTAGGGAATAATTTTTGAAAGTTGAAGATCAAAGTAGCGAAATTCTGAAAAAATTTACGGTTGGGAGTTTCTGGAGGAAGCGTTATTTAAGTTATTATTTTATGTATTAAATAAAGTCCTAAAATCATGAAATTTTTCATGAATAAATTAGACGTCCACATATTTTTAAATATATAAGATATGTGGTGTTTTGAGTTCTATGGAAGGAGAAATAAATTCTTGAAGTTGGGTCATATTTTCTGGGAAAATTCTGGACAGAGGTTGGAAAATATTGAACTGGGAATGACTCAGTGATTTCTAGTTAAATACGTTATTTTTCCTAGAAAATAGACTTATCAAGGGTCATTTTGGCTTTGGAATCACCTTATTTCTATTTTTTTGGAATTAATAATGATTTTTCAAAGTTACCAACAAATCTGCCCAGAAATGCTGAAATAATAGTTTTAAGGAAATGTAAGGGTATAATTGGAATATCAAATCCACCAGGGGTAAAAAGGTCAAAAGTGGCTAAAATATCTCTTAAGATATTATTTTCAAAGGAATAATGCGGTGATACTAATATAGGATATCCGGGAAAAGCAGGAATTGTACCGAACGGACAAACGTACCGCTAAGCTCTACAGACTAAGGTACGGACGCGTACTGTAACTCTAACTATGATGCTTCTTGTATGCTTATATGCGATAGATTATTTTATAGAGTCATGGACAAGACTTGGTCTTGGGTCATGCACCGTGGCTAGGACTCTGTCTGAGGTCACTGTTTATTCATTCAGCTTTATGCGGGTTACACTCTTGATAACACCGTAGTGTTGTTTTCCTAGCGCTAAGGACATGAGAGGCCATTGTGGCACTGGTTAGTGCAAACATGGATAACTTTACATGTGTTGTGTGCTATGTAATGTTGTGTTGTTATAGCCATACATTTGTTGTGTGCTATGTATGGTATGTTGTAATGTTATGAATATCTATCTGCCATATATTGTTTACTTGAGCATGAGGTTAACTATTACCTGAGGTCCAATGGGTATTGGATCTCAGCACTTACCATAGCTTCAGGATTCGGAGGATCAGGAGTCGGTGACAAGGGTAAGCAGCACTCGTAAGGACTCGGCTGGAGTATTGTTTTGGATATGTACTTATGTTCCTAATTAGTTAGAATGTTGGATACTCGGAAAAATGTACCGCTATTATGAACAACCGGATACGCCACAGTTAGTTTTTGGAGACATACTTATCAGTTACTGATGTTCTTATCTGCTCCGATGCTCTACTCTGATAAATTTTAAATTATTCCGCTTTTGAAAAATAGGGTGTTACAGATTCCGATGGGAGTGTTGTACCGGAGTAAACTTCTCAGTGGGGCTGGCGTAACGGGGGATACTAGGAAACCTGTCAAAGTCGCGGTTTCTGACTGTGATTATTGTATTGATCACAACAGGGATGTCCCATCCCTTGACTTCTCTACTGCGGTTCCCGATTCCTTGGCGCTAAGGGGATGGAAAGAACCTTGGTTATCAAACTGTTGGGGCGTACTATAACCTACCTGGCGCTAGTAGCAAAGACTCAAGCACTGTGGCAAACAAGAGGTTTCTTTCAGCTTGTTGACATGGCAGGTGGTTTCTATTTAGCCACTTTTGATTTGGAGGAGGATTATATCAAGGCACTCATGGGGGGACTGTGGATGATCTTCGGCGCTTATCTGGTAGTACAACCATGGTCTTTGAATTTTGACCCTTCTTCCACGTCAGTTTCCAATGTAGTGGTTTGGGTTAGGATTCTGGGACTGTCCTTTAGGTATTACCATAGAAGCATTCTTCAAGCGATTGACTTGCTATTGGGAAAGGTTGTGAAGGTTGACCACATGACTGAGAATAAGGGTCGAGGAAAGTTTGCACGTATTGTTGTCGTCATGGATATTTCGCAACCTCTGATTCCCTGGATTAAGGTGGATGGAAAGTTGTACTGTGTGGAGTATGAGGGTCTGCCACATATATGCTTTGAGTGTGGCAAGTACGGTCACACAGCGGAAAAATGCAAGAAGCCTACTGAGGTGGGGACCGTTCCTAAGACTCAGAGGTCAGACATCGTGATTCAGGAGGCCGCTGGGAGTCCACTTGCCGTTGCCGGAGGTGGGCCGGAGCAAGGTACAACACCTTTTGGTGCTTGGATGCAAGTGAGGTATACTAGGAAAGGGAATAAGCAGCTACGGGGGAAACAAGCTAAGATTGGGGAATCAGCTCTTAATGGTGGATCTCGCTATAACGTTCTATTTGACTGTGAGGATTCGACGGATCAGAGTTATAAACTTCCTTTGGTGAAGCACACACAGGACCAGATACGAAGGAAAGATTATAGACCTATCATTAATGTGGTGGACCATGCGAGTCAACATGACTGTGTGGACTCTCCCCATCCCAATCTGTCTAGGGCCTCGAGCCAAGACAAAAGCCCCCAAGACGACCCAGGAGTACAGAGTTAAAAAGCATGTTGATATCCCCCCACGTCCTTCCCCCACGAACAATAAGGTGGGCTCTGGCAGCACTCTCTTGGGACCAGTGGCTGCTCCTGCTATTGGGCCTAACCAAGAGGATGCTAGCGGACTCCATGAGATGAATATCACTGGTAATAGCCTTAGTGATTTGCCCCAAAATAGCATGGTGTGCATGGCCTTAGACTTTACTACTGTCGAAGCAACCACGTCCTTGGATTGCAACAAACACACTATGATTGAGCTCAAGCGTGCTAGACAAGCTCTTAATGAGATCAACCCACCGCCTTCAGGGAATACCAATGATCTTTGCTGCCAAGCCACGACCCTATGTGAGATGGAGAGGGGGAAAGAGAAAAAGGTACTAACAAACGCCGCTAGAAAACAAGTTCTTCACGGTGTCAAGCTCCAATCCAACATCTCCCAGAATCTGAAAGTTAGGAAGAAACCACCAGGGACCCACCTCTCAAAGAATGCTATTGATTTGATTAGAGATAAGTTGGACACCCCCAAGGAACTATCGGTGGTGCCAGAGTGTTCAATGGGAGCAACTCCTACCTTGTCGGATCGTGATGACGGACCCACAGGGTCTGAAATGCTAGTTTAACTTCCCCTTACCTTGTTTTTATGGTTATGAAAATTTTTATCTGGAACTGCCAAGGGGCAGCTAGTAAGAGTTTTGGTAGAACTTTTATTCACTTCATGACGGAGCTTCGGCCGAAGCTAGTGGTTTTGGTTGAACTAGGAATCTCAGGTATTCAAGTTGATAAATTTATCACTTTTTCAGGATTTGACTGTTCTTTCCACCTAGAAGCTCGTGGGTTCTCAGGAGGCATCTGGTTGCTGTAGAGGGCCACGTGTTAACTCTTAGAAATTGACAACATTCCAGCACATTTTCCCTTTCTTTTACCTATTGTTGGTTCAAAATATGCACAGCAAATGAAGTATATAGGAGAAAATGTCCATATCAAAGTATTAGGCAAAAATCAAAATATTCTTGTTAAATTTTATAGAATTTATGATTCAATTGAGAATTGATAAATCCTCCCCCTTTTTTGTAGGAGGATGGAGACAAGTTTTGAAGCTCTATAAGAACCTGGAAACAAGGATAGAAATAAAGGAAGTGAAGCAGTGCAAAGCAAGAGGGAACCTGTACAACTGGCTGCAGCAAGTTGACAGACTGGCCGCAGCAAGTCAAGAAAAATTTCTCTCTGTGTCAACTTTCCACAGCAAGTTTTACAACTAGCCATAGCCAGTCGTGAAAAAGTGCAGAAAATACAGCTGCACGTTTTTCATTTCAGAAAAAGAAAAACCCTACTTAACCTAAAGGGAAGGGCTGAAAATCACATTCTTGACACAAGGAAACAAGTGAGCACACAAGGGAAGAGCTTGGGAGAGAGATTTGGCAACTTTGGAGGCTTCGGTGCTCAACCTAGAAGAGATTTTGGGAGTTTTCATCTTGGTTCCTCCTCTTTTCTCCTTTTTTCCTCTTACATTCTTCATGTATTCAAAAGTTTTACTTAGACTCTCTTTGTATTTGAATATGAGTAGCTAATTCTTTCATTCTAGGGTTCTTTTGACCCTTTGTATGGATTAATACTTGAATATTCATCTCTTTTGGTAGATTAATATATATGTGTGTTGATTTCAACCTTGGCTTAATGCTTCTAAGTGATTGGCCTCCATTTAGATGATTTATTCACTTAGGTTTTGACTTGAGAGAGCTAATCTAGGTGTAGAACTTGATTGAAATCATGCTTGTCTTGAAGTTTGTTTGATAAATGGATGGTTTGTTTGTAAAATAGAGATATATTTACTAACCTTGCATTGTCACATTAGGGTTGTTGCTTAAATATTGATTCTCATTAATTGTAGCAAGAGATTGTGCATTTTAATGAGAAGAGAAACTTGATTTTGACTTGAGAGAGCGGGTTAAGTGTTTTAGAACCTTAGACTAACACATATATGTATTGAAATGCCACTAGAGAAGAAATTAAACAAGTTTTATGAAATACAAAAGGGGAAAAAGAGCCCTAGGCTCAATTATCCTTGAAGTTAAAGAATCAATTGCCTTTATCAATTTTATATTTTAGAAATAGTCTTTTAAAATTCTCATTCCAAATCAAAACTTTGTTTTAGCTCAACTTGATGAAATTCACTAAGCCTCTTGTCGGTGATTGGTCCTTGGTTGGCTGCAGGAGATTTTAACACCATCTTAGAAAGTGGGGATCGTGCAGGAGGAGTTGGTCAGCAAGCTCGGGGGTGTGGCTTATTCTGCAACTTCCTTCTTGATAGTGGTCTCACAGATCTCGGGTTTTCTGGTCCAAAATTCACTTGGCGTCGCGGCACTCTTCTTCAACGGCTAGACTGAGGCTTAGGGAACACTGCATGGGTTGATAAACTTGAGGGAACTATTGTAAAACACCTTGCCAAACTCAGTTCCGATCACCGGCCCTTGTGCATCCAAGTGGGCAAAAGGGTGACCATTCCACCCCTCCAGACTCCATTTCAGTACATGTCAACCTGGGAGTCTTCTGAATCTTTTACGAGAGTGGTAAGTGACAGCTTGTCTAATACAGTCCCCATTGGACTTAATGTTAGAAGCTTCACCACTTCAGCAAAGGCATGGAATAGAGAGGTCATTGGGAGTATCACTCATCGTAAGCGCAGAATATTGGCCAGGCTAACTGGAATTCAGAAAGTGCAGGAACTAGGGCACTCTAGTTATCTTGACCGAGTAGATGGTGAGCTACATAGGGAATTTGAACTTATATGTGAGTAGGAAAGCTTAACTTGGTCGTAAAGGGCTCGATGTGACTGGCTACAATTCAGAGATAGGAATACTGCTTACTATCATGCTAAAACAGTCTATAAAGGCAGCAAGAAGCTTATCCATGCCCTAAGAAATGAGCAAGGGGATTGGTGTACTGATGCCGCGGTGCTTGGGCCTTGGGCTGTACGGTTTTTTAAACATCTTTATACTAAGGATGTAGCTTTGGCTCTACGGTGTATGGAATTTTGGGATTTTATGGTTGGAATATTATAGGGTATTTAATTATGAAATTTTGGCTTGAAATAATTATGAGAAACATTAAAATATATTTTATGTTGTTAATATTTTTTAAAAATACTAATTTAAAGAATTGAAATAAGCTCTGAGAGTTTAAAATAGTTATAGAAAAATACCAATAGATAGTAAAACAATAATAATAATCAAATAAATAAATAAAATTATTGTTATTGTTATTGTTAGAAAAGGAAACAATTAATAAATAGAAAATAATAAATAAATAAATATTTTTATTATTAAAAAAGGAATAAATAATAAAGGGAGTTATCAATTAGTAATAAATAAAAGAGTGTTATTATTAATTGATAATAATTAAAAATGGTATAAATGGAATAACAAATCCTCCAGGTGTAGGAAGGTCAATAGTGGCAGTGACATCTCTTAGGATATTATTTATAGGGAAATAATGCGGTGATATTATTATAGGATATCCGGGAAAGTCAGGAATCAATACCAAAAGGTGAAAGTACCACTAGCTACGCAGACTAAGGTACGGACGCGTACTGTAACTTTAACTCTGATGTGTCTTGTATGCTTATATGTGATAGGCTGATTCATAGAGTCATGGACAAGACTAGGTCTTGGGTCATGCACAGTGGCTAAGACTCGATCTTAGGTCACCTGTTTATATACATTCAGCTTTGCGCGGGTTATAAACATGATAATGCCATATGTATGTTTTCCTAGCGCTGAGGACACGTAGAGGCGTGGCACTGGTGAGTGCAAACATCGCAAACATTACATGTGTTGTGTGCTATGTATTGTTGTGTTGTTAACACTACATCTGTTGTGTGCTATGTATTGTTATAACCTTACATCTGTTGTGTGCTATGTATGGTTGATGCTGAAATGTAATGAATATCTGTCATATATACTATTATACTTGAGCATGAGGTTAAGTGTTACCTGAGATTCAATGGGTATTGAATCTCAGAATTTACCCTAGCCTCAGGATCTGGAGGATCAGGAGCCAGAGGAAAGGGTAAGCAGCACGCGTAAGGATTCAGCCGGAGATTTTATTTTGGAATAGTATTTATGTATAATTTTTGAATAGTCGGATAATTGTACTACTAATGTGCCGACCAGATACACCGCAAAGAATTTAAGTTGTATCACGCTTATATTCCTCTAGAAATTTTAATTAACCAGCATATGTCTGGGCATATGTTATCAGTCACTCATTCGTCCAAACGTTAAGCATGCTCTCCGTTGTGACTTACTCTGATCTGTTAACGCATTTACTCTAATAATTTCACATCAATTAGTCTAATAAGAGATTTAGGACATAAATGGACATCATAATGGACGTAGGAATTAGGGGCGTTACAGCGGATGGCTGCGGTTTCAGAACTCTAGATCACCAGAACTAGGCTTTCCTTGTTAGGCTTGGCTTTGCTCTACGTTCACGGTCTGATCTTCTTTGGGCAAGGGTACTTCGGGCGAAATACGAGTGGGATGATTATCAAGGGCCCTGTAGGAGAAATCAGGCCTGCTCTTACCTTTGGCGCCATCTGAAACGAGTTCGGTCAGACGTGGAGCTAGGCACAAGGTGGACTACAAGAGATGGAACGTATACACTTCTAGTCAGATAACTGGGTCCCCTTAAGTTCTTAGCTTTCAAGGACCTTACAGATGAGGAAACATCCCTTCCTATCTGCGACTTCATAACAACATCGGGGAGTTGGGACTGGGATAGGATTCGTAGGGACCTTCCTAAGCATGTGGCATCACGAATTGCGGGTTGCGAGGTTCCGGAGCCATAGGATGGAACTATGAGCTGTTTTTGGGACTTATCTACGGATGGTCACTGCTCTATTTCAACAGCGTATTCGATGATCAGAGAGGAAGCAGAGATGGGGCCCGATATGCTCTGGGAGGTAATTTGGAAATGGGAAGGTGCCCAACGAGTGCGGGTTTTCCTCTGGCTTGCAGCATGATCCAACCTCCTCACCAATGAAAAAAGACGTCGTCGCCATATGACGGATGATGCGATTTGTGCGAGATGCTCTGCGCCCGTGGAAGACATTGACCATGTGTTGCGCCAGTGCAGTTTTTCCCAGGAGGTTTCAAAGTACGATGTGACAAGATCATAGCGGTCAAACCGGAGCGAATTCTCGATCATCAAGAGGAGCAGTTGATAGATAAAGTAAAGATCCAACGCGTATAGTCCGAAGTTTAGATGGTACGAAGTATAGATGGTAGAGTACAAATTTCGAGGACGAAATTTTGTTTAACGGGGGGAGAAATGTAATACCTAAAAACTGACTTAGGGTAAATATAAAAAATTAGGAAATTATACCTATTGGGAATAGGTGAATATGAAATGTCAAATATTAAGTTATAATCATCTTATTTTCTAAGGAAAATACTATGGGAATGAAAGGAAATTAAGTGCCAAAAAGACTTAAAAATGCATTTTAGGGGCATAAAATGGCCTAAGAATATTATGATAAATTCTAAAGGGCAGTAAATGTAATACCCGGATAAATAAAATGGTCATTTCTGATAAGTAAATTTGTGGTCTCAATTTCTATGTTATATTTATCGTATTTATAAGGGAAAAATATCTTAGAAATGATGGAAAAAGATTATGGAGTTAAAATGACCAAAATACCCCTGGGATGCATAAAATAACCTAAGGAAAAATATGACAAATCTCAAGAGTATTGGGAATATATATATATATATATATACTTCAGAAAGTATTTGAAAGTATAGGGGAAAAGTATTCAGAAAGTATTGGATTAGAAAGTATAGAAAAGCATTCAGGAAGTATTAGAAAGTATTCAGGAAGTATCGAAAGTATTCCGAAAATATTCCAAAAGTATTCCGAAAGTATTAGTAAGTAGGAAAAATTGGAAAGTATGTGAAAGTATTGAGGAAGTATTCCGAAAGTATATGTGTGTACATGCTAGCCAAAAATTGCAAGAAAAAGTGGATAAGAATGAGTTACAATAATATCATGATATTTGTGAATCCACTTGTAATTAAATATTAATATAATTTTATGATAGGATAAATGACCACGGATAGAAATAAAATCCTACACAGTGAATCATGAACAAGATTTTTATAGTCAGAGAAGAAAATAAATAAGTGAATTTTTATCTCGGACTGGACTGTCCCAGTCATTTCCGAAGTCGGAAGAATACGTAGGTAATAAGACGAAATAGGGTTATCTGTAAAAAGGGCAGATAGTCCCAAATGGAAACCTGTAGAAAATAAATTATAACTCAACATCTAGAAGTAAGTTGAGAATTTCTTGGACATATTTGGAATCAGTGAATTTTTGTCTAGAGGTTGGCAATTCCGGAAGTTGATTCTGTAACTAGCACGTTTTTCCGTAAAACTTCAGACTGGCCATTGAAACCCTGTATGGAGTCAAAAATTTGGTTAAATTAGACATTTCTAATGAGAAATAAAAGGTCTTCAGGGTTTTGATTCCGAACCTCTGAGATTTTATGCGATTACGCGATTCGCATGCCGATCGAAAAATTTTCTACCGGCTTTAACTTCTGGAAGAAGTAAGTGATGTCATGCATGACATCACTTTTTGAAACCTAAGGAGCCAAGAGGTCGGCCAAGATGATCCAAGGGCCAAGATGGTGCCATTTTTCAAAAGTGCAATCCTACGGTCCAGTATTCGCCTGACAAAGTGTGAATAATGTCATGGAATTTTGCTATAAATACCCCTCCCCTCTTCATTCATTCTCCACACCAAATCCACTCTTGAATTTTCGAGTTGGAGGAGCAGCAAGGAGGAGAAGAAGTCCGGGGAATTCTGCAGCGAAGCTCTGAGTAAGTTTTGCGGTGCTTAGTCTTAAGTTTCGGTAGTTAGCGTAGAAATGCTAGATTAGTCTTTAATCTTCCTAGTATGATTAGATATCATATGATAGGATTATTTTAAGTGGGAATTTCGAAAATCATGATTGGGTCAAAGTTCTGGCAAAATTTTGGAAAGTCGGAGTCAAAGTAGCGAAGCGCTGGCAAAATTACAGCGATTAGGAATATAGGGGCAAAATGGTAATTTTTTACCTAAAATGCCTGTTATGATGTCAAATAATGATAAATGTGATGTTATCATTATAGGATATCAGAAACCTTGATCTGCAGTCGTTACGCTGTCCGACGTGCCGCTGTCAACCCGCTAAGTCCGTGTGCCTTCCGTCAAAACGTACCAGGAATACCGTATAACGTCAACGGAGGTACGGAAGCGTACTGTAACACTAATCCTGTGCTGCTTAAATGCATATATGTGATAGATACATTCGTAGACCGATATACAGAAATTTTTACACGGGTTATAGTCATAATAATGCCGTTATGTTTTCCTAACGTTGAGGACACGAGTGGATATCATGGCACTGGTTTATGTGCAGGCTGTTGTTGTTATTGTTTACCTTATGAGACTTTGCATATTGCTCTGTGCTTATGATCTGTCGTCATATTGATCATGCATCTGCTGTATGCTTATGTATTGATACACTGTTGTATTGTCTAGAATATCTGTTGTCTGTATACTGTGTTGTTTGGGCATAAGGTTAACCGTTACCTGAGATCCAATGTGGTAAATTGGATCTCAGCTGTAGCTTCAGGGTCCGGAGGACCGAGAATTGGAGACCGGGGAAAGCAGCAGGAATAAACCACGAGCCGAAGAATCTATTATCCCGTTTCTTTTGTACTTACATTTGAAACAGTAGGATAATTGTATTGTCAATACTATGTTACACTATGGTTACTGTTTGAATGCAAATCAGTTACTCTTTCACTCCAATGCTCTACTCTGATTGAAGAAAAAAAATTCGCTTTAGAAAACGGGATGTTACAGTAAAATGATTATTAAAAATTAGAAATAATATTGTCCTTAATTTAGACAATTTAATAAATTATAACCTTGGAAAAATTAAAGGGGAAAAATCAAAAAGTATTGTGGGGCCATAATTGACCCCATGATTTTTAATATTTTATATGGAGCATAAAATACCAATGTCAGTCCAATAGTTGTGAGATAATATTTAATCCTAATTAAGAAAATTATCAACAATTAGTAAGGGATTAAATAAGTAATTATTGGCTAATTGTTTAGGAAATGGATAAAGGTGAATTACGTAAATACTTAAGGGAATAAGTAGCCAATGGACTAATTATTAATTAGTATAATTAGGGCTTAATCTAGCTGATTAGAAAAGGTTGAAAGTCAACAATAAGAGGCCATATTTTTGAAAATTTAGAAAAGAAAATGAAGAAAAACAAATGAAAAATTAAAAGAAGACTTAATGAAGAAGTTTTGGAAAAGTAGAAAGATATTTGTGAAAAAGCAAGTAGGGTAAATGATAACTTATAGAAAATAAATCCTAACTCAAAATCCATGAATTAGGTTGCTAAACACTGGACATATTATGATTCAGTGTAATTTTGTCCAGAAATTGACATTACTCTAAGCGATTTCCATAACCGAAAGCGTTTATCCGAAAATGTTCGGCAGGCAACGGAATGACCTGAATGGAATCAAAAATTTAGTTAACCAAGATATTTCCAAAGAGGAAGGATAGACCTTCAGGGCTATGTTGTCAGATTTCTGAGATTTTCCAAGATCACACTATTAGAACACCGAACAGGGACTTTATCGGTATAAAACTTCTTGAGGAAGTAAGTGACATCACCCTAGTGACATGGGATGACATATGGGGACAAAATTTGTGGAGGAAAATGGAGGAAAAAGAGTGATTCTCATGAGGCCACATCTACCTCCTTTTAACCGTTGATACACCGTTGATACGAAAGTAGATCCAAGGGCTAAGATCCATAGAAGTTGCCTATAAATAGCCTTCACATCTTCACTTCTTTTCTCACAATTCAAGAGAAATATTTCGAATTAGAGAGAGAGGGTAGAGAGAAGAAGGAGCTGGAGGAAGTAGCAGCGAAGTTCTTCGAGGGTAAGTTCTTCGGTTCATAGTTTTAGTTCGGTAGTTCTTGAAGTTCTAGGGTAGATGTTGTTTTGATATTTAATCTTCCAAGTATGATTAGATATCATGTTTTAGGGGTAATTAAGGTATTAATTTCTAAAATAATGTTGGAGGAAGAGTTATGGCAAAATTTTGGAAAATTAGAGTCAAAGTAACGAAGTGCTGGCGAAATTCCGCCGATTAGGGGCTCAGGGGTAAAATGGTCATTTATGACTAAAATGTCCATCGTAATGATAGATCCTTAATAAATGTGTTGTTATCTTGATAGGATATCACTGATTTCGTTCTGATCAGCTGTCATACCGTATTCTGACAGAAGTACCGTTTACCGTCAACGAAGGTACGTCCGCGTACTGTAACACTAACGCTGATGTTTATGGTATGCATATATGTGGTATGTATGTTGTATGTGTAGAGATGTTATAATGTTGAGTGCATATAGAGGTTAGAAGATATGTCTGAATGCTGGGGAAAATATGTCTGAATGCTGGGGGCAATATGTCTGTATGCTGGGGGCAATATGTCTGCATGCTGGGAGCAATACATATGCATTGGTTGTGATAGAGCGATTGTATGTGTTGTTGATATTGTGAATGTCTGTTGTCTGTATATGTATATATAAACATGAGGTTAACCGTTACCTGGGGTCCCTATACATTGGACCCCAGCCCTTAACATAGCTTCAGGGCCGGGAGAGGAGGAGAGAGGGAAGCAGCAAGCTTAGAGACCGGCTAAAGACTTTCTGTTGTTGTTCTTACTTTTGAAAACTCTTGGTTACTGTACCGCTTCTGTAATTAGCCAGTGAGCATTTTGAATATATATATCAGTTACACTTTTGCTCCGCTGCTCTAGTCTGATGGAAAATTTTTTTTACTGCTTTTGAAAAACGGGATGTTACATATATATAGAATAAAATTTTACAAAACTAAACTCATATTAGCTAGTTATATAGATATAGAGTATCATATTTTTCATTCTGTAGAAAATTCTATAAACCCTGCCCCTAGTTTCGTTCTTGAAGAGTGGCGAGAATTTCCTTCTGTTGAATTTGTTCCTCAGTTTCCAATCTCCAGTGGAGTTCTCAGAGTTATCACTCATCGTGATCCCTGTTTTTGATATAAGCTTGCACTGCAGAAATCACAGGAAGGTGACTGGAGAAACACACAAGGAAGATATATTAGATATGGTTATATACGTGTTAGAAATATTTCAAAACAAAATCTAAAAACACTTTTTAACAAAGTATGAAATCCGAATCAACCCAGGGATTTTCTAATTTCGGTTCATTAATCTAAACGAAAATTGAAGAAAACTTCAGGCAGGTGGCATTTGATGAATGATTTTTTCTCAAATTGAACAAATCTTCATCAAAGTCCGTTTCATTGGGAAAATAACTTTGATGAAAAGCTATATCCAGTATTATCTTTAAGCATAAAATATTGAGCGTCAAATATTGACGAATCGGGAGTAGTGATTGGAAAACGATGAGGGGCAAAAGTAAAAATAAAAACATTCATTAAAATGTTTGAACAACTTTTGTCAGGTTCTTATAAAAAGGAGTACGGTAATTCAAATTTTCGACTTTTATGAAAAGGATAGGAGGAAGTAACCGTTGGTTTCTTTATGCAAATCCTCTTTCTTTTTTCTTTTTCTCAAAATGGGGAAGAGTGCATCTGTCCAAAAATGTTTAGGTGTTTCCCAATCACAACCATCAAATTCTAGGGATTCATAGGGGATCAGTTTGAGTGTGCCTTGTTAATTGAGTACAAATTGGGTTTAGCTTCTAAAGAATAGACAATGTCGGTTTGAAGTTAGCAGATCCAATCCGTGGACCGCACCAAATTTCACTATAAGATCTATATCTCATCATTTTCAAGAAAATTTTATCTACTAATTTTCCCCTGGAAGAAGAAAAATCTTCAAATGAAATAGTTCCTACAAACATCCTCAATTTTCAAGAATTTTGCCACCTTATTTATAGGAATTATATATTGATAATTTTGATGGGAAGAATGCAAAGAAAACAAAATAACCCTTCACTATTTGGATAAATTGAAATTTCAATCATATCAAAGAGGAAAGAGGAAAAGTTTGAATTTTATACCTTTTGGTATCCCATTGATTTGATTTTTCTTGGAAAACAAACGGTTGTAGAGCAGTGTTTGGATCATCACCATCATCTTCATTGGTGTTGGATTCCATGGGTGATTTCTTCATAAAAGCTAGATAAAATTTGAACATGAAATTTGATGAAGATTGATTTGCAATTCTGTGTTGTAACACATCTAGGTTAATAAATTTTATTTTATAGATGAAAGATGAGGCATATATGGAAAGATAAAATCGTGAGTTGTTAAATCAGCATGCTCTAGAAGTTTCATCAACGATTAGGTTTTCAGGGGATAAAAACAACAGGCCGCCAACATAATATGTTTTAAAACAATGGGCTATTGAAATTATGGACTGATCCACATATTTAAAACGAACGGTCTAGATTCATTGAGGGTCATTAATTTCTAGCTAGCATTATGTAACATCCCATTTTCCAAAAGCAGTATATTTTTTTTCATCAAAACATCATTTTAAATAATCAGAGTAGAGCATCGGAGCGATTGAGTAACTGATATGTATATATAAAATGCCGTAAGTCTGGCTGGATACAACAGCAGTACAAAAACCGTGTGGTTCAAAAGTATACTACAACAGAAAGAAATCTTCAACCGGATCTTCTACGTGGCCTGCTTGCTTCTTTCCTCGGCCTCGGTCCTCCGGACCACTGAAGCTATATTGAGATCCAATTTACCACATTGGATCTCGAGTAACGTTTAACCTCATGCTTATAAACAACATATGCGTAATGAGATATTTCTAGAATCACAGCAATGATCCATATAGGAAAACAATACAGCATTATCATAACAATAACTCGTAAAAACTGTAATAGTGATCCAAGTACGGTTCCTTGATCACAGTGCATCTAAGTACGGTTCCATAGACACAGTCCATCTATGTACAATTCTATAGACACGGTATATCTATGTACGATTCCATAGACACGGAGCATATAGCACCGAATAGAATGGTCAGGTAAGTGTCTATCATGGGGGCCTCACCGACTTTACGGCGACTAATTGGCACACCCACATAGACTAGCCTTGCCTTCGGCACCAAACTATTCACACAACATATCATCACATATATGCATTCAATAATCATCAGAGCTAGTGTTACAGTACGCGAACGTACCTTCGTTGACGGTCGTCGGTACTTCCGGCGGAAAACGGCACGTTTTACGGAAAATCGTACTGTTGACGGAAACAGCGGGTTGACAGCGGAATTTCGGCGGCACAACGGCAGTACTTGCTCACAAATATCCTATAGGGAATGTATCACATTTATTAGTGATTTGACATCATAACAGGCTTTTAGGTAAAAATTACCATTTTGCCCCTATTCCCCTAATCGGCGGAATTTCGCTAGCGCTTCGCTACTTTGACTCTAATCTTCCAAAATTTTGTCAGAACTTCGACCCAATCATGATTTTCGAAATTTAGGACTAAAATACCCCTATCATATGATATCTAATCATACTTGGAAGATTAAAGACTAATCTAACATTTCTACGCTAACTACCGAAAGAACTACGAAAGCTTAAGACTCGGTACCGAAAAACTTACTCAGAGCTTCGCTGCAAAATTCCCTGGACCTCTCCTTCTCTCTTCCTTCTCTCTTATTTTCGGCCAAGGCTCTTGGAAGCTGGATGTGAGAATTTCAAAAGGGGTGATCTCCTATTTATAGGAAAAATTGTGACACTATTCATTGCTTTTCATACCGGATATCGGCCGTCGGATCGCACTTTCGCAAGGTGTCACGATCCTCACTAGGCCACTTGGCAGCCGTCCTTTATCCCCTTAGGTGGCATGATGAGTCACCATTTTGGCCAATCAAAAGGTGCCACCTTGCACCTTCTAGAATCCTTCGCCCGCAAAAGTGCCTGATCGGTGTCCGAATCGCGTAATCGCGCAAAATCTCAGAAATTCGGAATCACAACTTTGAAGACCTTTTCTTTCTCATTAGAAATGTCTAATTTAACCTAAATTTTGATTCCATACAGGGTTTCAACGGTCAGTCTGAAATTTTACGGAAAAACGTGCCGGTTACGGAAGTAACTTCCGGAATCGTCAATCTCTGGACAAAAATTCACATATTCCAAATATGTCCAGATAATCATAAACTCATCCCCAGATGTTGAGTTACAATTTATTTTCCTCAAATTCTAAATCTGTGACTATCTGCCTTTTTCACAGATTACCCTATTTCGTCTTATTATCAAAATGCTCCACCGATCTCGGAAATGACTTCCGGAACAGTCTACTTCAAGATAAAAATCCACTCTTCCACAATATTTACTGACTTTAGAAATTTCACTCCTGGTTCTCTAGATAGGATCCAATTTCTATCGATGTTTATTTACTTTAATTACTATTTACATATAATATATAATATTACAACTTTAACCAAATATCTAGATATTTCAATCCAAATTCTATCCACTTTGATCCAAAATTTTCGGCCAACAACATATATATATTTATATAATTATTTATTTTATTAATTAATTAATTAATTAATATTATATTTTTAATTATTTAATAATTAATTTTTCATAACTTTTCCACTAATTTTCCTATTGGTCCATTCTTGTTTTTAGGCTCAAAATTACTTAATCTCATTTATTTTTCTCAATATTTTTCATTTAATTAGCAAATATATTTATGCTAATTTTTAGCCATAAATCACTAATTATGGAGTTTTACATAATTATCTCTGAATTTTCCTTCGTTTATGCTTAAGTAATTAGCCAACAATTACTTAGTTAATTCCTTATAAATTGTGGATAATTTTCTTAATTAAGATAAGTTATTGTCTCACAAACTTTACACTAACATTGATATTTTACCTCCCATGTAAAATATTAAAAACAATGGGGTCATTTTGGTCATTTCAATACTTTTTAATTTACCCATCATTATTTCTCAAAGGTAATAATTTAATAAATTACCTAAGTTAGGGACAATATTATTCTCTATTTCACATAAATATTTACCTGCCTCTTTATAATTTTCACAGTGTATTTTATAACCCGTAAATGCGTTTAGGGACCTATTCACAAACTTCCAAACGTTTTAGGGACCTAATTGCAAATTAGTCTATTTTCAAGAGAAACTACCCAAAAATAAGATAAATTTACCATATGGTCTTCGAGACCATATATTCACCTATTTCCAATAGGTATTATTTACTCAATATGATACTTATCATAAGTGAGATTTTCAGGGTATTACACATTAAAAGAAATGCACAATGAAAACATTTTACTTCAAAACAATGTGCGATCAAAACCGGGTGCTTTGGATGTTTCATGTTAGATATAGTTCAAAATCATCCTTATAACAGACGGTTCAAATTCAATGACTCATCACTAGCTAGCTAGCATAGATAAACAAAACGCACCATTTCATTAAGCTTGAAATGTTTTCTTTTTAAACTTGAAGATGATGAGGGATTTAAATCATAGATGTTGTCTAGACTCTTCTACAATTAAGATTGCAAGACCAACACCACCTCCGCTTTAAAGCTAACAGTAATTAGATTTCAGGTTTTGTAACTTTATGTGAGACTTATACTCCTTCTAGCCCTAATTATAAAATAAAGTTTATAGTGCAAATTATACTATAAACTTCATTTTATATTTAGGACCGGACATAGTATTTATTGTAAAATCATAGTATTCCCTCTATCCTTTAATATAATGTCCACTTTAGGATAAAATTAAAGTAGATATTATATTAAAGACATGAGATATTTTATATTATTATATATAATATATTAGAGATGTCGGATGTCTTACTTTTTAATTTAATATGTTATCGTGGTCTACCATTGAGATTAATGTGTTTTGATTAGCTTTTTTAAAGTAATTTTATGGTGTACAAGATAAATATGTGAGAAGAGGTATGGCTTGATTTACAAGAAAGTACTTCTAAAAAAACAAAAAACAATATATATATTTGCAAAATATCAAGCTGTGGCTGCATAATATTTGCAGCTTTATTTTCGTGCAAATAAATTTCTTCTTTAGAAAGATTGATATTGAAGTATAAAATAATGAATGTATGTTAAAAAGTATAAAATATTAAATTAAAACTACCTCTGATTCTAAATATAGGATAATGTTTTGTAGTGCAATTCGCATTACAACTTTTGCCCTATATTGAGGATGGAGGGAGTAATAATCTGGTGGTAAAAGGAGTTTTATAAATTTTATTACAAATTTCCAAAAAAAAAAAAAACAGTTGCAAATATAATTCAGACATAAAGAAAACTGACTTTTTCACCTGACAAAAAACAGGCAGTTGCACCATTTGAAATTTAAATATTTTATTTGACATTTATAATTGAACCTCTGAAACTTACAATTATTAAAATCAACACTTGTAATTTATTTTCTCAAGAAATTTATTGGACACTCAATTGTCATTCGATTTCCTTTTTTAGAAAATAATTGTCGTTCACCCAATTATTGATTGGGTAAATTTCCTCTCCAATTTTTTTTTTTTTTTATATAAAATGGTAGCAAAGTTTGTAACCACTCTGAGATTCTGTTAAGCACTAAATCAGGGACCTCTCCCAGGAAAGTTTTTTGCATTCATAAGGGCTCGAAATTGAGACCTCTTGCTTAAACGACCAGAATCTCTTCCACTCAAGCCAACTTCCGTTACTATTTCCTCTCCAATTAGAACATCAAGATCGTTTGGTGAGTGAGGAGTATGGATGATGCTAGAACCGTGAATATGGGCCTACCTGCGGACCAGACTTGACGGGTTGGTACTGGATCTTGGACGGCTAAAAAAAAACCAACTCAAGCCCACCAAGGTGCAAGTATTTTTAATTAAAAACTCAAAGATAAAGGGAAAAAGGTTTGCCTTAATATTAGTATATCATTTTTTAGTTAAAAAAAATCAAAATAATCTATTGTGAAAATTATTGATTGAGATGCCACAATATGTATTAGAAATTGATGTTAGCGAAGGCCTAATGCTTACTTTTAGTATTTTACACAGAAACAAAATCTTCATTTCTTTTATTCTTTGCATAATTAAGCTTTCTTATATACATTATTTCTCATTTATTTGTATCTGATTAGTTATTATTCTATGTCATATTTCTTACATGTATTCATTTTATTGTTTAGCCGATGTGTTACACTGTGTATTCACATTGTTAGAATATCTTTGTATTAAAAGGCAAAAATACCTCAAAAGTTTTCTACCAATAGGCATTAGGCACCAATAAGTTATCAAATGGGTAATTTTACACTGAAAGTTTTAAAAAGGGGCAATGTTGCCCTGCCCTAACAAATCCAAATAGTCAAATGTTAGTTGATCGATTATGTTGAGTTAGCATACCCATATGGCATCACATCACATTTTTTTGGGATAAAGGGCATTTTTACCTTAGAAGTTTTCATAAAAGAGCTGTAGGCATTAAAAAAAATTCGAGGGGGCAATAACGGCCCAAAAGTCACAGATTTTTTGTTGATTTTTTCCATATCTAGGATGCCATCATCAAGCACCAAACAATCAAATAAATTGAAAAATAGAATAAATAAAATAAAATAAAGAATCCATAAATCAAAACTCATATATATGATGAGCAGAGAAACCTATAAACCATAAATTAGAAAACTCAAAATCAAAAGCAAAGCATAAATTCCTCAAGTCCATAAAAAGGAGATGGAAATTTAAGTTTATGAAACTAGAAGCTATAACAGAAGAAAATAGAAAACTTAGAAGAGGAGAAAGCCGCTCATTGAGAAACTCTTCACAAATTGGTTAGTGAAGCACACACACATCATATGTCTCGCTTATGATAGATATGTGTATGCTTTATAAAATAAATTTGTGAAGGCTTTGTTTTCTTCTGTTACATCTTCAAGTTTCCTAAATCCAAATCTTTCATTTGCATCTTTTGGATTTGAGATTTTTTGTTTTGCTTTTGATTATGAGTTTATCGGTTATGGGTTTCTCTACTCATATATTTGGTTTTGATTTATGTGTTCTTGATTTTTATTGATTTTTTAGTTTATTTGATTATTAGGCGATTGATGGCAATGTCCCACATATAAAATAAATCAACAAAAATCTGTAACTCCTAAGGCATTATTGCCCCTTGAAAAACTTCTAGGTGCCCAAAACACTTCAATAGAAACTTTTGGGGCAAAAATACCCTTTAACCAGGAGACATGGATGCCACATGAGCATGCCACCTCAACATAGCTAGTCTCAACTAATAGTTGATAGTTTGGATATGTTAGGGCAAAGCAACATTGCCCCATCTTTTAAACTTTCAGGGCAAAATTTTCGCATCAAAAACTTCTTGGTGCCCAATGCCCATTAACCCATATTTTTATGGTTATTTTTGCTTATATTTTGTGGTTTTGAACCGTAAAATATATGAGTGCTAAATGATAATATTTTCTTTGTAATAACTGTAAAATATATTGAGAATATTTTACGGTTATTTATTTTGTTTGGAAAAAAACAAAACTATAATTGAGTCATATAAATATAAATACAAATTTAATAAGTAAATATTGCAAAAATAATAATTTTGCAATTAACAAACTATTATTGGCTAAAAAAATTCAATCACTAATATAAATTGCATTTAATCTCCAATTCACAAAATGCAACACTTTTAAATTTTAAAACAACCCTATACCTAACAATGTCAAAATCAGAATGCAACTCTTTCTAAGTATATTGCTGGCAACTGCATTGATCTTCAACTTCTTTAAATTGTAACACTTCTCTCTTCTTCAGAAGTTTTATCTTTAATGGCAATGGCAATAAGATCACCAATAACTTCACTACCATCTTTGAAGCGACCCAGAAGCTAAGTAATGAATGAAAGCTATAACGTTTGGTTCAAAGATTGCAAACAATCATATATAGACACCTTTTCATTGTCATTATGATCCTTCATTCTATAAAAACCCTCAAAATCTCATTCCCTGAAACATTCTCCATAATGTTGCGTTACGTTGCTTTGCAATGGATATGTTGAGTTTAATTCCAGAGTCACTTTTCTTCACAATAGTCTCCTTACTTCCCTTCAAGGAAGCAGCCATAACCTCCATTTTCTCCAAACGTTGGCTTCATGCCTGGCGTTCAACCCCTAACATAGACTTCAACAAATCATTCTTCGTAAATCCTGACGATGATGACGATTCCCCACCAGAAACCAAACGTTCTCAGAAACTTGCTTTCGATAACTTCATCAATAGGTTCCTTGAAAACTACCAAGAACCCCTTATAGGCAAGTTCTCTCTCAAGTTCTCAAAGCCCTCGGAATTCTCAGACACCTTCCAACGTTGTATTACTTTCGCTTTTCAACGTGGGGTTCGCCAGTTAGAACTCGATTTCTCAGAACTGACGTGGGACAAGGACGACAACGACGAAGAGTCCGGTGGAGATGATCATCACGTTCCTTCCTTTCGCCTGCCGAGTGATGTTTTTGGTTATTACAATTTGAACGGGACAGGGAGAGAGGTTGCTGCTGAAGCACAAGCAAGAGTAATTAAGTTTAATGCCTTTAAATTTTTTCTGACGGTTTCAATTACCAACTGTTAAATATAATATTCAATTACGTACATGATGGTTCTTTACAAAAAAAGTAAAATATATTATATTTTACGGTTGTCTCACAACAGTGAAGTATTTCATAGTTTATCTTTACAACCGTAAAATCTCCGTATTTTTATATTTTACAATATCCTCTTTAACAGTAAAATATTGAGCATCAAATATTGTCGGATCTGTAGTAGTGATGGGAAAAAGAAAAGGAGCAAAAGTGAAGAAAAAAACTCATTAATTAAATGTTTAGTATCGGGCTCTTATTCTTATAAAAAAGACTGACGTAATTCAAATTTTTGACTTTAAGACAAAGGACCAAAGGGAGTAATTGTTGGTTTCTGTATTTAGTATCCTCTTTTTTTCAAAAAAGGGGAAGAGTGCATCTGTCTAGAAATGTTTTGGCGTTTCCCAATCCCAACCATTAAATTCTTGGGTTCGCATAGGGGATCAGATTCAGTATGCCTTCTTAGGTAACAACTTGGGTTTATTTTATAAGGAGTAGACACTAGAAATTTGAAGTTAGCAGATCCAATCTACAACCTCCTACTTACAATGGAGCTTCCACATCACATTTCACAATAGAATATACATTTCATCTAGCAGCGGACCCAAGAATTTTAACGAGGGGGAAAATAAAAAACATTATAACATAAATAAAAGTACTTAAAATACAATACAAATCTAATATATAAAAAAATTCAAAGAAATCTATTACAGAAATTAAAATTACTTCACTTGACTCTTATTCTATGTATTTTCATATTGTTAAATCCATCTATAATTGAATCCGTGCTAAAACTCAAAACAATTTCTTTTTCACTGTATATAAACAAAATCATCAAGAAGTTGGTGTACATTTTATTTCGAAACCTATTTTTGATTATCTTCATAGCATAACAGAGAAAACGAATTAATCGTCTTCAATCAAGATCTTTTTGAGTTCATCCCTTTGTGATGCAGTAAGCTGCAATGAAGATGGAAAGATGATATCAAACTTAATTCTCATGTTTCCTGCCTGGATTGCTTGCCGAGGGCATGCCTACATCTTGGACCACCATCTCAGTGTCTGGTTTCACAACTTCTGTCATAGAAACTTCAATTTCTCTTCCATCCAACGTTGTAACTTTGATTGTTTTCCCAGTGAGAGCCTCAAAAAGTGATATCTTTTGGGTTCACCAAATCATTCCCTACCCTTTTGAAAATCTTGTGAGGCTTGTCTTCCTGTACAAATACCAAATCAGCAAGAGAAGGAGATCCTGGTTCTTGGTTTCCTTTTCTACGAAATGTTATCTTTGTGCCTTTCTTCCAACCAAGCTTCACTACTTTTACCTCCAATATTTTTTCCCTTAAATTTTAGAGGGCGGTGACCAACCCTATCCCCTAGTTCTGCCTCTGATCTCATCCCATTTTTATGAAAATTTTGGCTACTACTTTTCTTGTTGAAAGAAAAAAAAAATCTTCAAATGAAAAAATTCCTGCAAACATCCTGAATTTTCAAGAACAACTTTGCCACCTTATTTATAGGAATTATTGATAATTTGATGGGCATGAAAAGAAAGCAAAATAAACCTTTACTGTTTGAATAACTTGAAATTTCAATAATATCAAATAGCTAAGAGGAAAAGTTTGAATTTAATACCATTTGGTATCCCATTGATTTGATGTTTCGGGGAAAGCATAGGCTTGAAGCAGCGGTGTTTGAAGCATCACCATCATCTTCATTATTGGTGTTGGATTCCATGGGTGATTTCTTCATAAAAGCTAGGGAAGATGAAATTTGATGAAGATTGATTTGCAATTTTGTGTCTCAACACATCTAGGTTCATAAATTTTATTTTATAGATGAGAGACAAGGCATATATGGAAAGATAAAACCGTGGATTGTCAAATCAGCGTACTCTAGAAGCTTCATCAATGATTAGGTTTTTGGGGGATAAAAACAAGAGGCCGCCAACATAGTATATTTTAAAACAATGTGCTATTGAAATTATGGACTGCTCAAAATGTTTGAAATGAACGGTCCAAATTTATTGGACGTCATTACCAGCTAGCATAAATAAATAAAATGCATCATGTCATTAAATTTCAAGATATGTGAAGTGAATAAGTTGCTTGCGGTATATGCAAGACATTTAAGGCTTTTTTTTTAAAAAAATAAAATAAAATAAGAAGACATTATAAGGTTTAGAGGAGTGAAATTGTGTACTCTGAAAGTTTCAATATAATGCGCAATCCGAAAACAATTTACTTCAAAACAATGAGAGATCTATAATATCCCGATTTTTGTTTTACTAATTAAAATTCCTTGTGCAATGTATATATTTAATAGAATGGAGTGGGAAATTTTGGCCAAATGCTTGATTTTTCCAAAACTTTGAATTTTGGGATATATGTTAATATAAAAATATTTGACATGGGATTGATATGATCCATTGACTATTTGGACCATAATTTTGTCCAAAATGAAATAAAGAAGGTTATTGGGATTTTTCTTTCATAAGTATACTTAAGGGTCAAAATGTCAACAATGACTTCTTTTTTCTTAACTTGGTGCCATGTGTCATATTTGGCGAAAAAGAAATTAAAAGAGAAGAAGAAGGGAAGAGCGAAAATTAATTGATGCACATGTGACATGTCCTAATAGTTAAATGTAATACCCTGAAATTCATGTTTATCAATAAATATTATTTTGATAATTAAAACCTATAAAATTAAAGTGAATATGTGGTCTCAAGGTGTTGCAACATATTTCTCTTAAATTAGGGCATTTTCTCTAGGAATTAGGGTTAACCAAAGGCCAAGTGATACATGTTGAGAATAGGAGAGTATGTTGTCTCTAAAATTTTGTAATTCATTTATTATAATTCTTGGGCAATTTTTCCTTGAATTTTAATAAGCCAAAGTAGATTTTCTAAACTTCAATTAGGGATCATAAAATACCCTACAATTAATATTATAACATCTAGTTCTAATATAATCAATAATGAGCTATAAGGGATTATGAAAATAATTATGGTGATTAAAGAATACTAAAAACAATTGTGAGGCAATTGAATTTTTATTAATTGAATTTAGGATCATTTAAAATACCATAAAACATCATAATTAAGTGTAGTTTTAATTTAATCATAAGAGATGATAAAATGACATGAAGATTGTAACACCCCTACCGGCCTCGCCCTCTCGGGTGGCGGGTAGTGTGATCCTTTACTTATATTCAATTTTTAAACTATTTATCCCAGGTTAATTTAACGTCACACATCAGAGTATTAGCAGCAGAGCATTCATCGGTTTGGACAATAATATACTGATAAAAATATTGAAAGATAAATTTTCCCCCAGAGGGACCAAAATATACAGTCATCCGGATAATGGTGTCTGACAGGTCAAAATAAAATACTACAGTCATCCCGTAACCAAAATATACATGTATCCAAAATAAATCACCAACATCTACCACCACTTTAGTCTTGCTCCGGAGCCTTACCTCTGTCTCCCTGCTCCGATCTAGATAAACTGCCAGGGGACTCAAAAGGGGCTGGGATTCAAAATTGAATCCCAGAGTAACCGTTAATCTCATATAAAATGTATAACAAAGCATGTAAGCAACCACGAATAAAAATTCAAACCACATCTCATTCAGTATCATGCACACAACCAATCCGGAACTAGCAGTCCTAATAGCACACAGCACAGACTGCGGTGGTCCTAATAGCACACAGTACAGACTGCCGGGCACGGCACACAGCAAGGCCCGTTTATGCACACACATGTTCCGGTTCCATAGCGCTTGGAAGAAAAATGGATGATAACCAAATGTATGCAATATACATGGTAAAACATACATACACAAGTCACACAGAGTATATGAAGATTAAGGTTACTACCTGGTAGTCGACTACAGCTAAAACTTAATTTCCCCTATTTCCTTTGATGATTTAAAATAGGCCCAACCCAAGTGTCCATAATTGCTAGATCCCTTTTCTTATTAAGGAATTTAATATGGGCCTAAAATCCTCTATTTTCGTCATTTTCCAGAAATTTTCAGCAATCATGGACTGATCTTCAAAAATTCATAATTAAATATATAAAACTTCTTTTGGGTTGATTCCAAATCCCAAATGACCCTTAATATGTCTATTTTCAACCAAAAATACTATCTTGGGCCATACTTAATCTAAAATCCATTTATAGCTCAAAAGGTCTCTGCTGTCCGAAATCAAGTCCAGCATCAGAGGGTCATTTTCAAAATTTAATTTCTCCTAGTCCAGAACTTGAAAAATTACATATTATATATCAAAATAATCCTTGATATGTCTTATTTCTCCCTGTAAAATTTCATAATTTTTCAAGTCCATTTACTAAGTCAAAATCCATGAAATATTCGACTGGTTCCCAGAAATTTCACAAATATGCCACCAACGTTTTTCTTACACTTTCATCTAGGGTTCCAAAATTTTGATCCAAGTTCATCCTTATACAAAATATCATTTTAAACACTTTAGAACCCTCAAAAATACTAAAATCAACTCATATCATCAAGAAAGCTCAGCTGCACGAAAATCCTTCATTAATCCACAAAATACTAAACTTTCATTCTAACCTCATATTCTCCCTATACTAGCTTTAATCTACCATTTTAGTCCATAAACTTTAACTTCAAACCTTTGTTCATATTTTTCATTATTCAATCAGACCCAAAAATAAATATGCATGCTTATAGAAACATTCATTTTGAAGCTTTAACACCAAAGGGAAACATAAGAAGGTTCATAGATAACTTACTTGTCTTAGGACCCAAACTTCCTTTGATCTTTGCTCATTTCCTCCTTTGTTTTAAACACCCAATACACTTAACCTTTTCCTTGAATCATCATGAAGAGGATGATCTTTAGTAACTTCACCACTTTAGAAAAATAGTAGAGAGTAACTTGGAGTTCTAAGACCATGATACTTACCTTTGCTTCAACCTTCCTCTTCTTGCTCAAACACCCTTATGCTCTCATGAATGGAACCACTTGCTCTCTCTTTTCCTCTCTTCTCAACCGAATAGGCAGCCAAATTGGAGGGGGAGTTGGTCCTTTTAAAATGATCAAATCTTGTGTCTTTGAATAATTACCTTTATGCCCATAAGTTCTCTAGATTTCTCTACATTTTTCACAAAAATTCTTCTCTTCTCCCATTTTTCTGCTGGCCGAAAATTCATGGGCTGCTTGGGGAGGAAAATTTGTTCTAAAATTGTCTTGTTTATTGTGTCAAAAAGTCTCCAATTAATGCTCAAGTCCTTTCCTCTTAATAGCCATAATTTCCCTAAGTGATAAGTACTTGAAATAATCCTTTCATGTGTCGTTTCATTCTTCATCATATCATATCAGTTTTTTTTTTTAAATTTAGCCTCTCACACGTCCAGCAACTTGAGGAGGATATTGGAGAAATATTTGGTGAGTTTTCCCTTGCTTGTACGACATGCACACTCTCTTCCCTCATTCTTCATTAATATTGTATTGTCTAATCAACCTTATTTCCCTTACTTCCTCTCACATCCGGATGTTAAGGAAAATATGGGAAAAATTGTGTGTGTGATGTTCAATCTCCATTGCCTCATCCAACGTACATCTCCCTCTTCTCTTAGGACACACGAAATAGCTAAGGGGAGAGGATGATTTTATTTGATTTAATCCTATCTTCAAATACAACCCTCCCTTCTTAAGTTCTTATGTTATATCAAAACATAGTGTCATATTTCTCTTCTTGTGGACGAAAATAATAAATAATGAGGTAAAATAGATACTTAGATTTTTTTGACATTATTTACCTCGATTTATTTATAACCAAATTTATTAACCACATTTCAAATAATTCCGCATTATTTTCCCAATAATTAATTTATCTTGTCAGAAAAATAATATACCCCTAACCACTTACTTGGTGAAAAATTCATATATTTCATTGATTTGCATGAAAATTGGGGATGTTACAAAGATACTTATTCCAATTAAAGAAAATTATCAACAACTAATGGGCAATTAAATTTTCAAATATTAAAATATTTATATTAATTTTCGAAATTAATTAATTAATAATTAAAAATGCATAATTAAGAAAGGTATGAGATTAATTATACAAGTCCTCCTAACAAGAAAGCATAATTAACCAACAAGGATGCATTAGAGACCATTAAGCAATAGATTAAGACACTAATCAAGCTTTACTAAGCAACTTTGACAAGTCAAACAAAATCAATGGTCAAGATTAAAACTAATAAAGCAAGATCCTATGGCCTAAATTAATTCTAGCATTTAAAAAGTCTTAATCCAAGTAATTAGCTATGAACTAATGAGGGTTGAGTTCTAGAATAAAGCATAAAGCAAATCAAGGTTGCATGGAGGGGGAGGAGGCCACGGTTTCAAGAAGTTTTGGGGAGGAAGGGAAGCCACAAAATCTGGATATTTTTCTTTTAACACATGCGAATGAACAAGTGCCAAAATCCCAAAATACATTTATGGGTCATAAAATACCCTGAGAATATTATAATATGTTTTAAGAGGCAATTAAATACCTATTAAAAATAGGAAAGCATGTTGTCTCTAATTTTGATAATTTATTAAATTGTTTACTTGAAATTCAAAGAGACAAAAATCCAATATTATTTTGGGGACCATAAGTTGCCCTATAATTTTTAAAATAATGCATGGTGCATAAATGACCAATGTAAACACAACAGTTGTGAGAAAATAATTAATCCAATTTAATAAATTTGTTAACAATTAGTAGGTGATTAAATAAATAATTAATTGCTAATTGTTTAGGCATGAATAAAGGAAATGTCCAAAGTTAACTATATAAAACCCCTAATTAAAGATTTGTGACCAATGAAGGGTCAAGATTAGCATAAATATAATTGCTAATTAATTAAAGCATGATTAAGAAATATATAAAATGAATTACATAAAATCTCTAAAGCCTAATTGACCAACAAAGGATTACTAAGCATAGGATTATGACACTAAACAATCTTACTAATCAACTTTGACAAGTCAAACATAAATCAAGGGCTAGGATTGAATCTCATAAAGCAAGATCCAAAGGCTTACAATAATTCTAACATTTAAAAGGTATAAATCCAAGTTATTACCTAATGAGCCAATGAGAGAATTCTTGCTAATTAATATAAGATAATTAAAACATGATATAAATTAATTAAAAGCAAAGTTGAAAAGTCAAAAAAGGGGGAGGGGCAGCCGAACTATTGTGTGTGTGTGAGTGTGAATGTGTATGTCAAGTGGAAGGAAAGAGAAAAAAGAGAAAAGAGAAAAGAGAAAAGAGAAAAGAAGATATTTTGGTGAAAAGCAAATAGGATAAATGAGAACTGATAGAAATTAAATCGTATCTTCAAATATGTGAACTAACTATCTAACATCAGGACTTATTATAAACAAGTGTATTTTTATTCTGAAGTGTGTTATCTCCGAAGTCATTTACGTAACCGTCGGGGTTAATCCTAAACTGACTAAAAGGTTAGTAAAGACCCCTAATTGAACCATAATATATGTTAATCCAAATACTCCTCAAGTGATTACATAAACTTCAAAGATTACCTCAAAAAGTATTTGAGATTTATAAGCATATCCGATTAGAAACACTGAGCAGGGGAATTAACCGGTAGGAGAAAATCTCTACAAGATAAGATGATGTCATCATGGAAGAGGATAGGGAAGAGAGAGAGGGGGAGGACGGCTAGAAGGGTTGGAGGGTGGAGATGAAGTCTCAAGGGAAGCCCTAGATCTAATGGCCAAGGATGAAGGAGAAGAAGTTCAAGGGAATTACAAACTTGCCACAACTTTTCTCTATAAATAGCCCTCCATTTCCTTTGAAAATTTCACACCAAAATTGCAAGAGGCAATTCAAAATTGAGAGTGGCAGAGAGGAGGAGGAGCTTTGGAGAAGGAGTAGCAGAGTTCTGGGTAAGTTCTTCGGTCCTTAGCTTTTAGGTTCTAGTCTTTTATTTAGTAGTTTTAGTAGAAATGTTAGTTAGATCTAGGAAGTAGGAAATGAAATTCCTATTCTTGTTTTTATGCCTCATTGCATTGAAAGATGCCTGACGAGGTAAAAACATGGTAGGGATTGAGTTTCTGAAAGTTGGGGGTCAGAGTAGCGAAGCACTGGCGAAATTTTATCGGCTAGCGATTTTCTGAAATCAGGGGTAAAATAGTCATTTATGACTAAAATATATGTTAGGATATTGTTTATTAATAAATAGGATATTATCCTTATAGGATATCTGTGATCACGTACCGACCGACGGACGTACCGTATTTCGTCAACGAAGGTACGGACGCGTACTGTAACTTTAACTCTTATGCTTGTTGTATGTTTATATATGATAGTTGTATTCATAGACTAAGACTCGGTCTTAGATGTTTTCATTTTACATCCAGCTATATACGGGTTATGGTTATGTGATACCATTGAGTTTTCCTAGCGCTGAGGACACGAGTGTACATCGTGGCACTGGAGTAGAGTGCAGACAGTGAATAACATGCATTATCTATGTGTGGTTATTGTGTTACATATGTGATTATGTACTGTTGTGATGTCATGAATAACTGTCATTCATATACTGTTACATAAGTATGAGGTTAACCGTTACCTGAGGTCCGGTAGGCATTGGACCTCAGCTCTTACTCTAGCTTCAGGATCCAAGGGTCACAGGATCGAGATCAGGGGTAAGGAGCCAGCATGAGGACCGGACGGAGACGCTTTTATTTTATTTTGTTGTATTTACTTTAGAATTAAACACTCGGATGAATGTATGGCCATATGAACAGCCAGATGCACTTTTATCTATGTTATTCAGTTACTCTTTATTATGAAAAAATTTTCCGACGCTCAAACTCTGATCAAAACACTGTGAAAAACATTTATGAAAACGGGGTGTTACATTTTTTGTATCAGAGCGTTTTACCTGGCATCAGAACGTTTTTACCTGGCATGACTCTAACTATGTTATAAACAAACCATTGGTGCCGAAGGCAGGGCTAGTCTATGTGGGTAAGTCAATCAGTCGCGCGTGAACTCGGTGAGACTCCCATGATAGGCACCTACCTGACCAATAGGTTTGAGTAACGGAGTTAGGCTCAACGCCTTTTATTTAAAGAGCATATTTTGAAAAATGAGTACTGATATAACTCTGGTGTTATGTTCTAGAGATGGACAGGAACGACGTTCCCTACATTGATTATTACGGCCGAAGAAGGCGCACGACGCATAGATCCGTAGTTCCCGAGATGATAGGGTAATGGCTGTAGTGTTAGTTCTCAATTGGTTTTGATAATAACGGACAATTGTAAACACAGAATAAGTTTGTCTTTGTAAGTTGAAAAACTTACTGTCTAAGGCAAACTCGAGTTTCAGTTTGGAAACTCAAGTTTTGGCCTGACAGAGAAATGCTCGAATTTTTGTAAAGAAAGACAAACTCGAGTTTGGGATTGAAAACTCGAGTTTTGGCCATACAGAGAGCATTCGAGTTTTTCCACAGACAAAGCAAACTCGAGTTTGATTTTGAAAACTCGAGTTTTGACAAGACAGAGAGCAACCAAGTTTTTCAAAGAAACCAAAACTCCAGTTTCCATTTGGAAACTCGAGTTTGGGTTATACAGAGAGTTCTCTAAGTTTCCAACGTTTTCTGGAAACTCGAGTTCTGTTTGAAAACTCGAGTTTTCCTTATCTGAGAACAATGCTCGTCTCTGACCTTGTGAAAACTTCCATGATTGAATCGACCAAAGTTTTCAACGTTTTCTCTTAAAAGAGAAAACTCGAGTTTCTGTTTTGAATCTCGAGTTCCGTCACTAAAGAAAAGTTTCCAAAGTTTTCAACAAATGTGAAAACTCGAGTTTTGGCCAGGCAGAGAGCTCTGCCAATTTAGAGCCTTTCAAAACTCGAGTTATGTTTTGGAAACTCCAGTTTTAAGCTTTTGAACTAAAACATGATTTTTCATTCAATAGTCCAAAACTCGAGTTAGTCATTAATTGACTCGAGTTTTGCACTATTCACCAACATGTCCAAAATGCCAAATCGTGATGTTTGTCTCTCAGAAAGAGAAAACTCGAGTTTAGTTTGAAAACTCGAGTTTCGGTCTTTCGTTAAAAATTCTCTGAAACATGAAAACTCGAGTTTCGAAGAACCAACTTGAGTTTCCATCGCAAAATTTGAATTTCGATTTGAACGATTTCATGAAATGTTTTTGTTTGATCTCAATACTCTTTACCATTACTCATAACTATTCTTAACTATGTTTAATCATTTTGTTAGTGAGTTTCAGATGGTTAAAGACAGGTTTAAATGGAGATTAGGCAAAAAGCATAAAGCATGTCAAGACATTAAATGCAAAAGTGCAGAAACTTGCATGCTTTTGGGAAAACATTCTCCACACGTTTTGGAGAAGTTAATGCTTGCCTTCTACATTCAGCAAACTGCTCTTCCAACGGATTAATAATCGAGAGTCAACTCGAATTTCGCAAAGCTGAATTAATCAAAGAGTAGAGAGAGAAGAAGACCAAAACCTTCACTAATCCTCTTCTAATCACTCCAACGGTTATCTGAGGGATTACAACGGTCAATTAATGATCTCTACCTATAAATAGAGATGCATTCAAGTCTTCTCAACAACCAACCTGTGCAAGAACGAAAATTAAGATAGTTTCATTTACTATTTGAGTTTTCTTGTGAAAGTATCTGTTGATACATTTATTCTTCAGTGATTGGCATATCTACTCTTAGAGAGAGTTTTTCTTGATTGTAAATCATTCCTGTAAGTTATCTCAAGTCAAGGGGGACTTGGAGATTGGGTTCATTGATTACAACTTGTAAGGGGGAGTAAGTTCTAGAGAGAGAATTACTCTTGAGTGCAGAGTGTGTAATCAATCTTGATAGTGAGAAATCCCAGAGAGTCTGGGTACTGGATGTAGGTCAAGTTGTTGGACCGAACCAGTATAAATTCTTGTGTCTTGCTTCTTCTCCTTATAATCTGTTTTACTTTCATTTTCTATCCGAAAACAGAGCCTATCGAAAAGATTTTTGAGAATCCCCAATTCACCCCCCTCTTGGTGATTCAAGCTCCACCTTCATGTAGTACGTGAACAACGAGAAATGATAGAAGAACTCCGTGTGGAAAGGCAAGCGGAGAGGCAAAGACACGAAGAGGAAGAACAAACTGAGAATGAAGAAGAGAGTGAAGAAGATGATAGACAAACCGAGGAAGCTAAGGGGTCAGAAAGATCCCAGTCACCACCTATACTCGGGGGGAGCAATGGTGAATGCACCTCGACCACCCAGAGATGCTGACACTTCACAATATTGGGTTACTCAATTCTGTAAGCTGAAACCACCAGTGTTCCAAGGTAAACTGGAAACAACTGAGGATTGGTTGATGAGGTTAGAGAAGATCTTTGAAGTGATGGAGTGCCCTGAGAATCGCAAAGCTCAACTGGCAATCTACAAGTTAGAAGGAGATGCAGACCGATGGTGGAGAATAACAGTTAACCTCAGGTAACGGTTAACCTCATGCTTATGTAACAGTATATGAATGACAGTTATTCATGACATCACAGTAGTACATATTCACATATGTAACACAATAACCACACATAGCTAATGCATGTTATTCACTGTCTGCACTCTACTCCAGTGCCACGATGTACACTCGTGTCCTCAGCGCTAGGAAAACTCAACAGTATCACATAACCATCACCCGTATATAGCTGGATGTATAATGAAAACATCTAAGACCGAGTCTTAGTCTATGAATACAACTATCATATATAAACATACAACAAGCATAAGAGTTAAAGTTACAGTACGCGTTCGTACCTTCGTCGACCGATTAACGAAATCATCACATTTCATTCCCATCAGTATCCATTATTCTCCGGAACGTTTGGCAGAGATTTATATCAAGGAAGTCGTGAGACTCCATGGTATACCTAAGAGCATTGTCTCTGACCGGGACACACGATTCCAATCCCATTTCTGGCAGGCATTACATGAAGCTTTGGGTACAAAGTTGAAGTTCAGTTCGGCTTATCACCCTCAGACCGATGGTCAATCTGAAAGAACAATACAGACGCTGGAAGATATGTTACGAGCATGTGCATTGGATTTCAAAGGGAGTTGGGATCGACATCTTTCGCTAACAGAATTTGCGTACAACAATAGCTATCATGCAAGTATACAAATGGCCTTGTTTGAGGCATTGTACGGGCAAAAGTGTCAATCACCTCTATGCTGGACATAATCATCTGAAAGGCAATTGCTTGGGCCGGATATGATTGAACAAACCTTTGAGCAGATCGCTTTAATCAAGAAGATACTCCTTGCAGCACAAAGCAGACAGAAGAGCTATGCTGACAAAAGGAGGAGACCACTAAAGTTCTACGTCGGCGACCATGTGTTTCTGAAACTATCTCCAGTAACCGGTGTCGGTAGAACTTTTAAGAGACAGAAACTCAGTCCACGTTATGTAGGACCATTCGAAATTTTGGCAGAGCGAGGACCAGTCGCTTACCAGATAGTCTTACCCCCGAACCTGAGCAATCTCCATAACGTTTTCCATGTGTATCAGTTGAAGAAACACCAACCAGACCGTGATCACGTCATCGAGTATAAAGACGTTGAAGTGCGACATGATAATACCTTCATAGTCGAGCCGGAGCGAATTCTCAAACACCAAGAGAAACGGCTTAGGAATAAGATCATTTCGATAGTTAAGGTAGTCTGGAAGGGTTTGACACCTAACGAGGCGACTTGGAAGACAGAGAGACACATGAGGGAGAAATACCCAGAGTTTATGCCCCAAAGTCTAGTTACGATAGATTAAATTTCGAGGGCGAAATTTTGTTTAACGGGGGGAGAAATGTAATACCCGGATAATTATTTATCTTAAATATTATCTTTTGATAAATAATATGTATTCTTAATAGGTGAATATGTGGTCTCAAATCTTGTGTTGAATTTATCTTATTTTTCTAGGGCAATTTCTCTTGAAATTAGAATGAACAAGTGCCAAAATCCCTAAATACATTTATGGGTCATAAAATACCCTGAGAATATTATAATATGTCTTAAGAGGCAATTAAATACCTATTAAAAATAGGAAAGTATGTTGTCTCTAATTATGATAATTTATTAAATTGTTTCCTTGGAATTTAAAGAGACAAAAATCCAATATTATTTTGGGGACCATAAGTTGCCCTATGATTTTTAAAATAATGCATGGTGCATAAATGACCAATGTAAACACAATAGTTAGAAAATAATTAATCCAATTTAATAAAATTGTCAACAATTAGTAGGTGATTAAATAAATAATTAATTGCTAATTGTTTAGGCATGAATAAAGGAAATGTCCAAAGTTAACTATATAAAACCCCTAATTAAAGATTTGTGACCAATGAAGGGTCAAGATTAGCATAAACATAATTTCTAATTAATTAAAGCATGATTAAGAAATATATAAAATGAATTACATAAAATCTCTAAAGCCTAATTGACCAACAAAGGATTACTAAGCATAGGATTATGACACTAAACAATCTTACTAATCAGGGGTAAGGAGCCAGCATGAGGACCGGACGGACTACGGCTGGATGACTGTGAAAGTATGGATAGAGTCGCCTTGCCCTAGTAAGCAAAGCAAATGCCATTTTATCGAGCTTCTGGTATTTCAGCTTTGAGCCCTGTAGAGCCTGGCTCACAAAGTATACCGGTATTTGGCCATCTTTTGTTTCTCAAACTAACACGACACTCACCACCTCTTCACCCACAGATAAATATAGTATCACAATTTCTCCCTGCTCTAGTAAGCATTGTTTTATTTTTGCGAATGCCGCTTCACACTCTGAATTCCACCCACCTTGAACTTCCTTTTTCAGCAATTTGAAAAAGGGCAGATAATTTTCCGTTGACTTGGGTAAGAATTTGGTTAAAGCGGCCAATCTTTCAGTTAATTGCTGCACTTGCTTTTTATTTCTTGGAGCCTTCATGTCCAGCACGGCTTGACATTTATCTGGGTTAGCTTCAATTCCTCTATTTGTTAGCAAGAAACCCAAAAATTTTCCGTCCGGGACTCCGAATGCACATTTAGCCGGGTTTAGCCAAATTTGGTGTGCTCACAACTTATCAAACGTTTGATGCAAATCATGGACATGGCTAATTGGTTTTGTCGACTTCACAATCATGTCGTTAATGTACACCTTGACATTCTTCCCGAGTTGGTCTTCAAACACCGTATTCATCATTCTTTGATATGTTGCCCTAGCGTTCTTCAAACCGAATGTCATCACATTGTAACAGTAATTCGCCTTTTCAGTGATGAAGGCCGTTTTTTCTTAGTCATCGGGGTGCATAGCAATTTGATTATACCCAGAATATGGATCCATAAAAGAGAGGAGTTGAAAACCAGATGAATTATCCACCAATTGGTCTATACTAGGCATTGGAAATGCATCTTTAGGACATACGTTGTTCAAGTCGATGTAGTTCATGCAGACCCTCCATTTGTCGTTCAGCTTTCTGACCATCACTACATTGGATAACCAGGTGGTATATTGCACCTCCCGGATAAAGCCGACTTCCAACAACTCCTTTACATGCTCCTCCAAGGCCTCTCCTCGCTCTGGGCCTTGCTTTCTCTTCTTCTGGGCCACTGGAACTGATCTCGGATGTATTTCCAACCTGTGGCAGCAAAATTCTGGCTCTACCCCTGGTATCTCGGATGGTCTCCAAGCAAAAACATCTTTATTCTTCTTTAGAAAGTTCTCCAGCTCGGTACGAACCGCGGGGTCTAGTCCTTTGTTGACTTTGGTAACTTGTCTCGACTCAATGCCTAGGACAAAATCTTCCAATTCTCCATTTTGCTCTATTCTTTGGATTTTGCCTTTTTCACGCAAATCCAACTCCACCAAATTAACTGATTCTTCTAGAGGCTTTTTCGCCTTACTCGAACTTTCTCCTTTCTGAATCCGAGATGAAGAAGATGGACCATCCGTACTCTCTTTGACTGTTTCAAAGTAGCATTGGCGAGATTCCTTCTGGTCACCTTTAACTGTGACCACCTTATTTATGTTATTGGCCAACTTTAACTTCTGATGCTTGGTAGACACTAGCATATCCCAATTGTGTATCGTCGGTCATCCCAAAATGATGTTGTAAGAGGATAGGAAGTTTCCCACAACGAATCTAACTCGTTCCGATTTGAACACTTCTTTAGTCCCTAATGTTAACTTGAGGTCTATATACCCCTTAAGACGAGTATCATGTCCGTTGAAAGCTGTCAAGGTCATCTTGCATGACCTTAAATCCTCTGGGTCAAGTTTCATCCACTTAAATGCATCCTATAAGAGAATATCAACCGCACTTCCGTTATCCACAAAAATCTTTTTAACCCGGCAGTTTATCACCCTTCCGGTGATCACCAAACCATCATGATGGGCTGAAGCTACATCTTCTAAGTCCTTCTTGGTGAAGCAAAGTATGGGAGGTTCCGGATTCGTAGAGTCTTTCTTGAATTTTGGACGATCCCTGATGGAGAGGACCTCCCTCAGGCATTTCTTCCTTCAAGTTACTGAGTCTCCTCCCCCTCCAAATGCTCCATTAATAACATAGCGTTCGTATTTTTCCATTCTTGATTGTTTAGGAATCGAAGTTTATCGTCCCCACAGTCGGCGCCAATGTTCTGTTGTAGAACACAAATGTCTAACCTCAAGGGACTAGTAGGTTGTTTATATTGGATCAAAGGTTAGTCTCTCTAAGATATCTGTATGAGGTATATATCAAAGAGAAGATGACTACTCAGTGATATCTATAAGGAAGATACCAAAGAGTGTCTGGAGATCACTGAGCTACACTGATATGGCGTTTAGCCTAGAGGGAGTAGGGTGTGTGCTCAGTGTGACTGTATGTTAAAAGATGATGAATCGAGAGTGTGTGCACCTAATGGGTAATCTCCTATTTATAGAAATTATCTCTAGGGTTTCAGCCCAAGGGCCCTGCATGCCTCCAGCCTATCGTGCCTGCTCCACTACCTGTGCTATCCATAATTATAGCCGAGATTACAGGGTGATTAGCGTTTTACTTGATTTTGAAAGGAATCCGTCATAAAGTATCCCTGCTGGGCTGCATAACACTAGGCCTAATATGCCAGTCCATAACAATTAGCTTGTTGAAAGCCCTTTTAAACCATATAGGAAGAGTTTTATCGTCTTATTATTCTGCTCTAGAAATAGTTATGTATTCAAAATTTTAAATTTAAAAAAAATTGGACTCCAAATTTTCAGATTCTACTTTTTTGGCCGTTCCCTAAGGGTATGTTTGGTTTGAGGGAAGGGGAGGGGAGGGGAGGGAGGGGGAGAGAAAAAAAATGAGAGGAGGGAAATTTTTTTTGAAAATTGAGTGTAGTGAGGGAAGGGTATGTTATGTTTGGTTTGGTTTGGTTTGCTGAAAGTTTATTTTCCTCCAGAGTCAAACGCAGACGTTTCACCTGCTGAAAGTTGCTGATGTGGTAAGAAGATCAGAGGTAATTCTAAGGCTCCATAATCTAAATTCGGATGAGTACTGTTTCTCTGGCAAGGTGATTTTTTCTTCTGATGCTGTAAGTTAAATCTATCCAGAATCTAAAGGGACTCATGAGATCTCTTTTTTCTGTTCACGTATTAAGGCAGTCTCGATTTCTGAGTCCGGATCCTTGACTTTTTAATTCGGATTTTTATGGTCTCATGTTTGATCATCGTTGACATCAAAGTTACTATTCAAGTGTGATTTGGCTAAAATTTAGCCCCACTGATCTTCAACTTTGACATTTGAAGCTTGGATTCTAGATTATCTTTGTCCTTCGTTCTGAAAATTGAGGAAAATTGCATCCATAAAGCTAGCAGGATACTGGGCTTATTAAGGAAAATGAGTAGGAGGCTGGTCTTGAAGCATCCAATTGCTCTTGTGGGCATGCTGGTGTGTGTTAGTTGCCTTTTGATTGTGATCGTTACTGTTCTTGAGCTTCCAGAGGCGTTGCCTAGAAATAGGGAAATGGGGATTTACCATCCAACATTCAAATCCAAGAAAGTGCCTCAGAATTTCAAATTAGATAAATTTGGAGAAATGATGGTTGAAATGTTGCCTCAAGATCTTGCCTTTACAATCTTTATTCCTTCAGAGGAAGCTTTCAAGCGCGATTTACATTTATCTGTAAATGAAAGCTTGGTAACACAGAAATTTAACGATACCTATGCAATTCTCACTCGTATATTGGGATTTTCAGCTGTCCCTCGGGAGCTATCTTCAATTGATGTACCTCTTGGTGAGCTGGTGTCCTATGATTCGCTATCTGGGTTCCAATTATACATCACGAAAGACATCAACAGAATGCTATTTGTGAACAGGATTCGATCAAAAATCACAGATGTTAGAAAGGGTAGGATTCTTATGCATATTATGGATGGCGTTATTATGGATTCTGACTTTGAGCAATCTGTTCTATCTGATGATACTGAGGAGTAAAGAGGATTGACTGTTTGCTGTTTTAGATGTACACTTATCCGAACTGAGGAAGGATCCTTGGATCCTGTGAATGGACAGTCTAGCATCGAATGAGAGATGGAGCTGTGACAAATCATGAGATGGTGGTTGCAGAACTTATTAATGATCGCAGTTGGAATATAAACCTTCTCTTAGGCACCACTGACCCACAGAGTCTGTCAATTGTACAGAATATTCCTCTTTCTCATGCAGGCAGAACTGACAAGTTAAATTGGGCAGCTGTCAAGGATGGAATATATAATGTTAGATGGGGTATGGAGCAGTGTTACAAGCTAAGGAGGAAGAAAGAATACCTGTCCGTGCTGGCGTGCTTCTACTTCAGTATCTCTAAACTCAAAGCTCTGGCGAACAGTTTGGAAGCTGAATGTGCTTCCAAAAATTAAGAGTTTAGTTCTGGCGCGTACTGAATAAAGCACCAGCCTCCATTATGTCCTATATGTGGTAAGGATGATGAAACATTAGAACATCTCTTTTTATTATGCGGTTGGGCTCATATGACCTGGTTGGTTGTCCAATTGGTTTGTTAATAATTAATAGACCCATATAAAATCCAATCTATTCACATTTGGATGGAGCGGCTTTTTCTTGTTGGCTTTGTTCATTGGGACTTTGGCAAGGCATATGTAGCCACTTTGGGCTGGTTTATTTGAAAACTGAGATCTAAAATGGTCTTTGAGATGGTAGAGCCTAAACCCCAAGTTGCTATTGATCTGGCCAACGAGAGTATTAGTGAATACTGGGACGCTAATGCCCTGTTTGCTGCATCCATACTTCCTGCCGGAATCTAAAACTGGCTATCAATGGAGAAAACCACAGGTTAACATGTTATGTAAGGCGTAGATATTGTTAGGTTAGGTGATTTGGGGATTAGGTTAGATGATTTGGGAGTTTATTGGCACATTTAATCCTATGAGGCCACAATACTAATTCTATGAGGCTATAGGGGTAGTTAGGTAATTAGCTAATATGGAGTTAGTAATATCAGTTAGTAATAATAGGTGGGAATAGTCAGGGAGACTTAGTGCATAACTGAATAACTGAATATATGACTAAGGCTAGTGCCTATTATATAGCCTATGCTTATTGTATGGTTATGTTGAATATGTGAATGAATGAATGACACAGTGATCTGTGCTTCTGTTCTCTCCCATCTCTGTCTCTCGGCTCCTTCTGTCTCCTCTCATTCTTCTGTTCTTTCTGCTCTTCTCTCTTTCTTCCCCAAATCTCCTAAATTCTACAAATAATACAACAGTGGTATCAGAGCTGCCATACTCGACATGCTCCTGTGCAATTCTGATCAATCTTGAATCAAACCTTAACCTTCTTTCCCTCTCACGGTTCAGACCTGTTATCAAGAAATCAATCGAGAAACTCAAAAAGACACTCAAGACCAGGCAAGAAGTCCCATAAAGTCAAGAACTTCAGCGCTGGTTTGGGAATATTTGCGTCAGATTCTGGTCTTCACTCGTCGGGTTTTGGATATTGATTCTTCTCGGCATTCAGGGTTTACGTCGCAAGAATTCTGAGTATAGTACAGTCTCCTATCGTCTGATTCTGATTTGATCGTCGACTGGCTCTGGGTACTGCAACCGTTCTGTGCGTCGCTGGTTTCGGCAATTATTCGTCTGATTGTGGTTGGGTAAACGTCGGATTTGACGGCCGTTTTGCATTGTTAGGTTCTGAGTACGGATTCTGTATTTGTTCGTCTGGTTCTGGTTCGTCTCTGTCATCGGAACCTGAAATTTCATTTTGGGGGCCATTCTACTTCGTCTGATTTTTGTTGGGTCCTGCGTCATCATAATCTGGGTATTCGTTCATCGTCGGTCCACGTGAATAATTCAGAATTCTCATCTAGATCCTGCTCGTCTGGGTTCTGATTAATTTTGGGATTATGGCTGCTATCATTGAATTTTGAATGGTTGCCACTCGCTCCCAACAGTCAGCAGTAGCCATGACTGATCCTATGGAAGCGCGAGTCCAAGCCATCGAAAATACCTTACACCATCTTGCTGAACTTCCAGCCGCAGTGCAGGCACTCAACGACAAATTGGCATTGTTGACAGCAAACCATGATCACAACCGGAACGGAGAAGACTACCACCAAGACCGCCAAGAATATCATCGGCCAAGACGGGATGATGAGTATACACCTCCGACCCGGCTAACAAAGATAGAATTCCCCAGATTTCAGAGAAACAATATTCTGGGATGGATTTATAATTGTGAACGTTGCTTCGAGCTTGATGGCACTCCTGAAAACTGGAAGGTACGGCTGGCTAGTGTCAATCTTGATGAAAAGGGGTATCTTTGGCACCAAGCATACATGGAAGAAGAAGACGGTCGTGCGGTCTCATGGCTCGAGTACAAACATGCCCTTCAGACTCGTTTTGGGTCTGCTTATGAATCGCCAATGGGTGATTTCAAACGTCTATATCAGTTGGGCTCGCTAGATGAATATAATGACGAGTTTGATGTACTTCGATGTGAGCTGCGATTACGCGACGACCATGCCATCCAAGCCTACATTGAGGGACTCCGTTCTGATTGTGCCGGACAAGTCAGGCTTCAGCATCCACGTTCATTAGCAGAAGCCAGAAGCATAGCTAAGATCTATGAGTACAATTCCCATGAAGATTCTGCCCTGAAATTTACTTCTCGTCGCAATACAAATGAAGCAGCAAATTCTCAATCACGGTGGTCAAATTCCAGAACCTCCTACTATTCGAAAGGACCACAGGTGACTGAAACTAAGGCCACTGGATTGTCGACCAAAACCAGTGTGTGTTCGGGCAGAAGTGGAGTAAACACAAATGCGGGGTCTTTGGTAGTTTCAACAGCTCGGATAGGGGGCTACAATACAAAAGGGGGAACGGTGCGTCGTCAAGATGACTTTGATGAACTTCGTGCTAAAAATCTGTGCTTCTACTGTCACAAGCCATATTCGCGAGACCACACGTGTCCTCAACGTCAAAAATTTCAGTTACGATTAATTGAACTCGAACCTGATGGAGAAGAGGATGCAGACCTCGTAGAGGATGATTTACCCCAGGCTGAGTTTCCTATTGAGAAAGACGAGTGTTTGCAGATTTCACTACATGCCATCCAGGGGAGTTTGGGTGTTGCCTCGATGCGAATCCAAGGTTATGTAGGTAAGCGTCCAGTTCAAGTGCTAATTGATAATGGGGCTTCTCATGGCTACTTGGATTATGCATTGGCATGCAAGCTTGGTTGGAAGGGAAATTCGACTTTAGGTGGTGAGGTGGAAGTAGCAGGAGGTGCAAAATTGAAACTCTTTGGTATTTGGAAGCGTTTTAAATGGAAAATGCGAGGCCAAGACTTTGTTTTTGATTTGAGGGTCATGGAAATCAAGACTTATGACATCGTCTTGGGTTTGCATTGGCTACAAGAGGTAGTTCATCATGCCTATTGGAATTATGACGACCTATCTATGACTTTCTGGTATAATGGGTCTATGTGCACCTTGAAACCCACTCCTCCATCCAATTGCAAGGTTGTTAACAAAATCAATGACTCCATGGCTGAAGGTAGTCAACTTTTCCTCTTACATTCTCTTGAGGGGCAAGACACTTCGGTTTACACTCTCTCTCTAATGGTAATGATGAAACTGTTGGTTGTGTTAAGCAATTATTGAAAGACTTTGGGGATGTGTTTTCAGAACCTAAATCATTACCACCTCTTCATGAGAATCACAATCATCCGGTGATATTAAAAGAAGGTGCTGATCCAGTCAACCTCCGTCCCTACCGTTGTCCATCAATACAAAAAGACGAAATTGAAAAGCAAGTGAAGGGTCTTTTGGAGACAAGGGTCCTTAAGAGGGTAGTATTGTTATGTAAGGCGTAGATATAGTTAGGTGATTTGGGGATTAGGTTAGGTGATTTGGGGATTAGGTTAGATGACTTGGGGGTTTATTGGCACATTTAATCCTATGAGGCCAGTGATGTGGCACAATACTAATTCTGAGGCCGCAATACTAATTCTATGAGGCCATAGGGGCAGTTAGGTAATTAGCTAATATAGAGTTAGTAATAATAGGTGGGAATAGTCAGGGAGACTTGGCGCATAACTGAATATATGACTAAGGCTAGTGCCTATATAATAGAGAACCTATGCCTATTGTATGGTTATGTAATGTTGAATATGTGAATGCATGAATAACACAGTGATATGTGCTTCTGTCTCCTCTCATTCTTCTGTTCTTTCTGCTCTTCTCTCTTTCTTCCCCAAATCTCCTAAATTCTACAAATAATACAACATAACACCATTAAAATTAATTTTGACGGCTCCTTTTACAAATGCACTGGCAGAGTTTGCACACATACAGAATTTTTTTCCTTTAACAAAAATAGGTGGCATAAATAAGGGTAAGTTCAGTTGGAGGGTTGAACATACATACACCCAAGTTCTGATATAGATTCATACTGAATCTTTTTCCTTTAAGAGGAATAGATGGCATTATTATTATTGTCTTCATTTTTCCTTATATGAAAGGTATAGAGGTTGTATCATAACTTAGGCCAGCTTACACATGTAACAAAAGTTTGCTGAATTAGTCAACTTGACTAGTTCAATTGGTAACTTCAAGCTGATTTGGCAAAAAAATGATTCTTGATTTGATTTGTGGCAGACTGGTAAGTAATCTTTTGTTGGCAGGTGCACCTATAGAATTCAAACTACCTGATTCAAGTACAATATTCATTATATATGCATCAGATTTGAGTTTTTTTTTTCATAGTCCACTGCTTTTTAAGATGATGCTAGGAATCATGTTGCTTCAGTAAATTTCAGATTTTTGCTCTAAGAAAAAAGAGAAAACATTAGAAGCATAACTTTGCTTGTTTTAACTCATTATGGTGATGATGCAATTTTCTGTAATATGTCTATGCATGGAATCATTGGACTAATGTAGAAACCCATATCCATACAAGAACACAATCATCACTCATCATGACTCATTGCTCGGTTGAAAATGCCATTTTTTAAAGATTCTTAAAGAATATTAATGCTATTGATGAATGTTTTTCTTTTGGCCTATTGCAAAGCAAAAATATGGCTCCTTATCTGGATAAGGTCAAGGTCACTCTTTACTTCTTTCACCTTTGTTGCATTTAGTCCCACTCCGTAAATACTCTAAGCACTTGTCCTTATGTCAAAAGGAATTCTCTGATTGACCTTGTAACAATACCCAAATCTGACACTGTTTGTGTGTATAAATAGTTCATGATTTTGAAAGACCGAGAGTAAAGACTTCGCATATGATTGATTCGGTATGACTTAAGTATGTGTATTCGTTACATCCGAACTGACATAAGTGTTTGGCATTGAACTGGATTTTTAAGCTTTTTTGCCCCTTTATCTTGAGTTTATTTCATCGTGGATCAGAATTTTGATTCCCCAGCATCTCTAGAATGCTCTGTTTTGTTCATTTTGTGGCATTTGAGTTTGCCAACTTTTGCAGCTTATTTGTGTTCCATTTCAATTTGCACTTGCAAATTGTCTACGTGAAAAAAAGAGGAGGTTGATGTTAGTTTCTTCACCTACTGAAATGGACGACTCTGTTGTGTATATATGCACAAAAAGCAATCAGAAGGTCTTACTTTTAACCCCATTTCAGCTTGTTGACTTTGGTTTTTTTATCCCATTGTTGCTTTAAATTCGTACTCACATCAGATACTTGAAAACTTAAAAGCATGATTCATGATTACAGTGGCTATGTCCCTCATAATATTTTTCTGATGGATTCCAAATGGGAGGCTTCGAAAGCATCTGGTAATTAATTTTTTTTATAGTATTATCCAGTATCAGGTTCAGGGTTTGTAACTGTCTCTCTTTATATAAGTATCTCCTCTGAGAGTCGAATATGAGATACAAAGGGATCTAACAGGTTTTTATATCACTAGATCAACTCTATGTTGGTAAAACATCTGGTAATTAATGATAATAATTCTGGAAAAAGAAAGAATTGGACAGGGATGGATGATTCTATAGTTGAGGGGATTTTTTTTTTTTTTTGATATAAAAGAGGAGGCTAACTACCTACAATATAAAATAAATTACATAAGGGGGGAAAATAATCCCTGAGGGGAAATTGATTATTAATGATAATAAGAATTAAGGTATGTTGGTGGACTATCGTCTTTTGACTTTTTTGTTCATAACATAACCTACCTTGAAGTTAGGCAACCATGATATTAACTCTAAAAGTCCGTGGATTTTGACAGTAAAATGTGGGTTAAGACATAAAACAAGGGCCTTTGGAGTTCAGTCATTCTGGCTCGTTAAGTAAATTCACGTGACGATTGATTTGGATTCATCAAGTTTTGCTTTTTCTCATAAATCTGTGTGTAATTGTGTATGTCATATCTGGGTAATCAAGCTGATTTTGTGCCTTCACCTCTAGCATAGCGTATAACCTTGATTTGTGTGCACATGGTCGCCATTATCAGTTGTTGAGATTAATTCAAGTTAGAGGCCAACATTATCTACCCAATTTTAATAAAATGTTTTGGGATTAGTATCTTTTTTGCCTTGGAAGTTTTGGTTGAGGAGCATTGGGAGAATGAATTTTTTTTTTGGGAGCAAAATTGTCACAGAAGTTAACAGAAAGTAACAATTTTGCCCATTTGTTAATTTTGACCGTTAAGTTTAACTGATGTGTACATGTAGCATGCCACATCATCAATCAAATAGAGTTAAGTATTATTTTTGCCTCGGAAGTTTTTGCTGAGGAGCAATTTTCCCTTGGAAGTTTATAAAATGTAGCAATTTTTCCCTTCTGTCCCCCAATATTAAATTTGACTATTAAATCAGTCAAAAAACACACATCATGCCTTCAAAAGGTCGAATTTGGAGTCAGAGAGGGAGATCCTTGAGATGTTGAGTTCAAGGCGGTCGGAATTTGTGAAGCTGAACTGATCAAAGGGGTTGAAAGGTCTGTCGCAAAACCCAGATGAAACATCACTTATGATCTAAGCAAATGAAACACATAACGAGAAATAAATTGTCTCAAAAATTGGTTCAGTAAAACAAATCAATAGTGATAGTATTTACCTTTGTATAGATTGATTTAGGTCATCCACCCTGTCCCACAAGGTAAATCTATAATGCTCCTAAAAATTCCAGTGATTTTAAGTGATGCTTACTGAACCAATTTTTGGGACAATTCATTATTGATCCCTCATTTTATATTCATATTGTCCCTTTAAAACCCAACATTTACTACCATATAGAATCACTCGTCTTATAGCAATGTGATAAAACTTTCCTTTTACATATTTAGGTAATTTCCTATCACATAGCTTTTTTCCATTTATATCATCCGACTTGAATTCTATGATCAATATCTCTATCAATTATCACCATCTTGTTTGTTGTATAATTGATCCCAAATATCTAAATCTTGACACTTGAGGAATGACTTGCACTTCCAATTTAACTTCCACTTCACTTGTAACTTGTCTCTTGCCCAAATTGCAATGCATATATTAAGTTTTTCTCCTAGTCAAGGAAAACCCTTCAACTCCAAAGTCATTCTCCTATCTCAAGTTTAGAGTTAATTTCCTTCTTGGATTCAACCAACAAAACTATATCATCAACAAAAAAAACATGTAGTTAGGGATCTCCACTTTAATAAGCTTAATTAGAATGTTTACCATAAGATTAAGCAAATAAGGGCTTAAAGTTGATTCCTGATGTAGACCAATCCTTATAGGAAAGTCGATCTTTTGTGTCATTTCTTGGTGTTCTAACACTGGTTATTACTCCCTCATACATGTGCAACTAGCTTTGATATATGGAACACGGCCCCTTCTTTTTCAAGGTTTTTCAAAGTATATCTCTTTGCATACGGTCTTACACTTTTTCCAAGTCAATGAAAACTATATGCATAAGAGAGATAAAAGCAAAAATAAAATAAAAAAGAACTCAAAAACTCATGATTGATTCTGATCACAAAACCACAGCCAAAAGAACAAAGTGGTTTTGTCTCCAAATTCTTGGATCCAAAACAGAGCTGTCGATCTCTAAGTTTTATATTCGACCATTTGGTTCTCAGAGTGTAGTGTCCAATGATTGCACATTGGTAAGCATTGTGGATATAGCTATTGGTTAGCTCATACTCATCCAAAGCTGAAAATGCTTAATGATGATTTTTCATTTTTAATATATTTGAAATATATTTTGATATATTTGGGAAGTCATCAATACTAAATTAAAAGCATTTTCTTGAGATTTTAAGAGATATCAATTTAGGTGCATCATTTGTGGGATTTCAACATAGAAAATAAGTTTTGAAGTTTATGAAAAATAATAATGGGATTTAAAAAATAAATCAGTTTATTATTATGTTTATAAAAAAATCTACTTTTATTTTATTTTATTGTGCAGGAGATATTATATGAGATAAGAAAGTGTCAAATAAAAAAATTAGACTAAAGTATATTTTTAGTCCTTTAAGTTTTACATGAGGTATACTTTTAGTTTCTTAACTTTATAAAACATACTTTTTGTCTTATATTTATAACATCGTTAATGTTGCTAAAGGAAAATGTTGATGCAGCAAACTCTAAGTGATAACTGTACAGCTGATAAGGCATATTTAAGTCTTAATTTTAAGATGATAAATTTAAATTATTAAACTAAAATGAATTGACAAATAATACAAATGTAATTGAAGTTTTGATATTTATATTATTAAACTAATATATTTTTATTTTTAAATTTATTTTTTTAATACAATCGAGGTTTTGATATTGACGATTTCATTATATTTTTAGATATTTTTCAATTTACACATAGTTTAAATTTAAGATTAACAACATTTAAGTATACAGTCATCACTTAAGTTTACACTAGCATCACTTAAGTTTGTTGTATCAGGGTTTTCCGTTAACCACATTAACGATGTTAGAATTATAGGACAAAAATATATTTTTAAAGTTAAGAAATCAAAAGTATACCCCATATAAACTTAAATGATTAAAAGTATACTTCAACCCAAAAAAAAATGGCAAGGAAGGAGCTAAAGCAAATCATCATAGTAGACCCCACACACGGAAAATGACAAAAGCAATTATGGTAAGTAGATTCGCACATGGAGCCAAAAAAAATAGAGAGAATTACACACAAGGAAGAGACTTTATTACAATAAAGTCCCTTGAAATCATGAAATTACACAGAAGTCCCAAGGGACCTGGTTGTAATTATTTGTGAATGTACAATTACCAATTTGACCTTCCTTCCAATTCCTCTCTCTCCGTTCTCCTCTCTCTCTCTCTCTCTCTCTCCGATCTCTCTCTTCCTCTCAATCTTACCTTGCCCTTCCTTCCTTTTGAATTCTCAGTCAAACCCCACAAACAAATCCAGAAACCCCAAAGAATGGATCCCGATTATCATGGCTTACCTACCCTCAAGAGATTCAGACTCATCCAACAGCAACAAGAGCTCCAGAATCAACAACGACATCACAATCACAAAACTCACGATGAACCCGCCTGTGTTTCCTGCTCAACCTTACCGGCAAAGAAGCGTAAGGAATCTCGAGATTCAATATTTCTTTCTGATTCGCGCCGGTCTCTGTCAACACTTATTCGTTACGGCCAAGAAACGGGTATGGGCTCTTCAACCTGATTTTGCTTCTGATATCGGTGTTTCTTCTATTGACCTCAATGTTGAATACAAACCATCACTTGAGGAAGAAGTAAAATCAGTAAATGATGAACCCAATAATTCCGAGATTCCACTTGTAGCAAATTCCCTCGATGTTGAAAATGAAAATATTGAAGATGTTGATGAGGATGAGATCGTGTGTGTTGTATGTCAAAGCACCAATGGGGATCCATCAGATCCAATTGTTCTCTGTGATGGGTGTGATCTAATGGTTCATGCCTCATGCTATGGAAATCCCCTTGTAAAAGGAATACCAGAAGGTGATTGGTTCTGTGAAAAATACAGAGTTTCATCGTCTTCTCAAACTAAGAAAGATGGAAAATGGAAAAAACTCTAGTTTTCAAATTTTGTTGTAATTCTATACTTTATCTGTTGTAAATTTATACTTTGTCTGTTGTAAATAGCCCCTGGAAGTCAAAAATGGAAAAAACTCGTTTTCAAATTTTGTTGTAAATCTATACTTTGTCTGTTGTAAATTTATTCTTTGTCTGTTGTAAATAGCCTTTGGAAGTTAAAAATGGAAAAAACTCGTTTTCAAATTTTGTTGTAAATCTATACTTTGTCTGTTGTAAATTTATACTTTGACTGTTGTAAATAGCCTCTGGAAGTCAAAAATGGAAAAAAAAAAACTCGTTTTCAAATTTTGTTGTAAATCTATACTTTGTCTGTTGTAAATTTATACTTTGTCTGTTGTAAATAGCCTCTGGAAGTCAAAAATGGAAAAATCTCATTTTCAAATTTTGTTGTAAATCTATACTTTATCTGTTGTAAATTTATACTTTGTCTGTTATAAATAGCCTCTGGAAGTCAAAAATGGAAAGATCTCGTTTTCAAATTTTGTTGTAATTCTATACTTTATCTGTTGTAAATTTATACTTTGTCTGTTGTAAATAGCCTCTGGAAGTCAAAAATGGAAAAAACTCGTTTTCAAATTTTGTTGTAAATCTATACTTTGTCTGTTGTAAATTTATACTTTGTCTGTTGTAAATAGCCTCTGGAAGTCAAAAATGGAAAAATCTCGTTTTCAAATTTTGTTGTAAATCTATACTTTGTCTGTTGTAAATTTATACTTTGACTGTTGTAAATAGCCTCTGGAAGTCAAAAATGGAAAAAACTCGTTTTCAAATTTTGTTGTAAATCTATACTTTGTCTGTTGTAAATTTATAATTTGTCTGTTGTAAATTTCCCTTGTCCATAATGGTCATTTTACATTCACATATAAGTACACAGAAGTCCCTAGGGACTTCTGTGTAATGTGAATTCTTGTTGGGACCTCATTGTATTTTTTTTGTCATCCTTGGGACCTGTGTGTAATTCTCCAAAAAAAATATATGATATATCTTTGAATAAAATATGAAGAAAAAACCTTTTGTCTTTGGGCTCAATTGGCAAAGGGATCGGACACTCTCACCATAGGGAGGGGGTTCGATCCTGAAGTTGGTCAAGGCGCTGAGGGAGACATCCTAGCTCCTTGATGCCTAGGTTAACGCCTGAGGGTAATAGACGGCTCGTCCTGTCCAACATCGGTATCTCCTAAGAGGAAGGGAGATTTCGCCCTGCCCTTGGATCATGGGTGAACCCAACCTCTTTCCTAAAAATTTTTTGTAAAATAAAAAAGGATGAAGAAAAAAAAGGTAAGATCAGATTTGGATAAAGAAGATAACCTACATACAACCTAAGCGCTAATATATATAAAAAGGCGAGGCGTTGTTTCTGGATGGGGTTTTGGAGATCAAAGTATATCGCAACGGAGAGAGATATGGGATTGAAATTGAAGGGAGCAAAGGATTCATCACTATCTTCTTCACTTCTTGTTGAGCGAACGAGAGGCAGCGACTTAGAAAAAATCATTGGGTTTGTTTAGAATAGCGGTGACAGAAGTGACTTATTTTCAATATGATTTTTGCTAACCTAATATAGGATAAAAGTCATATTGTAAATATGATTCATGTTTGAAATGATGATGACAGAAGTAGTTTTTAGTTTTTTTTTTTTTTCAAAAACGGAAACTTGTTTGGATTATTATTTGAAAAGTTAGTTGAGATGAAAAATTATTAAAAAGGGTATAAATCTTATTAAACACTACATATATTAATAGTTTGTATATATTGTGATAATTAAAGATAAAACTTGTCTTTTAATTTTATAAAAAAAAAATTATTATTCAAAACAAAATCTAAAATCCTTAATTAAATATATTTAATGGATTAAATTGTATATAAATTAGAATCCATACAAATGTATATGAACAGGTTGATAGTAAATAATCACGTTTTTACGTATAAACAAATTGTATATAACAATAAAATTAAATGGAAAAAAGCTCATTGGTGAGCATGTGCGATGGAATGAAGGTTGCAGGCATCACATTGGAGCAAGGTAATTAAAACCGGACCGGTGATTGAACTGGTCGAGGTACTGGGTTAAGGGTCAGTGGGTCAGACGAGAGTCAAACCGAAGTTAAGCTGGGGCCAAACCGAAGAGTTAGTGAGGATTTCAAGCTTATTAATATAAAATTATAAAAAAAATTTCCTATAATAGTTATTATCCTATATTTAAAATAATATATGATTGTTCATGTCCATTAAATAAAATAAAGTACTCAGTGATGGGTCATTTCATTCCTTCACGTCATTATTATTATTATCCTTGGGGAATGAAATTGTATGACCACTCTGTTGAGTATTGTCCATTGGATAAAAATATGTCCATTTTTTTTGTTCAAATAATGATGTCCATATTCTGAGCCAAAAACAAAGACGTTCTCTTTCACTTCTTCCATAAGATTTTAGGTTTCTCTCTTTTCTATGCTTGAGTGTCTTCTCTGTGATTCTCCGTCTCTCTCTCTCTCGTTTCAGCCATTCAGCCATGGCTCCTTTCTTGAAGTCAGGCAAGAGCAAGAGGACGAAGAAAGCTTTAGGCCTCCTCCTCTGTTCTCCCCATGTCTTTCTGCAAGTCGTCTTCGACGCCGGAGCCGACGACGCTCGGAGTCTTCAACCTCATCTTTCCATTTCTCTCTCCATCTCTCCTTTCTTTATCTGTAAACGTCTTCACTCGACGTTAAAGAAACAAAAAAAAGTCTCTGACCCCGGTTTCTATGCCTTTCCGGACCGGTTTCACGGTCGGTTCATCGGTTTCCGGTCTGAACCGGCCGGTCCGGTCCGGGTTTAATAACATTGCATTGGAGAAAGAAAACAGGAGGTAGCTATCCGATCAAGTTTGGATGCCCGCCTTCTCCTATAAGTTTCTTTTTTTAGAGAAGCCCATTTGAAAGTCATGATATCCCAAACACCTAAAAACACTTAATTTCCTCTCATTAGGTCTTTTCTCATGGTCACTGTCACTACTACAGACAACGCTTTTAATGTTTGTTTGTTTGTTTTTTTCTTCCCTTTTAACGTCTGAAAATAGGGGAACGCCTATGCCTGGGACATATTAAATTTAGGATACAATATCCATTAAAAAAAGGGACATCGTAAGTAAGACACCGTAAGACTTTTTTTTTTTCTTTTTTAAGAAAAAACCCACAAAGGAATTCCACAAAGGAAATGGTGTGAAAAATGAAGAGGAATGCTTGCCTATTTATAGAAAAAAATGTGCCAACATGTGTAATTTTTCCCTTCCAACTTTGTAATTTTCCCCTTACTTTTAACCATGCAATTCTAGGGTTTTGGTGGATGATTTGCAGCCATGGAAAGCTTCAAAAACGTGCAGCCCCTCCTCCAAGCAAAGATGAGTCATCAAACCATTTTTGCTTTTTGCTTCTGGCCCGAAAAGTTCCCCGATCGGTACCCGAATCGCGTAATCTCGGAAAATCTCAAAAATTCGGAATTACAACTTTGAAGACATTTTCTCACTTATTAGAAATGTCCAAGTTAACCTAAATTTTGATTCCATATAAGGTTCCAATAGTCAGTCTGAAGTTCCTCGAAAAGCGTGTCCGAACGGGTCCGGTTACGAAACTCGTTTTCGGAATCATCAATCTCTAGAGAAAAATTCACTGATTCCAAATATGTCCATATAAATTCAAACTCATTTCTAGATGTTGAGTTAGAATTTATTTTCTTCATATCCAAAAATGTGACTGTCTACATTTTTCCCTATTTTGTTTTATTAGGAAAATGCACAATCGACGTCGGAATTAACTTCCGGAAGATGTCACTTGAAGGTAAAAACTCACTGATCAATATTTTACCTTGACTTTGGAATTCCTATTCCTGGTCCTCTAGATAGGGTCCGTTTCCTAATTTTTGAATCACTATTCACAAAATTTAATTATATTATATAATAATATAACTTTAATTAATTATATTATATAATAATAAAACTTACCAACTAAGTTTCTTTTTTTTCTTTTTTTTTCTGCCCTTTTTTTTCGTTATTTATTTATTTTTTAATTATTTGATTAATTATTTAATTAATTAAATAATTATTTTTACATAATTTTTTACAAAATTTTTCTATTGGTCTATTCTTGCATTTAGGTTTAAAAATACCTAAACTCAACTATTTTTCTCAAAAATTTCCAATTAATTAGTAAATATACTTTTACTAATTTTCAACCATTTTCCGCTAATTTTTGAGCTTTACATAATTATCTCTGAATTTTCTTTGCTTAAGCTTAAGTAATTAGCCAATACTACTTAATTACTTTATTATTACTAGTTGATAATTTTCTTAATTATAATGTCATATTACCTCATAACTTTTGCCCTGACATTTTTGTTTTCATGTCTTTTGCATTATATTAGAATTTTCAAGGATAATTTAGTCATTTCAATACCTTTTGAGCATTCTTATTCAATTTCTCCAAGTTCATAATTTATTAAATTACTATAATTAGAGATAATATACTCTCATACTTCACTTAGTCATTTTACTGCCTTTTAGGATTTTTCATAATTTTCCTAAGTCATTTATGTCCCTTAGGAGTATTTCCGTCATTTTGGCACTTTGGGCCTTAAACTCTCTAATTTCCTAGAGATTTTTCCTTAGAAAATAAGCTAATTATTACTTAATATTTGATATCTCATATTCACCTATTTTTGATAGGTATAATTTTACTAAATTATAATACAGATTTTTAGGGTATTACAAATAACAAAAAGCTTTGCATAATCAAGTTAGAGTGAGTCTGATTTAAATTGCATCTTATTTAATTGTGTGAGATTTGCATAATTATTGAGGTAGGTATATAAATGGATCAATAGACATTTATAAACATTAATACTCTAGATTAGTTGATTAAGTTAAGTTTAAATTAATTAAGTGGGGATAAAATATTAGAAACAAACAAGGATTAGTGGCTCTAGCTAGGTTGTCTTTCTTGATATTGGAATTTGCTATTTATGAAAAATATTTGTTATTATTAATTTCTTTGTCTTATTGAATTTCTCTTTACTCATATTAAAAACAATTCTGATTTGTTCAACTTAAATGAAACAAGGAAATTTAATGCCTGATCACTAGTTGGATTGAATCTTTGTGGGACGACCTTTATTTACCACTTACTATTTTTATGACCCGTATACTTGTGGTGCTTAGTTAAATTTTGGTAGCATCACTTATGATTATCGATTGCTTCAACCTTCAATATAATCCTTCAATATAATCCGTGATGTATTATATATCCCTGAGTTGTGACATTTGTAGTTTAACTGAATTTCGAGGAAATATAGATTCATTTCTCTTAAACTTTTCATCAAATACATCGTGGGCTCTTCATCCATAAACAATTTTAGAGTTTTTATTTCCTTTAAAAAATCATACAAAATTGAAAACTGCACCATTTCTTACACATGATTTATTAAAATGTTGCTCATGTAAAATCTAATAATGAAAAAAACACTTCAGAAGTTCCGAAAATTTAAGAGGCATTGGCCACCCCAAATTCCCCTTTGGGTCTGATGAGTAATCATTGTTTGAAGCATCAAAACCAACAACTCTGAACCAGAAACATCAATCTGATGCAACTTCTTCTGTCCAAGTTCAAAAATTCTATGCTGGCACAATGAACATCAAGTTTCTTAAGCTTTTTACACCAACAACAGACTTAAATTCTCAAACGTAACAACATTGGAGAATTATTACAACGTAACAACTTGTCTCATCAACAAACATGAACATTACAACGTAATTAATAAATGGCGATGTCTAAGTGAGGAGAAGCCTGAGCAAGAAATGAACCATGGCGTATTATTGTTGGATTCTGGACGCATTGTCTTGTGTGTAAAGAAAAATGTTCATCTTGTTCAAAAGTCTGGCACAAGCTTAAATACGGAATATATACATACATGTTTAGTACATTTTGGAAGCCTTTTCATCCTGTGTTCTTCTATGATTTTGCCGACGAAGACGTTAATTCTGGCCACCAGCTTTCTGCATCTCTTCTTGAAAACCCCAAGCAAATCATACCCTTCTCTCACCAACTCCTCCAACTCAAGCCCACCATCATCACGAGCATCACCGAATTCGTCCCAAACGTATTCATCATTTGGGTGAGAGAACATGTGGAACAGAAGCTCGTATGCGGAGATGGGTCGATCTGCGAAAGCCGAACACGGCGGCCAGAAAGAGAAAACCAAAAGACATTTCCATTATTGTGATTGGTTTTACTGGAAATGAAAAAAGACTTCAGAGATATGGAAAAGACCGTGAGAGAGAGAGAGAGAGAATTTAAGAGAGAGAGAGGTATGGAGGGAAGCTTTTAGTACATGCACAATTTAAATGAATTAATCACTCTTTGGCCTAAATTTTATATTACTGATAATTTTTTTAGGTGGAGTATGATTAATATACTCCCTCATTCATATTAAAGTTATTTGATTTTTTTTTGAAATTAAAGAAATTAAATAAAGTACATTAATATAATATAATTCCGTGACATGCTTTTGATATCAGAAGAAAGAAAGAATGGATATAATTAATTATATACAACAACATCGGAATCCATTCCACTGAGCCTTATATTCAGCAACAATCAACCATGAAAAACACTAAGGATTAACACTATATGAATCATGTCAAACAACCCAAAAAATAGAACTTAAATTTCATACCTTTTGGTATTCCATTGATCTGATTTCATTTAAAAGGCAAACTCCTTTGAAAGTAGCTAACATAAGTATTTTCTACATCTTCATCATCACCATTAGATTTCATGACCAATTTCTTCATGAAACCGAAGGCAAATAAAACTTGGTGAGAATTAATTTGCAAGATTTTGTATGAACACAAATAAGCGCATACCATTTTATAGAGTTAGTTAAGTTTAAAGGTGAAGAAAACAATGTGCCTAGCAAAACAACGTGCTCCGAAAGTTTCACAAAATTCTAGGTTTATGGTTAAAGAAAACAATGGGCTAACAAAGTAGTGTGTTTTATAAGTTTGATCGAATGACTCAAATTCTTTACAAGGAACGGTTGAGATTTATGAAGTCTTAAATTAAATTAGTGGACAAAAAAGTAACATTTACAAAATCTTGAAAAGTGTGATATGAAAAATGAGATCATGCGATATGTAGCTGTTTTTGAGGTGTTATGAATGGCTAAAATTAAACAACTAAAACAGTGGGCTATCAAAACAATGTGTGACATATAGCAGTTTTAAGGACTTATGAATGGTTGAGATTGACAACTAAAACAATAAGCTATGAAAACAATGTGCGCCATTGAATATTATATTAGGTTTATTATAAAAACAATTGACCACCAAAATAGTGGGTTTTATAAGTTATATGAAATGACTCATTCTTTTGATGAGCGGCTAAGGTTTATAAAGTCATTAATTGTATAAATGGACAAAGCGTAACATTTGAATTTTGATAATATTGAAAAATGTGATTTGAACCTAGAGATAATGCAACATATAACAATTTCTTAGGTTTTATGAATGGTTGAGATCAAACAATTAAAACAATGAACTATCAAAACAAAAAAGTGCGTCGAAAGTTTCATCAAATTAGGTTTAAATTTATGATAGAAAAACATACATGGGCTATCAAATGACTAAAATTCCTTAGATGAATGACTGAGATTCTCAAAATCACTAATTGATTGCATTAGTGGACAAATTGTAGAAAAGTACTGTGATTTGAAGCTCGAGATCATGTGATAAATAGCTATTTTCAAGGTTTTATGAAAGGTTGAGGTTAAACAACTAAAACAGTTGGCTGTCAGAACATTCTGGGCTCAATGTTTCATCAGCTAACAGGATTGTGATACAAAAAGCTATCAAAATAGTTTTTGTTTTTTCCTTTGATCAAATGACTCACATTACTTAAATGAACGTCTGAGATTCAATAAGTCCTTAATTGCATAAATGATATTCTTGAAAATTGTAATTTGAACCTCGAGATTATGCAACATATATGTAGCAGCTCTTGAGGTCTTATGAATTGTTGAGATTTAACTACTAAAATAGTGAGCTGTCAAAACAGAATAGGCCAAAAGTTTCATTAGATATATATACAGAAAATAGTGTGTTTTATGGTTAAATAAATAAATCAAATCCCTTTTGATGAATGGCTGAGATTGACAATTGGAGGATTGGGCATACATACACTCGAATCTTGTATAGTTAATACTGAAATTATGAACCTTAATTGTCTTTCACCATAGACTTCCTTTTCTTGTTTTCACGCTCCTATGTTAATTCAAATGACGGTAAGGCTTGGAAAAAAAAGTAAAGTTTGTTTCCATATGATATAGAGGCCACGGATTAAAATTCTAAAACTAGTTTATCCACTTGCAAGGGAAACTCTATGTATCTGACCCTCCTCCAGCCTAGTGGAAGTCTTGTGCAGGCTGCCCTTTATTTTTTATTTTAATTCCAATGGCTATAGATGAAATGCTCTTGTGTATTGAATACTCCTTCTCTCTCTCTAAATATAAGTTTTAAATTTAAGAATAGACTTGTTCGAAAATATAAGTTTCATTTTAGTTTTGTTAAGGCATTTATCGTCCCTTTAACTTTAATGCTCTCTTACTTATCCTTTTTACAAATAAAGGCATAATTAGAAAAAAAAAATACATATTTATTACTTTTAACTAATTTTAATTATTTATGTTATAAACACAAATCAGTTATTTGAAGCTTATATTTAAGGACGAAGAGGGTATATAATATTCACAAGACAAAATAATTACCACGTGGAAGTTGACAGATTTTTGACAGAGTATTGGTACGAAATGAAATGATTCAGAGCACAATATGCCATTGTAAAAATGGGATAGTGGAGAACAGAGTTTTGGTAAGCGCGTACTAAATAATGAGTCTGTTTTGCCATCGATCAGGTTTCGCCTTATAAGTCATTGCATTTCCTCTTTTGCATATGTTCACCAGAAATCCACGGTCAATGTCACAAGTAGATATTTACATCCTCAACAGTTATGGCTAAAAAATTAAAATGACGAGAGATCAGAAGTTATAACGATTATATCAGAATATAAAGTTAATACATTTTTATCTTTATTCACTAAAACATAAGAGTGACAAGATTAATACTCTATAACGTCTTCTATGATTTTGCAGACGAAGATGTTAACTCTCGCCACCAGCTTTCTGCTTCTCTTCTTGACACATTGTAAATCCAGAAAACGCAGAAGAGGAAAGTGGTCGCTCCAGTTGAAAACCCCAAGCAAATCATACCCTTCTCTCACCCACCGTCATCACGAGCATCATGTTATTCAGCGAACCAAAATGCAGCAGTTCTCTCACCTTCACCTCGCCGTTTTTTTCATCTTTGGTTTGATCTCAGCCACCATTTGCAGACCGATTCTAATTCGGAAATCTCCAAAGGAGGCAATCCTCTTGGGTGTGAGAACATGTGGAACAGAAGCTCGTATGCGGATTCCTTGATGGGTCGATCTGCGAAAGCCGGACACTGCGGCCAGAAAGAGAAAACCAAAAAGAAATTTCCGTTATTGTTGTTGGTTTTACTGGAAATGAAATAAGAGGAACGGTTGGTGTGTTTGTAGGAAGAAACTTCGGAGATATGGAAAAGACTCTGCGAAAAAATCAACACAAAGTGCATACCTCCTACGTTTGATGAGTTTTAAGGTGAAGAAACAATGGGCCATGAATAACAATGGGCTATCAAAATTTTGTGTTTTCTATGTTTAATCAAATGACTTAAGTTCATATCAAAAAAATGACTTAAGTTCCACCCCTGGTCCATGGTTCAACTAGAAAAAGGTACACTCTCATTAAAGGAAAAATGCTCAATTCTGGAGTTGGTCAAGGCCTTAGGGGAGGCATCCTAACTCCTGGGTGTCTAGGTAAACGTCCTATGGGTGTTTAAGTAAACGACGGAGGGTAATAGATGACTCGTCATGCTCAATATTGGTATCATCTAAGAGGAAGGGAGACTTTACATTACTCTTGGATCATAGATGGGCTTAACCCCTTTTCTAAAAAGTTTATAACAAAAAAAGAATGACTTAATGAAGTTCCTTAAGATCAATGGTTGATATTCGCAAAGTCATCAATTACATTAGTGAAGAAAACATTACACTAATACTTTTGCAGAGTGTGATTTGAAACTGATGATATGACATTGTTTCTGAGGCCTCATGAATGGTTGAGAATAGACAACTAAAGTTATATACGACCAAAGTACTCCCTACGCTTGATCTTAAGAAGCTGATTTATCATATAACTACTTAATTTTGTTTCTTTTCATATCAAAAATGGTTTGTTTCTTTTGCTTGAAGAATTATTTTGTAACACCCCATTTTTGTAAACGTTTTTCACAACGTTTTGATCAGAGTTGAGCGACGGAAATTTTTTTCATAATAAAGAGTAACTGGATAACATAGATAACAGTGTATCTGGCAGTTCATATGGCCATACATTCATCCGAGTGTCTAACTCAAAAGTAAATACAACAAAATAAAAACGTCTCCGTTCGGTTCTCATACTGGCTCCTTACCCTTGTCCTCGATCCTGTAACTCCTGGATCCTGAAGCTAAGGTAAGAGCTGAGGTCCAATACCCACCGGACCTCAGGTAACGGTTAACCTCATGCTTATGTAACAGTATATGAATGACAGTTATTCATGACATCACAGCAGTACATAATCACATATGTAAAAACAATAACCACACATAGTCAACGCTCATGCATGTTATTCACTGTCTGCACTCTATTCCAGTGCCACGATTTACACTCGTGTCCTCAGCGCTAGGAAAACTTTGACGACATTACATAACCATAACCCGTATATAGCTGGATGTATAATCAAACATCTAAGACAGAGTCTTAGTCTATGAATACAACTATCATATATAAACATACAACAAGCATAAGAGTTAAGGTTACAGTACGCGCGCCCATACCTTCGTTGACGAAATACGGTACGTCTGTCGGTCGGTACGTGATCACAGATATCCTATAAGGATAATATCGTATTTATCAATAAACAATATCCTAACAGATATTTTAGTCATAAATGACTATTTTACCCCTGATTTCAGAAAATCGCTAACCGATAAAATTTCGCCAGAGCTTCGCTACTCTGACTCTCAACTTTCAGAAACTCAATCCCTACCATGTTTTTACCTCGTCAGGCATCTTTCAATGCAATGAGGCACAAAAACAAGAATAGGAATTTCATTTCCTACTTCCTAAATCTACCTAACATTTCTACTAAAACTATTAAACTAAAGACTAGAATCTAAAAGCTAATGACCGAAGAACTTACCCAGAACTTTGCTATTCATTCTCCAAAGATCCTCCTTCTCTCTTTCACTCTCAAGTTTCGAAATTGCTCTTGAGATTTGGTGTGAAAATTTACAAATGGATGAAGGCTATTTATAGAAGAAAATTGTGGCAAAGTGGTAATTCTTCCAAACTTTCTCTCCTTCATTTTCCACCATTAGATCTAGGGCTTCCCTTGAGGCTTCATCTCCACCCTCCAATCCCCTTGGCCGACCTCCCCCCTCTCTCTCTCTTCCCTATCCTCTTCCATGATGACATCACTTTATACTTTAGGGATTTTCTTCTACCGATTAATTCTCCTGCTCAGTGTTTCTAATCGAATATGCTTATAAATGTCAAATACTTTTAGAGGTAAACTTTGAAGTTTATGTAATCACTTGAGAAGTATTTGGATTAACAAGGATTATGGTCCAATTAGGGGTCTTTACTAGCCTTTTAGTCATTTTAGGATTAACCCCGACGGTTACGGAAATGACTTCGGAGATAACCAACTTCGGGATAAAAATACACTTGTTTATAACAAGTCCTGATGTTAGATACTTAGTTCACATATTTCAAGATACGATTTAATTTCTATCGGTTCTCATTTATCCTATTTGCTTTTTCACAAAATATCTTTTTCTTCTTTTCTCTTTCCTAAATCCACTTGACACTCACATATTTCACACACACACACACATACACGGCTTCCCCCCCCCCTTTTTGACTTTTCAACTCTTGATTTTATTTAATTAATTTATGCTTTAATATATCTAATAGGTAATTATCCCATTGGTTAATCCTTCTTCACATGGATCCTAAATTATGGCCTTAGGATCAACTTTATTACTTTTAATCCAAACCTTTGATTTGTGTTTGACTTTTCAAAGTTGATTAGTATCTTAAACTCATGTTTAATAATCTTTAACATATCCTATGTTGGTTAATTAGGTTTTAGGGATCTTATATAATTCATCTTATACATTTCTTAATCATGCTTAATTAATTAACAATTATCTTTATGCTAATCTTGACCCTTCATTGGTCACTAACCTTTAATTAGGGGTTTTATATAGTTAACTTTGGACATTTCCTTTATTCATGCATAAACAATTAGCAATTAATTATTTATTTAATCACCTACTAATTGTTGACAATTTTATTAAATTGGATTAATTATTTTCTCACAACTATTGTGTTTACATTGGTCATTTATGCACCATGCATTATTTTAAAAATCATAGGGCAACTTATGGTCCCCAAAATAATATTGGATTTTTGCCCCTTTAATTTCCAAGGAAAATAACTAATAAATTACTAAAATTAGAGACAACATACTTTCCTATTTTTATTAGGTATTTAATTGCCTCTTAAGACATATTATAATATTCTTAGGGTATTTTATGACCCATAAATGTATTTAGGGATTTTAATTTGGCACTTGTTCATTCTAATTTCAAGAGAAATTGCCCTAGAAAAATAGGATAAATGCAACACAAAATTTGAGACCACATATTCACCTATTTAAGATAGGTATTATTTATCAAAAAATAATATTTAAGATAAATAATTATCCGGGTATTACATATTTCTTTTTATTTTAGTCATGCTTAACTAGTTTATGGTCTCTCTCTATTACGTAAGTTAACCATGGTATATATGGACTCTAAAAAATAGTGAATTTTGATATAAAGTTACGGCACTTTTCATCAAAATTACAGCATGGTATATGGATGGATACTAAATATTAATGTAGTAACTCATTGAATCCAAAAAAATCAAAGCATTTTTCACAGCAGTTTGAATTGGATTGAGTAAATATGAGTTGTAAATTATCACAATGACAGTTTTGTAAATCACAAAACTATTTTAACTGATTAACCTTACGTAATTTACAACTTATTTCCAACTAAATAATCTTTTTATATAAAAACTTTGATAGTTAGTAAACATTAAGTATATATTAAGACAACATTTTAAGGATTGTTACCTAAAGGTTAAAAGCAGTGGCGGAACCTGATTTTTTTTTTTTTTTTTTACCCTGGGCCAAAAAATAAACATATTGAATTACTCCCTTTGGTTCTGATTATAAGGCACTAACTAACAAGTGTATTTGGTCATTTTTACAAGGTACTTTCTTGTTTCCAAATAGCATTAAATATTTTTTTTTCATGTATACCCATAATTAAAAAAGTAGTGAGTGAGAGTAATAATTAATATGATATTAGAGTTTAGTGTAATTAATAGGGATAATATTGAAAATTACTTAAATTTTAGGACAAATTTAATGACTTTAACTGTTTTTATTAACTTGTGAGAATCGTTAGTCGGTGCCTTATAATAAGGACTAGAGGGAGTATTTACTAAATAGTATCACATAACCTTGAAAATACAAATAAATAATAACCAATAATTATAAATCAAAACAATATATAAGATGATATTAACATGTTCGGTAGATATCTCAAACAAGAATTTTACTTTTCTCTCATATCCCAATGAGTAATGAACCAAACATTATCCTTATAGAGAAGATAAAAAACTTGTTGGGGCCAAATTATTGGCCAAACAAAATATTATATAATAAATAATATATATACTAACAAATTTTATAAGATCAATCGGAGCCAGTTGGGGCCAAGGCCCCAGCTGGCCATAACTATGTGTTGTCCCTGGTTAAAAGCCCGTCAAATAAACAAACTTTAATCAACCTCCCTCACCAACTACAATTTCTCTTATACCAAAGAAAGACAATTAAGTTATTAAATTAGTATTCAGTTGATAAATATTTCCACTTTTACCCCTACTTTATTGGGGGGGGGGGGAGAGAAACATGCCGATTGGATTGGAAATCCAAACTTATTGGGGGGGGGGGGAGAGAAACATGCTGATTGGATTGGAAATATACAAACTTAATGTGGGGGAGAAACATGTTGAATGAATTGAGAATGTAATAGTCAATGAAATAATATTGGCCCAATAAATGAGGGCATAATGGGAAAAACCTAATAAATCAGTCAGTTAGAGGTAGTTGACGCTTTATAATAAAAACAAAAATTGTTAATAGTTGGTGCCTTATAATAAGGAACAGAGGGAGTATAACAGAAACATAATATAAAAGTTCGTTCCTTCATATATGTGTGATATTTTCCTTTGGCTATGCTTTTCAATCATATTTCACTAGCAAAAATTAACGCCTGTTTAGCTAATATGTACAAGCAATACAATTAACAAACTACGCAAAAATTGAACATTTGAATTTTTCCAGTTCCTTGTAATCAAGTTAATTAGTAGCTTGTTCACAATGAGATAATAGAAGGACGGTTCCAACATATAGTTCCAAACGTCTGTGCTGGCTGCTGATGAAGAAATTAAAGAAGCATTTTTGTTCACTGGGGCTTAAAATCTGCAATAATCAACCAGGAAAAACAATATGTTAATTGATTTTCAGCTTTGGAACCATTATCATAATCAAATAAACGTTGATAAGAGAGCTTATTACCACATGTGTTGTTTAAAAAATGATATGCTATAATATATATATATATATATATATATATATATATAAGAAAAGGTCAAAATCTAGAATGTCTAACTAAGAGCACACAAAAACAAGTTGAAAAGAGAAGACGAAATTAGTGCCTATACCGTGCCCAGCTAATCACAAATGTGCAATATATTTCTGTAGAAGCAGCTGCAGTATCAAACGGAGAACCTGCTGGAGAACCTTTTGGTATTCCATTGATCTGATCTATCTGGAAAAGCATACTCTAGGGAAGCTGCTAGCATTTACTTTCTTCTTCATCACCATTAGATTTCTCATGAGCAATTTCTTCATGATGAAACCCCAAGTACATAAAATTTAGTGAGAAACAATCCACTAGTCTGTATCAAAACACATATTAGCTAATGGCCTTTTATAGATGTAGTCAAAGTTTGACGTTGAAGAAAACAATGGGCTATCAAAACAGCGCGCGGCCATAGTTTCATCAAATATTAGGTTTATAATTGAAAAACTATTGGCTATCAAAATAGTGTTTTGTAATGTTTAATCAAATGACGCAAATTTCTTATGACCCAAGACCGGTATTCACAAAATAATTAATTTCATGAATGTACAAGATGTAACAATTTAATAATCTTGGAAAGTGTAATTTGAACCTCGAGATCAAGCGATCACTACTAGAAAAAGTCAAATTTGCGACGGAATTTTGCGACGGAAAATTATCCGTCGCAAATTTTTTTGCGACGGACCCAGACGTCCGTCGCAAATTGCGACGGACCATAGGGTCCGTCGCAAAAGGGCGGACCAGTTGGGTCCGCCCTATTGCGACGGACCCTATGGTCCGTCGCAATTTGCGACGGACCCCAAACGTCCGTCGCAAAAGGGCGGACCAGTTGGGTCCGCCCTATTGCGACGGACCCACGGGTCCGTCGCAAAAGGGCGGACCAGTTGGGTCCGCCCAATTGCGACGGACCCTGGGTCCGTCGCAAAAGCAAAGTCTCTTTAAGAGACTTTGCCTCCTCTTCTTCGTCCCGACACCCCCCTCCCCCAAAATTTGCAGATCCGGCCCCCTCCCCCTCGTCCTCGCCCCCAGCTCCGGCCCCCCTCCCCCCAACTCCGGCGGAATCTCCCCCAGCTCCGGCCCCTCCCTCCAGCTCGTCCCTTCTCCCCCAGCTCGTCCCTCCCCAAGCTCGTCCCTCCGCCCCCAAAGCTCCGGTCAGCCCTCCCCCCTCCCTCCCCCTGCAACTCGTCCCCCCTTCTGCCTTCCTCAGCTCCCCCTACTTTCAGCTCGATCGTCGTCATCTTCTCCGTTCCGGTAACCGCCAAGTTCGCTTGATTTTTTTTTTTAATTATATGGAAATATTTATGTTAGATTTGCTTTATTACATTCAAAGTGTCCAAGAAATATGGGACAGAGTCAAGTACATTCAAAGTGTCGAAGAGGGGGCTGCTTCCAGGGAACCTGAGGGATACGGCGTTGATCATCATTGGAACAAACGCAGCATCTTCTAGGAACTACCATATTGGAAAGATCAATTGTTAAGACACAACCTCGATGTCATGCATATTGAGAGGAATGTGTTTTGCAACATTCTGTACACCGTGATGGACACCAAGGGCAAGACGAAGGACACAATCCAACGCAAGACGGGACATAGAAGCGATATGCGAAGGCCCGCTTTACATTTGGTGGGGAGTGGCACGGGACGTACATCCAAACCTAGAGCGCCGTACACACCTGGAGGCGAGCATGCCCATAACTCTATGCAAGTTAGAGATGATATTCCCTCCTACCTTGTTTGACTCAATGGAACATTTGCCCGTTCACTTGGCCTACGAAGCAAAGGTAGGAGGCCCGCAACAATATAGATGGATGTATCCATTTGAGAGGTAATATATATATTTCTATCGCGCTGTTATTAATTGACCGACACGGTACTTTAGTTTATAAATATCCTCTGATATTCCATTGTAGGTTTTTACGCACACTTAAGAACAAGATCAAAAATCCAAGGTACGTTGAAGGATCTATCGCCGAGGCATACCTTGTCGAAGAGGCCGCAAAATTTGCTTCATACTATTATCCCCCGAAATGATGTCAAGATGGAGAGGGTACCTCGCAACGATGATGCCGGTGATACGAGGGATCAAAATCAATATTTAATTTTCCGGGCGAGTCGTGGGAAAACGTTCTAGGTCAACTCTTGACGGAAGAGATAAGCGAGTAGCGGAGTGGTACATTCTAAACAACCGTGAAGAGACCGCCCGTATTTAAAGTAAGATTCCTTTTCTTTTGTTGTTACGTTAAGAATTCCAGTATTAAGAGCATTTTTCTTCTTACGCTTACTTCTCTAATTCGGTCCGATCGGAAATCCTTCAATGGCGGAATCCGAAGTTGACCAATTCACGATGTCGAGTTCCCAAAATGGCTTCGATCCTACTTCGTGGAAAATCCATCGATCCCAATGAAGTTGCGTGGAGTTTGTCCTATGGAGCTGCAATTAGTGTTACCCGGTGCAAGAAATACATAATCAATGGGTATCGGTTTTCAACTGTCGAGGCGAATGCAGGTACACTATGTTGTAATTATGGTGTATGTTGTCGAGGTGACAAAGTTGATGGGGTGGAGACTGACTACTACGGGAAGTTAGTTGACATAATTCAACTGAGTTACCCGTGGGACAAGGTAGTGACCCTTTTCAAATGTGAGTGGCTTGATAACAGTCCGCGTGGGACAAAAATGAACAAACATGGAAATATTGAGATCCACTGGACAAGGAGATATACGGTTGGTTATGACCCATTCATCCTTGCTCAACAGGCGGAACAAGTTTACTATACATCATACCCCACATCCCGCCCAGGTTGGAGGGAGTTATTAAAACCAAAGCACGAAATATTATACCAAAATCGAAAGAGCCGGAATCAAATGACGGTATGGCTGAACCGTTCCAAGCTGATGTGGAACATGTACTCCCCATAAACATCTTCGATGACGAAGTACCAAGCAATCTATTTGATTCTGCTGCGGGTTAGAATTAATTCCAATACAAATTGACGATGAGGAATCAAACGATGAGGCAGAAGTGATTTACTCTGATAGTGAATCGGAGTTCGACGACTATGAGACCTCCTCAGAGGAAGACGTGCAAGCAAATGTTGATGTTGATGAACAAGAATCGTCTGATTGATTTACGTTAGTTCTTTGTTTGTGATGATTTGTTATACTACATACTTTGTTAATGCGCTACTTATTGTTATATATTTTTTGACATTATGTCTATGAGTGTTTAGAGATGGAGAAGCTAGGAGGACGTTCGGGTAGTGGACGGGGTAGTGGTCGAGCCCAACCCCGTCCTATCGAGGGGTAGGGCGACGTCATCTCGCTCCTTATGGAGGTAGAGGGTCCAGCGCTTCCCGGATATGCCATCCTTTGATATGTCATCTTCACCGTCTACATATTTGTCATCTTCACCGTCGCTGTATATGTCGTCATCACCGTCGCTTGTATATGTCGTCATCACCGTCTACCCCCACCGATCCACAAAGCAAGGGGGATCACAGGTTTACAATATAATTTCTGATTGATTTACATAAGTTTAGTTACATATGATTTACATATGTTTATCTTCAATACTTCACATTCCTTCCTTAGCACAATGCGTCGCCTCATAGCCACGTTGGGGAAGAATGTAGTTCCTCCGATCCACCAATCTGGGGCTCCAGAGATCCTTCGACACGGAAGCTTTGGATCCGTCCCGACGAGTCGGGTAAGTCATGCCAAGTTACCGGTAATGTTACAATTTTCTCTATGTAAATGGTTTGTATGGTAATATTTGCATGATGTCATCTCTCATCGATTTGAGCCTCATAATGAGGTAAGGGACTTCATCTCGGCCCAATTATTCCGCAATTACAACCATCCTTGGGCCAAGTGGACAGACATTCCTAGCACTACTCAAGATGCTTGGTTCGATGAGTTCTTGGTAAGTTTTTTGTTTTATGGTTATTTAATTAAGTACTTTAAAAATTTGGAGCACTAATGGTTCGTTATTGATTTTCAGCGCCAGCATATGACGTTGCCTGAACATCGTGCAGAACTGAAAGCAAATTATAATCATAATGGAGGCCGATTTTTGCGTCAAAAGCTTTATAGCTTGAGAAATAAGAGGCAAGAAAGACTGGATTCCCAGGACACTGTAGACGAATTATTGCAGAATTGGGCCACAAATGAAAAGTTTCAAAACATGAGCACGAAAAATAAGCAAAACAGAGCCAAAATGGAAGGACCGTCATATGCTGGCGGCTGCATTCCTATTAGTGAGCATCGACGGAAAATTGTAAGTACACTCTATTTTCTATTTAGGTATTTGATATTTTATACTTTGAAGTAATTAATTAAGGTTCTCATCCGCGTTTGCAGGTAGAGTCTGGGGAAGTTCTTCTTTGAGCGGACCCATTCCGGCGATCGAAGGGAGTGAGAGACAATGGATTAACCAAAAGGCGCTGCAAGTAGCGGTTAGACATTTATTGCCTTTATTACTTGTTTTATGCACCACCATATTTATTTTATTTTACATGTCTAATAAGCTATGTATTTTTGTGCTTGTAGGAAACCTTTCAGAAGCTGTCGCAGGAGAGAGGGTCGCAGCTTGGGTCTGACCCCGCATCCTCTCAGTCCGACAATGAGAGTCTGTTCTTTGAGGCCGCAGGCGGATTTAACAAGAAAGGGAGAGTCTTTGGATACGGTGCCTCTGCTGTGAAGCAATCAAAGCGCTCCTCATCCAGCAGTGAAGGTGTTTCTCCAGGTACACGTAATACATTTCATATTGATAATTCCTATTCTCTTGTCTATTCAAATGAAGTACAAATAATAAATGTACTTCATAATGTATTTGCAGATGAGCTGAAGAAGATGAAAGCGTTGGTGGAGCAGCAAGCAACACAGATGAGTCAAGAACAGGACATCATGAGGCGGAGATGCTTCAGAACGGGAGAGGATGGAGCGAGGCAATGAATCGAGAACGGGAGAGGATGGAGCTTGCGATGCAACAGAACGGGAGAGTATGCGGCAGCCAGATGGATCAGATGCAAGCGGAGATGATGAGACAGATGCAGAATCAACTCCTGTCTCTAATGACACAAAAGGGTTCGGGGTCGGCTCCTGGTGATGATGACCATGCGGGTGATGATGATGATGATCACAATGCTGATGTTAATTTAGACTACTTTTTAGTATTTGTTCATTACAACATTATTATATATATTTTGTTTTCTCTGTTTAAACTCTTTTTATTATATTCATGATACTTTTGCATTCAATTTTCAAGAAAAAAAAATTAAAAAATTAAAAAAATTTAAATTTAAAAAGATTCAAAAAATTTAAAAAAAAATTAATAATTTTGCTACGGATTTAAAATTCCGTAGCAATTTGCTACGGATTTAAAATTCCGTAGCAATTTGCTACGGAATTCAATCCGTAGCAATTTGCTACAGATTTCTTTCCGTAGCAATTTGCTACGGATTGAATTCCGTAGCAAATTGCTACGGAATTTTAAATCCGTAGCAATTTGCTACGGATTATCAATCCGTAGAAAATTGCTACGGATTTATTTCCGTAGCAATTTGCTACGGATTTTGAAAATCCGTAGCAATGAAAATCCGTAGCAAATTGCTACGGGGTTTTTTGCTACGGAAAAAATCTGTAGCAAATCGATTTTGCTACGGAATTTTGGCATTTTTCCGTAGCAAAATCGATTTGCTACGGAATTTGCTACGGATTTTTTCCGTAGCAAAAATCAATTTTTTTTGTAGTGGATGTTTAGCTGTTTTCAAGGTGTCATGATATGGTTGAGATTAAATAGTTGAAGTAATATAATTTTAAGGGTTAAGGAGCAATTTTACACATGAGCTTTTCCCCCAGGAGCGCTCAGCACCACGTGCTTTTTTCTGGAGCAAAAGTACACACGTGGTTACGTTTTGGGAGCGCCCGAAGACACGGCGGTTAGTTGGCCGTTAGTCAACCGTTAAGTTGGATGGAAATGAACAAGAACTCGGGTAAAATTACACTTTTGCCCTTAGTTTTAAATAAAAATTACCCTTTTGCCCTAAGTTTTTTTTTTTAAAAAAAAAAAAACTAAAAATACCCCCTTCTTGGTGGGCCCCACCACCGGCCACCCCACCACCGGCGGCCGACCACTGCCGCCGCCGCGCCGCCGGCCGGTGGTGGTCGTCGGCCCGGCCAGGCGGCAGTGGTGGGGAATCGGCCGGCACCGCCGCCGGCCGGCGGTGGTGGGGCCGGTGGTGGAAGGGTATTTTTAGTTTTTTTTATTATTATTTAAAACTAAGGACAAAAGGGTAATTTTAATTTAAAACTAAGGGCAAAAAGGTAAATTTCATTTAAAACTAAGGACAAAAAGGTAATTTTCATTTAAAACTAAGGGGCAAAATGGTAATTTTCTTTTTTTTTCCTACCATCAGCGTCCACGTCAGCATCCACGTCAGCGTCCATGTCAGCGTGTCAGTCTAAATAAGCGCCACGTCACGCCACGTCAGCGTTCCATCCAAGTTAATGGTTGACTAACGGTCAACTAACTGCCGTGGTGCTGGGCGCTCCTAAAACGTAACCACGTGTGTACTTTTGCTCCAGAAAAAAGTACGTGGTGCTGGGCGCTCTTGGGGGAAAAGCTCATATGTAAAATTGCTCCTTAACCCTAATTTTAAAAGCAATACCAGCGTACTCCTCACGTTTAGCTTGTTTGTAGAGAAATTGATATGAAAATAAATATAATCGATTTGTTATATAATTATTTAAGTCTCCTTTTATAAAATAAAAAATGATTTCTTCTTGTAGTCATGGAAACAATTATGATTCTTCTTTTCATAGTTTAAACATGATGTGGACTATAAATATTAGTGGATTTTGATGAAATGTGAGATGTAATGCTATAGCAATAAGATTTTGAGGTGAACAAAATAATCAGCTTTGAAAATAGTGTGCACGGAATGTTTCATCATATTTTAGGTTTTTTATAGAAAAAGACATTATGCCATCAAAATTTGTATTTTTAAAATTTTATCAAATGACTCAAATCATAATATAATTAATGGTTGAGATTCAAAAAGAGCCATCAATTTTATGAGGGGGCAAAATGATTAAATTTATTAATAAAAACTTGAAAAGTTTATTTAACCTCAAGGCTAGGGTAGACTTTAGCTAAGTAGGCCTAGGCCTGCGACAAAAATCTAAAGCTTGAGCCTAGGCCTGAGCCTGTGTGTAGGTTTTTTTTAGGCCTGAGCCTGGGCCTTCAAAAGGCCTGGTAAGGCCTGAAGCCTATTTAAAAGCCTACTTAAAATGTAGGTCTTTTGTAATACCCTAAAAATATGACTCATGATAAGAATTATAATTTAGTAAAATATACCTATTGGAAATAGGTGAAAATGTGGTCTCAAAATTTGGTATTATTTCTAGGGAAAATTCTAGTGAAATTTGAGGGAATAAAGTGTCAAAAGTCCCTAAAAATGCAATTATGGCCATAAAATGCCCCGAAAATATTATGATAAATCCTAAATGGTAATAAAATATTTGTTAAAAAGTAGAGAGTATGTTGTCTCTAATTTAGATAATTTTTGGGATTATTTCCCTTGGAAAATAATGAGGCAAAAATCAAAAAGTATTTGGAGGACCAAAAAGACCCCATAATTTTTAATATTTTACATAGAGCATAAAATACCAATGTCAGTCCAATAGTTGTAAGAAAATGATTATTCTTAAATAAGAAAATTATCGACAATTGGTTAGGGATTAAATAAATAATTATTGGCTAATTATTTAAGCATGAATCAAGAGAATATTCAAGTTAATTATGTAAAAACCCTTTAATCAAATGATTAGTGGCTAAATTAGCATAAAATATACTTTCTAATTAATCAAGAAAGATTAAGTAAAATGTGTAAGATTAAGTACATGGAAATCCCTAATCCTAGAAGGTTGCTAAACATAGGATTAGCCAATGGCATAATTATCTAATTAGATGAATTAAAGCATGGATTAAGTGATTAAATCAAAGTTGAAAAGTCAATATATGAGGGGAAAGGGGCAGCCGAAATTTTGGGAAAAAATAGAGGAGAAAATGTTTGAATTTGAGTTGTGTAGTGTGAACATACAAAGTGGTTTAAGGATATTTGAGGAAAAGGAATATTTTATGGAATATTCTGTGAAAAAGCAAACAGGATAAATGAGAACCAATAGAAAATAAATCTTAACTCAAAATCCTTGGATTAGGTTGCTAACAATTGGACATATTATGATTCAGTGTAATTTTGTCCAGAAGTTGACATTACCCAAAGCAATTTCCGTAACCGAAAGCGTTTATCCGAAAATGTTCGGCAGGAAACGGAATGACCTGAATAGGATCAAAAATTTAGTTAATCTAGATATTTCTAAAGAGGATGAATAGACCTCTGAGGCTATGTTTTTGGATTTCTGAGATTCTTCAAGATTACGCGATTAGAACACTGAACAGGGACTTTATCGGTAGGAAAACTTCTCAAGCAAGTTGATGCCATCATGCATGACATCATTTTCTGGACTTTTGGGGCCAAGGAGGTCGGCCAAAATGGATGCATGGTGGAGAAAAGGTTTCAAAAATTGCATGGCCAATATTAAAGAAGGAGGAGTTGGAAAGTTACCAAAATACCCTCCCAATTTCTCTATAAATAGTCACCATCCCCTTTGAGTTCTCTTCACCAATTCACAAAGCATTTTAGAGAGAATTTAGAGAGAGGAGCTCTAGAAAAGTGAGAGCAAGAAGGAAGAGGAAGTTCTGCACGGGTAAGTTCTTCGGTCCTTAGCTTTTAAGATTTAGTCTTTTGTTCGGTAGTTTTAGTAGAATTGTTAGTTAGATCTAGGAAGTAGGAAATGAAATTCCTATTCTTGTTTTTAAGCCTCATTGCATTGAGAGATGTCTGACGAGGTAAAAACATAGTAGGGACTAGGGATTGAGTTTCTGAAAGTTGGGAGTCAAAGTAGCGAAGCTCTGGCGAAATTCCGCCAATTAGTAGGGTCAGGGGTAAAATGGTCATTTATGACTAAAATGTCTGTCATAATGTTTGATCATTAATAAATGCGCTATTGTCCTTATAGGATATCCCTGATTACGTTCTGACCAACTGTCGTACCACATATCGTCAACGAAGGTACGTTCGCGTACTAGTAACACTAACTCTGATGGTTATTGTATGGATATATGTATTTCCTCCGTCATGTTGTATTTTACATGTGACTGTATTGTTGTTGCCATCCATATCCGATTATGTCCAATGTCCATTGTACCTTAACCATACATCCGACTGTATTACATCCGACTGTATTATTGTCCATTGTGCCTTAACTCTATATCCGACTGTATTGTTATTGTCGTGCATATCTGATCATGTACATTTCTCATTGTGCCTTAACCTTGCATCCGACTGTACTGTTATTGCCATACATATCTGTTATGTATACCCTATGTCTGACCGTAGTAAATGTTGCCAAAAGTCTACGAATGCCTGTCGTACATATATAGTGTATATAAACATAAGGTTAACCGTTACCTGAGATCCGAATGCATCGGATCTCAGCCCTTAATATAGCTTCAGGGTCGGGTGGACCGAGGATCGAGGAGAGGAGTAAGCAGCATGCATAGAGACTCTATTGCAGATCATCTTTTGTTGCCACGACGTAGGGATCGCTAGGAGACACTTCTGATGTATTTACGTTTTCACTAATCTACCGCTGTTAAAACCAGCCAGATACACTATTGTTGGCATTTTGATTATATATGTCAGTTACTCAATCGCTCCGGTGCTCTACTCTGATGATTTGAAATGATGTTTGATGAAAAAAAATTATACTGCTTGTGAAAACGGGATGTTACATCTTTACGTAGTCTTAAAGCATATGCATCTAAGTTCATATAAAATTCATCAAGTCTATTTAAATGCCTACGTTATATCTAAAAAGTTTAAGGATTCATTCTCATATAAAATAAAAGAGTTAGTAAGTGAAAGAAAATAACACCTAGTGGCATCAATTGTTTGAGGAAGTATGAATAAGACAAATCAATCATTTATTTACTAAGAAGATATATTTCTTGAAATCAACCAAGCACGACAAGTGGCATGTAAAACTAAATTTTACCTCTTATTTTTCTTGTAGAAAATGAGACAAACTCCACCTATTTGGATCATTTTCATTTAGGCATTACTAAAATAAACTTAATGCAATTTTTATGTTATATCAAATGACGTAAATCAATGGAGGAGGAGTGAGCTAGCATTGCTATCTCGAGCGATAAAAAAGAAGAGAAGTATATGTGATCAATTGATGAATGAAAAGGTTAAGCTCATTGATAAATGGAGAAATGTGAAATTTAAGGTTAAGAATAAGTTATTAATTTTATAAATAATCCAAAAATTAATTTATATTAAATTATATATAACTATGCATAATAAAAAATTTTAAAAAAAAATTAAATAGGTCCGGCCTGAAGGCTAGGCCTTATAAAAATAGGCCTGGTCTGTTTACCTAAATAGGCCTAACATTAGGCCTAAGCCTGAACCTGGCCTATTTACTAAATAGACCAGGTTAGGCCTAAAGTAGGCTAGGCCGTGGGCCCCTGATAGGGGGCCTAGCCTATTTCCGCCCCTACATACAACACATAGCTGTTTTCTAGGTCTCTTGAATGGTTGAGATTAAACTAATTATATATAGTCTATTTTTATAGCCTACACTACTAGGTTTTTGATTAGCAATTTGTTACTGTCCTCTAATTTTACCGTTCTCTTCTCAGTCTTTAGATTGAAATCTAAGTGGTTAAGATTTAATATTTTATAAAAATATTAATAAAATATCAAATTATTAAAAATAATTTAATAAATTTAAAAACTTTTAAATTTTAGATATAATAATTTAAAATTGCAATACAAATATTTTAAAATAATACTTTTATAAAACATTAAATCTGAATTGCTCATATGTCAATCCAAAGGTTGAGAGATGAATAGTTGAGGGAAAGATGATGGGAAGCGAACTGTAAGAACAGAAGAACATGGTAGCCAATTCCTTTTGATTAACTGATATATGGTCTCTAGAAATTGATGGATTTTGACAATAAAATTTGAGTTGGGATAGTAGAATTTAGATGAGACAATAATGGATAAACAGTACACACAGGAAGTTAAATCAGACAGTAGGTTTATGATTAAAAAACAATGAAGCATCTAATAAAAAAAAAATTGTTTGCAAAGTTTTATCAAATGGCTAAAAATTCTTAGAACGATGGATTGAGATTCACAAAGCCATAAACTACCTGGGTAGACGAAACCATTGTTTTAATGATCTTAAGAAGTGTGATTTGATTCTCAAAATGATACGACATAGCTTTTTCTAAGTCTCACGAGGTTGAGTGTAAATAATTGAAATAAAATAATTCTAAAACTATGGTACACTCCTTTCTAAACGTGAAGACATTAAAATTCATGGGAGAGTAGTATTTTACAATTGTTGTCAGATATGTGTTATTCTCTGTGTACTATTGTATTTAAAAGAAAGCACACTGAAGTATTTTTCATTTGCATCAAGTGCCCTAAAATACTAATTTTGCAATTTTACACTTGACAATTTAAGATATTGAATACACCTGAAAAATACTGCAAGATCTTGGAGGTACAAAAAATTAGTTTAAAGTAGTGGAGGCAGTTGAAAAAATACTTCAGGTGCTACTAGGTCCATTAAAAAAATATTATGTTACTACTACATACACCACCGAGCGTTAGTTTGATCAATTGGCTGTAGCATATGCTGGTCCGTTTTCTATGATTTTGCCGACAAAGAAGTTAACCCTCGCTACCAGCTTTCTGCATCTCTTCTTGACACCTTGTAAATCCTGAAAACGCAGAAGAGGAAAGTGGTCGCTCCAGTTGAAAATCCCAAGCAAACCATACCCTTCTCTCATCCACAGTTATCACGAGCATCACGTTCAGTGAACCAAAATGCAGCAGTTCTCTCACCTTGGGTGAGAGAACATGTGGAACAGAAGCTCGTATGCGGATTCCTTGATGGGTCGATCTGCGAGAGCCAAACACTGCGGCCAGAAAGAGAAAACCAAAAGACATTGCCGTTATTGTTATTGGTTTTACTGGAAATGAAATAAGAGGAACGGTTGGTGCGTTTGTAGGATGAAACTTCGGATATATGGAAAAGTCTCTGTGAGGGAGAGAGAGGGAGAGAATTTGAGAGAGAGAGATATGGAAGGAAGCTTTTAGTATATGCACAATTTACATGAATTAATCACTCTTTGGCCCAAATTTTATATTACTGATAATTTTTCTTGGTGGAATATGAACAATATACCTCCTTTATATAAAAGTTATTTGATTTTTTAGAGAGATTAAAAAAGTCAAATAATGTTAATATCATATGATTCCTTGGCATGATTTTGATATCAGAAGAAAGAATGAATATAATGGATATGATTATATACATCAACATCAGAATCGAGTCCACTGAGGCTTAAATTCAGCAACAATCAACCATGAAAAATACAAAGGATTAGCACTATATGAATCATATCAAACAACTCAAACGAAAAAAAAAAAAAAAACTTAAATTTCATACCTTTTGGTATTCCATTGATTTGATTTCATTTGAAAGGAAAACTCCTTTGAAAGTAGCTAGCATAACTACTTTCTACTTCTTCATCACCATTAGATTTCATAAGAAATTTCTTCATGAAACCCAAGGTAAATAAAACTTGGTGTGAATCAATTTGCAAGATTCGTATGAACACAAATAAGCTCATGCCATTTTATAGAGTTAGTTAAGTTTAAAGGTGAAGAAAACAATGTGCCTAGCAAAACAACGTGCACCGAAAGTTTCACAAAATCCTAGGTTTATGATAAAAAAAACAATGGGCTAACAGAATAGCGTGTTTTCTAAGTTTAATCAAATGGTTCAAATTATTTACAAGGAATGGTTGAGATTCACGAAGTCTTCAATTTAATTAGTGGACAAAATATAAAATTTTCAAAATCTTGAAAAGTGTGATTTGAACATTGAGATCATGTGATAAGTAGCTATTTTCGAGGTTTTATGAATGGCTAAGATTAAACAACTAAAATAGTGGGCTATCAAAATAGTGTGATAGTCAAATTTCTTTGGTGAACGGATGGGATTTTCAAAGTCATTAATTGTATAAATGGACAAAGCGTAACATTTAAATTTTAATAATCTTGAAAAGTGTGATTTGACCCTTGAGGTCATGTGACATACCACTCTTGTCCTATTTATAAGTTCAGTTTGACCAAATCTCACATATCAAGAAAAGTTAGGTATCTCAATGATTATAGAGCAAATTTCCAATTTTACCCTCATTTATGAATGGATACCTTTTAAAATTTATTGTCAAATCTCTCTCATGTTTTCTCTTCCTAACATAGCTAGCCAATCTCTCTCATCATTATTATTATGGGCAAAATTGTCACAATTTCATTTATTTGGTCAAAATGGACTTATAAATAGGACCAAATTTTTTGGTCAAACCGACTTATAAATAGGACCGAGTGGTATAGCAATTTTTGAGTTCTTATGAATGGTTGAGATTAAACAACTAAAACACTGAGCCATGAAAACGCACAGTATGCGCTGAAAATTCAAAATAGTGTGTTTTATAATTAAGTTTGATCAAATAAATAAAATTTCTTTGGGAAAATTCCAATTAAATACCATTTGAATTTGTAAAACCCCCAGAAGTCTCCCGAATTTGTAAAACGACTAAGAGATACCAATGACCTATGAGGGATATGAAAATTCGGATGAAATGACCATTTTGCCCTTAGTTTTAAATAAATAAAAAAATACCCTCGCCGAAGGGCCGCCACCAGCTGGGCGCCGGCCGGCGGCCACCGCCGAGGAGGTGGGGTTTTTTTTGGGGGGGGGAGGGTTAGGGTTTTTTTTTAAAAAAAAAAAAAAAAACTGTTTTCATTGAAAGTGGGGGGTTCAAACCCTTAACCCAACACACATCCTTGGGGCCAAGTCCACTTGGTTCCTTTGTTAAATAAATACATTAACAAAGATATATATTCTTCTTAATATTTTTCAACAGTATTTACAAATCTCATAACGCAATTTACAAATCTCATAACGCAAATTACAACATTTTTTTGGAGGTTTACACTTTTCAACTCTTTGATGCCCCTGATTGAAAAAGTTGTAATTTGCGTTATGAAATTTGTAAATTGCGTTATGAGATTTATAATTTGCGTTATGAGATTTGTAAAAAAAAAAAAAAAACCCCCCACCCCCCTCGCTTGTGGCCGCCGGCCGACGCCCAGCCGCCACCGGCCCTCTGGCGAGGGTATTTTTATTTATTTAAAACTAAGGGCAAAAGGGTCATTTCACCCGAATTTACATATCCCTCATAGGTCATTGGTATCTCTCAGTCTTTTTATTCATTCGGGAGACTTCTGAGAGTTTTACAAATTCAAATGGTATTTAATTGAAATTTTCCCAATTTCTTAATTGAAATTTTCCCAATTTCTTTTATGAAAATCTGAGATTGATATCGTCATTAATTGCATAAGTGAGCAAAACGTAAAACTTCAATAATATCGAAAGTCTAATTTGAACCTAAAGATCATGCCATATATAACAATTTTTGTGGTCTTATGAATGGTCGAGAGCAAACAACTAAAATTGGAGTGTGAATTATATGATAAAACAAACACAAAAACTATAGATATTGATCAGCTCAATGTTAGAGGAACTTGTCTTTAGATCCTTAGCTAGAAAAAGCTTCACAAAAGATTATCAAACTCTTACAACCTCACCGTCTGGAATACAAACTCATAAGTAACTATACTCGCAAAAGAAATTCTTATTCCCAAAATCAAAAAAATTATTAATTAAGTACAACTCAACCCTTCAATAGAGTAACTTTCTAACTCTAATACGACTCAAATATATATATATATATATATATATATATATATATATATATATATATATATATTATTTATTTATTTATTGAGGATAAGATACCATCTAAAAATAATTTAATCAAAGATATATTAATAAGATATTTCATAATATCTTTGATATTCTTATTTGACAACTCAAATATCTAAATTAATATCCTAAAAGAAAACTACTAATAAAATTAGATGATTCGTAATTAGGATAATTCAAAATATGTAAAAGATATATCAAATCTTCCTAACAAATAGAATGTATAAAATGACTCTTTTAAATAATAAAATTACATAGAAAATTTAAAAAAAAAATTAGAAGCCCTATTAAATAAGACATTTTATTGGCCTTCTTCCATGACTTGACAAAATTTCCCTTTGAAGCTCTATAAAAAAACAGTCGGTTTTCAAAACAGTGCGCCGAAAGTTTCTTATATATTTCATATAAAAAATGATTTCTTTTTATTTTAGTCATGGTAACTAGTTTATAGTCTTTTTTTTTTAAGTAATTAAGTTAACCATGGTATATATGGACTCTAAAAATTAGTGAATTTTGATATAAAGTTATGGCACTTTTCATCAAAATTACAGCATGGTATATATGGACACTAAATATAATATGTAGTTAATTGATTTTCAGCTTTGGAACTGTAACACCCGGCCCTATATTACTCGTAATAGAAGCGTCAACATTCTTAAGGTTCGTCCTTATAGCTATCATAGTGTTATCTTTACTAAATGCTTTGCATATTTTATCTTGCGCAACTGCAAGAGCACACCCTTATGTGTGCTCACATTTTTCCCTTATGTGTGCTCACATTTTTCTTGTGTAGTTGGTTGGGGGAGGATAAGATTCGGGGGAATCTCAATAGCAAATTGCATCAAATAATGCATGCAAGATAAATGTTAGTGCATGATATGCTTGCATTGCATAGACTCATGTTAACATAATGACATTTCTGCATGCTCAATACTTCATACAACATACTTATAGCTAGAGTATAGTTAGAAGAAACAGAGCTTCAATCATTCAAATATATTATGCATAAACAAGGAAACAAGGCAATCATGCACATCAACACACAAGCAAACATATCAATACACCCAAGTAGGGTAAGTTCACTACCTTGTGGACTAATGTCCTTCCTCAGTTTCCTCTTCTTCCAACCACCGAAGTTGCTTAAAACATCTTTTATTCTTCTTCTTTCTTGACTTCTCATGGCCCTAAACATATAATCATATTATGAAAGCCATGAAAAATGAATTCCTAATGGGCTACCTTAGCCTTATAAGCTTACTTTCACCCTTGGAATTTACACTTATTACATTTAGTCCTTTTCTTTCTTGAATTCACATGGTAGCTTAAAGCTACCGGTATTTTAACCAAACTTTGAAAAATCAGGATTAATTCTACAAAATTCTAATTGGGGTTATGCAAAATTGTATTTTCTTTGTGTAATACTTTGCCTTGTGAATTTCTCTAGTACTTATGAACTTATGAATAACATGTATGTGCACACACACATTTTCTTGAATTGTGATGCTCCTCTGTTATTTTTATTTATTTATTTAACTTATGGTTTGAGTCAATACTTTTAGAATATTGAAACCAGTGATCAAATTTAATTGGAAACAAGTTTGTCAAGGTATTCCTCATTCCTTGGTTTGGCTCAGTGTGTTCTATTGAAATTCTTGTTGTTGTTGTAATTAGTATTGTATTGAATTGCTTGGAAACAAAATTGTTGGATTGTGCTATTAAGTGTCATTGTTGTCATAATCATGAGCTGATAATTTGTATCTATGAGAGTGTACTAAGTTTACTTGTTATTGTGGCTATTATTGGATAAAAAATATTCGGAACTAGTTTTGCTAAATGAGTAAAATTATTGTTCACTACAAAAAAAATGACAATTAGTAGCGGTTAAAATGACCTATTTGTAACGGTTTTTGACGTGACAAACGACATTTGTAGCGGTTATAGGAACCGCGACAAAAACGCCTGTAGCAAGACGATTTGTAACGGTTAAACAAAACCGATACTACATACACATAAACCGCTACAACAACTGTTGCGGTTCACAAAAACCGTCACTAAATGAGCGGGGCTGACGTGTGTTTCGAGACATTAGTCACAGTTCGTAACCATTACAAATAAACTTGTAGCGGTTTCAGTAACGATTTCATAACCGCTACAAAATAATGTGTTGATTATTTTGCCACCATAAATTTTTATTATTTTGAATATTTGTCGCGGTTAATAACCGTTACAAATATTCCCGCCATTTTTCGCCAAAAAAATTTGCCGCCATCTGAATATTTGTAGCGGTTTGCAACCGCTACAAATATTTCCGCCATCATGTGCTTTTGAATATCTGTAGCGGTTTAAAACCGCTACTATAACCGCTACAAATAACCCGCCATTTTATTTGAAATTTTGTAGCGGTTATTGTAACCGCTACAAATTCATTACGGTTTTTTAAAAAAAAAATTATTATTTATCGGCGTAATTCAGTAATTATTAGTAATATATCTTTTTAATAAAAATAAAAGCTAGTAAATTATGAAATTTAAATATATAAGGTGCATGTATAGAAACAAAATAATAAGATTATGTAAGTAGAATAAGTGCTAAGAAATGAGGTGGTTAAAACAATACTCAATATTTAAAAATTATATGTACAAATCAATTGAATAATGTATATGAAAGAATAGGGAAAGTTGAAATATATATCACGTTCAACTGCAAAATAACAAACTTTAATTAGTATAAGAACTATAAATTAGTATGAGAAACATTAGAACTGATCCGGTTACACGGTACTTACCCCTTCAAACTCACGATGTTCTGAAACGTAAAAATATTTGAGATGACTGAGAGAAAATGTGGGTAGAAAAGAAGTTGAGGCATATTAAATGAGGTTGGGTGGGGTATTTATGGTGGGTCTGCGCATCATTTTGTAGCGGTTGGTTTCTCACTTTTCTGTAGCGGTTATTGTATTTAGTAGCGGTTTTGAGGGTGTTTGTAGCGGTTATTGTAGCGGTTTAGTTTGTCGCGGTTCTTAAGGGTTTGTAGCGGTTATACAACCGCTACAAAGTAATTTCTGAGTTCTTTTTTTTTAAAAAAAAAAAAAAACTTAAAGGGTTTTTTTTTTCTGAGTAATTTCTGAGTTTTTTTAAGTGTTTGCAGCGGTTATATAACCGCTACAAAGTAATTTTTGAGTTCTTTTTTTAAAAAAAAAACTTAATATTAAAAAGATTTCATATTACAGCATAGGCATTAAGTGTTTCTCTCAATCTTCTTCACCATCCCTACAAGGAAAGTTTGCATAAAATGTTACGTGTGAGGTCAATATGTTTGAACACAATTAAAACTTTAATTAAATGTTACTATTTTATAAAGCGTAAATTTAAAAACGTACCGAACTATAGGTAAATTGTCATCGCCGTCTGGGAAGAAGTCTTCGAAGCTGGGCGGGCGGAACGGCTCACAATCGTATGCGACGTTATCACCATCGCCCATGTCGTAAAGGTCCCGAGGCTTTAAGTGAACCACCATATTCCAATCCTTGTGCCTCTCATCGGCCACATAATAAACCTGATGGGCCTCTGATGCAAGAATATACGGCTCGTCATCTTCAGACCGACCACTGTGAATAGGCCGGAAGAAATTCAGTGATGTGATACTTAAGTCGTCAGTTGTGAGTCCCCTGGACGTTGTGGTATTCGCCTACAAACACTTGAACAACGTCACGGTGAAAAGGCCTGTGTAACTTATCCTGACCACATCAAGTAGCTTTCCATAATACGGGACGTCACCGAACCGCATGTTCCCGTCACTGCTGCTCGCATAACTCCTCATCCCAAACGTGCCATATACACCAGAGTTTTGGGTCAGCAGTCCCTGATCTCGTGCGACGGTGCAAAACTTAAAACCATTGACATTGTATGCCGTATATCTTAGGGCGTGGTCAAGAGGGCCTATCGCGAGAGCTCTGAATTCTCGCTGAGCGCGGGTTGTGGTCATTCATTATTCTCCTCCTAAACCAACTCGAATTCTCTGTGGACCTTTCTATCAATTTCGGAGGATGTCCGTGTACGGATCCTCGCTTCACGCTTCACATGACTCCCGAATTCCTCGCAATTAAACATGCAATGACATGTGAGTACGTATAAAATGTAAGGAAATGTATATATATAACAGTATGAAATGCTTACTAAAGGTACGGTTCAACTTTGGTGCAGTTAATCAAGACATGTCGGTGTGCTTGAAACTTCTCAAGTGCCGTGAGTTTGAATTTCTCACTCCCGCCAACTGCTCTACCAACACGAGGGATTAACAACTCGTTGCCTCCGGCTCCGGCTCGAGCTCGGGGCAATCGTCTACACGAGGCGGTCGGTTGAATGACGTCTCAATGTCATCGAAGTACTGGAACAAAAATACAAGACCTCATCCCCGATATAACCTTCTGCTATTGAACCTTCAGGCCACGCCTTATTCCTCACGTAAGATTTAAGTTTCCCAAGAAACCTATAAAGTAGACAAGGAAAAATTTCGATGCATCAATGGTTAAACATGCGAATAGGGAGTAATGCTAAAGTAATTATTTTTAAACAATTATCTCTCAATAGGATACATCCATCGGTACTAAACTGGGCCAGCAAGCTTTGTCTCGTGAACAAGGTGTACTGTCAGGTGAACCATGACCGTGAAGAATGACGGAGGAAAGAGCATCTCCAAATGACACAGCGTAAGAATGATTTTCTGCTGCAGCTGGTCGAGCTCCTCCACTATCAAAACCTTGGAACACAGCTTTCAGAAGAAAGTACAAAGCTCGACCAAAACGAGAGACACGTCGAGAGGCAGCGTATTTTTCATGGCCACGAAGTAAGCGTTGCATAAGCACATGTGAGTCATGACTCTTGAACCCTGTAACCTTTCGAGCCTGCAAGTCAATACATCGTGATATGTTGCTTGAATACCCGTCAGAACTTTTATTTTCTTCAAGGTAGCGAGAAAGATTTCCTTATTCGGTTTTGTCAGGGTGAATCTTGCCGGTTGAAATCTGTCATGCTCATCCGGCCACGCGTCTCCACGAACGCCCATCTCCCGTAGATCTTTCCCGGCTGCGCAGATGATCTTTGGACTTGCTCGGTTCGTTGAGAATCGTGTACAACACATTGTCGCACACATTCTTTTCAATGTGCATGACGTCCCGATCGTGTCGGAGCAAATTATCTTTCCAATACGGAAGAGAAAGAAGACACTAATCTTTCGCCATTCTTTGGGCGTAGAACCGTAAGCCACGCCAGTCTTTGTCCGGCCCTTGCCGGTCGTCTTTTCCCATACTCGGCATCAACATCCTGAAGTTGCTCTATGATGTCTTCGCCAGATAAATTTCGAGGAGGTCCTCTTTTTTCCTGTTGCCCATTAAAGCGGTTGCGTTGCAACCTAAACCTGTGCGTACCATCGAGAAACCTCCGATGACCCATGAAGCACTACTTACGGCTGTAGGGAAGGCGCATTGAGTCAGAGTCAAAATTGCAAGCTGGGCACGCAAGGCCGGTATGCACATTCCACCCGGATAATGTCCCGAGGCCAGAAAGTCGCTTATCGTCCAGATCAAGGCCGCACGCAAGTTGAAAAGTGTCTTCTCGTGCGCGTCGTACGTCTCCACACCTACATTCCACAACTCCACCAACTCCTTGATCAGCGGTTGGAGATACACATCGATGTCATTTCCCGGTGCCTTCTTCCATGGAATGATCATGGACATAATGAAGGAGCTTTGTTTCATACACATCCACGGGGGTAAATTGTAGGGTATCAACATAACTGACCATATACTATAGCTTGTGCTAAGATTCCCAAACGGATTAAAACCGTCGGTCACCAAAGCAAGACGAACATTCCTAGGGTCCGCCGCGAAATCTGGAAAGCCTGTGTTGAACGCTTTCCACGCTTCAGCATCACGTGGATGTCTGAGTTTACCATCTTGATTCTTATCATCTTGATGCCACCTCATATGCTCAGCTGTCTTAGACGACATAAACAATCTTTGCAAACGAGGTTTTAAAGGAAAGTACCTTAGAATCTTTGCGGGTTTCTTCTTCTGCTTCTTCCCTTCCGAACCGTCCCGAACCTCAAAGTGTGACACTTCTTACAAGTCTCCTCCGATCGTCCTCTCCCCAATAAAGCATACGATCGTTTGGGCGTGGCATCTATTTTTGGTAGTTCAAGCCTAATCTGTTGATTATCTTCTTCGCCTCGTAGAAGGATGGGGGAATGTCCGCGTCAGGGAAAACATCTCGAAGTAATTCCAGGAACATCGACATTGCCTTATCAGTGATCCCACACATGCACTTGATATGGTACAATTTGATAAGAAAAGATAACTTTGAGTATTTCTGACAACCTTGATACAAAGGACGATCGCTCTCATCCATGAGGCTGAAAAATTCCCGAGCTGCATCGTTCTCGAAGAAAACGGTTACGGACCCGCACCTCTGCCGTGAAGTTGTCGTCCCGAACACCAAAAGCATCACGAACGACTTCATTAACCGGATCATCTTGATGTACTTGATTTCCTACTTGTGAGGTTCGAGGAAGATGGAGCCCATATCCTATACCACGTTGCTCCCATGAACCTCCAGAATGTATATGCTTTTGGGAAAGGCTTTACAAGAAGATGTTCCAAAGCAGAATCTCGTGTTTGCCACTTCTTAAACTTACATCGCAAACAAGGACACACGATCTTGCCATTAATGCAAGCGTGAGAGAAGGCGAAATCTAAGAAAGTGTTCAATCCCGCTAAATATACAGGAGAACTACGCGGCTGCTTGATCCATGACTTATCCATATGTAACAAAAAAATTTAGGATAGAACATAAATGTAGACGACTCACTTTAATTACATTCGAAGCAAAAATTGGGATCTTTAAATGCATCGATTGGTTTGTAGCGGTTACAAAACCGCTACAACAACCGTTGCACATATCCTAGACACCTTTGTCACGGTTAAAAAATCGTGACAAAATGAATCCAAAATCCCGCCAGTGCAGTAGCGGTTTTTAACCGCGACAATAACACGCTACAAACACAAAATTTGTAGCGGTTGAAGGAAGAAACCGTGACAAATTGTGGCGCCAAAATTCATATTTGTTGCGGTTATATTCCATGGAACCGCGACAAAGCTTTGGGAAAAAAACAAAATTAGTAAAAAGCACAAAATTAGAAGTTAATATAATACTGATTAGTCATTGAATAATTTGCTTTTGCGCACAAAATTAGTAAAAAAGCACAAAGCTTTGACGCCAAAATTTTCTTTTGTTTAATTAATCATATGTGTCTCAACTAATCATTTGATTAATTGAGTTAATATATTACTGATTAGTCAATCATGAGTTAAATGGTATATCCAAACATTAGAAGTGCTTAAATTATAATTAAAGCACTTTTTTAAAAAGCAATGGAAAAAAAAGCTCATCAACAAGAAAAGAAACGTGATCAACAAGAAAACAATATAACCAAATATAGTTATCTCAATCAACTCTGTTTGGACATGAAAAGAGAAAAAAAAAAAGGTCTACATTTCAGGAGCATGATCATCAAGTCCTCTCTGAGGGGGGTTTGTCTCAGGGGGGTCTGTCTCAGGAGGGGGTGGTCCACGACAAGAGTTGACACCCTCGTCGTCATCAGCAGCACGTGGGCTGGAATCATCAAAGAGGAACGGAGGGGGAGGCTCGGGAGATGGAAGGCGTGCGTCAGGACACAGCTTGTTCAGCACGCCACAAACAGAAGTCCCGTTCGAGCTATGACGATCCCACCAACGGTCGATGGTCTCCTGCCTGCGCCTATTCCTGGCCTCCTCGTCGGCCCTCCGTGCAGCCTCAATGCGGCAACTCGCTCAAGAACCTTCTCAGCAATGATCGCCTCGAAATCTCCCGCTGGTGGCCTTCTCGAGCCGGAGGGTCCGGGAGCGGAGGAGGAGCCCTGTCTCGGGTACACCATGCTAGGCCTGGCGCCAAGGCCAAAACCCTTAAAGCGGCCAGGATGCTCGACTGGGCCCAGAGCAGCTTTCAATGGGGTCGTAGGATTCACTCGGTATTCTCAATCCGGGCACGACCAACGAGTTCATGAACCATTAATAAAATAACGGACGATCAATTTAAATATACAACATTCATTATATAAATAATATTTTTTAACTTACTATTATCTCCTCTGCTGCCTCAGAGGTCGGCGTCCCATCTGCGTGTCTATGGGTGCGTGTCCACAACTTCCCATAGTCCGTGTGTGTGTTCTCCTCCTAAGCCTTCTGTCACTGAAAGAATTAAAACAATATAAACTTTGTTATTTCAAAAACAAAACAATGATCATGTTAAATAATAACATACCATCTCCTCGTATGTCACTGCAAACGTCTTGGTCCCTGCAGTGTGATGGACTCTCTCGTGCTCGGCTTCTTGTGTTCCTTTGCGACAAAGCCTCGCAAGGAGGAGGAAACAAAATTTAAATTTAAACCCTAAACTCAATTTAAATTATCAATTAAGTGAAACAATTAATTAATTTAATAAAATGTACCGCCCGTCGGCACCCCTCCTATATTGGACGAAAGCCGCCACCGATCTGGTTCCACGCCGTCTGGACTCTCTCGATCAGCAGCTGCAGAGGAATAGTGCCGTCTCCATTCATAATATTGTAGAGACGGTTCCTCCGGCTCTTCCACCCTTCCCCACTTTCATCATAACGTACCTCTTGTGTCGTTCGCGCAGCTTTAAACTTGTTCTATATCATAATTTCATTATTAATTATTAATGAATTAAGAAACAAATAAGGAAAGAAATAAACTAAAACTTATAACTATTAACATGTACAATTTAATTAAACAATATTGATTACTGCGAACATCTCAGAAACGCCTTGTTCTTTGTCTCCTTCGTCACTTTCTTCCAATCCTTGAAATAAATTGGGAACCACCCCCAATGGCCATCAAACTCAAACAGGAATCGGTTCATCAGGTGACCGCCGTTGCCGATCGCTGGTGCATGCAGGTCATTCCACGGGACTACGACCCGACACCCGGCCATCTCCCAGTCCGTCTGAGTGAGAGCGGAAACATCCAGCGTCCTCCCGCCGATGTTCCGTGTCTATCTGCAAGTTTACAAAAATTGAATTAAACGTACCGAAATTAAATTAATTTCTCACAAAAACTAATTACATATACCTTCGACATCCACTACAAATCCGGTGGAACGCGAAGACGCCGGTCGGGGGTTCCCGTGGTCCCGCTGGTTTTCCCGTCGATGAACCGCTCTACATCTCGCTATGGGAATATTAAGAGGGATGTCCTCATTCTCGTCGTCTAAATCGTCGAACGACAAACTTGCTTTTCGATCTCCCCCGAGGCAAACTCGCCGACCCGGAGAGGCGGAGGTATATGTCGGGTCACACGCCCTCTCGTCTGGTCCCCTCTACTACTACCGCCCCTTAAACCCCTTCTTGGTGGGCCAGTTACTTTTCCCTTTCCCTTACCTCGTCCAGAATCCATAATGTTGAAAGGTGTAAGTTTAACAGTAAAAATGGTGAAAACTCAAATCGTTGGGTTAAAAGGTAGAAACGGTGAAAACTCAAACCGTTAAGGTAGAAACGGTGAAAACTCAAACCGTTAGAAGTGACTTTGAAAAATGGTGAGTCACTTTGTTTATAAAGTCGTACGATTTTGTAGCGGTTATCGAAAGAAACCGCTACAAAGTTTACATCTTTGTAACGGTTGTAAAATTACCGCCACAACAACCGCTACAAAATGCCTCGCTCTTCGTGCTATTTTGTAGCGGTTACAAAACCGCTACAAAATAGCCGACCCTTCAAATTCTGTAGCGGTTATCTTCTCACCGCTACAAAATAACTGACCCTTCAAATTTTGTCGCGGTTATAATAAATAAACCGCTACAAAGACACTGTCACAAAGTTTCCCGCGCTAGCGCACCAACTTGGCGCCAATTTTGTTGCGGTTTTTGTAAATAAACCGCTACAAAAACACTGTCACAAAATTTCCCGCGCTAGCGCGCCAACGTGGCGCCAATTTTGTTGCGGTGTTTTGAATAACCGCTACAAATATGGCTTCCGCTACAATTTAGTGGCGGTTTAGGGTGAAAACCGTGACAAAATGATATTTTGAAACGGTTGTTTTTAACAGCGACAAATTAACCGCGACAAAAGCTCGTTTTTTTTGTAGTGGTTGTTATATGTGGTTCATGAACTCTCTGAATTTTTGTTCTGGAACTAATCTAGAACTATAAGTCTGAATCTTTTTGTTCTACTGGAATATTCTGTATCATATTGAGTAATTAGAATTTACTTGAGATTGTGCAATAATTTGTTATCTTTATTTAGATCTTGTGGATTGGATCTTGGAAGTAGATGTGTGTGCTGTTATGATTTCCAAAATCTTGAACTGATTGGTGATTTCCTTGTAGTACCTTTTCTGCCTTGAGTGTTCATGACTAGTTAAATTTAAGTTTTCATACTGGCATAACCCTCAAAGGAGGGGAAAAAAAAAAAATCAGCACATCGTGTACCACTGACTTTCTATGGACAAAACTGAATTTTGACACAACTTCTTCTGTTGTGCCAAGGAAATTTTTGCCAGTATCTTGCTGCTTACTTAACTATAAACCTGATTTAGTGATGACTTGTCGCAATCCTAGTGACTTCTGAATTTCTTTTCCCCTGCCACAAAATGGCCCTCTGTCATTTGAGTTAGTATAGTCATAGTGTTGAGACAATGATGTGTAATTGACGTGATTCAAAATTGTGGCTGTAGTTATCAAGATTGCTTAGCCATCAATGAGCATTCAGGGATGCTTTGACGCTGCTAGTGTATGTGAAATCATTACTATCATCAAGCTTTAGATTCAATTTTAGTGCGGTCTTTTGTGATTCATTGAGGCATTACTAGCTTGAAGAAATTCTTGTTGCACCTTGCCTTATGACAACCATTGCTGTCTTACTTTGGAGATTATCCTGTCTTGATGTTGATTTGTGCAAGTCTTGGTTTAACTTAAGAAATAGTCATTTGATCTCTATTATTTTTATCATTAAGGAGATTTTCTTTTTCTACTATATGCGTGTGTGTAAAAGTTTCGCGTTAGGATAGAAAAGGTAATCCTCAACTTTGGTGTTAATTAAGAATTTGTCTCTTTGTAAATGCATGGGTTTATTTTGAATTACAGATAATGATTACTTCACTTCACTTTCATATGCTACAAAGTAGCTTTTATTGTGTCAAATGCAAAAGTCCTATTATAAAAAGATGCATGTTGAGCTGTTGAGCTGACTCTGAATTATTGCTGCTAGAACGTTAGGATAGAAAAGGTAATCCTCAACTTTGGTGTTAATTAAGAATTTGTCTCTTTGTAAATGCATGGGTTTATTTTGAATTACAGATAATGATTACTTCACTTCACTTTCATATGCTACAAAGTAGCTTTTATTGTGTCAAATGCACAAGTCCTATTATAAAAAGATGCATGTTGAGCTGTTGAGCTGACTCTGAATTATTGCTGCTAGAATCTAGCAATTCACATAAATCGGTACTAGAACATTATTATAAATTCACTTTTGAAACTCATTGTATCTTTAAAAAAAAGCCCCATTTGAGCTAGTTTTCTCTAGGATTTATCGATTGAAAGGTAAATTGTGATGCAATCAAGCTGTGTGTATTGTGGAAAGATTGCAAGTACGAGTAAGAATTTAATTTGTCATTGCTTATATGATTAGTGTAGCTCACCTTGTGCCAAAGAAAATGTTGGAAGACTGCTTATACAGTATGAAGATGATTTATGTGATTGAGTTTTAATGTGTACTACTTGTTTGTTAAAATTTCATAAAGGAGAGGAGATATAAACATACATTATATTGTTAATTTTTGATAGTGGTTATGGTTTGACTTGGCTTTGTTATTTTAAATGGACCATATAAGCGTATAGATTAATAGACACCTTATAACACTTGATTATTATTGTAAGTTTGATTTTTTTTTTTTTTCATGTAGTGATCTATAGATGAAAATTTATGGTGATATGGTGTGGTCTTTGTCTCCCAAAAAAAAAGAAAAAGTTCCTTCTTGGTTGTATTATTGTTGTTGTTGTTATTTTTTTATTTTTTATTTTGTAAAATAGGCAAGCCAGGTCAAAGCCATGGCTTGAAGGGTACAAAAAACCAGACTATGCAAGTCTGGCACAAATTACAAAATCCAGAAAAAACTAGAAACTGCATGACAGCTGGTCCTTCAGCGCCATAGCGAGGCATCCTCCCGGTATCGTAGGTATTAGAACCTCATCTGTCTGAACGGGAACATTATGTCCTTCCTTAGCCATGTAGTCAGCACAAACGATATTATCTCTCGGAGTATGATGAATTGTTGTTATTTTGACTTAAGATGTGATAGGCTTACTATTGTTAGAGTTATCGAAGTAGCGAGTTCTTTGATTTGAAAAATCATGTAAGGTATAGCACATAAAATATTTATAAATCTTGGTAAAAGCACGAGTTAGTGGGAAAAAAAAAACATGTTACTGATTGAAATTGAGTTTATGATCGAAAAACTATTGGCCATCAAAATTGTGTACCACTCTGATATTATTTATAAGTTCATTTTGACGAAAAATTTTGGTCCTATTGTAATAAATGAGATTGAGACAATTTTACCCATATTAATTGTACCTATGAAAATAGAGAGACAAGAAACAGTTTAAAAATACTTAATCATAAATGAAGATAAAGTTAAAAATTTACCTCATAATGATTGAGTTAGCTACCTCTCCTTAGTAAATTGGACAAGAGTGGTATTTTCTCAATATTTAGTCAAATGATTCGAATTTCTTATGATCAAAGGTTGAGATTAATTGCGTGAGTGGACAAAACATAACATTTTAATAATCTTATAAAGTATAATGTCAACCTCGAGATCAAGCAACATTTAGCTATTTTAGAGGTATCATAGCTGTTTTAAAGGTATCATGAATTATTGAGATTCAACAGTTAAAATAATATAATTTTAAAATCCTCATGCTTAGCTTGTGGTAAAGAAACTGATATGAAAATAAATATAATTGATTTATATATTATATAATGATTTAAGTGTCCTTTCATATAACAAAATGTTTTCTTCTTGTAAAGAAAATGATACTAATTTGTGTCTGAACACATCTGAGCTATGTCTTATTTTCTCTCTGCTCAGGTAAACTATCTTAGAAACATCAAACTCATGCATATAGAATAAAAATCTTAAATTTTTGCGTTCTAATTTCTTAATTCGAATAGTCAAGAGTGAGTGGTACGTAGTCCAAAATCAAGATGCACAAAGACAGTGAACAAGAGCTTGTTAGAGCAATGGATCACAGTGAAGCCATGGGAAAGCAGGTTGATGGAAGAAGGTAGCTATTATGACTCACCTGAAATTACTTCTTTGTCCATGCATGAAAACCAATGACCTTGTTCATGAACAAATCAAAGCAAGAAGGAATGGTGTTACCACAACTATTTTTAATGGCTCTCTTATAACAACAAGTCAATCAACTCTGACATCATTATCTTCAACCTCGAGTTCTGAATGTAATGCTGCACATTTGATGATAGCCCTGAATCAAAAACTTCATACTCATGCACTTCTATATCACAATCTGTATAGACCTACCTATATGAACTTGACAGAGTCAACAAGAGGGCCAAACAAAGAGCTTGTGGTTATGTTATGAATATGAGTGGAGATTGTAGAAGCATTTGTTCTAGTTCTGATCCTTTTTCTAATTTTTGGAAAGGTGTATGTGCAACCCCTAAAAGGTTGTCTTACCAAAAGAGAAACTTTGGGAAACAACAAAGGTTGGCTTAGTCAACCTTATAAAGGGTTTTAATTGTTCGACAACTTGTTGTGACCTGTGAGAGTTGAAGAAGAGGGATAGTGTAGTGTAGAGAATGAATTATGGGATAGTGTGTAGAGAATACAAGTGGTTTCCTACCAAAATTAAATAGCATATTACTTAAAATTTATGAATTTATGCATTATATAAATTATGAATAGGTGTTTTATATTTTTCAAAAGAAGAATTTAAACTTTGTACAACTACAGGTGACTTTAAATAAGAGAATTGATAAAGAGTAAAATATTTTTTTTTGTTAGAAGATAAAGAGTAAAATATGAGAGAAGTAGGAATGAACTGCATTGTAAATGAGAACAAGTCATATGCCTCAACAAATAAACTTGAGATTACATTTTTTTGCCAACAAAATATAAAGTTTATTAAATGGATCATGTAATTAAACAAAAAAAGTTGACAATGTAGTTGGAGCAAAATATGTTTAGCCTAATTCTACGGGGGGAAAAATTGTAGACCACTTGAATTGTTAACAGACCCTTGTTTTTTGGTCGGAGAATAGTTTACAGACATCCCACTCAGTGTATTTGTGGATTGGTGCAAATAAGAGCAATTCATTCAATACAAAACCTATAATTTTAGGATCTGAATATTGTAATTTAATTTTTTTTTTTTAAATATGTGTTTATGCAATCCAAGCACATTTACTATTATTTTTTTCCCACAAAGAAACTAATTATATTGAAATCAACATAAGTTAAAAATGTCTTAGAGGCAAAAAGAAAGCAACCAATAAAATGAAAATACACAATAAATTAGAGACATAAAGATTAGAACTAAAAATTAGCACATTTACTATTATTATCATCACTAGTTAGAACAAATATGTAATTTTAGATTCTGAATATTGTAATTTATTTATAAAAAAAAATGTATTTGTTTCTAGGTTTGTGAAGGGAAGGTACCAAGTCTCAGCACATTTATTACCAATCACCATTACCAATTTACTAGTACTTCATTTATTACTATTCCATATAAATCTGTAATTTTTGGATAATACTTAATAAATAAATAAATAAAAATCCCCCTAACTTTGTGCAAGGGCGAAGTCTAAGCGCATTTAGGGCTAGTACTTCTATTAATTGCTGCATCCATGTGACACGCCAGTTTACTTCCAACGGCTATATTTCATTTTAGAAATTAATTATGGGTTTAATGTTTAAAATCCTTTCCAGATTCTTATTTCCAACGGCTATATTTCATTTTAGAAATTAATTATGGGTTTAATGTTTAAAATCCATTCCAGATTCTTATTTCCAACGGCTAATTTATTTATTTTTTCAACTCGCTAAAATATGACCGTTGGAAGAGGGGAGCGACCCCTCTCAGCTTCGTTGCCTTGTTCTATATGAGACAAATGAGCGTACAGAGGTTAGATTCATGATTCGAAGAGACGCTCTCCAAGAAAGATCCCAGAAGAAGAATTGTAGAGCTGAGATATTCTTGTACGTCTCCTTTCGCTTTCTTCTTTCTCTGTTCTTTGTGCTCTACTTGAGTTGACATTAATCTATCTTATTCATATTGCTTTCTTCTTTCTCTGTATACTGTTGAGATTGATTTCTTCATTCTCTGTATACTATAAGTGATATCTTCATTGACTACCTGTTTCCCGTATAAAAAACTTATTTTCAAGTAATCATGTCTACCGCTAACAGTCATGTGATTTGATTCTCTATGTTAATTAACTAGGCAATCAAAGGAATCAATGGCTTCTCCCACTGGATAACATCTTCAATTTTAGTGAAATTCCTTATCTTTTTCCGTCTGATGCTATAATGAACGTCGTTTCTTTACTGAACTGAATTCGCGCGTATGCCTAGATTTCCACCCCTCTATGCTATGGAAGTTCTGTATCCCTGTATTTTGGTGCTTAAGTTATGTGATGCTTTAAACGCAAACTTCATATGTTAAGATACTTATAATTATAAAGATCAATCTTCATGTTGTATGGATAATAAACATTTATCAATGCTCTACTTAAATTGACATTGATCTATCTTATTCAGATTGCTCTCCCTGGTTTCTGATGTCAGAATCTCGGAGGACTCTTTCATGGAGAGAAATGATTTCCAGATTTCTTACGCTTAATTATGTGGCTTTCCTGATGACTGATTTCCCCTCCTTTAATATGCAAAGCTCTGTGTACTTTCATTTGATGTTTCAGTCTGATCCAACTACGTTTGTGGTGGATGATGCATTTGCTGCTGCCATGGCTAATTTTACCATACTTCAGCTAAACAATGACTATTTTCTTTGCTTTTCAAATCGTTTCCTTCTGATTTTTTATGTTTTTGTGTGTTTTTGAGCATCTCATGTATAAATATTTTGGTACCGTTTTTGGTGTTTTTGAGCATCTCATGTATAAATATTTTAGTATTCCATCTCTCATGAATTCAGCCACCAGAAATATTCTATAATGAAATTATATTATGCTTGCTTAAAAGGTGTCAGAAATATTCTGTAATCAAATTATATTATTCTCACTTGGTCATCATCAGCTTGCCCTATGATCCACATAAGGCTTACTTTTCTCTGGTCTCATGTGCGTCTCAAAATACTACATTGCTTAATTTAGTTGTGTGTAACAAATTTAGTTGTGTGTAACATCTGGTGTATTTATTATTTCTTAGCCATATTTCAAATAAGACATCTAATGAGTTTATGATTACTAGGCTTTATCTCTATATGAGCAAATTTTAAGTTCAACTTAGCTTTTAGAGTTGAACTTAAAATTTGCTCATATGCTTTTCTCTCTTGTTTCCATTCCTTAAATTTAATAGAAATAATCAAATATTCTGTTTGGCTGTCATCGTGGATCCCTCTCTTTTCAGGAACGAGGTAACATCCCGTTTTCAAAAGCATCATTTAAAAATATCAGAGTAGAGCATCGGAGCGATTGAGTAACTAATACTTTCAAAATGCCGTAAGTCTGGCTGATTTCAGTAACATTGATTTCGGACGTCTAACGTCAATGTAACTGTAACAACCCGACTTTTTAAAGCAGTATAATTTTTTTTTTTTTTAAACATCTTTTCAAACCATCAGAGTAGAGCATTTGAGCGGAAGAGTAACTGATATATAGATTCAAAAAGCCAACAGTAGTGTATCTGGCGATTACAAAGGCGGTTCAATAACAGAGCGTTTTCAAAAATAAAGGACAACATCAAAAGGAAGACTCTGCCGATCCACGAAATGAAGTCTTGATCGGGTTTTCTATGCGGTTGCTTTGCCTCCATCCTCGGTCCTTGGTCCCCCTGAACCTGACGCTATGTTAAGAGCTGAGATCCGCACCGGATCTCAGGTAACGTTTAACCTCATGTTAAGTATACAGACATCAAACTTTAACATCACTCTATCACAACCCATGCATATGTATTGCCCCACTTGCGAGACAATATTGCACCCAAAGATACGAGACAAATTGCACCCGGCATTGGAATAGATTGCACCCAGATACGAGCAGTTGCACCCAAGATACGACATATCCACTAACCACTATATGCACTCAAACAATTATAACACCTCTATACACACACACCACATATAAGCATACCATAAACATCGAGTTAGTGTTACGATGCGCGAACGTACCTTCGTTGACGGATTACGATATTTCTAGCACGTTTACGGAAAATCGTGAAATCTCCAACAACGGCTCGTCGGGCGTAACGGCGGACAAATTAGGATTTCGACGTCCTATAAGAGTAATATCACTTTCATTAGTGATTTGGCATTATAACTGGCATTTTAGGTAAAAATTACCATTTTGCCCCTATAACCCTAATCGGCGGAATTTCGCGGCGCTTAGCTACATAGGCTATTTTCTTCCCAAAATTTCGCCAGAACTTCGACGCCATCATGGTTTTCAAAAATAAAGACTAAAATAGCCCTCCCATCTAATATCAAATCATAAAAATAAAGACTACTCTAGCCTTACTAACTAATGAACTAAAGACTAAAAACTAAAGACCGAAAGTCTTACCCGTTGAAGACTTCGCGAACCTCCCAGAGCTTCTCTCTCTACTTCTTCCTCTCTCTAATTTTCGGCCAAAGGGCTTGGAAAATGGTGTGAAGATTTCTCAAGGCAAGGCATCTATTTATAGGGAAAAACAAGGGACATGTTTGGCAAAATATAAGATTTTGTTTGGAATTCCAAGTTGTAATCCCATTATTTGCAACTTGTTCAAGAAGCCAAAAACTCCTCCTCACACACTCTTGGTCGACATCTTTGAGCTGTGTGGCAGCCCCTCATTGGTCCAAAAGTGGTGACTTAGCTCACTTTATGCCCGGTATAACCGTTTTCCCCGATCGGTACCCGATTCGCGTGATTTCGGAGAATTCACAAAATTCTGGATTTACAACTCTGAAGACATGTTCTCACTTAGTAGAAATGTCCAAGTTAACCTAAATTTCGATTCCATATAGGCCTCCAACTGTCCGGTTGAAGTTTCCTCAAAACGTGTCCGATCGCGTCCGGTTTGAACGCATTTCGAGAGTACCAACTTCTTGAAAAATTCACGATTCCAAATATGTCAAAATAAATTCAAACCCATTCCTAAATATTGAGTTAGAATTTATTTTCCTCTTTTCAAAAATATGCCTATATGCATTTTTCCCTATTTTGTTTTATTAGGAAAATGCACAAACGGCCTCGGAATTAACTTAGGAAGAGGTCACTTAAAGGTAAAAACTCAATGATCAATATTTTACCTTGACCTTGGGATTCCTATTCCTAGATCTCTAGATAGGATCCGTTTCCTAATTTTAAAATTACTATTCACAAATTTTGCTTTAATTAATTATAATATTAAAATATTATGCAAGTTGCCAACTTGCTTCCTATTTCATTTCTATTTTCTTTTTCTTTTTCTTTGGCCCAAAATTCTGGTCCTTTTTAATTTAATTTTCGTTTTTATTTAATTAATAATTAATTAATATTATATAAAATAATTATTTAATAATTATTTTTTATATAATTTTTACAAAATTTCCCTATTGGTCCATACTTGTTTTTAGGCTTAAAAATACCCAAACTCAACTATTTTTCTCCAAAATTTCCAATTAATTAGTAAATACTTTTTTACTAATATTCAACTAATTTCCACTAATTTTTGAGCTTCTCATAATCATTCTTGAATTTCCTTTGCTTATGCTTTAAGTAATTAGCCCAATATTACTTAATTACTTAATTATCACAAGTTGATAATTTTCTTACTTAGAACACCTCATTATCTTCATATTCTTGTGTTAACATGAGAATTTTCATGCCTCTTGCATTTTTAGAAATTTACAAGGGTATTATGGTCTTTTCAATACTTTTTGCACATTCTTATACAATTTCTCCAAGTTTACAATTTATTAAATTACCTCAATTAGAGATAATCTACTCTCTCAATTTAAATAATTATTTCTCGCCTTTTAGGATTTTTCACCATTTTCCTAAGTCATTTACCCTTCCCGGGGTATTTTGGTCATTTGGCACTTTGGCCCTTAAATTCCCTAATTCAAATTTCGGGGTATTACATTTCTCCCAGTTAAACAAAATTTCGTCCTCGAAATTTGTATTCTACCCACTAAACTTTGTACTATCCACGATTTCGGATTATACGCGTCGGATCTTCGCTTTATTTGTCATTGCTCCTCCTGGTGATCGAGAATTCGCTTTGGTTTGACCATAAAGATCTTGTCATATTGTACTTTGATATATAGTGTCTCCCGAGGCGCCCATACACCGCGGTCAACACCACAAATACCAAAATGTCTCCATGGCGCCCATACACCATGACAACACAAGATATCATACATGTCACCATGGCGCCCATACACCATGGCAACACAAGATACCTCCTACTCAATGACATGATCACGGTCGAATCGTAATATCTAAGAAACATGGAATACATCACGGAGGTGGTTCTCGTATCGTATAAGTCAATCGAATAGCTAACACCTAGTTCATGCAATGCATAGAGAAAATTCCTTACTAAGAGATAGTACCTTGGACTCTCTCAGGAAGTTCTCTGTCCATTGTGTCGGTTAACGCGTACATTCGGCCGGGTTACGTGGCCTCATCTTCGCAGCTATCTCAGGACAATTCGGGCCAATGTGTCCTTGTTTCTGACATCTATAGCAAACTCGTTTCTCCATATTTTCTCGGGACAGTTTGAAATGATGTGCCACTTCCAGCATCCGTAACAAACACATCTACCACCACAACTACGAGAATGGTACTTCCTTGATCGGGACACGGTCGGGTTCTTGGCATCCTCGGGTTGCTCGTTGCTCATCTTGGAATGGTCTCTTGTTTTCCCTTTGCGAGTCCCTCCATGGTGCCTCTCTTTTCCGCGAGGAATTCTCACGGTGACCTCGCTACGATCCGCATGCTTGTGCTTAAGTGCGGGGTTTACGCAGCTCCTTTCGGTTGCGCTCAATTAGTTGGCAAGATTCTACCGCTTGGGCTAGTTTAGGAAGCTATTTGAGATACCACCTCTTCTTTATCTCATATTTTAGCAGTGTGTCAACTTTGTTTGACTTCCGGGTTTCGTTATCATTACTCTTCGAATACGACGAGTATCGTGACAGATTAGTAAACCGAGTATAGTAATCGTCGAAGGATTCCTCGAACCTTGTTGGATGCTAAGAAACTCCGCCTCCTTGATCACTGTGTCGAGGGAGGAAAATATTGTTCATTGAATTCCTCCATGAACTTCTCCCATGTGACGAGGCAATATCGGGTCCGCAGCGTCGTGGCGACGCTCTTCCACCATCGATGCGCATCACCATCGAGCTTAAAGATCGCAAGTTGAGCTTTCCGATCATCCGGGCATTCCATAACTTCAAATATTTTCTCCGGACTCGGCAACCAATCCTCGGCCAATTCGTTCTTCCCGTGGAAACGGGGTGGCTTGAGCTTACAAAATTGAGTGACCCAACTTTGTGTAGTCGCATATCTCTCCCTCGTCGTGGAGGTGGTGGGACCTACCGGATCCCTCGGCTTCCTCATCATGTTCATCACTCTGCTCGTTTTCTTCTTCTTGAAATGTTGTTCTTCCTCATGTCTGGCTGCCTTTCAGCTTGCCTTTCGGCCCGAAGTTCCTCTATCATCATTCTTTGTTCATCTAGCATCTCTCTTTGTTCACGCACTACGGCCACGGCCTCTTGCAAAGCAATCTGTTGGTTTGGTTCTTGATTTGGCTGCTCAGGATTCACTACTGGAATCATCCGAGGTTGTCTACCTCGTCCCCTGCCTCGGCCTCTACCTCGGCCTCACAGAGAGCTCCGGCTCCTCTTAAATTCACCATGTTGTGTTCTATTTCCTTTATTAAGGGAAACGTTAGATACTGGGAGGACATTTCGCATAACACGAGACTTTATCACACTAGTCCCTAGACTCTTTCACGCTTTACATTGCACCCAGCCTTTATCATTCTATTATTCACACTGCTCCCAGCCTTTATCATACTCACAACAATTAAACTCTATTATACGTAGTATTCACACCGCGCGCAACATTTCCGTCGTCAGATTCTCGTTGGTTCTCTCTACCCAAAACCATATGCGAAGAAAAGTGGATCAAATCCAGTTTTCCAGAAGAGTATGAAAATTTGTTACAGAAATTTCTCTGATAGAAGTTCTCAACATGGGTCAAATACCGCATGTACTTATCTTTATTGGTCTCGGGGTTTTCATCCGGCGTGGCCTATCATCGCATATAAGCTCGATGCTAGGAAAGAATCACCGTTCGGCACAAGCGGCGGTTATCGAGTGATGCACCGACCAAGGGTGGTACACCGGTTCAAGATGGTATACTGGGCTCGAATGGTATACCGAGTAAGGTAGTACACCGACCTTAGGCTATATCAGTACTCATTTTCAAAATATGCTCCAAGTTTAAAAGGCATTTTGAACATAACTCCGTTATCCGAACAGGATGGCCAGGTAAGTGTCTACCATGGGGGCCTCACCGAGTTCACGGCGACTGATTGGCACACCCACGTAGACTAGCCTTGCCTTCGGCACCAAACTGTCCGTAATAACATAGTTAAATTCATGCCAGGACTACTGCTCTGATACCAAATGTAACAACCCGACTTTTTAAAGCAGTATAATTTTTTTTTTAAAAACATCTTTTCAAACCATCAGAGTAGAGCATTTGAGCGGAAGAGTAACTGATATATAGATTCAAAAAGCCAACAGTAGTGTATCTGGCTGATTACAAAGGCGGTTCAATAACCGAGCGTTTTCAAAAATAAAGGACAACATCAAAGGAAGACTCTGCCCGATCCACGAAATGAAGTCTTGATCGGGTTTTCTATGCGGTGCTTGCCTCCGTCCTCGGTCCTTGGTCCCCCGAACTGACGCTATGTTAAGAGCTGAGATCCGCACCGGATCTCAGGTAACGTTTAACCTCATGTTAAGTATACAGACATCAAACTTTAACATCACTCTATCACAACCCATGCATATGTATTGCCCCCAGCTTGCAGACAATATTGCACCCAGCATACAGACAAATTGCACCCAGCATTGGAATAGATTGCACCCAGCATACAGACAGATTGCACCCAGCATACAGACAGATTGCACCCAGCATACAGACATATCCACTAACCACTATATGCACTCAAACGGTATAACACCTCTATACACACACACCACATATAAGCATACCATAAACATCGAGTTAGTGTTACGATGCAGCGACGTACCTTCGTTGACGGATTACGATATTTCTAGCACGTTTTACGGAAAATCGTGAAATCTCCAACAACGGCTCGTCGGACGGCGTAACGGCAGCAAATTAGGATTTCTGACTTCCTATAAGAGTAATATCACTTTCATTAGTGATTTGACATTATAACTGGCATTTTAGGTAAAAATTACCATTTTGCCCCTATAACCCTAATCGGCGGAATTTCGCCAGCGCTTCCGCTACATAGGCTATTTTCTTCCCAAAATTTCGCCAGAACTTCGACGCCATCATGGTTTTCAAAAATAAAGACTAAAATAGACCTCCCATCTAATATCAAATCATAAAAATAAAGACTACTCTAGCCTTACTAACTAATGAACTAAAGACTAAAAACTAAAGACCGAAAGTCTTACCCGTTGAAGACTTCTGCAGAACCTCCCCAGAGCTTCTCTCTCTACTTCTTCCTCTCTCTAATTTTCGGCCAAAGGGCTTGGAAAATGGTGTGAAGATTTCTCAAGGCAAGGCATCTATTTATAGGGAAAAACAAGGGACATGTTTGGCAAAATATAAGATTTTGTTTGGAATTCCAAGTTGTAATAACCCATTATTTGCAACTTGTTCAAGAAGCCAAAAACTCCTCCTCACACACTCTTGGTCGACATCTTTGAGCTGTGTGGCAGCCCCTCATTGGTCCAAAAGTGGTGACTTAGCTCACTTTATGCCCGGTATAACCGTTTTCCCCGATCGGTACCCGATTCGCGTGATTTCGGAGAATTCACAAAATTCTGGATTTACAACTACGAAGACATGTTCTCACTTAGTAGAAATGTCCAAGTTAACCTAAATTTCGATTCCATATAGGCCTCCAACTGTCCGGTTGAAGTTTCCTCAAAACGTGTCCGATCGCGTCCGGTTTGAACGCATTTACGAGTACCAACTTCTTGGAAAAATTCATGATTCCAAATATGTCAAAATAAATTCAAACCCATTCCTAAATATTGAGTTAGAATTTATTTTCCTCTTTTCCAAAAATATGCCTATATGCATTTTTCCTATTTTGTTTTATTAGGAAAATGCACAAACTGACCTCGGAATTAACTTAGGAAGAGGTCACTTAAAGGTAAAAACTCACTGATCAATATTTTACCTTGACCTTGGGATTCCTATTCCTAGATCTCTAGATAGGATCCGTTTCCTAATTTTAAAATTACTATTCACAAATTTTGCTTTAATTAATTATAATATTAAAATATTATGCAAGTTGCCAACTTGCTTCCTATTTCATTTCTATTTTCTTTTTCTTTTTCTTTGGCCCAAAATTCTGGTCCTTTTTAATTTAATTTTCGTTTTTATTTAATTAATAATTAATTAATATTATATAAAATAATTATTTAATAATTATTTTTATATAATTTTACAAAATTTCCCTATTGGTCCATACTTGTTTTTAGGCTTAAAAATACCCAAACTCAACTATTTTTCTCCAAAATTTCCAATTAATTAGTAAATACTTTTTACTAATATTCAACTAATTTCCACTAATTTTTGAGCTTCTCATAATCATTCTTGAATTTCCTTTGCTTATGCTTTAAGTAATTAGCCCAATATTACTTAATTACTTAATTATCACAAGTTGATAATTTTCTTACTTAGAACACCTCATTATCTTCATATTCTTGTGTTAACATGAGAATTTTTCATGCCTCTTGCATTTTTTAGAAATTTACAAGGGTATTATGGTCTTTTCAATACTTTTGCACATTCTTATACAATTTCTCCAAGTTTACAATTTATTAAATTACCTCAATTAGAGATAATCTACTCTCTCAATTTAAATAATTATTTCTCTGCCTTTTAGGATTTTTCACCATTTTCCTAAGTCATTTACCCTTCCCAGGGGTATTTTGGTCATTTTGGCACTTTGGCCCTTAAATTCCCTAATTCAAATTTCAGGGTATTACAGTAACTACATAAACAGAAGAAGTCTTCAGTCGAGTCTCTGTGCGATCCTCGGTCCTCCCGATCTTGAAGCTATGTTAAGGGCTGAGGTCCAATGGGGTAACGTTGTTAACTAAATTTTTGATCCCATTAAGGGTATTTCCTAGTCTGCTGAAGATTTTCGGATAACCGCCGTCGGTTACGGAAATAACTTCCGGTAACATCAACTTCGAGACAAAAATCCACTTATTCCTAATATGTCCAGTTGTTTTCTACTTAATCCAAGGATTTCAAGATAGGATTTAATTTCTATCGGTTCTCATTTATCCTATTTTCTTTTCCAACAAATATCACCTTTAATATCATGATATTATCTCCATTGCATTCACACTACTTTATTCAATCATTCTCCCTCTTCTCTTTTTCGAAATGTATGGCATCTTTTTGACAAAAGATGTTGCTTTCCCCACTTGCAAACATCCCATGTGCATTTGTTCTTATCGGTTTGTTAAAGTCAAACTTTAACAAACCGATAAGAACAAATGCACATGGGATGTTTGCAAGTGGGGAAAGCAACATCTTTTGTCAAAAAGATGCCATACATTTCGAAAAAGAGAAGAGGGAAGAGAGAGAAAATGTGTGAATGCAATGGAGATAATATCATGATATTACCATATTTGTTGGAAAAGCAAATAGAAATTAGGAAAACAACTGGACAAATTAGGAATCAGTGGATTTTTGTCTCGAAGTTGATGTTACCAGAAGTTATTTCCGTAACCGACAGCGGTTATCCGAAAATCTTCAGCAGAGGAAATACCCTTAATGGGATCAAAAATTTAGTTAAGTAACCTGGGGTCCGGTGCATTGGACCTCAGCCCTTAACATATATAGCTTCAGGGTCGGGAGGACCGAGGATCGAAGAAAAAGGCAGGCAGGCCGCACAGAGACGTTACATTGACGTTAGACGTCCGAAATCAATGTATTGTTACTGAAATCAGCCAGATTTACGACATTTCGAATATAAGTATCAGTTCCGATGCTATACTCTGATGTTTTTAAATGATGTTTGATGAAAAAAAAACCGCTTTTGAAAACGGGATGTTACAGTCCTTGGAGGAAACTAACTTCTATGTGTTGGGAGTGCAACTAAGGTGTCAATTCCTACTAAGTTGGGAACATTTGATGTAAGCTCTTGTTGCCAAAGAACTGTTGTTCACTTTTGCTTTATTCAAGCGTGTGACTCGATATACTTTAAAAACATTTTGAATCAAGAACTCTTTGTTGCCACTGGAGGTCAAGATTTCAAGTTCCTCATTCCTTGTAATGCAAACATCAATTGCTTCTGGAAACCTCTACAAAAGATTCTCCATAGGTAATGCGGTTCATCCTCTCTTTTTTTTTTTCATTTTCTATCTCCTTGAATGTGACGTATTATTAGAACGATTTTTAAGTAAGTTATGCTTGCTAGACCTGGAAAAAAATGTTTTTTCAATTGGAAAAAATATTGATAGCACAAATTGGTAATATGATTAACATTTATGAATTTTAATTCATAACTATATTACATATGCTCTCAGAATTTTCCTTCTTGAAAAAATTCACAAGGTAATTGGTGAAGCATGTTAAGCTACTTGCTTCAATATTGAACTTAGACGCCTTTAGAATAAGATTATACATTTTCCTCAATGTTAGTTAAATTTTTGGAACCAGTTAAGATCACTTGAACATTTCAGAGACCCTTGTTTCTTGTCGGAGAATAGTTTATAGACCTAATGCTCTGCTTTCAGCTCCCACTATCAGTGTATTTGTGGTTTGGTGAAAATAAGAGCAATTCATTTAGTACAAAACCTATAATTTTAGGATTTGAATATTGTAATTTAAATTTAAAAAATCATTTTTTTCTGTGTTTATGTAGTCTAAGCACATTTACTATTATTTTTTCCCACAAAGAAACTAATTATATTGAAATCAACATAAATTAAAAATATCATAGAGGCAAAAGAAAGCAACCAATAAAATGAAAATACACAATAAATTACAGACATAAAAATTAGAACTATAAATTAGCACATTTACTGAACAAATATGTAATTTTAGATTCTGTATATTGTAATTTTTTTTTAATGTATTTTGTTTCTTGGTTTGTGTAGGGAAGGGACCCAGTCTCAGCACATTAATTACCAATTTACTAGAACTTCATTTATTACTATTCCGTACAAATATGTAATTTTTGGATTATACTTAATAAATTGTTTTATTTTTTTCCTGGGTTTACTCAGGGGCGAAGTCTAAGCGCATTTATTTCGATCAAAAAAAAAAGTCTAAGCGCATTTATGACTAGTGCTTCTTCTATTAATTGCTACATCCTTGTGACCCGCCAGTTTTCTTCCAACGGCTATATTTCATTTTAGAAATTAATTATGGTTTTAATGTTAAAAATCCTTTCCAGATTTTTATTTCCAACGGCTATTTTTTTTTCCAACTCGCTAAAATATGACCGTTGGAAGAGGGGAGCGACCACTCTCAGCTTCGTTGCCTCATTCTATATAAGACAAAATAAGCGTACAGAGGTTAGATTGATGATTCGGAAGAGACGCTCTCCAAGAAAGAGCCCAGAAGAAGAATTGTAGAGCTGAGATATTCTTGTACGTCTCCTTTTGCTTTCTTTGTTCTCTGTTCTCTACTTGAATTGACATTGATCTATCTTGTTCAGATTGATTTCTTCTTTCTCCGTATGCTATTCAGATTGAATTGAATTGACATTGATCTATCCTATTCAGATTGATTTCTTCATTCTCTGTTCTCTTTGCTTTAGCATTTGTTTATTCTCTGTATACTATAAGTGATATCTTCGTTGACTACTTGTTTCCCGTATAAAAAACTTATTTTCAAGTAATCTTGTCTACTGGTAACAGTCATGTGATTTGATTCTCTATCTTAATAACTAGGCAATCGATGGCTTCTCCCACTGGATGACATCTTCAATTTCAGTGAAATTTCATATCTTTTTTCGTCTGATGCTATAATGAACATAGTTTCTTTACTAAACTGAATTCCTATGCCTAGATTTCCACCCCTCTATGCTATGGAAGTTCTGTATAACTCCTATATTTTGGTGCTTAAGTTATGTGATGCTTTAAGCGCAAACTTCATATGTGAAGATACTTATAATTACAAAGATCAATCTTCATGCTCCCGTATGGATAATAAACGTTTATCAGTGCTTCCCTTGAATTGACATTGATCTATCTTATTCAGATTGCTTTCCCATGTTTCTGATGTCAGAATCTCGGAGGACTCTTTCTTGGAGAGAACTAATTTTCAGATTTCTTACGCTTAATTATGAGGCTTTCCTTATGACTGATTTCCCCTCCTCTAATTTGCAAAGCTCTGTGTACTTTTATTTGATGCTTCAATCTGATCCATCTACGGTTGTAGTGAATGATGGATTTGTTGTTGCCATGGCTAATTTTTACCATACTTTCAGCTATACAATACCTGTTTTCTCTGCTTTTCAAATCGTTTCCTTCTGATTTTTTTTTGTTTTTGTGTGTTTTTTAGCATCTCATGTATAAATATTTTAGTACCTTTTGGTGTTTTTGAGCATCTCATGTATAAATATTTTAGTATTCCATCATTCATGAATTCAACCACCAGAAATATTCTATAATGAAACCACCAGCATACTTTTTCTCTGGGCTTATGTGCGTCTAAAAATACCACATTGCTTAATTTGGTTGTTTGGCATCCGGTGCATTTATTATTTCTTAGCCATATTTCAAATAAGACATCTAATGAGTATATGATTAATGGGCTTCATCTCTATATACACTACAATTTATCTCACACATCAACTTCTAAAGCTTTTAGAGTTGAACTTAAAATTTGCTCATATGCTTTTCTCTTGGTTCCATTCCTTAAATTTAACAGAAATGGTGAGCAGATAATCAAATATTAACTGAAGGGTTGTTATCGTGGATCCCTCTCTTTTCAAGAATGAGGAAGGATTATTTTATGTGTTGGTCCTTGGAGGAACTAACTTCTATGTGTTGGGAGTACAACTGAGGTGTCAATTCCTACTAAGTTGGGAACATTTGATGTAAGCTCTTGTTGCCAAAGAACTCGTGTGAGAGGTATAATTAACTTTAAAAGCATTTTGAATCAAGAACTCTTTGACTATATTGCAGCACAAGTTGCAAAATTTATTGCCAGTGGAGGATTCTCCATAGGTAATGCGGTTCATCCTCTCTCTTTTTTCATTTTCTATCTCCTTGATTATGACGTATTATTAGAACCCTTTTTATGCTTGCTAGACTTGGATAATTCAATTGGAAAACATATTTCCATTTTACAAAGAAAAATATGTATAAGTGTATTCCATACAGTTATCTATTAGTGTAATATTGAAATATTGAAATATTGATAGCATAAATCGGTAATATGAATAACAATTATGAATTTTAATTCATAACTTTATTACATATGCTCTAAGAATTTTTCTTCTTGAAAAAATTCACAAGGTAATTGGTGAAGCACGTCGAGCTACTTGCTTCAATATTGACCTTAGACGCCTTTAGAATAAGATTATACAGTTTTCCTCAATGCTTTGGCTAACTTGATCTGCATCATTACTTGAAACCAAGTGTTAGTTAAATTTTTGGAACCAGTTAAGAGTAATTGCATCTGCTTTCTAGTATTCTCTAATGTAGCTATACTAAATCTTAGGTAGATTTCCTGACTTTATTGAAATTTAATTATTACTTTTCCAGACTGTGAAAAATAGCTGATTATATGGTACGTATTCGAAAGTTAATTTCCAGTTTTCCTGAAAAGTGTTTAATGTTGTTCATTTTAAGCTATCATGTCAGGCACTGTTTAGTTAACTTTTCTAAATTAACCATGATTAAAATCTTGCCTAACAACTGTAACTTTTTTACTTTTCATTAAGCTTGAATGCTACAATAACAGGAAACTCATAATATGCTAAGGCACTGAGAGAAAAGGTATGCATGCATATGTGTGGTGTAACAGCTCAAGTGCTCGCGGCATGCTTCATTCGTCTTTCCAGTTGATGTGGGACTTCACAATCCACCCCCTTGGGGCCCAGCGTCCCTTGGCTCTGACACTAACTGTAACAGCCTAAGCGCTTGCTTCTAGATATTGTCCGCTTTAGCATACAAGGCCTCACAATTTTGTTTTTGGCTAGGCTTCTAGGCTTCGTTAAGCCCATCTAAACAGCCTAAGCGCTCGCTCGTGGATATTGTTTTCGGCTAAGCTTCATTAGCCCATCAAAACGCATCCATATGGGAAAGGTCTCAGCACCCTTATAAGACATGCTTCATGCTTCATTCTTCTTTCCAATCGATGTGGGACTTCGCAATGCAATTGTAATATTGTGGGTCTCAGCACCTCGCTCTCAATATTGTCTGCTTTGGGGCCCATCACCCACTTACAACTTTAAAACACGTCAAGAGGGAGAGGTATCCAAACCCTATAAGGGATCTTTTGTTCCCCTCCCTAGCCGATGTGGGACAAAACAAAATGAAGCCCAGCTAAAAACAAAACCGTGAGGCCTTGTGTGCCAAAGCGAACAATATCCACAAGCGAGGCTTCAGGCTGTTACATCCTAGCGCCTCGCTCTCTCAATAAGGGATATTAAAGTTCCCTCCCCAGTTAATGTGGCGCCAGCGTCCCAACGTCCTCGCTAGCACATCAACCCAAGTCTGGCTCTGATACCAATTGTAACATCCAAGCGCCTCACTCTTGATCACATTGACCCAAGTCTGGCTCTGATACCAATTGTAACATCCAAGCGCCTCACTCTTGATATTGTCTGCTTTAGGGCCCATCACCACCCCCCTTACGACTTTAAAACGCGCTGAGAGGGAGAGGTATCCAGACCGATGTGGGACATAACACTATTGTGAGGTCCCACATCGGCTGGAAAAGCGAACAAAATCGTGAGAGGCATTGTGTGCCAAAACAAACAATATCCACAAGCAAGGGGTGGATTGTGAAGTCCCACATCGACTAGAAAGGCAAACGAAGCATGCCTTATACGGTGCGGAGACCTCTTTCCCTTGTGGATGAGTTTTGATGGCCAAATGAAGCCCAGCCAAAAACAAAACCTTTTTTCTCACGGTCATAGACATATTAAGAGTTTCCTGTTATTGTAGCATTCAAGCTCAATGGAAACTACAATGCTTAAAATGAACTTTAAATACTTTTCAGGAAAAGTGGAAATTAACTTCCAGATACATACCATCTAATCAGCTATTTTGCACAGTGTGGAAAAGTATTAATTAAATTTCAATAAAAGTTTGGAAATCTATAAAGTAGAGATGCAATTACTCCAAAAATTTAACTAACACTTGGTTTCATCAGATAAGTTAGCCAAAGCATTTAAAGAAGTATAGATATTCTAGGTGTATATATAGATACATATTTATATGTTTATCTATATTTCAACATATTTTATCTCAACACCCAACGTAGTAGAACCACATACTTGCAGTATGGCAACACAATCAAGTGGATGGTCGGTGACGCTGCAAAGAACCAGGCCGCACTTAACAGACTAACAGTATCTTTAGTAATTGTTGTTCTGAACATCGACATAAGACAAAATAGTTGTTAGCAGAGAGAGCATCAGGAGCAAGCCCATTGTCCTCGCTGGCACATTGTCCCAGCGCCTTGCTCTCGATATTGTCCGCCTTGTAACTCTCAGCTCATCTATGAGTTCTGGTATGTTCTTGATGAGATAAAATATGTTGAAATATAGATAATGAGTATGTGGTTCTACTACGTTGGGTGTTGAGATAAAATATGTTGAAATATAGATAAACATATAAATATGTATATACATATGTCTATATATACACATATACATATACATATGTATGTATACACACACACATACATGTATATACATATGTACATATGTGTATAAGCATATACATATACATATGTAAATACATACATGTATGTATATACACATATGTGAATACATATTTTATATACATATACAAATTTGTATATGGGTTTAATGTTTCTGTTAGTCAGGTTAAGTGCAGCCTGGTTCTTTGCAGCGTCACCGACCATCCTCTAAGTATCAGTGAAGGCAACATAAGACGGTGTCGTTCTGTTGCATTGGTCATTGACAATGATATCCACTTGATTGTGTTGCCATACTTCAACGCATGAGTATGTGGTTCTACTACGTTGGGTGTTGATAAACATATATAGATAAACATATAAATATGTATATACATATGTCTATATATACACATATGTATGATTTACATATATGTATATGTATATGCTTATACACATATGTACATGTATATACATGTATGTGTGTGTGTGTATACATACATATGTATATGTATACAATGGCAGAACCTAGATAAACTAATGCACTCACTTTTCAGTTCTACTTATAAGCACTCATTGCATTATAGAACTAGAAAAAGAGAAGCCAGAGAATTCACCTGATATTAATCATTCATCATTGTGGCGTAAATCTCTCTCCTGTAGTTTACGCTGATTTGATCAAAATTTTATGTTAGAAAAAACTTCTAAAAAAGATCACCTTTAAAATATTGATTTTTCATCATTTAATTCAAACTAATATATGGGAAACATTGTTATTAGCTCACCTTCCTTCAATCCTTAGGTGCCCTTCCTTCAGTTGAGACAACATAAGAATCCAACTTTACGTTTGTCCTCGGCACTCTAGTCATAAGTCTTGGAGCTTGACCGACATTCGGCTGTGAATCAATGTTGTCAGTCTGCTCTACATAATGACCCCCTGTACCGTATGGGATGCTATGTCATCATTGCCCATTTGCTCCTCATAATGACCCCCCATACCGGCATGGTGTGCCATGTCATCATTGCCCATCTGCTCCTCATAAACACCCCCATACCGGCATGGGATAGTATGTCATCATTGTTAGTATGCTCCTCACTCCAACCCCCCGTACCAATATTATGGCCATCACCTACGGGGCTATCATTGCCACTTTCCCTAATCATATCCTGTACATTGATACAAGGATCACAAGAAGTAGTTTGATGCATCCCTAACATAACCGAAGGTGAATAGCCCTAAAAAAAATCATTATCATTGCAACTAGGGGTGGTATGTGCATCTCTTGAAAATTCACCGGAAGGAGGAACACTGATCTCAACATTATTCTCTGATCGTGTCCTTATCAACCGCTCCTTCCTTGAATTCCATCTTTCTAAGCTCAACTTTATAACATCTTTGCTGGCCTTAGAGCGACCAGGTGGAAGATCAGGAAGCTGAGACAACCAATCCTCATCTAGTCCCATGCATATGATGTCTGGAGAGCTGGAACTAGATGAGGATTGGTTGTCTCAGCTTCCTGATCTTCCACCTGGTCGCTCTAAGGCCAGCAAAGATGTTATAAAGTTGAGCTTAGAAAGATGGAATTCAAGGAAGGAGCGGTTGATAAGGACACGATCAGAGAATAATGTTGAGATCGATGTTCCTCCTTCCAGTGAATTTTCAAGAGATGCATACCACCCCTAGTTGCGATGGTAATGATTTTTTTGAGGGTCGTTCCCTTCGGTTATGTTAGGGATGCATCAAAATACTTCCTGTGATCCTTGTATCAATGTACAGGATATGATTGGGGAGAGTGGCAACGATAGCCCCGTAGGTGATGGCCATAATATTGGTACGGGGGGTTGGAGTGAGGAGCATACTAACAATGATGACATACCATCCCATGCCGGTATGGGATGTCATTATGAGGAGCAAATGGGCAATGATGACATAGCATCCCATACCGGTACAGGGGGTCATTACTGACAACATTGATTCGCAGCCGAATGTCGGTCAAGCTCCAAGACTTATGACTAGAGTACCGAGGACAAATGTAAAGTTGGATTCTTATGTTGTCTCAATTGAAGGAAGGGCACCTAAGGATGGAAGGAAGGTGAGCTAATAACAATGTTTCCCATCTATTAGTTTGAATTAAATGATGAAAAATCAATATTTTAAAGGTGATCTTTTTTAGAAGTTTTTTCTAACATCAAATTTTGATCAAATCAGCGTAAACTACAGGAGAGAGATTTACGCCACAATGATGAATGATTAATATCAGGTGAAGTCTCTGGCTGAACCTGGATATGATTGGGAAGAGTGGCAATGATAGCCCCGTAGGTGATGGCCATAATATTGGTACGGGGGGGTTGGAGTGAGGAGCATGCTAACAATGATGACATACCATCCCATGCCGGTATGGGGGTGTTTATGAGGAGCAGATGGGCAATGATGACATGGCACCCCATGCCGGTTGGGGGGTCATTATGAGGAGCAAATGGGCAATGATGACATAGCATCCCATACCGGTACAGGGGGTCATTATGTAGAGCAGACTGACAACATTGATTCACAGCCGAATGTCGATCAAGCTCCAAGACTTATGACTAGAGTGCCGAGGAGAAACGTAAAGTTGGATTCTTATGTTGTCTCAACTGAAGGAAGGGCACCTAAGGATGGAAGGAAGGTAAGCTAATAACAATGTTTCCCATCTATTAGTTTGAATGTTTGAATTAAATGATGAAAAATCAATATTTTAAAGGTGATCTTTCTTAGAAGTTTTTTCTAACATAAAATTTTGATCAAATTAGCATAAACTACAGGAGAGAGATTAATGATGAATGGTTAATATCAGGTAAAGTCTCTAGCTTCTCTTTTTCTAGTTCTATAATGCAATGAGTGCTTATAAGTAGATCTGAAAAATGAGTGCATTTAGTTTATCCAGGTTCTGCCATTGTGTCTATTCTAGTTCCAATCTATTGCCAATAAAGTATGAAGCATAGCCTAAAGTATCATCCAAAATCTGGATTTTAGATTAAAAGACAAAAACTGACTATTGTGCACCAATCAAGTTTTTGTCCTAAAGTTTAGCGCCCATATTAGTAGGCTTTAATCCTAGGTTGATTCTTTTGAGTAATCAAATTCTTTTTGTTGCTTTGACTTTTAGTGTGTTGGGGACGACATAGAGGATTTGTAGTACACTCCAAAACCAGAGTTTGAAGGATGTTTTAAGGTGACGAATGTTCAAAATGAGGTAATGTGAATCCACAAAGAGATGTATTACTTATCTGATGAAAATCTATTCCCTTAGGTTGTTTTGTTATGATGATTCCTGATTTATTTAGGTTTGTTGTCTTTTTGCTAAGAATTTAGGATTACTTGCAGGTGGAACTTCTTAGATTGTGGTTTTCTCATATGCAAGAGGTGAAACCAAGTATATATGTTACATATAACGGTGATTTCTTTGATTGGCCATTTGTGGAAAGAAGGGCTGCTCATAACGGGTTAAAAATGCGTGATGTAAGTTGGTAACCATTTCACTTTTGTTATAACAATTGATTTCTACTAAGTAGGAAAAATAAAATAAATCTGCTAGACGATTATAATGACTCCAAACAATTTCTTTTATTTTTTCTACTCTGACTATATAAATATCATTATTTTACCAACAGTTAATGAACATATAGTGTTTCTTGATCTGGAGGATCTGTTCTTCAAGTTAACATCAATATAAGATTTAAAATATGCTGAGACTCACACTATTGGAAAGTCATAATTTGTTGAACTTCTTTTGGGCTCCATCTAACCTTTTTTTGTTCTTTTGACTTTATCCAAATTATGAGACTTTGTGCAACTTTGTTTTTATTCTTATATTATTTCAATACATAATTTATAGGATTTGAATGTAAAAAAAAAAAAAATTAGTATGGTTTGGGAAACTTTTTATCATGTCTCCCATGTATTGCATGTGGAAAAATATCTGGTTGATTTGCAAAAGTGGTTAACTTCATTCCTTAGTTGGAATAACATTCTACAAGTTCTATTGATTGATAATGCTTATTCCTTTTATTTTATCCTTTTGATTATTTAAACTTGCAGGGAGTTGTTAATCTTTTGAAAGAAATCTGTTGGATTTTGACACGTTTGAAGTTATTGCATATTATGGTTGGACAATTTAAGTACGGGTGAAACATGATGGTCCTTTTTATTGTTGCTTCATTTATTTTTCCTCATGATTGCATTTTCACCTTCAAATTTTTATCGGCTTGTTTATTGCTCAGTGATTCTTGTCTAAAAAGATTTGTCGAGCGGGAACACCAGTAGCGCACGTCTTGTTCCTATGGCAATATTTGAAGCCGATCTTTGGTAAATTTTGCTTGTATTTTTGGGTAACAAACTCTTTTGAACATTCTAAGTGAGGTACGTGCCCATGATTTGCAGAGGTAATGAAGTTCTATGTCCGAAAATGGTGCAAGGTCTCAGTTGATGTTGGCATTCGATCCATAGTTGATTGGTCCTATTATAGGCAACGGCTGAGCTCTGCAATTCAAAAAATTATCACCATTCCTGCTGCAATGTAGAAGGTTTGTCAAAATCTTACTTTGGCATGTTCTAATATAAAATTCTGTGTTAGTTTTTTCTTTTGGCTGAAAGGGAGTTGTTTTCCTTTAGGTTGCGAATCCTGTCCCTAGGGTGGTTCATCCTGATTGGTTGCACAAAAAGGTTCAGGAGAAGCAGGACAAATTTCGCCAACGACAATTAGTGGATGTCTTTAATAGCATGAACAGGGATAAACTCTCTAAAAGGCAAAGTAATTCTGATAATGTCTGCCATGTTATGAATGAAGAGGCTATTATTGACTTGGTGTATAAAATATGTATCTACATATGTGTATACATACATGTATGTATATGTATATGTGTGTGTGTGTCTACACATATACATATAAATATGTATACATGTATGTATTTACATATGTATATGTATATGCTTATACACATATGTACATATGTATATACATGAATGTGTGTGTGTGTATACATACATATGTATATGTGTATGTGTATATATAGACATATGTATATACATATTTATATGTTTATCTATATTTCAGCATATTTTATCTCAACACCCTGATTGTGTTTCATCCTGATTGGTTGCACAAAAAGGTTCGGGAGAAGCAGGACAAATTTCGCCAACGAAAATTAGTGGATGTCTTTCATAGCATGAACAGGGATGAACTCTCTAAAAAGCAAAGGAATTCTGATAATGTTTGCCATGTTATGAATGAAGAGGCTATTAATGACTTGGTGTATAAAATATGTATCCACATATGTGTATACATACATGTATGTATATGTATATGTGTGTGTGTGTGTGTCTACACATATACATATAAATATGTATATACATACATGTATGTATTTACATATGTATATGTATATGCTTATACACATATGTACATATGTATGTATATACATGTATGTGTGTGTGTATACATACATATGTATATGTATATGTGTATATATAGACATATGTATATACATATTTATATGTTTATCTATATTTCAGCATATTTTATCTCAACACCCTGATTGTGGTTCATCCTGATTGGTTGCACAAAAAGGTTCGGGAGATGCAGGACAAATTTCGCCAACGAAAATTAGTGGATGTCTTTAATAGCATGAACAGGGATGAACTCTCTAAAAAGCAAAGTAATTCTGATAATGTCTGCCATGTTATGAATGAAGAGGCTATTAATGACTTGGTGTATAAAATATGTATCTACATATGTGTATACATATATGTATGTATATGTATATGTGTGTGTGTGTGTCTACACATATACATATAAATATGTATATACATACATGTATGTATGTATTTACATATGTATATGTATATGCTTATACACATATGTACATATGTATATACATGTATGTGTGTGTGTATACATACATATGTATATGTATATGTATATGTGTATATATAGACATATGTATATACATATTTATATGTTTATCTATATTTCAACATATTTTATCTCAAAACCCAACGTAGTAGAACCACATACTCATGCGTTGTAGTATAGCAACACAATCAAGTGGATATTATTATCTATATTTCAACATATTTTATCTCAATGTGAATTCCCGTGAACTTGGTGCTGACAAAAAGCTACTCATCAAGAACATACCAGAACTCATAGATGAGTTGAGAGTTACAAGGCGGACAATATCGAGAGCAAGGCGCTGGGATGTTACAATTGGTATTAGAGCTAGACTCGAGTCGGTGTGGGCCAATGTGCCAGCAAGGACACTGGGCTTGCTCCTGATGCTCTCTCTGCTAACAACTATTTTGTCTTATGTCGATGTTCTGAACAACAATTAACAAAGATATTGTTAGCCAGGTTAAGTGCGGCCTGGTTCTTTGCAACGTCACCAACCATCCTCTGAGTATCAGTGAAGGCAACATAAGACAGTGTCGTTCTGTTGCATTGGTCATTGACAATGATATCCACTTGATTGTGTTGCCATACTGCAACGCATGAGTATGTGGTTCTACTACGTTGGGTGTTGAGATAAAATATGCTGAAATATAGATAAACATATAAATATGTATATACATATGTCTATATATACACATATGTATGATTTACATATGTATATGTATATGCTTATACACATATGTACATATATATATATACATGTATGTGTGTGTGTATACATACATATGTATATGTATATGTGTATATATAGACATATGTATATACATATTTATATGTTTATCTATATTTCAGCATATTTTATCTCAACACCCAACGTAGTAGAACCACATACTCATGCGTTGCAGTATGGCAACACAATCAAGTGGATATCATTGTCAATGACCAATGCAACAGAACGACACCGTCTTATGTTGCCTTCACTGATACTCAGAGGATGGTCGGTGACGCTGCAAAGAACCAAGCCGCAGTCAACCTGACTAACAGTATCTTTGGTAATTGTTGTTCTGAACATCGACATAAGGTGAATCCACACTTATATACAAGGTGAAATTACTGTGCGGACTTAATTCTAGTTCAAATTATCATAAGGGGGTGACATATACATGTATGTGTCACCCCCTTACATGTACATAGGTATCTTCTTTGCTTGTTAATTGTTTTTATCCAGGTTTTGGAACAGGAATTCACATGATATTTCAGTTTCTAAATTGGTTAGCAAATCAGGATTTAGAAACTCCAGAAACTAGAAATTCCTTAGCTCAGTTAATATTAGATACCTTCTTACAAGAAGACAGATTGTATATTAACACTCCACCAGAGTACAGATTGTCGACACTTATATACAAGGTGAAATTACTGTGCGGACTTAATTCTAGTTCAAATTATCATACATGTATGTATGAGTATGACCATCTTCGTGTGGTGACACATACATCATGATGACAGAATAGCACTTAGGAGGTCCTGGTGCTTCATAATAATTTTCAAAATCATGATGACAGATGTTTTGGGTAGATGTCAGAGTTTTTAAGACTCTAGAAGTGTTCCAGTCTTCATATAAAACTAAAATGGGAAAATTGGGAATTAATGACATATCTGTGACAATGTTGCTATCAACATCATCATCTATCACTGAACAAATATCACTGTCCTTATCAGGGTCATCCTGATCAATACTAACAACATCAAAATCTTGAGGTAAGTCTAATGAATGATAGATGGAAAATCTTTCTGTATTACCTCTCTTATTACGACATTCCCTAGCAAAATGGCATTCTTCTCCGTAAACATAACATCTACACTTCTTAGTTGGAGGTTTGTGCCTTTTAAATTTTCTAATATGGTTCTTTCTGGGTATACCATTTCTGTAATTGGTGGCTCTCCTAATTCTCTTCTTTTCCTTAGGGAAATATCCTGGTATATATACCTGTTTACAAAAGTTGTAATCCTTAACCTGTTTCGCTACCTCATTTTCTATAGATTTTTCTTGAGGTATTCCTTAGTGAATACTATTCTAGGTGCTATGCCCTGGGTTACTGTGGGATAAGTCTTATACCATTCATCCTTTATGATACTGTTAAAGGGTGGTGGCAATTTACTAAAATACTCATCACTCATGTTCTGGGTGAAAGCCTACCCAGATTTTGATGCTAAATTTACGAAAGCATCTGAATAGTTATCTATATCTTTCATGTTTTCAATGACAAGTCTTTCTATGTCCTATAAGGCTTATCCTGATTTGCTAACCAATTTAGAAACTGAACAATCATGTGAATTCCTGTTCCAAAACCTGGATAAAAACAGTTAACAAGCAAAGAAGATACCTATATACATGTAAGGGGGTGACACATACATGTATGTCTGCCCCCTTATGATAATTTGAACTAGAATTAAGTTGTTTTGCTACCATACATACATACATACATACATACATACATACATACATACATACATACATACATACGTACGTACGTACCTACGTACGTACGTACGTACGTACGTACGTACGTACCTACGTATGTATATGTATATATGTGTGTGTGTGATATTAATGGGACCAGCTCACTTATATGTGAGTGTGGCAGATAAAATATTTCTACAGCTAAAACAGAAACATTAAACCCATATACATATTTGTATATGTATATAAAATATGTATCTACATATGTGTATACATACATGTATGTATATGTATATTTGTGTGTGTGTGTCTACACATATACATATAAATATGTATATACATACATGTATGTATTTACATATGTATATGTATATGCTTATACACATATGTACATATGTATATACATGTATGTGTGTGTGTATACATACATATGTATATGTGTGTGTGTGTGTATACATACATATGTATATGTGTATGTGTATATATAGACATATGTATATACATATTTATATGTTTATCTATATTTCAGCATATTTTATCTCAACACCCAACGTAGTAGAACCACATACTCATGCGTTGCAGTATGGCAACACAATCAAGTGGATATCATTGTCAATGACCAATGCAACAGAACGACACCGTCTTATGTTGCCTTCACTGATACTCAGAGGATGGTCGGTGACGCTGCAAAGAACTAGGCCGCACTTAACCTGACTAATAGTATCTTTGGTAACTGTTGTTCTGAACATCGACATAAGACAAAATAGTTGTTAGCAGAGAGAGCATCAGGAGCAAGCCCAGTGTCCTCGCTGGCACATTGGCCCACACCGACTCGAGTCTGGCTCTAAAACCAATTGTAACATCTTGGCGGCTCGCTCTCGATATTGTCAACTTTGTAAATCTCAGCTCGTCTATGAGTTCTGGTATGTTCATGTTGAGTAGCTTTTTGTCAGTGCCAAGTTCACGGGAATGCCAAACTCGACTTTCTAGAATATTAGAATATATTTATTATAGGGAAAATGATATTGAGGTCCCAAGGATTGCAAAAAATAACAAAAAAGTCCTAAGTCAAATTCACATATCAACAAAGTTCCAAAGAAGTCTCTTGGGACTTTTTGGTTATTTCTTCATTTAAGGAAAATATAGGAAAATACTGTTTTAACAACAACAAATGTCATTTTTTACAACAACATTTGAAACGTGTAGGATTCTTCAAACTTAAGTATAATATTGTCATTATTTGCACAAAGAGCTTTTACAACAAGAAAAGTCATATTAACAATAACAAATGCCATTTTTTACAACAACATTTGAAACGTGTGAGATTCTTCAAATTTAAGTATAATATTGTAACTTTGCACAGAGAGATTTTACAACAAGAAAAGTCATATTAACTACAACAAATGTCATTTTTTACAACAACATTTGAAACGTGTAGGATGCTTCAAATTTAACTCTAATACTTATCACTCATGTTCTAGGTGAAAGTGTCCTCGCTGGCACATTGGCCCACACTGACTCGAGTCTGGCTCTAATACCAATTGTAACATCCCAGCGCCTTGCTCTCGATATTGTCCGCCTTGTAACTCTCAGCTCGTCTATGAGTTCTGGTATGTTCTTGATGAGTAGCTTTTTGTCAGCGCCAAGTTCACGGGAATACCAAACCTGATTTTCTGTTCGGAGTTCATCATTGGGTCGGACCGTGCGAGAGAGAGACGAGAGTAAGAAGATGAAAAATTAAGAAACTTTTTCAGGAAAGTGGAAGATGATAGTCAAAGAGTCTGATACTATACACTTGTTTGGTTTGTGAGAATGAGGTTTTTCTGGTGTTAACGAGAAATGACTTCAGGGAGCACCCCTACACCTATACTGACCTCATTTTTCATGGTAAGGATCTCCTATCTGAGTCTTGGATTGTATCTTTTACTAACGTCTCTACATACGCGAGAGCTTTTAAAGGTAAATCATATGACCAGTTCGATAATAGCTTATTCTGGAATTATTTAAATTTTTCTTACGTGATTATTTTTTCAATAATACATTATTATTATTTCAGTTATTTTCCCTAATAATTTTCGGTAATTTATTCTCTTTTATCATGTTTTTTTTTAAAAAAAATGATTTAAAATGATAAAATTAGCTATGAGAAGTAAAGTAGAGAATTATTAGCTAAATGATAATTTAATTAGCTTTAAAAATAAAACATGAATAAGCTATTGACCTAATCTAAAATTTTAAAATATGATTAAAATGACTTGATTGCACTACCTTGGTCTCCTCTTTCCTCTCTCATTTAAAAAGAGTTTTATTGTTCTATAATTAAATTTTTTAATAAGTGTGTGTTTATATATTAACATTAATATTAATAAAGTATAATATAATTTGTGTAAATAGGAATTTTTGTGTTATGAGAGAATCATAAAGAATAATTCAAGCTGGAAAAAAAAAAAGCTTAACTCCAATATCAACTAATATAGCTTCATTTTCTTCTCTACGAAAAAATTCAAGTCAAAAATAAAATTTCCTATCCTCAATATTCAACTAAATATCATTTAATTGTTTTTAGGGTTATACTTTTCTCTTATGGCTTAAATTATTCTTGATGATCGTTACAAATTTTCTTTGATCTACGTTAATCATATTCTATACACATACTTATTGAAAAACTAATTATATAACAATAAAATCCTTTTAAGAGGAGAGATGAGACAAGGAGAGGGAAATAAAGTTATTTCACTTACGTTTTGAAATTCTAAATTGGGTTTATGACTTGACTAAGGATTTATTGAATTTATTAACTTGATTTATAATTTTTCTATTTCAGACAGCTTTATATGGAATTTTCCTAAATATAAAGTAGACCTTTATTATTTGAACAAACATGTTGAACATACGTTTTTATTTTTTATTATAATTTTTTCTAACGTGATTATTATTTCAATTTGTTTCCCTAATAATTTTCCTAATTTATTTTATTTTCTTCGGTTGCTTTAACAAAAAAAAATGATAACAAAGGAAAAAAAATGAAAAAATAAAAATAAAAGAGAAATCGCACCGCATGATGTGTCCGTACCGCATGCGGTGTAATAATGAATTCCAGTAATATAATTTACACACGGATTATTCATTTTTTATTTTTTATTTTAATCTTTTCTTACGTGATTATTTTTTCAATTATACATTATTATTTCAGTTATTTTCCCTAATACTTTTCGGTAATTTATTCTCTTTTATCATATTTTTTTAAAAAAAAATGATTTAAAATGATAAAATTAGCTATGAGAAGTAAAGGAGAGAATTATTAGCTAAATGATAATTTAATTAGCCTTAAAAATAAAACATGAATAAGCTATTGACCTAATCTAAAATATGATTAAAATGACTTGATTGCACTACCATAGTCTCATCTTTCTTCTCTCATTTCTAATAATAATAAAAAATTCATTGAAATTGTGGGGGTTGGGGTTCGAAATTGGGTTTATGACTTGATTAAGGATTTATTGAATTTATTAAATTGATTTATAATTTTTCTATTTCGGTTCTAACGTGATTATTATTTCAATTTGTTTCTAATAATTTTCCTAATTTATTTTATTTTCTTCTGTTGCTTTAACAAAAAAATGATAACAAAGGAAAAAATAAAAATAAAAGAGAAATCGCACCGCATGTTGTGTCCGAAGTGCTGCGGTTATGAACCACATGTGTCCGTACCGCATGTGCTGTAATAATGAATTCCAGTAATATAATTTACACACGGATTATTCTTTTTATTTTTATTTTAATTTTTCTTCGAACCCGCAACCCCCACACCAGTTGGGTCACTTGATTCCTTTAATGTACATATACATTAACAAATATATATATTCTTCTTAATATTTTTTCAATGGTACTTACAAATCCTGAAACGAGAATTACCATTCCACAAACGGAATTTACAATGTTTTCTACAGGGATCCCATTTTTTTACTTTTTGATGCATGTGAGTGAAAACCAAGATCCAAATGAAGGGGAAAAAATTGCATTAATGGAAAACATAGCATAAACTATCCATGGTTGGCGTGAACTTAAGTAACTCAAAACGAAAAATATTGATTCTATACCAATCCATATAAATTTGACATGATTTTCGTTGTTGAACAAAAAATCTAGCATTAATGAATCAGTCAAAGGTGGAAGGTATTTTTTTCCTTAAAGCATATGTATCCTCCTCTCTCGAACCGAAATTCAAACCTTAGTTTGTGTTCATCACGTTGTGATTTTGGTAGACCCAACACCGTGAGGAGGTGGAAGGTATTGAAAACAAACAAGAACGGAAAGCGCAACAATAATGGATACAAGGTACTAACCAAACAGCCTTGGAAAGCAGCCTGAATCTTGATGGCAGCCCATTCCTCACGAGTCCTGATGCTCCCAGGGAACATGCCACTAGCTACTTGTTTTTAGGGTCAACTGCGGCCTGGTACTTTGCAGCGTCATCGACCATCCTCTGAGTATCAGTGAAGGCAACATAAGACGGTGTCGTTCTGTTGCATTGGTCATTGACAATGATATCCACTTGATTGTGTTGTCATATTTCAACGCATGAGTATGTGGTTCTACTATGTTGGGTGTTGAGATAAAATATGCTGAAATATAGATAAACATATAAATATGTATATACATATGTCTATATATACACATATGTATGATTTACATATGTATATGTATATGCTTATACACATATGTACATATGTATATACATGTATGTGTGTGTATACATACAGATGTATATGTGTATGTGTATATATAGACATATGTATATACATATTTATATGAATGAGGTTTTTCTAGTGTTAACAAGAAATGACTTCAGGGAGCACCCCTACACCTACTGTAAAATGACTTCACTTAATAATAATATGATTTTAATGAAGACATATTGTATATTAACACTCCACTGGAGTACAAATTGTCCACACTTATATACAAGGTGAAATTACTGTGCGGACTTAATTCTAGTTCAAATTATCATACATGTATGTATGAGTATGACCATCTTCGTGTGGTGACACATACATCATGATGACATAATAGCACTTAGGAGGTCCTGGTGCTTCAAAATAATTTTCAAAATCATGATGACAAATGTTTTGGGTAGATGTTAGAGTTTTTAAGACTCTAGAAGTGTTCCAGTCTTCAGATAAAACTAAAATGGGAAAATTGGGAATTAATGACATATCAATGACTGCATCTGATGCTGAAGACAGAATTACTCTCTTTTATTTTTTATTTTAATTTTTTCTTTCGTGATTATTTTTTCAATCATACATTATTATTATTTCAGTTATTTTCCCTAATAATTTTCGGTAATTTATTCTCTTTTATCATGTTTTTTTTTTTTAAATGATTTTTTTTGAATTACAAGGCGGCAGACACTAATGGCCTGAATTACAAGGAGCGGGATTGAACCCATGACCTCCCACTAGTTGGGGAGTACCCATACCACTAGGCTACAAGGCCTTTGGTTTTTTTTTAAATGATTTAAAATGATAAAATTAGCTATGAGAAGTAAAGTAGAGAAGTATTAGCTAAATGATAATTTAATTAGCCTTAAAAATAAAACATGAATAAGCTATTGACCTAATCTAAAGTATGATTAAAATGACTTGATTTCACTACCTTAGTCTCATCTTTCTTCTCTCATTTAAAAATAGTTTTATTGTTCTATAATTAAATTTTTCAATAAGTGTGTGTTTATATATTAACATTAATATTAATAAAGTAAAATAGGATTTGCGTAAATAGGATTTTTTGTTCTAAAAAAAAATTTATTCATTGATATTGTGGGAGTTAGGGTTCGAACCCGCAACCCCCACACCAGTTGGACCACTTAATTCCTTTAATGTACATATACATTAACAAATATATATATATATATATATATATATATATATATATATATATATATATATATTCTTCTTAATATTTTTTCAATGGTATTTATAAATCCTGAAATGAGAATTAACATTCCACAAACGGAATTTATAATGTTTTCTACAGGGATCCCTTTTTTTATTTTGATGCATGTGAGTGAAAACAAAAAAAATATACTATTACAAATCTTGAAACGAGAATTATCATCTACTTAACACCTTTTGTAAGAAATTATACATATATTCGCCTACAAACATCATCTGTGTTAGAAAAGAGTGGTGAGGTGAGAATAGTCGGTGAGGTGACTTCGAATGATTGAGGTGACTTGGGTTAGAACTTAGAGGTTAATTAATATTGGCAGAGGCACCGCATGCTGCCCAGGAACCGCATGCGGTGTACATAGGGAAAAAAAAAAAAAAACACACGTGCCAGAGAAAAACATACAAAAAAAAAAAAATTATCAAACAAATTCCAAGAAAGCTACTGATCAAAGTAAAATCACACTTACAACAAGTATAAGAACATTCTGTAGTGGTCTTCATGTGCAACTCACTCAGATTCCAAAGTTCCTGAAGACTGCGTTTTTTAGCAGTTTTGTCCACCTTGCATACACAGCCAAGCTGGACTATGGCATTAAATTCCAATGGCCCTTTTGTTTCATATATTCCCTGACCAAAAATTGTATCCTTCAACTTTAAATCAATATAATTTTATCAATCATAAATAATTGGCACAATAGCTATAAACTAGCTAAGTAAAAGAATGGTTGCACCAAGTCATTAATAGCCTCTTCATTCATAACATGGCAGACATTATCATAATTACTTTGCTTTTTAGAGAGTTCATGCCTGTTCATGCTATTAAAGACATCCACTAATTTTCGTTGGCGAAATTTGTCCTGCTTCTCCTGAACCTTTTTGTGCAACCAATCAGGATGAACCACCCTAGGGACACGATTTGCAACCTAAAGGAAAACAACTCCCTTTCAGCCAAAAGAAAAAACTAACAAAGAATTTTATATTAGAACATGCCAAAGTAAGATTTTGACAAACCTTATGCATTGCAGTAGGAATGGTGATAATTTTTTGAATTGCAGAGCTCAGTCGTTGCCTATAATAGGACCAATTAACTATGGATCGGATGCCAACATCAGCTGAGACCTTGCACCATTTTCGGACATAGAACTTCATTACCTCTGCAAATCATGGGCACGTACCTCACTTAGAATGTTCAAAAGAGTTTGTTACCCAAAAATACAAGCAAAATTTACCAAAGATCGGTTTCAAATATTGCCACAGAACAAAGACGTGCGCTTACAGTGTTCCCTGCTCGACAAATCTTTTTAGACAGTAATCACTGAGCAATAAACAAGCCGATAAAAATTTGAAGGTGAAAATGCAATCATGAAGAAAAATAAATGAAGCAACAATAAAGAGGACCATCATGTTTCACCCGTATTTAAATTGTCCAACCATAATATGCAAAAACTTCAAATGTGTCAAAATCCAACAGATTTCTTTCAAAAGATTAACAACTCCTGCAAGTTTAAATAATCAAAAGGATAAAATAAAAGGAATAACCATTATCAATCAATAGAACTTGTAGAATGTTATTCCAACTAAGGAATGAAGTTAACCACTTTTGCAAATCAACCAGATATTTTTCCACATGCAATACATGGGAGACATGATAAAAAGTTTCACAAACCATACACAATTTTTTTTACATTCAAATCCTATAAAGTATGTAATGAAATAATATAAGAATAAAAACAAAGTTGCACAAAGTCTCATAATTTGGATAAAGTCAAAAGAAAAAAAAAAAAGGTTAGATGGAGCCCAAAAGAAGTTCAACAAATTATGACTTTCCAATAGTGTGAGTCTCAGCATATTTTAAATCTTATATTGATGTCAACTTGAAGAACAAATCCTCCAGATCAAGAAACACTATATGTTCATTAACTGTTGGTAAAATAATGCTATTTATATAGTCAGAGTAGAAAAAAAATAAAAGAAATTGTTTGGAGTCATTATAATCGTCTAGCAGATTTATTTTATTTTTCCTACTTAGTAGAAATCAATTGTTATAACAGAAGTGAAATGGTTACCAACTTACATCACGCATTTTTAACCTATGATGAGCATCCCTTCTTTCCACAAATGGCCAATCAAAGAAATCACCGTTATATGTAACATATATACTTGGTTTCACCTCTTGCATATGAGAAAACCACAATCTAAGAAGTTCCACCAGCAAGTAATCCCAAATTCTTAGCAAAATGACAACAAACCTAAATAAATCAGGAATCATCATAACGAAACAACCTAAGGGAATAGATTTTCATCAGATAAGTAATACATCTCTTTGTGTGTATATATATAGAAGAAACTCAAAATGCAATGAGCAAGCAAAATCTCTATTTGAGAACTGATTTCGTGAGATGTAACTCAAAATCTCTATTTGAGAACTGATTTCGTCGAGCAGATTAGTTAGATACAAAGGGCGTATAAAATGTGATACTGGAAGAGGAACAGAAAAGCAAATATACTATTCATCTAAGAGTAGTTAAAATTAGGGTTGTCCAAAAAACCCGAGGTCCGGTTGGTCTGGCCCAGTCTGGTCCGACCCGACCCGGTCTAAGGCAAGAAAAAAAAATGGTCTGAGACAATTTGACCAGACCGGACCAAATTGCTCGGGTTGGACTAGACTTCGGTCCAGGGGCTTAGACCCCCTGGACCGGTCTGGTCTGACCCGAGGTCCTTTTTTTTTTGTAAATCACCACTATATTAAGCCACTTACTGAAGTCTGGACATCTTAATTTGCTTTTTAATTTATAAGAATCACTTTTTATTATTTTAAGAAGTCAGGTGAAATAAGAGCGAAAATATTGCATCCCAAAAAAGCAAAAAAAAAAAAACTGAAAAAAAAAAATTAGATTTTTTTTTTAAAAAAAAGCGCAAATGTGATATATGTTGCTCTAACTTGTCAGAAGGTGAAAATAGAACATCAGCGACCAGCAGAACTTCTACAAGGAATAGAAATTCCTGAATGGAAATGAGAGAGTGCCACTATGGATTTAGTAGTAAGATTGCCAAGATCAGGAATTATGATGCAATCTGGGTGATTGTCAACCATCTAACTAAGTCGGCACACTTTATTCCCATCAATGCTAATTATTCTCCTGAGAAATTGGCAGAAATCTATGTAAAAGAGATTGTACGGATCCATGGTATATGTGTGTGTGTGTGTGTGTGTGTGTGTGAAGTCAACAAATCCATCTGAACCTAGGGTTCTCTATATGCCTTTGCCTTGGTAAGGCTAAAGCCTGGTTAGGTAAAACTTTGAATTGTAACCCATGATGATATCCCAAAGAGTATTATCTCTGATAGAGATCCTCGACTTACTTCTCAATTCTGGAAAGCTTTACATGATGCTTTGGTTACAAAATTGAGATTTGACCTATGATCTTCAGACGGATTTCAAGGGGAGTTGGGATCGTTACCGGAACTTGCTGTCGTATGGATCCTCTCGACTTACTTCTCAATTCTGGAAAGCATTGAGATTTAGTACATTCAAATGGTTGATGAAAAAATTGAAAAAAAAAACTATACAAACGGATGATATCTTCAAATGGATTTCAAGGAGAGTTGGGATCGTTACCTTTCACTTGCTGAATTTGCTTATAATAATAGCTATTATGCGAGCATTCAAATGGCTCCATATGAAGCATTATATGGAAGTATCAATCACCCTTATGTTGGACGGAGTTATCCGCAAGAAAGCTGTAGTGCTGATCTTGTTGATCAAACTTCATAGCAAATTAAGCTAATCTAGAAGAGGCTCCTGATAGCAATAAGTAGACATAAGAGCTAAGCTGCAGAAAGAATGAGACCTCTCGAGTTTGAAGTTGGAGATCATGTGTTTCTAAAAGTATCTCCAGTTACAAGAATTAGTAGAGCGATTAAGAGAAAGAAATTAAGTCCCTGTACATTGGTCCGTTTGAAATTTTAGCGAGACTCCATGATATTTTTTCATGTCTCTCAATTAAAGAAATATCGACCAGATCATATGAGGGCCCAAGCGAATCATTGATCATAAAAAGAAACGGCTCAGGCATAGAAGTATTTCGTTTGTGAAATTGGTCAAGAAAGGATAATCTCCTAGGAAAGCGACTTGGAAAGCAGAAAAGGACATGAAAACTCATTATATCACGAATTTCCTATATTAAAATTTCCTATATTAAATATTTGATTTTCCTAGCACTTAAATTTTCCTGGTTAAATGAGAATTTTAGAAACCTTGTGACCATGAATTAGTTGTTGAATAAAATTGATAATTTTTAATCTCCTAATTTAATGCTAATTTCGGACAAGAAGAATAAAGGAGAAAGTTAAGGTGTAAAAATGCACATGTGCAAATGAGCGCTCAATGCTAAGTGTTTTTTTTATGAGCAAAAAGTGCACATGTGGTTACAAATTAGGTGCAAAAATATTGTTTGACCGTTATGTTTGACTTTGACCGTTAAGTTTGACTTTTTTACTGACTAGACGATGACGTGACTTTTAAAGGTGCAAAAATACACATGTGGTTTGACAAAACAAGCGTCCAACACCAAGTTCTTTTTCTAAATTTAATAATGGGTTAAGGTGCAAAAATACACATGTGCTTTAGTCAGAGGAGCACCCAGTGCAGGTGCTTTTTTGAGGTGCAAAATGTTGGAAATTATGCCCTAGGGGCAAGTCATTGTACTTATCAACGATCCCCATATGAATTGGGTAGTCGCAATGTCTTGTCAGAGGCCACTTGCGACTTGTGTGCTAGTACAGTATTAGCCCGCTGCCAATCTCATGTGGGCCTGCAGGGTCGCACACAAGAATGGCCCAACACGAGCAAGAGTGTCCAGATTCATTGAATCTTAATGTGTTTAAGATTTAATGAATACTTATTTAATCTAGGATGTGTGTGTATATATATATATATATATATATATATGCATATAAAAATATATTAAATTCGAAAATAATAATGATATTATTTATTGACAATAATATTATTATATATAGTATTTAATTTATTTGATAAATTAAATAACTATAATAAATTGAGATATTATATCTCAGATTTAATTTTCGAATAAAGATATTGCATATCGATTTTAATTTGAACCGAGATATCGGATCTCATTTTAAATTAAATATAACGATATCATATCTTGATTTAATATTAATTAAATTGAAATTAATATAATAATATTATTTAATAAAGATTATAATATTATTATATATAATATTTGTTTGTATTTAATTTATTTGATAAATTAAATATCTAAAACAAATAGAGATATTGTATCTCGATTTAATTTTCGAATAAAGATATTGATATTTTATTTAATTTAAATTGAGATATAGTATTTCAGATTTAATTAAATAGATAGATATCATATATTGGATTTAATTTATAGAGATAAATTAAATCAGAAGGCTTTTAATTCGAATTAAATAAATAGATTAAATTAGATCTATAAGATAGATTTAATTAATATATTTTTTAATCCAGATTCAAAATTTGTTTTGAATATAATACGCCTACTAGGTTTAGAAACCTACGGTACATTTTGTCGAGCGTATTAGAAAGCCGCGAGAAACCCTAGATAGAAAATAGAGAGACACACAGTTCAGAGGCGCTAGCACGCCTCCGTTCGTGTTTCTGAAGGCTATTCGTGTGGATACCGGTAGAGGAAGGCGATTCTGAAGAGTCGGCTTCCGCCGATCGAGAAGGTAGCCCACCGCTTAAAGCGTTTGGCAAAGGTACGATTCGGAAACCCTAAACCTTGATTTAAACGCCGTTGAGCGATCCGCCTAAGGGATTCGTAAAAGTTTTACTCCGCCGCGTGTACGGATTCCAACAAAGGCATCGAGCCAACTCAACGTGCGTTTAAATTAGGTTTTATACGTGTGTTTATGTATGAGATACATGTATGGTTAAAACCGAATACGTAATGTGTTTAAATTCAAAACTCGCGTTAGGGTTTCTACCGGTTCCAAGTCAGACTGTGTGGTTGATTCGCGTGGATCTGAAACGTTCAGATCCGATGTCGATCAGTTCGTTAGGGTTTGAATTTTTCGAAAAAAAAAATCACGTCTTTTTTTTTTTGAGAAATTATTTTCGAAAATAATATTTTATTTTGAAATTTCTAACGAGACCGTCGTAGGGATCCCGGCTGATTGTCAGTAGCGCGAGAATTTAAATGATGATATTATATTATATATTGTATATAATATAATGTAAATTACAGAATTTAAATCATGATATTATATTATATATAGTATATAATATAATATAAATTAGAGAATCTAAATCATGATATTATATTGTATTTATAATATAATATAAATTAGAGAATTAAATCATGATATTATATTATATATAGTATATAATATAATTTAAATTAGAGAATTTAAATCATGATATTATATTATATTTATAATATAAATTAGAAAATTTAAATCATGATAAGATTAATCATAATATTTTATTTCATAATTGTATGACTTAATATATGTTGTGATTTACCTTTCAAAAGTTGTTTGGGTATGGTGAACAACATGGCTCTAGAGTTTTACAATTGTTGTAAATTTTAAATATGGCTCGCGAGCCATGCCTCTTTCTTTAAATACTCCCGATGTACTTCTTTTGTTTTAGAGAAGTCCTCTCATTGGCTTGAGAGGATTTTAGGTTAAGGTTGAGCCATGTTGTGTCACAATTTTAATTATGTCTTGATTTGATGATTGCATGATTAATTTAGAATTTTTAATTATGGTTTGATTATCACTCATAATTAATTTAGAATTTTAATTATGTTTTGATTAGATCACTCATAATTAATTTAGAATTTTTAATTATAGTTTGATTAGATCACTCATAATTAATTTAGAATTTTAATTATGTTTTGATTAGATCACTCATAATTAATTTAGAATTTTAATTATGATTTGATTAGATCACTCATAATCAATTTAGAGTTTTAATTATGTTTTGACTAGATCACTCATAATTAATTTAGATATTATATGAGATACAATAGTGATTGCATTCATATAAGTATAATTAATAGGATTAATCTAATTATACCCTCTAAATAAAATCTTAAGTCATAATGCCACCAATAAATGAATACTTGTCAAAACCTAGATCGCCCATTTGTATGTTCCATCAAAGTGGATGCATCTGAGTTATCTTGGTGAGACAAGAGTGAGTAATGGTGATACTCAATATTCATTATTGTCCGACTTAATTGAGATTATCAAAACGGTTTTGGATCTCAAGGCATTAGATGGGATTAAACATGCCACGTCATATGATGATTGAATCCCATAAAGATCTAAGAGTTACATATGATGTAATTGGCAAGGGGTTTGCCTACCTAAATAACTTAAATTTAAGCGTCCTGCCAAAGCGGACTTAATTTTAAGCCAAATATGGATCTTAGCCCACTAATTATAATGAGGGTTGTTAATTCAAATGGGAGGTTATTACTTAAACTTTGCATACCTTTAGTTGTAGAATCATGTAGTCTAGTAATACTTCAACACCATCAATGCGATCAGTCCTTGAGAAGGACGAACTCGATGAGACAAACTCTCTTGACATGTTTGGGACTTAAGCGTTGATCCTAAACACGAAAGAAAAGAGTATCTCATCAATCAACCCATTCTTGACGAGCCTTCAACCGCTGATCTAAGAGCTCGATCGATGCTTATACGAAGCATAAAGATGACTCGTGGATGCAGGATGCTCGATGCTTGCCACTATGCTTCTAGACCTCAATAAAGATCTAGAACATGTGGAGTCTTTTGAGATGATTGTTCATCCTACGGAAATGTTCCAAGAATGTGCAAGGCTTGAGAGGCTTGGATCCCCATGTCCTACGAGTTAGCTACAGATGTGATCTTGAACTCACTCCCAAGAAGTTATGATAACTTTGTCATGGATTACAACATGAACAACATGGAGGAATCAATCTCTGAACTGCATGGGATGCTCAAATCGCTAAGCTGAGCCTTATAGAGGCCCAGTTCTGTTTTGTCCGTTCAAAAAGGAAGGGGTATGAAACCGAAAGCCAAGAAGGCAAAACCTCCGAAGGATAGAGTCTGTTCTTTTACAATGAACTTGGTCATTTGAAAGGAATTGCAAACTCTACCTCGAAGATCTGGAGAAGGACAAGAAGGATAGCGGGGCTGTCGCTTCAAGTATCTATGTCATAGATATTCACTTTTCTACTTCCTCAACATGGGTATTGGATACTACATGTGGATCTCACATTTGAATAAATGCAAGGGTCTCAAGGACAGTAGAAAATTGAATAGACGAATCTATGACATAACTACTAAGAGGATCAAGTCAAATGATTTGAATCCGACCTATCTATGGCATTGTCGTCTAGGCCATATAAATGAGAAACGCATTTCGAAACTCCATAAAGATGGATTTCTTAACTCATTTGATTTTGAATCAATTGATACATGCGAGTCTTGTTTATTGGGAAAGATGACAAATGCACCTTTTACTGGACACAGTGAGAGAGCCACCGATTTATTGGGCCTCATACATACTGATGTGTATGGACCAATGAATACATCTCGCGAGGGGGTCATTTGTACTTCATTACATTTATAGACGATTTCGTAAGATATGGATATATCTATTTAATGAAACATAAGTCGGAATCTTTTGAAATGTTCAAAATATTCCAAAATGAAGTGCAAAATCAACTTGGCAAAACAATTAAGACACTGCGATCAGATCGGGGTGGTGAATATTTGAGCCAAGAGTTCATTGACCATCTTAGGAGTTGTGGGATCGTCTCGCAACTTACTCCTCCAGAACACCTCAATGGAATGGTGTTTCTGAGCGGGGGAATCGAACTCTATTAGATATGGTTCGATCTATGATGAGTCAAACAGATCTTCCACCTTCCTTTGGGGCCATGCCCTAGAAACATTGCGTTCACACTAAATCGTGTTCCGTCAAAGGCGCTTGAAAAGACACCATATGAGATATGGACTCGGAAGAAACCCGGTTTGTCATTTCTTAAAATTTGGGGATGTGAGGTTTATGTCAAACATCAAGCCTCGATAAATTATCATCCGAGATCCTCAAAATGCCTTTTTGTGGGGTATCCTAAGGAAACTAAAGGATACTATGTCTACAATCCCACCGATCACAAAGTGTTTGTTATTCGAAATGGTGTCTTTTCGGAAAAGGAGTTTATCTCTAAAAGAACCAAAGGAGTAAGGTGAACCTCGAAGAAGTTCGAGAGTCACAGGACAATGTAGAACCATAGATGGAAACCGGAGAAGACTCACAACAAGTTGTTGAGCCTGCTCACGTAACACAAGACCCACGGAGGTCCGATAGAACACGGCTACAGCCTTAGAGATATGGATTTCTGATTACTGGAAGCCGTGATGTTTTGCTCATTGAGCACAATGAGCCAACTACCTATCGCGAGGCCATGGTGGGACCCAACTCCGAAAGATGGCTTAGTGCCATGAAGTCTGAAATGCAATCCATGTACGACAATGAGGTATGGGCCTTAGTTGATCCACCTGAAGGTGTAAAAAACCGTGGGGTGCAAGTGGGTTTTCAAAGAGAAAACTGACATGGATGACAAAGTAAATATCTTCAAGGCACGACTGGTTGCAAAAGGATTCACTCAAACTTATGGTGTGGACTATGATAAATCCTTTTCCCCAGTTGCAATGGCCAAATCAATCAGAATCCTTCTTGCCACTGCATCATATTATGACTATGAATTATGGCAGATGGACGTCAAAACAGCCTTCCTCAACGGAAAGTTCCTTGAGGATGTGTACATGACACAACCTAAGGGTTTTGTGCGTCCAGAGGACTCGTAAAGTTTGCAAGCTTCAAAGATCCATTTATGGTTTGAAGCAAGCATCTCAGAGCTGGAATCATCGTTCTGATGAAGTAGTCAAAGAGTTTGGATTCATTCAAAACATAGATGAACCTTGTGTTTACAATAAGGTTAGTGGGAGCACAGTTGTATTTCTAGTGCCTTATGTTGATGACATCCTACTCATTGGGAATGACATTCCTACCTTGCAGAGTGTCAAGTCTTGGTTAGGAAAGTCTTTCTCAATGAAAGATTTAGGCGAAGCCACTTACATCCTTGGGATTAGGATCTATAGAGATAGATCTAAGAGGCTGATAGGCCTAAGTCAGAGCACATACATAGACAAGATACTGCATAGATTCAGTATGCAGGATTCTAAAAGGGGATACATGCCCATGTCTCATGGCATCCATCTCAGTAAGGATCTGTGTCCTAGTACACAGGATCAAAGAGACCGCATGAGTAAGATTCCATATGCCTCCGCCATTGGATCTATCATGTATGCCATGTTATGTACTCGACCAGATGTGTCATTTGCCTTGAGTATGACCAGCAGATATCAACAAGATCCCGGTGAGGTCATCGGACTCTTGTCAAGAATATCTTTAAGTACTTAAGAAGGACTAAGGACTTATTCTTGGTATATGGTGGCTTGGAAGATGAGCTCGTGTGACTAGTTACACGATGCGAGTTTCCAAACTGACCAAGATGATTCAAGATCGCAATCGTGGATATGTATTCTGTTGAATGGTGGTACGGTGAGCTGGAAGAGCTCTAAGCAGAGCACTGTAGGTGATTCTGCAACAGAAGCTGAGTATATAGCAAAGATCGATGCACCGAGGAGGCCTTTTGGATTAGTAAGTTCATTAATGAACTAGGGTAGTTCCTACCATCTCAAATCCAATAGACTTGTTCTCGTGACAATAGCGGCGCTATTCCGTAGACCAAGGAGCCTAGGTCACATCAAAGGACCAACCATATACTCAAGCGATTTCATCCTATCAGAGAAATCAATGATAGAGGTGATACAAAAAGGGATTATTATGCAAAGTACCAGGAGAAAGCAAGTCATTGTACTTTAGACGATTTTATTATTTAATAAAGTATTCTCCTTTTGTTATCTTTTAATTTGCATGTTTATATTGATAACTGTATCCCTGGATATATCTAATAGATTATCCTAAATGTCCCTGGTCGGTCATCTCCGCGGGGGAATGTGAGTGGTCAAGATGGGATTTGTCCCTCACATTTGTAGAGAGATAATACCGGGCCCTCGATGAGTGAGTCGAGAAATGTATGGCCATACTACGATGGAAAGGAGTTTCCATCTCAATTGTTAGACTACTCAAGAATCGAGAAAGTAATGGTCAAGAACAGAAGTTGACATTTTCCATGCCTCATCCTTGACCAAATTATCGCGTGACAAAAGGGACGTGACATGGTTGTACGATAGGTTATATCACATAAACAATGACGTTGATCCTCTTACTAAGCCGCTTGCACAAGTAAAACATGAGCATCATGTTAGGGCAATGGGAATTAAGGTAATTAATGATTGCACCTAGTGCAAGTGGGAGTCTGTTGGAAATTATGCCCTAGGGGCAAGTCATTGTACTTATCAACGATCCCCATATGAATTGGGTAGTCGCAATGTCTTGCTAGAGGCCACTTGCGACTTGTGTGCTAGTACAGTATTAGCCCGCTGCCAATCTCATGTGGGCCTGCAGGGTCGCACACAAGAATGGCCCAACACGAGCAAGAGTGTCCAGATTCATTGAATCTTAATGTGTTTAAGATTTAATGAATACTTATTTAATCTAGGATGTGTGTGTGTATATATATATATATGCATATATAAATATATTAAATTCGAAAATAATAATGATATTATTTATTGACAATAATATTATTATATATAGTATTTAATTTATTTGATAAATTAAATAACTATAATAAATTGAGATATTATATCTCAGATTTAATTTTCGAATAAAGATATTGCATATCGATTTTAATTTGAACCGAGATATCGGATCTCATTTTAAATTAAATATAACGATATCATATCTTGATTTAATATTAATTAAATTCGAAATTAATATAATAATATTATTTAATAAAGATTATAATATTATTATATATAATATTTGTTTGTATTTAATTTATTTGATAAATTAAATATCTAAAACAAATAGAGATATTGTATCTCAGATTTAATTTTCGAATAAAGATATCGATATTTTATTTAATTTAAATTGAGATATAGTATTTCGATTTAATTAAATAGATAGATATCATATATTGGATTTAATTTATAGAGATAAATTAAATCGTAGAAGGCTTTAATTCGAATTAAATAAATAGATTAAATTAGATCTATAAGATAGATTTAATTAATATATTTTTAATCCAGATTCAAAATTTGTTTTGAATATAATACGCCTACTAGGTTTAGAAAAACCTACGGTACATTTTGTCGAGCGTATTAGAAAGCCGCGAGAAACCCTAGATAGAAAATAGAGAGACACACAGTTCAAAGGCGCTAGCACGCTTCCGTTCGTGTTTCTGAAGGCTGTTCGTGTGGATACCGGTAGGAAGGCGATTCTAAAGAGTCGGCCTCGCCGATCGAGAAGGTAGCCCACCAGTTTAAAGCGTTTGGCAAAGGTACGATTCGGAAACCCTAAACCTTGATTTAAACGCCGTTGAGCGATCCGCCTAAGGGATTCGTAAAAGTTTTACTCCGCTGCGTGTACGGATTCCAACACAAAAGTGGTTACAAATTATGTGCAAAAATACCGTTTGACCGTTAAGTTTGACTTTTTTTGCTGACTGAACAGACGTGGCATTTTCAAAGGTACAAAAATACACATGTGGTTTGTCAAAAAGAGCGTCCAACACCAATTTTTTTTAATTTAACAATTTTACTTCAATTAAAGGAAAATTATTATTTCTCATTTTGGAAACGGGTAAAAACAGTAATAATTTTATTTCCATTTTTTTTTAATATGTTTGAGTAGTCTAAGCACATTGACTATTATTTTTTCCCACAAAGAAACTAATTATATTGAAATCAACATAAATTTAAAATGTCTCAAAGGCAAAAAGGAAAACAACCAATAAAATGAAAATACACAATAAATTCTAGACATAAAAATTAGAACTACAAATTAATACATTTACTGGTATTACAATAAAAAAAAATATATGTAATTTTAGATTCTGAATATTGTAATTTTATATAGACCTTGGTAGAGGTGTGCCTTGAAGCAAGGTAAAGGTGACAAACATCATATTTTTATGATAGTCTCTTTTGATCAATAGGTGACAAATATCTATATGCAGCTTAATATTTTTATGATAGTCTCTTTTGTGCACATCATATTATTTTCTATTTTTTTTAAAAAAAAAAAACTTCGTGACTTTTTGACTGAAAATCATTTTAAAGTTGAAGTAACTTTTTATAATTTATAAAATATTGACTTTTCTTCATATTTAAATCTTTTGAAAGTGAACTTTTCAGTATATAATAAAGACATGTTTCTATAAAACTACTTTTTTACTACCCAAACATAAATTACATCACATTAATTAAAACTTACCCCAACTTTGGTTTGCAAAATTCAATTGAGATAATGACATACATGATTTTTTTTTTTACCTCAATATTGGCATATATGAATATGTTATATTATATTGATTTTAAGGGGAAGAAAGGAGGGGAAATTTTTATGGGTTGGATTTAAGAAAATTTGAGATGTGGTTACAAAATTTTAATATAGAGATTATGTGAGATTAAACAGTAAAAAAATAATTAAAAACTTTTTACCAAACAAGCCAAGATATTATGCATTTAATTTCAGTATTAAGATAAGACTAAATTATGTAAAATCCCCTAAACTTTTAGATCAATTGCATATAGTGTAACATCATAATTTTTATATTAGGATTTATTAGGGAAGAATTAATTATGATAAATAGATTTATCATGTAGTTAATAAAATAAAAAGGTGCTTATTTTTAAGAGCGAGGGAAATTATAAATTGATGGAAAAAAGCATTGGAAATTTAAAACAAACAAAAAAATGAAAATGAAAAAAACAATTAACAACTAAGGGGGCACATGGCCCCTTCCGTTATTCATGGGGAAGGGTAATATATACCCCGACCCACTACTCCCCTGTTGCTACAGTAGCAACAGTGGAAATTTCAAAGGCAGATAGAGCTAGGAAATAGAGTCGATCTCTGAAGTGTCAAGTCTAAAAGAGTTGACCCTTTATAAGTCTAGGATAAGAAAAACTTATGTTTTTCTAGGCCTAGCCCATAAGCATATGGGTCAGGGCCAGCCTTGCAGGACTAAAAGCTATTTTTTTTAGCAAAAAAAAAAAGCTATGTTTCAAATTTAGCTATTTTTCTTGTGTTTTGTTTTCATAAAAATGTAATTAGTAAATTATAACAATTAAAGTTATAATTGGAGCCTAAAAAGAAGAAATGCAAATTAAAATTTGTATAGATGAATTTTTTTCCAAAAAAATATAGTTTGTATACAAAAAAAAAAAAAACCATAATAGAACAATATACACGAACAATAATGCAAATGATAAACTAGAACAACCAAAAGGAAGAAATGCAAAAGATAATTTGCAAGAAAGCATGGTGAGTAGAAATTATCAAAACTAATTGGAGCTTACAGATTATATTTTATAGGAAGAAGTCCAAATCAACAAATATAGCAAAAAACATATCAACACTACAAATCATTCGAACATCATTCGAACAATGCGACAATGCAAGACAGGGAGGACTATAATAGTGAGAGACAACGACTTGGCGAGCTTCGACCTTCGAGACTCGGAGATTGTAACATCCCAAATTTTGGGATTTGAAAATTTGAGTATTATATGAAAATTAATTATGAAATTTTGGCTTCAAATAATGTATGAGAATTAAAATGGTGGAAATTGGCCAAATGATTAAATTAATGGGGAAAAAATAGGAATTTATTTTCCTTATAATATATATATATATATATAAGGAAAAGTATTTCTCCCGTCACTGGAGATAGAGTTATCTCCAGTGACCCCAAAACTACGTCGTTTTGAATTAATGAAGGGTGTTTCGGTAAAATTTATATAATTAAAAAATAAACAAAATTACAGAAACACCCTTCATTAATCCAAAACGACGTAGTTTGGAGATCACTCTCTAGAGATAACTCTATCTCTAATTATATATAGAAATATTTATATATATATATATATATATATATATATATATATATATATATATATATATATATATATATTAAACCCATGTATCACATATATACATATTCAACAGCAAGCCCAAAAAAAAACTAAGATGCATGTTCAGCCCAAATACCTATACTTTCTACACTAACATTTTTGCTTTGGCCCATAAGCTAATAAAGACAAACCCAAACCATTAGCTATCTATCCATCAGCCCAAAGGATTTTCTTGGCCGAGAGAGAGAGAAAGTTTAGTCATTGTTTGTAACTAGGAAACAGAGGTATGTTGTTGTCATAATAGTAAATGGCTTTCAAAACTCTGCTTATATATGTATATATAGGAAGGAAGAGAAAAAAAGATGTTGTTGTGCGTTGCTGCATCTAGAACCAAGTTTAAAGACTTGCTGAAGCTTATATATGAAACCAACTTGAAACCTTGCTTTTAGACAAATGTATACATATATACACACACACACTACTGTCATATTTATATATATTTTTGCTGTCATAAGACATATATATAAGTAGATATAAATGGATATAATCGTTGCCCTGGAAAAAGAGAAAGGAAGCAGAGTGTTTATGTGGTTGTATATATATATAGTTAACGATGCAATTGGGAACAAAAACAAAACAAAAAAACAAAAAGAGTGAGCTTGCTGTCATGTGGAAGTGATCTGCAACCCATGCATTAGCTATGCTAGAATAGTTTTTTTAAAGAACCATAGCAGGGACCATTTTCTAGCTTGTGTTTGTGTCTTCGAACTCGTTCTTTCACTGTTCAGTGTTTATATAGGCGTCTTTGGGTTTATGTTCCACTGCATACAATATATATATATAGGAATACGTTTTGCATGAGAAAAAAAAAAGTTACTCTTATATATATATATATAACGCAGTGGCTGCACAAGAAGGGAAAACACTGCACTTATATTTATATAAATGTGGTGTTGGATGTGTGTGTGTGTATGTATATATATAGGACAAGTCCGCTGCATATGTAGAATAAAAGCTTGATGTTTTGGTGTGTGTGTATAAAACACCACACAAAATGAAACACACACACGTCACTGTACAATGAAAAGATAGGAAAAAGGTGGTTTTATATATATAAATACACACACATGTTTAGGTCGCTGCACACAAGAAAGAAAAAGGAGAACTCATGATTATATATAAACATACACACAAAGCTTTTGGGTTCATATATATATATATATATATATATTGATTTGCTAAATATTTTTTTATTAGAATTTGATTTTTTTTAAGTTATAGGAAATTATAACTTATAATTGTGATAATGTAGAGCCTTCTTGTGATCGGTGATTGTGCGGGTTAGGCTCCTCAAGCTAAGGTTAAGCTTGGAATTGAGGTAACCGGGGTTAATTTATTTTATATGCTTGTTTTGGGATGTGAGGTATTTTTCTAAGCCTTACTTTCAGATATACAACTTGTATGTGTTTTGAAAAATGTGTATGTTTGAATATGAAATTATTTCAGTGAAGCAGTGTATTTTTCCAATCTACGTATTTAAGTAAATATTATTATTGGGGTTATTATTGTTGTGATGGTTGAAATGCTTGTTGTGAATTGATATATTTGGAATAATAATTTACTAAAAAGTTGTTGAAAAATTTTAGTGTTATATTATTTCTTCTGTTGTGGGTTATGTTGGGTTGTGTGTGGAAGAGATTTAGGGTGAACTTGTGCCTATCTGCTCTCTCAGTCCTGGCCCGGATCTTGAGTTGAGTAGTGTTTTAGGCAGACACCTCCCTGTTACGGTATTGCGTTGGTGGCATGGGAAGGGACAGTCTTCTTGAAGTGACTAGCTAACCTTGGCCAGGTATACTAGCACTGATAGGTTGTACCACGTCCAGAAGATATAAGGAGGAGCAGGATGGATGAGTGGGGATGATTTTACTTGTTGTTAATTATTATGTATTATTCTGCTCGTAACTGTGCCCAGAGTTAAGGATTTCTGTAGTGAGTTTGTGGGCGGAACCTGTGCCTTGGACTCCGAGCTTGTGGGCGGAACTTGTACACTGGACTCTGAGTTTGTGGGCGGAACCTGTACCCTGGACTCTGAGTTTGTGGGCGGAACCTGTACCCTGGACTCCGAGTTTGTGGACGGAACCTGTGCCCTGGACTCCGAGTTTGTGGGCGGAACTTGTGCCCTGGACTCTGAGTTTGTGGGCGGAATTTGTGCCCTGGACTCCAAATTTGTGGGCGAGCGTTGTGCCCTGAACCCGATATGTATGTTATCGAAAGAAAAAGTCTTCTCTATTATCGCTTGTTAAATATTATAATTATAATTATGTTAATAAACCTGCTTCTCTGACTTGCAATCCTTTCCTGCATATTTGATAAATTAATTTCGGTTACGGGGACTTTATGTCTCACCCCGTCATTATTAAATTTTTCAGGCGACACCTCTAACCTTACTAGAGGACAAGGGAAGCAGCCAAAGGCATAGATGTCGTGAAATTTACAGGCCTCTTGTTGGTAATAGTGTTGTATTGATTTATATATTGCCATCATAGGGCCCTCATATTTCTGAAATACTACATTAACTATTTTTGGATGACTGTTTATTTTTCGAAGGCTTTATTTTGTACACTATCATATTATGGTGGATCCACAATCATATCTTGTGCGAAAATTGTTTTTTGTATAGACCCTTTGTTGTGGGGTTAGGGTTATAAGACACGTGGGCTATGTGTATTTCTATTTGATATTTGTGCCCAGAGTCGTGGATTTATTTGTGGTGGGTTTGTGGGAAAAATTTGTACCCTGGACCCGAGGAGTGTTGTCTTGAAAGGGGAAGGGTTTCCATAATTACCTGTTAATCCGGTTTTATGAAAACATTATGGTTAATTATTGATTTTTGAGAAAGGGTCTTTTCAGAGATTGTGAGAAACAGTCGGAGGGAAGTGAGAGTGAGATTTGAAGATGGAATATCACCTAAAGGGGGGTGAATAGGTGATTACAAAAATCTTTTTGCTAAGTAATTAAGAACACAAAATATAGAAGCAGATAGAAAAACAAAAAGACACAAGAGATTATCCTGGTTTGGTAGCTCTTTGACCTACGTCCAATCCCCAAAACACCTGGGATTTTCACTATCTTTCAAAAACAAAAACAATTACAATTACACACTGTACTTAGATGATCCTCTTCCTAGGACTCACTCCCCCTTACAAGCTGTAATTGTACACCCACACTTAAGGTTTTACAACCTTAAGATTTAACAAAACAACAATCAAATAAGTGTTTAGAAACTCCTCATCAAGAGTAGATAAAAGATAAACACTGAAGTATACAGAAATATCCGAAGATATTAGCTAAGTTAATGAAACAGTAGATGGTAATAAATTCGAATTGAATGCACAACGTTTCGGTAGGTGGAAAATTCAATGCTTCTAGTATTTATAGATGAGACATTAATGACCGTTGGAGAAACTTGAAGATTAACCGTTGTGACTCTTCAAAAAATAGCCGTTAGACAGATGGAGCTTCGTTGGTCACTTTCGCCGTTAATGATTTTGGTCTTTGCAAACATTCTTCATTCCTTTTGTTTTTGCTCGTTGAGAGATAGCATTTAATGTGCGAGCGGAATATCAGTAAATGCTTTACTTTGATCAGAGAAGTGGTTGCCGAGGATATCATTGGTTTTGGCAACTACATTTAATGCTTCTGTCAGAACTTTTGCTTTTCACCTAAACAATAGCAACCTAAAATACACTCAAATGATGATTAGTATTTAGTTTAAATAACTTTGAGTGAGATAAGAAGAAGATTGAAGATAACCCAAGATATTTGAATTTAAAAGACATCTCGTTTTACTGAACAGAGGATGATGATCATGCTCGAGCATGACTCGGGAAACCTTAGAAGAAAATGTTTTGTAGAGTAGAATATTGTCCTATGCTCAAGCAACATTGAGTTACTGCTCGAGCACCCTGCTCAAGCACTCAATTTGCTTGCTCGGGCATGGCTAGAACGAAGCAGTTGAAAAAACATTAACCATCGCTGATGCTCGAGCAACAGAAAATATAATGCTCGGGCATAGTTGACACCGAGAGCAAGGTAAAACTAAGAGGCATGCCTGCTCGAGCAACACAATGTTCCTGCTCGAGCATGATAATATCTTGCTTGGGCACAAGGCTTATAGAAGGGAGACTAAGAGGCTCAGCGATGCTGCTCGAGCATGCATTTCCTTTTGCTCGGGCACAAGTCATTCAAAGACAAAGATGAAGAGTATATCAATACTGCTCGAGCACTATTTTACCTTTGCTTGAGCATTACTTACACTCTGCTCGGGCATGCTTTGATGGCACATGTTTTGTCTTAACTTTGCTATCAATCCCGATGATGCTCGGGCACGCTAGTTACTTTGCTTGAGCATTTCTAGTCCAACTGTTAAGTTATACTTGGGCATCAAGTTGCTTGCTCGAGTAACCTTTCTGAAATACTTGAACAATTCATCAAATCGAGTATGCTCGGGCATGAACTAACTCTTGCTCAAGCAACCCATAACTTAGGCATAAATTACTTAATTCAATAACTTAAGAATTTTTAATCATCAAAACACCGAGAGCTAACAAGAGTGAGACATGAATCGAAGGAAAACCTCAAAAGGCCGGAAGGGAAGGGTTTGAGGAACATTCAAAGGGAAGTGAGAATGAGACTGTGTCAAAGGAAAAGCTCAAAAGGCCAGAAGGGAAGGTTTTGAAGAATAGTGAGGTATGCAAGGAAATATTGTTTTTTTGTGAAAAAACTATGACGTATTCGGTGAAGTTGATGCCTTTGGTAGTTGGAGAAGGTTGTTGGAGAACTTGAAGCCTTCGATGTGGGTGGATTTTGGATTGAGTCATTGAGCAATTGTGAGCTCAAGAAGATGAGAGTGACTAAGTGAAAAACTGAGAGGCCAAGGAAAATAATGCAATTTTAGGGTTAAGGAGAGGCACGATCAAGGGCAATCGGGCACTGGCAGAGTGGCAGGGCAAGTTAAAAAAAATATTAACAAGCTTAAACTCAGGGGCGGACCCAGGAATTTTAATGAAGGGGGCGAAAATAAAAATTACTATATCATAAATAAAAGTACTTGAAATACAATACATACCTAGTATACAAAAAAATGAAAGAAATCTATTACAGAAATTAAGATCCCTTCACTTGACTCTTACTCTACGTGTTTTCATATTGTTAAACTCATCTATAATTGAATCCATGCTAAAACTCAAAACAATTTCTTTTTCAATGTATGTAATAAAAAAATCATCAAGAATTGGTCTTCCATTCTATTTCGAAGCCTATTTTTTATTATCTTCATAGCAGAGAAAAATCTTTCAGTAGCTGTTGTAGAAACTATAAGAGTGAGTACAAGTCGAATCACTCTATCAATAAGAGGGTAAATGATGGACTTTCCAGTTCTTGCTAGCCCTTGACATAATTCATATGTAGTTGATAAATTAATCAAATCTGGATTTATAGGAATGTCATGCACAAAATATTGTAACTCCATCTTCAAATACAATTTTTCATATTCTATGAAATCTCTAGAATATAAATAATTTTTTGATAAATTATAAACCTGGTGGTAATTTTTTTTATATATATAATCTTTCCAGTTCTATGTTGATAAATATATATAATATTTTTTAAAAAAAATGGGGGGACCACCCCTAGCCCCCTAGGTCCGCCATTGCTTAAACGGGTCAACCCGGTAACATCCCAAATTTTGGAATTAGAAATTTGGGAATAAGACCGTGATAATTATGCTACCAAGTCAGTAGAAGTTAAAAGTCTTAAAATTATCTTAAGGAAAAATTTAAGATAATTAATTAAAAAAATTAGTTTTGGACCTTGAGAATTTAGGAAAAAAAATATGAAATATTATTTTAAGGATCTAGAAATATTATGAAAGGATTAATTATAAAAAAATTGGTCGAAATAGTTTATAAAGCTATTAATTGGAATTTAAGGCCTATTTTCCCGAAAAATAGTTAGAGGATAATTTTTGACCTATAAGTTTTATAGTCAATATTTTATGGCCTATAATAGCTAATTAGGGGGGGGGGGGAATCCTTATATATGATTAACGATTAATTTTTTTTTTTGCTTAGAGCATCCGACATCCTAGGGCAGGCCATCTTTGCACATCAACGGCCCAGACTAATCCGGACCGAGACAGTGGCCCCTTTCGGGGAAGCCTCTACCACCCACGCATGCTGCATTCCCACGTCTCGAACTCAAGACCCGTGGTTAAACTAGGACAACCCCTTACCAGTTGACCTAAGCGTTTGGTGGTAACGATTAATTTTTAAGTGTCTTCATTTAATTGAGGAAAAAACCAAATTGCAAACAAACGCCTTTTAAGGTTATAGAGGCTGAAATGGATTATTTTGGAGTGGGCCCCACATTCTTCTTCTTATTACATGACATACACACACCTACTCTGCACTCACTCCTCGCCTCTTCAATCATCTTCCACATATGCGGGAGCAGCTAGCGTCAACTTTTTCTCCCATCCTCTTCCACCAAACTACGTTGTTTTTTACGCCAAACAGTGAACCTCATGTCCTTTTTTTAAATAAAAAAATATTTCAGGATACTGGCTGGTGAGTACTAAAAAATACTTCAGGATACTGACTTATACTAAAAAAATACTTCATGGTTTTGAAAAAATAATTCAGGGTAATGACTGATACTAAAAATATACTTGATGATACTTACTAGTACTGAAAAAATACTTTATGATATTGAAAAATTATTTTAGGATCTTAAAAGAATAACTACTCAGCACCCTTATTTTTTCAAGATCCTAATATAATTTTTCAATATCATAAAGTATTTTTTCATTACTAGTCAGTATCCTAAAGTATCCTTTTAGTCAGGACCTTGAAATATTTTTTCAAGATCCTAAAATAATTTTTCAAGATCATGAAGTATTTTTTCAGTAGCGTCAACATACTCAAATATATTTTTAGTACCCACCAGTACCCTAAATTATTTTTTCAAGATCCTCAAATAATTCTTCAAGATCATAAAATATTTTATTTTTTTGAGTACCAGTCAGTATTCTGAAGTATCTTTTTAGTACCCGCCCAGTACGCTGAAATATTTAAAGAAAAAGGCATGAGGTTCACTGTTCAGGGCACACAAGAAGAGAGAGAGAAAGTAAGAGCGCGAGAAGGAACTGAAAACATTGAGGGAGCCGAGAGTGAGAGACCGAGAAGAGAGAAAGAGCGATAGCGATAGAAGCACAGGAAGTAAACTTTAAGGGGGGACTGAGAGTGATCGAGAGAGAACAAGAGAATTTGAGTGATCATGTGAACGTATGAGGAAGGAACATAGGAGTTTGTCGCCAGAGAAGAAGGAGGCCAGAACCTTGCATGCAACTTCATATTTCTAGGCAAGGTAAGCCTCCTAAATCCCTATCCATCTTTAATTTCTTAGGTTGCTATTAGTTTGGCATTGGGGGAAAGGATTGAATATTGGAATTGAGTTGGAGAAATATGCTGGTTAAGGAAGAAGATTTTCGAATTCCAATTTTCTCTTAATCTATGTGTCGCTGCTCTGTGATTGCCGAATCGGGGTTCATGTTTCTAGGGGTATAGATGTTGGTTTATGGATAACGTTGAAGCCCAGGGACTATTTTCTAATCTGGTTTACTGATTTTGTGCTCCTCTGGCATTGGGTTTCAGGTATGAATCAATGGGTATGAGCTTGAAACACACACACAGATTTTTGTTTGTGATGTTTGATCATCCAACCCTTGTTTTGATGTAAAACGCCGGTTACAGGAAGAATTGATATTTGGAAGTATGTTAATGTTGATAATCGGTATTATATTCATGTTGTTGTATGCATTGGATATTACTGTCTTTTAGTGGTTCCAACAAAAGATTGGTTAGTTTAGGAAGTTAATTTGGCGTTAGGTTCAGCTTAGACAGATGTAAGAATTGCTATTTGTCACTTTTGGATAGTTGGCAACTGTTTATAGGGTAAAGGTGCAAAAATGCACATAGACTTTTACCCAAGGTGCACCCAACACCAAATGCTTTTCGGAGGTGCAAAATTACACATGAACTCTCACAATTGATGCAAAAAAACACATCACCGTCAGATTCCCTAAACGGACGTTAATTGCAATGTGGGCCCCACGCAATTTTAAAAAAAAAAATAAAAAAGTCAAACTTTTTGTAATTCCCAATCTGCCCTTCCCTCTTTCTTTTCACACCTGAAGCTTCTCCCGTCTCATACTCCCTCTTCAGATCCCCTTTTTCTTTTCAGTCTAAATCCTCGGTCCTCCTTCTCCTTCGGATCCTCCACTTCCAAAATCACCGACCCAGATTCGTCACCTCCACCAGCTCCTTCGACTGGAAGTAGAACGCCGTCGTCTCCCTCGTCGATTTGATCGAATGCCACACCGGAGGCTTCTACAAGACCAGTTGCTAGATGCTCCTCTGCCCATCAGTCGATTTTGCCGAAGGTTTCTGTAATTCCAGGACTGTCGTTTGTCGCCAACTTGGAACCTCCATTTCTCTACTCAGATCTGGAAATCTTGTGCGTTTTTCATCCCAGAACTGGTGTGCTTCGTATTTTTAAAATTTGGTGGGCATTTTTCAGATCTGGAAATCTTGTGCGTTTTTCATCCCAGAATTGGTTCTTGTGTTTATGTGTTTCTGTCTCTGTCACCGATAATCTTTCGCCCCCTCTGTATTTCGATGGTGGTTTTTTTTTCAGATACTATTTTCTAATCACCTTTTTGTTCATATTGATCTATGTGGTTTCTAATCACCTATGGATGGAACCCAGTAGCATAATAAGAAACTGAAGATGGTATGAAGACGTAATGAGAAGATTGAACTCTTTTTTTTTTTTTGTTTAGGGGTATTTTGGTATTTTTCACATTGCAATTAACGTCTGTTAAAGGAATATGACAGTGATGTGCATTTTTGTACCCATTTTGAGAGTTCATGTGCATTTTTGCACCTCCAAAAAGCATTTGGTGCTAGATGCACCTTGGGTAAAAGTCTATGTGAATTTGCACCCTTACCCTTGTTTATATTAGAAAATGCATGTTGTAAAAGTTGAAGAATATTGGGAATCTTTGACTGTTATTACTGTTGTTGAAGTATTCATCTTGATGGGTTGAGAATGTATATATGTTGTTTAACTGAAAAGTATAAGTGTTACATATGTGTGTGTGTAAGAGTGTGCAGTATGACAGGTTAAATTTGAAAGCAAAAAACATAAGAAAAGTTCGTTGTATGGTGCTACAGAGATCCATTAAATCCAAACTTCGAGAGTATGTTTGAAATCTGGAAAATTTTGAGAACATGACGTTAAGTGGGTTAACATATGAGAAGGGTGCAAACTATTTAATGAGATGGTAATGAAGTATATTTGTTATATTATGGACAATTGTAGCTGAGAAACATATTTAAGTTGTTGCTTGCCTTGGATTAAATAATTATGAAAATGCTCAAAAGTATGTTTAGAAACTCTTACAATGATGGTGCTAATGTTGATGTCAAGTTAGATAGAGAAAATTGGAAAGACCCTGTTTTTTCCAGATTTGGGTTTTAGATTTGTGTAAGGTTTTGACTAGTAAACAATTTCCTTTGTCTGTGAAATTTGGTCAAGAGATAGTACACCTCATAAGCTTTAAAATGAGTCTTAGAACATGTTAATCAGAGGTTAAGAGAGAAAGTTATGACTTTTCCAAGTCAGTAAGGAAAACTAGGTGAATCCTGTTTTTCAGATTTGGGTGGTAGCACTTTCTATGAAATTCTAGGAGGTTACAGTTATAATTTGGTATAGTAATTATTTCTCCTTTAAATTAGGCATGCAGAGTTTTAAATAGGAATTGGAATCACCTCATTTGGAGTTTCCTAAATTAAATTATGATTCTTTCAAATTCCTTGAAAAAATAGAGGCAGATTTTCTGTTAGGTCCAAAAATGATACTAACATTTTTGGATAATTGCAACTAGCCATGAGATGAGAGTTTTATGTAAGATTTGAAGGGCTAATTTGTAGAATTAATGGTCTAGTTACAAAGGAAAGTAGATATTTAAGTATGTCTTAGTGGATATATAATAGTATAAGGGTAAAACATTATCAAAGATGACCAACTAATTTAAATAAAAAGTACAAGTTAATATAATTTTTAATTAGAATTAGAATTAGAATTAACAATGACCCGTCTCTAAATGAATTTCAAATTATAGGATTTGACATTTGCCTAAGGTCAAGAGAAAAGTGAACCAAAAAGGATTTTGGTAAAGGTACAGTTTTGGAAATTAAGGTCAACATGGTATTGAAGAGCGGTCATACATGTGAAGCGGCTAGGTAGGGGTATATCATGTATTTGCAAGAGCAACAGATAAGTGAATAACGTCCCATTATAATTTTTATAAATGGTATTTTTACTACTTGCCATACTTTTATATTAATTACCATATTTACAAGCATGATTTTGCGAAGAGAAGTTTATCAGATTTGTTTCATTTTCTTATTGATATTACTGAGTAAAGATTGATGATTTCTTCATTATTATTTATTTTTCTCCAATTGCTTCATAGTATAATTCATGATTATGCACTTAAATGTTAAAGAGATTTTTGTGATATTTTTCATAAATTTTATGTTGAGATGGTCTTGCAACTTGAAACGTTTTTATGCGAGTTCTTGATGTTTGAAAATGATTTTGTCTGAAGATTGACTTTGAAAGAAAGTTTTGAAATATTGTTTGTGAACTTTCATGTTAGGGCATTCTATTATGCCATATTTGATGTGAGTTATCATGGTATTAAAAGAAGTTGCCCCAAGCATATTTGAAAATGTTTTTGATGGGACTGAATACAGAACGTTGGTTACTAACAACAGTACTATTAGCTTTTGTTGCACCATGGTTAACCTCGAGTCCCCTTGATATTTATGGGATTTGTTCTCACGCTTGTTATCCGCGGGTCTTGCATATGCGCTTGCTTGGTAGCCTTGTGTTACGCGTGTTTTGTGGCTTTGAGTCACGCTTGGTTACTTACCCTCATGGACTGTGTGTCCACACTTGTTTTCATGGCCTCTATGTCGCACTTGGTTATTTTTCCTCATGGACTGTGTGTTTACGCTTGTTATTCCGTTCTATTAAGATCTTATGGAAATATAAGGTTTGAGAATTATGATTTAAATTGATTATGATAAATAAGATGTTTTTGTTAGTTCTCTATTGGTTTTGATGATAACGAACAATTGTAAACACAAATGGAAGTTTGTCTTTGTAAGTTGAAAAACTTATTGTCAAAGGCAAACTCGAGTTTCACTTTGGAAACTCGAGTTTGGACTTGACAAAGAAAAGCTCAAGTTTTTACAATGAAAGACAAACTCGAGTTTCGACCATACAGAGAGCTTGTGAGTTTTTCACAGACAAAGCAAACTCGAGTTTGATTTAATAAACTCGAGTTTTGACAAGATAGAGAGCTATCAAGTTTTTCAAAGTTAGCTAAACTTCAGTTTACATTTGGAAACTCGAGTTTTGGCTACATAGAGAGTTCTATAAGTTTCCAAGCTTTGTTGGAAACTCGAGTTTACATAACAAGACTCGAGTTTCCATTGTTTTATAAGAATCATGGAAACTCGAGTTTAGACCAAGCAGAGAGTTCTGCCAATTTTGAACACTATGGAAACTCCAGTTTTGAGCTTTTGGACTAAAACATGATTTCTCATCATAAGTCCAAAACTCGAGTTAGTCACTTAATGATTCGAGTTTTGCACTACTCACAAAACTTGTCCAAACTCGAAATCGCGATGTTCTTCTCTGGAATGAGAAAAATCGAGTTAACTTTTGAAAACTCGAGTTTAGGCTTTTACTGAAAATATGAAAACTCCAGTTTTGAAGAACAAACTCGAGTTTAAGTCGCAAAATTTGAATTTCGATTTGAACGAATTTACGAAATCGAAGTGTTTTGATTCCAAACTTTATATCATCACTTATTACTATTCCTAACTATGTTTAATCAGTTTGTTAGTGAGTTTCAGATGATTTAGACAGGTTTAAATGGAGAATTAGCAAAAAGCATAAAGTAGAGTCAGAACATTAAATGCAAAAGTGCAAAAAACTTCCATGCTTCTGAACAATCATTCTCCACACGTTTTGAAGGAATTAATGTTCCATTACCACATCCAGCATATGCTCTTCCAACGGATTAAAAGTCAGGAAGTCAACCCTGAATCTCTGCAAAGCTGGATTAACCAAAGAGTAGAGAGAGAAGAAGACCAAAATCTTCACTAATCATCCTCCAATGTTGGCAACGTTCATATTAGGATTTATAACGGTCATTTAATGATCTCTAACTATAAATAGAGATGCATTCAATTTCTCTCAACAACCAATCTGTGAGAAAACGAAAATCATTCAAGTTTCAATTACTCTTTGAGTTTTTCTTGTATAAAGTATCTTTTGATACATCTATACTTCAGTGATTATCTTATCTACTCTTAGAGAGAGTTTCTTGATTGTAATTCATTTATTGTAAAGTATCTCAAGTCAAGGGGACTTGGAGATTGGGTTATTGATTACAACTTGTAAGGGGGAGTAAGTTCTAGTGAGAGAATTACTCGTGAGTTGCAAAGTGTGTAATCAATTGTTATAGTGAGAAATCCCAGAGAGTCTGGGGACTGGACGTAGGTCAAGAGGTTAGACCGAACCAGTATAAATCCTTTTGTCTTGCTACTTCTTTTCACTTTGTTTCTATCCCTGTTTTATATCCGAAAAACAGAGTAACCAAAAAAAGTTTTTATAATCCCCAATTCACCCACCCTCTTGGTAATTAAGCTCCACTTTCAGTTTTACTATGTACTTTGATTTATTTGATTAACGATATTTTATATAGTTTCACATATGTTTATGAGTGTACACTATAGAAATTAAAGTTGATCACCATACTGTTATAATTCAAAGTTAAATCTGTTTAAATTACCTTCATTTGTTTTTCATTAAATTTCATAAATGGAATGTTGTTCACCAGAAAATTTTTTGTCTCAGATAGCATTGTTGACCTTGCATCTTCAATTGATCATTGAAGACTGTCATTGCTGACCAAGCTTGTAGATATATTTTGGATCAATTTCTAGAGAATGTAAAGTTAAGTTTTCATTTATATATTAACATCTGTAGTTTAGATGTCTTCCCTTGTAATTTAGAGTATATGTATATGTTATAGTGGAGCTTAGCTCCCAATGTTATTATAAAATTTCAGGTCATTGTAGAATTTTTGGGAGGTCTGATTTATAGATGAGACCTTGCCAAAATTTCTATAAGAGACTTGATATCTTGATTATATGAGGTATGTTTTTATATATGAATTTAAAATAGTTTAAGCATTCTTAGTATTAATGTTCTAGTTATGATTTTGTTAACAGTATTATGAGTATTATTTAATATCTGTATATAAGTTTAAGGCTTAAAGAATATATGTCTACTCATGTTTCATGTTGGTCAACCTTAGTTTTCAAGGCATGACAGGCCCTTTTAAGTCCTTGGGCCTATAAGGCTAGCCTTTTTAGGCCCAACTTCCTTTGAGGCTCCAATTTATAAGCCCAGTCTTTGACTTAAAAGGGCTTAAACAGGTCAGCTCAACGGGCCCAGCTTGATTTCCTGACTCTAGAGGCAGAAGCGAAACAGCATTGCCATTGGGTTTTCCAGGTTAGGGTTCACACTTTGGAGATTAATAAGGTACTCAAAATCACTACTAATCACAAAACTTCCTCCATGAAAACTGTTCTAAATAATTTTCTCTTTCTTATGATGGTACTTTTCTGTTGATTAAAGAATATTTTGGGGTTAGGGTTTTAAGCAAGTTTTGAGTTTTTTCAATATATTTATAGGAATGTAGATGATTAATAGTTAATTTTAATCGGTTTACTTTTATTACTTAGTAGGTATAAGATTTTATAATGAAATTTCTATATAACCAGCCTATAAATAATTTTATATTGAACAATTTTAACCGAATAAAGTTGGACTAAATGGTTTATTTGGACTATTGGAGGTATTCTTAAGAGTTTTAATTGGTTTAGATTTTTTATTAAAGTGAAGCTTTTTAATTTAGCAATTTTATACCATAAATTTTAAATTGGGGATTTTATGTAATGGAAGAAATTGATGATAATCAATGACTTAAATAAGTTGTTTGGGTTCAGAAAAATATTTTAATTAATGTTAAAGTAAATAATTGGGATTTCAGTGTGAAATTGAAATTTGTGAGTAATTAATTCAAAATTTTAAATTTATAGAATTAAGTTGATTGTTCTAATAATTCAAAGGATTATTAATGTTTAGTAAATTGATTGTTGTAGAATGATTATGGCATGTGTTTGAGTTATTAATGAATTGGTGTTGATTTATGAGATTGGAAAAATTCTCTTGATAACTTGTGAATTGATAATGGTATGTAACAATCCTTTGTGATTATATCTCTTGAGTATTGATATGATAGGGGATGATGGATGTGGATTTGATTGGAGGTTATTCAAAGAGGAAGTAAATGGGTGAATTTTTACACAAAAAGAGGAAATAAAGTGGCGGGTTTCCAGGTGTACACATGTTAGTCCTTTGGCCTATTTGTGTTTAGTAGGGCCTTGACTCCTTACTAATACGTTAGAAGGGGAACCCATGGTCTAGTCTTGTGCGATGTGAATTTTGACCTGTTCATATCACTTAATTGGTGAGCTTGTTGAGTTGAACTACCAGTCACATGGGTGAGCTAGCTCATAGACTTAGTCCGAGGAAATAAGATAGGTTAAAGAATAAATTCTTGTGTATTGATTTTGTGCACCCATTGTAAATGGAGCAAATCACCAAGAGGGGGGGTGAATTGGGGATTTCAAAACTTTTTTGGATACTCTGTTTTATAGAGCTACAACAAAGCAGAACAGAGGAGAGTAAGAAGAAGCTTGACACAAGGAAATTTATACTAATTCGGTCCAAATCCTTGACTTACGTTCAGTCCCCAGATACTTTGGGATTTTCACTAACTCACAATATCAATTACACACTATGCACTCGAAAGTTATCCTCTCTAGGATACACTTCCCCTTACAAGTTGTAATATAATATTCTCAATCTCTAAGTCCCCTTGACTTGAGATTCTTACAATAAATGATTTCAATAAATGAAACTCTCTCTAAGAGTAGATAATGATAAACACTGAGGTACAAATGTATCAAAAGATACTTTACAGTAGAAAACTGAAAGAGTAGTTGGAAACTTGAATGATTTTCGTTTTCTGCAGATTGGTTATTGAGAAGACTTGAATGCTACCTCTTATATATCAAGAGAGCATTAAATGACCGTTGGATTCTTCAATGTGTTGTTGGACACATTGCTGAGTTGATTAGGAATACTTTGGTCTCTTCTCTCCCTACTCTTCAGTTAATCCAGGTGCACAGAGATTTAGGGTTGACTTCCCATGAATTTAATCCGTTGGTAGAGCAGCTTCTAGTTAGAGAAAAGAAACATTAATCCCTTTGCATGTAGAGAATGATTGTCCAAAAGGATGCAAGTTTTCTGGACTTTGCATTTAATGTGCTAACGTCACTTTTTGCTTTAAGCTAAATCTCCATTAAATACTCTTTAAATTATCTGATACTCACTAACAATCTGATTAAACATAGTTAAGAATAGTAATGAGTGATGATAAGAAGTATCTAGATAAAACACAAAGATTTCACAAATTCAAGCAGATTGATTTTCAAAATTTGCGACACAAACTCGAGTTTGTTCATCCAAACTGGAGTTTTCAATTTCCTTCAGAAGCCTAAACTCGAGTTTACAAAGGCTAACTCGAGTTTTCTTCATCCAGAGAAGCGATTTGATCTTTGAAGCAAGTTTTGATAAAGAGACAAAACTCGAGTCCTTATGTGACTAACTCGAGTTTTGAACTTTTATGATAAAAAACAAGTTTTAAGTCCAAATGCTCAAAACTGGAGTTTCCAAAAGGTTCAAATAGAGCAAAGCTCTCTGCTTGGCACAAACTCGAGTTTCCACACATCTTAGGAAAAATGGAAAACTCTCTGTATGGTCCAAACTGGAGTTTGCAAATGAAAATTGGAGTTTTCAAATCAGTCAACAACAACAGCACAATCAAGAAAATTAAAGGATTCATGCTTACCACTTGCAAAAGAGATCATGGAGGAACAAAAGAGTAACTAGACTTTTAAATCTGCCACAATGACAGAGTAGAGAGACAGGAATTGTTTATAGAATGATAAATTAGGAAAATTGAAGAACACGCCTACAGTAAAGAATAAGAATCAATGACACTAATCAAGGAGGAAGGTAGTGCCAAGCCACTTTCAAAAAATTTCCTCCTCTTCTCTTGCTATTGAAATGCCGATTGAGAAAAGAGAAGAAAAGAGAACAACAATGATGTTGAACGAAGGAAGAAGGTAAACGCAAAAAAACGACACACACATTGTTCACAGTCACGGCTCTTCGAAGAATGACGAAAGGTTCGATGGAGGTCGGCGATGGTGAGACGATGATGGTGGTGGTTGTAGCTTCTTCCTGTTTCGATCGCCTCTCTCTCCCACGACATTGAAAATACTGCTTATGAGAGAGTAAGAATTCAAGCTTCTAACCTTAGACACCCTCTAAGGCCCTGACACCACCAAACCACAAGGTTTTCCTTGTTGCCACACTACAACAAATATTAATTTAATTTTGCTACCATCTAAATTTACTGATCCTCAACTCAAAAAACACTCAACAAATCACAAAAAAAAAAAAAAAATCATAAATAATAGAAATATCTAAAATAACATGAATAAATTTATTTTTTCTAATAATCTATTATCTCGATAGTCTATAAATATTTCTAGGGTTATTACACATGTGATAGTTGTTATAATGCTATGAATTTCTAACTGTCACACTTGACACTTCTGAGCACTTACTCGTATGCCCAATGAGATGGATTTGTTGGTTGATGAAGCTTTTGTCTAACCTGGTTGATTCAACATTTTTCTAGGTGATAGTTTTCGTGTGAGTCCATCAGGGAAAACTCTAGAAACTTAAACTACTTCTGCTAAGAGTAGCACTTCCATATTTTTGGTAGATGTTGTATTATTGTATATTGCCACATTATAACTCATCATGCATACTCTAATTTATTTTGAAGGTTTGATGCATTAACTATATACTTTTGATTTCTCTGTAACTAGATAACTCTTTATGATTTTAGGTGGCCTAGAAGCCTTATGATTATGTTTTAAATTTGTGGATCCATGTCTTGGTTTGACTTGGATATTCTGTTGTATGATTAAGTATTATTCAATTTAAGAGTTGAGCTTGATAGCGAATGTCTATTCTGGGCTTAGTGAAATCCAAAGCCTAACTGTGTGCTTGAGTTTCTATTGAGGGGTTTTCTTCTTTTAACCATAATAGTCCTTATAAGAATTTAGGCTTTAAACTTTTCTATCATGGTTAACATATTTCAATATTTAATACTCTTTCATGACCATGTTATTGTTTGGTCAAATGATTTTGTTATTAATTATGGTTATAAAGAAAGGATTTTACATATAATCCTTTGATATTTCAAAGTTTAAATTTAACTCACTGACCTTTTAGTTTTTACTATTAACCCTCTGCCATTAAGTGACTATTATTTTTTTAACGGAAATTGCCACATCAAATGATGAAATGACACGTGTCATCCTATATGACATCCTATGTAAATTACTATTTTCATAAAACCCCTAAACTTTGAACCATTGCAGATAACCTTGAAACTTTGATTAGTTATAAATAACTCTCTTGACATTTCAAAATTTAAATTTAACTTTCTTAAAATTTTGATTTATAATATTAAACCTCATGTTGTTACTTCTATCATTTTAATAAATTTATTAAGTTTTCTACTATCATTTGTCGATTAAAATTGTTTGCTTATATGCAAAACACTAGAAGGATAATACTTAAAAAATATAAAAATAAAAATGTCATCATTTATATAATATTTACTTATTTTGTTGAGATAATTGCGCATTGATAGTATATAAATGTCATCATTTGTGTTAAATATATTCTTGGTTTGATTGAGTATTGGTAGTTTAAATATTATATTTGTGTTAGAGGATAAGTTTTGCCCTCATTAATTTTTTTATTAGTAATGCATATTTTTTCTTGAATTAGAGGTTCAACGTTTATTTTTTATATTTTTCTAAATATTATTCTTTTAGTTTTTTCCATATAAAATAACTACTAGTATTTTAATTGACAAATGATAGTAAAAATCAGAGTAAATTTATTAAAATAATACAAAGTAACGACATGTTGTTTAATATTATAAATCAAAATTTGAAGGAAGTTAAATTTAAATTTTGAAATGTCAGATGTTATTTGTAACTGATCAAAATTCAAAGGGGTTATTTTTAACTGATCAAAATTCAAAGGGGTTTCATGAAATTAGTAATTTACACAATATGCCATATATGATGCCACATGTCACATAATAATCTAACATGGCATTTTCAGTTAAAAAAATAACGCGACAGAGGGTTAATAATTAGAAAATGAAAGGTTAGGGGTAAATTTAAACTTTAAAATGTCATTGAATTATATGCAACTAATCCAGTTTAGGGAGTTTTATATAATTTAACTGCTATGGAGCATCACAGAATCAGTATTAAGATAAAAGTTTACATGAATTTGATTTCAAAATTAAAAATTGATTGGTTTTAAAATTTTTAAGATAAGATTTATATGAACTAAAAATAAATTTCACTAATTTATTTCTTCTTTTTTTTCCAATGCCATCATATCACAATATGCCCATAGACCACGGCACATAGAACAGGGGAGAAGGGTCAATAAGTCTTTTAAGCATTTTTTTTAATAATTAAATTAAATTAAATGTGTTCTCCGCGAAGGATCTATAACAACGTAGACTTTGTCCAAAAAAAAAAATAATAATAACAACGTAGACACAACAACACACCTCATCTAATGTTTCGCCACGTATAATTTATGACACATGGCTTTCTCTCATTGGTCCATTTCCATCATCCTCCCTCACTCCCGTGGTAGCACGTAAGCACTACTCCGGTTCAAGTCAAGCACCACATGAATTTAACCATTTATACCTTTTGAGAGATTACTGGTAAAGCCTGCTTTTCTCTGTCTCCGAATTTTCTTGGGAATCAAACGCCTAGAGTTTTCTCAGTGATTGTCTTCTTGAGAATGCGATCTGCACAATATTGGTATATCTTTTTCTCATCCAGATTTGAAAAATATAGAATGAATGAGGATATTTTCATTTATTTTATCGGTATTTAAGCTAAATTTTGGATTCAAATTTTGTTTGTGCTGCACAGAAGAAGCTGGGAGTGTACGACAATCGTATTGCATTCCAGAATGACGTCGATCCTGATGAAGCTTGGGATATTTTTATCTGTTCTTTTGCTTCTGTTTTCTCCGTCTCAATCTGCAGTTTTTAGCGTAGATCTAGGGTCTGATTGGGTCAAAGTAGCGGTCGTAAACCTAAAACCTGGGCAGAGTCCGATATCGGTCGCAATCAATGAGATGTCGAAGAGGAAATCTCCGGCCTTGGTGTCATTTAATTCGGGTGATCGTCTACTAGCCGAAGAAGCAGCCGGTCTGGTGGCTCGGTATCCTCAAAACGTCTATTCCCAGATCAGGGACTTGATTGGAAAGCCGTATAATTTCTCTAAGAAGTTTTTGGATTCAATGTACTTGCCTTTTGAAATCAAGGAAGATTCGAGGGGTACTGCGAGTGTCATAGTCGACGCTAATGGCACTGAGTATTCTGCTGAGGAATTGGTGTCGATGGTTTTGACCTATGCTGCTCATTTAGCTGAATTCCATTCCAAAATTCCTATCAAAGACGCTGTAATCACGGTACCGCCTTACTTTGGGCAAGCTGAACGAACGGGGTTGCTTCAGGCAGCACAATTGGCAGGAATTAATGTTCTTTCTTTGATAAACGAACATTCTGGTGCCGCATTACAGTACGGGATTGATAAGGACTTTTCAAATGAATCAAGGCATGTCATATTCTATGACATGGGTTCAAGCAGTACCTATGCCGCACTTGTGCGTTTCTCAGCGTACCCAAGTAAAGAATATGGAAAGACCGTATCAGTTAATCAGTTTCAGGTAAGCGTAACAAAGTTTTGTTTCCAACACAGTATGATACACTATTCGTGAAGTAACTGAATGCATACACCTTTTTCTAGCTAGACAACTTATATATATTGCTTTGAAGTCACTTGTATATGATTCATGGTTTTTCCCCTTTGAAAACGTTCTAACATAAATTGTGAAATCGTTGATGAAAGTCACTTGTATTTATAAATTAAAGGTAATCTAACGGCACGATTTATATATGGGCCCTTACATTCAAGGATGATTATGCCATTGACATGATTGTATAGTCAAGTTTTGGTGGCATGTCTTGAGTAAAAAACTAATATTTTCCATGAGCAACAAGTCATGCATCAATATAATGGAAAATAACAACAAACATAATTTATCAAAATAGTAGTTATCATCTAAGAAGTTATCGACACAGTTAGTATCTTCAAGGCATTTATTATTTGAGAGATATATTACGAATTGGGGATGATGGAGAGTATGGAGATAGAATGTTTCCCACCTTTTTGGAGCAGTTTCTCATTACTGGCTTTAGAGAAATTGTTAATAATAAAAGGCTATGATTTTGTTCTAGTGTGCTTTTATGTTTTTCTCTTATGTATTTGGTTGGATTGGAGTGAAGTACCTGTATCTTGAAGACCATTTTTTCATTAGTTGTGTTATTGAATAGGACTCTGCTTTTTTCCCTTTGGTCGTTTCAAGAGAGTTTTTTTTTTTTTTTTTTTCCCCTGGCATGCAGAGAGAGTGGAATAGTGGATAGCTTTGTCTCATATTTTAATCTTGCTGCCTCTGTCTTCTATTGGCATTTCTATTTTGGAGGATAACATATTTTGCCCTGTGGTTGTACAGCTCTATTATTTTCAGTGACACTAATTCCTTCATCTGGAAAATAAAACCTGTTTAGATTGATATATTGTTGTAAGAATATCAAACATCTTAATATTTTGATGCTATAATTGATATATTGACAATTACAATTACAATAACTCAAATGTCTCAGGTATGAAAAGTTTTAAAAATTGGTTTCCACTATTTGTGTTAGAATATGCAAATGGAATTATGGAGTACATTTTACTTTCTGTTGTTAAACCAGTATGGTATACATTGTAAACTCACTGACTCCTTCATAGAACATAATTAAATGAAATGGCCATGATTGAGTGTGTGTCTGTGTGTGTGCACTTTCACATTTTCCTGTATTTCGTAGTGATGGTTCTTATCTTATAATTCATGAAGGTTATGGATGTCTATTGGAATCCAGAGCTGGGTGGTCAAGATATGGAATTGCGATTAGTGGAGCACTTTGCTAATGAATTTAATAAGCAAGTTGGTGATGGATTTGATGTGAGAAAGTATCCTAAAGCTATGGCTAAACTAAAGAAACAGGTTAAACGAACCAAAGAAATTCTTAGTGCAAACACAGCTGCTCCAATTTCGGTAGAGTCACTTCATGCAGACACAGACTTCAGGTAGGTGAATTCTGTAGTTTCTCCTCAGCACGTTTCATAATCCCAATTTTATTGAAATTCATGTAATAATTCCTATAAATGTCAGTTTTGAGAACTTTTTCTATTTAAGAGATTAAGCTGTTAATAGTTTTATTGCAATCTCTAATTCAAACAGAAGCTGGTAGCTTATGCTTAACAAAACAAAAGGAGACCCTACTCTGTAGTTTTACAATGTATCCTAGTACTCTGTATTCCTGATTTTTACATTATGGTTGGCACTATCATGCAAATATTCTCAGTGAATATTTCTTGGAAGACATTTTCTATTGAGAATACTTTCTTGGGACACTTGCTTGGTTGAAACCATTTATACTCAAATAACATGTCCTCCTAATTTTTTCTGTTATATATTTTGTTCATCTAGGAGTTTTCTTATCAAATATTTTCTTATCAAATGTTAGAGGCAAAGCTATAGGAGCTTCCTATCATTGAAAGTTTCACATGTTACAATAAACAAAATAATACTAAATAAGAAAATCATAAAACACTCTTGATGAGTGAAATTCCTTCATATGGTCATGACACACATTAGTCAAAATGGAACCAATAACAAATTGGCGAGGGATTTAAGTATAATATATTTCATTTTAAATGTTCGTGTATTTAATCATATTCTTGTTTCCTTCCAGGAGTACTATTACCCGTGAGAAGTTTGAAGAGCTCTGTGAGGATATCTGGGAAAAATCTCTTTTGCCTGTGAAAACGCTGCTTGAAAATTCAGGCTTGCCAGCTGACCAAATGTATGCAGTGGAGTTGCTAGGAGGTGCAACAAGAGTTCCCAAATTACAGGTTTGAATTATTTCATTCCTTTCTATTACTTATTTTGGAAGTAATTGTTGTGTGTAAGAGAATTATTCTAACTAACTAGTTGAATAAATTAGTCAGCAGTTGCTGTCTAGGCAAGATGAATGGGTCCTGACTAGTCAATTAGAATTATTCCCTCACATGTAACATTAATGCACATTTGGGCAAGGGTGAGATTATTTTAATATATAATTGAGCTCTCTACATGAGCATATCATCTCAACACAATAAGTTTGCCGTATGCTATGATTTTGAATACGGAAGTTTATCTCTGTAACCCATAACTCCATGCAGAAATTTTAACTTGTTAGTTGTTATCATTTAATGTGCTTTAGTGCTGGATACTGTTTTGGTTTAATTAATTTGAACAGAACTTGTCATTGGTGCCTTCACATGGTAGCTGCTAATTATTTCACAGGAAAAGAAAATGAAAGAGCAAAGCTATCTTGTTAGGTAGAAGATTTTATGGAGAGACGGTGTGAATGAAAATGACTAAATTTATATGTTAATCATCTCTTTGACATTGTTCCGAACACATCTGTTGTATAACTATTGTTACTATGAACTGCAAGAATGGTTTTTATTTGGCTCAGATTATTCAAATATCCTTGTCAACGCAGCATTAGCTCTTCACTTTTACTGGTAGTGTTTAGTTATGAGCCCATAAATTCCGTTGTCTTCATTTCTTTTATTGCAGGCTAAGCTTCAAGAGTTCTTGGGGAGGAAAGAACTTGACAGACATCTTGATGCTGATGAAGCTATAGTTCTAGGCGCATCACTATATGCTGCAAATTTGAGCGATGGAATTAAATTGAACCGGAAGCTTGGAATGATTGATGGTTCAATGTATGGATTTGTGGTTGAGTTGAATGGCCCTGATCTTTTGAAAGATGAAAGTTCTAGGCAGTTACTTGTACCACGAATGAAAAAAGTCCCAAGCAAGGTAAATCAAAGAGGATTGCATTCATATTTCATGTGACAGCATGTTAAAGAGCTCACAAAGTGATTAGTAGCTCTCCGACTCAGTTAATAATTCTTAGTTACTATTCCTGGTTGACAGATGTTCAGATCAATTATCCATAACAAAGATTTTGAGGTTTCATTGGCTTATGAGAGTGATAATCTTTTGCCGCCTGGCATTACCTCTCCTGAAGTTGCTCGATATCAAGTATCTGGTTTGACAGCTGCAACTGAGAAGTAAGAATAAACTACTTGATGAATTATGGATATAATTGCTGCTTTAAGCTTCTTGAAGGTATAATTTGCAAACCTTGGTTTGATTGTCAAACATCTGTTTTTCACTAATTCTGTAGGTACATGTCTCGGAATTTGTCCTCTCCCATAAAAGCAAACCTACATTTTTCTCTGAGTAGAAGTGGAATCCTTTCTTTGGATCGGGCAGATGCTGTTATTGAAATAACTGAGTGGGTGGAAGTTCCTAGAAAAAACCTAATCATAGAGAATTCTACTTCAGATTCTTTGAACGTGACATCGGAAACTGGTGGTAGGAATAGTTCTGAGGAAAACAGTGAAAAGCTACAAACTGATGGAGGGGATAGTAAGACATTGAATAATAGTGCGGAGGAGCAACCTGCCACTGATTCTGGTACAGAGAAAAAGCTGAAGAAGCGAACCTTTAGGATTCCATTGAAGGTACAATCTAGCTGACTTCGTTATTCATTGAACTCACTGCTGATAATTTAAAAATAATATCTGGAGCCTCTTAGCATTTCAACACCTTTGTATTAATTTCATATTTTTTCCCAGATTGATTCAAAGCTAGTGGGTCCTGGAATGTCTCTTTCAAAAGAGTTTCTTGCTGAAGCTAAGAATAAATTAGAGGCACTGGACATGAAAGATGCAGACAGAAGAAGAACAGCAGAATTAAAAAATGACTTAGAAGGATATATATACACAACTAAGGAAAAGGTTGGTAGATGAAAATATGCTCATGGTTTCCTTTTATTTAATATTTTTGTTCTGGGTGATACAGGGGCATTTCTAAAATTTCATCTTTTGTATGCCAGTTCACTTTTTTTTGGTTGCTTGGGAATGGACTTCGTTGAACTCTGCCTTGTTACTGTTTATTTAGTTTTTTGTAGATTGACTACCACAAGGTACCCTTTGGGAAAGAGAAAAAATATATTGAAGGGAAAATAGGCATTTACAACAATGAGGCCTGAGCAATCCTCAGAAGATAAAAGTTTTCCTTAATCTCTTGCTAAATTAATTTGCCATTGTTCCTTCCATTGACTTTTGTTTTGTAAGTTATCTGTTAGAAATCTATTTAAATTTTAAATTAAAGAATCCCATGGTTATCTCATTTATCATCAATTTGAGGCAGAATTCTTCCTATAACTCTTATTACCTTTTTGAAGTTTGTTAATAATGAAACGATTTAGCTATACATACAATTTTTTTAATGCCGCTCCTCTTTGTACCAGATTGAGACTTTGGAGGATTGTGCAAAAGTTTCTACTGATGATGAACGCCAATTGTTTGTTGAGAAGCTTGATCAGGTTCCCCTTTTTTCCTCGGACAATTCTTTTTCATTTTCTTCTATATGAGATTTTTGACTTAAACTTCTTGTATTGCGTCAGGTGCAAGATTGGTTGTATACAGATGGAGAAGACGCCAATGCTACAGAGTTTCAAGAGCGTCTAGATATGTTAAAAGCAGTAGGTGATCCAATTTTTTTCAGGTATGTTGTTTTCTAAGTAAGGTACTAGTTTTGTTGATTTTGCTCACTGTGCCTCTATATATGTTGATATTTGTCTAAACCACTTAACATTTGTTACAGATTGAAGGAGCTTACATCTCGACCAGCGGCAGTTAATCATGCTCGTAAATACCATAATGAGCTGCAACAGGTGCCTTTTTAAGGCTTCTAGCGTAATGTGATGTTTGAAAGTTATCTCTGTTTTGCTTCGAAAATGTTTTCAGTGATTAGTGATTAGTGATTAATTTTTCTATGTCCCAGATGCATCAATGCTCTATAATTAGGCATGTCTATGTGATGTGGACCCAATAGGAACCTTTCTTAGAAAACCCAGAAATTACAAATCAGTTAGCAAATGTGGAAGCAGATAATTGATAAAATAAGAATAGTGATCTTGAAACTAGGAACCCAATGAACATTCGTTCCAGAAACCACTGAGTATACGAAACTCAGCACCCAAAGGAAACACGTCTTAAGAAACTCCAAGTATAACAAGCACCAGAGTTGATCACTCACTTTTGCCATTTAGTATTCTATCAAGAATACATAACCAACAAGTAAATCCTTGTTAAAGGAAAATTATTCATAACACCATAACTGATATGAAAATTGCATACATAGAAGAGGTATTGATAACCCAACTGACTTTAACTAGAACTCTTAAGTCCTAAGACTCTTCTAAAAATATTATTTAATCTTAAAAGCCCAAAAATATCAGGATTAGATAATGATGGATATGATTAAATGATAAATGAAAATATTGGAGATATCTCAATTAGATTATTTGAATAATCTTAATTGGTGTGAAAGATTTTAAAAATAATGGATTAATTGTTGAAGGATATTAGGAAAATATATTAATTTAATCTAAAAAACCCAAAAATATGGGGATAGATAATAATGGATATGATTAAAGGATAAATAAAAATATTGGGGATATCTCAATCAGATTATTTCAATAATCTTAATTTGTGTGATAGGTTTTAACGAATAAAGGATTAATTAATGAGGGATATTAGGAAAAATGATATATTTAAGGATGTGAAAGGATATTAGATTACTGAAAATAATAGTGGATAATTGTCAATGGATATCAAAGATATTTCAAAATGGGAAAAATCAGATCATGGATACAATATGGTTATAGGAATCTAGAATTAGATAAAGTAAGACAATCTGTTTCATGGAGATGATATTATGGGCTTCTAAATTAAAATATTGATCACCTAATAATAATAAATAAATCCTAATATCCCATTAATGATTAAATGGCACCTAAAACACTAATTAATGACTCTTGGCTCATGGCCTTATTAAAAAACGAAAATTACAAAATAAATAGGAATAAAAATGATGACTTAAACTGACTCTAGTTGGATTGATTTTTAAGTAATAGCCTCTTGACTAACCTCATGCAAAGGGAAATAATTGCCCTCCAGGTTTACATTATTATCTGTGCGTGTAGCACACCATTTTCCCTTTAAAATAAAAGTAGGTTCATATTTCTTGTTACTTGTGAGGCTCCATTGGTGCTTGTGTGTGAATTGAAAGTCATTCTCTTGATAAAACTGGACGCCTGATCTGACAGTTCACCAGCTTGATTAACCATCCAGTTGCCACATATTTGAAGCAGGATATTTCCAAAATATGCTGTATGGTGATATAACTAATTATTGTATTCTGATTTCTGACAAATACAGATTGTGCAAGAGTGGAAGACAAATAAGTCTTGGCTTCCAAAAGAAGATATAGATGGGGTATTTTATTTATATTGATTGTGCTTATTGGTTTCTGTGAACTTAAGCATATGAAATTAAAATATTTCGGTTTCTGGCTGCTAGGTTGTAAAAGATGCTGAAAAGTTAAAGAATTGGTTAGACGAGAAGGAGGCTGAGCAGGCTAAGTAAGTCCCTCTTATTTTATTCATTTTTGTTTTTTTTAGTCTTTTTTCCTTGATAAATAGTGCATTGAGTATGCGTTATTATGAAAACATTTTATGGCAGTTATGTAAACATATATATGCACACACACACGTGTGTGTATATGCACGTTTTATAATATTAACATTGTTTTGTTATAATCTCAGTTCTTGTAGTACATTATGCATCCCTTCATTCAAACTAGAAAATTCAGGACATGGTTTGTATGTAAGATATTTTCAATTAACATTTGATTGTATCATCATGATTAAATGTATATCACATGCTTGTGTCAAACTTAATGCTGTCAAATCTAGAAGCATTACCCTTCTCCTATTTTTGAGGTAAAAAGACCAAGTGGGCTTGCTGCCTAGTTCAGGCATACATTTCACTTTGAGTTCAAGTACCCATATTTCCTTTGTCCTTTAAAGCATTTTCAAAGATTTGGATTAATCTAACTTTTTTATAGCACATATTATTTCTCCTCTTGGATTCTAGGCCTGCTGAGGAAGTCAATTTTCTTACGTTAGCTTTGGCTTATCCAGTCATTAATTTCTAATTCTGTAATTCTTTTGTTGTGGTGAAGGACTTCTGCTTTTAGCAAGCCAGCATTTACTTCCGATGAAGTATATCTGAAGGTGTTTGATCTGCAGAGCAAGGTATTGTCTCTTTCTTTCATGATTTATGGTGTGTTTGGGTAACATCAAAAAAAGCACTTTTTGAGTCCTAAACCATGGTTTTACCAAAAGGCACCCAAACATCCTAAATTTTTGCAGAAGCACTTTTTTACCTGAAACCCTTGTTTGGAGAGTTAAAACCGTGGTTTTTGGAAGGCCATTTTTTTTCCCCCTTTTTAGAAGCTATTCTCCAAAATCTATTTTCCAAAATCAGTTTTTTCATTTTTTTCTCCAGAAGTTTTCTCCAAAAACTAATCCAAACACATTTTAAGGATGAATTGTGGTATTGACACGTGATTTGACGTCTGTGGAAGATTAGTACAACTTAGGTTGAGTTTTCTATGTACCTTTACAGGTTGCCAGGATCAATAGAATCCCCAAACCCAAGCCTAAAATCCAGAAGCCTACAAAGAATGAATCTGAGAGCAAGAACAACACTGACTCTGCAAACTCCACTCCAACAGATAGTTCTCCCCAAAGCGATCAGCCGGCAAATGAAAACTCAGAAGCTCATGATGCTCCTGGAAGCAACCAATCCGGGGACAACATGGAAAGCTCAACAAAGGAAGTGGTCGATGAGCAACCCGAAGCTCATGATGAGTTATGATTGAGCCTCTGTTCTTTTCCTGCCAATGCATGTAGACCTAGATCTTATCTTCTCCACCTGCAAAATTTGAAGTATAGACTTGCAATGGTAAAACAAAAGGGAAGATGCAGCAATATCAGTCTTTCGTGTACTTGAGAACAGAGTTATGGAAATATTGTATACTGGACGGCTGCTCATCATTTTTGGGGTTAGTTCTAGGAATTGGTCCCTGTGGGGATTTTTACAGCCATTTGAAGGAGTTATATTTGGCGAACTATTTTAGATGATAGAGAGAGAATACTAATTATCCTTTTGCAGACAAACAGTGGGATAGAAATTTTGCTAGAGCCAGCTCCCCTAATAGCTTCAAAGAAATTATGAACTTTTACTCCATTGTATGTTACAGGTTTCTAATCTTACCACTTTATGTGATGTGGACCATGTTTATACTTGGGAAGATAAATGATGTCACTTTCCAATTTGGGATCCTGCTTTGTGCATTTATTATCGTCCAACTCTATGTGCCATGGATGGCTTTCATTTTAAATTTTGACTCCCATGTGCTTTTGGTTGATAAGATAAACTAATTCCCTTTTGGGTAACTAAGGTTGGTATTCAAACCCCACCCACTTGTTTAAATGATACAACTTTATCACTAGCCAACCTATGCCAAAAAACATATTTCTTTGCTTTTGTAAAAGCATGATCTGATGTAACCGTATAATACCTAATGTTATAGCCTAACATCTTAGATGATATTAATACATGTTATAGCCTAACATCTTAGATGATATTAATACATCGGTGATCAGAGTGTATTTCATTTAAGTGAGATTAAGAGCTTTTGCCAGATATTTATCTTGACAAAGCTGTGATTTCAACTTAGTGTTAAATCTTCCAAGATACCCATAGTTGAGTTGTAATGTTGAAAAGAAATCCAAGTTTTTATTTATTTATTTATTTGGTGGACCAGCTATTGTGATTGCAAGTGAGACCCCCATAAGTTGCTTGACCTCTTATGCACTATTATTTTTTTAAACTCAATACAATGTCATTTTATGCTCAATTAGGAAAGGAGAAAAGTTTTATAAAATCCATTCCAATCAACTTATACAAAACTCTTATTCAAATCAGTTAAAGAACTGGTTCACCGATTTACTAGTCTAACTAGCCAACCATCTTAAGCTCTCACCTCATTGTGACCGACTCTTATAAACTTTGAGTGTGTTGCTTACAATTCTTGGATCTAAACTCATTTTCCTGACTTTTGATTGAAGAGCCAGGCATGATTCCTCATGAATTGAAGATAATAGCTATAGATAGTAGAGACATACTTGTTATAGTAAGAAAAAAAGCAAGTTGAGTTGAGGAAGTCAGAAAGATAAAACTTGAAAGAGAACAAACGTGTAGCAAAAGGCAGCGCTAGCTAGCACATGAAGAATTTCATGAAATGGGGATGAACATAGGGGCCAGGATAATTAATGATGATGCAAATTTACACCAAAAATGGTAAAATGTTTGTGTGGGTTTGGAAAAGGGGAATAATTTTTTGAACTAATAATAATAGTATTATTGTTATTATCCATTGTCATCACATTGTGACTCTGTTGTGATCTGTTGGGTCCTTTTCTTTCTCTTCTGCAGAAAAGTGTGAAGAGATTTCTTGAGAGAAAGGCCTCCATTAGCTCCACCTTCACACATCAAAGCTTGAGATTGCAACCAAAATGATGATATTCTTTCTGGTGATGACCCTTCCATTTCTCTGCTTCCCAACCATATTATCACCCTTGCCTACAATAATCATCAGGGAAAATGAGGAAGAAGTTTATGTAATTTAAATAAAATTCAAAGACAACTGGTAATAATCTTAAAAATAGAATAAGATCAGTTATCTATAATTTTAATAAACTTTATGGTGCCTCTAAACTCTATTAATAAAGTTTAAGAAAAAATATACATTAATTACCAAGAAAACAAACACCAGAAAGCATATAACACTCCTGAACCAAAATCACATCACAGAGAGAGAATCCCAAATTTCTGTAAAAACTCGCACAATTCAAACGTAATCATAAATACATAGCAACAGAGCAGTGGCGGCATATATATATATATATATATATATATATATATATATATATATATATATATATAGAGAGAGAGAGAGAGAGAGAGAGAGAGAGAGAGAGTACCTGAAGTTCTGTAACATCGATGAAGCAGTGGCGGCATCCATTGGGAAGAAATTGGGGATGCTGCCGTGTGATGTCCAAAGGCTCATTACTGTGGGATTCTTAAAAATTACAAACACGCAAACAAACTACCCTTTACTCATGAATATAAAACAAGATTGACTTCTTTAAGAAGATTAAAAAAACTAATTAAAATATTTAAATTCATCCTTTTTCTCTAAATTATTTTATTTAACTTATAAACTCATATATAATCTAATTAAATATAATATATGATATAATTAAATAACTTATTTATCTTTATTAATCTCTTATACAAAAAATGAACTCTTACACTTAGGACGTGAGAGAGTATTAATCAAATAAAAAAAAAGACATATAAATATTATTTGAATTTTTAAAATCAAAAGGTCTTTCACACGCTTAAAAATGATATATAAGTCTTTTGGTAAAAATCTAGGATTTTTAAAATTTTGTACTTTTACCACAATGCCCTCATCCTCTCCTCCTTGGACTGTCCGCTTCATCCTCGTCTTCTTCATCTTCCTCTGGGGCCTCTCCAAGCTCCTCCCCTTTCCCTGTCGTTGCTGCCCAACACACCACCCTCTGCCGCATCCACATTGTCATCATCCTCGGACACCTGGGCCATCTCCTTCGTCCATCTCATTTGCATTCCCATCACATCCTCTACCCCTACTACAAGCTCCGTTTGCTCCCTCTCTTTCTATCGTTCGGACAACAGATGATTATGGCGCCCAGACGGTGGTTTGTTGAATATCATCGTGTTTACGGCTTTCGGGGTTTCGTATGGGTTTTGGTTCTTGTGCTTCACTTGGAAGGTGCTATCACTGGGCCTGAGGATTCAGATTTACGGGTTGGAGGTTGCCGCGTTGTGTGTTTTGAGTCTGATGGCGCTGTAGAATCCCCCTGAGGACTCGTACTCCGTGGTGACGTGGTGGTTTTCCTGTGCGCTTTGCTCTGCGACGGTAGGGGAGGGAATTTCGGTGATCAGGCCGATTGCCGAAGCATTAGGTGCCGGAGGGACGTCGTGGGCGGAGGCAGCCATACATTTGCTTTTTTAAAAATTAAATAAAAAAACCTAAAAAACCTAAATGTCATTTTCCAGTATTAACAATTCTTTAGGAATTTAGAAGTTTAAATGTTATTTATATGTCTTTTTTCCTAATAAAATTTCGTTTGTTCCTCAAACAAATTAATTATAATGATGATGAGAAAATAAAAGGCAGAAGAAAAATATGCTTACATTGAATTACGACAGTTTCGCTTCATCCTCTTCATAATTTTTTTTTCAAAAAACCTTTCACAGACAAAACTTAAGAGACAGTAGAATCGACAGGACACATTGAGGGATCTTTTATAGTGTCAGTTGGGCCAACAAAAAAAACAAAAAATAAATTTATTTATTTATAAGACTCAATATTTCATTTACTTATTTGCACATGTTAAATGAGTTTCATAAGCCTTAGCTTATTTCTCTCTGGTATACATGATTAGGTCGCTTTTTGGATTTTTTTATTTTTAAAAAAAAAAAACACACACTTCTATAATTAGAACAATCGTTTGCTGAAAGTTTATCCGTACACTTGGAAAAATTGAAGAAGCATTCTTTGATCTAAAAACATGGGTTTGAATAAACTCATTTTTCTCTTTTTCTCTACCATCTCTTCCTTTTCATCTTTTCTCTTTCCTCCGGTCAATATATATATATTTATCGTTTGTCATGTCACTTGACATAAGGTTATGTAAGTTATCCCAAAACTACGTCGTTTTGGAAGTTCATTAATTCCCCTAACCCCAAAACGACGTCGTTTTAGGAGTTAGGAGAATTAATGAAGGGTGTTTTTGTATTTTTTTTATTTATTACATGAATTTTACTAAAACATCCTTCATTAATTCTCCTAACTCCCAAAACGATGTCATTTTGGGGTTAGGAGAATTAATGAACTCCCAAAACGACGTAGTTTTGAGGTGACTTGACAAAATCTTATGTCAAGTGATATGACAAACGATAAACCTTTGAAAAGGATCTAGGAAATGTTAATTACTATTTAGAATGTAAAATTTATTAATTACTATATAAAAATTATTTGTCAGTACAATTTATTAATACATATATGTTTGAGTTATTTTATCATATTATAAAATTGACTAATGTTATAATTTTAATTTTGCACACAAATTTATGAAATTTTTTTGTTTTTATTATGAAATTTAATGTTAAAAATATTTTAAAAAAATATATATATGAATATTGAATTTATTGTCTACCTTGAATCTTGAATTTTGTTAAAATTAGCCATCTTCTTTTTATTGTAGGGAAAGTATATATGAATATTTTTTGCAAATTTAAAAAGAAAAATAAAAAAGAGTAAATACCCTTTTTGGTTCCTGACAAAAAACACGGACCTCATTTTGGTCCCTAACAAAAAAATCGACCCTTATTCGTCTTTTTTATGGGATTAAAAAGGACATTTTGAAAAATTTTAGGGATCAAAATGTCCACTAATCGACTCTTATTCGTCCTTTTTATGGACTAAAAATGATTTTTTTTCTTCAAAGATTAAAATGGGGTCCGTGTTTTTTGTCAGAGACCAGAAATGATATTTACTCAATAAAAAACAGAATTGGGTGTGTTGTAATTAAGGAACAAGTTCATGTAATTCTAGTAAATTATGAGAGTATCCTGTCCCGGATTTTGTTAAACGTAGTGATCATCTTTTTTTTATTAATGTGGGGAACGTTTGAATAATATTTTAAAAAAAATTATGGTGTGTTTTGATCAAGGAAAATGAGGAAGAAGTTTATGTAATTTAAATAAAATTCAAAGACAACTTGTAATAATCTTAAAAAAAGAATAAGATCAGTTATCTATAATTTTAATAAACTTTATGGTACCTCTAAACTCTATTAATAAAGTTTAAGAAAAAATATACATTAATTACCAAGAAAACAAACACCAGAAAGCATATAACACTCCTAAAACAAAATCACATTACAGAGAGAGATTCCTAATAAAGTTCTGTAAAAACTCGTACAATTCAAACGTCATCATATATATATATAGAGACTCTAGAGGAGTCCACATTTGGTGCTTATAATTAGGTACTTATTATGTGTTTATACCTCCAATTAGAGGTATAAGCATATATAGAGAGGGTACCATGAACTTCTGTATCATCGATGAAGCAGTGGCGGCCACCATTAGGAAGAAATTGGGGATGCTGCTGTGTGATGTCCAAAGGCTCATTATTATGGGATTCTTACCGAAAATTACAAACACGCAAACAAACTACTCTAGTCTTGATGTTTTTTGGAGAGATTAAGAAAGTTAATTAAATTACTTTAAAATATTTATATTTATTATTTTTTCTCTAAACTATTTTATCTAACTTGTAAACTGATAAACATGACATATAATATGATTAAGTAACTTAGTTAGTTTATTTAATCTCTCCGGAAAAAAAAAGTTAAATGTGTTTTATATTTAATACTGGTGGGAGGGAGTACTAATAAAATTCTCATTTTTTCTTCAAACAAATTAAATATAGTGATGAACAGATAATCAACAAAGATTTTTTTTTTTTTTTTAAAGGCAAAACAAAAATATGCTTACATTGAATTACAAAGCTCCAAGTCCCAGTTTCGCTTCATCTTCCTTATAAATTTCTTCTTAAAACCCTTCACAAACAAAGCCTAAGGCTATGTTTGAGAGTTCCATTTTGGAGGGAAAGGAAAGGGAGGGTTTTGGTAGTCCCTTCCCTTGTTTGCAAGTTTTAAAAATAGGAGGGGAGGGAATCAGGGATTTTTACAAATTCCCCAAAACACTCCTTCTTCACAAAAATAAAGTTCCCCAAATATAAGGGGTTTTAAGAGGGGAGATAGAATAATTACTTTATTACCCTTATTCACCACCACCATCACCACCCCACTACCCACTGCCGCCACCGCCACCACCACCCCACCACCGCCACCGCCACCACCACCCCCACCCCGCCACCGCCGCCACCACCACCGCCGCCACCGCCACCACCACATAAATAATTTTTTAAATATAAAAATTACATAAATAAATTTTTTAGAAAATTTAAATTTATTTAAAATATATAAGAATTATAATAATTATTAAAGAAAAGGATAAAATGGTAAAAATAACTCATTAATCCTCCATCTTCCTCCTTTACTATTTTTTTAACTCCCAAACAAGGGAAGGCAATATCCTTCATTTCCCTTCCATCCCCTCCCCTCCATTCTCCTTGCATTCCTTTCCTTCCCCTTCCTTTCAAACTTCCAAACAAAGCCTAAGAAATAGTGAAAACGACAGGACACATCGAGGGATCTTTTATAAAGTGTAAGTTGGGCCAACAAAAGAATAGAACATCATTTGGAGCATCTCAAAGGAATAGAACTGTAAAAAAGCATTTACGCATGCCGTGATTGAAGTTCGTAGACTTTGCGACCAGCATAGCGTCCTTGAAGGAGAATAATGGCCTTGTTTAGCTTCAAGAACTCCACCATTTTCAGCAATTTTGACCTTCTGGGGACTGGGTCTGCTTCTTCTTCTTGCCACCATTGGGAAGAAATTGGGATGCTGCTGTGTAATGTCCAAAAGCTCATTACGGTGGGATTCTTGCCAAAAATTACAAACACGCAAACAAATAATTGAAAAATGACATTAGGGTAATATAAATTATGAGTATACTTTATGTTCAATGGTGAAGGTGAATCATGTGATGTTGAAAACTGGAAATATATAGGATAGGGCTACTTTCGTCACGTGGGTTTGGATCAGATGTAATTGTCACTGTTTGGTCTTTTAAAGTGGGAAACTTTCCATTTTGGGAATGTAGGTCTTTGGAATAGTGACTTCTTACCCTATAATAATCTATATATAGAAGCTATCATCAATACGATTTGAATTTATGATTTTATTGTTTTGATAAATGATGATGTAGATATCTTGTAATCAAGTGAAAAAGATATTATATATTGTCATTATAATTTTTTAATTTGATCAAAGCACCCACCCATATATGTTGTTAGATATTAAATAATTACAACCATCAAATATTAAAAAATTTAATTAATAATATAAAAAATATAAATTCCCAAACTACAAAAATAAAAAAATTATATTTTTCCATTAAAAATATTAAAATATCTCAGTAAATAATATTCTTACAATTAAATATTCAAACATTACTATTAAAAAAAAAAACCTTTACACTGCATAATATTTCTAGTATTAAATATTAAAAAATTATTATGAACCCAATGTATACATACACAAATGGTAATAATTACCATAAACCTAATGTGTATACTATATATCATTCTGGTCTTATTTATAAGTCTTTTTTTACCAAAAAAAATTGATCATATTTATAAGTTCAGTTTCAGAGTAGGAAATGAGATTGTGACAATTTTTCCTATATTAATTGTACCAATGAAAATAGATAGAGAAGAAATAGTTGAAAAATACCCCTTCATAAATGAGGACAAAGTTAGAAATTTATCTCATAATCATTGAGTTAACTACATTTCTTTGGTATGTGTGATTTAGTTAAAAAGAACTTATAAATAGAATCATATTGATATATGTGTGTAGATAGGGGTAATTTGTCTATTGCTATATTATTCTCATATATTCTCATATTCGATGTAATCCAATAAAAAATTTATATGCATATGCATAATCTTTTCTTAATAACAAATCAAACAAATTCATGTAATCATTATTCCATTTCATTACCTCCAATTCCTTTATCCAAACGGGTAGTTAGTGTTTCCTTTCACTTGAACAACATAGCTTCAATAAATCACATTTTCTTTAAGGTAAAAATGAATTGAGAATCCCATATTATGTATAAAACATTCATCACTACAAAAAAAATCGATTTTTGCTACGGAAAAAATCCGTAGCAAATCGGTTTTGCTACGGAAAAATGCCAAAATTCCGTAGCAAAATCAATTTGCTACGGAATTTTTCCGTAGCAAAAAACCCCGTAGCAATTTGCTACGGATTTGGAAAATCCGTAGCAAATTGCTACTGATTTATATTCCGTAGCAATATTTGCTACTTGAATTTCAAATCAGTAGCAAATTGCTACGAATTGCTTCAGTAGCAATTTGCTACGGATTTACATTCCGTAGCAATTTGCTACGGATTTCACATTCCGTAGCAAATTGCTACGGAATATATTCCGTAGCAAATTGCTACGGAATATATTCCGTAGCAAATTGCTACGGATTTTTTCCGTAGCAAAAGTAAAAAAATTATTTTATTTTTTATTTTTTTTCAATCTTTTTAAATTTTAATCTTTTTAATTGTTTTATTTTTTAAAATTTTAATTGTTTTATTTTTTTAAATATTTTTTTTCTTGAAAATTGATTGCAAAAGTATCATGGATATAATAAAAAGAGTTTACATAGAGAAAACACAATATATATAATAATGTTGTAAAGAGCAAATACTAAAAGTAGTCTAAACAAAGATCATCGTCATCATCACCCGCATGGTCATCATCACCGGAGCCGACCCCGAACCCTTTTTGTCATTAGAGACAGGAGTTGAAGCCGCATCTGTCTCATCATCTCCGCTTGCCGATCCATCCGATGTCGCATCCTCTCCCGTTCTGTTGGATCGCAAGCTCCATCCTCTCCCGTTCCCGATTCATCGCTCGCTCCATCCTCTCCCGTTCCTGAAGCATCTCCTGCCTCATGATGTCCTGTTGCTGACTCATCTGTGTTGCTTGCTGCTCCACCAACGCTTTCATCGGAGAGGGGGGAGGGGGAACGCCGGAATTCGGAGAGGGGAGGAGTGCTGAAAATGGAAGCGGGAGGAAAAAAATGGGGGGGTTATGGGTCGCGATTTGCGACGGACCCTTGGGTCCGTCGCAAAGTTTTGCGACGGACTCTTGGGTCCGTCGCATAAGGGCGGACCTGCTTGGTCCGCCCTTTTGCGACGAATCACTTGATCCGTCGCAAACTGCGACGGATCAAGTGATCCGTCGCAAATCACTTTTTGCGACGGACTCTTGGGTCCGTCGCATAAGGGCGGACCTGCTTGGTCCGCCCTTTTGCGACGGATCACTTGATCCGTGTAATACCCTAAAATTTGATTTAGGGAAAGATCAGAAATAAGTAAATAATACATATTAAAAGGTGAATATGTGGTCTCAAGATTTTTTATGATAATTAGCTTATTTTCCCAAGGAAAATACTGTGAGAATTAAAAGGGAAAATCTCTTGGAAAATTAGAGAATTTAAGGGTCAAAGTGTCAAAATGACCAAAACACCCCTGAAATGGGTAAAAAGACTTAGGAAAATTTATGAAAAATCCTAAAAGGCAGTAAAATAGCCAGGGGAAATAAGAGAGTATATTATCTCTAATTATTGTAATTGAATAAATTATAAGCTTGGAGGAATTATATAAGAATGTTCAAAAAGTAATAAAAATACCAAAATACCATTGTAATTATCAAATGATGTAAGAGGCATGGAAATGCTAAGATTAATGCAAGAATATGAAGGTAATAAGGTGTTCAAAACAAGAAAATTATCAACATGTGATAAAAGAGTAATTAAGTAATATTGAGCTAATTACTTAAGCATAAGTAAGGGAAATTCATGAATAATTATATGGAACCCTAAAATTAGTGGGTTTTTTTTGAAAATTAGTAAAAACATGTTTACTAATTAATTGGAAATTTTGGAGAAAAATGGTTGAGTTTAGGTATTTTTAAGCCTAAATACAAGAATAGACCAATAGGGAAATTATGTAAGAAATTATATAAAATAATTATTTAATATTAAATAAAATATAAAACGAAAATTAAAAAAAAAAAAGGTGCAGAAGGCTTGACCGAATTATTTGACAAAAATTGAAGATAAGAATTGGCAAAGAATATCTAGATATTAAGTTTGCAACTTGTATTATTTTATATTATAATTAAATTGAGTGAATAGTGATTTAAAAATTAGGAAACGGATCCTATCTAGAGATCTAGGAATGGGAATTCCAAATTCAAGGTAAAATATTGATCAGTGATTTTTTACCTTTAAGTGACCTCTTCCGGAAGTTAATTCCGAGGCCGTTTGTGCATTTTCCTAATAAAACAAAATAGGGAAAAATGCATATAGGCATATTTTTGAAATGAAGAAAATAAATTCTAACTCAATATCTAGGAATGAGTTTGAATTTATATGGACATATTTGGAATCAGTGAATTATTTCCAAGAGATTGGTGATTTCAGAAATGCGTTCAAACCTGGACGCGTTCGGACACGTTTTCGAGAAACTTCAATGGACAGTTGGAACCCTGTCTAAAGTCAAAATTCAAGTTTAAATAGATATTATTGATGAGGAAGAGAAGGTCTTCAAAGTTGTAAATCCAGAATTTTGAGATTTCTCCGAAATTACGCAAATCGGGTACCGATCGGGGAAATTCTATCGGTGCTGGCATAAAGCAACTTTGATTTATCACTTTGGACAAATCATTTGCTGCCACTTCAGCCCAATGATGTCGACCAAAGGGATCTAGGGTCAAGGTTTTGACATCTTGACTTGTTATGATCTAATGGTTTGAAACAACTTGGAAAATGCCAAATATGTCCCTCCAAAAGTCTATAAATAGGCATTCAAGCCTTTGGAGAATTCACACCAAATTGCAAGAGCAATTTTAGAGAGAGGTTTTTAGAGAGAGGAGCTCTGGAGAAGGAGGAGTCCGGGGAATTTTGTAGCGAAGCTCTGGGTAAGTTTTTCGGTCTTTGGTCTTTAGTTCGGTAGTTAGTAGAATTGTTAGATAGATTTAGCAAGTAGGGAGTGAGATTCCTACTATTGTTTTTAGGCCTCATTGCATTGAAATATATGCCTGACGAGGTAGAAACATGGTAGGGATCGAGTCCCCGAAAGTCGAAGTCTTCGTAGTTCTTTCACAAGTAGGTGTTATAATGCTAGAATAGCCTTTAAATTTTCAAGTATGATTGGGTATCATATGGGAGGGCTATTTTAGTCTTTATTTTCGAAAATCAAAATGGCGTCGAAGTTCTGGAAAAATTTCGGGAAGAAAATTTGTCAGAGTAACGAAGTACTGGCGAAATTCCGCCAATTAGGGGTATAGGGGCAAAATGGTAATTTTTACCTAAAATGCCAAGAAATCCTAGTTTACTGCCGTTACGCTGTCCAACGTGCCGCTGTCAGACGAACCGCTGTTTTCCGTCAGAAATACTAATTTCTGTTAGACGTACTATTTACCGTCAACGAAGGTACGTTCGCGTACTGGTAACCTTAACTCTGATGTTTATTGTATGCATGTGTGTATAATGCATGTACTCTGATCGTACTGTTGTTCTGCCATGCCTATTGTCTGTACATCCGACTGTACAATTGTCTATCATCCGACTGTATGATTGTCTGTACATCCGATTGTACTATTGTTCTGTACATCTGACTGTACTATTACCTGTACTCCGACTGTACTGTTGTCTTACATCTGACTGTATGACTATCCGTTGTGCCTTAACCTTACATCCGACTGTATTGTTATGGCCGTGCATATCTGATTATGTACATTTCTCGTTGTGCTTTAACCTTACATCCGACTGTATTGTTATTGCCACACGTATCCGATTATGTATTCCCTATGTCTGACCATAGTAAAAGTTGCCAAAATTCTATAAATGTCTGTTGTACATATATGGCGTATATAAACATGAGGTTAACCGTTACCTGGGGTTCGATGCATGGACCTCAGCTCTTAACTTAGCTTCAGGATCGGGTGGACCGAGAATCGAGAAGAAGGACAAGCAGCACGCGTAGGAGTCGCGGCTGAAGACTTCTTTCTGTCATTTCTTTTGAAACACTTCGTATCATTGTTTAAACAAAGAAGACATGCTACCATGGGTATTTTAATATATATATCAGTTACTCAATAGCTCCGGTGCACTACTCTGATCATTTTGAAATGATGTTTAAAGAAAAAAAAAATTATACTGCTTGTGAAAAGTTGGGGTGTTACAATCCGTCGCAAACTGCGATGGATCAAGTGATCCGTCGCAAAAAAAATTTTGACGGACTCGTATCCGTCGCAATTTGCGACGGATACGAGTTCCGTCGCAATTTTTTGCGACCGATGACTTCATCCGTCGCAAAACTGCGACGGATACGAGTTCCGTCGCAATTTTCACCAAAATTGCTACGGATCATATTCCAACGCAAAATTCCATCGCAAAATTGAGTTTTTCTAGTAGTGCATCTTTAAAAAATTAAAAGAAAAATGTATTTTTGAAAGTGAAGCTATGTTGTCATTATATATATTTTTTAAAATGTTGTCAAACTTAGAGAGCCTTTTTTTTCCAACAATAAAACTTTTAGGGTGCTAAACTATTAGAATGTATGATTTTGGACCAATTCATAAATTACTAAATTAAGGAAATTTGAACATTGAATGCCATACAAAAGGTTGTTCTTGCACTTGTTTGGCAAGGGGAAAAGAACATGATGGACCACTATTTTGTTAAACTCAATACAATGTCATTTTAGGCTCAATAAAAGGAAAAAAGTTACCACTCTAGTCCTATTTATAAGTCCAGTTTGACCAAAAAATTTGGTCCTATTTATAAGTCCATTTTGACCAAATAAATGAGATTGTGACAATTTTGCCCATATTAATGATGATGAGAGAGATTGACTAGATATGTTGGGAAGAGAAAAAGATGAGAAAGATTTAACAATAAATTTTAAAAGGTACTCATTCATAAATGAGGGTAAAGTTGGAAATTTGCTCTATAATCATTGAGATACCTAACTTTCCTTGGTATGTGAGATTTAGTCAAACTGGACTTATAAATAGGACCAGAGTGGTATATAAATTTTATTCAGTCAACTTATACAAAACTCTTATTCGAATCTGTCAAAGAACTGGTTCACCGGTTTACTAGTCTAACCAGCTGACCATCTTAGGCTCTCGCCTCATTGAAACCGACTCTCATAAACTCTGGGTTTGGTGCTTACAATTCTTAAATCTAAACCCATTGTCCTGACTTTTGATTGAAGAGCCAAGCATGATTCCTCATGAATTGAAGATAATAACTATAGATAGAGACATACTTATTATAGTAAGAAAAAAACCAAGTTGAATTGAGGAAGTCAGAAAGTTAAAACTTAAGAGAGAACAAACGTGTAGCAAAAGGCAGCGCTAGCTAGCACATGATAAATTTCATGAAATGGGGATGAACATAGGGGCCAGGAATATTAATGATGATGCAAATGTACACCAAAAATGGTAAAATATTTGTGTGGCTTTGGGAAAGTGGACTAATTCTGTGAACTAATAATAATAATAGTATTATTATTATTATCCATTGTCATCACATTGTGACTCTGTTGTGATCTGTTGGGTCCTTTTCTTTCTCTTCTGCAGAAAAGTGTGAAGAGATTTCTTGAGAGAAAGGCCTCCATTAGCTCCACCTTCACACATCAAAGCTTGAGATTGCAACCAAAATGACGATATTGTTTCTGATGTTGATCCTTCCATTTCTCTGCTTCCCAACCATATTATCGCCCTTGCCTACAATAATCAAAATTTCAAATTATTTTCTTCACCACAAAAATAAATTATTGTAGAATATATGTCTTCCTATCGATTTTATTAATTAATACTACTACTACAGCAAGAAGCCATATTCCACTAAGTGATATTGGTATCCAGAAAACAGACACCAGAAAGCATATAACAATCGTAAACCAAAATCACATCACACCAGAGAGAGAGAGAGAGCATCCTAAATTTCTGTAGAACCTCATACAATTTAGACGTCATCATAAATACACATATACATACATACATATATATAGCAGTTCATTTTCCAAATTTTATATTTCATTCTATAGAGTACCTGAAGTTCTGTAACATCGATGAAACAGTTGCGGCCTCCATTGGGAAGAAATTGGGGATGCTGCTGTGTGATGTCCAAAGGCTCATTACTATGGGATTCTTGCCAAAAATTACAAACGCAAACAAATAAAGAAAATTCCGTTTGTTCCGCAAACAAAGTAAATATAATGATGATGAGAAAATCAACAAAGAAAATTGAAGAAAATAAAAGGCAGAAGAAAAATATGCTTACATTGAATTACGAAACCCCAAGTCGCAGTTTCGCTTCATCCTTCTCATAGATTTCTTCTTAAACCCTTCACAGACAAAGCCTAGGAGAGATAGTGGAAAGGACAGTACACAGTGAGGGATCTTATATAAAGTGTCAGTTAGGTCAACAAAAGAACAAAAATAAAATAGAATAAATAAGTTATATATAAAACTTCATTCACTTATTTGCACGTGAAAAATGAGTTCCTTATTTACCATATTTCAATTACAAGCTTTATTTCTCTTATATATATATATATATATATATATATATATATATATATATATATATATATATATATATATTGTATTGCTCAAGTCTCTCTGGTATATATGATTCTAAGGAATGAGTCAAGACCCTATTAACCTAAACTTTTGATGGTAGCAATCTCTGATATTATTTCTTAATTGCTTTCAACTAATTCATAATCTTATTTATAGTTTAAAGTACTGAAAGCGCAACACAAATAGCATCAAGCTTTGTATGCATAATAAATAAGATTAGAGTGATAGGTACAGTTGGAAAATAACACCTATTAATAGATGCTATTTTTCGCTTATTTAAATTATGGGTATACTTTTATGTGGTCAGGAGTAAAAGTGAACCGTGTGATATTGAAAACTTGAAATATATAGGAAAGGGTTATTTTCATCACGTGGGTTTGGATCAGATGTAATTGCCACTGTTTGGTCTTTTAAAGTGGGAAACTTTCCATTTTGAGAAAGTAGGTCTTTTGAATAATGACTTCTCACCCTACAACTTGCATGCTTTTGCCTTCCCTATGCTTATCTCTCCATCAACACTTGATCACATTATCATCCGACATCATCGTAGATAACATACATTATAAAAATTAAATTATATATTTATAAAAAAAAGTTTGGCAAAATAAAAATAAAAAGAAGGGAAAATGCATTTAAGACTTGCTATTGGTTCATTTGGTTGGAGGAATTAATTTTGATGGAAATGAATGAAAGGGATCAGAAAGGACTGAATATATAATTACGTAAGCTAATAATCTAAATATAGAAGTCAGGTCCATTTGTCTCAAGTCCCTCTTGCCACTAAGCATCTTTTAAAATATTTCTTAAATATAAGGTTGTGAGTTCAATCATATATATATATATATAGAGAGAGAGAGAGAGAGGTATGATGTGTACATTTTTTTGTTTTGGTTGAATAATGACAAATTAAAAATAATAATCTACATATAGAAGCGATCATCAAAGCGAATCCCTTTAATTTTGCTCGACTAGAAGTTATTAAAATATGTAAATTTATAGGAAACCTTTTCTAAATTACACCAAAAAAAAAAAAAAAAAATCTTTGGTAAAATGATGATTGCTTATCCTCTAAAAACATTAATAACAATTGAAAATTCTCGTTATTGAAATTTTATGGAAAGATTATGGTCTTTGTCTGCAATTGAACAAATACATGAATTTACAAAATTACCCTTAATAGCAAGTAGAAATTACAAGTGGAAAGTACAAAAGAGATCATCCTATAGCTACTACATGCATATTCCTTAATTTAGGGATGATTAAGGTTTCCCTTGGTAGTTTTGAAGCTCTTAGAAATATGATACTACTCCAACTTTAAACAAATCATTGTTTAAGCTATCCATTCTAAGATTAAGATACAAATACAATGCTGAAATGTAATCTTTTGTTATAAAGTTAGCATTTGTTCTGTGTAATTACATGACAAGAATAGTTAAGTTGCAAGCATCATTCAGCTATCTATTTGGTATCCTTTTTATTGCTCGTTTAGTTCAATTCTATAGGAAAAGATGCAACAGACCACTTATAATATTTGGTTGGACTTATATAATGTAAAGATAATTACATTTTATAATCTTGATTATATCATTTGATTTAATCAGAATTGTACTGTTAGAACTGATGAATGAGGATGCAGACTTCCTGTAATCAACTGAAAAAGATACTATTGTCATTATAATTTTTTAATTTGACCAAAGTGTCAACTCATAAATGTTGTTAAATATTAAATAATTAAAACCAGCAAATATTAAAAAAAATTAATAATTTAAAAATTAAGAAATTCACCCACTAAAAAATTTAAAAAAATATATATTTCACCACTAAATATATTAAAATATCACATTAAATAATATTCTCACCATTAAATATTCAAAAAATTACCACAAACCCAACATTTACACTGCATAATATTTCTACCATTAAATATTAAAAAATAATTATGAACCCAATGCATACCTGCACAAATTGAAAGAATTACCATTAACCCAAAATGTCAATATACATATATGTGTAAATAGGGGGTAATTTTGTCTCTTGCTATATTATTCCCATACGTTCTCATATTCCATGTAATCTAATCAATCGTTTAAATGCATATGCATCATCTTTTCTTAATAATGAATCAAACAAATTCACATAATCATTATTCCATTACATTACCTCTGATTCCATGAATCAAACGGGCACTTAGTGTTTCCTTTCGCTTGAACAACATAGCTTCAATAAATCACATTTTCTTTAAGGGAAAAATGAATTCAGAACCCCATATTATGTATAAAACATATATCTTTAAAAAAAAAATTTAAAAAAATATTTTTGAAAATAGTAAAGCTATGTTGTCATTATATATATATATTTTTTTAAATGTTATCAAACTTTTAGAGAGCTTTTTTTTCTTTTCCAGCAATAAAACTTTTAGGGTGCTAAACTATTAGAATGTATGATTTTGGACCAAGTCATAAATTACTAAATTAAGGAAATTTGGACATTGGATGCCAATGCATGTTAGGTGGGATGTTCATAATCTAATTATTAAAAGTTCATAAAAAATACAGCTGGTAAACTAATTAGACTTTGTGCAATGTATGAAAAATGTATATTGCTAATTATAGTTTTATAATTTTAGACGAAATTATGTGTTCACAATGTAAATTATAGGTTAACTAAAATTTAAGTTTTGTATCAGAGTTATTTATTATAGAAAAGTAAATGACAATGGAAAAAACTTTCATACAATACAAACTAGCTCAGACAATCAATAAATATTTTCAGATAGTAAATTAATTAGAATATTCTTATTGTGATGCATTACCCGATGAAGACACAGAGATCATCATCTATACACATACATAGTTTACAGGGTGAAGGTGCAAAAATAGTAATACTACCTCCGGTCCTAATTATAAGACATAGTTGACTTTATTTGGAGAGATTAAGGAAGCTAAATAAGTTACTTAATCATTTTATATGTTGTGTTTCTTTAGATTATATATTAGTTTATTAGTCAAACTAATTACTTTGAAGAAAAAAATAAAAATAAAAATACTCTAAAGTAATTTAATTAGCTTCCTTAATTTCTCCAAAAAAGTCAACAATGTCTTATAATTAGGACCGGAGGAGTAACATTTTGCACTTTGAATATTCAACAGAATTAACATTTGATAGGTGTAAATATGGTCATAAATAATTTTTTAGGGAGCAAAATTAAGAATGTCATTAACTTGCCATTACGTCCGTCACTTTTCTTCTGGGTGCCACGGTACATTGAGTGTCATAACACTATACTACCCTTTCCCTCACTTTTCATAACCGGTCTAAATAATGTAGATTTTGATATTTGTTTGTTTGTTTGCTTGTTGGTATATTTACACTTTTAGGGAAAAAAGGCCTTAGCACCGCCACATGTAGACATCGGTAGGCCGATATGATTTAAAAACTATAACTGATGACATTTTTGTAACTATTATTACAACTAATGCCGTTAATACGGTCTTGATAAGTATTAAATATACAAAAATTTTAATTTTAACATTGAGACGGTTTAAATATTTTAATGCGGTCTCCCCTCTTAGTCCTTTCGTTTCTCCAAATTAAAATTGTCTTTCTCGCTCCCTCTTTTCAACGTCATTGACGTCGAGTATAGATAACATCGATTGAGAGAGGTGACCGACCATATTAAAATTTTTAAACCTTCTCGATGTCAAAATGAAAATTTTTATATATTTAATACTTATCGAGACCGCATCAACGACATTAGTTGTATCAATATTTATAAAAAAGACACCAGTCATAGTTTTTAAACTGTTATAGAAGTTTAGATGTAGCAGTCTTAAAGACCTTTTTTCAGTAGTGTAAATATATACCAACAAGAAAACAAATAAATAAAAATATTTTCATTTTATTTAGACTAGTTATGAAAAGTGAGGGAAATGGTAGTATAGTGTCGTGGCACCCGAGAGAAAAGTGACAGATGTAACGGCAAGTTAACGGCTTTTTCAATTTTTAATTTGCTTCTTGAAAGATTGTTTATTATCACGTTTGCACCCATCAAATGTTAATTATGTCGGGTGCTCAGAGTGCAAAACATGATCACTATTTTTCACCTTTACCCTAGTTTATATCTTAAACTCTAAATCCTTAACATTGTTATTCCGCTACCTTGATCATTTTGTTTTCTAAAAAACATGGGAGAATACTATTAAAGGAATACAGAAGACAAAAGTTTAAGTTAAGGATTAAAAATTTATGAAATATCTATCTATGTGATCAGTGGCGGACCCAGGATTTAAATTTTGTGGGTGCATAATTAGTGGTGGGATTCGGGGGCAGCGCCCCCGAGTTTTTTTTAAGGAGGATAAAAGGCAATCCACTCTTTCGTAAAGTTTAGAACCAGAAATGGGGTTCAATTGAAAAGTATTTCCGATGAAATCAATTTAAACAGAAAATATACTCTAATCTTATGGCATACAAATACACAGATGTTACACAATCAAATTCCAAAGCAACATATAAGGAAAAATTATTATGGTTTGTCAATATGTCATAAGTGATAGGATATTAAAAAGTCAAATATCAACGAAGGAGCAAAAGAGCATAACAAATGCTATAACTCACCAAGCTGTTCACCAGAGAGCACAACACTTAGGTTCAATACCAAACACCTACATCAACAATTTATGGCGGGATAATTTCATCCTAACATCAGCTATAATTTGTTTTTGTTTGGACTAAATCATTAATATAAAGCTCAAAGTGATATTACACACAGATTTTGACCATTTTGTATTTGTAGAGCCTGCAAGTGCATTAGCAACTAACGAGTTCATTATATACCTGTATCACCACTTCTTCGTTTTGGCCATGAAAGCACTAGCTATAGCTCTGTCCCCTGCCGCTTATACTCAGACTTGTTTCCCTTGCAATTTTTCTCTTTCTATACCATCCACAACTCAAAAATCCGTAGCACAAGTCATCATTAAGAAAACTGAAGCTCGGAAGGTCCGTACTGGAGTTGTAGCTGATGAGTCGTCGTCTTCTTTCACTTGGTCGTTTCATCAAACACGTGGTGAGAAATCACTTCCAGAAAGTGAATTTCACGATAAGGCTAGCAAGAAACGGGTCTTCTTTTTAGATGTTAATCCTCTATGCTATGAAGGAAACACACCCAGTTTGTACTCCTTTGGTCGATGGGTGCCTCGACCCCAGCGGAATTTTTGCTCCTGCCTGTGTTTTTTGGTTTGACCGCCACGAGATTGCTCAGAGGCCAACGGTGACGGACGAGATTGCTCAGTCACCACCGATAGCGTTCAGATCTGTGGAGTCTTGTGCTCTCTATTTTCTGCTACCCAGATCGTGACGGAGAGTGAGAGAGCGGAGCCGAGAACGGAGAGATCGATCGAAATGGGAAAAAAGGATGGAGAGTGTGATACAATGGAAATGGGGAAGAAATGGGGAAAATAAAACGAAGTTGGAGGCTCGAACCCGCGACCATTGGCAAAAATTGTATAGTCTTAACCAACTACACTACCTATACATATTGTTACTAAATTCTTTCAACTTATATATATTGTTTTTGTGTGTGCCCTTGCCCACATTGGCACAAGTGTGGGTCCGCCACTGTATGTGATTAAATTTTGTAAAAATAATGGATAATTTAGCTTATATAATTTTTAAAATGATTTTTTATATTCTCATCCAGTACCTCGGTTTGGGGTTTGTGGCTACCCTCTATGATCCTAATTTTAATTAGTTTGATCAAGAATGTATTTTAAATTATGAGAATTTTGTTTTTTTGTTGGTAAATAAATGGCATTACCATGAAAGATGAACAATAAAGACATCATCAACATCAAAAAGGATGAAAAATGCCTTATTACCGAATGTCATGGAAACTCTATAAATGGGAGATTGGGGTGATGGAGTGGATCAAACTAGAGCCCAACCCGAATTATGGTATGTTTTCATGGAGGGACTAGGTTTGGCAGTTCATGGTCCGCTCTAGTCTAATGAGAACCCTGAGTCAAGTTGGATTGGAATTGTTCCACCAGATTGGCGGACTGGTTCAAGCAGCCTAGGACCTTAAATTTCCTAATTTTTATTTTTCATTTTTCTCTATAGGAAACCAAGAATTAAACCTGATAAAAACAATTAAAAGAATAAAAATATCTACAATCATATGAAAATCATCCCAAAACAATAAACTTCATCATAAATCCTTTAAAAAAACTCCAACAACATTAAGTAAAAATAAAAAATCAACTTCTAAATCACAAAAGATTAATAAATAAATAAAAAAGGAAAATTACGCGTAGGTCCCAAGGACCGAAAAAAATTATAAAAAAGTCCCTTAAAATCACAAAATTACATAGAAGTCCCAAGGGACTTTTTGTTGTAAATACATGCATTTCCTGTTGTAAATGGTTTGAGACTTTTTTGATATTATTTGTATGGAATTAAAATCCAGGTTTTTAAATGTTGTTGCAAATACATGCATTTCCTGTTGTAAATACATGCATTTCCTGTTGTTAATACAAATAATATCAAAAAAGTCCCTGGGAACTTCTGTGTAATTTTGTGATTTCAAGGGATTTTTTTTGTAATTTTTTTCCATCCTTAGGACCTACACGTAATTTTCCCTTAAAAAAATCGCCTGGAGCATACAAGCTACCAGGCCAAGTCGTCCGATCACCTAGTCCTAAATCTAGTCTGGCCTGACCAGTCAATATGGTTAAGTCTGATCTAATTTCATTATATTACTTATTTAAACTGGATCAAACCCACCAAAACCATCTTGAATTGAAACAAACTGGATTGGATTGGACCACCGGTTTTTTTATAATGGGAGATCATGAATTCCATCCTCCCTATAACTTGAAGAAAAGAACTGACCAAAAGGATGTCTTGCCACGTTTCACATGCATGTCACGTGCCATGTGGGATTGTTTCCCTTCGAAAAAGGGTGGGCATGATGATGTGAGCAACCATGTGATCAATTAATATCCAATCTCACCTTTCTTCTTTGCTACGTGTCGCCTCTCCATTGGCTGGCTATCTTTCTCTCTGTTTGTTTGGTACTTTTGAATCGTAAGGGGGTAAAATTTCTCTAATAGGCAAAACATTGATGCTTCAAAGTTCAAACAAACGCAATCAAATAAAAGTTCATACAAAAATGATTATTCAAATAAAATAATCAATATTTAAAAAATGTCCCAATAAATTTCAAATTTACATAACTTGGTGAAAAAGAAAAGAGAATGTGAAAGATGTGGGAAGCGTGGAGTTGTATGGAAAATGTGTAATTTCCGAATGTGGAAAGTGAAAGATATTTATGAGTGGGGAAGATGACTTATGTCGTCAATGTGATTCCTTTTTTATGGCAATTTCAGAATATTGTCAATGACTTGCCCTTTAATTTTCACCCTCCCATGTGATTTTATAAAAGTGCCTCATTCTTTATGATTTATTGGGATGCTACAATAATTTTTTATACTCCCTCGAGTCTCAAATATAGAACATAGTGTAAATTACATTATAAAATTTTATATTATATTTAGGACTGGAGGTAATAATACTTTATACTAGTAGATAGGAAACAGAGATCATATCGGAAATAATAGTAATTTACGAGTATCATATGCATAAATAAAAAAGGGTTGGATTTCATTCAGCACCCCAAAATATTTTTTCAATAACACCAGTATTTTAAATTATTTTTTTACATATATTTTAAAGTAATTTTTTGTTCACCCAGCGTCATATAGTATTTTTCTAGTATTATTTAGTATTCTAAATTAATTTTTTGGTCCACTCAGAGCATCCTCTAATACTTTTTAGTAGTATTTAATATCCTAAATTAATTTTTAGTGCAATTTAAAGTATTTTTATCAATAGCAATGAGTATTCTAAATTTAGGATTATTGAGTTCTAATTAATATATACTTTATGATATTGAATATACTAAAAATTACTTTATCATACTGAGTGTTATTGAAAAAAGTTTTAGGATGCCAAATGCACAAAAATTGCTTAAAATGCTTTAGAATGTTGAATGTAACTTAACCCAACAAAAAATGACAAGATAATTATGTAACTAATAGACATGGATTGAGAAAAAAAAATTAAAATTTAAAGGGTAAAATAGATTGAGATGTTATATTTCGGATCAAAATAATTAATCTCACACTACAAAAAAAAAAAACAGTTTTTGCGACGGACAAAATCCGTCGCAAAAAAGGGCTTTTCCGTCGCAAAATGGATTTTGCGAACAAAATCCCTTGTCGCAATTGCGACGGATATTCAAAATCCGTCGCAAATTGCGACGGATTTTAACATCCGTCGCAATTGCGACGGATTTATTTAAAAAAAAATTTAGAATTTTTTTTTATAACTAACTGTGTTCCATATATATATATATATATATATATATATATAATAACAATCAAGCATAAAGAGTTTTTACATAGAGAGAAAACAAAATATAAATAATATTGTCCCGAATAACATGTAATAAAAAGTAGTCTAAACAGCATTATAATCATCATCACCACCACCACCATCAGCCGGCCCCTTGTTTTTCATTAGGTACGTGAGTTGAAGCTGCATCTGCCTAACCATCTCGCGTGTCTCATGTAGCTCGTCTGCCTGCGACTGGACTAACGCCTTCATCTTCTTCATCTCATCTACAAAAAAAGTAGGAACTACGTTTATTTTTTGTACTTTATTCAAATAGAATAGGGAATGAAAAATGTAACAATCAATATCAAATTATTACGTTTACCTACAGAAACACCTTCATTGTCGGATGAGGTGCGCTTCGTTTGCTTAAATTGGCTGGCAGAGGCACCGTACCCGAAGATTCTACCTTTGTTGTTCATTCCTCCTGCAGCCTGAATGAATATACTCGTTATCGGACATCGAGGATGTGGGGTCTGGTCGCACTCTGCGAGTCTCTCTCCGACATCAGCTTCTTATAGGTTTCCTAGAAGCAAAAAATACATCACAGATAAGTCATGTGAAATGAAATAAACATATGTTGATATCTGAAACAAAGAATGCAATATAAATATCTCACCGCTACTTGCTGCGCCTTGGTGTTAATATTCTCACTAATGGTCACAAATAAAAAATCAACAACCAATAATAAATAATTTAATCAACATTAAAGATAAAAAAAATTATCACACATCATCATTTTATTATAAATCAACATAATACTCAAGAAAATACAAAAACAATTATCAAATCCATCTATATATACTCAATGAAGAAAACTACAGAATTTGGCTCATAAGGTTCTTCTTTCCTGGACGGTACAGATCTACAGAGCACAGAGAGGGAGATCTGAGAAGCTTCAGCACTGTTTAGCTGAAGGAGCTTTTTAAAAGCTCCAAAAATTAACTGTTGAACATGTGATCACCCAACCATTGTGAGAAGTTCTCAAATTCAGTGTAGTCACTGTCAGAAATCAAGATGTGGTATCGTGCCTTTCCTGCAGCCTTGATAGCAGATGCACATTTTATTGATTGAATGTTTTCATGCTCTCAATCATTCCGTACAACTGTGTGGCACTAACTTAGACATTTTAGGGGGTAAAGAGAAATTGCCAGAACTTATTTTTGATTATCTTCATTGACCGATAAATGATATAGAAAGGGTGATGATTTGTAACATCCCAACTTTTCACAAGCAGTATAAATTTTTTTTTTAAAACATCTTTTCAAATCATCAGAGTAGAGCATTTGAGCGGAAGAATAACTGATATATATGTATTCAAAATGCCCACCGGCTAGATACGAAGTGGTATAGTACCCAAGAATTTTCAAAAGTAAAGGACAACATCGGAAAGTCTTCAGCCGCAACCATGACCCTGCTGCTTTCCTCTCTCCTTGGTCCTCGATTCTTCTGACCCTGACGCTATAGCTGAGATCCAATTTAACACATTGGATCTCAGGTAACGGTTAACCTCACATTCATATATACAGTATATATTCCACAATCATTCATATTATCAGTATAACAGATGTGTCACACGGAGTGCATAAAGATGTATCACACGTAGTGCATGTAGATGGGTCACACGTAGTGCATGTAGATGGGTCACACGTAGTGCATGTATTCAAAAGCTCATAACAATACTCACAACATATCATCAGACCCTCAACCACAATTACGCATATAGTAAACATCAGAGTTAGTGTTACAGTACACGAACGTACCTTCGTTGACGGTATTCTGGCACGTTTTACGGAAAACGGTCATTTTGACAGAAAACAGCGAAACGTCCTGTCGAACAGCGTAATGGCAGCAAACTAGGATTTCTGACGTCCTATAAGAGCAATATCACTTCCATTAGTGATTTGACACAATAATCCCGAAATTTTGCCAGAACTTCGACGCAATTATGATTTTCTAAATTCTAGACTAAAATAGCCCTATCATATGATATCTAATCATACCTTGAAAGATAAAGGCTATTCTAACTATTGAAAGAACTATGGAAGCTTAAAGCTTACCATTTTAACTCTTAGCTTTCGGGGACTCAATCCCTACCAAGTTTTACCTCTTTAGGCATTTTTCAATGCAATGAGGCCTAAAACAATAGTAGGAATCTCACTCCTACTTACTAAAACTATCTAACAATTCTACTAACTACCGAACTAAAAAGCTAAAGACCGAAGGACTTACCCGTTGAAGACTTCTGCAGAATTTTCCCCAGAGCTTCTCTCTCTTGTTTCCCTCTCTAGATTCGGCCAAGGAGGAGAAAATGGTGTGAAGAATTGTGAAGGAGGGGGGTATTTATAGAAAAGGAGGTAGGGTTTCGGCCGTCGGATCAACTTTGTGAGAAGCGATCTGGACCGTCCAACACAACTTTTGGAAAAAACCCTTTCTTCCCTCTTTTGCTTTCACACTAGGCCGAAAATCCAAGGGTCTTGGCCAATGGGAGGTGGCCACGTGTCACCTTCCAGAAGCTTTCGGAGGAATTTCTCCGATCGGTACCCGATTCGCGTAATTTCGGAGAAATCTCAAAATTCTGGATTTATAACTCTGAAAACATATTCTCACTTAGTAGAAATGTCCAAGTTAACCTATATTTTGATTCCATATAGGGCTCCAACAGTCCAGTTGAGTCTTTCTCGAAAAACATGTCCGAACGCGTCCGGTTTCGAATGCATTTCGAATCCTCAACTTCTTCGAAAAATTCATCGAATCCAAATATGTTCATGAAAATTCCCAATTCTTTTCCAAATGTCACAACATAACCTTTTCGTCCTCTTGGCTACCCGGCCTTTTCTAATTTCCCTATTTCGTCTTATTAGGAAAAAGCACAAACGGCTTAATTAACTTCCGTAAGAGTCTAACGGAAGATAAAATCCCACTGATTAATATTCTACCCTGACTTTGGGAATCTCATTCCTAGATCTCTAGATAGGATCCGTTTCCTAATTTCTAAATTACTATTCACTATATTTAATTATATTATTATTATATTGCAAGTTGCAAATTTATTTTCCATTCCTTTTTTCTTTTTCTTTTTTTTCTCTTCTTCTTTTTTTTTCTGCCCTCTTTTTTTTCGTTTTTTTTAATTAATTATTTCTGAATTTCCTTTGTTTATACTTAAGTAATTAGTCCAATATTACTTAATTACTTTATTATCACTTGTTGATAATTTTCTTAATTACAATGCCTCATTACCTTCATACTCTTGTATTAACATTGGTATTTTCATGCCTCTTGCATTTTTAGAAATTACAAGGGTGTTATGGTTTTTTTTTTATTACTTTTTGAACATTCTTATACAATTTTCTCCAAGTACATAATTTATTAAATTATCATAATTAGAGATAATATATTCTCCTAACTCAGTTGATCACTTTATCGCCTTCTGGTATTTTTTATAATTTTTCTAAGTTAATTACCCTTTGCAGGGGCATTTTGGTCATTTTGGCACTCAAGCCCTTAAATTCTCTAATTTCCTACAGAATTCAACTTAGAAAAATAGACTATATTTCCACGAGTCTTACGATCATAATTTCACTTATGAGAAATAACCCATTTATTTATCAAAATATAATATTTCGGATAAATAAATATGCGGGTATTACATGATTCATAACTTATTTTCATCAATTTATAACTCAATTGATTTTATTTTACAACTAATCATATCGAGTATATGACTTCAAATGATAGGGGTATTACGGACTCATATGAGGCCCATTTAATGAATGATCCAATAGGGAGTAATCTACGTGACCTAGATATGGCAGCATAGCATTTGGACTTGGAGGTACAAAGGCTCATAATTCCAAATCCTAACTCTACAGGTAAACTCTATAAATAAGAGATAAACCCCTAGAGGTATTATTATTCTCTCTCAATTACTCCCTCTGGTCCTAATTATAAGAACATTTTTGTAGTGTAAATTGCAATACAAAAGTGTTCCTACAATTAGGACCGGAGATAGTATTATTCTGTCATCACTGTGCACACCACCCCTTTGGCTAAAGCCATCCAATTCGTGCATGTGCATAGTGATCTGCTATTCTCGTAGGTATATAATTCATAGATACCTAGGAAAGAGTTACCAAATCCGACCTCAATTAACATACTAGTCCAACGGATTAGATATCTCTGTCAATCTAGACAAAATAGTGGGAAAATTGTTTTTTGAGATAATTTACGACTCATTCCATGATTTCAATTGGGAGTTCTCAATCCGGTGCTTGATATATATGCGTAGTGCCGGAAAAAGTCACATATGGTACAAGCTAAAATCTACAATAATACTCCTAAACTTTATGTTAAGTGTATATATAAAACCCGTGTGACCTTTTAAAATCTAAATTTAATCTTCGTTAATTTCTAGTTGTTGACATTAAATCACTATTGTTAAGTGATTAATGGAAAGTACCACGTCAATTGTACATTTATAAGTAATTTAAATTTTGAATATTAAGTGAGCTATTTGCAACCATAAAAAATTTTAAGGGGAGTTTTTAGTTTTAATCTTTATTAATCTGACGTAGCAATTTTTTTCAGTAACTTAATGGTTAAATTAACGGAAGAGAGTTTAATGTCAAAAATTGAAAGAATTTTTAAGGGCGAAGTAGCTATTTTTAAAATGGAAAAACCCCCTCAGGCCCCAATAAGCAACAAATTATCAAAAAAATCCCAAAGAAAAGTCACATGTCACAAAAGACCTTAGAGCCTTTTATGATATTATTTCAGAAATGTTAACAACTAAATCAGTACACGTTAATAACTATATCTTAATAATTAAATCAGTACGTGTTAACAACTATATCAGTAAACCATTAACAACTAAATCAGTATACATTAACAATTATGACCTTTTTAAACATGTGACTTTTCTTTGAACCTTTTTTGACAATATCTTACTTATTTGAGCCCTCGAGGGATTTTTCCTTTTTAAAACTAGACATTATTTTGAGCAAAAAAAAACTAGACATTATTATTATTATTTTTTAAGAAAAAAGTTTGGGGGGGGGGGGCAGAGCATGTAGTACCATGTTATGGATCATGTCCACAGACCACGATGAAGAAGTATGAGATGAAATTTTTTATTTATTTTTAATTTAAAGAGATTATACCAATATCAAAATATACAATCAAAATTTTAATAGACTGTGTTATTTACAAATCATGGACTACAATTTTAATTTTTGAATCTCCATGCAACGGAAAAAAGGAAGAATAAGAAGAAACAAGTCTAGTTATACACTGAAACAGAAAATTTAATTGGACATGTTTTTCATGTTGTGCCTAAAAATATAATCTTTTTAGGAACATGACATTATCATTGTCTGCAATATATTTGATCCATCAGTTGTTCATGTGCCACATGGCCTTTTCTACTTTTTCTGCCGTCAAAATTTGGCGGAACAAACCCATGTCCATATAATACATGTGCGATATTCAACGATATGTATAATAAATTCTATCATTTTTATTAGGGTTAAGGTGTAAATTTGCTAACAAACTATTACCTGAAGAGCATCTGGTACAAAAAAATAATTGAGGGTACCAAAATTACCAATAAACAATTAAAATTTGAAAAAAAATATCAAATAACTATTAAGAAAAAAATAACTATCACAATTACGTTAAAATATAAGGCACTGGCGTAAGACGGTGGCGGAAACGTTGGAAAAAAGAGCAATTAAGCCTTTTTGTTGGATAAGGAAAATACCAACAGAGATGGGACCCATGCGAGCACACGCTGTGGACTGCTGGATTTGGTTTCGGTGCGTGATTCTCGTCCTGAAGCTGCATACAGACCTTGATGAGTTCAAGAAGGTGAGTGGAACACCAACAACAATGGAAGCTTTGGAGACACCGACGTCACTGACACTGTGACAGTCAATGGAAGACGAAGACACCAAGACAGTGACGGGGTAATAGTTCGTTGACCAATTTAACACCTTATTGTGTTTTTTTTTTTTTCACTTTTTAATTGTTGATTGGTAATTTTGGTACCCTCAATTGTTTTTTGTGCCAGATGCTCATCGGTTAATAGTTTGTTAGCAAATCTGCACCTTAATCCTTTTTATTACTACCTCTAGTCCTAATTATAAAACCACTTTTATAATGCAAATTGCGCTACAAAAGTAGTTCTATAATTAGGATAGGAGGGAGTACTATTTTTTGACTTGAAAATTTAATATTTTAGTTTATTATTATAAATAACTTTATATTACTTGTTTAAAACTCAAATAACATGGTGCTTGATAGCTGCTCTAAATTAATTTTCTTGAAATTTTTCCACTCTTGCTTCAGTCACATTACAGTCCCTATAAAATGAGAAAACCCACAAATCCAGTGTCCTCAGTCATCCACAAGCCGTGGCTGCAACACTTTGATTGATTTTGGGGAAAATGTTATCAAGGTCCCGAATAAATAAATAAATAAATATTATATATATATAGGGTTTATTGTTTGTCATGTCACTTGACATAAGATTATGTCAAGTGAGTCCAAAACTACGTCGTTTTGGGAGTTAAGAAAATTAATGAAGGGTGTTTTTGTATTTTTGTTTTAGAATTTATTATATGAGTTTTACTAAAAGATCCTTCATTAATTCCTCTGACCCAAAACTACATCGTTTTGAGAGTTCATGAATTCCTTTAATCCCAAAACGACGTAGTTTTGGAGTGACTTGATATAACCTTATGTCAAGTGACATGACAAACGATAACCCCATATATATATATATATATAAAGTCTCATAATTTGTCAATGACAAGTAAGAAAGCAATTATTGATAAGTGAATAAGTTATTATTGAGAAGTAATAAGACTTTTCTAATATGATTTTTTTTAATTGAAACATTGGTATCATTTTCCCTTGATTTTAACCCAGCCGAAAGCCAGAGGTGGTGGTTGTGTATCCAACTAACGCCAACAGAAGCAGTAGGATTTAATATGAATCCTCTATCATGTACATGTGTGAAATTTTGCCAACTATGTGCCATAGCAACTGCTGGTTCTGGAGGTTTAACAAAATTAGGATCCAAAAAATTAGGGGAAATTATAATCAAATCCCTTAAAATCATCAGATTACAGCAAAATCTCAATGACCCGGGTGCTGAAAATTCCGAACGTGAAAGTATAATTTTCCTAATTACAAGTTTAGAGCATTCAATGACAAATTTAGACAATCAATAATAAGTTTAAAGCAACCAATGACAAATTATATGGTAACAACATAAATTCCACGGAACTTATGAATACTATAGACATGCAAAGATTGTTAATTGTATGTTGTCAATATGATTTATGTTGTTGCTTCATTGAGTGTGAGGGACGGTTTGGACTTCTGCTATGTTCTTGGGGAGATTGTGCTATGTTTTCGTGTGCTTAAACAAGGATGAATGAAAAGGATAAAGCTTTATATGTTTATAGCCACTGTTATGTGATTTCAAAACATATCATCGATATAGTGATCTAAAGTTGTTAATGTTGCTCATGTAGTTGCCAACAACAACATTGTTTTGCAGGGTGAAAGAAAAGATGGCGAATACGTCTGGAAAGCATATATTATATTTCTTGCATATAGGAAGACAACTTCTAAATGGAGAAGAAGTTGATTTACAATATGTGGGGCGAGGGTAGTGTTAGAATAAAAACTATAAAGAAAAACACTATGTATAAAGAGTTGAGAACAATTGTAGCACAATTATTGAAAAAGAAAGTAATGGAAGTACCACGAAATTCAAACTTATACAGCCACCTTTGTGGACTTTGTAGATAATGGATAGAAAAAAATTTGTTAAATTCAATGGAGAAAGTGATACAACCAACAATGGATGATGCAAGAGATGAATAACATGTATAAGTTGTATTTATTGTTTGAACTATTGAACTAACATGTTATGTAGTCACTTGTTGTAGGGTGAAGGAGCAATTTTGCCAACCGACTATTAGGCCAGGAGCGCTGGGCACAAATAACTTTTAAAGGGACCAAAAAGGCCAACAAACAATTAAATGGGTGAAAAACGCACAATTCCGTCCATGAACATCTAACACCGTTTAAAGGCAATCGGGTGAAGGAGCAATTTTGCCACCCGACTATTAGGCCAGAGCGCTGGGTACAAATAAATTTTAAAGGGACCAAAAAGGCCAACAAACAATTAAATGGGTGAAAACGCACAATTCCGTCCATGAACATCTAACACCGTTTAAAGGCAATCCCATGTGGCATTTGACGGTCCAGCTGGTCCCTTCTTTTTTGGTCAAAAGCCATGTGGCTTTTTAGTTTTTTTGTTTTTGGGTGGAGAATCCCCAATCTGCGGGCAAACGAAGAAATAACCAAACCAAAGCTTCCAAAGTATTTACTTCCAAGCCGACGTCGAAATCCCCTTACCGGCTCTGACAATGACGTACGACTTCGCAATCACGGAGAATTTTGTGGTCATACCGAACCAGCAAGTAGTCTTCAAAGGGGAAGCACTGAGATTGAGTTGTTTATCCGTCTCGATGAATCTGGGAAGGTTATGATTAAAATTGATACCAAGTTCTCTTATTTCACTGTGGTTTTGCACATGCAAGATGCAGCTTCGAAGGGGAAGCACTCATAAGATTGGGTTGCTCAACCTCCACCCCCTCTTGAATCTATCCTGGCTGAGGATATGTTTAGAGATAGGAAGTTTTTTTTTGGTTTTTTTTTTTCTGTTGAACTGATTCGGTTTTCCTTTCCTTCATGTCAATGTTTCTATTGTTATTATATGTCATTCTATACTTTGGGAACGGATGAATTCATAGATTTTGGTCAGAACAATGTAATATTCATGCACGACGAAAGGCAAAGACAGAGAAGAAGATGAGGGTTACATTGTGGCATTCGTGCACAATGAGAGGACATGGAAGTCAGAGCTCCAGATTGTGAACGCGAAGGATTTGAAGGCAGAGGCGACGGTGAAGTTGCCGACATTTGTGCCTGATGCAGATTGGGGATTCTCCACCCAAAAAAAAAAAACAAAAAAGCCACCTAGCTTTTGACCAAAAAGGAAGGGACCAGCTGGACAGTGTCAAATGCCACATGGGATTGTCTTTAAACGGTGTTAGATGTTCATGGACGGAATTGTGTGTTTTTCACCCATTTAATTGTTTGTTGGCCTTTTTGGTCCCTTTAAAAGTTATTTGTGCCCAGCGCTCCTGGCCTAATAGTCGGTTGGCAAAATTGCTCCTTTACCTTATTGCCTTTAAACGGTGTTAGATGTTCATGGACGGAATTGTGCGTTTTTCACCCATTTAATTGTTTGTTGGCCTTTTTGGTCCCTTTAAAAGTTATTTGTGCCCAGCGCTCCTGGCCTAATAGTCGGTTGGCAAAATTGCTCCTTCACCCTTATTGTATTGTCATGTAACTTATGATTGGTTGCTCTAAACTTATCATTGGTTATCAAGTAATTTATCATTGGTTACTCTAAACTTGTCATTGGAGCAAATTTGTGCTTTCATGTTTAGAATTAATAGCACCTAGGTCCCTTATGACTTCATTGTAATTTGAGGATTTCAAGAGACCTGGTTGTAATTAATTATGTTAATTGAGACCTGGTTACAATGTTTCCCAAAATATTACTATTACTCTGTTCCATAGTTTCCAAATAACTACATCCCAGAATATAATCAGAAATCTAGAAATTCGAATCGGACGAAAAAAAGTTGCCTTTTGATTATTTCAGATTGATTGGAACCAATACAAATCAAATAAATGAAACAAAAAGAAAAATTCCAAGCAACTGAGATATTTTTCTCCAACTCTTTTGACATTAACCATATGTTTGGATGAAGAGAAAATTAGAGGCAAAAGAAAACTAGTAAGGAGAACTCCCAAAAATAGTAAAAAAAAAAAATTACCATTTATGGGAAGTTCCCTTCCTAGTATTGCATTCCCCTATTTTTCTCTCCATCTAGGCATACGAGGCAAACCAATGAAGATGATCCAAAAGCTAATCTTCAAAAACTATTTTTCAAAAATCATTTTTACCTCGTAAATTCTAAAAGTTATTCTCCAAAAATTATTTTTACCTCATAAATCTCAAAAGCTATTCTCCGAAGGTTACATCCAAACGAGCCCTAGCTTCCTTGCATAGACACAAAAGATGCAAAAGCTATTCCTCTTAGATATGGATGACCATAGACTCCTCTTGGCATTTGTGGGAAGCTCATTACTAAAAGCCATCCACATAAACACCCTAATACGCTCAGATCCTTGCCAGTTCTAGATAGCCTTTTATACAGGACTATAAGGACCCGTTTGTTACAAAGAAAGTTTGGGGAGGGAAATGAACTTTAGAGGAGGGAAAGGAATGGAAAGGAAGATTTGAAAGATGAGGGAAGATGATTGAGTTGTTTGGTAGAAAGAAAATAAAGAGGTGGTAGTTGGTAAAAAATTAGGAAATGTCTATTTTACCCTCAAAAGAAATTAATTCAAAATAAAAAAATATTTTTTTTTTTTGCTAAAATATATTTTTTTTAAAAAATATTATTGTTAAGTTCGAACTTTTGAAGAAGAAAAATTCGCCAAATTTGAACTTTCCCGCCAAGTTTGAACTTTCCCGCCAAGTTCGAACTTCCCGCCAAATTTGAATTTCAGGGGTAAATCTGTCAAAAAACCATTTTCCTTGGGAAGATGACAGCTTTCCTTCCATTTTCAGATGGAAAACATCTTCCCTCAGATAAGGGAAGATGAGTACTTCCAGTGAGTTGCTGACTGGACTTTCTTTCTAACAAACACCCAAAATCCATGGGAAGATTGGGATCTTTCCTTTCCCTCCCCAAGCTTTCTTTGTAACAAACGGGTCCTAAGTATTTGCTGCAACTTCTTCCATCAACTCTTTAGAGAAAAAGTACCATTTACGAATTCATCGATATGATTCTCTGATTGTTGGATCCAACTATTCAAGAATAAGATGTTCCAGATGGGCCTCTCAAGTGAGTCATGGCCCACAACTGGCTTCTCAATTCACAGTTGGCCACATTTGGGAGTTAGCAGTAGTGGTACAAGCCCTATAACAAGAAAATTAGACTAAAGCCTGATAGTTGGAAAGAATTGGATGTCTTGAATTGATGGAAGAACAATCAACAAAGATTTCCGATTTTTCAAAGATGGCATCTGATATTTTGAGTATTCCAATTCCTACAATAGCCAGTGAATCAACTTTCAATATTGGTTCACGTGTTTTAACAAAATATAGAAGTTTCATTCTTCCATCTAATGTTCAAGCTCTTATTTGTACTCGCAATTGGATGCATTGATTCACAAATGATGGTAATTTATTAATTTATATGTATTTTGCATTTGTTATAGAGTTATTTATCCATTTAAGTGTAAATACATAATAACTATACTCTAATTTTATGGTTTGGTTTATTATTTGTAGATAAAAATTATGGATGTATTCATGATGCGGGAAAAGAAATTCATGTTATTCTTACTTGTGAACAGAGCCTACTACTCGAAGTGAAACACAATTTTATGTCGTTAAAATTGATGATAGTGGCGAAGATGACGACATTAATAGTCATCATAATAATATTGTTTAGTGGTATGCTTCTTATGTTTTATGTGAGTTATTTGTGGTATGCTTCTTATGTTTTATGTGAATTATTTGTGAACATAGTTTACTTTTGATTATGAATTAGTGACCGTGTTTAACTTTTGGATAATTCATGTTGTTTGAATATTAATGTTGACAGCATTTATTTAATAAATTAGAATTTTAATTGTTGTAATTTACTAATTATATTTCTTTGAAAAAAAAAACGAAGGAAAAATAATTAAAATTTGGAATAGTAAAAGGTCAGCCCTTGCCCTGGTCCTAGTGCTCTCGAGCTGGGCTTTGAAAAACAGAAGTTTTTCTCACCCCGGGCCTGAAGGGCCGGCCCTGCGGATTCCCAACTCTATATACCACGAAAAACTAGCACTAATGTCATGACTATTAGAAGTCATTCTCATAGGAATAGAAATGGTTTCCACCTCAATTCTACTCACAAGCCAAGAGAGGGCAAAGAAATCACAAAACACTCTTTCGGGCACATATCCAACAAATTAATTACCTTCCCCCAACTCACATCTTGGTTTATCATACACCACATATGCAACATACAAAAATAAGAGTCACCAAACTATCAACTTCAAATCAAAACTAAAACCTCACATGAATGAACAGCTGATACACCCAACAATGAATGCTGCTGTGCTGACACACACATGCCTAGCAGGCTCACACAGCAATTGCAGGAAGACTCTAGAGATGCAACGAACAAGGTACAAATATCTCAGAAAAGAAAGAAATCATGCAAACAAAGTTAATTTATGAAAACAACAGACAAATGCAACTGAAATGACAAAGGATGAATTACTACAGAGTATCATTTACATAAATATATGCTACATTCGTTAAGATAAAACTGCGTATCTTGCAAGTTCCATGATAATGACAGAAACAAAGAAAACAGGAAGACTGATATTGTGCCACCACACAGAGTGGTAGCAGCATTTACAATGAAAGCTTAAAGTGTATTGTGATCAATGAAGGAAAATCTACCATAACATCAAAACAAATTCAGCATGAACAAAATTCCTATGGGGCATGACTAATCAACAAAGGTGAACCAAACCCACAGGAAAAATACCAAATATTCCAGCTTTCAAGTAGTTAGAAAATAAACTCACAACAAACAAGATTTGTAGCAAACTAACATATTGAAAATGCAAAAATGTTGTGTAAAATATAACAAGATAAAAAGCAGGAAATAGTCTGTTCAGTTTCCAATTTTTTTCCAGGGCGGGGACTTGTAAAAACATTTATCAATATAAATCTATTAGTTTGCATTATGGATGTAGCATATGAACCAAGGAGATTTATAAGCAAGAAGACTAACAGGCATGAGAAAGAAAACAGTTCCCCACAGAACACGAATGCAAATTTGATACGAATCAATACTCTGATAATCAAAAGACAATTATAGATAATCAAAATTTAACTCTGCCCAAGCACAATCATTTAATCGCAGAAAGATGCATCAAAGACGTAAATGCTTATCAACCCAGGAATACTCACAAAACGATCAAAATGGTCAGACACAACATAAGGGACTAGAAATAACATGATCATCGATTTAGCTAAAGAAAAAAGTACATAGTCCAACATACGCAATAATAATTCAAGAAACGATAATGCTATAATCTCCATCCAAAATTCCCTTCAACAAAACTAGAACAAAAACAAAAATAGTATAAAACGGCATCGTTTCTCCCAAAGAGAAACACTCAGAACCTAAGCTTGGTAAAGAACCACCTGTTCTTGCCGGTCTTGAACCTCTCTTCGAATCTCTTCTTGGTCTCCTTCAAGGCGGTAACCTTCTTGTCCTTAGATTGAAGGGCATCGATGGTCGCTACCTCCTTGAGATCCACATCGAGGGTGTAACGAGTAGGCATGAGATGCTGGTAGTTCACGAGTTTAACAAAAGCCTTAACCCTAGATTTCTTGGCCGTCTTCTTGGCCGAATCCTTCTTGATGACCTTACTGGGGTACTTCTTGATTCCGGCGACCAAACAGTGGCCGTAGGGGCGGTCACGCGTGCCGTCATCAAAGTTACGGAGGATCACCGCTTTGCGACCAGCATAGCGCCCCTGAAGGAGAATAACGGCCTTGTTCGGCTTCAAGAACTTCACCATTTTCAGGAATTTCGGCCTTCGGTGAATGAGTCTGCTTCTCCTTCTGCCTCCTCGCTCGCTGATAAAAACCCTAACCGGTTTATATGAATATCTTTTTTTTTTATATGAATATCTTGTTTTGCATAGAGCAAAACAATTACTCTTCGTGGGCTTGTGGGCTTGAGTTCAGTGGGCTTCCTTCTAAATCAAAAACAATTTCCGTTGATAATAGAGATATAGAAATATCAACATAAATCTTAGCAAAAAAAAAAAATATCAACATAAATATCTCACGTTCTTGGGTTCAACTGGCGAAGGGGTTGGACTTCTTCACCTTAAGGGAGGGGGTTCGATCCCTACGTTGGTCAAGGCACTGGGGAGGCCCTTGGATTGTGGGTGAGCCCAACCCCTTTCCTAAAATTTTCTTTTATAAAAAAAAAAGAAATATCAACATAAATATTATATTCATGATAAAATATACTACCTCCGATTCTAATTATAGGAACACTTTCGCAATGCAATTTATACTATAAAAGTATTCCTATAATTAGAACCGGAGGGAGTAGAATATAATATTTATGTTGATATTTATATCTCCCCATTATCTTAAGATATCCTCTATCATCATCAGAATTTTTTCTGATATTTACAGAAATTAAAAATAATTTATTTATATGATAAAGTTGTGCCTGGGCATCAATGACAGTCCTTCTCTTTTCCTTCCATATTTTCTCTTTGTCTCTCTTTATTTTATAAATATTCCAGTTATTTAAAGAATGGTATTTTTCTTTCTTTAAGAAAAGATTATATTTCTCTTGAGATAATGATGATAATAAGTATTTGGTTAAAAGGAAGGCAAAATAAAAAGTATATGTTCAAAAATATCAATTATATAAAATGTTTTTAGCTACGGCTTATACAATTTATGAAAAAAAAAAAGAATTTATATATATTCTGAAAATGAAATAAAACGACATTAGTTTACCTAATAAAATGGGTAATCTCCTCTAATTAAAAACATATTATAATCCTTAACATGATACCTATTTACCTAATTTAATTCATTTAAGAACTCCACAGCACAAACAACTTAACTCCATTTTTTGAACTTTTCTCTCTGAAACTCTAAAAATTAATAAGAATACGAGGCTATGCGTAAATAAGAAAGGGAAAATCTGTACCAAGGCCCAATTAAGGCCCAAAATTGCAAAAAGGGTCCCAACAACTTTCCTTTATCACAAATGGCCCTAGGGCCCTTTCTGACATTCAGTTTTAAAGCAAAATGACCAAAAAACTCAAATGAGTTTTTAAAATAAACACTGCAGCTCTCTACCCAAAATCACTCCGCTCTTCCAGATTTTCCCTTTATTTTATATAGTGTGGTTTATCAGCTCGGTCAACCCGCCGTCGGCTCCATAAACCCTACTCTCTACTGTTCTATTTTCATTTGCGTCGAGGTAACAGGATGGACGTCGACATGGTTGAAGAAGCTGAAGGAACGTCGAGGAAGATCCAAGTGCGGTTCGTTACTAAGTTAAAACCACCTTTCAAAGTCGCAAACTCTGTCATTTCCATCGCCGCCAACCTTACTAGATTTGGTGTCTCCTCCATCATCAATAGTCTTCTTGAAGCCACTGGTATCTCACTATCTCTATTCCTTTTCCCCTCAAATGTCTCTAGCGGCTTAAACTTCAAGTGCAATTATTAAATTGATGTTTTGACCGTTGCACACTTTGTTTTTCTCAATGCAAAGTTTTTGTCTGCATGCTGGTTTGATGAAGATTTTGTTGAAGTTTGCATCTCTCCCTTGCATATTTAGATTTTACCCTCCCGTGTTTCAGAGTAACTTTTTAATTTAACTATCGATTATGGGCAGGTGATCCTGATTATAAACCGAAACCTTTTGATATCTTGATCGATGGCGAGTTGGTTCGGATGTCACTCGAGGAGTTTTTGGCCGTCAAGGGAATTTCAGTGGTAAGTATCTTATCCTCCTACTTTTGATGATTTTCTGTTTTTCCTTTGAATGTATGAGTTTAATTGATATCTGCGTTTGTCAAGTGACAATGGAAAAGAGGAAGAGTTGTCTAGAGGGAATTAGTTTTTTGATAGCAGAAGCTATTATTTGAAGTAGTGGACTAGTGGTCAAATGAAGTCTTTCAGAATCTCTTGTCAACTATTCTCTTCTATTTTATAAAAAAAAACTGTTGCACAAAGAAATGGTCTTTGTTGAAAGATTATTTAGATGACATTTTTGGTATTCATGATTATATTGCCCATTATTTTGGAGTCAAATATAATGTTTGTTAATGATGAAATGCAGGAAAAGATATTGGAAATAGAATACTCAAAGGTAGTTGCCCCACGTAAGGAGGAAGACCCTGCTTTACATGATGATTGGGTTAGTTGATGGTTCTTCTTCTCGATAAGCTTGTAAATGTTAAACTAGGTGGTATGTGATATTGAATTGCTATATGATTCAATCGCCATAACCATGTAATGGTCCAAGTTTGGGTTTCTGTTAATGTTAGCTATACAAATATTGGTTAATGAAGATTTTCTTGAGCTATTCTAGTGGATTAAGTTGACTGGATGACTTGGCTAGCTTCATTTAATTTGGAACTTACAACGTTGAGATGATCATACTCAATGATGTTAACATTGATAATTGACAAAGTGTAATAATTTCTTATATATAATATATATGATAGTGTAGTATCATCATCTAATCATCATTAGATGGAAAATTGTGTGAGGGGTTTCACTTATGATTTATGGGAACGATCATAGGACATAGCCTTATCCTGCTATTTGATGGTCCATTACATGTCTTGCTTTTAGTAGAATGATGACTCTACAGGTATAGCCAGCTCTGATGTTAGTTTTGTTGCATCTGTTATCACATGTATTTAGATTTGTTCTGATCTGTTATCAAAATATTAGTTTTGTTGCATCTGTTATCACATGTATCACAAACTTCTGGAGAAATGGTCAAGCCGGAGTTGTTACAAGATGACCACAAAATCCCCAAAGATGTTACATGGGCTAAAGTCCATGTCCAAACGGACACGTATGTTACTTATTATCGGTTTTTTTTCCACCCGTTATTAGAAGTTTGATGGCTGATTTGACTAGAACGCGTTTGTCTAATTTATTTCAGGCACTCTTGTGGGATTCATGTGCTTACCTGGTTACAATTGTGGGATGGCTCAGAGCAAGGGGAGGATGGGCACACAATGCCATTCTACACAGACGAAGAACTTCATGAATTGAAGGTCGGGTTGTTGTGGTGGCTAGTCACCCATCCTAGCAACAAGCATCAGGCAAAAGTGTTGTCGTTAATGGAGAACTTCCAGAAGCAAAAGAAAAGACATTAGGAGGCATAGTTGTTAGGACACATGTATATTTATGACTCCTTTTGTATTTCATGAGGATGACCTTCATTTGTTCTTTTGCAAATAGCCTACTGATGTTAACTTTACAAAACAGTTTTACAAATCTGTCTATAATAGTGAAAAGTTGAGGCAAAAGTGTCTCAAGTTTCCATGTGTCCAATGTTACTTGTTTACTATATCTGATTGTCATCATTTTTTTTCCTACATATTTGTTACTGGAAACTCTGTCAGTGTATGTTAAGGTTGCCAACACTATCAGATTGCTCTTCTTTTCAGGGCCTGTTAACAACAATAAGAGGGGTCATTAACAAAAATAACAGGGGTCATTTACAACAATATCAGGGGTCATTTACAACAATAACATGGGTCATTTCCAACAATAACAGGGGTCATTTACAACAATATCAGTGGTCATTTACAACAATAACATGGGTCATTTACAACAATAACAGGGGTCATTAACAACAATATCAGGGGTCATTTACAACAATATAAGGGGTCATTAACAACAATAACAGGGGTCATTTACAACAATAACATGGGTCATTTACAACAATAACAGGGGTCATTTACAACAATATCAGTGGTCATTTACAACAATAACAGAGGTCATTTACAACAATAACATACAACAATATCAGGGGTCATTTACAACAATATCAGGGGGTATTAACAACAATATCAGGGGGCGTTTCCAGCTGCTTTTTTTTTCTCATATCATGAACAAATATCATAAAAGAAGGAAAAATTCCTCTTGTCATTGAATTCAAATGGTCAAGTTAGCATCAGTAGATAATTTACAGAAATACAAATGTTGAAGGTCATTCTCATTAATACAAATTTGTCATAAATACATATGCACGTGTACACAACAAGTGATCAACTACAATGTGTCCTAACAACTATGTTGCCTAATGTCTCATCTTCTACTTCTAGGACTCCTTGAAATTGTTAGTCATGTCATCAACACCTCCAGGAGGAGCTTCATTATCCTTGGGAAAAACATTTGACTTATTTGTGACAACCTGAAACCAGAACATCATACTGTTAGAACCAATATTGAAAAGTTGCAATACCCTTCATTAATTTCAGTCAAACAGAAAAGCATACAGATAATAATCAAGGAAGAGTGCTGAATTTTCTGTAATTAAAGATTGAAAAGCAAAGGTTTGGCTCAATCATTTGGATCAAGTTGGAGCGACCAAAAGGTTTTCAGTTTAATTTCTATTGGTGACCTTTGGTTTGCAGATAAGAGATATAACATAAACAGATAAAAAACTCTATAAACAAATAAGAGATATAACATAAAATCTTTAAAAAGCCACCAAATCCTAATTTGAAGATAACAAACAAGTTATCTAAAATTGTTACCTCCCTAAACCATCATAACATCCAGTCAAGAAGAACCTGCAGCAACAAAAGCATAACTGTTAACCATTCTTAGTGAAACATAGCCGATCCAAAATTGATATACTTGCTACACTAGACCAAAGAATTTGGTATTTCATCCAGTGTACAATATCAATCATCCAAAAAAGCTGGCTCTACATGTACAGCCATTCATTCTACTAAAAGCAAGACATGTAATGGACCATCAAATAGTAGGATAAGGCTATGTCCTATGATCGTTCCCATAAATCATAAGTGAAACCCCTCACACAATTTTCCATCTAATGATGATTAGATGATGATACTACACTATCCTATATATTATATATAAGAAATTATTACACTTTGTCAATTATCAATGTTAACATCATTGAGTATGATCATCTCAACGTTGTAAGTTCCAAATTAAATGAAGCTAGCCAAGTCATCCAGGTCAACTTAATCCAGCTAGAATAGCTCAGCAAAATCTTCATTAACCAATATTTGTATAGCTAACATTAACAGAAACCCAAACTTGGACCATTACATGGTTATGGCGATTGAATCATATAGTAATTCAATATCACATACCACCTAGTTTAACATTTACAAGCTTACCGAGAAGAAGAACCATCAACTGCACTAACCCAATCATCATGTAAAGCAGGGTCTTCCTCATTACGTGGGGCAACTACCTTTGAGTATTCTATTTCCAATATATTTTCCTGCATTTCATCATTAACAAACATTATATTTGACTCCAAAATAATGGGCAATATAATCATGAATACCAAAAATGTCATCTAAATAATCTTTCAACAAAGACCATTTCTTTGTGCAACAGTTTTTTTTTAATAAAATAGAAGAGAATAGTTGACAAGAGATTCTGAAAGACTTCATTTGACCACTAGTCCACTACTTCAAATAATAGCTTCTGCTATCAAAAAACTAATTCCCTCTAGACAACTCTTCCTCTTTTCCATTGTCACTTGACAAACGCAGATATCCATTAAACTCATACATTCAAAGGAAAAACAGAAAATCATCAAAAGTAGGAGGATAAGATACTTACCACTGAAATTCCCTTGACGGCCAAAAACTCCTCGAGTGACATCCGAATCAACTCGCCATCGATCAAGATATCAAAAGGTTTCGGTTTATAATCAGGATCACCTGCCCATAATCGACAGTTAAATTAAAAAGTTACTCTGAAACACGGGAGGGTAAAATCTAAATATGCAAGGGAGAGATGCAAACTTCAACAAAATCTTCATCAAACAGACAGACAAAAACTTTGCATTGAGAAAAACAAAGTGTGCAACGGTCAAAACATCAATTTAATAATTGCACTTGAAGTTTAAGCGACTAGAGACATTTGAGGGGAAAAGGAATAGAGATAGTGAGATACCAGTGGCTTCAAGAAGACTATTGATGACGGAGGAGACACCAAATCTAGTAAGGTTGGCGGGGATGGAAATGACGAGTTTGCGACTTTGAAAGGTGGTTTTAACTTAGTAACGAACCACACTTGGATCTTCCTCGACGTTCCTTGACTTCTTCAACCATGTCGACGTCCATCCCGTTACCTCGACGCAAATGAAAATAGAACAGTAGAGAGTAGGGTTTATGGAGCCGACGGCGGGTTGACCGAGCTGATAAACCACACTATATAAAATAAAGGGAAAATCTGGAAGAGCGGAGTGATTTTGGGTAGAGAGCTGCAGTGTTTATTTTAAAAACTCATTTGGGTTTTTTGGTCATTTTGCTTTAAAACTGAATGTCAGAAAGGGCCCTAGGGCCATTTGTGATAGAGGAAAGTTGTTGGGGCCCTTTTTACAATTTTGGGTCTTAATTGGGCCTTGGTACGGATTTTCCCAATAAGAAAAGCCCTATTTGAATCCAGAAATGAAATCCAAGAGTAGCCACACAGTTTGTAAATCCCTCATGAAAGAGCCTGGAAGCAATAACGAAGTCTTAACTTCTACCGGCGAAAGGAATGCTTCCGGCTATATTGGCCGCTGGAGGCGGAACTGAACTGAGAAGAGAATAAAAAAAGCAATTGGAGGAAGAGGGAAACGACTTACGTGTAGGAACCCCACTGCCCACTGGCCCCTGACCAGTCACTGAGCACAATTTCCTTATCTCTTATTTTCTTTTTCCTTCTCAAATTGTTTTTTGGGTTAAGGTGTAGATTGACCAATAAAGTGTTACGTTAGAACTTAGAACCAACAGGGGTTGGCACTAGTGGTAAGGGGCTTGTGTCGCTTAAGCAAGGTCTCGAGTTCGAGCCTTGTGAATGTAGAAAAACTTCGGTGGGAGACTCACCCACCATAGCCAGGTGCGCGACCCGGGTCAGATTCAGATTAGTCGGGGCGAAGCTATGGATACCGAATGGGAAACCAAAAAAAAAGAGTGTTATGCCAGAAGCATCTGGCACAACAATGTTTTGAATGTATCAAAAATACCAACGAACAATTGAAAGGGAGCAAAAATACCACTGAAGAATTTAAAATTTCAGTAAATAGACCAAAACTAGAATTGTGCTGCTTTTATCAGAATTAATTTCTTCATTGGTATTTTTGTCCCTTTCAATTGTTCATTGATATTTTTTATACTTTTAAAACATTTTTGTATCAGATACTCCTAACATAACACTTCGTTGGCCAATTTGCATCTTAACCCTTGTTTTTTTACCATCACTTCTTAAATTGTTTGGTCCTCGATTTTTTTATTTTAAACATCTTTTTTTAATAAATTGTAAACATATTTATAATTTAAAAAATTAAACATTGCAATTATTTCTTAAAAATTATCATATATTCCTTTGGTCCTCAATACAATAGCTATTTAGATAATTTTTCGTATGTTAAAAAAGTTAAATTAATTAATTAATTATAAGATAAATCAAATTACATATCAGTTTCTAAATTAGGTAAATTAATTAAAAAATAATAATAAATTAAAAAAATAAATAAAATTGATGTCTTACCTACTAGGACCAAAACAAACTCCTAAAGCCTTAATTAAACTCCAACTTAAGTTTCCTCTTGTTTAAATTGAGAGAAAATGTAGGAGGCAAAAAATACTCAACCCCTCAAAATTTCTATACACAAGTGGAAATATTTGTAGCCAAAAAGATTGATTCCTTTGCCTGCCCTTCGTTACGAAGCTCTCATCAGTCTTGTAGACGTTATCCATTAAGTCCAAAAATTTGGATTTTTTTATAACAATGAGCAGGTAAGTATTTATATTTGGATTTCATCACTTTTATCACTTATATAAAGGACCATTGGACATGATACCTAGATTTATTTGAATGATATTTTTATTATATTGATTTCTCATGTTATTATAGTTTTTCATTTTATTCCATTTTTATCATTCTATTCATAATATTGGATAACTTATATTTGTTGGAAAAATTAATCTTTTAGTCCTCATAATTTTGACTCATTTGTAATTCAATCCTTATATTTTGACTTGATACAACTCAATCCCTATAGTTTTAACTCACTACAACTTAGACCTTATAATTTAAAATTTTTATAATTCAGTTCCTAACCTTTAATTGAGTGACTGAATTACAACCAAGTTAAAACTATAAAGATTATGTTGCACCAAGTCAAAAGTGTGGGGACTAAGTTATAATCCAGTCAAAATTATAGGGACTAAAAGATTTATTTTTCCTAATTCATTTATTTCAAGAAAATCCTCTTTATTTTTACCTAATAAAGGGTATTTTAGTAATTATGGAATTTACTCATTTTACTTCCTTCCTGTTTTCTCTCATCCATTCAAGCAGGATGGAATATATTATTTTCTTTCAAGTTTTTTCTTCTCTTCATTTTCTCTCTTTGCATTTTCTTTTCTCCTAAATTGTGTTCTGATGAAAGCATAGCCTTAGGAGATTCTAACACTTAGGATGAAAGGAGTATACTTTATGCAATTTAAAAATATATTTAAACTAGTCCCTAATAGGACCGACCATATGTGAACCAAACTTTCACCACTCAAATTCATGTTTAACTATTAGGTATGCAAAGTTTTTTTTTTTTTTTTTGGTCTCTATTATTGATTCAGATTCAAGTATAGTTAAGCCTAATTAAAAGTAATCATCTAAAGACATTTTATGCATTTATATGAATTTAAACTCAAAATATCATGTTTAAACATTTATATCAAACCCAATTGGGACTTTGAGACTTGAGAGTATGTGAATTCTCTCCCCCTCCCCGTTCCTTTTCAATTATTGTGTGCATATTATACACATTGCGCCATAATAAGTAATAACATTAATTGTAAAAAATCAATATTGAAAAAAAAAATCTATACATGTAAAAACATTTATTTTAAATGCTCAAAACAAACCATGAGATTATAGATGACAAAAATTGTATATCCACACATAGGTTTGTGTCATTCACCTGAATAAACCAATTGGAATTTTGTTTCCATATGGATTAGATTTTTTAATCTACAACATAATTTTTTTTTAAGAAAATGTTATTTTGAATCTATTTGGTGGATGCTAATTTTTCAATTTAATCTATGGGGATCTATGTGAACCTTTATCCCTTTTTTTTTGTTACTTATCCGGTATTCAAAACTTCGCATTAACTAATTCAGATCCGATCTGCGTCGCACACCTAGTTATGGTGAGAAAGTCTCTCAACGGAGTTTTTCTGCATTTACAAGACGCGAACTAAAGACTTTACCTAAGCAATACAATCCGCTTACTGCTTACCTTTATCCCTTATTTATTATTTTGAGAATATATTTTGTGGATGCAGTAGTGTTGGAGGTTGCCAAAAACAAAAAAGGGTGCTAGGATGGATGGTTGAGATTTTCTGTCATTATTTGATATATAGCATTTTGTATAATTTTGCCTAATTATGAGCCTGTTTTCATGATTTGCCTACGTGGCTCTATGTGTATAGTGCCTGACTTCTAGGATCAAGTTATCAAACAAATGTGGAAAGAGGATAATCACAAGTGGAGAATATGAAGAAAATAAACTTAGAAGAAGAAAAACACACACAAATGTAATGGGTTAGGACTAATGGGGTATTTAAAGAGGAAGTAGGAAAATTGAAAGATGAAAAGAAGGATAAAAACTATAGAACATCATTGGGAGCCTCTCAAAGGAATAGAACAGTAAAAAACAATAGAAAAATGTTTAAAACGTGAGTTTAAAATTACATTTGCCGTAATCAAAGTTATATAGGATAGGAATAATTTTTCTCTCGGAGGATTGGTCGAGAGCGATGTCGGAGTCTCTGAGTGGGAAAGGGGAATCGCCGCCGTTGCCAGTGGAGAGCCTCCGGTCGACGAAGAAGGTTCGTATACGATCTGGGGTTGAGGGAGAGGAGCAGGTGGCTAATGAGGCGGGGTCCGATGTACTGATGTTGGAGGAAGCAGTACCTGAGGACCTTTCCTATAGAGATAAGTTACTTAATGGATCTAAAGGGGATGACAGGCGGGTAACGGAGGTTGTGGTCACTGAAGCAGACTATTCCATTGGTCGTGAGGGGGAGATTCCTTCCATTGAGTTCTCTAAGGATGTTCGTGATGTGTTGACAAAGGGTATGGAGCGTACCTTGGTTATCAAGCTCCTTGGCCGTTCTATCATTTATCGTGATTTGGTGTCAAGGACTCAGTCTTTATGGCGTAGAAAGGGTCATATCAGTTGATTGATATGGAAAAGAATTTCTACCTCGCTACTTTCGACTTGGAGGAGGATTATAATCGAGCTTTGACGGGTGGCCCATGGATGGTTTTCGGTGCTTATCTTACGGTACAACCTTGGTCCCTGGAGTTTGATTGTAACAATCCTAGGATCTCTAAAGTTGTGGCCTGGATTCGCATACCTGGGCTATCTTTCCGGTATTATCACAAGAGTGCGCTCAGAGCAATTGGGACTTTGTTGGGGGAAGTGGTTAAAATTGATTATTCAACAGAGTCCAGGGGCCGCGGCAAGTATGCTCGTATTGCAGTGATCATAGACCTAGAGCAGCCTCTCACTCCGTGGATCAAGGTGGACGGGAGAATCTATGGAGTTCAATATGAAGGTTTGCCCCACATTTGCTTTGAGTGTGGGAAGTATGGTCATACGAAAGAGAAGTGCAAAGGAAGGATCCAGTCGGCTAGCCAGGAGCAAAGCCAGGTTCAGGGTATTTCTCACCATGCAGCCACCCAGGCCAATCTGAGTAGTTCTTTGCCGGAAGCTGCTAAAGGGACATCGCCAGAATCAGGATCTCCGTCGTTTGGTGCATGGATGCAGGTGACTTATCCTAAGAAAGGGAACAAACGGAATTGGGGGAAGGAGGCGGAATTGAGGGGATCGTCTATTAATGGTCAATCCCGGTTTGAGGGGTCTCGATATAATGTCTTATACGATTGTGAGGATTTGGCAATTAATTCCTCTCATTTATCACGTGCGGGGAAGGTGGAGGATGAAGCGCCTAGGAGAACGTCCGAGAATAGAAGTGGGGTTGGATCCCAGGTGGCTAATATTGGGGCTAAATTTGCGCCTGTGGTCAATAATTCCCAGAACCTGGGACGCAACAAGGCCAGGAGTAATGGGCCTCAAACAACCCAAGTGTATAGGAAGAAAGGGGAATGTGCGGACAATAAGTCAAAGCCGCAATCTGGGCCTAGTAGCGTGGTGGAAGCTGGCCCTGTTGGGAGTATTGAAGGTATAATTGAAGGTATGTTGGGAGGGAAGAATGGAAATAGTGAAGTAGGCCCGATGTGCAACCCCAGTGAGCCAATTGTGACAATCACACCTAGTTATGGTGAGAAAGTCTCTCAACGGAGTTTTTCTGCATTTACAAGACGCGAACTAAAGACTTTACCTAAGCAATACAATCCGCTTACTGCTTACCTTTATCCCTTATTTATTATTTTGAGAATATATTTTGTGGATGCAGTAGTGTTGGAGGTAGGGGTGGAAACAGGCCAGGCCAGGTCAGGCCTCGGCCTTAACAGGCCTGGCCTGTTAAGGAAGAAAGTGGCCTGAGCCTGGCCTGTGGCCTGTAACAGGCCTATTTTTGGGCCTGAGCCTGGCCTGTATACAAGCCTGGCCAGGCCTGTTAAGGCCTGTTTTTTTTTTAAAAAAAAAAATCTTGTTTTTTTAAGCTTTTGACCATTCCAACATGGCTCAAATTTACCAAGCCTGGTTGTAAAAGCTTCATAAAGTTTTTGAAAACAGGTATGAAAGAGAGATTCTTGAAGACATGGGATTAGACAAACGCAGAGGCTCTGGTTCACTTATAAAAATTGACTTTGCTTCCTCACAAAAGTATTGAAACCAATTACATAATCATTTAGTTATTAAAACCAATAACTTATGGTCAAACCACAATGATAAAATGTTATTTTTTTTTTGGTAACAATGATAAAATGTTATTAATATAGCTCATGGCCTATAACGAGTATAAAGTCAATTAATTTTAGCAAATTGTTGAAAGCTTCTATCACAATATTTACAAGTTTGATGTGCCCAGATCGGAGCTCTGTGTAGCATCTTTCTTCAAGATATTTTGCAATCTAATACTATGTACAAGTAACAACTGTGTTCTTTACCTTGGACGCCAATTCAAAATAAACGACAAGACAAATGTCCAACTATGGATAAATACCTAATGAAAGGTCCAAAACACAGAGGCAATAAACAAAAGCAAGGTTTTATTTTAGCAAGGTTTCAAAGCAATGATCAAAACTATTAGCCATCTATATGAAACCGGAATAGAACAAAAGAGCATGATCTATTATAAACAGGAATAGAACAAAAGCTCTGTCAGCACAAGTGTGTTTTCACATTCAAATGCTAGCAACATAATGAAATAAAACTTAGTATTGAACTTAATAACAGATCAGGACAACAAATAATTACTGATGTGAGAATCTGAAAGCAACTATAACACAAAGCAATTAAGACCGGAGGGAGTAGTAATGATTCATGAGGTGCGTCTCATAAAACACTGCATATCCACTCCTGTACTACCAGAGGAAGCTCTGGACGACGGGTGTTTCCAAAATGGAAAAAGGGATAACAGATTGCTCTTGTACCTGCTAAGATAGGTGGTTTGACCATGAAAACAAAGAAAAAGAAAATAGATGTATGACGTGGGTAGGTTGTTTGACACAGCTTGAGAGAGACCAGACCATGGGTAGAACGTGAGGACGACGGCGGTGAAACGGAGTGAAGAAGATCTGGCAAAGGGAAGTAAGATGGTGGGATCGAGCACTGATTCAGGAGTCTCGAATGCTATGACATCTTTGCTCAGGCCCACAAAAATCATCGTGCTTCCTCTCGTTGGGCAGATCTACAATGACTTGGAGAGAAATCGGAAGAAATCACAGAACAAACAAAATCGCAAACCCAGATATGGAGAGAAATCGAAATGCTAGATGGAAATCAAAATCGCAAACCTTTTGTGGGCGACGCCGACGAGATTGAGCTCTGAGAGAGAGAGCGACGCCGACGAGATTGAGCTCTGAGAGAGAGAGCGACGCCGGCGAGATTGAGCTCTGAGAGAGAGAGCGACGCCGATGAGATTGAGGAGGAGGAGGAGAGACCGAGAGACCAAACTGAAGAGTGAATCGCGTGCGGCCGAAAGAGAATGGAAGAAGATTAGGGTTATTTCAAAAGGGGCAGTATACGTGTCACACCCTCATTGGGAGTAAAGAGAGAAATTACAATTTTGTCCCCATAACAGGCCGGCCTGACAGGCCTAAAAGGCTTATTATCAGGCCTGAGCCTGGCCTGTTATTCAAAACAGGCCTTAAAAAAGGCCTAGGCTCGGCTGTTAGCTGACAGCCAGCCCGTCTGGCAAACGAGCCAGCCACCAGCCACGAGCCCTGGCCTGTTTCCACCCCTAGTTGGAGGTTGCCAAAAACAAAAAAGGGTGCTAGGATGGATGGTTGAGATTTTCTGTCATTATTTGATATATAGCATTTTGTATAATTTTGCCTAATTATGAGCCTGTTTTCATGATTTGCCTACGTGGCTCTATGTGTATAGTGCCTAACTTCTAGGATCAAGTTATCAAACAAATGTGGAAAGAGGATAATCACAAGTGGAGAATATGAAGAAAATAAACTTAGAAGAAGAAAAACACACACAAATGTAATGGGTTAGGACTAATGGGGTATTTAAAGAGGAAGTAGGAAAATTGAAAGATGAAAAGAAGGATAAAAACTATAGAACATCATTGGGAGCCTCTCAAAGGAATAGAACAGTAAAAAACAATAGAAAAATGTTTAAAACGTGAGTTTAAAATTACATTTGCCGTAATCAAAGTTATATAGGATTACCGCTTTGCGACCATTATAAGGTCGCTAAAGAAGAATAACGGCCTTATGTAACCTTAATAATGTCAATAAGATCGTTCTCTATTCCTTCTCTATTTTCTCATTATTTTATAACATATTCCAATAATTTAAAGAATTGTATTGTTCTTCTCTCAGAAAAGATTATATTTCTCTTGAGACAATGATGATAATAAGTATTTAGTCAAAAAAATCAGTTATATAAAATGTTTTAATTACGACTTATACCAGACAAAAATAATTTACATATATTTTGAAAATGAAATAAAACGATATAAATGATTTTTTTTTTTACCTAGTTGCATTTTTGTCGGTCAAAAAACATACTTCCTCGTTATAATTCTTCTTGTAATATCTATATATCTAATTTAATTAAGTTGTTAATTATATTTAGTTGGTTAATATAGTTTATTTTTCTAAAATACTCTAATTATCTTCCTTAATTCATTTCATTTTTTTATATGATTATTGTTAAAGAGCGTCAGTAGACAAAAATCATAAATGATAAACTCTTTAATTAAATTTTACATTAAGGAATTCAATGTGAACAAGACTTAAGGGAAGCTTCTATATCACTAGTAGGGGTGAGCATGGTGCCCAAATGCCCGGTACACCCGCCCAAGCCCGACAAAAAATTGCCCAGCCCAGCCCTAAAAAAGTGGCCCGAAAAATATTTGGGCAGTTTTGGGCTGGGCCAATAACTGGGCTGGGCATTGGGCAAGGGGTCTTACCCTGCCCATTTGGCCCTGCCCGGGAAATTAAATTTATTTAAATAAATATTATTCTATATATATTATTTTATTTAAAAAATATTATATTATTATATTATACTTCATGTATTTCCATAGTTTTGAAATTCTGTGAGGTGTGAACTAGAATCTTTATGGAGCAGAGCAATGCATCACTACATATGGGCAGGGGAAGCCTGCCCTGCCCAGCTCGCCTTTACCCAGCCCGAAAATGGTTAGGGCTTTTATTGGACAATGCTGGGCATCGGTCTGCAAAATGCAGCCCATTCATTCTTCGGGCTGGGCATCGGGCTGGGGTCTCGCCCTGCCCAGCCCTGCCCATGCCCACCCCTACTAGGTTATAGCCGAAAGGAAAATTTTTATTGCTCAGATTATTTATTTTAATTCTTATTTATTCAAAATAAAAAACATCATTTTCAACAAAGGTTAATGGTTCAAAGTTTCAATAATACTGATATCATAGGGTAAAAAACAATATTCCATTTTGTCTTTAATATTAGATATATTTTAAAAGTTAATATTAATTTTAAATATAAGACATATTTCTTATATTCGTCAATGTTTTTTAAATTTATTTTTATTAATATTTTTTTAATAATAATTAAAAAAGAGAACGGGGAAATTAAAAGAAATTACGGAGTTTTTAAAAAAATATCTTACACATGATGCAATAACAAGAGCATTTATTCGGATTTTTGGAGGGAAACGCGATTATTATCCACATTTTCCCAGGAACACCCTGTGGTTCTTGCTAAGTCCAACGGACCAACTGGGGTTTTTCTTCTTCCTTTCAACTCGGAATCCTCATCGCAATTTCTTGGCTTCATTGTGTATTTTTAATTCAGTCTGGTTTCCATCTCTATCTTTGTTTCGTCTCACTCATTTGAATCAATGTTTTTTTCTCCGTAGGCTAGTTCTTCAGTTTCTCTGCACATGCCGTTTTTGAACCCATAATACCTGATAGAGCAAACTTAAAGCTCATGGACTTATCTACTGTAGTTATTCAATCATGTTCTTCAATCCCCTCAAGGTTTCCTACTGTCAAAGCTTATGGAGATTTTTCTTGTTCCCTCGCCGCACCAATGAGCACTACAGTTCGAGTTGCATCCTTCAAGTTTAGCATCAAAGGTAGGCTAAGTATACTCAATCTTTTGAACTCGCTTCGCTTGTAGCTGTATTTTGGATTATAAGGGTGCACAATTAGTTAACCTTCTCGAAAGAAAGAAGGAAATGTGTCACAAATTTATGTAACATTGAAGATTTACATTTCACTGCTAGACAGAAAGGTATCATCCGGTTGGCTTAGCTGGGAGTCACCAAACTTTGGCCAAAAGTCAATTCATCATGACTGTTAACTATTCTTCTTTCAATGAGTAAATCAGATGCTCATAATGAAATTTGATGACTCTCAGAGTAACATTTGTTGCACTTAAAATGTTATATTTGTAAGGGGGAGAAAGTATTTTTGAAACTGAGGCTTAATTTAGATAAGTGTTAATCAGTATATTATGCTTGGTGGTGTTCTGTTTGTTTGTTAGCCTGAGCATTCCCCCCTCTCAAGTCTTGACAGAAGAAATCATGTGATGCATGTCATCCTTTAAAAAATGAGTCAATTAATTGGGTAGTTCAAACCTGCTTATTTATTTAATTTTTTATCATATTGCCATTAACTTTTATTTGATTTTCTGAGACAAGATCTGGCAAAACCTAGGAGCACTTGCTTGTCCATTGTCCGCGCATATGATGCTGCAACTGAATGCATCGAACCATCAGATGCTGCAGAGTTGGAATTTCAGGATCTTATCAATCATCCTTTTCATGATGCTTCCAGGAAGAAGATGGACAATCTGACTGAAAAAAGTCAATGCTTAAATCCACGTTTAGTTGCTCGATGGCTGCGGTTGTGTGTTAATGTGGAAGAAGTAGGTAGGGTACAAACAGTCTTGTTAAAATGTTTGACAGAATCGGTTACATATGTTGATAACAATTTAATTTGTTCCTATTTGAGATTGGAGAAGTTAGCATTGGCTCGCAAAGTATTCGATGGAATGTCCAGAAGAAACACAGTTACCTGGACTGCTATGATTAATGGGTATTTAAATCATAACATGGATGATGAAGCTTTAGAGTTGTTTCGTGAATCCATTACACATGGGGTTCAAGCAAACAATAAGATGTTTGTCTGCCTCATGAATTTATGTGGTAAGAAATTGGATTTACAGCTGGGTAAACAAATACATGCTAGTATTTTGAAAAGCAAATGGAAGAACTTAATTGTTGATAATTCAGTTGTTCATTTTTATGCAAAATGTGGGGACATGTCAAGTGCATTTCTTATATTCAACGGGATGTTGGAGCGCGATGTGATATGTTGGACAACTATGATCACTGCTTGTTCCCAACAAGGGTTTGGGCATGAAGCCTTTTTGCTGTTGTCACAAATGCTAGGCAATGGGTTTATTCCTAATGAATATACTGTATGTAGTACACTGAAGGCTTGTGGTGAGAAAAAGGCATTAAAAATGGGGAGACAGCTACATGGTGCTATAGTGAAGAAAATTTGTAAGAATGATGTATATATAGGCACATCATTAGTTGATATGTATGCAAAATGCAGAGAAATTGCAGATTCTAAACAAGTTTTTGATAGAATGAGGATCAGAAATACAGCTACTTGGACATCCATCATATCAGGATGTGCTCGAAACGGATTTGGTGAAGAGGCCATAATTCTATTTCGGTCAATGAAGAGACAGAGAGTATATATTAACAAAATGACTACTGTTAGTGTCTTGATGGCCTGTGGTTCAATCAAGAATTTGCTAATTGGAAGAGAGGTTCATGGACAGATAATCAGGAGGAATATCCACTCTAATATGTACATAGGGAGTACTTTGGTGTGGTTCTACTCTAAATGTAAAGAATACTCTCATGCAATTAAGGTGCTCCATCATATGCCTTTTAGAGATGTTGTTTCGTGGACCGCCATTATTTCTGGATGTGCTCGGTTAGGACATGAATCCGAGGCCCTTGAGTTCCTAAAGGAAATGATGGAAGAAGGTGTGTTGCCTAATTCATTCACTCACTCATCAGCTCTGAAAGCCTGTGCAAAGCTGGAAGCTCTAATGCAAGGAAGATTGATTCATTCATATGCAAGCAAAACGCCTGCTCTGCACAATGTGTTCGTGAGCAGTGCTTTAATTTATATGTATGCAAAATGTGGATATGTTTCTGAGGCTTTTCAAATTTTTGACAGCATGCCAGAAAGAAATCTTGTTTCTTGGAAATCCATGATCATGGGTTATGCAAGGAATGGGCTCTGCAGAGAGGCTTTGAAGCTCATGTATAGAATGCAAGCAGAAGGTTTTGAGGTGGATGATTACATCCTTGCAACAGTTCTTACTACATGTGGGGACATCGAGTGCGATATAAAGCCTTTATCTTCTCACTATCTGCATTCTTAATCTTACTCTTGTGGGATGGCAGGAGCTTCAATATGCATGAACACTGTATGAATCAAGTGGATTCACATATTAAAATGTACATAATGTATATTGATGGATCAAGAGGAACCAACATGTGCTACTCCCTCCGGTCCTTAACATAAGACTCACTTTAATGAAGAAATTGAACTATAAAGTGGGTCTTATATTAAGACCGGGAGGCAGTATATAAGATGTTAGCAATTTGCTGATTCTGCACCAAAAAAAGAAGAATAGTTTCCTTCTGTTGAGAATGGGTTAAGTAGTATTTTTGTCCCAGAAGTATACGGTCAGGAGCAATTTTGCCCTGAAAGTTTTTTTTGGAGCAATGTTGCCCTGAAAGTTTTTTTTTGGAGCAATTTTTCCCCTCCGTTAACAACCCTAACGGTCAACTAAAAAAACTTTCGGGGCAATATTGCTCCAAAAAAAAACTTCCAGGGCAAAATTGTTCCTGGCCGTATACTTCCGGGGTAAAAATGCTACTTAACCCTGTTGATAATTGATGGTGCAGGTGAAGAAGTTCAACAATCTTACGAGGTTTCATTGTATTAAAAGTAAGTGATCTGGTGTTCATCCAGTATGTTTGCTATTTAATTTTCTGGAGTCTAATTAGCAATTTGCTTTTCTAGTCCAGTTATGATGCTGAGTTCCTCCCTGTACACTAGGCATTATAATCTTGCTTGGATTTGCTGTGCAAGAATCAACAAAGATGAAATAGTTTTTGGAAGCAATTTGTGGTTGAACCAGATGGTGTACATAGTTTATCAGTTGCAAGTTGTAAGCATTCCAAGATATGTCATCATTCTCCAGGAATGAATAGATGTATATTTAAATTTCTTATCCCCCCCCCCCCGGGGGTACTTTTGTTATACATATCTCTCTCTGTAAGTGTATGACAGATTCCCAGACCTGGTATATCTTTCATTACCATGTGAAAAGTCAAACTTGTACGCGTAAATATACCAGACCTGGTATATATATAAATTTTTTTGATCAAGATGTGTAAATATAGTGTTATGTTACTTTGCATGAAACCTTGGACTTCATCCGGATTCCACTAACCCAGTATATTGCAGAAAAACTGGAAGACTCAATTTAGCCATGAGCTCCTTCCCATTGGCAGATTTTTTTATTTTTTTTGGTCAACCCCATAGGCAGATTAGACTGATAGCCTCAAAGCCAATTCTTGCTGAGACTTAATTTTGTCAAGAAAGTTTTCACATAAAAATCGTGGGCATCCAGAAATTTCTATTGGATAAAATTTTCAGGAGGAAAGTCGCCCTCATTGTTAAAAACTAATATTAATTGTTAAAAAACTAACGTTGACTGTTAACATTTTTAATGGCAATGGGTGACATTGATCATTTTCTTTTCTGACACTTTTAGGGTAATATTGATCCAAAATAACTTTCAGATACTCTTTAAACCAAGATTAGACCTTAACCTATTTTTTTGTATTAGCCTTTGTCAAATAATTAATTTGAATCTATTAAAACATATCAATTCTAAAGTAGGCGAGAGGAAACCAATAGGCATTGGTCCTCGTGAAATGGGCTTTGACCGCTTAAGTATGAGGTCTCAAGTTCAAATCTATATAAATGTAAAAAATGCCTTTGAAAGAGCTATTCTGAATTATGCTTTAACGACGCTTGAATTAGACCTAGTCAAATAACAATATTTAAAAAAAAAAAGGGGGGGGTGAGAGGAATAAGACTTGTCTTTGTAATTCCATCTATAGAAGTGAAATTCATATTTTTCTCCCTCCTCACTTTAGAGGCAGAACACTTTCAACTTTCAAGGCATTTAAATTCCTAAAGCCTTTTCTCACTTTCTTAAATCTTAATTATAGTATGATTAGGTGTTTCATGTGATTAGATTAACTATAGTCTTGCAAATGAACCAAGACCAAATGTAGCTTGCAACAACTGGTTTGTTTACCAACAATAGAAGTTAAGTCGTAGGGTAACATGATAATTAATTTACAACCTTATTTTTTTATCCCTATAATGCTGTTTATTCGTGCAGACCACCCACAATAGCTTTAAGTTTTCCATTTCTTGTCATAATCAAATTTTTAACTTTATGAAAACAACTTTTCCAATTTACCAGACATTTCCATCAAGTGCCTAAACAAGTAATCATCAAAAGGGAAATGAAAGGCGATTGATTCCATAAAATTTTCTTCTTCTTCGGCTCCTGTTCTTGTTTCTGATGCCACATTTACAACCCCGAAATATTTAAGACATGTCTATTATAATTTGATCAAACCTTTAACGAAAAAAATAGTGTAATTATGCATTAAAAATAAATACCATGTATAAAACATTATAACTCAACTGAAATATATTGTAAAGATGACTTCTGCCAGATAAAGATCAACATCTAGTTTAAAACCTTCCTCCACAGAGGACCTACTGACCAAAATTGTTCATCTCAGTCCTGAATAATCTGGACCAATGTGACTTATGAAAATTGATCAAAATAATAATTAAGAAAACACTGTAACGATGATAATTATCTAGCCCTGCCTCCTAATTGGGCGAATTCTGTTCTACAAAATTTCTGTCACTAAAATTAACAAGATTTTGGACACCTTCCAAGCAGTTGTTCAAAAATCTCATGATTCCTAGAAAATGTGTAGGCTTTGAGATACTCCATTTACAGGTTTATTCACATAAAGTTGTCTTCCACTACCTTCTTTAGCTCCTCCAATTTCTGGATAATCTTTGGATTCATCAGATCCCTAGCTTCCCTCATAAGGGTACCTTCTCCACTCAAATTATAAGCGTCCACCACAAGTCTTAACTTGGTATGAAGCTTCTCAGGAGTCCTACAAATAAAAAAGTGAAAAGAAAAAGGTGATGCCTTAAAGTTGTTATTGCATCATATTTTAGGGGGGAAATCTATATTTCAAGATTCAATACATACGTGTATAATACATCCTCATTGATTCCTTCAAGTTCTTCCCCAGGGGTAAATGCATCTTTGAGGGCACACATTTGCTCCTCAGGATCCTCAATTCTAATAACATGCTTGATTATTCGAATCTCCTTCGGCAACTGTCTCTGAAGATTACCAACTGTGATCTTGTATAAATGATACATTATATCTTTTGCCTGCAACATTCCCCATTTGTCTCAAACATACAATTACACAATAATGTTTATAAATTACATCTTAGCAGTAATAAGGATGTACTTTTGGAAGAAGAGTATATCTTCAGGAATGTTCACTAAAGAAATTTTACAATAATAAGTGTTGTTTCAATAATGTGGAGTGTAAATACCGAGTCCAGAGGAACTCTTCATTAGGGGAAAGAAATAATGAGAACAATAATAAAACTAAGGGATAGTTTATAATTGTCATAATCATTCAAAAACACAAGAAGAACGAAAAGAACACTCAATAAAGTTATTTACTAAGTTTATTTGGCTAATAACCTATATAAAGATTTGGTTGTTGATAGAGCACAATGGCGTCGTACGATCTATTTAGCCGACTCCACCTAGTAGGATAAGACTTTGTTGTTGTTGTTGTTGTTGTATTCAAAACTTTTTGGCATGTGTTTATAACGCAAGACACATCACATAGAAAGGGAAACAGCATTTTCTCAGGTCAATTACCTCATCTTTCATCATATTTGTCTCCTTTGCAGCTGACCACGCTTTTGTGACCATCAATGCGAATGTTGAATCCAGTTCTTTCTTCTGAGCAAGAGTGTCTATCTTTTTGCAGGCAGCATCCAGAGAAGGAGAATTAATAATATCCTGGAATTTCAATTGTGCAGCATTTAATGCTTCAATGCTCTCAGTAGCCACATCATACGCTTGCACTGCAGCTAAGCAAGTGTTCCCAAGCTTTTCCAGTGCTGGTCACAAAATGCACAAAGAAAAATATATGAATGAACCTAAAATGAATCAAATATTAAATTATTTGTCTTCTTCCTAGGAGTATTATCCAGAAGTGTAGTATGTCACCACAAACATAAAAGACTCGGGACTTTCTTGTACACTCATAAATGAAGAAATCCTATGGCTAGCAATCAGAATTACACCCGGGATAACCTGGATAATAGAATATCTTCATGACCACTAAATCATGGTTAAATTAAAATAAAACTACAGGTTCAATATTACTTGTTCTCTTCCAAAAAGTTAACATCTCTAGTTTCAATGAATATAATCATGTGGCTCACCAAATTTTTATCTGAGCATAAAATAACACCTCTATCTTAAGTGAGACAGAAAAATTAGATATTCTGGGTATGGTTTGATTATCCTCCACACAACCCAACCAAGTGATACATGGATTTGATAATGTAAACCTACCATGTTAGAAGAATCGAGATCGACTAAAATTATAAAGAAGCATGCAAGTATTAAGTCTAACCATTTTGCTCTGTTGGGTTGTTATGATAGGACTGTGCTACAGTGTAAAGGTGTTCAAAGAATTCTTTGGTGAAGTCTTTGCGACGGCGGGAGACAATTTCACTCATTTCTGATTGTGACTCTTTGATCACTTGAAGAAGTTCATTGTGTCTCTGCACATCTTCATCAACCTGCAAAAAGAACATACTGAATAAATTGAATGTAATAGCACCCAGAAACATCATACTTATTACTTAGATTCTTGGTACAATTCTTGAAGCATAAAAAAGGCCAAGAAATTTTGTTATTTACAATCTCTTTCACATTCAAGCAAAATGAGAAGACAATAAAAAGGGAGCAGAGGAATAACATTGTACTCCTGTAGTCCTTACTCCTTACAGTAAGAGCTATTAGAGCTATTCAACTAATTTGAGTTGATTAGGTAAGTTAGATAAATTAGCTAATTGTAACAAATGTGACATAATCTTCCTAAAATACCCTTGTGTAACAAATTCCTTGTAACTTCAATTTGATTGCTACTAAGGTTTTGGCTAAACATGGGAGACAATTTGAACTGAGGTCTTAGGACCAACACCAACCCCCAACTAGCTTCTACATTTAGGACCAGAGTACCACTCTGGTCCTATTTATAAGTCCAGTTTCACCAAATCTCACATACCAAGAAAAAGTAGTTAACTCAATGATTATGGGGTGAATTTCCAACGTTGTCCTCATTTATGATTGGGTATTTTTTAAATGTTTCTCCTCTCTCTATCTTTATGAGTGTAATTAATATGGGTAAAATTATCACAATTTCATTTATTACATGAAACTGAAATTATAAATAGGACCAAATTTTTTGATCAAACTGGACTGGTACTGGTAGTACTTTAGCTGAATTATTTCATTATTCGCTACAATCATATTAATATACTAAGCAAAACAAAAACAAGTCTTATTGAGAGAGGGAAAGGGGGATTTCAGGATTATATGATAAACCTCTTTAAGCTTCCTTCCAAGCCGAAGCAACTTCTGCTTCATCACTGGATCTTTCTCATCATCAGCTCTATCTTGGCAACGTGAAAAAAAATGGGGCCTAATATTGTTCCACTCCTTGCTGAAAGCTAACAAACTTCTCCAATCAGTTGGAGTTGGCTTGTCAACCATGAAAACATCAATAAGCTTCTCGCAAACTCTAACCATTTGACTGTCATCCGAACACAGAGCACCATCACTATCACTCCTTTCCTCACCACTTTGATTAGGTTCATCATGAAGAGAGGCGGCTTCAGCAGTATGAGAAGGCGATAATCCTTGACAAATACAATCATATCGCACATAACTTCTAGCTTGTTTAACAAATAAATTACAGCCTGGAATTCAATATCAGCCATCAGTTACAAGACTTGCCAATTATTAACCGCTAAAAAAAAAAGAAGAAGAAGAAGAAGCTATAAGAAGTTAAGCACTTGAATTAGTAGAAAAGAAGCCGCTTGCCTTTTTTACTGAACTTCAAGCAAGAGAATTGAGGTGGACTTTTTAACGATGATGGTCGACCAAAATTGGCTATAGAGAACCTTGACAGCACAGAACAACTTAACTCCATTTATTTGAACTTTTCTATCTGAAACTCTAAAATTAATAAGAATGTGAGGCTATGCGGAAATAAGAAAAACCCTATTTGAATCCAGAAATGAAATCCAAGAGTAGCCACACAGTTTGTAAATCCCTCGATTTAACGAGATGAAAGAGCCTGAAAGCAATAACGAAGCCTTAACTTCTACCGGCGAAAGGAATGCTTCCGGCTATATTGGCCGCTGGAGGCAGAAATGCAGAATCGAACTGAGAAGAAAAGAAAAAAGGGAATTGGAGGAAGAGGGAAACGACGACGCATAGGAACCCCACTGGCCACTGAGCACAATTTCTAGATCTCTCCTTTCTTTTCCCTTCTTAAATTGTTTTTTTCCCATCGTTCCTTAAAATCTAAATTGTTAGGTCCTCAATTTTTTATTTTCAACATCTTTTTTTAATAAATTTTAAACATATAAAATTATCATATATTCCTTTGTCCTCAATACAATAGCTATTTAGATAATTTTGGTAAAGTTAAGATAAATTAATCAATTAATAGATAAATTAAATTGCCTATCAGTTTCTACGTAAATTAATTTAGAAAAATAAAGTAAATTGATGTCTTAGACCAAAACTAATCCCTTAAACTCTGGGTTTAAGATTTCTGCTTTTGCTACATAAATATTTTTTTCTGTCACACTCACATAAAAGTGAGTAGATCCCACTAATATTTTCTCTGTCTTCTCTTTATAATGAGACTCACTCACTTTTATGTGAGTGTGGTAGAAAAAATATTTCTGCAACAAAAACAGAATCATCAAACCCTTAAACTCTAACATAAGTTTCCTCAATGGGAGGGAAAATGAGGGAGGAACATAGTAGTTAAAAACGTGATTTAAAACGTAAAATTGCCGTTTTTACGTTTAATTTTTAGCAAAACACTTTTCGTTTGAGCAAAAAAAACGTAAAAAACGCTACTATTAAACGTAAAAACGCACCGTTTAAAAAAATAATGTAAACCTAAACCTAGTAAAAACGTAAAAAACATTATTGTTAAACGTAAAACGCATCATTTAAAAAAAATATGTAAAAAAGATGAAAAAATTATTTTTTTTTATCATCATCGTCTTCTGAGTTTGTACAAGAAAATTAAACGCTTAATATGTATAACTAAAAAGCTGATTACTACTTTACCTTTAGCTTTGATTTCAAGATGACTACTGGTGAAATAAAAATGAGCAAAGAGGAATTATATATATATATATATATATATATATATATATATATATATATATATATATATATATATATATATATGTTACGGATTTATATAAGGCCCATTAGTGATGCGGCCCAATAACAGGTAGATTTATCTTGATCGCCAACAGATCAGATAAGATCATAACCAACCTACAATCAAGGAGAGAATCAAGGGAAATCTCTATCGCAAATAGAAGGCCCACAGGTCCAAACCCTAACCCTAAGGTACACTCTATAAATACGAGTTAAAGCCTAAAGGGACACCTCTCTTATCTTCTGGTACGCTCTCTCACATTTGCATATACTGCACACAGAGAACAGTGGCACACCACCCCCTTGGCTAAACGCCTCTAGTAATTCTCGAACTACGTGGACTTTGATCCCTCTTCAGGGTACGTAGGTCCTAGGAATCGCTCCTAGGTCAAGTCCCAATCAACATCAACATACTAGTCTATCAGGGCTAGTGTTCTGGTTCTACACCAGAACAATATATATATGCAAGTAAAATCTACGTTTTATATTATGATTTTACGTTTTACGATTTTTCATTCTCCTTAACTCGTTTTTAACAAACTTGGCCAAGAATGAAAAATATCCACAAGTGGAAAAATGTGTGGCCAAAAAATTTGATTGCTGGGCCTGCCCTTCTGAACGAAGCTCTCATCGGTCTGGTAGACGTTAACCATTAAAATTTTGGATTTTATAACAATGAGCAGGTAAGGATTTATATTTGGATTTCATCACTTTTAAAGGACCATTGGACATGATACACAAATTTATTTTATTATATCGATTTCTCATGTTATTATAGTTTTTCATTTTATTCTATTTTTATCACTTTATTCATATTATTGGATAACTCATATTTGTTGGAAAAAATAATCTTATAGTCTTTATAATTTTGACTTAGTTGTAACACAATCCTTATATTTTGATTCGGTGCAACTCAATCCTTATAATTTTGACTCGATTTTAACTTAGTTTATAAACTTTAACTCACTACAATTGAGACCTTATAATTTAAAAATTTTATAATTCAGTCACTGACCTTTATTTTAAAACACACGGACCCCATTTTTGTCCCTGAAAAAAAAAGTCCTTTTTAGTCCATAAAAGGACGAATAAGGGTCGATTGGTGGACATTTTGATCTCTCACAAATTTCCAAAAAGTATTTTTAGTCCCATAAAAAGGACGAATAAGGGTCGATTTTTTTGTCAGGGACTAAAATGAGGTCCTTGTTTTTTGTCAGGGACCAAAAATGGTATTTACTCTATTTAAAACTATAGGAATTGAGTTGTAGTGAGTTAAGGTTTGGTAACTGGATTACAACCGAGTCAAAACTATAAAGATTGTGTTGCACCAAGTTAAAAGTGTGGGGAATGAGTTATAATCGAGTGAAAATTATAAGGAACAAAATATTAAATTTTCATAATTTACTTATTTAGAAAAAAAATTATTTACTTATTTATTTTATTTCAAAAAAATCCTCTTAAATTTTTCCTGATAAAGGGTATTCTAGTCATTATGGCATTTACTCATTTTCTTTCATGTTTTCCATCGTCCATTCAAGCAGGATGGGTGATTATTTTCTTTCAAGTTTTCACTCCTCTTCATTTTCTTTCTTTGCATTTTCTTTTCTTCCAAATTTTGTTCCCATCGAAGCATAGCCTTAGGAGACTCGAACACTTAGGACCCGTTTGTTATAAAGAAAGTTTGGGGAGGGAAAGGAACTTTGGAGGAGGGAAAGGAAAGGAAGATTTGAACGATGATGGAAGATGGCTTGAGTTGTTTGGTAGGAAGAAAATGAAGAGGGAAAGTTGGTAAAAAATTAGGAAATGTCTATTTTACCCTCAAAAGAAATTAATTCAAAATAAATAAAAAAAAATTTCTAAAATATATTTTTTTAAAAATATATTATTGTTAAGTTCGAACTGTTGAAGAAAAAAATTTCGCCAAATTTGAACTTTCCCGCCAAATTTGAACTTTCCCGCCAAGTTTGAACTTTCCCGCCAAGTTCGAACTTCCCGCCAAATTTGAATTTCAGGGGTAAATCATCAAAAAATTTCTTCTGGGAAGATGCATTTCTTTCCTTCCATTTTCGGATGGAAAGCACTTTCCCTCAAATGAGGGAAGATGGACCTCACCGGAAGATCTTGTTGACTTTCAAATGTAACAAACAAATAAAAATCCATGGGAAGATTGGGATCTTCCCTTTTCCTCCCCAAGCTTTCTTCCTAACAAACGGGTCCTTAGGATCGAGGAGTATACTTTATGCAATTTAAAAATATATTTAAACTAAAGCCAAAGCGCTCTGCCCATATATATATATATATATATATATATATATATATATATATATATATATATATATATATAAACTAGCCAATAATAGGACTGACCATATGTGAACCACACTTTCCTCCCTCAAATTCATGATTAGCTATTAGAAATGCAAAGTTTTTGTTTTTCTATCCCATTGATTCATATTCAAGTATAATTAAACTTAATTAAAAATGACTCATCTAAAGGCATTTTATGCATTTATATGAATTTAAACTCAAAATATCGTGCTTAAACATTTATATCAAACTCAATTGGGACTTTGACTATTAATTTATATAAGTAAAACATTTATTTTAAATGCTCAAAACAAACAATGAGATTATAGATTATACCCTTCGAAAATGTCACATGTGCGTGAATTCTTTCAATGAAGTAAAATTTTGACAAAAATTGTATATCCACACATAGGTTTGTGTCATTAACCTGAACAAACCAATTGGAATTCTGTTTCCATATGGATTAGATTTTTTATTCTGCAACATAATTATTTGTTTAAGAAAATGTTATTTTGAATCTATTTGGTGGATGCTAATTTTTCAATCTAATCTATGGGGATCTATGTCAACATTTATCCATTGTCGTCAAACTTACAAGTTGACTCTTCGAGTTTACCGGTTTTACATTTTTAACGTACAAAATCGAGTTTGTTTGCACTTAAACTTGTGCTAGCTATAAACTCAGTTAAATTCACGAATTTACACACTGAGTTTATTGTTTTTATCCTTTTATTTTACAAAATTATGTCAATTCACTCTTAAATTCATGCTATTTTGTTCATTTTGATCATGTTCAATGGCTTTATTATATATATAAACTTCAGAGAAATTATTTATTGGATATGATTAATTATAAATGTTGATGAATTTAATTTTAGTTATTCATATTTAAAATATATTTAAATTAAATTATTGTCAGTTATATATTTTTATTATTTTATTTCATACTTTTAACCCCTATTTATTATTAAAAATAAATTCTTACAAGTTTACATTCTTATCACAAATTAAATTCGTGAGTTTGAGAACCTTACCTTGTTGTTTTGCATTTATTATTTTGAGAATATATTTTGTGGATGCAGTAGTGTTGGAGGTTTCCATAAACATAAAAAAAAAAAAAAAAAAGTACTCGGATGGATGGTTGAGATTTTCCGTCATTATTTAATGGATAGCATTTTGTCTATTTATGAGCATGTTTTCTATTGTTGATTTTTTGGACGGATATGATTTACCCACGTGGCTCCATGTATTTAGTGTCGGACTCCTTAGATCAAGTTATCAAACAAATGGGGAAAGAGGATAATCACAAGTGGAGAATATAAAGAAAATAAAAGGCAGAAGAAAAATAAACTTACATACACATTGAGGGATCTTATATAAAGTGTAAGTTGGGGCAACAAAAGAACAAAATAAATAAGTTATATATAAATATTTCATTCACTTATCAATATGTACGTGTAAAATGAGTTCCATATTTGCCATGCTTCAATTCCAAGCCTTATTTCTTTCTTGTATATATGATTTTAAGGAATGAGCTGTATCCTGTATGTTTATGGGATGCTTCTCCGTGGGTGTCTGGTAACCATGTATGTAAGGATATAATCGGCGATTTGACAGCAAAAACAATAAGAAATCCAATATAAAATATTATTTACAGTGCCACAGGATACGACTGATTAGCTGATGTTTCAAAATTTAATGTTGGTTCATTCGAATCATATAAACCGATACCGAAAACTCCCATTAATAGTTTGTTATAGATTAGATCTTTTCATTGAAAATAATTATTGTTCATTTTCTTTTATAAAAGTATGATCTAATGTAACCGTATAATAATACCTAATGTTATAGCCTCTAACATCTTAGACGATATTAATACGTCGGTGATAAGAGATTATTTCATTTGAGTGAGATTAAGAGCTTTTGACACACATTTTTCTTGACAAAGTTTTGATTTCTAGATATCCATAAGTTGAGTTGTAACGTTGAAAAGAAATCCGAAATTTTATTTATTTGGTAGAGCCCTTTTATCTGATGGCTATTGTGTGATTGCAAGTGAGACCCCCATAGGTTGCTTTACTTCCTTGATTAGCAGATCTCTGTCAACATCTAATGTGGGGTGAATAGAACATCATAGAACATCATTGGGAAAGAAAAATGTTTAAACGACGCTTGAAATTTTGAATCAAAAGGCTAAATTACTTTAAATAAAAATTATTTCCTCCGGTCCTAATTATAGGAAAACATTTAAGAGTTAGTTTTGGTCCTAATTATAAGACAACATTCTAATTTTTGTCAAATTCTTCTTAAAATACCCCTATTTTTATTTTCTAAAGTGTGTTTGGTTTTTGGTGAATATATGTATGTAGGTGCGTAGACTCTTCCAATCAGTTAAACTTTTAGATATATATATGTGTGTATCTATATATGTATATATGTGTGTGTCTACACACAAATATATATAGACACACACACATATGTGTGTGCATACATATACGTATATCTATATCTGTGTGTGTATGTACATATATAAACACACACACATATACATATATATATCTTTGTGTGTGTATATTTATATGTGTGTGTGTGTGTGCATATATATGTGTAGATATATGTACACACATATATATGTGTATATAACATGACTATTATTTCAATTACATAGTGTGTGGAAAGGAAAATTTTAGGTTGGAGAGGTATGTGATAGGAGTTATTGATTCACTTTTACTTATGTCATTTTAAATTTATATAATGGCATTTTAGGAAAATGAGTAAAATTAACTAATTTAACTTCTTTCCTTAATTAATCTTCACAAAATCGGTTAAATATGTCTTATAATTAGGACAGGAGGGAGTAAAATATATGCTAGAAGAAGGGCTTGTTTGGCCGAGAGGTCAATGAGAAGGTTTAAGATCTTCTGCACATCAGCCAGTCGTGTGTTATACTAGAAGAAGCAAATCAAACCTCTGTTTGCTCGCCTACTCCCTCAACCTTTAAAAAGAATGAGTACTTACCTTATACAACATTTTTATAAAATCATAATCATAATTATTATTATACAGGCCATAAGTGTGTATATATCTAATCCTTAGTAAGCAATATATAAACCACAAAAAGAAGAAAATGAAAAATAAAAATTAAGAAGAAGAAAAAAAAAACTAAAAAAGTGCGGCAAATGTTCAAATAGAAAATATACATGATTGTTGGTTGATGTGGTAGATAAACTTATCAACAAGTTAGTTGGGAAAATTCATACAAGGGCCCAATTAAGGGTCAAAATTTTAAAAAAGGCCCCAACAACTTCCACATACCAAAAAGGGCCCTAGGGCCTTTTCTGGTATAAACCTTAACAACTAAAACAACCAGATTAATAACAAAATCAATACCCGTTAACAACTAAATCAGTCGCATTAACAATAATATTTTAACAACTAAATCAGTCACTTTAACAACAATATCAGCCTCGGTTAACAACTAAATCAGTCAGATTAACAACTAACGTTTTAATGAAAAATCCCAGAAAAGGCCCTAGGGCCCTTTTTGGTATGCAAAAGTTGTTGGGGCCTTTTTTGAAATTTTGAGCCTTAATTAGACCCCTATAAAGATTTTCCCAAGTTAGTTTGTAAACTTTCTTCGTTCGATTTTGGAAGGAACTTTTGATCCCTCTCCTTCTCCACCATCTCACCTAATCTTCTTCTTCACATTCTAGATTAATTTTTCCTAATTTATTTATTCAGAAAAGGGTTAGATACCATTCTTACCACGGAAGTATTGACTAGGAAGCACTCAGCACCTAGAAGTTTTTTTGGTATCATTTTTATTCAGAAAGTTTACAAAAAGGAGCAAATATACCCCAAAAGTTTTTTTAAGAGAAGATTTGGATGGCCAAGATAGAGGATGGGGAGGGATGGGCAGGGGAGGGATGGAGAGACTATCTCCTTCCCAAAATCGGACGGTCTTGGAGGGAGAACAGAATTTTTTGTGAGTAGACTAACTTGTCCCTGGTGTTTATTTGTTATTCCAAAAATACCCTGCCCCTTTTCACTCCATGCCGCGCTGGGACCCTATGTCAAATTGTTGATATGCTTCATCATTAGACCACAATACAGCACACCACTCCCGCTATCCCTCACCGTCACAACACACAAAAGAACTTGTTCTTTTATTGGGTTCTTGTATGGTCCAGAATGAGTTTTTCCTTAATTTCTGGTCCCAGAAACAAATTTGGATAGGAATTGTGTTTGGTAAATCCGGTTTTTTTTCTTGTTTTCGGGATGAACCGGTTTCTTTTTTGTGATGAGGGATGAAAAAAAAAAGAAGCAGAAAATTTCTACTTTTCTATTCTAGGGCACAAAGCCAAAATCTATGAACCCAAAAATTCTATGAAAATGGGAAAGGACATAAATGATCATATATAGGAATCTTGGATATCAAAGTTTGTATGAAAATACATAAACGTCCTTATCTCATCGATTCTACTAGAAATGGGAAAGGACAAATTCTACTGAAACAGGAAAGGACATAGATGATAAGGTAGGAATCTTGGATGTCAAAGTTTGAGTGAAAATACTTAAACGCCCTTATTTCATCCCATTTTGTCATCTATCCTCTCTCCTTCTTCACAGCTTCGCTCTTCTTCCATTTTCTCCTCAGCCTTGTCACTATTTCTTCTCTCTCCTCTTTCTCTGTTCTTCATCAATGGCAAGCACTTCACCAGCTTCCCACCATCGAGTTCAATCAACGCATTGAAAACTCTAAGTTCCGGGTATTTTTCTGCTTAGGAGCAATAGAAAACTTGAAGGAAGAGGATCGGAGCAAAATGGTTATGCAAGCTGTTGGAGAGACAATGAGACAGGAAGGTAGTTTTGAAAGAAACTGTTGTGGCCATCTCACCCAAAACTTTCTTCGTTCGATTCTGGAATAAAGTTTTGATCCCTTTCCTTCTCATCATCTCACCCAATCTTCTTCTTCTTCACATTCTAGAACAAAAGTCACAGCTTTTGACTCCTGCTTTACAAGTTTGACTTAATTATGAAAGGTATTGTCTCATGTGACTATTACAATAAAAGTATTTGTTCTGGTACAGAATACAAATGTCTAGCTTCGATGGATTAGGTAATATTAATATAGGATCAAATGGCTTCTCAGCCACTACTAGAAAAATGTGAATTTGCGGCGGAATTTGCGAGGGAATTATTTTTCCCTCGCAAAATGGGTTTTTTTGCGAGGGAACTTATATTTCCCTCGCAAAATTGGCAAAAAAAAAACGTCGGTAAAAATACTAATTTTTGCGAGGGAACAATTTTTCCCTCGCAAAATCACTAATTTTTGCGAGGGGAAAATAGTTCCCTCGCAAAAGTCCGTCATTTTTGCGAGGGAATTGATGTTCCCTCGAAAAAATGAGTGATGTTTGCGAGCGAACGGTTGTTCCCTAAAAAATGAGTGAATTTTGTGAGGGCAAAAAATTAGTGATTTTGCGAGGGAACAATTTTTCCCTCACAAAAATTAGGTTAATTTGTGAGGGAACTGTAGTTCCCTCGCAAAAATTGATTAATTTTGCGAGGGAAATTTGGTTCCCCGCAAAAGCCTCTTCTTAATCCTAACCAGCTACTTTGGTCTGCTACGCCTCATATCTGCTTCTTCGCCCTCAGGCCGTCGCGAGTGCGTTCTTCAACAATTGCCGTCGACCTCATCTAGTCCTTCGCCGCTGTTCTGTCCCCTACTCCGACATCGCGAACCACCGGCCCTTTCCTCCTCCTTTCGGCGCACTACCAGTCCTCCCCACCTCCTTGCTCCACGGTTTTGCATCTCCGGGTACTTCATCCTAGCTACTGGTCCTTTTTGTTTCTTTTTTCGGGTCTCTGTTCCTCATTGTTTTATGTTCTCGCTGTCCAATTTCCTCTTCTGGGGGTGTTCTCTTTTGGTTCTGGGTATAGCCAATTGGAGAAAACAACAAGAGGCCAGGCATCATCAGGTGGGTCAGTGGAACGGATCATACAACAGAAAACCTCCTCTGGGTTAGTATATATTTATATTTGGTCTTTGTTTTTGGAGTTGTTGCTTGAGTATCTGGTAGTTCCCATTCACACTTCTGAGAACTTTGATAGTTAAACGAAGATTTGAGCAATCCGTGAGGAATCCATATTAAGTTCGTGCAAAGTTCTCCTAACAAATCTTCGGCCAGTTTCTTTGTTAGAATCCACTTTCTGGTTTCAGTTTAGAATTGTACATAGCTGGGCTAGTGTCTCGACAAATCAGTTCAACTCATTGCGCATATATCGGTCTGGAATATTTGCAATTGCTTTGCAATAGTTCTTGCTACAAGCGATCTAGCATTCTGCTCTTGCTCTTCGTCCGAGAACAGGGCGTCATTTTTATGTTTCCTGGTTGCTACTTAGATGTTTAGAAGCACTTCGATCTTAGGGGTTGTGTGACATTTAGAGTGCTAAAAAATTAGTACCTATAGTTCTATCTACCGGGTTATGTCTTTCTGATGCAATTCTTGTGTTGCTTCTTTTTCCTTTTCCATTTGATTTTCAATCGCACGAAGTAAATAATTAATGTAGTAATCAATGACCATATATCTATGGGTGTCATTTGATGCTTTTGGCTCTTCTGTGCAGGCTAGTTAGAGCTGCTCATACAAAAGGCGCAAATATTATTCTTATTCAGGTGTGTATATTTTGAGTGTGGGTTGTCTAGCTCTTGCATGCTCCCTATTTATTTTACACTGTTATAGAAATTCTAAAGCACTACATCTTTTGCAGAATTTATATATTTTGTTTATAAGTGAAAGGCTCGTATTTCATAAGTATGTCATGAAGGGATTATCCTTGGAATATAATCTGATTCCACAACAGCTTCTCTTTTGTTGCTTTTATAAATTCCACAGTCCTCTCATTGGACTAGAAAAGACAAGAGGGAAAGCAACTGAAGGGAGTTCAATTTCTATCTTTCATTACCTAGGTTTTCAAGAGAAGTAAAACCAAGATTATTTCACCCGTTGACCCCTCTGCTGCAAATTGTTTAGATTAGATCTTAGCTTACTTATGTTCTCATGGATAAGCTAAGCGATATTCTAGATGCCAAATATAGGATATGGTTAAATGATGAAGAAATCAAAATCGTTCATTTTACTTCCACCCATAAATTATTTATTTGTATGAATTTTTTGGCCAGGATTGATTCTATGAGGGTCGTTGATCTTGCTTCATTTGGTGCTTAACTTTTATTTCAGCTTAAAACCTTCCATCTAATGGAAATTTATTTTCTTGATGTTAGATGTTTATATAGAAACAATGGATCTCTATACAGTGGCAGTATAGACATTGTAGAAATTTTGAAATTTTGAGGTTGTTTGCGCATAATTTAGCATCTAAACAACTTAAATCAATAACTTTTTCTACAGGTTATCGGGAAAAGTTCTATTTTAATCCGGGAGACACGGGCTTTAAGGTAGGTGCCAAAGATAAACTATATCAATATTTACTTCTATTTATTGGCTTGTTTTTTGTATGTTTTCTGGGATGATCTTGTAACATGGGCTGTCCTTCAAAACAGGTTTTCTAGACTAAATTTGCAAAGATTGGAGTTGGTAAGACCATACACTTACTTTGCTTGTCCGTTGGGTTGATTGGCCCCTACTACATTGATTTATCGCTCTGGAGTTGCTTTAAGATAACTGATTTACCTTCATTTAGTTGATCTTCTACATGTCCTAGCCTATTGCAAGTAAGGTTGCTGTCTGTTTAGAACTCGAGTTACCTTGCTCTTGTCTTGCCACTTCGTGTGTTGATTTCTGCCGATTGATTCATGCTGTTGCACATAAAAAATTGATCACCTTGACTGTACCATTTTGTACGTTGATTTCTCCTAATTTATTCATTCAATTGGCCCCTACTTCATTCATGCTTGAGGTGCTGGATGATTCAGATTCCTCAATCAGAGAGCTGCTCTATTTGTGACATTACTGATTTGATGAATATTTAACTACTTAGGAAAATGTTGTTGCTACTCTATTTGCATTTTGGAAACATGCATTTGTTTGATGTTTACTGGCTTATTCATGATTGGGTTGGTTAATATTGATATGGTTAAATAATCCATTTTTATGCGTTGAAGGTGGTCAATATTTAATTGTGCCCACAAAGTGTTCATTTTTGCTGAAGAACTTTGTATCCCACTAGAATTTGGGTAGAATTGGCATTCAGATTTATGTGCCTGATTTCATCATATGATTAACCATATGCTTATTTCTAGGCGGTTCAATGTGGATGAGGTTCTTATTTTTGGCATTATAAAATTAATCATGGCACAACAATCATATATAGTCTTCATTGTTTTCTAATGTAGGCTCGTTTCTTTTTTCCAACAGGCTTAACTATTTTTCCTTTGTGGTTAGGTTTGGTCGTTGGTTATTAGCTGTGGAGCAAGGGAACCTTGATATTGGGAGTGTGAGACAAGTAGATATTAAATTTCACTACAAAGAATGTGCTATTTGGAGGAGTAGATGTCAACCAAGGCCTTATAGAAAGCTCTAATTTGTTCATTCTATAGCTATTTAATACATATTGTTGGCAACATTGTTGTTTTTGCTATGTAAACTCTTATGATTGTTACAATTTATTTTTATGATATACAAGCCTTTTCCTAATTTTTTATTTTTTATTTTTATTTTTTCTGAATTTTTATATATTTTTTTTAAAAAAAATGGATTTTGCGAGGGAAACCTATCTTTCCCCCTCGCAAAATCTGGTGGATTTTGCGAGGGAAAGCGTTTTCCGTCGCAAAATTCAGATTTTGCGACGGAAAAACATATGTTCCGTCGCAAAAATGGTTTGCGACGACATTTTTTGCGACGAATTGTTTTCCGTCGCAAACCATTTTTGCGACGGAAAATGCTTGTTTTGCGATGGAAAAGTTCCGCCGCAAAACAATGATTTTTTTGTAGTGCAGAGATGTCTATGGATTAAATAGTAAAGGGGAGGTGATCGTTCTATGATATCTATGAGAGAGATATCAGAGAACGCTCTCAGATCACTGTGCTACATAGAGGAGGCGTTTCGACAGAGGGGTAGGGTGTGTGCACAGTGAGACTGAATAGTAAATAGTGAACACAAGGAATGCACCTGGTGGGTAATCTCCTATTTATAGGGATTACCTAGGGTTTCGTTCCCAATACCTTAAATCCTCTCCTCAAGCGATGTGCGCCTCCCACGTCCTACGAGTGCCTGCTCCACTACTTATACGTTTCTGGATTATAGGTATGCTCAAAAGATTATTAGCAATTTACCTGATTAGAAAGAGATTCCAACATAAAGCACTCTCATTGGGCCTTATATCTTTCAGGCCTATTATTTGAGTCCATAACAGTATTAATAAATCTTGTATTGATTTTGACTGTTTCATAAACACGTTGAACACTACGCCTGCCATGTGACAAATTGACAATGTTGTTAGGAGTACTAAAGTATTATGCCAAATATTTTGAAATTGACAAAGCCGTAAAAGCAATGACAACTCCCGGTAAACATATTGACAACGTTGGCAAGGGTATTAAACTATTGAAGAATACATTGCAATATTGACTAAATGTGTAAAGATAGTGGCAACTCCTATATGAGTTATAGCCAAATGGGAAACAAATTGGACCTTATAACTATATACACCTAATCCTTAGTAATCCATATATAAAATTAAAAAAAAAAAAGAAAAAAAGAAGAAGAGAGAACTAGAAAAAGTGAGGCAAATGTTCAAATAAAAAAATATACACTTAATCAACAAGTCCAAGTCGTTGTTGATATAGTAAATAGTCTCATATTATAAAGAGGTAAACCCAAGTTTCAATTCCGAAAAACGTTCTAAACCTTGAAAGAAAACCCTTGGTCATATAAAAAAGAGAGAAATATATAAAAATAATATTAAAATATTTCCAATCAACCCCAAATTAATTTTTTCTCTTGATCCATGATTGATAGTGATTGACAATCTATATATTTGGGCCCAAATAGGTATTGTCTGAGTCCAAAAACTTCCCATGAAATGGATAAGTGGAAAAGAAAATTGAAGCCCATTAAAAAGAGAGCCTGAGCTTTGACTGAAATCCAGCACTACTAGTAGTGCAGTGGTATTGGAAATTGTTTCCCCCCTTAGGTCTTTAGTTCGATCCCCCCTCCCCGCGCCTTGTATCAAAAAAAAAAATCCATTTGATAATTATTTCCTCAAGGACTTTACCTAACCAAATTTTACCTTGCTCTAGTATTTTTATTTTCCTTTTTTTTTTCGGTTGTCCATCCGGTATCTAGAACTTCGTCATGACTAATTTAGATCCAATCTAGGTCGTACTTTTATTCTCCTTGATTATTCTATTTTATTCAACATTCCGTGTCCAAATCAGTCAAGTGAATTATTGATAAAAAACAAGTGTTCATTTTTTTTTAATAGAAAATATCTCTCTTATTTTTTGTATTGGAAACTAGTTCTTTAGTGAAAATTCCAAAAAACGTGCAACCAATAGGAAGAGTTTAGGTTTAAAAAAAAAAAACCTAGGAATTCACAATCGTGTATTATGATTGTTTCATATCATTGAGATCCTTGGAAGCACGGTTGTTGAGAGAAAATCTTGCAATGACAACCATCCTTGTATAATTAAAAGAAATTATTTTATATTAAACCTTCATGTAAGTGGGTTGTCTTGAAATTCATACTATAATTTTTAGTATCTCTATTTTTTCAAATGAGTTGATTTATTAAATATACATATAAATAGTTATTTACATGTGTGCGCACATCTATATGTATATGGAGAATGATAAATAACAAAAGATTAATATTAAATCAGACTTTTCAAAGATTTTCAATGTCAAAAATAATTAAATAAATATATTGAAATAATGGTCAACGTCAATTTTTCAACGGTCGACATCATTTTTTTAATGAAAAGGGACAAGATTGCTACATTTTAAAACTTTCGGGATGATATTGAATTTGAAAAAACTTTCAGGACAACATTATTCATTCTTCCGGAGCTGATTTGTAACTTAACCCAATTTTTTTTCTGTAGTTTTATATAAGATGAATGACTTTATTTCAAATATATCTTCATCTTTTTTTTCAATTGAAGAGATAGGTAGTCACTACAAAAGGAGGAAAAAAAAAAAAATACCCTTTCAACGATGACAATGAAAGTTGCGGCAGAAAGTCTAGCTTTTGGCTGTATCCTCCATTGAAAGATTTATCTTTTAGTACAATTTTTTTTTTTAAATTTAAGGTGTTACTATTTATTAGCGGTAAAGATGAGAATTAACAATTTTTACACAACTTTAATTATACAACAAACATTTTGCAATTCCTATGAATTGATTTAAATGACTTATATTATGGACTAAAAAGAATACTGAAGCTCTTAAACTTTTTTTAAGGAAAAAAATTTAAGGATACATAATGAATGTTTGAAGTCAAACCTATAATCAAGGAATGTCAAACCTATACATCATGAATGTACATATTTATAACAAATAAAACAAAATGACACCTCAAGATCAAGTAATGCCAATTCAAATGACTGCCGTAGCTTCGCTGGTGTTTGGGAAAATGAAGCAACTCAATCCCAAGAACGGCTTCCTCTTGAATCACACCCTGTTTTTATTTTTTTCTCCTAATATATAAAATAATGGGTCAATCATTCATCTTATAAAGAATTTAACTTTCACTAATAATTAGCATTGACTTTCTTTACACCTAAATTTTCCACAATTGACTTTTGATCGCCTCCTTTCCCAATTATATGGATTTTTTTTTTATTCCTCTAAGTACTCGATTTGATCCTTATTATGATGCACCAACTAATAATTCTCACAAACCAATAAAAACAGTTAAAGTCAATAAAGTTGTCCTACAATTTAAGTAACGTCCAATATTACCCATATTAATTGCATTAAACTCTAATATCATATACTACCTCCGATCCTAATTGTAGGAACAAAAAGTGTTCCTATAATTAGAACTGGAGGGACTATTAATTATTATTCTCATTCACTATCTTTATTAATTAGGAGTATATATGGAATAATAATAATAATTAATGCTCCTTAGGAATAAGCAAGTGCTTTATAAAAATGACCAAATACACTTACTAGTTGGTATCTTATAATAAAGACTAAAGAGAGTATCTTTTTATTAAATTAAAGATAATCAAAGAAAATTTCAATCTTAATTTGTATTATTGTGAGAAACTACTTACTACTCCCTCTGGTCTTAATTATAAGACCAAGTTAATTTTTTTGAGAGATTAATAAAGCTAATTAAATTACTTTAAAGTATTTGTATTTTATTTTTTACCAAACTAATTAGTTTGACTAATAAAATAATACTCCCTCCGGTCTTAATTATAAGACCTAGTTGACTTTTTTTTTTTGGAGAGATTAAGGAAGCTAATTGAATTACTTTAGAATATTTTTATTTTTATTTTTTTCTTCAAACTCATTAGTTTAACTAATAAACTAATATATAATCTAAGAATACACAACATATGAAATGATTAAGTAACTTATTTAGCTTCCTTAATCTCTCCAAAGAAAGTCAACTAGGTCTTATAATTAGGACCGGAGGTAGTATATAATCTAAGGATACATAACATATGGTATGATGAAGTAACTTATTTAGCTTCTTTAATCTCTCAAAAAAAAAAAATCAACTCAGTTTTATAATTAGGACTGAATGCAATAATTGTTAATTATCAAAGTTCTTAGAAAAATATTTTACTTAACAAGTAGAGTAGGGTCAAAGATTAAAAATGCCCATAAACTTTTATCAAAAATGCATACAACACTATATATTTTTTGGAGGTGTAAAAATATGTATAAATTTTAAAAATTAGTGCAAAAATAACAGTACAGTTAACTCTGCAAACGTCCGTTACTTTTATTTTGGTTGGGCCCACTGTCTCAGTCCAGGTCAGAGTGACAGCAAGGACGATTATGAACGAAAGCTAACCCTTTCTGAACGGGCGTGGCTCCCATCCTCTTCCCTTCCCATCCACTTACCATCCTCTTCTCAATCTCAGCCGTTGTATTGAAATCTGAACGGTTCAAATTTAATCTTTTTATAAAAATATTATTTTTATATTAAAAAAATATTAAATTATTAAAAAAATATAAAAATAATACTTTTATATAATATTAGATCTGAACGGTTAAGATTTCAATTCAACGCTGAGATGAGGAAGAGGATGGGAAGTGGATGGGAAGAACATCTATTTGGGTCCCAAACAGAGTCGTCTATTGGATGTATTGTACAGGTTGATCCCTTATCAGAACAATCTTTTCATCTTTGTTGCATTTTGAAACACAAAGATCTGAAACTATGAGAGAGAAATGAATCACCATTGCTGTAAGAAAGAAAATGAGGACACAATTATGGATGATAGCCATCACAGGAGCAAAGAGCCTCCTGCAACACTGGTAGAAAATGAAAGCAAGAAGAGGATTATCACAGAGCTTGCTTGGCTTCAATTTCCTTTGGTTTTCTCTGTAATTATTACTCTCTTCGCCTTCATAACTGGATCCCTTCTAATTGCAGATCCAAGAACTTGCAGAAACTTTCCCTGAAATAAGAAAACAAATATAACCCATCTTCTCTTTCATTGTTGCCATTTAAAAAACCTTCCTTGATCAGAAGCAATCTAAATTATCTTCAGAACAACCAATAACACAGCCACCTCCCTCATTGTTGCCATTTAAAACACAATTATAGACATAATCAATGATCAGTTTGAAGTTAAATTAAAGAAACCCAAAACCTTCTCCCAAAGACATCATCAACTCAACTCAATTCCACAGGAATTGCAGAAACAGAAAGAAAGTAGAGAAACCTGCAAATGTACTTCTCTATTTCAGTCCACTAAGCACCATGTTCTTTAATCAGCTTGAACCCATGGGGAAACAATTAATCTGAGAGACAGATTTCAACACGAACCAAAGAACAGGACGCAAGCCATAGATCCGAAAGCATAACCATGCCACAAATGACGAGTCGACTCTGGGGAAAGAAACCGCCGTTGCCGTTAAAAGGAGAGCCTTGCACTGACATGCGCTGAGCTTTAGAGGGTCGTCAATATTGAGGCAGCGCGTGGCTCTCACTCCCTGACCAAACAGCAACCGGAATACAGGAACTCATAGATCGAACTCCGAAGCTTCTGAATCTTTTGATGAGGCGCATGTTTCCTTTTACCAAGTCTGAAATTTATTAGAGAGAAACATCGTTCATGCAATGAAAAGCCGAGTGAGAAATTTTTTCCACTCTGGCCTCCTTTTACCATTTTATTTTTATATTTTCACACACAGCCAACTAGTATATTAATAAATACATATAAGCATCCACATCACATTTTTTTTATCAAACCTATTATTAACGTCACACAAGCAGGGACGGAATTTGATATAAATATTTGGGGGTCAAATGTATACTTATTAACTAATTGAAAAAAAATATTTAAGGGGGCTAAATGTATAAATTTTTGAGACAAATGTATAAATTTTTGAGTCAAATGTACAAAAATAATCTAATTTTCATTAAATATTTGGGATAAAAAAAAATTGGGGGGGCCATGACCCCCACCTGTCCATGAGAAGCTCCGTCCCTGCACACAAGTTAACAGTATTAATATTTTTGCCCACATTTTTCAAGTTTATGGTCATTTTTATATTTTCGAAAAGCATATAATACTATACGCACTTTTGAAAAAACTCGTGTGTATACACTTCGCGCTTTTTCTTAATCCTTTTCAAAGTAAAACATGTCTTTATGGTCGGAGAATAGAACAAAAATATATATGACTATAAAACTCCTGGAATTCATAAACTTTTATATTGAAAAATTAAACTACAATCATAGTTGCAATCATTTCCCATTTTACTCATTTACCCAAAAAGAATCCCCATGCACTATCTTCAAGAATCTAATGGCAGAAGAAGAAGCAGAGATCCTCGCAATACCAGAGTTATGGTCATGTGTTCCTCATAATTGCCCACTACATCTACGACCACCTTTGAATCACCCGGATCTAACGAATCACAACCCTTGGTTTTCATCCAAGAAAAGTCACCTAATCGGACGGCTGCCACGCAGACGCGGTCAAAAGACAAAGATCCTTCCACCCCAACTTGAGACACCCATTCTCTTCCACCAGAGTGTACCCTCTCCAAGGGTACATACCCAACAAGAGGCTCGCTTGGGCAGCCGGGTTGCCCCTTAGAGACGCGGGTCGGAACCCGACCCGTCTCAGCTCATCGCCCCATCTCTCGACCTTCACTTCGCCGGTCCTCTTGGGCCCACCGACGGCCACAATGTTCCTTATCTCGCACCCAAACAACTGCTGCTCCACTGTATGCCTCTCTGTGCTGTCCCCACTCAACCCGTCCCCGAGCGCGTCGAACAACGCGCTGTAATAATGCAAGGCCTCCACGAACCTCGCGAGAAAGCTCCCGGCGTGACTTAGATCCTGTTCCACCGTCGTGATCAGCTTCGGCCGCAACAGCGCCAACAGTCTCAGCGTCCCCAAATCGCTTCCGGTGATATCGTACAAGCAATGGTGCATCCAATGAACCACTATGGCCTCGTTGGGCCTCACTCCGAGTTGACTCAGTTCGGTTATGTTCCCGATTTTGCCCTCCACAGGGTGGAACTCGAACGGCAAGCCGAGTGAACTCGCGAAGTCGGCGAGTCTCCGGCCGGTGGACTCGAGCAACTCGGCGGAGGATCCGAACCCGGTGATCCTCATTGATCGGATCTTCTTCGAGCGGGAGGCGAGGATGTGGAACAATCCTGGCCATTGAAGGCCCTGCATGATGTCCAGGTCAATGACGTGGACGCAATCTTCGCCGTCGAGAGCCTGGAAGATGGCTTGGTTGGCGGTGAAGTGCGAGAATTTGACTAGAGGAGAGACGGAGTTGTAGGATTGGAAGGCGTTGAAGATTCTCTGAGATTGAATGAGAGTGTGCGATTTCGTGGTGAGAGGCGAGTAAGTTCCGAGGCAGGAGCTAACAACGCGCGCCTGAAGCGCGTGTGCAAAGTACGCGCCGACGCGTTCCGGTGACGTCCCGTAGGGCGAGGACAGCTCAGCTATCTCCGGTAAAAGGTTACTGGCATCATCCAGGTTGTCCATGGCGACGCACTCGGCGCATTGTAGCAAAAGTCCGAGAAGTCTGAGACCCGTTGACTCGGTGCCTTCCAACGGTGGCTCCTTATCCTCATGCCCCTCCCCTTCTTCCACAGTCTTCTCGCCGGAGACAGAAGCCTCGCCGGATAAATTCCTGCCGGAGCTCGGCCTCTTGAACGAGGACGGATCATCACCATCCCCGCCGGCGTCATCGAGGTCGCGATCCACGCGCTTAGTTTTCATGGAGGATGATGAGTTACCGTTTGGATTCTCAGAAAGTGAGGATCGAGGGACCAAGCTTTGAAGCATGATCGATGAATGAGTACCAGAGAGAGAAAGAGAGAGAGAGAGAGGAAGAGAGAGAAACTCGTGCAAGACGGAAGAGAATATGAAGCTTTGGAGGAAAAATTTGGGTTAAAAGGGACAAAAGAGATAGAGAAAGACAGTGAAAGTTTAGTGATGCAGCAGGGAGAAGGTTTGTCAGTAGGGAAAGAGAAAGGAGAAATACTCGTAGAAGAAAAGGCTAACAAAAATTCTGGTTAAGTTAACAAAGAGTTGGCTTATAAGTTAAAAATCTTAAGGAGATGGAGTTCAAATCTCCTCACAAACCTTAAAAATCTAAGCACTCGCTCATGAAGTACATATCTCTTAGTATCTTTTCATTTTAGCTCTTCAATATTGATCTAAACATATAGAGAAAGATACGCCATCTACTTTTGAAATTTTCATATTTATTGCATGCGGTATTTTAAAATAGATAATGTGTCTCTCTGAACGTTTATATCAATTTTTGAACGGTCAGGTTGTAAAAGTTCTGAGGAATTCTGAGAAACATGCCACTGAAAGAATTCGGATCCCTTACTCACAAGGTATGTCCTTATCATGATGACTCAATACTAACCAGCAAACCTTAAGATCCAATGAGAGGATCTATAATAAGTATATCTCTACCGCTCTTTAAATTTAAGGTACCACTTTAGTCCTATTTATAAATTCTTTTTAACTAAATCATATATACCAAGGAGAAATAATTATTTCAATGATTATGAGATAAATTTTCAACTTTACCCTTACTTATGAATAAATACTTTTCAACTTTTTCTTCATTTTCTATTTTTATTAGTACAATTAATATGGGCAAAATTGTCACATTTTCATTTACTACCTTAAAACTAGATTTATAAATATAATCTTCTTTTTTTATCAAAATAGACTTATAAATATGACCGGACTTGATGAACTTAGTACCTAATACCCTTAAAATTGGTTAAACAAGAAGATGAGAAGGAAAAAGGGGTTGTTTGGGGAGAGAGAAAATGGGAGAAAATGTAAAAGAAAGAATGGGGACAGAAAGGTAGATAACTTTGTAGCTGAGGTCAAAAAGGGTTTGTGATGGTTTTTTTGGGTGTTATCCTCGTTAAGTGCTCCGTTTTGTGTGTCGTTATGTTTGTTTGTTTTATGATGGAAGTGTGGATTAAGGAATTAGAAAGGCTTAATGACAGTGATTAATGGAGGGGAAATTAATTAATTTTTTGTAATTTGATCATCTTTGGATGCTTGTGATCTTCGAGAGGTCAATGTTTGTCCTTTGTCCCCATGACAATGATAAGTCTTGTTTTATATAATTTTCTTGTGGAATATACAAATTAGTGATAATGACCTCTTGATCATTATCTCATTCTTTTCCCTTTCATTCCTTTTTTTTTTTAAAAAAAAAATCTTGAATCACATTAATTAATTATTATTTTCTAGAAAAAATTGCTGGAACATTGTCCATTACAAAATTTATTATTCAAATTCAAAAGCATCTAAACACTTATTTTCTTAAGTGGGTATAGCTCTTTTTCTTCTTCTCAATTTTGTGCAACATATATTCAACTATACTTTGATCCTATTTATAAGCCACTCTTAGTATGTTTCACATAGACCAAAGTTTTGTTTATAACTTATTAGCTATGTCTTAAATTTTAACAATTTTTCAACTTTATATCCCTATTTAATATACAATATACCCCATGAAAATAATGTCATAATAATAAATAGAGGGTAAAATTGTTCGCCTATCTGAAAAATTTAATTATGTGACTTATAAATAGAACAAAATAAATCTTCTCTCTGTTCTATAAATAGGACTAGAGAAGTATGTAAATGTCTTTCACTGCTTTACATAAAGTTAATGATATATTGCACACCATTAATTAAAGAATAATTGCACTTATAGTCAGTTGAAGATAGATTGTATATGGTTCTTTAAACAAATTTTGGGTTGCATTGCCATTTAGCAATGAATTTACAATGAGGGAGTTAGAAAGGTAAATTTGTACATTTCTACGAAAGATTGAATCATGTGACCTATAGATAAGATCAAAATAAATTCTCTTTTTCTACCCTATAAATATATAGGAGTATAGGACATTAGGAGTATATAAATATATTTGATTTTATACATAGTTGAAGAATAATTGTACTTGTTGTTTGTTGAAGATAGGTGACATATGGATCTTTAAACAAAATTTAGGTAGCATTTAGCAATGAATTTGCGATGAGGGATCTTTTTAGTAATTTTCTCTTTTAAAATAGATATCACTATCAATTCGAATGTCTTCCATAAGTGTAATACATATTACTCAAATCGATAGCCATTCTTCGCCAATCAATGTCTTTATCTTACACCGGCCTTTGAATTTGGTGGCAAATAAAATAGTCAAAACTCCATTCCTACTATAAGGGTTGTTAGGGTTTGATAAATAATTTAAAAAAAATTAGTTAAATTAGTTATTTATATTAAAAAAATTTGATTTTTTTTAAAATGCCCCATCTAATTATTTACGTAGAAAAGTATCTTCATTAATTAATAGAAATTCTTTTTACATGTATAGTTAATAGGGGTAGTTTGAGAAAAAATTATAAATCTAAAAAATAAAGTAAATTGAGATATTATATTAGAATCAAATCATACTCTTCTGTTAGTTTATACATTTGGTACTAAAGAGAATATTATTACCACCAAGCGTTTAGGTCAACTGGTAAGGGGTTGTTCTAGCTTAACCACGGGTCTTGAGTTCGAGACGTGGGAATGCAGCAGGCGTGGGTGGTAGAGGCTTCCCCCCGAAAGGGGCCAACCCGGTCTCGGTCCGAATTAGTCTAGGGCCGTTGATGTGCCTGAAAGATGGCCTGCCCTGAGATATCGGACACTCTAAGCAAAAAAAAAAAAAAAAGAGAATATTATTTAATAAAGAGTAAATACCCTTTCTGGTCCCTAACAAAAAACACGGACTTCATTTTGGTCACTGACAAAAAAATGTCCTTTTGAGTCCATAAAAAGGACGAATAAGGGTCGATTGGTGGACATTTTGATCCCTCACAAATTTTCAAAAGGTTCTTTTTAGTCCCATAAAAAGGACGAATAATAGTCGGTTTTTTTGTCAGGGATCAAAATAGGGTCTGTGTTTTTTGTCAGTGATCAGAAAGGGTATTTACTCTTTAATAAATAAAAAATTGTAATTTACCATAATTTGTATATAGACATATATAGCTGTATGGATGTGTTTAAACTTCAACGTGGCTTACCCTTTGCTATATATAACAATAACATGATTGATTTCAAAAGTATCTGCTTCTTCAAAACCAAGCTTCCATCCAAATTATATATAGTTTTGTAATACCCGGATATTTATCTGAAATATTATAAATAAAAGTTGGATATTTCTGATAAGTGAAATTTCAATCTCCGGTCTTGTATAAATACAGTCAATTTTCTAAGTAGAATTTCTGTATGAAATTAGGGAGTTTGAGGGCCAAAGTGCCAAAATGACCAAAATGCCCCTAGAAAGGGTAATTAACTTAGAAAATTTATGGAAAAATCCTAAAAGACAGTTAAATGACCAAGTGAGTTAGGAGAGTATATAATCTTTAATTATTGTAATTTTATAAATTATGAAATTGGAGAAATTGTTGGAAAATACTCAAAAGAAGTAAAAGACCAAAATACCCTTGTAATTATGGAATAATGCAAGAGGCATGAAAATACTAATGTTAATACAAGTGTATGAAGGTAATGAGGCATAGAAATTAAGAAAATTATCAACAAGTGATAATGAAGTAATTAAGTAATATTGGACTAATTACTTAAGCATAAACAGAGGAAATTCAGTAATAATTATGTGAAGCTCAAAAATTAGTGAAAATTAGTGGAATATTAGTAAAAATGTATTTACTAATTAATTGGAAATTTCTATGAAAAATCATTGAGTTTAGGTATTTTTAAGCCTAAATACAAGAATGGACCAATTAGGGATTTTTGTGGAATTTTTGGGAAAAAGTAAATAAATAAATGATAAAATAATTAATTAAATAAAAATAAATATTTATTAATATAATTAAAAGGCCAACCGAAATTTGGGCCAAATAAAAATAAAAAAATGAAAAATGAAATAGAAAACAAGTTGGCAAGTTGCAACATTAAAATAATAATATAATTAATTAAAGTAAAATATGTGAATAGTAATTTTAAAATTAGGAAACGGATCCTATCTAGAGATCTAGGAATAGAAATCCCAAGGTCAAGGTAAAATGTTGATCAGTGAGTTTTTACCTTCAAGTGACCTCTTCCTAAGTTAATCCGAGGTCGTTTGTGCTTTTTCCTAATAAAACAAAATAGGGAAAAATGCCTATAGGCATATTTTTGGAAATAAGGAAAATAAATTCTAACTCAACATTTAGGAATGGGTTTGAATTTATTTAGACATATTTGGAATCAGTGAATTATTTCCAAGAGATTGGTTATTCGAAAACGAATTCCGACACCGACGCGTTCGGACACGTTTTGAGAAAACTTCAACCGGACAGTTGGAGGCCTATATGGAATCAAAATTTAGGTTAACTTGGACATTTCTACTAAGTGAGAACATGTCTTCAAAGTTGTAAATCCAGAATTTTGAGATTTTTCCGAAATTACGCGAATCGGGTACCGATCGGGGAAAAACTAGTGGACCGGGCATAAAGTAACAATTTTGGAAATTCCCACCTTGTCCCTTCAAAACCCTATAAATACCCCCCCTCCTTCATAATTCTCACACCTTTTCTTCCTTCTCTTGGCCGAAATTTTTGGTTGAGAAAGAAGAGAAAGGAGCTCTGGGGAATTGTGCAATAAACTCTCAGAATTGTCCTAAAGTCTTCAACGGGTAAGTCTTTCGGTCTTTAGTTTTTAGTTTAGTAGTTAATAGAATTGTTAGTTAGATTTAGAAAGTAGGTGACAAGATTCCTACAAATGTTTTAGAGCCTTGTTTGCGTTGAAAAAATATGCAGAGGTGTAAACATAGTAGGGATCGAGTCATTTGAAAAGTTGAAGTTTTCGCAGTTCTTTTAAAAGTAAGGGTATAATTTGTTAGAATAGCCTTTGAATTTCAAGTATGATTGGGTATCATATGGGAGGGCTATTTTAGTCATTATTTTCGAAAAATCATAATGGCGTCGAAGTTCTGGCAAAATTTCGGGAAGAAAATTTGTCAGAGTAACGAAGGGCTGGCGAAATTCCGCCGATTAGAGGTAGAAGGGCAAAATGGTAATTTTTACCTAAAATGCCAGATAGTATGTCAAATCACTAATGGAAGTGATATTACTCTTATAGGATATCGAATCTCGATTTGCTTTCCGTCACGCTGTTTGAAGTTCACGTTTTCCGTGAAAGTACGTTTTCACGGTAGTACCTAACGTTGCCAACGAAGGTACGGACGCGTCTTCGTAACACTAATCTTGCACATCTTAAATACTTATATGTCAATGATATGTTCGTAGACCGTTATACGACAGTTATACGGGTTATAGTTTTGATAACGCCGTTTTGTTTTCCTAGCGCCGAGGACACGACTAATTATCGTGGCACCGGTGAATAGTGCAAGTCGTTGTTGTTATTTACCTTATGGGGCTTTACATATTGCTCGTGCTTATGTTTTGTCGGCATAATGATCATGCATCTCTAGTATGCTTATGATATACTTGTTGTATTAGCTCTTGAATATCTCGTTGGCCATATACTTGTGTTGTTTGGGTATGAGGTTAATCATTACCCGAGATTCAATGCGTTGAATTGAATCTCACTGTAGCTTCGTGGTCGGGAGGACCACGGTTCGTGGATAGAGGCAAGTACCGGAGTAGGCGTGCGGTGAAGACTATCTCTATCTTATCGTATTCTGTTATTACACTATTTCCTTTCAAACCTTAGGATTACTGTAATCATTACAATGTTACACAATGGTTGATGTTTTGGCTAAGAATCCAATTACTCTTTCGCTCTATTGCTCTACTCTGATTGTTTGTTTGAAAAAAAAAAAACTTCCGCATTTCAAACATGGGATGTTACAAGTTTTGAGTTTTGACATTTTTCAACTTGAAATCCAATCCGTACTAAAGTTATTATTAGTTATCTCGTGTATAATTTTTATGAATAATTCAGATTATATTTTTTTGCCAGAATAATTTAGATTATATTAGCCATTAGAAAAATATTTATATATAATGTAAATCACTCCTTTTGCCTTCATTCTCTCATTTTTATGCATACCTAATTAAAATGAGTTGATTGGTGTATTTGTTTTAGAGTTCAAAATGAACAAACTGTGTTGTTGTTACACTTTTTACATTTTATTATAATCGGGTTGATATGTTTTTCATATATCACGTGATCTCTGATAAATTAACCAGATGATTTATTTTTTTTTATAAATAATATGACTCATAATAAATCTTTTAATATATTTTGATAATTTTTTTTTTTTTACAATGTCTATTTTTGATAATACTAAAAATTTGTAACTTGTAAAAATATGTGCATAGCACAAAACTATTTAGAGACAACTATACACACACACATTTATATTTAACATAAAAATTTAATAATAAATTAAAATATTTATGATTTACGAAATGATTGACTCATTTTTAAACCTCAATTATCTAAGTTAATCATGAAGTAATTAAAAAATTTGTATGCACAGTACTTATATAAATATGCTACAATTTTGAAAAATATATATTGCATTTATATTCGTAGAATATCACTTTAATAAAGTTAGTCCAAATTGGTAAAGGGGTTGACCCATAACCATAAGATTGTAGGTTCAAATCCTACAGACGTGAGACCCAACTCACCTAAACTTTTAATAATTTTTTTAAAAAATATTAATGGTTAATTTGATTTTATGCTAAAAAAATTAAAATAACAATTTTTTCATAGAAAGAACTAAAATATTCGGTGATAATAATAATTCCCATATTTTAATACCAAATTAAAGAAAATTAAAAAAAATAGAGGATAAAGTTACTTAATATACTACCCTGAATCCTAAATATAAGTAGATAAGGGGTTCACTCTGATACTAAATATAAGAATTTTTATCAATTTGTCTCTCAAATTTATAATTTCTTCTTCAAGTATCCTTATTGATTGCACATAATAAAGGAGTTCCCATTGAGAGATAGTTAGAAACTTAGAATGCACATGATTAGAAATGATATTTTAGGAAAAACAACATACATTTATTAGAAATAACTAACTTAACTAATCTTGTTAATATACACAAATCAGTTATCTAGCTTTTATATTAATTATGTGAGTTAGTAATTGTTTTCATTTGGAGATAATTCTATTCAAGGCATTATCAGAGCTAACTAAAAGTGTATATATACCTTTCCAAGTGAGGATTCAAACATTGATTTACCACATTAATTATAAGATACTCGTCCCTTCCACTAGACCTAATGTAGGGAAGCAGATTATCTCAGAATCGCTTCACTCCTCTTCCCTCAGCGTCTTCATCTGAGCCGTCTAAAAATGGATCTAACGGTTAGGGAGATTACTTTTAAATTTTTTATATTTACCGCATGCGGTTTTTTCAAACTGATGATGTGTCTCTTCCTGAACGCTTAGATTATTTTTTGTACGGCTAAAATGTAAAGATACTGAGGGATGAGGAGAGAATCCGGATCCCCTAATCTAGTTGGTAAAATATTTGGACCTACACTTAGTTGTATTGATTATAATCCCTCTCTTGATCCAATATATATATATATATTGAGTTGAAATGATGAGGGAAGAATATACCAATTCTTTGGCCATAGGAAGCAACAATGGGAAGGTGGGAAAGATGACAAAAATAAGAAAATGAGAGAAGGAAGACAACAAGAAAGAAGAGACGTGCTTGTCTGTCTCACTTCCAGTCTATTATGATAATAGCATCTACTAGTACCATTATAAAAGCTCACTTCTTCTTTTTTGTACTCCTACTTCTCATTCTTATGTTAGGTCAAGTAAACATGAACTAATGAAGTTTATTAAAATTACTTATTTCTTGGAAAATATTGAAATTATCCTAAAAAGAGTCAGGGATTTTGTTAATTAGTTAAGAATTTTTATAATTAGTTTTGGGACACTAGGTGGATAAAAAATTAATGTTTTAGATAAAACATGTAATATTATGAAACAGTGTTAGACATCCCTATAATAAGAATAGGAGCTAGCTATATAGGGAGTATTTGTTTTTTTCTTTCTTTTGTTTTTAAGTTTTGAAGAGATGAGCTTTTAGACTCACATGCCTATAACAAGGATAGGAGCTAGGGAGTATTTGTATTTTTTAATATATATATGGTGAGATGAGTTTTTAATAGGAGATCAGGACATCATTTACAAAAACCTTTACAAATTATCTATTAGCATCATTATTTTTGAATTGATGGAACCCTTTTGATTAATATGTGCAATATAATATGAATAATTTGGGGAGAAAATTATAAATTTGCAAGATAAAAAAATTGACATCATACATATTTTGATAGCATTGACAGATATCCAGCACCTTTTCTGAATCTTATTATCAGGTATTAGAGCAATTGATTACTTAGTTTCAGGATTCGTGCGTAATTACCTCTCCTACCATATGTGTCTCCTCTAGAACTCATGCATTTATGACCAAAGTAAATCTACAAATTGGCTCTTAGACTTACATTTAGAACAGAAGAGATTCCCTATATTAACAAGATTAAATACCCTTTCAGGTCCATAACAAAAAACACGGACCCCATTTTGGTTCCTGACAAAAAAACGACCATTATTCGTCCTTTTTATGGGACTAAAAATGACATTTTGGAAATTTGTGAGGGATCAAAATGTCTACCAATCGACCCTTATTCGTTTTTTTATGGACTAAAAAGGACATTTTTTTGTCAGGGACTAAAATGGGATCCGTATTTTTTATCAGAGACCAAAAATAATATTTACTCTATTAACAAAGTGCACGTATTAATATGAAAATTCAAATCCACACATTTATGGAATAAGAGTCACATTATTGCTAGCTTGAAGTGGTGACATTTTACCATATACGTCCATGTTGAAGGGTTAAAAGAGGTAGGGAACAAGGGACAGCCCACCTCTACGAACTGAAATGCCTTCTTCTGTTTTGTCCATTTCTCTTGTCTTCCTTCTCACTTCGCATTCTCATTCTCTTGGTTTCATCTCCCAACAAGCATATACCATACCCTCTATTCTCTTTCACTTCTCTCTCAACCACTCCTTTTTTTATTATTACTATTTTTTAAATTATTCTAAATTGATCTCTTCACCCCATTATTGTTTTTTCGTACATTATTATTTACTTCAATGTACTCAATCGGACATTATTTTACATTATTAATATATATTTCTTAACTTTAGGACCCTGCATTTATGCTTTCTCTTTGTCTCATCTGTTTATATCGAATTAATATATGTTATATAAAAATAATAAAATTTAACAGTAACTTTAATTATAAATTTCTTGAGATCGAATATCTTGATATAATTATTTTTCCCCCGATCTTGCAAGTCTGTGGGGGAATATTTAATATTTCGAAGGTGTGATGTACTTTTCAGGTCTGTCTTTATAGAGAGACTTCAGTGGTTGAAATATACGATATAGATTCATTATTGAATTCATCATGATCACATAATCATTATCATCCACATAAATATCTTGTATTCTAATTATAAGAGCAAGTTTTAACTTTTGTCATTTTTTTTTTCTATAATACCCCTATTTATACTTTTTCAATAATAATTAAAGACAATAATAATTTAATAATACACCTATATATTTTATAAAGTAAATAATATTTGCAACTCATTAATGTCATATACACCTAAATTATACTTTTTTATATAAAATAATTTTGAGCAATTTTTATCATATTTTCATGGTAAAAGAAATTAGTTGCTCTTATAATTAATGATAACAACAAATTTCAGAAATGAAATTTCAACTGCTCCAAGTGGATTAAAAAGCTGAGAGGAAACCTTTCGACAAGAGGCATATGCTTCATGCACTAACGACGCTATCCCCACGCATTCGAAGCAATAATCAGACCCTCCACCGGTCACATCCTTGATTACCTGTTCCACAAGCCACATTCATTTCCCTCATAATGCCAACTAATTTTGCCTTATGTAATTGTTCATTGTCAGAGGGGTATTTTTAAAAAATATACATAATTAACTAATTTAACTTCCTTCATTAATCTCCCCAAATTCTGATAATTTACTCCTATAATTAGGACCGGAGGGAGTAATAATTAACTGTTTTTGTAGGGTATGGAGTTGAGGGTGGTTTTGTTCATAAAATTTTTCTAGGTCAATCTTAAAAAAAGTGAATAACTTAGTTATTTAACTCATAAATTAAAATATTATTTTTATTGTAGATACCAAAAAATAAATTCTCCCAATTTTTTATTAATTAAATCCCTCGTGAGACTTGTTCCACCTCAGATTCCTTGTCGTAAATATTATTCTCATAAAATATTTTGTGTTGCCATTGCTTCCTTAAAAAAAAAACTTACCATGGTGGAAGCCGGTAACGAAAATGTTGTGGAGTGTGTGTGGGGATTGTTAAGCCGCTAACGTTGGCTGACTTTAGGGTGTGTTTGGTATGAAGGTCGGAGATGGAAGGAAATGATAGGGGTTACCTTATTCGGTTTGTTTGGTGGAGAGAGGAGGGATAAGTTTTGAGTGATCCTTTATCTGGTATAAGAGCGGAGAAGAGGAATGATGCCAATTTATCATTCTACCATAGAATATAAGTTTATATTTTTATTTATATGTTATATAAATTAATTTACATCTTATCTAATTAATATAATAATATATTTTAAACATTGAAGAATATTTTTACCTGTAATATTTTTTTTTTGTTTTATATTATTTTTATACCACTTGAACTTCAAAATTAAAAATAGGTGATTTCCTAATAAAATAAGTTGTCAATTGTTTTATTGTTTCAACTGGTATTTTTCTGTCATTTTCTCTCTCTATATTTTATAACTATAATATTATTTTTAAATTATATTAAATTATTTTATTTTAAATTATTTTAATAATAAAAATTATTTTATTTAAATTTAATAAAAATAAGATTTTTGAAATTATAAATTTTTATTTATTGATTATCATATATTTTTATTTAAAATTAATTTTATAATAATATATTCTTAATCATAATAATAATTGTTACATATAAAAATGTAATTTTGTTTAAAATTTAATTTATACTAATATTTTTTTTTAATTATACAATATATGTTCATTTTCATTAATTTATAAAGATGATGATATTGATAATAGTAGTAATAATAATAATATTTTTTGTAAGAATAATTTTACTATTCAAAATTATAATAGCATAGATTATATTTATAGTAACTTTTTATTTATAAAAATATATTTTAAAATTACTTATTTTTAATTAGAATACTTTTTGTATAATAATATATTTTTATTTTAAATTTATTTTATAATAAGAAATACCTAGTATTTTTCATGATGAGCATTGCTGGAATAGCACATAAATTATGAGAGCAAAATATTCTAACATTTTGGCTCCCCTCTAAATTGAGTAGGAGGGGAGGAGATGAAAGGTTTGGGGTTTCCTCCCCTCTAAAATTTTAAATCAAATGAGGGAAAGAGAGCATCTTCCCTCCTTTTCTATCCTCTCCCCTCAAACCAAACATACCCAAATATGTTTGGTATGAAGGATTTGGAGGGGAGGGAAAGAAAAAATTTATGAGTTGAATTTAAAAAAATTGGAGAAGTGAGGTTTTAAAATTTTAATAAAGAGAAGATGTAGGATAAAAGAGTAACAAAAATTAATTAAAAACTTTTAACTTCACCTCTCTACTTTTTTAAATCCAATTCCAAAATGTTTTTTCCTTTGCCGACTTTTCTTCCCCAACCCCTCATACCAAACAACTTAAGGTCGTGGCATTTTCACAAAATTTTGTAAACTTTATGTGTATTTTTGCATTACTTTCTTGGCTGACATGTTGTTAAACGATCAATGTTACCCAAATATGTTTGTTAAGATTTGCTAATCCGTTGGGTTGTGGGTTCTGGTCAGGCTATCAAGATTTAGGGTGATAATTGGGTTCCAGGAGTTTCTTTTCCTGTGAAGCCTCAGAATTGCAATAACCCTTATGTCACACATGGTATGGTGAGTGATCTCATTGTTGATGGTACTTGGAATCTAGCTCCTATTTCTCATTTTCTTCCGGATGAGGTTAAATCTGCGATCTATGCAATTCCCATTCCGAATAACGGCTTGGAGGACAAACTGGTTTGGACCAGTGCTAAGAATGGTGAATATGTTGTTAAGTTGGGTTATTACTGTAGGAAAGAGAGTCTCTCGGTGAATGTCAACAGGGATGGATCTTCTACGGTCATGCCCCCTCTTCTTGGAACGCTGTTTGGGATATCAAAACCATTCCTAGGGTACAACAATTTATATGGCGTATTCTCAGTAATGCCTTGGCTACGAAGGCTGCCCTTTTTAGGAGGAGACGCTCTCGTCAGCATCTTTGTCCGATATGTGATATAGCTGAGGAAAATATTGAGCATCTATTCTTTCATTGCCCTTGGACCCGTTGTATATGGTTTGGTAGCAGTTTGGGAGCTCGATTTGATCTTGCTAATGTTTATAACTTCAATGTTTGGTGGCTATTAATTATTGATATGAAATCTATTACCTCTCATAATGTTTCTTTAATATGTTGGATGCTATGGTTTATCTGGAAGCAGAGGAATGATTTTGTATTTAATCATGTGGCCCCAAATCCCCATATTGTCCTTGAACTTGCGAGAAGAAGTAATGTTGATTTTTGGGGTCAAATTGATGTTGCACAATTGGTTTCGGGTATTCCAGCCAAGCCTACAACGCCTTTTGTTCGCTGGTCTCCACCTACTTCTGAGTATTTTAAAATCAATGTGGATGGCGCCTTTTCCACTGGACCGCCAGCGGCTGCGATTGGGGTGGTGTGTCGCGATAGTTATGGCCTTTTTAAATGGGGTTTTGTGGATAAGGTAAAATCTATTTCTGCATTTATGACTGAGGCTTTGACTCTTAAACGGGCCTTGCTGTTAGCCTTGGATATTGGCCTTGATAAAGTGATTTTTGAAATTGATTGTCTTCCCCTGCTTTCCTGTATTGATGCCATAGGAGATAATTCATGATATTATATCAAGGAAGTTATCTGCAACTGATTTAAAGTTTAGGGAAGTTTTGTGGATTTTAGCCTTATAAAATTAAGTAATTAACTTATAATTATATATGTGGACAAGGTTATCATATATATATATATATATATATATATATACACTTTAATCCATTATACATATATGTAAATAGAGGCAATTTTGTCTCTTGCTATATTATTCACATATATTCTCATATTCGATGTAATCCAACTAAATATTTTTATACCTATACATCATCTTTCCTTAATGACGAGGCAAACAAATTCATGTAATTATCATTATATTATATTTTATTACATTCCCTCATATTCTGTGAACCAAACATGCCGTTAAGTGCATCATACCGTTATGCAATTGAACAAAGCAATGTATTTTATTTTTCAAAATAAAATTCATCACCTCACTTTATACTAATTTTTTTCCCTTGTTCAATTGTAGATAATCAAAATTGTAAAACACTAGAATAAAATCTATATTTAGATAAACTGAGCTGTCGGCATCATTGAACTGGATATGACCTGGAGAAAAGAAATTTCAAACAAAAGGCATGTTTGAACTTTTTCTTCGGCCGAAAAAAGACACGTTTGAATAAAAAGTAATACAATAGAAGGGAATATAAGAAAATATTTCATAAAAATAAATCAATAAAATATTTTCTTTGATAAGGATGGAAGTATTATAATTTTTTTCAACTAATTAATATGTACTCATTAAAAAATATAAAATTTATAAGAAGTTGCATATTTAACAATTCATAAACAAAACAATTTCTTTCTTTAATTTGCAAAACATGAGTATACTCTTTTATAATTTAAAGGGGTGAACATTAAACCCTGTTTGGTACGTAGCACTAGATTTTGATGGACTATGACAAGGATTGGGGTTGGGAGTTGCAATACCCAAGGTAGTTAAAATCGAGATTTTACGTAAAATCGGAAGAGAGATAAAAAATCGTAAAATGTAAAATCATAACGTCGTAAAAACGTAAAAAAATCGTAAAAATATAAAAGCATTTGGAAAATTAGTAAAATCGTTTTAATGAAAAAAAATCATAAAAAAGTAAAATCGTAGTGATAAATCGAGATTTTAACTCCCATGGCAATACCCCTTGGTATATCAGTATATATGTGAGTATGTACACACAGTTCGGTAGACAAAACAGAAATATCGTTATTTACTGATATAAAAATCTTGATTACAATACAAGAATACCTACAGGATCGATACATAATGATTACAAATTTTAAAAATACTCCTTTTCATGAGTACAATTATGCGACATAAAATCTCAACCCAGTTCAGAATCACCAACTGCCAGTATCCGCCGCCTTACCCTGGGAGCCGCGTCTAATACTCTATCCAATTCATATGTAGTAATAGGAGCTAGAATCCCGAAGGATCCCAGAGTAACAAATTAATCTCACAAGCATAGTATAAACTGTATATGATAGTTAATCATAAACATAAACAGTCTACACAACATAAAACATTTAGAACACATAATGCATAACATGTACAACTAAATCAGCATATGTACAACACATAACCATAGAGCTAGGAACAACGAATTAGCATGTACCAGAAGTCCTTCTATTCGTCGGGTTCTTAACCAGGACATCCAATTACAACGATCGACTGGGAACTACCGAAAGTCCTCCTGTACGTCGGGTTCTTAATTGGAAGTACCCCCAAGTTGTTTGAATGCAACTATTTTAGCCATCTAAGGACTACCGTCCAATAAGTCCTACACGCAATTCTAACCACCAGGAAGGTACTCCATGGTCAGCCTTTCCGCTCATTCGAGCCATGAGTGTTGCTGGTCCTACACGAGACGGGATAATCACATATATGATTCAAGCATTAATCATACACATATATATAGAGTATGTGGGATTAGAGTTACTACCTGATAGCTTTATAATTTTCTGGGTCATTTCCTAGGTTCTTTGTTTGTTCGGGCGAATATAAGTTCCTATAAGAATACATTACGAACAACGGTCATTAACTATTCCAATTCTTGACACTCTCGAATATCATCTAACATGATATACTCAGCCATGAAGCTTAATAGACCTAATCTATATCCAAGATTCTCTTTTCATTTTTGGACACCAAACTAATCATCATGTGCCATTTACTTTCATCATTTTCATCACTTTTGACCAACTTTCTAGATTTCGCACCATAACTTTGAATATCATATCTAATAGCACAAATGTCCAAATGAGGTGATTCTAAAGCCTATGGACTCATTATTAAGCCTTGTTGCAAGGAAAAATGATTTTAGTAGCCAATCACATGCATACCATTCCCAGTTTAATCAAACAGTGGCTGTTGTCCAATTTACATTCTAGAATCATGGGTCATTTTCAAAAATTCGTAACTCAGTGCACACAAGTCTAAATTTGACAAATGACCTATCAAATTAAAGCTCATTATGTCTGATTTAATTCTAAAAAATTTCATTACAATTGGACATCATTTATGGCCCCAAAAATGCATCACAATTTACTGTCCATACAGAACTTTAATGGCAGATTTCGGGATTTCAATACAATTCAATTCCTGAGCATCCAAAATTCCTACTGAACCTCTACCCCACACAATTTTTCGTTTTAAATACAATGGAACCATAAAATGGCCAAATTCAAACTCCCTTGGTCTGCCCTGCATCTGGCCAAAACTGGATCTCTTATGATTACCAACGTTTTATAGTTTTCACTTCGCAAACATCCTAATTTTGGTTCCTAACCACATTTTATCTCATTATTTGAACCAATAACACATGTTTACTCACTTTAAGGAATTAGTCAGAGCCTCCTTCATAGGGTTCCAATAAGCCATATTCACAAAAAGCCAGATAAATCACCAGTAAATTCCAGTGAACCACCAATAGGCTTAGAATTGCTTAATTACCTTGATCATTGTTCAGTAGATTTCACGAGATTTCTCTCTTCCCTTGGCTGTATGAGTTTCGGAAAGCCACTCAAAGATACTGAATAGATGAAATTTCCATGATTAAAGAGTAGGAGAAGAGAAGGACTAGGGATTACAAGTCCATAGCGCAAGAAATTACCTCGATTTCGCGAAATTTCTCTTGTTCTTGTTCTTCTTCCTCTTGTATGTTTCAGTGGCTAAGAGCTCCAGAATGTAATACCCGCATATTTATTTATCTGAAATATTATATTTTGATAAATAAATTGGCTATTTCTGATAGGTGAAATTATGATCTCAAGACTTGTGTTAATATATTCTATGTTGCTAAGTTAAATTCTGTAGGAAATTAGAGAATTTTGGTGCCAAAGTGCCAAATGACGAAAATGCCCTTGTGGGACATAAATAACTTAGGGAAATTATGAAAAATCCTAAAAGGCAGTAAAATAATTATTAAAATTTGGAGAGTATATTATCTCTAATTTTGGTAATTTAATAAAATATAACATTGGAAAAATTAGAAGAGAATAAACAAAAAGTATTGTAATGACCAAAATACCCCCGTAAATGTTAATATAATTCATGAGACATAAAATACTAATGTCAATACAAAAGTTGTGAGATAATGAGCTATTCTAATTGAGAAAATTAGCAACAAATATTAAGGAATTAATTAAGTATTTATTGGCTAATTACTTAAGCATGAACAAAAGAAAATTCAAAGATAATTATGTAAAACCCTAAAATTAGTGGTAAAAGGCTAAAAATTAGCATAAATATATTTCCTAATTAATTGGAAAATATGAAGAAAAATTAGTGAGATTAATTAATTTTAAGCCTAAATACAAGTATGGACCAATAGGAAAATTTTGTAAAAAAATTATATAAAAAAAATTATTAAATTATATAATAATTAATTATAAAATAAAATAAAAATATATAAATATAAATGTGTGTGTGTGCCGAAATCCTAAGGGAAAAAGAAAAGAAAAATAGGTTTAAAAATAGATGGAGTGTTATAAATAAACTCTTGTTTAAATATTAATTAAAGTAAAAAGTAAATAAACACCGATAGAAATTGGATCCTATCCAGAAAACTATGAATAAAATTTCTAGAGTCAGAGTAAAATATTACTGAGTGGATTTTTATCTCGGATTGGGCTGTTACAGAAGTCAATTCCGAGATCGGTAGAATACTTAAGTAATAAGACGGAATAGGGAAAATCTGAGAAAAATGCAGATAGTCATAAATTTAGAATTTGAAGAAAATAAATTGTAACTCAACATCTGGGGATGAGTTTATGATTATCTGGACATATTTGGAATCAGTGAATTTTTGTCCAGAAAGTGACAATTCCAGAAGTGAATTTCGTAAACGAGCACGTTTTTCGAGAAACTTCCGCAGGACCGTTGGAACCTTGTATGAAATCAAAAAGTTATTTAGCCCGGAAATTTCTAATAAGTGAGAAAATGTCTTCAAAGTTGTAATTCCGAATTTTTGGGATTTTACGCGATTACACGAATCGGACACCGATCGAGGACTTTTACCGGGCCGGGAGCATAAAGTGACCAAATGACATCATCATGGATGATGCAATTTTGTGCCACCTAGGGGCTTGATGTCGGCCAAGGTGATCCAAGGGGCAAGGGTTTGCCAACTCAAAGGTTTATGATCCGACGGCTGAGATCTGGTCTGGTAAAATGTGAATAGTGTCACAAAAACCACCATAAATACCCCCCTTTCATTCATTCTTCACACCATTTCAAGAAGAGAATTTAGGTTCTAGAGAGAGGTTAGAGAGAAGGAGGAGCCAGGGAAATTTCGCAGCGAAGCTCTGAGTAAGTTTTTCGGTACTCAGTCTTAAGTTTCGGTAGTTAGAGTAGAAATGTTAGAATAGGCTTTAATCTTCCGAGTATGATTAGATATCATATGATAGGGGTATTTTAGTCCTAAATTTCGAAAATCATGGTGGGGTCAGAGTTCTGGCAAAATTTTGGAAAGTCGGAGTCAAAGTACCGAAGCTCTGGCGAAATTCCGTCGACTAGGGGAATAGGGGCAAAATGGTAATTTTTACCTAAAATGCCCGTTATGATATTACCGCTGTCAGCCCTTAGTTTCCGTCAACAGTGCAGTTTCCGTCAAAACGTACCAGAAGTGCCGTAAATCGTCAACAGAGGTACGGACGCGTACTGTAACACTAATCCTGTGCTGCTTAAGTACATATATGTGATAGATACGTTCAGAGATTGATATACAGACAGTTTATACGGGTTATAGTCATAATAATCTTTGTTATGTTTTCCTAGCGCCGAGGACACGAGTGGGTATCGTGGCCTTGGATATGTCTGTTGTTGTTGTTATTGTTTACCTTATGGGGCTTTACATACCGCTCTGTGCTTATGTTCGTCGTCATATTGATCATGCATCTCGCGTATGCTTATGTATTGATATACTTGTTGTATTGTCTTGAATATACATTGTCTCGTATCTTGTATTGTTTGAGCATGAGGTTAACCGTTACTGAGATCCAATGTGGTAAATTGGATCTCAGTTATAGCTTCAGGGTTCGGAGGACCGAGAATTGGAGATCGGGGAAAACATCATGAGTAGACGATCGGCCGGAGATATCTTTATCGCTTTCCGTATTTTATATTCAAACACTAGGATGACTGTAATCGTTACTATGTTACACTTTGGTTAATCTTTTGTTATGGATCAGTTACTCTTTCGCTCCAATGCTCTACTCTGATTGAAAAAAAAAATTTCACTTTTAAAATGGGATGTTACACAGGACTGATGAGAAACGAATGAGCATGAGAATGAGGAAGAAAATGGCTAATTATAATGGTCAAAGTCGCGTAATTACAAACTGTGCCATTAGTTATAATTCAATCAAATTTCACCCTTTTCTTTTGAAATCCAATTGTCCAAAATTCTTGGGCCATTCTTAGGAAACCCATTTTATTGACTCATAACTCATACTCAAGTGTCCATAAATTTTAAATAATTATGGAACTTACGACAAAATTTCGTAAAAGTCGTAATTTAACCTTCCTTCAGTTTTCCTAATAATTTTCAATAAAACTCATATAAATTATTCTCAACCCTTTTTTAATCGAATTCAACACATTGAAATGGAATAAAGAAGCATTATTTCCATATGTCCCATTGGTGTAAATATAAGTCACAAAATTTTCAGTTTTAGCAAAATCGGATATTTTATGTAAAATTGACATTTTAGTCAAAATTCATCATTTCATTTATCTAAATGCACATACATTATACATGAATTTGTCACACTTCCTGAGTTGGGCTTAGTCGTCGACCTAATATAGGCTTATCCTCAAGTCTCTTGACCCAAAGTTTAGGATATTACAGGAGTGGGATTGGAGTTTTAAAATTATGTTTGGTATGGATTAATATTTGTAGGGATTGCTTAAATTAATTTTAGAGTAAATACCCTTTCTGGTCCCTGACAAAAAACACGGACCCCATTTTGGTCCCTGACAAAAAAAATGACCCTTATTCGTCCTTTTTATGGGACTAAAAAGGACCTTTTGGAAATTTGTGAGGGATCAAAATGTCCACCAATCGACCCTTATTCGTCCTTTTTATGGACTAAAAATGACCTTTTTTTTTCAGGGACCAAAATGGGGTCTGTGTTTTTTGTCAGGGACCATAAAAGGTATTTACTCTTAATTTTATTTTATAATTAGTCATAAATTATAAAACAATATAGTATTCCTATAATAAATAAAAAAAATATTATTCAAAACCATTTTTCCCCTTCAACCATGGTGCTTAGCGTTCTCCTTCTTCCCCATCTTCCTCCTGCTTTCTCCATGCTATCAGGAATTGTTCACCGACCCACCGGCGGTGTCAGTTCTCCACTATCAGTGGCAAAAATTCTACTCCCAATGTCTCTCGGATTTGAGATCAATAGCTCCATTATTGTTGCTCAAATCTTTTCCCTCATCCTCTACTATCCAACGTTCAACTACCGATAATGGTTTGAAGGTCTTGGGTTCAATGGTCCTTGGATGGAGGGGATAGCAAGGAGAAGAGAGAGGGAGGTCAGAGATAATAGGTGAAGGGAGAGGGAAGTGTTGGTTAATTTCGCCTATTACATGACTTTCATGCAAAGTTTCATGAAGTTGAAAACAAAAATTTTGTTTAATCGTTGCGGAAACTCATAACTCCTTACGGTCTTCATGAATTATTAACCGTAACTCATTACGCTAATTAGTTATTAATTATTAATTCTTAACTCTTTACGATACTCATGAGAATTCATAATAATTTATAATGTTCATGAGTTTCAGGATTGCTCGTTAAAACAACTATTGACGTTTAGGATAATTTGATAAAATGACTATTGGAGATTAGGATTACCTTAGATCTCTCGAAGACTTCAAGGTTGTTGATGTCCTCTAATGTTGATCCACATGGCTATCCCTTGATTGCAACGAGAACTCCTTCTCTTGAAACCTCTCTCTCCTTGGATGCTTGCTAGGCGAAGACAAGGTTGAGGTTTGGTTTCCTTGGGTTTTTCTCTTTTCAAGAAGGTGATAATTTCTTGGAATTAGGTTATAGATCGGATGAACAAGGTTGGAACCTTACCCTCTTATGGATGGTGCCTTTTCCTCTCTAAACCTTTGGTAAAGACCGAAATTGATAGAGCATAAAGATGTTCAAAAAGGGTCCAACCCTCCCCCTTTTATAGTCTTGGTGGGCCAAAAGTTCCTAGTCTTAATTGCCTTAGGAATTTTCAGCTTATGCACTAAGAAAGAGGTTTTAGGTAATAAGTCCACTACTTGTCAATCAAGTCACATTAAATTCACATCTTGATTGATTGATTGAATTTAATATGATGAATTATATTCATATCTTGATTGTTGGATTGCATTTAAGATGATATATCACATTTGTTTCATTTTCTTTTTTCAAAAAAAGTCCATAAAAAGGGCACATAAAAAATCAGTTCTTCATAAGAGTCTAACCCTAATTTAAATGCTCAAAAGAAAGGCTCAATCCAAACTTGAATTTGAAAATCCAAATCATAATGAATTAAATTCATATCTTGAATATTGAATAATAATTTAAGATGATGAATCACATTCATCTCTTAAACTAAAATTCAAAATCATTTTAAATCAATCCTCATTTATTATTTCTCCTATCTTCATCCAATCATTATATATATATATATATATATATTAGATAATTCAGAATTATCTTTTATAACCTAACCTTTTGAATTAAAATTCAAATCTCCTCATTGGGCTTGGAGTCCCACTCCAACCCAATTACACATTTATTCTTGATAAAACCCTAACAATTATTGGTCTAAGTTTGCTAATTTTAAACAATCAGGAATAACCTTTGTGTGTGACCCATTAAGCCCAATTAGTTACTGACATAAATAAACTTGGACCAATTAAAAACCCTTTAACGGGCCCAATTTATTTAATGACCTCATAAGACACTAGCAATGCTCTGCGGCCCCGAAACTAATTGAGTTGATCAAGTGATCTACTTTTCATATTTGGATACCGTGCAGGCATCATCCCTCATATCGTCATTCACATTTAGTCAAGAGCAAAGATAGAGTATCATATATCTTAATTGACTAAATGTAGCTATTTCACAGAACTAGGAATCTTCTTACATTAACCTTATAACGGACCATGACTCTTCATGATCACTTGCTGTGCGCACAGACTCCCGAGTTAATTAGAAGCTATCCAAGCTCTACCGGTATTGTAAATGACTAATCCCTTGTAGGGGACTGTGAGTCCTCTCAGCATGTCCATCTATACTTATGTATTCGAGTTACACCCAAGAGTACACTGTTCTCCCCATTTTCAGGTGGATAGAGTTGTACAGTCAAAGTATAACCCTAGGACATAGTGTTTGATGACATCCTTAAGTCCAAGACGATCCGCACTACCAAACAATGAGAGACTTTACATATCAAATGATACTCTCTACAATGAATATTCGTGGAGTCTCTCGGTGGGTCAGTTCGGTGCTATCTGTTCTCCAACAGATCCACCCACGACATCAGCTAAGACATCTCCATGCATGTATTCCATGAGGTCCCTACCTTGTATCTTTATACAAGTAGATGATGCTGTACTAGTCTTATTGAGATCATCAATACCCTTTCTTGGTGATTCAAGACAAGGAACAAGTTTTAGGCAATAGATATATAATGTTCTCGAGTCCTCATGATCATGATATCTATCATTGATCCTCAAGAATAACACATGTTCTATTCCTAGGGCTTTTTATCTTCAAACACATATTTACCTTAAAATAAATGTGAGACATAAATATGATAAAGATAAAATATGTTCATTTATTAATAACGAAATACTACAACGTAGAAATGGTGTTGATTTGTCCTTACAGATTGTCTCTAGGACACCTAAATACTAACAGGAAGATGGAGGTGATGGGTTGGCCATAGAATGGAAGAGAGAGAGGGAGGTCGAAGATGGTGAGTAGGGAACCGGAGATGGTGGGTTGCTTGCCGAAGATGGTAGAAGGATGGAGGTGATGGTGCTTTGTTAATGAGAAGAGTTGAGTGGCATGGTATTTTTGTCCAAAAATTATTTATTAACAGAGATATTTTTTTCATTCAAATTTGCAACCCTATGATTGCAAACGTAATACCAGGGGGAGTTGACTTTGCTACAATCTCACTTTCGTGGTACTAACATTCCCAGGTTATCTTTAGTCCCTCATACCAAACAATATAATTTCGCTGAATCTCTGACTCAATCCTAGTCCCTACCGCCCAATGGTTCGTACCAAACATGACCTAAGGGCTCATTGGGTTCAATCCCACTTACCCTTATTGCAATGTAATATTAATTACAAGGCTAACATTTATTTTGATTTTAAGCATGGTGCAATAGATTACTTTTTAATCATTATTTAAAATTAATATATAATATAATGTCTAATTTACCCTTAATATAATTTTCGTAGAAAAAAATTGCTAAGAGGCATCGTGCTTCCTCACTAAGGATCATTAGACAAAGCTTGCCACCATCCCTGCCCTTGGTTGTCTCCACTGCTGCCCATAGTTATATCTGTTTTGGTCATCTTACGCTCTAGTCTAGAAAAAGGAAAATACCATATGAGATATTTGGAAACATATAATGACTTGGTGGTGGCAGTGGGAGATGGCGAGGTGTGGAGGGTTAAATGAGAGAAGTGTAATAAAAATAAATGAGACTAAAAGGTAAATCAAACATTTTCAAACATGTAATAGAGTGGTAATGACTATTCATAGGTGGGAGATATCAATGAGGATTACCATTTTTTTGGTAATCATAAAACAATTTGCCCTCCACATCTGCAAAGAGTAATAATTTTGTTTTTATATTTTCTCATAGTAGAACATCATAAAAAATCATAAGGACAAAATAGTCAAGGAGTTTTTCCCACATGTATGGAGCGAGTGAGATTTTTTTTTTCTTCTCACAAGCATTAATTTAATATCATAAAAATCATGAGGGCAAAATAATCAATAAATTTGGCTCATCTCCAAAAACCCCTCAATTTTGAGGGAGCCAAAATGGGGAAAGGGATGGGAGATTTTGGTACCCCTCACCTCCAATATTTTCAATGAAATGAGGGGAGGGGATTACTGCAGATTTGCGTATTTATAATGATTAATACATAACAGTTACAGCTAGTAAATGTCATGTATGTCGGGGCAAAGGTTGTGTAAGAATATATAATGCTTATAAGTAATGGTTAATTATGCGCAATATCATGTATTGTAAGGTGGAATTCGCGAAAACACAAAAATAACTGTTGTAGTTAATAATGTTATTTTTTTTTTGGTTGTCCATCCGATATCCAGAGCTTCGCCTTAACTAATTCGGATCCGACCCGCATCGCACACCTGGATATGGTGGGAGAGTCTCCCAGCAGGGACTTTCTGCACTCACAAGGCTCGAACTCGAGACCTTGCTTAACCGACACAAGTCGCTTACTACTTGTGCCAACCCCCGTTGGTAATAATGTTAATTTATTTAGTGACAAAAGTGATTATTCTTTCGAAACACAACTGTAATGTAACATTTATAAACTATTCGACTTCCAATATTACATCGGCAAAAACACAAAATAATGGTTATATTAAATGACCATAAAGTATGAATGACAAAAACAACTTTCTAAGAGAAACAACCGTCATTTAAAAAATAACTCTTAAAAGCACCACCGCCTCCTTCTCCAACTACATACTCTTTCGCCACTTATCAACTACTATTATTTTAGTTACTTTTTCTTAAATCTCTAATTAATTCTCACCTATTTAAGCCCCAAGGATTGGAGCTCTTCCTTTACAAGCTCTTCCTCCTCTGTAGTCATGATATTCTTGCTCGTTGTGAATGGAATTCATGATGATTGGATATGTGAAACTTGTGATTATAATTTTCACATATCCCGTCATTACGAATTCCATGGACAAATATTCATAAGAATACGTATGTTCGACTAAAAAATATACCTCTTTCGTTCTCTCTCTGAACGAGAAGGTCAAAAAATTAATCGGAGAATGAAGAATCTGATGATACATCAATTCCTTCATCTCCAAAACTTTTTATTTTGTTTGTTTGTTTTCTTACATCGTATTTTTCTTTTTTTAATGCTTTTCTATAATATTGTGGTTGATTGTGCAATTAACAATAGAAGCCAATAAATTTTAAAAAATTGTCAAAAACATAACGGTTAATGTATAAAAACTGTCACTTATTAAAATACTATTTCAAATTCCTAATGGTTCTTAAGAATTAACCGTCACCATTTATAAAATATAATGATTTAATACTAAAAGACGTGACGAATTGAAATCCATGAAATCCTCTCTATATAAATGTCCGCAAATTGAACTCAATACTTTTCTACTTCAATTTCAACTCTTCAAAACCAACTTCTAATTCACCAAAAAATCATGCATAGGCGCAAGTTAACTTCTTATTCATCATCTAGCTAAAATTCAAAAGATGAACTTCCTCCGTCAACAAGCATTGGAGGTCTTGTCCACGCAACCTATGAGCTCTATCATATGGTCTAGGTTTATTTGTGATAGCAAGGACACACGTATCGGTGCTTGAAGAAACTTACCTCCCTCATTCGCTCTTTGAACAAGAAGTGGGACAAGTTATTGGAGAAGGAAGAAGGATCAGATTCTTAAAGCATCTCCGTAAATTTTTTATTTTTAGTTTGTTCAAATTACTTTTTTTTTTTAATTTAAAAATGGTGGTTGCATAATCAACCACCAATTTTTTTTTTTTTTTATAATAAAAGTAATATACAAAAGTAACAACTGCCACTTATTAGAATACTATGTAAATACATAACGGTTGTAATTTGTAAAACCGTTATGAAACGTTAAATGAACAAACAAACGATTTGTCTTCCAACTTTGTATCAGCAACAAAAACATAAGGGTTTCTTTTAAATAACCATAAACTAAACAGTCAAAACCTTTCTCTTCCCCACACTCATGATGAGAATACTCTATGCTTCTTCGTTCTTAGATAATTGGCACAAGAACCAAGTACACTTTCATTACCCACTACTATGCATGACTACTCATCTTAAACTTCCAAGGTGTGTAATGATGGTTCGAACCCATCACTTCCAATTTATATAAACTCTTCATTTCCTTATGTTTATCCTACTATTTCTTTATCATCCTCATCTATTCTTTCAATTACTAGGATGAAACACAATGTTAAAAGACTTGCTAGAAAATTCATGGCGTCCTCATCCTCCCCCTCCCCCTCCCCCTCCGCAACCTCCACCACCTCCTTCTCCTCCTTCGTGTGTGTGCGCGCGCATGCTTGTGCGCGTGTGCAAAGATTGATATTCAAGCATCAATCAACAACTCACACTGACTAAAATTGGTAATATAATTTAGTTTAAATTACAATCAGCACCCCTAAGTATTTTTCAGTAACAAATATTCTTAAGTTGGGTGTTTATTTCTACTTAAAAAATATTTTAAGGACAAAATCTTAGAATACTAAAAAAACAACTTGAAAAAAAAAATTTATAGTTGTTGGATGCATCTTAACCCTACATTTTTTTTTTATAGTTTAATCATAAATCCCATTAAAATTTATTTTTAAAATAATAAAAAGATTTGCCATCTCTTACATTTTCATACTTACCGACGCTTTCTACTTTTGAAATATAGCAAACTCAACCCGCCTTCACACGCTGCTTTATGAAAGAAAGTGATGAGGGACCTAATTTTGGGAGTTAAAAGGGGATAAATTAGGACTAAATGAAATAACTTGGGGCATCTTGTCCTTAATTAAACAGTTCTTTTCTCTTTGATATTAGAGAGGTATTCCAACTTTTGGTGGTAGAGCATCTTAGATAAGGGAAGGCTTTTCTTTAATATATATATATATATATCAAAATAATGAAAATGAGAGGACATTAGGTGCATGGGAAAGGGGATATCCTAAAAAGAAAAAGGCTCTTTCTAGTTTATGCAAAGGCAGCTGGGTGGATAGGAGTAGGACAAATATTCCCAGAATGGGTTTGGTAGGGAACCTTTGATTCCATTATTATTAGAGGTTGGACTTTAGATTTAGGATCTCATGTGATTCAATGGGAAGATATACTCTCATAATTTTTTTTTTTCAAAATATCATCTCCACTTTTAGATTAAAAAATAAATGATTCAGATTTAATATTGTATAAAATTGTTATTTAATATCTTATCAATTAATTTTATTTAATTTTGTATGTATTTTAGTCATGAATTATGTAGATCAAATTTTAACAATTTAAATTTATTTATATTTAAAATAATAATTTTATAAAATTTTGAATTTGAACTATCCATTTTTTTCATCTAATAGTAGATATAAGATTTTGAAAAGAAAAGAAAATGAGAAACAGAAAAATTAAGAGAACTCAAACCCGATTCAAACCGGAGGAGATCCTCTCATAATCTATTTTCTCATAAGCCCATATAGGTCATTGATTGGGAAGATAAGAGAAAAATTTAAGGAGTATAACTTGATGATATGACCTTTCACATTGATTGGACGGACATAATTTAGAGATTATGAAGGATAATGAGAAAATGGACGATGAGAGAAACCTGACCTGATTCAAATGGGCACCAAAGTAAGAAATATGTGGTTTTGACTGCCACCTCCCTCAAGCCCTAGACTTTGTGACATGTTTGCTGAAAAAGATGACTCCAGACTTGTTCAGTGTAAGACTTTTTGCTCTCCAATAATAGCATTAGAGAATCTTGCCAATTCTTTCATGAAATCTATTTTATTTTCTTCTTTTACATTAAACAATTTGGCTTACATCAGATCTCTAACATTCATGCATCTGTGTAGTAAAAATATAATGAGTGACATAAGAAAGTATCATTGTTTTATGAGGTCCACATCAAATCATTACGATTACCAACAACTTTCTCTGTTTCTCTCCAAATATTTCATATACAATTCAAACAAAAATTCGATTGCTTGTTCGATTACCAATTTGACAGTTCAAATTTCGCATCACAATCCCCCCAAAAAAAATGAAATTAAAAAAAAAATAAGATTTCTCTAATGTATGGATTTCTACTTACTGCTCACCTTACCCCATCATTAGAGCTGGTCTAGGAAAACCAAAAACAAGGAAAAAAATTTAAATGGTTCAACTTAAATGTAAACAAAATGAATTATTAATGAAGAAAGGAAATTGCTAGTTTTCAGAAATCTCATTCGCTTGGTCGTTTTTTGTTGTACTGTTTCCAGAGAGAAGATGACCTGATTTTTTTTTCCTTCAGTTCATTTTTTGATTGTGCCCTGTATAATTCTCCGGGGTTTTATGTCAGAGTTTTTTGTGTTACTGCCAATGTTTCACATATGAGGGAGGTGAACTGGGCGTTATTAAGAATTATAAGCCAGAATGAAAAACACTTAAATCGAAAAGAAAGAGTTAAAGGAATATCACCGAAGTGTGTACAACGGATTATACTGGTTCGGTCTTAATTTCCTGACCTACGTTCAATACCTAGAGCAGCTATGAGATTTTCACTATCTATCCAAGATTTCACGGGTCCTTGGCACCACAGTACATAGTAATCATCACCAAGACTCACTCCCCTTACAAGTTGTAATATAACAACCACACTCAAGGTCCCAGAATATTTGTAAATAACTCTCTCTCACAGAGTAAATATGCAAACACTGATGAACAAATAATATCAGAAGATATTATAACAAAAGAATTTATAAACAATAAATGAGCAGTAGATTAATCGTGTGCTTGGTTGATTGTTCCATATTGAATGCTCAGCTATTTATAGTTGAACGTTATTAATGACCGTTGTAAGTGTTCGACTATCCTTTAGAGACATATTGGAGTCGTTAGAAGATTTCAACGTTCAATCGCTTTCTCTTCGGTTCATACGACATCCTTTGGTCTGCTCTAAGATTTGCTTAAGATTGAGTCGCTTTCGTCTTTATCGCAATAGACGCTTCAGACGATATTCATTTGATCTGCTCTGATATTTCTTAAGGTTGGGTCGCTTTCGTGCTCGATGTAATAAAAGCTTTCAACGAAATATGTTTGGTCTACTTTGCAATCTTTCCTCTACTTTGTTTCTGCCATGCAATAAATGTCTGACACAAATATTTTATTTTTGCTTTATGGTCATAATCCATGAATTCATACTTCTAAAACTCATATACAAATAAGGTTAATAGCATTGAGAAGTATAATGAGTTGCAATCGAAGTTAAACAAATGTTAATAATAATATTTGAATTCTCAGAGACGTTCTATAAATGAAGCAGGAAGCAGTCACTTGAGTGTGATTGGTCATGATTTGCATAACCATCGCGAGTGACTTGTAGTTTACTCACGAGTGCTCACCTTTTACTCAAATGACAACATGCTCACTCGAGTGGACATCTCAACACTTCTAGGAAGTAGGCAAGTGACTTGTAAAATTCTCAGTGAGTGATCACAAGCACTCAACTGGCACCACCTACACTAGAGTGAGATTGGTCATGATTCGCATAACCATCGCGAGTGACTTGCAATTTACCAGTGAGTGCTCACCTTTCACTCGAATGACATCATGCTCACTCGAGTGGACATCTCAGCACTTCCACGAAGTGAGCGAGTGACTTGCAAAATTCTCAATGAGTGATCACCGATCTGCAATAACTTCCACAAATCCTACGAGTGACTTGCTAATTTACTGCAAGTGACAAGGGATCACTCGAGTGATCTTGTATCACTCATTCTTTCAGCGAGTGACTGACAAAATTACTGGAAGTTAAGGATCATCACTCGAGGGCATTACTTGCCACTCAAGTGATCATCTCAAATCACTTGAAGTGAGTTTATCTTGTTGATTCAAGTTTTAGTTCAAATAAAGTTTTATCACTGAGTGTCTTGGAATATAAAACTCGAGATACTTAAATCATCAAGTCCTCATTACTTTCCAAGCTTTGTCATCATCAAAACATAAACCGAGAACTAACACTTTGATACAAAAGAATAGAAGAACCTTGTTTGAGAACTAGAGATTATCGTAATAATTTTTCGACTTCCATTAAGTATTATGATAACTTTCTTAATCAATAAGTTTACTCTTGGAGCAGCTAGAAGAGGTTCAGGCAAATTCAGTTGATTGATGGAAAAAGCATGCATTCAAAATGACAAACTAAATACAACCTTTGAATAATAAAACATGAATCAAACCCCATTTTTCTTTTCTTTACACACAGGCAAGGGATATGAATGAAAACTAGTTCCCTGACCACTCTCTCAAGACTGGAGCTCAAACTGATGCAAATAGAGCTTTCAATCTTGTACAAGATAATTTATGCTAAAAAGAAAGAGAAATTATAATTAAAAATTAAGAACCATTTTTCACCTGAAAACCCAAAATGCATATTACTGCTGATGCTGCTAGTAACGTTTCCCAAGAATTACGCCCAAAATCACCGATACAAGAGCTATTCCCAAAATAAACTTGAAGTTCATCGTTGAAGACGAAGCCTGGCTGGCTGACACATGAGTCTCTACTGAAGAGAGAGTTTGAGAAGATGCTGCTGCATCTGACTTTTTCTTGCTCTTTCTTTTTGATGGAGTGGAGATGCTTGATCCAATATCCCTGGATTTTACTTCTAAACCTTCCACGGCGCTCTGGAACATCAATCAAAATGTTTAAAAATCTATCTATATTTTCTAGAATAGACAAAAGATTATTGCACTCAGTGTAGATGTTGAGGCACAAAATCATTTGCTACCCTGCCAAATTGCCAAATAGGCTTTCGCATTGAGGTACGTTGTAGAAACATACACGGGTCAATCAGTGGCCTTTAGCTAACAGACTATTGAAAATGTAGTTTGAACATGTGTGCAGACAATAGGCAGCTGATGTCAGAAATTAATTTAAGGCTGATACTAGTAATCATATATTTCAATATGAACAGCTGAGGAAGTGATCTATACATATCACTAAATCCCTACAATTGAAAGTGAAGAATTATTTACAGACAACACAAACTGGGTTATTAAGTCCTAGCTTATTTTCATTTATGGTTTTGCGTTGGCATTGAAATGATAGTTAATATTGTTAATTTCGATTTCAAAAAAAAAACATGTCTAGGAAGAATTGGGAATATGATGCTCAGGGTACTTCTCACCAACTTATTTTCCTCTACAGCTTCATATGTTCAAGCACTGATACAATGCCATGAGAATGTGGATTGGGGATTTTAAAAGTGGAATTACCTTGTCAGAGGATTTACTTCCAACCTGCTGCAATTTATGCTCCAGCTCTTCCTTTTGCTTTTGTAGAAGAGAAATTTCCTTGGTCTTAGCTTCAAGTTGTTCATGAGCATTTCTCAGGGATGCTTCTCGTTCTGACTCTTTCTGAGATCCTTTTTCTTTCTGTGCAGTTGTAAACTTTAATTAGAAAAATGGAAATCAACATCATAAAAAAGCACTTCTTTCTCTTAGAGTTAGATATCAATATCCGAAAAATAGGATAATTTTTTGAAGCAAAATATTTATTGCCTGCATTGAGAAAATGTATACACCAAATAAAAAATTTAGACCCTGAGGAATAAATAGAGCTTACGAATGAAAGACACTAGAAGTACCTTTTCTTTCAGGACAGATTCAGCTTTTACCAATTGATCTTCAATTTCCTTCAGACGACTTTGCAACACAGGTTTCTCAGCAGCCTCAGTCATGAGATTCTCAACATTGGATCTCAGTGCATCTTCTTTCTCCTTTTGTTCTTTCAACTTCTCTTCAAGCTCAAATATCTGAGACTGTAGCTCCTTCTTTAAATTTTGATTTGTCTCGTTGAGTAAGCTATTCTCCTCGGTCAATGAAGACATCTGCAAGTTGAAGTCATTTTCATTTAGAGATTGTTTGTTAGTTCTTATCCTTGTTTTCATAGAACAAATAAAATAATCAAATGAGATCTCAAATAACAATAAATCAGAAAGGACAAATAGAGGCAAATTATTATTAATAGCTACATCCGAACCTGGGACTGGAGTGCTTGCAATTCGGCAGTATGCTTTGTTGTTAAATCTTCAATGGCCTTCTTTGCAGTGAGTAGATCTTGAAATGTTCCATCCTTTTCAGCTAAGGATTCAGACAGCTTCGACTGCAAATCATTTAATTTGGATTCATAGACAGCTATTTCCTGATTAAGCTTTGAATTTTCCTCTGTTAGTCCCGAACCCTCTTTCTCATAATGGAGTGACTTGTTTTGCAGTTCCTCAACAACAGTTTCGAGATGCTTTAATTTTTGAAGACTCTCATCCAGCCCCATTTTATGTGTTTCAGATGTCGCAACAGCTTCCTGTGCTTGTTCTTTGTAAGAATTAATTTGGCTTTCTAGAGCTTGTAACTTCTGATTCAAGTCATTGGCTTCAGATTCTTTATTGGTATGCCTCACCATTGCCTCTTGTAACTGTGACTGTACTTCCAAGATGCGAGATTCATACACACTTTGAAGTTCAGAGGATTTTGCATGTGAATCATTCAGTTCTACTACAGTTTTCTTATGAGAAAGCAGTTCTTCAGCAGTGGCTTCCTTCTCTGATACAGCTGAGTTTAATAGTTCCTGAAGTTCATCAAGCTTGCTCTTTAGCTGAACATTTGTTCCAACCAATAATTCATTCTCTGAAATAGCCTGAGAACACTTGTCCTCAACATGTGTAATTTGTCTCCTGAGATCTTCATTTTCGCTTTCAAAAGAAGCTAGTTTATTCAAACTATGTTCCAATTCTTCCTTCAAGGAGGTTGATTTTTCAACAGTTTCAATCACCTGATCCTCCAAAATCTTAATTTTCTCAAGCAGGGATTGAACCTCGGAATCCTTGCTGCTAAATTTTGCTGTAGCTTCTTGGAGCCTAGTTTCTGAGTCTCTTGCTATAGATTCATGTAACAGTAGAAGTTCTGAGTTTCTAGCAGCAACCTGCTCTATATCTCTGCTTTTTACCTCATGGTTTTCTTCAGAAATTCTAAGTTTCTTCATTATCTCACTTTCTCTTGATTCAGCAACCTTGAGGTCCTTTTCCGTGCTTTGCAACTTATCTTGTGTAAGATTTAATTCATTCCTCACAACTTCCAATAAGTTTTCTGTTTCAGCAAGCTTCTCATTCAGACCATTTGACGCATTTTCTAACCTTTTCTTCTCATCTGTCACTGCAGTCAAAGATTCTTCCAACTGCCTTTCCTTTTCACTAGCTGTCTGCAGAGCTAACTCAAGACTTGAAGCTCGTGCTTGAAACGCCTCAAGTTCTGCTGTTAAATTAGAAACATTGTCAAGGTGGTTCTTCGCATATGCTTCTGAGTTGCTACATTTCTGCTCCAATGTGCTTATCTGCTGTTCAAGTTCCTGAATTCTGTATTTCTCTGCTTCAAGTAATAACTCCAACTCGCTTGCTTTTTTGTTAGCATCCTCAAATTTGGAATGGGATGTCTGATATAAATCTTCTAGTTCGCGACTGCGTTGATGATTCATACTTGATCGATCCTCATGCTCGGTACATTTGTCCTTGGCAATCTTCAGCTCCTCCTCAAGCTGGGAACTCCGCAAATATGATTGATTCAGATCAGATTCCAATTGACTTACCCTTTCCAAGTAGCCCTGCATTTGGGAACTAAGGAGATTCTTTTCTTCCTCAGCCTCCGTCAACTTAGCATTGAGCTGAGATATTTTCTCCAAATATTCTGCCACTTCTCTCTCAGCACAACTGGTTTCCAGTTGTACCTGATTCATTTGTTGCTCAAGCTGCACATTCTTCTGCTCTGCAGCGATGAAGCGTGCTTCCATCTCCCTCAACTGTGATTTTGCCTCTTCTGCAACAGAATTTGAAGCCTGAATAAATTCCTCAAGCTCAACATTTCTTTGACTAGCGGTTGCTGCAGTAGTTTCAGACTCTTTATGGAGTTCTTCCAGAGACTTCAGCTTCTGCTCAAGCTCTGCATTATTTGAGAGTGCCTGAGACAAAAGAGAATCTACTCTGCCAAAATTTTGCTCTGAAACCATTAGTTTGTCCTCCAGCTCGGTGCACAAGTCTTTAAACTGCTTCACATTACTCATTAAATCGGCCACAGTTGCTTCAAGACCATCTTTTTCAGTATTTAGTTTAGCCACCTCTTTATGTGCAGCCACCACCTTTTCTTCAGTAATCTTGAGTGCAGCTTCAATTGATTCCCTTGACTTCTCTTCCTCCTGCAACTTTGTTTTTGTGCTTTCCAGCTCAGAAATCTTTTCTTGCAATTCTTCTTTAGCGGAGACGAGCAGATTTTGAAGCATTGAAGCATCTTCCCTCAACTGAGCCTCTGAAGTCTTTTTCAGGTCCAATTCCTGGGTCAGCTCATCTATAAGGAATTCCTTTGAAGAAAGTCTCTGCTCCACGTCCAATAGTTGGGATTTTGACAGTGTCAACTCCTCTTGTACAGCAGAAAGTTCTGCCACAGTAGTTTTTAGTGCTTCTTCAACCTTTTGATTTTCTGCTGTCTTATCATACAGCCCTTTCAATTCTTCTTGCAGTGAAGTCATTTGATCTTCCATTTGTGTTGTACTTACTTTGGCTTCTTCAAGAAGTTTCTCAAACTCTATAGCCCTCTTTGTTTCAGATTCAGCATGCGAACCACTTTGCTTGTGCAGCTCCTCAAACTTCCGTGCTTCATCCCCACAAAGTTGCACTTCAAGTTGCAGTTCCTCCATCCTCTTTTTGGAGCTTTCAAGCTCAAGCATCAACTTATCAAATGCTTCCTTGACTTGAATAAGCTCTTTCTGCTTCAACTCTTGAGTTTGCAATGCCTCTTCCAGAGTTCTGAGCTGTAAATTATATTTCTCCTCAGCTTCAATAATCTGTTCTTTCAATTTCTTGTCACTCAATTCAAGCGATTCATATTTTTTTCCACTTTCCTCTAAGTTCTCTTTCGTCACTGCAATCTCACCCTTCAACTGAGCATTTTCATGTTCAGAGGACTTCAAAGATTTTGCTAGTCTTTGTAATTCAACCTCAAGTTCATGTATCTTCTCATGTGCTTCTAGTAATCCTCTGCTTGAATTACTTGAGCTTCTTTCAATTGTAGAGGACTTCTCATCATCTGCGGATGCTGTCTCAACTGTATGTGAACCATCTTTTGTATCAATTGCTTCCTTCTCAACCTTTATGAATTCTCCATCTAAGGCATTCTCTTCCTCTTCTTTCTTTCCTTCTTTTGTTTCTTTAGACAAGTGAATATCTTTTTCCTGTTATAAATCATCAGAAAACAGACACAATGTTAATTAAACCTTATGTTTGAGATTACTTTGCCTATAACATGATTGACTACAATAAACTGCAATAGATAATCATTCAACGTTCATTTCTGGGTTCTTTTTTCTTTAAAAAGAGATGAGCATTTCTATTTGTAACAAGCTTCATGTAACATGGAAGAGAGGATAAAATGTCATGTGGACTTCAACAGTTCATTTCAAGCATATTTTAAGAGCTACAAGCAACAATTTTGAGCACTCTGGTTGTGGCCCGAGTTATTATATCAGTTACTCCTAAGGCAGCATGCAGAGTCACTAAAAGAATATAAAGAATAAGTATGCATATTTACTTATTCTGAATGATAATTTTTTCCAACACAAATCTTTTAAACTTCTCATGTAGAGAGATTCAATCAAAGTTGAAAAAAAAAAAAAATCAAGTTAAATCTTAAGCTGAAGTTTCAAGATAATAGATGCATATGCTAAAGTACATATTACAACAGGGATCAAATTATTCTTTCAGAGTGAAAAAGTCTTTAAACAAACTTATTATGGCCAAGAAATTTATAATCATCGTGCTTCTCTGCTGAAGTTTCAAGACTATATATGCATATACTAAAGTACATATTACAACAGGGATCGAATTTTTCTTTCAAAGTGAAAAATTTCTCTAAACAAAATAATTATGGCCTAGAAATTTATTATCTTTCTACTTTTCTAGAATACTTCTAGTGCCTTAACTGGCTCATCAATACATGCAGCTTAATTAGTTGAGTCAATACAAAAACATGTTTATATCTTTTTTAGTACTTAAATTCAATTCCTTTGTTTACCAAAATATTTAGCTTAATTTTTCCATTCCCCGTAGCTAAGAGTTGAACAGATGCCATAAACTTTCCAGCTGTATGCATATTTGCAAAGTTCCCGTGCTTTTAAATATGAAAGTCATTATGAGGATGTGAATATAAAGGGATAATCAAAACATCTTAGTATTTACATTCTGTTTTCTTGTTCACCAACTACTTATCTTAAATCAAATAAATTGAGTGATAGCATAAGAATCTATGGAAATAATAAATGGCAGTCGTAAATAACCGGCAATATGAGAACTTTATGCAATTTCTAAAATAACAAATGTATAATGATAATACCTTTATTTGGAAACTATTTTTGACGAAACGTTCATTCTTATTGTCACTCCATTAAATGTCAGAACTTTATACTAACGAATGAAATGAGGATCATACCTTAACGTCACCAGCATTGCTATCAGTCTCCACAACCTTTTCCACTGCAACTCCTGAAATGGCTTGTGTCTCTTCTTCCATGTCTGTTTTCACTTACTAGCCTCCTTCTCTGTGATTAAAATATATAACACATATATTGTAAGAAAGAAAAAGAAATAATAATAATAATAGCGTGGATATACTTGATTCAGAATCACTATGGACTATAAATGAAACAAAATAAAGAAAAACTGAACTTGTCTAGATCAACAGGAGGGGAGGGGGGGAATCCAGAAAATATCAGCACAAAATCAATAACATAACACTTGTCAAAAAAGGTAGCAGAATTATTATTATTATGAGGATTTATGATGTCTTGGAATTTGGGAGTCAGTAGATTGAAACTCAAGTAAACCAGGTCCTTATGACACTTAAATCCAAGGGAGATGCCATTTAAACCAATGCTCTTGGGCAGCAAGCGTTTACTATTGTTTTTGAAAGGTCAGTTTACAGAACATGGAAAGACATTATTGCAGTGGGGTGTCACTGATTTGGAGATCAGCACCCCCCTGACACACAAATAATACATGTCCAACATGTGTAATTATGTGTCAATATTTTTGTTTTTTTTTGGGCTGCCAGTTGTTAGGCATGGCTTTGACAATAGAATCTCCATCTTTTGATAATATATTAGTATAATCTTCGGTCTCTCAAATTTGTTCTCATTTTGGTTTTAGTCTATCAAGTTTCATTTCTTTTAAAACATTGAGCATATAACTCAATGAATACCCGGATCATTTTGCCCCTACTGGGATCAAAAAATCTATGGTTTGAAACTCGAGTACCGAGATGTTATTAACCCTATAAATAAATATCTTCTCAATGTAGTTGTACATGAATAATTTGAAAAGTAAGTTTAAGATTTTCAATTGTTGCTTGAGAACAAACGCAGATACATTGCAAAACGGAGGACGGGGAGAACAAAGAGATATTCCATGAAATCTATCAAGTTCTGTACACATAGATGATGATTAAAATAAATGTATTATATTATATATACTTCCGAAAAGACATATTTAGATACAGATCTCACATGTGAAGATGTCATGTGCAATAGTCACGTTCGTGGGTCCCCTAAATAGCGTTACATCTTGATCTTTCACATAAGCCAATTCTCTCCCGGATATGGATCCCCTCAATTAATTATCCAGGGGCAGAGTTAGGAATTGTAAATTGAAGGGGTGAAAATTACAGAATAGAAATGTTTATGAAATTACATATAGACCCCATAAAGTGTCAATATTTTCATTTTAATCCCTTTGTCTTTTAGTGGGGACTACAATGAAAATATGGAAATTTTAATAAGGCTGAAATGTGATTTCCTAAAAATATGGGTTCTCTCTATCATAATCTAACGGCGTATTGAGTGGGAAATTAGAAAATTTTTGTTTTTAAAAAAAGTTTATTTCAACGCCACTCGATTATAATATGATGGTTAATTTCCTTCAAATGAGACAGGACAATTGAGGGAATCCAAATCCATTATCTTCCTTTTTTAATAATAAAAAAAGTTTTTGGTCCTATTTTCCTAAACCTGTTATTTTCCCCCCTTTTTCTCCAAAATGGAATATATCATTTCGTGAAGCAAATTGCATCTGAACCTTCAAATCGGTGATGGCATGTAGGGCCCGCATCAGATCTAACATTCAAAGGTGCAAATGAAATCACCTTAAGAAAGTGCTAGGATAATAAGCTTAATCACCACTTACTTACTAGAGTTGTCTAGGTGGGCCCACTTTTTGATTATTAGCCACTCCACCAAACTTTGTTTTAAAACTTTTTTATCATATTTCGCAAAGTTCAAAAGCGTGTGTATTGTGGAGTGTGGTCACTGGACAGCTTAGCATAATCATCTGCGCCCCTCACACAGCTACTACTACACCTCAATTGTCTTTACACTTTGTCCATTTATTCTATTTTAAGAAAATCTTTTCATATTTATTTTTTTTAATTGCCCAAATTAATGACATAAGGGTGATTTGAGAAAAAGGTAGGGGTAAATGCGAATTTTCACGGTGGAAATCGGTACGGCGGGCTGGGCTGGGGGCCTGGGGCTAGGCTGGCTTAGAGAATATCTCTGTTATTTTTCCCTGCTCTTGAATTTACTCTTCTACCCTAACTTCAGAAACTGCTCTGCCGGCCATATTAGGTGTGCTTTTTTTTTTTCTTTCTTTTTTTTATACATAAAAGTTTAGGTGGGGTAGACACCGGTACCCCACCAGGACCAGGGCATGCCTCTAAACTCAAAGAGCGCTTACAGAGGTACTTACAGATCGCCCACCAACGAGACTTTCACATCAACCAGCGAGTATGGAATTTCCTCCCTTTTAGAGTGAAGGGGCCTTAGCCAAAAGTGTTTATATATACAAAATGAAACAAAACTCATCTACCATATATCACAAAAGTTAAAGGCCCTAATCAACCTTGCAAAATAATAAACCGTAATCTAGAGGGATCTGAGTTTGTAACGGGACTGCAGGTTAAAGAAAAAAAAGTATGTAACGGATTTATTATATAAAATCAGCCACACTGGACACCATAAAGGACAATAAAGAATTGAATTAAAAACTGCTCCGTGATTTGTTTCTTTTTCTTATGAATTATTTACATGATTAACGGCTGAAATTTTGGCAGGTAACAAATCTCCGATCAGGGGAAAGACTATGCAGCCTTGATCGGAGCTGCAAATCAAAGGAAAATTCAAATTGACCTTTTACTTTTTCAGCTTCTTTTCTGCTTTAGAATTTTAAAACCATTTTTGAATAGTGAAAAGAAAATTCACCCAAATGGAACTTCACCTAACCCCCGTTGATAAAAACAGGAGGACCGATCACAGATCAAAACAATGAAGATTAATCACTGATCAAAGAGAAATATGAATCAAACGATCAGAATGTACTGGGCAGAGCAGAAGATAATGAGCCACTCATACGAACATATACACTCAAGAAATTGATAGCAATAAGATTCAAATCAAGCCTAAAAAAAGATCAACAGTTAAATGCACAAATCAAAATCTGCGAAGACCGAAACAACATCGGAGATCAAAACACTGAAGAAGGATCAATTTCCGATCAAAGAGAAGCAAATTGAAACGGCTGCTGAGCACAGAATAAACCATAGAATCACTCTCATACAACCACATGCAGATAAGAAATCAAAAGCAAGAAGATTTAAAAGAAGCCTTAAAGATCAACAGTCCAAAACAGAGCTCAGAAAACATGAAGAATCAAAACAGCACACAGAACTTTCAATCCGGATTCATCTGACAAATAGAAAATCGATAAGGTAACAAAAACGAAAAAAACGAAGCTCCAAAGCTGCTCGGCGGCTATATACAAGAAGCAAAAGCGAAAACTGAAATAGAAGAAAGAGGAAGTGAATTCTTACCTGAGAGAAAGTGAAAATCCTTTTGATTGAAGCAAAGCGTGTTGGTCTCTTGAGAAAATATATAAAACAAATTGAGATTTGAGAAACTTGAGATTAGAAACGAAAGAAGGAAGGGAGAAGAAGAAGAATGAATGAATATGCCAATTTGAAGCAGAGAGAGAGAGAGAAAGAGAGATTCCTCTGTATGTATGACTTGTAACTTGTAAGACTGTGGGGGAAAGGAAAGGGAGTTCGCTTCTGTGCGATGCAGACTCCTGCTGCTGCCATTGAACGGCACCGTTTTGGCTAAAAAAACTGAGGTTGATGACTTTTTTTTTTCTTAAAAAATATTTCATGGTCCTAATTAATACTAAAAAGAACTTCAGGATACAGTATTTAAAAAAATATTTCATGGTCTTAAAAAATTATTTATTAAAATATATTTTTAGTACCATTCAACACCCTACAATATTTTTTTTAAGATCATGAAGTTTTTTTTAGTACTATTCAGTATCTTAAAACATATTTTAGTACGAGTTAGTATCCTAAATTTTTTTTCAAAATCCTAAGATAATTCTTCAAGATCATGAAGTATATTTTCAGTACCCTGAAATATTTTTGCAATATCATGAAGTTTTTTTAGTACCAGTTAGCATCTTAAAGCATATTTTTAGTACCAGTCAGCACCTTAAATTTTTTTTTCAAGATCCTAAAATAATTTTTTAAGATCATAAAGTATTTTTTTTCAATACCAGTTCAGTATCTTGAAGTATCATTTTAATACTAGTAAGTACCTTAAAATATTTTTCAATATCTTAAAATAATTTTTCAATATTATAAAATAATTTTTTAAATATTTAATATATTTTTTGTAATACCCTAAAAATCGAATTTATGATAAATATCATAAATTAGGAAATAATACCTATTGAAAATAGATGGATATGTGGTTTCAAAAAGAATGTTAAATTTATCTTATTTTCTAAAGGAAAATTTCTTGAAAATTAGGAAAAATCAATAATGTGTCAGAAATGACCAAAATGCCATTGTGGAGCATAAAATGATTTAAGGAAATTATGAAAAATCCTTAGAGGAAATAAAATAATTATTAAAAATTAGAGAGTATGTTGTCTCTAATTTAGACAATTTTTAGGATTTATTTCCTTGGAAAATAGTGAGGGAAAAATTAAAAGTATCCGGGATCATTATTGACCCTGTGATTATAGATATTTTATGTAAAGCATAAAATACCAATGTAAGTGCAAAAGTTGTGAGGTAATAAGTTATTCTAATTAAGAAAATTATCAATAATTAGTGGGTAATTATTATTTGAATTATTTGGGCTTAAACAAAGGAAAATCCAAAGATAATTATGTAAAACCCTATAATTAGTGGTTTATGGCTAAAATTAGCATAAAATATACTTGCTAATTAATTGGAAAATATGAAGAAAAATATATGAGGTTAAGAAATTTTAAGCTTAAAAACAAGTATGGACCAATAGGAAAATTTTGTAAAACAATTATATAAAAATAATTATTTTATATAATATTAATTAATTAAATAATTAAAAAAACGAAAAAAAAAAGACCAGGTTTGACCGAAATTTTTGGATAAGAATTGGTGAAGAATATTCTAAGGAATATACTATGGAATATTCTATGGAATATTCTGTTGAGGAAGCAGATCAGATAAATGAAAATCTATAAAAATTAAATCATAACTCAATATCTGGGGATGAGTTGGTAATCAACTAGACAAATGATGGATCAGTGAATTTTTGTCCCGAAGTTGATAATTCCGGAAGTTATTTCCGTAACCGACGCGTTTTTCCGTAAATCTTCGGCAGGACCTGGAGAAGACCTGAAAGGGATCAAAAATTTAGTTAACCCAGACATTTCTAATGAGTAGGAAAATAACTTCAAAGTTGTGATTCCGAATTTTTGAGATTTTACAAGATTACGCGATTAGGACACCGAACAGGGACTTTATCGGTATAAAACTTCTTGAGGAAGTAAGTGACATCATCAAAGTACATGGGTGACATCATGGTCTTGAAGAGTGATGTAAGAAGGTGGGTTGGATGGCCAAGATTGTACCACTTCATCAAAGTGCGATCCTACGGTCCAGAATCCGTTTGACAAAGCATGAATAGTAACCAGAAAATCTTCTATAAATACCCAAGCCCTCTCTTCACATTTTTCACACCAAAACACCTTGCTTAGTTCGAAATTTTGAGAAGGAAGAGAGGAGGAAGGAGTCCGGGAAAATTTGTAGCGAAGCTCTGGGTAAGTTTTTCTGGCAGAGTCTTAAGTTCTAGTTTTCGATTCGGTAGTTATAGTAGAAATGTTGTTTTGATCTTTAATCTTCCAAGTATGATTAGATATCATATGTTAGGGGTATTTTAGTCATTAATTTCGAAAATTATGATGGGGTCGGAGTTATGACAAAATTTTGGAAGATTAGAGTCAAAATAACGAAGTGCTGGCGAAATTCCGCCGATTAGGGGGTCAGGGGTAAAATGGTCATTTTAACTAAAAATGTTCGTCGTAATGATAGATCCTTAACAAGTACATTGTTATATTGATAGGATATCTATGATAAGGTTCTGACCTACTGTCGTACCGTATTCCGCTAGAAATACCGACGATCGTCAACGAAGGTACGTTCGCGTACTGTAACACTAACTCTGATGTTGATGGTATGCATATATGTGGTATGTGTGTTGTATAGATGTTATACTGTAGAAATGCATATAGTGGTTAGAGGATATGTCTGTATGCTGGGGGCAATATGTCTGTATGCTGGGGGCAATCTGTCTGTATGCTGGGGGCAATATGTCTGCATGCTGGGGGCAATGCATATGCATGGGTTGTGATAGAGTGATTGTATGTGCTGATGATATTGTGGATGTCTGTTTTTTGTATGTGTATACATAAACATGAGGTTAACCGTTACCTGAGATCCGGTGCGCTGGATCTCAGCCCTTAACATAGCGTCAGGTTCCGGAGGACCGAGGAGAGAGACAAGCAACCCGCGTAGAAGTTCCGGCTGAAGACTTCTTTTGTTGTTCCGGCGGAAGCCTTTTGTTGTTGTACTTCACTTTTGAAACACTCGGTTACTATACCGCTGTTGTAAATAGCCAGTGGGCATTTTGAATATATATATCAGTTACACTCTTGCTCCGATGCTCTACTCTGATGAAAAAATTTTATACTGCTTTTGAAAAACGGGATGTTACATTTTTAGTACCAGTCAATATCACAAAATTTTTAAAAAGAAAAAAAAAGCATCAACCTCACTTTTTTTTAGCCAAAACGGTGCCGTGACAGCTAGGGGTGAGCAACGGGCAGGCGGGGCTGCCCCGGGGGCTAACCTGTAGCCCGCCTGTTTATATTTCACGGGTACGGGGAACCCCGTACCCGTGGATGAACCCGTATAACCCGTATAAAAACGAGACGGGTTAAACGGGTACGGTCTTAACAGGGAACCCATTTAAGCAATTTTTTTCACATGATTAAACTGACCCCAAATAAAAACAAAGGAAAGAAAACTCAAGGCAGGGTTCATGGACACAGTGTGATACAAGAAGCAAACCACAGAGATGTTGGGCTCAGTACATGCAGCAAGCTATGTGACATTAATTCTTACTAATACAAACCACAGTTCAAATTCAACATTTGGCGTTGAAACCTCCATACAAAAGCTTACTGACCTGAGGCCGAGAGTGAACTGTGAGAGGTCGCAAGTGAGAGGCAAAGGTTGAGACCGCTAGAGGAAGAGAGGGAGACGGCAAGACCACGAGAGGTAGAGGTCGCGGCAAGCACGAGAGGTCGAGAATACGATTGATGGAAAGCAAGAGAGGCTGAGATCGAGATCCAAAGAGACGAGCTTCGAGACCGATAGAGACAGGACGGTGAGAGGCTCTAGCCGAGATCGAGATCGATAGAGACAGGAGTAGAGGACAGCGAGAGGCTCTGGCCGCCGATCTTCAGGCGGTGACGGCAACCAAACCCTAAGACTGAGTCGATAGTTTGAGTGTGTTCTCCAGAATCTCCACTCTCCAATCTCCAAAAATCTCCAGTTCAGTCTGCTTTGCGCCTCTACCTAATGAGTAGTGCCTATACACTACTCTGCTGAAGTCTCAAGCACTCTGAGCGATCACGACACACGAGGGGGGAGGGGGAAAATAAATAATGCATAAACGGGTTATACGAGTAACCCGTGCCCTGCCCATATAACATAAACGGGTACGAGTAACCCCGTTACCCCTGACGGGCCCAATCTGGGCGGGCCTAATTCGGGGAATTTTTCATGGGGCGCGGGCGGTTGGGTGGGGTTCGGGGTGCTAGCTCACCCCTAGTGACAGCAAAGGGAGTCTGCATCGGACAAAAGCCAACTCCAAAGAAAAGAGGGAAGGAGTCCACTTTTTAACCCATGAGGACCCCACCAGATGGGGCTAGCACCACCCACATTCGGCGATTGAAGAGCTGAAAAACGCTGCCGATTTGCACACTCTTGCATATTGTCCCTGTTTTTGCATTTAATTTACAAAAGTATTTTTGTTTGGTCAAAGCTATTGACATATCACTCTAATCCTATTTATAAGTCCAGTTTGAATAAATCTCACATACCAGGAGAGTTAGGTATCTCAATGATTAGGGAGCAAATTTCCAACTATACCCTCATTTATGAATGAGTACCTTTTAAAATTTATTATCAAATCTCTTTCATCTTTTTCTCTTTCCAACATAGCTAGCCAATCTCTCTCATCCTCATTAATATAGGCAAAATTGTCACAATCTCATTTATTTGGTCAAAATGGACTTATAAATATGACCAAATTTTTTGGTTAAAGTGGACTTATAAATAGGACCAGCGTGGTATCATACAAAAAAAACTTTAAAATTACAAAATCTGAAATAGAATTGATAAGAGAATGATAAGCTTGATGTCTGTTTGGGAAACAATCTAACTATAGTTTCAAAATCTTGTTTTTATAGGTTGAAATAAAATTCATCTCAGATACTTACTTTATAAATCATAAAAGAACTTTTAAAATGCTAAAATAAACAGGTATTTAATAAATTCACAATTTATAAAAAATACGTGTATAGGATTTTAAAGTTTCAAAGTTCCTTTTCTACCGTTTTTTAAATCATAATGTACCTTTTGATTAAATTTAAATCTTAATGAGTTTGATTTTCTTAAAACGGCAAAATTGAAAATTTTCAAACTGACAAATCATTCATTGTAAGATTTATTATTTAAAATATCTTAAATTTGTTTAAGAATATGAGGGCAGCGTATCTTCAGTTATATACAAATAAACAATACAATAATATTATTTATTATGCCATGCTTGCTTGCAACATCAAATATTTATGCTTCTTCAATATTTGCATTTACTGTAGAAATGTTATTCTGCAGCAACCAAAAACTACACCGTTTCAGCTGAACTTCATTACGAAATCGGAAATTCACCTCATGGCTCCTTCAAGGCATTCGCTAAACTATCTTCTCCGACACGAAGACGAAGAAGTTCAAAACCCTTTAACCATGTCTGATCAAGAGATCTTGGAGAAGGTTTACGCTACTCATCTCCCCAGACACAGCAAGTACATATGTGTGTGTACATATAGATCTATACATATATTTATACAAACACACACACACATATTTATATTGACACATACATACAAATATACATATATACACATACACACATATGTGTGTGTAGACACAAACACAAACATGTATATGTGTGTGTGTCTATATACAGTGGCGGAACCAGGAAATTGTTTTAGCCCGGGCCAAAAAATAAACATATTGAACTCATTACAAGTTGTATCACTTTCTGGAATTATTTCCTTAGAAATATCACTTTCTGAAGTTACTTTCTTTTTAAAAAAACCCATCTATACTTTTCTGTTTACCCTTACTCATCTTTTTCAACCTATAATGAATTTGTCACTAAACATAAATTTTTATACAGTTACACTACTACTTAATACACAAACCTAACATTTAAATTCTTATACACCATTCAAACACAAAATAACAGTTATTCAAAATTAAACCAGCCCAAAAATTCATCACAATTCCACAAAACTACTACAAAATCCATTAATTGAATCATTAAGTTCAAAAATCCATCACCAATCCAGCCAACATACAACAAAATCGAAATAGAAATTGAAGCAAATTGAATAAATTGAATCTCAACTACTGGAAATCGAATGAACATAAATACATAATATTAACTAATGTTGGCATTCAAATACCTGGTGGGTGGTCGCGGGTCGCAATGGCGGAAGGTCCGAAGGTGTTTAACAGCTTCAGGTTCTTCGAAAAGTGGTCGCTAGTCACTGGTCAGGTCGCTGGACTCTGGTTGGACGTCGCCATGCTCGTCGGTCGTCGCCTCATCGGAGACTGGTAAGTGAGTCACCACGCAGAGGTAGAGCACTCAGAGCAAAGAAGGGGAGCCGTGTGGCTTTGTGGACGTCGGTCGTCAGACGTCGTTGGAGGAAGAGGGAGACTGACGGTTGAGTCGTGGCGTGGCCGTGGAGTCACACTGTCAGAGATTCAAAGCAGAGGGGAGTCGGAGTAGGCGACGTGGGAGAGAAGTGGAAGAGTATGCGTGTTTTGGAAGCAAGCCACTGAAGCCAGGGAAAAATGAAAAATGACAAAAGAAAAAGAAAAGAAAAGAAAAGAGGGAGATATGGAAATAATAGAGAAAATAAGAGATTAATTAGGCTAAATTATGGGACATAATAAAATATCATATAATAAATACATATATTTTAAAATATTTTAGAAGACAAGTTGAGACCTTGATAAGAGATATGCTCGGGCCAAATTAGTTGCCAAAATAAAATATTATATAATTAATACATATACTTTAAAAAAATTTAGAAAATTTTAGAAGGTGGCCCCAGCTGGCCATAAGCACCTTCCGCCACTGTCTATATATATTTGTGTGTCGAGTCACACATATATACATACATATATACACACACACACACATATATATAGACATACACCATATATGTGTGTGATTATATATATATATATATATATATATATATATATATATATATATATATATATATATATATATATATATATATATATTCGTAAATTAATGTCAGCTGGTCCCTAAATAAATTAAAATCCAACAATTTAGCTAATCCATAAATAAATTAAAATTCAACAATTTAAAAGCTTCACTGACCGGAAGAGTCTACGCACCTACACACACACACACACACACACACCAAAAACTAAACATACTTGAGAGAATAAAATATGGGTATTTTAGGAAGAAATTAATAAAAATTAAAATGTTGTCTTATAATTAAGACCAAAACCAATTCCTAAATGTTGTCTTATAATAAGGATCAAATGGAGTATCTCTTAATGGGGATGGTGTGAATGGACGGTTGTCATGAGATCAACAAGTTGTGATTGAGAATGCTCATAAAGTCTGAAAATGAGTTGTGGATTGTTTAATTGAAGGCAGTGGCGGAACCAGGAAATTATTTTAGCCCGGGCCAAAAAATAAATATATTGAACTATTTATTAAATAATATTGCATAACATTGAAAATACAAATAAATAATAGCCGACAATTATAAATCAAAAGATAACACAGTAAATAAAATTCTATAACGTTTGGAAGAAGATTCATTACAATGTGCATTACTTTCAAAAATTATTTTCTTAGAAATATCACTTTCTGAAGTTATTTCCTTCTTAAAGAACACATCTATATTTTTCTGTTTATCCTTACTTATCTTTTTCAACCTACAACAAATTTGGTGACCCAGAATATATATTGCTGCCAGTGCTAATTAGTATTTTGTATCACTAAACATTAATTCTTAATTATAGTACTACTCAATCCACAAAACTAACATTTAAATGTACATTCCACTAGCTACCTCAAAAGAAAATAATTGGAGAAAATAAAAGAAATATAATGTAAACCCCAAAAAACATTTTAAAAATAACATACAATCTGATTAAATTTCAGCTAAGCAAATAACCTATTATAATATGTTTTTAAAGAGAAATTCATTATAAAATCATAAGACAACCAAATAATAAATCCAAACCGATTAAAATTAGTCATTAATCATCTTCTACATATATATAGTTATCCATGGTCAAAATTCAAGACTTTCAAAATCATAACCCCAAAATTTTCACTAATCAGTACAATATTACCCTCATTAGAAAGAGAAAAATACGAAGAATAACTTTCATAAAAGGACTGAGGTGAAAAGAATTGATTTTGAGTAGCTATTTAGTCTTTAAAATGAAGATGAACAGCGCCGGATATAAGATGATACTAACATTTTCAGTAGGTATCTCAAACAAGAATTTTACTTCCTCTCACAGCCCAATAAGTAATGAACCAAACATTGTTCTAATAAAAAAAGAGTATAATTATAGAAAAGATAAGAGCTTAACTGAGCCAAATTATTGACCAAAATAAAATATTATATAATACATACATACAAATACATAAGATAAGAGAAGATCAGTTGGGGCCAGGGGCGGAGCCAGGAATGAATATTAGAGGGGGCGAAAATTACAGAATAAAACCCAGTGGAGTCAGTATTTGAAATTAGGGGGTGAAAATTACAGAACTGGACCCAAAATTTTAAAAAATTATTCTTTGACCTTATAAATATTTCAATATTTTCATTTTAGTCCCTTTATGACACTTTTAAATAGGGACTAAAATGAAAAGAATAAAATTTTTAAGAGACTAAAGCATAATTTCTAAAACTATTTGGTCCAATTATATAATTTTAGGGGGGGCGGGGGCCACCCCTAGCCCCCCTAAATCCGCCCCTGGTTGGGGCCTTTCCATAACATGGCTTTGCCACTGTTTAGCTGAGACCAAATTATTAGTCAAAATAAAATATTATATAATACCTACATACAAATGCATAAGATAAGAGAAAATCAGCTAGGACCAAGGCCCCAACTGGCCATAACAGCCACTGATTGAAGGATAAAAAAAAATCAAAAAAATCCTATATAATTTTTAATATTATATTATATTTTATATTTTGTTCAATAAACATTATGGATTTATAATTTTTAATATAATCTTATTTGTTCATTTATGTAGAGCTTTAGATGCAAAAGTAAGATTTATTTATAATTCAGTATGATTTTCAAAACAAAAAATGAATTATAATTTGGTCAAAAGTAAAACACTTAAAAAAGCAAAACAGCAAGTTGTGAAATTTAAGAAAAAGTCGGGGATAGAATGATCCATTGATAGAGATGTGACGCCGGGGGGGTGGGGGGTGGTGGTTGGAATTGAATGGTTTTTGGTATGGCTGGGGCGGCCGTATGAGAATGAGACCGACCAAACCGCCCTCGCGAGGCTTTCAAACAAAAAATGACGACCTTATGTCCTTTCTATAAACGAATCCCACACTTTCTTTATAGACCCTTTTGCCTTCTATTTATAGCTTTTTTTAAGTAAATATTCAACCACTTTAATTAATGATTATTATAATATATGGACCTGATTTAAAAATAAAAATATTTTGGGGAGTAATGGATTAATGTTGATTATTCTTGTCAATGACGGAACTTTGTAGAGATAATAGAGGCCATGGTCCCCAAAAAAAAATGGTCTCAAATATTTAATATAAATTGGATTATATATATACATATATGGGAAAAGTATTTCTCCAGTCACTGGAGATAGAGTTATCTCCAGTGACCCCAAAACTATGTCGTTTTGAATTAATGAAGGGTGTGTTAGTAATTTTAGGTGAATTAATGAAGGGTGTTTCGGTAAAATTTATATGATTAAAAAATAAACAAAATTACAGAAACACCCTTCATTAATCCAAAACGACGTAGTTTTGGGCCCACTGGAGATAATCTTATCTCCAGTCACAGGAGAAATCTTAATCATTATATATATATATATATATATATATATATATATATATATATATATATATATATATATTTGGCCCAAAAATTTATACACTTAGCCCCCTCAAATATTTTTTTTCTTAATTAGTTAATAAATATACATTTGGCCCTCCTAAATATTTATCCCAAGGTCCGTCACTGAATTTCTCGTTGAGGGTTGGTATTGGTTATTTATGACATTTTGATAATCCATAAATAATAAATTCAAATTTGTTTTTATTTTCTTGTATTCTTCTAATAGTGCATATTTGGATTAGCGATAGAAGTTATTTTTCCAACATGATTTGCGGTATACAAGGTAAGTTTGTGAAAAGAATTTTATTTTGAAATGCATGAACATGCTTTTTCAACGCCAACTCAAACAAGCCCTTTAATTGTCGAGGATCTAATACAACCTAGCTTCCTCCTTTACTCGAGTTTGAGGCTGGCTATAAACAAAGAAAGGCATTGAACCTGCTTGATGAGAAGATTATATCAAGTATTATGGAATCCTATAAAAAAGAGTGAGCAAGAAGAAAAAGAACAATTAATAAATTTGTTGAGTAGGACTTCTTTGTTAATAATTTATATATAACCAAGTGCTTGGGTCAACTGGTAAGGGGTTGTCCTAACTTAACCACGGGTCTTGAGTTCGAGACGTGGGAATGCAGCAGGCGTGGGTGGTAGAGGCTTCCCCCCGAAAGGGGCCAACCCGGTCTCGGTCCGGATTAGTCTGGGTCATTGATGTGCCTGAAAGATGGCCTGCCCTGGGATATCGGACGCTCTAAGCAAAAAAAAAAAAAAAAAAATTATATATAACTTTGCTTGCTGATAAAACACAATGACATCGTACATTTTACCTAGCCGTCTTCACCTAATGAGACAGACTTGACATGGTACATTTTATGTAGCCTATATATGTTTGATTCAACGAGAAGGGAGTGGAATATATGGAAAGGAAGAGATCATCAACTATAATTGGTGGGGATGAAGAGATTTTATAAGTAATTTAAAATTTTAATATTAACTATAAGGATATTATTACCTAAAAATGTTTATTCTTTGGTTTTCAACTTTATTTTTGGGAAAAAAGCTTTATTTTTACCATCTACTACTATTATTATTAGACTGACCCATACATAACTTTAATTTTTTTTTTTATTGAAAATGCATAAATCTAAATTATTCATATTTTACAATTTTGATTAGAATTACATATACTTCCCATCTAGCAATTTTATCTATATGTATCCCTCTTAAAATTAAAAATAAATTATTAAATAAACTTTTTTCTAAATTTTCTTCAAATTACATGAAAAACCAAGGAAAATTTGAGAAACTTTAACAAATGCTAAAGGAATTTTGTCTAATTTATTATTTGCGTAGAAGACAAAACATATTCCAGTGAAGGTATTATTATAATATAATAGATCATAAATAAAGTGGCATGCTATGGATTAAGTATTTTATATTACTGATGATATTATCATTGTACTAATTTTTGAATACTATTTTAACAGAGTTCAAAAAAGTATGAACAATTTATTATGATTCGCAAGAAAACACAAGAATGTGGTGATAATAATAAATAAAGTGGATGATATTAGAAGGGGAATATATTATATATAAAAACGGATCTTATACTTACCACATGCACAACTCTCCTTTGGAGTTTAGATCGGATCACACTTAGTTTTTTTTTTTTTTTTAATTAACACGGGGGTACACTCCATGAAGTCCAAAAATTACTATTTTTTTGAGCACTACTACTGAAAATAAAACATATGACAACTCAATTATTACATAAAAAAATGAACCACAAAGTATATGATGAACTTTTGGTACAATGAACTTTATTTTTGGTTGCCCATCCACTTTACCGGAACCTTCGGTTCCAACTAATGAGGATTTGCTCCGAGTAGGACCTACGGTTGTTGAGGAAAAGCTCTCAAAACCATTTTTTCCATTCTCACGCTTCGAATCAGGGATGTGGTTAAGGGAAAAACTGAACCACAAAGTATATGATGGACTATTGGTAGTATGAACTTTTTTTTTTTTTTGCCCATCTACTTCACCAGAACCTTCGGTTCCGACTAATGAGGATTCGCCCTGAGTCAGACCTACGGTTGTTGGAGAAAAGCTCCCAAAATCATTTTCTCTATTCTCACGCCTCGAATCAAGAATATGGTTAAGGGGAAACAAGTCTCTTACCACTTACTCATTATATATGTTGGTAGGTAGTATGAACTATTTACATCCATACAGGATAATTTTATGCTTGGGAATTATTTATTTATTTATTTTATTTTCCACCATTTCTCTCTCTCTATGTGTTGTCTGAAAACTACTCTTATGTGAATCGAGCGCACTGTAAATCTTGTGACTCCTTCAACATCAACTCATATATATACACACACACACACACACTAGTTTGCTTCAATAATTGACCAAAAAAGTAGTTTGATTAAAAATAATACTAGTATCTCTTAATGGGGACGGTATGAATGAACACTTTTCTGGCTTGAGATCAACAAGTTGTCATGGTGAATGCTCATAAAGTCTGAAAATGAGTTGCCAGAATTGGATTGCTTAATTGAAGGATTAAAAAAATCAAAATAATCTTCTATAATTTTTAAAAGGGAAAATAAAAATAAAGGACCTCGAGAAAATAATAGTTATAATAAAAGACCATAAAAATTGTAATTACTTAGAAGGACCGAATCTCATAATATAAATTTAAAATTACTAAATTGCCCCTAATTAAACCTCCTATATTATCTCTTGTATTCATAATTGAAAAAATAGCTAAAATTAAAACTAAAACTTCCCATCATGATATGATCATATCTTTTTTATTTTATTTTTAATATATTATTTAATTAATAACTGTTAAACTCATATTTTTTAAAATTTTTATTTTTCACCAATTTATATCATCAAATTGGACGATTTATATAATCAATGTTGATATCAATTTAGCTCTTTTTATAAAAAATAAAAGATAAATTCATTTCATATTGTTCAAGATATAATAGGTTAATTAGTTTTTTTTTGAGTAAATACCCTTTTAGGTCCCTGGAAAAACACGCTCTACCCATTTTGGTCCCTGAGTAAAAAAAATGTCATTTCGGTCCTTTTTAGGGACTAAAAATGATTTTTTGGGAATTTGTGAGGGATTAAAATGCCCACAAAAATGACTAAAAGGACTAAAAGGGACCTTTTTTTACTGTTTAAGGACTAAAAATGACATTTTTTTTACTCAGGGACCAAAATGGGTAGCGCGTGTTATTTCAGGGACCAAAAAGGGTATTTACTCTTTTTTTTATTAACAGTATATGAATTTTTTAACCCACATAAATTGCTTCTAAAACAAAGAAAAATCATAAAAACTAACGCAAGGTACACTCTATATATATACATATGGATTGCACGATGAAGGTACACAAGTTCTTATCCTTGAACTAATCTACATACAGTTACACTGTGCATACACCCCACCCCCTTTAGGCGAAACGTCTGGTTGTGTACAGTGATCCATCCTTCTCCTAGACGTCTTCCCTATAGGCATACAGGAGGAGACCATCGATCCTATATCAAAGCTCTAGCCTACCGGGCTGGACATCTGTGTTCTACACCAGAACAGTGGCGTCGACCGTGAGGACTGTAAACTTCGATCCCCGTGACCATGAGGGTTAATACCAGAAGCATTAGCCAGAAGCAGGCCGAGACGGTTCAACCGCAGGACCAGCACCAACCGCCTCGGCAACCACATCGGGTTGAGCAGCCGATCAACCCTCTCGCTGACCATGAAGAGGAAAGGGAAGATCGGCTATCAAAGCCGGAACAACAATTGGAAAAACCAGTCATCCTCAACAATGAGGGGCACTCGGAGGACGACCTGTCCGACACAGAGTCCTCGGCTTCCGCGAAATCGTCGTCATGAGCCACAGAACTCAAACCCAGAATCCTTCCCTATCACCAATCCGAATCTTCTCCTCATCCAAAATACGCTGACCACGTTGATGAGGCGTATGGAGAACACGGACAAGCAAAATGCGTTACACTTCCAGCATTTAGAAGAGCTTTTTAAGGAAAGGGATTCCGCGTCAACAAATGAGAACCTAGATGAAAGAACCGGGAAAAAGGACCGAGATGGCGACAACATGCGTGATCGCCAAGCTGACCACAAGGCCGAGGTCGGCCAAAAGAAGAGAGCGGAATCCGCTGAAAGGAGGTTAAAAGGCGAAGAAATGAAAAGGGCAGATAGGCCTCCTCGGCCTCCAGTAGCCGGTCTCCAGCGGAGAAGGTACGTTGGGCAGTAAGATAACAGCCCTTTCTCATCCGAAATCCTCAATGCTCCTTTCCCGGAGAAGCTCGACCTCACGGAATTAACAAAGTACGATGGCTCTCAAGACCCGACAACCCACCTTGAAGACTTTGAGGTCATCATGTTCATAAGAGGACTTGGGGAGCCCATCATGACTCGGATCTTTGCTGCAACCCTTAAAGGACCAGCGTTAAAGTGGCTCCACACTCTGTCTGCAGGGTCGATTCATAAATTTGATGACCTAGCAGAGGCCTTCGAATTGCATTTTGCGACTAGCAAATGGCAACCGAAGTCCCAGTACACCTTGTCCAAGATTAGGCAGCGACTCGGCGAAACACTCCAAAGTTACTTGGACCGTTTTAAGAACGCGACTTTGCAGGTGCGTGGATTAAAAGAGGACGTGCATGTCCACTTGTTAGCAGACGGCCTAGATGGAGAATCCTACCGGCCGAGTCATTCTTTAAAGAACCGACTAAAAATCTCAATGATTTCATAACTCGCTTAAAGAAATATCTCGAGGTGGAGCAGATGCGCATAGCAAATAATCCCAGACGGGACCGAGATAGAGCCACTCCACCCAGTGACAAGGACTTTACGGAGAGCAGGAAAAAGGACTCCCGCGCAAGGGGGTCGGACAATAGGAGCCGAGGTGGGAAGTTTGACGCGAAAAGCAAATATGATAGGTACACTGCCTTGAATGTGCCGCGATCGCAAATCTAGAAAGAAGTGGCGATGACCGAGATGAGAAGGGTCGATCGACCACGGTTGTCTTATCGCAGATCCGGGGTAGATCAGTTCAAATACTGTGCTTTCATGACGGGCGGGGTCATTGATAATTGAATATTTAATACACTTATTTTTATCTCTTGATCAATATTTAGGACTCTTTAGTTAATAAATAATGGCTTTTATGTGCATTTAGGCTTTGGGCCTTAGATTGTAATTTTAGCCATTTTTATCGATAAAATTCCAGTTTTGTATTGCTTCACTATTTTTACCATAACTCTTGAACCAGACATCGGATTTGCCTCATTTTTGTCTCATATTTCAGATGATTCAGAGAACTACAATTGTTATGAAGACATAAAGAGCCAATTCGGACAAGAAGGCGGTCAATTTTGGAGCCAAAGTCAGATGAACAATTCTGGATTTTAATTGGGCTCGAATTTTGTAATTAAAGCCCATCTTTATTTTATTTTCGTTTTGGGCTGAACCATTAGACCTAATTCGTTTTTAGGTTATCTTTAAGTGAGGCAGCCGTCACACATTCATTCGACGCATTAATTCATTCACGTTTTACACAGATTTGGATTAAAGACAGAAGTTTTAGTTTTCTCTCAAATGTTCTTCATGTTCTTCGTCTTTTCTTCTTCTATTCCAACCATGCTCGGCTAAACTTCTATGATTAATCCAACGTGAGGATTCCATGATTCGTCCAGAGAGCCTAGGCTTAATCGGATTAGGGTTTCTCGATTCTGTTTTCATCTTATCAGATCTGATTTCTGAAAATAGTTCGAATATTAGATTTAATATTCGGTTTGGTTCGTCCCAAGGACTGAGTTCGGACTAGGTTTAAAGTGTTGCTGTGCGATCGTACAATGAGACGCCACTGTTCGAATAAATGCTAGGCGATCGTCTAGTCGAGGGAATTTCTCGACGGATGCGAGATCTCGGTTCGTCAGAACCAAGCGCGAGTTCGTTAATATTTCGCTCAAGGATGGACGTTTCTGGGAATCTAAACGTTGGGTTGGTCGTTTTTAATCTATTTCAGTTTATTAACGTTTTTCTATCTGTTTCTCAATATTTCGTTTATCTCTGTCTATTTCGCTTTAGTTCTGTTGAATCACAAAAAAATCCCCCTTTTTCACCGTTAGGGTTTCGTCGTTGTTGTTAATCAAGCCCGCTGCAAGTTCGTTGGGAAACGATCCAGGTTCCCTATTACTGCAAATCTTTTATTGAATCTGATTATTTTGAGAGGCACGGAAATCTCTTTCAAAATTTGGCGCCGTTGCCGGGGAATTTGCATCGGTTTGATTAGTAACAGTATTGGAAATTTTTTTTTATTTTTTTATTATTTTTTTTATTTTGATTTGATTTGATTTTTTTATCTTTTATTTTATCTTTTTATTTGATTTGATTTGATTTGATTTTATTATTATTTTTAAATAAATTTTTTTTTTAATTTTTTTTTTTTTTAAAAAATCATTTGATAGTATTTCTGATAGTCTTGTTGTTTTCACTAATTCTAGTAGCAATTTTGCTAACTCAGACGTTATGGCAGAAAGACAGGTAGATCATGCTACTTTAAAGGAATTGGGTGCACCTGATGTTAATTATCAACCTTTGTGCATCCAATATCCTAACCTTGCTGCTAACTTTGAGCTTAAATCGGTCTAATACACTTGTTGCCTAAGTTTCATGGTCTTGCAGTGAGTGCCCCATTAAGCATTTGAAGGAATTCCATGTAGTGTGCAAGACAATGAAACCACAAGCCATTGATGAGAATCATATCAAGCCGAGAGCTTTTCCTTTCTCATTGACGGTGGAGCTAAGGATTGGTCATTGTACCTTCACCCTCATCTATTGGGAGCCGGACCGATATTCGAGGTTATTTCTAGACAAATATTTTCCTTCATCAAGAGCAATCTGCGATCAAGAAGGAAATTGGCAACATTAAACAGTTCACCTGGGGAGACTATGCATGAGTATTTGGAGAGATTCAAAAGGTTATGTGCAAGTCGTCCACACCATCGATAAATGAAAAAGACTCGATTAACAGCTTCTATGATGGTCTCTGCGGTAGACAAAGGATTGGTGGATGCTTCTAGCGGTGGTGCTATGAGCAACAAGACACCCAAGAGGCTCGGGACTTGATATCCATTATGGCGTATAACTCTCGCAGCTTGGCACCGTGGCCAATAGTACCCCGTTTACCATATTCAAGCAAAGATCGCAAAACCAAGATGATTCCCAGAGATTAGAGACTAGACTTGATGATCTCGACCTCCCTTGTGAGGCGGTTAGCGAATACGTATGTGCAGCCTTCACCTCCTCGAGTGGGTACTCCCGTGGGTTTTGTTCGACCCATATCATTCTACCGACTCATGCCCTACCTTGCATGATCCTCGCTACCAAGATCGCCAAGAGCTTCAGTGGGCGTTTTCCAGAAGGCCACAATACCAACGTAATAATGCTTTCTCCAATACATATAACTCGGTTGGAGAAATCACCCCAACTTTCGCTGAATCAAAATCGAAACCAGAGTAACCAAGATCGCAGACTGGGAATTACCAAAGCAGAGCCGCATGACTACGAACTTTCCAAAGAACAATCCGCACCCCTTTGCCTTTGCAAGCACCACCTCCTCGACTGCCATATGTCCACCTCCACAAAGGCACAACAAAGCTAGTAGTAGTGGTGGTGGTTCCTCACTTGAAGATATGATGAAGCAATTTGTCACGCCAATATGCGGTTCCAACAAAGAACCGACACTTCCATTCGTAGTTTGCAAACACAGATTGGGCAATTGGCAACATCATTGAACTAGCTTCAACCTCGTGGATCCAACTCCCTTCCTTCACAAACAATTCCCAATCCTAAGGGAAATGTGAGTGCTATATCACTACTGTCCGGCAAGCAATTGGAGGAACCTAAGCACGCTGCAGATGTGACTTCCACATCGAAAACGAGTCAGAAATGTGAAGATTGACTCGAAAAGAAAAAGGTCAAGCAGAAAGGTGAAGAGGAAGACATTCCTATCCCTCTTCCTTTCCCTCGAGAGCAATTCAATCCAAGAAGTTGGCGTAAAGCACAAGAGAAGGATATACTTGAGACATTCGGAGAGTAGAGATCAACATTCCTCTCTTAGATGCAGCTTAAACAAATTCCTAAATATGCCAAGTTTCAAGGAGTTGTGCACCAACAAGAGGCGATCAAGGGGAATGAACGAGTGAGTTTGAATCGAATGTCTCAAGACTCATCCAAATTCTACCATGCCTCGTAAATGCAAAGATCCGTGGACATTTTCTATCCCTTGCCTCATTGGTAACTATAGATTTGATGATTGCATGCTAGATTTAGGTGCTTCTATTAATGTCATGCCCGCATCTCGTTTATAGATCTCTTGGTCTTGGTCCTTTGCGTCCTACTCGGTGTTATTGTTCGGTTAGCTAATAGAAGTAGTGCTCATCCTTCGGTTTAGTTGAAGATGTATTAGTCAAAGTTAATGACTTGATATTTCCTCGCTGATTTTTACATCTTGGATATGGAGGGTGAGTCTCCTAGTAGTAGGTCACCAATCATTCTAGGGAGACCTTTCATGAAAACAGCTAGACTAAGATAGATGTGCATTCTCGGTACTCTTTCCATGGAGTTTGGTGATATATCCGTGAATTTCAATATCTTTGATGCCATGAAATATCCTAGGGAAGAGCATTCTATTTTCGTATTGATGTGATTGATGATGCTGTGGATGATGTTCTTGCTGATTGGTGTGCTGCTTACCCTGATTTTGCATCTATGAGTGATTCTCTCATTTGTGCATGTGCTAATAATGAATGGTGTCCTATTTGCACCGAAATTAATGATGCATTATTTGGTGATTCGACTTGCTTAGTGATTCCGCATTACTTGTCGATTCGATATCGATTCTCGAGTTTGAGCTTCATCCCGATCCTAACGTGCATCCCGATTCGATTTTGATGAGCTTACTTCGATTTTGATGAACCGAATTCGATGTTAACATTGAGCTGTATAGACACAGTCCTTTTGCTTGTGCTTCTTTGAATGTGGTTTCGAGGATTTCTAGTGTGATGACATCAGAGTTGTTACCACCCAAGCTTCTTCCCTCCATTGAGCAACCGCCCAAACTAGAGTTGAAATCCCTCCCGCATCACCCGAAGTATGCATTTCGGAGGTGAATGAGCAGCTGCCGTCATTGTGGCAAATAATCTTTTGCCCGATCAAGAAGAGAAGTCGCTAAGCTTATTGAGGGCGAACAAGAAGGCCATTGGGTGGACATTAGCCGACATAGTTTGCATCACCCTTCTATGCGCATGCATCGTATTCATTTGGAAGAGGAATCTAAGCCCGTGAGGCAACCCCGAGACGCCTTAATCCTCTTATCCTTGATGTGGTAAAGAAGGAGGTCACTAAGCTCCCGCAGTCGGCATCATCTATCCCATTTCGATAGCCGGTGGGTTAGCCCGGTCCGTGTCGTTCCTAAGAAATCCGAGTCACCGTGGTAGCCAATCGAAGAATGAGCTCATTCCTACTCGAGTTCGAATAGTTGGAGAGTTTGCATCGACTATAGGAGACTCAACCAAGCCACTCGCAAGGATCATTATCCTCTACCTTTCATTGATCAGATGTTAGAGCGTTTGGCTGGTAAGTCTCATTACTGCTTCCTGGATGGCTACTCCGGATATTTCCAGATCCATATTGCTCCCGAGGATCGGAGAAGACGACCTTCACATGCCCCTTTGGGACATATGCTTACCGAAGGATGCCTTTTGGCCTTTGCAATGCACCTTGCACTTTTCAGCGTTGTATGGTAAGTATTTTCTCTGAGTTTCTAGAGGATTGCATGGAGGTTTTTATGGATGACTTCACCGTATATGGGTCTAGTTTTGATTCCGCTTGGCTAATTTGTCTAGAGTTTTGCATAGATGTACTGAGTCTAATCTTGTGTTGAATTATGAGAAGTGTCACTTCATGGTTGAGTCGTATAGTCTTGGGACACATAGTGTCTAGGAAAGGGATTGAGGTAGACCCCGCTAAGATAGATGTAATTATCGCGTTGCCTTACCCCGCTTCTGTGCGGGAAGTTCGTTCTTTTCTTGGTCATGCAGGTTTCTATCGGCATTTCATTCAAGATTTTAGCAAGACTGCCCGACCCTTGTCCAACCTTCTGCATAAGGACGCTGAATTTGTATTTGATGATACTTGCAAGGCGGCCTTCGATCATTTGAAGCGTTGCCTGACTACAATTTCCCAGTGATTAAGCCCCCGATTGGTGCCTTCCTTTTGAGTTGATGTGCGATGCTTCCAATTATGCGGTTGGTGCTATCTTGGCACAGCGGGTAGACAGAGCATCTCATCATGTCATTGCATATGCCTCCAAGACTTTGGATTCTCGCTCGCCTAATTACACCACCACTGAAAAGGAGTTGTTGGCCATTGTATTTGCTTTTGATAAGTTTAGGTCATATCTGTTAGCTAGTAGAGTCATTGTTTTCTCTGACCATGCCGCTTTGAAGTTTCTTTTGAAAAAGGCGAGATGCTAAGCCACGACTCATCCGGTGGATGTTGCTGCTCCAAGAGTTTGATGTTGAGATTCGAGACAGGCTGGGCGCAAACCGGGTAGCCGACCACTTGAGTCGCATCACCCATTCTCCCTCTCACCCTCTTCTATTCGGGATGATTTCCACGATGAGCAAACTTTCTACACCGCAAGGTAAGATCCCATGGTATGCTGATCTAGTTAACTATTTGGTAGCTGGTGTTTTTCCTATAGACTCCACTAGGGCCCAAAACCTAAAATTGAAAAGTGAGTCTAAATATTATGTTTGGGATGACCCTTATCTGTGGAAGTTTTGTAGTGACCAGATAGTTAGGAGATGTGTACCTGACCATGAATTTCACTCCATATTGCATTTTTCTCATGCTTCGCTTGTGGTGGTCACTTTGGACCCCAAAGAACCGCTAGGAAAGTGTTAGATAGTGGATTATTTTGGCCCTCCTTGTTTCGTGATTCCCATCTGTTTTGTAAGTCATGTGATAACCGTCGAGAGCAGGAGTATTTCTCGTAGGCATGAGATGCCCCATAACCCTATATTGTTTTGTGAGATCTTTGATGTTTGGGGTATTGATTTTATGGGTCCATTTCCTGCTTCATATGGTTATACTTACATACCGCCGGGCCGTTGATTATGTTTCGAAATGGGTTGAGGCAAAAGCCACCCTGACTAATGATTCTTCTATGGTGGTGGACTTTGTTAGGTCTAACATTTTCTCGCAGTTTGGCATTCCTAGAGCTATTATCGGTGACTGTGGTTCCCATTTTTGTAATCGAAGCATGGGTGCCTTGTTACGCAAGTATGGAGTGCTACACAAGGTCTCCACAAGATACCACCCTCGACCAATGGTCAAGTGAAGTCTCAAATAGAGAGATTAAGCAAATCCTTCAGAAGACTGTTAACTCTACCCGGAAAGATTGGAGTAAGCGATTAGAGGATGCTTTGTGGGCATATCGCACCACCTACAAGACTTCGATTGGGATGTCTCCTTATCGGATTGTCTTTGGTAAGGCATGTCATCTTCCGGTTGAGTTGGAACATCGAGCCTATTGGGCCATTAAGCAGTGTAACATGGATTTGGCTCGATGCAGGGATGGAGAGAAAGCTACGCTTGCAAGATTTAGATGAGTTGAGATTGGATGCCTATGAGAGTTCACGGTTGTACAAGGAGAAGACTAAGGCATTCCATGATAAGCATATTCTGAGGAAAGAATTTTCAGTGGGCCGAAAGTTCTTCTATTTAACTCCCGTTTGAAGTTTATGCCGTAAGCTTCGATCTAGATGGGATGGCCCTTTTGAGATCACTAACATTTTTCCATTTGGTGTTTGTTGAGCTATGTGATCCAACCACAGGAAGTACCTTTAAGGTTAATGGGCATCGCCTCAAGCCATTTCATGAGGGATCCCCACAGCAGCCTGAGGAAGCATAGACTCTCCTCATTGACGCCATCTATCCTCCATAAACCCTTGGGGAGGATTCTTCTTTCTCCCTCCATAAACCCTTGGGGAGTATTCTTCTTCCTTCTCCCTCTTTCTCTCTTATTTGTTTTCTTTTTTTTTTTCTACCTTGATTTTTGAAAAAAAAAGTCTCTCTTTCTATGATTGCTACATATTATGAACGTGGAATTAGACTTTGGTTTTAATGGATCATTCTGGTTGGTCTACAATTCTTGACTCTTCGATTACAAGTCTTGATAGTTGATTTGATGTTGTTGATTGCCTAAGTTGGTATTGACCTTGTGAGGTTTTGGGCCTGCATGAATGGAATTCATCTTTTGCCATTCTTTCTTTCATGTGTGCATCTCTCATGATTTTTGTTCTCTAGAACTTGCTCCTTTTCTTTTTGAAACTACATTTTTCACTTACGTGCATAAGTATGATGGAAGCTTGTTTTCTTTCTTTTATTTTCCTCACTTTGGCCAAATAGCTTTCCCTTGCATTATGATTCCCTTGCTAGCCCCTTTGTGCCTTTTGACCCATTCTTTTCTAAGCCACATTACAAGCCTAAGCGTAAAACCATTTTATTCCGCACCTTGAAGATTTATTGAGCATTGGTTTCAACTTGTTTTGTGTTTAAGTGTGGGGGGGTGCAACGGTTTAAGTGTGGGGGGGAGATATTTGATTTTGACATTGTAATTACGTATACAATGAAAGGAAAGAAAAAAATAAAAAAAAATAAAAGAAAAAAAAGAAGAAAAGAAAAAAAAAGAAAAGAAAAGAAAATACATAGAAAGGAATGGATATATTAGTAGAATAAAAATTTCATACATAGAGAATGATTGTGTTAATCAGTGCTCTTCCTTTTGATTTCTTTGGTGCTTAGCCTCTCATTCCATACTATTACCTACCTTCACCCTAGCCCCGTTACAACCTTTAATTACAAGCTCTCTTGATTTGTGCATGTCGTGTTGTGAGTAGTGGAGACGTAGAAGTTGAGCAAGCTTATGGTAGAACAATTTTCTTGAGTAGAATTTGAGCGATACACTTATTTACCTTAAACACTTGAGAGACTGATTGATTGAGCGCATCATTTGTGAGACCATCTTTTGTGATTAGCATCATTGATTGAGACTACCATGAATTGTAATTTGAGATGAAGGGATTTTGGTCTTGATTGATTGGTCTTTTGGAACTTTTTGTCCCTTGATTCACTTTTTGCATTATTAGCAATTATTAGTAAAGAAGAGTTTTTCCTTTTAGTCTTTTTCTTTAGATTTTGCTCGGAGTGCAAAAAGATAAGTGTGGGGAATTTGATAATTGAATATTTAATACACTTATTTTTATCTCTTGATCAATATTTAGGACTCTTTAGTTAATAAATAATGGCTTTTATGTGCATTTAGGCTTTGGGCCTTAGATTGTAATTTTAGCCATTTTTATCGATAAAATTCCAGTTTTGTATTGCTTCACTATTTTTACCATAACTCTTGAACCAGACATCGGATTTGCCTCATTTTTGTCTCATATTTCAGATGATTCAGAGAGCTACAATTGTTATGAAGACATAAAGAGCCAATTCGGACAAGAAGGTGGTCAATTTTGGAGCCAAAGTCAGATGAACAATTCTGGATTTTAATTGGGCTCGAATTTTGTAATTAAAGCCCATCTTTATTTTATTTTCGTTTTGGGCTGAACCATTAGACCTAATTCGTTTTTAGGTTATCTTTAAGTGAGGTAGCCGTCACACATTCATTCTACGCATTAATTCATTCACGTTTTACAGCTTTGGATTAAAGACAAGTTTTAATTTTCTCTCAAATGTTCTTCATGTTCTTCGTCTTTTCTTCTTCTATTCCAACCATGCTCGGCTAAACTTCTATGATTAATCCAACGTGAGGATTCCATGATTCGTCCCGAGAGCCTAGGCTTAATCGGATTAGGGTTTCTCGATTCTCGTTTTCATCTTATCGATCGATTTCGAAAATAGTTCGAATATTAGATTTAATATTCGGTTTGGTTCGTCCCAAGGACTGAGTTCGGACTAGGTTTAAAGTGTTGTTGTGCGATCGTACAATGAGACGCCACTGTTCGAATAAATGCTAGGCGATCGTCTAGTCGAGGGAATTTCTGGACGGATGCAGAGATCTCGGTTCGTCTAGAACCAAGCGCGAGTTCGTTAATATTTCGCTCAAGGATGGACGTTTCTGGGAATCTAAACGTTGGGTTGGTCGTTTTTAATCTATTTCAGTTTATTAACATTTTTCTATCTGTTTCTCAATATTTCGTTTATCTCTGTCTATTTCGTTTTAGTCTGTTGAATCACAAAAAAAATCCCCCCTTTTTTCACCGTTAGGGTTTCGTCGTTGTTGTTAATCAAGCCCGCTGCAAGTTCGTTGGGAAACGATCCAGGTTCCCTATTACTGCAAATCTTTTATTGAATCTGGTTATTTTGAGAGGCACGGTAAATCTCTTTCAGTCATACAACTGACAAATGCTATGAGCTCCGTGACGCGATTGAAAAGTTTGTCCGGGATGGAAAGCTTCAACAATACGTGATCGAACACCAAGGAAAAGGCGGCAAACACAAGCCTAGAAGCCATAGCAAAAGCCCCCCAGAAAGCACAAAAAGTAGGAAGAAAAGCACAAGAAACTGACCGAGGCCGACGATGTATTTCCAGAGGCCGAGTTTGACTGTAGTGTCATAAGCGGCGCAATGGGCGGAGGTGGAGATACATTGAGCCAGCGAAGGAAGTATTTACGAGAGGTCCTCTCGGTAAGAGATCGTCCGAAGTTCAAAGAGAGTTTTAACGAACTGTCTCACCCGCCATTGTATTTCACAAATGAGGATCTTAAGGACGTCATCCCCGGACATCAAGACGGTCTAGTAGTGACCAGGATATTAGTCCATTCCCGGGTCAAACGCATATTTATGGACGCCGGAAGTTCCGCTGACATCCTCAGTTGGGATGCGTTCAAGAAAATGAGCCTGGACCAGGAGGATTTGAAACCCTGCAAGACAACCCTTATAAGGTTCAACGAAGAGCATTCGCGCCTAAAGGGATTTATTGGCCTCCGGTTTACTTTGGGAACAAAGGATGCTTTCAAGTCGGAGCGTGTGCGTTTCATAGTTGCAGAGTTCCTTTCACCATACAATATTATACTGGGTAGGCCAACTATCCATAAATGGGACATGCTGGTCTCTACCAAGCATCAAATGCTTAAAATGGTGAATAACCAGGGAGCCGTGGTCACGGTAAATGGAGACCAGAAAGAGTCTCGACAGTGTTACTTTGAGACTGTCAGAGTAAGCGAGGGCGGTCCCTCATCACAGCCTGGACGAATGGAGCCGGAATCTCTAGACCGAGATGTCAATACAGTCGAGCTGGACCTTCGGGAGGAAGAGGAGCACCCCGAGCCAGCCGGTGACTTGGAGGACTTAGTGTTGGGAGACCCCCTCCAGATCACGAAAATCGGAAAACACTTATCCCCATAACTTAGAGCCAGCTTGGATGATTTTTTGAGGAAAAATCAGGACGTCTTCGCCTGGAAGTCATCTGAGGTACCTGGAATATACCCAAAGTTTTGTTGTCACAAGCTGGGAGTCTACCCGGGCTCTACGCCGGTATCCCAGAGAAAGAGGAATCTCGGCCCGAAAAAGAGGAAGGCGTTGGAAACTCACGTTCAAGAGCTCTTGGAAGCCGGATTTATCCGAGAAATTCAATACACCATCTGGTTATCGAACATGGTAATGGTCAAAAAACCAAACGGAAAGTGGAGGGTATGCACGGACTACAAAAATCTAAATAAAGTATGTCCCAAAGACTCATACCCAATGCCTAACATTGATCAGTTAGTCGACAATTCGTCGGGTTTCCAGCTCCTCTCCTTCATGGACACATACTCTGGATATAATCAAATCGCAATGTATCCCGAGGACCAAGAAAAGACGGCCTTTATTACAGAGAAGGCCAACTACTGCTACAACGTTATGCCATTTGGATTAAAAAATGCAGGAGCTACTTATCAAAGAATGATGAATAGGGTGTTCGCGGACCAACTCGGTCGTAATGTTGAGGTCTACATCGACGACATGATCGTTAAGACCTTGGATCCACTATGTCATATTCAGGATTTGGAGCAGATGTTTCACAAGCTCAGGACTTACTGAATCCGTCTCAACCCGGCTAAATGTGCTTTTGGTGTGCCGGCTGGAAAATTATTGGGCTTCATGTTAACTAACCGAGGCATCGAGGCTTACCCGGATAAATGCAGGGCAGTTCTCGAGATAAAGGCCTCGAAGAACAAAAAGGAGATCCAACAATTGGCTGGAAGGTTGGCTGCTCTTACCAGATTCCTGCCAAGATCCGCCGAAAAGGCTTTGCCTTTGTTCAAGCTTCTGAAGAAAGAGGCGTCGGGTGGATGGAATTCAAAATGTGATGCTGCATTCGAGGAGATAAAACAATGCCTGGCTAATCCTCCAGTCTTGTCCAAACCCGAACCCAGCGAGAGCCTTTACCTTTAATTATCTATCAGCGACGAAGCCGTCAGTGCGGCTCTGGTAAGGGAAGTAGACCACAGCCAAATACTGGTATATTTTGTGAGCAGGACTTTGCAGAGTGCGGAAACCCGGTATCAGAAGTTGGAAAAAGTGGCATTCGCACTACTCATCTCGGCTCGTTGGTTGCAACCTTACTTCCAAGGCCATCACATCATTGTTAGAACCAGTCAGCCGATACGGCAAGTTCTACGCAAACCTGATCTGGCAGGAAGGATGACAAATTGAGCAATAGAGCTGTCCGAGTTTGATATTACTTATGAAGCTCGCCACGCCATTAAGTCACAGGTGTTGGCCGACTTCGTCAGGGAGTTAACCCCGACCGATAGAGCAGGCTGTGATCCGGCTGGCGACTGGAAGGTATATGTTGACGGATCATCAAATATCAAAGGAAGTGGAGCCGGAGTCCTCCTTGAGAATCCAGAGGGTGTAACGATTGAACACTCACTCCAGTTGAAGTTCCCAACTTCAAATAATCAAGCAGAGTACGAGGCCCTAATCGTCGGACTTCTTCAAGCAAAGGAGAACGGCGCCACAAGAGTTAAGGTTTTCACCGACTCACAACTTGTGGCGGCTCAGATTGAGGGAACCTATCAAGCATAAGGACTGCTAATGGCAAAATACCTTTTTAAGGCTAAGGAGATAATGTCCGAGTTCGATGAGGCTACCGTAATCCATATTCCAAGAAGGGAAAATACGAGGGCCGACATCTTATCAAAACTAGCAAGCACTAAGAGCACGGGTTGTCACCGGACCGTGGTTCAACAAAACCTGGAGGATCCAATTTGTACCATGGCTATATCAGTCGAAGCCGATTGGAAAAAGTCGATCGAGGATTATCTGGAACGGGGAATCCATCCAGACGATATAATTGAGACCAAGAAGTTGGTCCGGGAGGCAGCAAAATACACAATGGTGGAAGATCAGCTCTATCGTAAGGGCCTGCATTCTCTAATGTTGAGATGCCTGAACCCGATTGAAGCGGAGTACGCTCTAGCCGAGATACATGAGGGAATCTGTAACATCCCATTTTAAAAGCGGGATTTTTTTTTCAATCAGAGTAGAGCATTGGAGCGTAAGAGTAACTGATTCACATTCAAATATTAACCATAGTGCAACATAGTATTGATACAATCATCCTATTGTTTTCAAAAGTAACACTAAATAAAAGAAACATCTCCAGCCATCAGACTAGTCGTGTTGCTTGTCCCGCCCTCCAATCCTTGGTCCTCCGGACCTTGAAGCTACAACTGAGATCCAATTTACCCCATTGGATCTCAGGTAACGGTTAACCTTATGCTCAAATAAAAACAGTATATGGACAACAAATATTCATAACATAACAGCAGCATATTACTACATAAGCACAGAAGCGAGATGCATGATCATAACAATGACGAAACATAAGCACAGAGCAGTATGTAAAGTCCCTCTAACATGTCTGCACAAAACCAGTGCCACGATGTACGGTCGTGTCCTCAGCGCTAGGAAAAATCAAACGGTATTACTATGTCTATAACCCGTGTGAAACTGTATGTATAATCGGTGACCCTAAACAGAGCCTCTATCCGAATCGGTAACCCTAAACAGGGCCTCTATCCGTGAATGTATCTATCACATATATGTATATGAGCATCACAGAGTTAGTGTTACAGTACGCGAACGTACCTTCGTTGACAATATACGGTACTTCTGGTACGTTTGACGGAAAACTGCACTTTTGACGGAAAACAACGGTATGACAGCGGAACGACGGCGGTACAACAGCAATACTGATCACAGATATCCTATAAGGATAATATCACATTTATCAGTGATAAACATCATAACAGGTATTTTAGGTACAAATTACCATTTTGCCCCTATCTTTACTAATCGGCGGAATTTCGCCAGCGCTTCGCTACTTTAACTCTATTTCTCCAAAATTTTAACATACCTCTTTCTCCAACATATTTTTGAAATAAATATCATATCTACCCCTAAAACATGATATCTAAATCATACTTGAAAAACTAAAGATATATCTAACATTCCTACTATAACTACCGAAAGAACTTAAGACTAAGGACCGAAGAACTTACTTAGAGCTTCGCTGCAAATTTCCCTGGACTTCTTCCTCCTTCCTTGCTCCAAGAATTTTGAACTAGAAAATAGTGGAATGGTGTGAGAATTGTGAATGGAGGTCTTGGCTATTTATAGGGAAAAATGGGTTACTATTCACACTTTGTTAGACGGATTCTGGACCGTAGGATCGCACTTTTGCAAAATGGCACATCTTGGACCCTTGGATGCTCTTGGCCGTCCTTCCCCCCTTAGGTGGCACAAGATGACATCATCCTTGATGATGTCACAGAGTTGCTTTTTGCCTTCGGCCCGATAAAATTCCTCAATCGATGTCCTAATCGCGTAATCTTGGAAAATCTCAAAATTCTGGGAACATAGCCCTGAAGATTTCTTCTTCCTCTTTCAAAATACTTGAATCAACTAAATTTTTGATCCCATCCAGGCCTCTCCTATTTCACTGAAGATTTTTGGATATCCGCCTTCGGTTGCGGAAATCACTTCGGGTAACAACATCTTCTGGAGAAAATCCACCGATTCATAAAATGCCCAGATGTTTACCAACTCATTCTTGGATTTCAAGTTATGGCTTGGTTTCTATAGATTTTCATTTATCGATTTTCTTTTGAACATCGATAGATTCATAGTCAGTCTAGTATAACCCTTTTCGGTTTCTGAAATAACTTCGGAGGTAACCTACTCTGAGCTAAAAATTCACTTGTTTCTAATATACTCTGGTTTTAGAAACCTTGTTCATGATTTTCTAGATAGGATTTAGTTTCTATCGGTGGTCATTTATCCTATTTGCTTTTACAACTTAATTACCATTTAACTAAAGTTGCATGATCTTTAATTTCAAAAATCCTATCCTCTTATCCATTCAAGATTTTCGGTCAAACCTGGTCTTTTTTATTTATTTTCGTTTTTTAATTAATTATTTAATTAATATTATATATTTTTAATTATTTAATAATTATTTTACATAATTTTTCTTACAAAATTTCCTATTGATCCATAATTGGATTTAGGCTTAAAATTACTTAATCTCATCAATTTTTCTTAATATTTTCCAATTAATTAGAAAATATATTTTATGCTAATTATAGCCATAAACCACTAATTATAGAGTTTTACATAATTTACCATGATTATTCCCTTGTTTATGCTTAAATAATTAGCCAATAATTATTTAATTAATCCCTTACTAATTTTTGATAATTTTATTAATTAGGATTAATCATTACCTCAAAACTAATGCACTGACATTAGTATTTTATGTCTCATGCATTATATTAAAATTCACGGGGCATTTTGGCCATGATAATACTTTTTGATCTTTCCCCCATTATTTTTCCAAGGTTATAATTTATTAAATTACCAAAATTAGAGACAATATACTCTCTAAATTTTAATAATTATTTTACTGCCTCTTAAGATTTTTCATAAATTTCTTAGGCCATTATATGCACCACAAGGGCATTTTGGTAATTTTGGCACATTAATATTTTTTCCTAATTTCCAAGAGATTTTTCATTCATAAATATGATATATATAAAACAGAAATTGAAACCCCATATTCACTTATCAAAAACAGCCATTTTATTTATCCGGGTATTACAGAATCAACGGCCAGCACATGGGCGCTAAGGCACTCGCCAGAAAAACTCTTCGAGCAGGATACTATTGGCCGACCTTGGAAGCCGACTCAAAGGACCTCGTTAAAAAATGCGATAGCTTCCAAAAGCACTCAAGGGTCATTTGGTCGCCCCCGGCCGAACTTCACTTCATCTCGGCTCCGTGGCCTTTCTACAAGTGGGGGATGGATATCCTGGGTCCATTTAAAACAGCACCCGGGCAGTTACGATGGTTAATCGTCGCCGCTGATTATTTCACCAAGTGGATCGAGGCCGAACCTCTGACTACAATATCTTCTGCCTGCGTACAACGATTTTTTGAAGTCAACATCATCACAAAATTCGGAGCGCCAGCCGAGGTAATTACAGACAACAGAACCCAATTTACTGGCATCGGATTCCGAGATTTGATGTCCGAATTCGACATCCAGCACCATTTCGCTTCGGTGGAGCACCCGCAATCTAATGGACAGACTGAAGCTGCCAACAAGGTCATTATTGATGGACTGAAGAAACGCATGCTGGAAGCCGACACCGCTTGGGTCGATCAATTACCTTATGTACTTTGGGGGAACCGGACCACGGCTCAGTCATCCACTCAAGAAACTCCTTACAGGCTGACCTACGGCTGTGAGTCCATGATTCCAGTTGAAATAGGTCTACCCTCATGGCGCAGGAAAAGCATCCTTTTGCAAGGAGAGGCAGCCAATAACGAGGCACTGGCGGCCGAGTTAGATCTGGTTGATGAAGTCTGAGTTACGGCGCACTGCCGGGACATCGCTACAAAGCAGCTTATCGCTGCTCGATATAATAAAAAGGTTCGACCCCGGTCCTTCCAACTCAGCGACCTAGTTCTCAGAAGAGCCGACATCGGAAATAAAAATGCTAAGGATGACAAGCTCGCGGCCAACTGGGACGGTCCCTATCGTGTTCGTGAAACACTTGAGAAAGGAGCATATGTTTTGGAAACCTTGGACGGGATCCCAATCAAGCGAACATGGAACACCGATAAGCTAAGAGCTTATTATAGTTAGATTTACCTTTTTTTGTAGTCAATCATCTCTTTGCAGTTTTTTATTCATTTACGTTAGTTCTTGAATTTGAATGTTGCCCTCATGGCCTTTCCCTTGTTAGCAATTCATTTGTTGAATAAAAATGAAACTCTTATTCGAGGGCGTTTATTAGATTCCAAACATTGTTTTCTTCAAAGGTTGTTATACAACACGGCTTTTCAGTCGAAGGAAGGTGTCTCCAGAGAGCTATCGCAGCCCGGACACTTCATAATTACTCCGGGGTATCAAGCGGAATTGCCATGTCGACCATGATCAGGTCAAAATACTCGGACGTTTCGATGAAAAACTGAACCCTGGTAGGTGACAACTTCCCTTTATCTTAGGATGACCCGGTCAACGAATCCGGACTTATACGAGACAGTTTTAACACTGACCACTCAATACTATACGGTTTCAATACCTAACGCGCTTTAGCAGACTCTGCACAATTCTTTATGTGACCTTGGCCCGGTCGCACGCAATGACAAATGCAACTTTAAGTTATTATGTTCAGCTTTTGTATTAGTTATTACACTAAGGAAGTTAAGGACTAATTCATAATTGCATTTATAGGCCAAATTGGCCAATCTGTCCACAACAAACACTGGTCACCAACCTGGATCGTACAAACCAAATGAAATAAAAAGCAAAAAAATATTATTACAAGAGTTTGAATCAACTCGCAGGATCTAGAGCGGTCGAGGCCTCTTCCCCCTTCTCGGTCTCCCCCTCGGCTAAGTCACCGTCGAGCTGGGTTTCAGAAGCAGCGACGGGCTCCCCATACGGGACAAACTGACCATCCTCAACAAAAGAGCGAAAATGGTAACCCACGATGTTTAGCTTGACTCCGGGGTTCAGATGCAGGATTTGTGCTAATGCATTCTGGAAGGCATCCACCACAGCTCCTTTCAACAGCGCTTGAACCCGGGCCGTCTCCTCTGTCGACTCAGCCAGGGAAGCCTTGGTTGATTCAGCCTCAGCCAATAGCTCATCCCTCTCGGCCTTCAGCTTTTCCCCCTCAGCTTTCAATTTATCCTTCTCGGCCGTTAGGGTATCAATCTCTTGTTCGTCATCGACCCGAGCCGCCTTAAGGGTCAAGATGAGGGTGTTCGAATCTTGCAGGATATCCTTAGTCCTCCTTAGCTCCTCAACCGCTCTCTCAAGCTTGAGCTGGTTTGCTTGGAACTCGTTTGAAGCCGTTTGCTACTGCTTCAGAGTTTCATCTCTTTCAGCCCTTGCGCGTTTATAATTATTGGCCATATCCACATAGTTGTGGTGCAGTGAAAGGAAGGATTGAGTCAGCCCGGCCCCCCTCAGGATAGTGTTACCGATAGCTTGGATATCCCTTACATCGGCCTCTAACAGCGGCACCGGTTCATTATATCGACGTGGGGGGAGGAGCGAGACACTCAGCTCTTCAGTAATTCCCTTACTCCAGGAATGGGAGCGTGGGATCATGACCGGTGGAGGAGGTCGCACACGAACAGACGGTGCAGAAGAGGGACAAGCAATCGGTGAGCTGGACGGCTGCAGCATCCCAAGAGAAGAAGGAGTTACAGGGGGAGATGGTTGGCGTTCTAGCACCGGCTCCTTTTGTACTGGCACCGGCTCCTTTTGAACTGGCACCGCGGGGCCGGTCTTAGCCTTCTTTGAGGCAGCCGCCTTGGACGGTTGGTCGACTTTCGACTTACCCATGACAGGAGCCGACCTCTTCCTGCCCTTCACAGGCTCGTCCTCTGGTATCCCGGTCAAATATGTTGGCCCTTTCATCTTCAGACCTGCACAAAGCATTAAAGCATAAGCAAATTGCAAGTTAAAGTTAGTGGCGGACTTAAAGACAATAAAGTTCAGGGACTCATACTCGCCCCCAGTCTCATATCATCCCGGTGTTGGTTTTCAGCCCGGTACTGGGCCACCAACGAAGCTGCCCCAACAGTACCATGCCCCTTCACATGGGATATAATGCTGTCAATGGCATCCTTTTCGTCGCTCAGCAAAGTGGCCCATTCCACCTTATAAACGCTGAGAGACACCTCATGGTGGTCCTTGCACCAGTATAAAGGAAATCATCATTCGACGTTCTTGGAGTCAGGACCGACAAGAAACCAGGGCTCTACGCCAGATTTAGCAATTATTTTAAAAAATCCGGTCTTGAAGTGTTTGAAGGAGTCCGAGACCGGGGTGAACAACCGTCTGTTCGCGATGCCCCGAATGGAGGTCTAGCCCTTCAGCTCGGATCCTTCCTTTCCGGAGCGAGAAGTGTGGGGGGTGAAGAAGTAGAAGAACATGGAGGTAGTGCAAGGCAGATGTAAGCTTTGACAAAACCATTCAAACGCTATTATGTAGCCCCACTGTAATACCCCAAAAATACGTATCATAATTTGGTAAGATTATACCTATAAAAAGTAGGTGAATATGGGATATCAAATAATAAGATATAATTATCTTATTTTCTAGGGAAAAATCTCTTGGAAATTAGAGAAATTAAGGGCCAAAGTGCCAATGACCAAAATGCCCCTAAGGGACATAAATATTTAGGAAAATTGTGAAAAATCCTAAAAGTCGTGAAATAATTATTTGAATAATGAGAGTATGTTATCTCTAATTAGGTAATTTAATAAATTACAAACTTGGAGAAATTGAATAAAGATATTCAAAAAGTATTGTAATGACTTTAATGCCCTCACAAATTCTAAAATACCGCAGAACACGGGAAACAGAAATGTCAGTGTTATAATTATGAGGTAATGGGGCATTCTAATTAAGAAAATTATCAACTAATGATAATAAAGTGATTAAGTAATTTCTAGCTAATTACTTAAGTCTGAGCAAAAGAAATTATGAAATAATTGGGTAAAGCTCAAAAATTAGTGGAATATTAGTAAAAATGTATTTACTAATTAATTGGAAATTTCTATGAAAAATCATGGAGTTTAGGTATTTTTAAGCCTAAAAACAAGTATGGACCAATAGGGAAATTTTGTAAAAATTATATAAAAATAATTATTAAATAATTATTTTATATAATATTAATTAATTATTAATTAAATTAAAACGAAAATAATTAAAATTTGGGCCAGCTATTAACCGAAATATTGGACAAGAAATAGGATAAGAATTTTCAAAATATCCAAGCTAACTTAGTTTGCAAGTTTTGGATTTTATTATTTTAATATATAATTTATTGATGTGAATAGTAATTTAATATTTAGGAAACGGATCCTATCTAGAGATCTAGGAATAGGAATTCCAAAGTCAATGAAAAATATTGATCGGTGACTTATTATCTTCCGTTAAACTCTACCTAAGTAAATTCCGAAGTCGTTCGTGCATTTCCTTATAAAACGAAATAGGAAAAATGCATATAGGTATATTTTTGGATATTAAGAAAATAAATTCTAACTCAATATCTAGGAATGAGTTTGAATTTATTTTGACATATTTGGAATCAGTGAATTTTTCTGAAGAAGTTGATGTTTTCAGAAATGCATTCTGAAACCGAACGCGTTTGGACACGTTTTTCGAGAAAACTTCAACTGGACAGTTGGAGCCCTATATGGGATCAAAATTTAGGTTAACTTGGACATTTCTACTAAGTGAGAACATGTCTTCAAAGTTGTAAATCCAGAATTTTGGGAATTCTCCGAAAACACGCGAATCGGCACTGACGGGAAATTCTATCGAGCTGCATAAAGCAACTTTGATTTATCACTTGGAACCAATCAATTGCTGCCAAATCAGTCAAGCATGTCGACCAAGGGAGAGAGAAATACTTGTTGGAGAAGTCTTCAAAGTGAAAAAGGGAAAATTACAACTTTGGACCCAAAATTGAGAAGGGAAAATTACACCTTAGGACCCAATCTTTCCTATATAAAGGCATGAGGGGTCTTGAAATTTCACACCATTTTCTTGCCCTTTGGCCGAAAATTAGAGAGAGGAAGAAGTAGAGAGAGAAGCCTGGGGAAATTACTAAGTCTTCAACGGTAAGTCTTTCGGTGCCTTTGGTTTTTAGTCTTTAGTTCAATAGTTAGTAATGCTAGAGTAGTCTTTATTTTTATGTTTTGATATTAGAAGGGACGGCTATTTTAGTCATTATTTTCGAGAATCATAATTGCGTCGAAGTTCTGGCGAAATTTCGGGAAGAAAATTTGCTAGAATTTTTCCGTAAAACGTGCCATTTCCGTCAAAGTACCGAAGTACCATCAAACGAAGGTACGTTCGCGCTGCATCGTAACACTGACTCTGATGCTTATAGTTTGCTTATATATGGTTCGGATAATTTCATAAGCCATGGGTGGAACTTTGTTCTGGGCCATGCACAGTGACTAAGGATGTTACACTTAGATAATCACTTACAGCTTACGGGTTATACTTATAATGCCGTCATAGTTTTCCTAGCGCTACGGACACGACAGTACATCGTGGCACACATTTAAAGTGCATACACATAACTTTGCTTGTAGGCGCTTGTTATTGAATGATCATGTATCATTGCTGTAATCATAGAAATATCTCATTGAAACATAAAGTGTTATATAAGCATGAGGTTAACTGTTACTCGAGATCCGATGAACGTTGATCTCAGCTCTTACTATAGCATCACATCAAGGTCTGGAGAGAGAGACCATGGACGGAGGGTAAGAGTAAGCAGAGCAGACATCACACATGAAGATGAAGACCACGTGAAGACCGAGTGATGATCGGCCGATGAGATATAAAGTCATAATCAGATAATGTATTAATCTTTATGAACAGGCAGATACGCCACCATTATTGTTATAATCAGTTACTCAATGTTTTTATTCCGCTGATACTCTACTCTGATGTTTTTAAAAAAAAAATTTGGCTCTGAAATTGGGATGTTACACCCACCCATTAGGATGCAATTGGGAAGGAGCTAAGCCAAGGAATTGAAGGATGACTATTTGGAACCCGGTGAACGGGAAGCGAACACCGAGCCGGGTCATATAGTCACGGTAGAAAAAGAAAAAGGAGTTATGTCCCTCCCTAACAGAGCAAACCGGATCTTCATCTTCCGGGAGACAAAGGGTGTAGCTGCTACTCTCTTCTACGAGAAGGTTGGCAAGGTCAGCTATGTCCAACTTCGACCGGTATGACAGCACCTCATGGGTAACCCATGGGTATTTTTCCACCAAAGTTTGCGAGGGGCTAGCTCGACTTGAGTTACCAGACGCTGACTCCGCAGTATGGCTAGAAGAGGACGAGGCCATTATACCTACCACAAAAATAAAAACAAAAACAAAATCAGAAGCTTCCTAGCATACCTGGGGTCAAAAAGCGAAGGTGTGTTTCTGCTGCCAAAGTAAGACTAGACTCCTACTCCGCAGGATTGACGCTTGGGGGAGGCACCCAGGAAGCCGAGACAAGGTTGTGGCGGCAGGAGGCCAGAATCGAATCGGCCATTACGGAATTACCGCTGGAGATAAGCCGAGAACACTCATAGAGGCAGTTGTAGCATGGTCCGATGTAGTCGTCTACCTCGGCCCTAGAGACCGGCCTCCCCGCATCGCCGTACTGGTTAATAGGTGAGGCCGGGATAGGAGTAGTATCAGTACGGATAAATGATCTCGGGTTGGGGGAACAAGGCTGGAACAGCTGGACTTCCTCCAACGGTCTGATTCCCTTCATGAATCCTCACACCTCTTTCTCCCGAACCTCCAACACCTTTAGTTTTGCTTCCACTGTAATGCTCATCGAGCAGAGCGGCTTGTTTCTCTTTTGCAGAAGGCTTATCACCCCAGAGCCACCAACGGGTCTTCGGCCTAACGGTTCGACGCAACTCTTCGATCTCTTCCGGGGTCATATCTTTCAAATCTTTGGACATTTTAAGTGATGCTCCCAGGACACTCGATAAGCAAACCCAGAAAGGGGTAAAAGCTTGGAAAGGATGAAGGGGTTTTTAGAAATGGCGTTCGACAGGAAGGAGAAAATTACTCAACAGCCAATCAAAGAAGAAAACTACCCAGAGAATCAATGGAGAAAAGAACCCACCCAGGGAAAGCATGAACAGCGAACGCAGGACTAAATGAGGGGTTGGAACTACAACCAGAAACAGAACGAAAACACTACAGACGAGAACGCAATTAAAGGAACAACAGGGTATAGAAGTTCAGAGATGACACAAGAAATTGCAGAGGGGATACACACGAATGAACTTCCTCACAGAGCAAGGAATCGTGTTTGAGAGAAAAAGCCACAGAGTAAGGAACTTTGTTTGAGAGAAAAAGCTTCAAAGCAAGTGTGGGAAATGAAAATGAAACACTAGCAAAGTTTAAACTGGCAAGAAACAAACCGCCAGGGGCAAAAGCGTAAACTCCATTCAAAAAGAAAGAATGACGTGACACGCGCATTTAATGCGCACGCTGCAGTAGAGGTTAAGACGCTTCCGTTTCGGCTTCACGACAGTCGAGGAGCTCCAATTGTCAAAGTTATGATAACCGAAGAAGAAGAAACGACGCAAACCCAGAGAACGCCACGGATATACAGAAGAGCCGGTGTCACTCAACCATGGTTACGGCTCTTCTAACCCGGTCAGCTTTCCGATTAATACAATTTCCAGTCATCATTCACCCCGGATATCCAAAGCATGACAACTGGCCAAGGGCCAACTACACTGGCTCATAGCAAATTTCATGGATACAAATTACTCATAGCAGCCTCACGGATCACGAGAGCCAAAAAACGGCTGGTAAATGTCAACCACACTCGTAACGGAGTAAAAGGTAATCTCACTTTCTCTCACAGGCAATACGATCACCTCAGCTGCCCAAAAACTTGAGCACCCGAGCTAAATCTAGGCCCATTATGGACCTAAATCTAGGCCCATCAAGTCCAGGCCCATAAGCTAGCAGGCCCAGTCAAAGGGCAGTCCGCACAAGGATCTTAACCGACCTGTAAGGATCCATACCGCAAGACCTATTCAAAGGGGAGGTTACCGAGATTCATGGACACACCTGATGCGGGAGATCTAACCGCAAGGTGCACTCTATATATATACATATGATTGCACGATGAAGGTACACAAGTTCTTATCCTTGAACTAATCTACATACAGTTACACTGTGCACACACCCCACCTCCTTTAGGCGAAACGCCTGGTTGTGTACAGTGATCCATCCTTCTCCTGAACGTCTTCCCTATAGGCATACAGGAGGAGACCATCGATCCTATATCAAAGCTCTAGCCTATCGGGCTGGACATCTGCGTTCTACACCAGAACAGTTTTAAAAATAGAATGTGGAAGAGAATGTGTGAGGGAATACTGAAGATTTTGTTATGGACATTTTAATTCTTTTAGTTTTATATTTAGTCCTTCTAAATAATTACAATTTTTATGGTCCTTCTCCATAAATATATTTTTCTCTAGGTCATTCATTCTAATTTTCGCTTTTAAAATTATATTTTATGATATATTTTGTTCAATAAACATTTTGGTTTTGATTATAAATTAAAAAATATTAATTTATAATTGTTAATATAATATTTTATTTTTCATTTATTTAGAGTTTTAGACATTTAAGAAAAAGTGGGGAATAGATTGGTCAATTGATAGGGATATGAGAAAAAGGAAAATTGAATGTTTTTGGTATGGCTGGGGCGGCCGGCCGTATGAGACCGACCAAACCGCCCTCGCGAAGCGTTCAAACAAAAAATGACGACCCTATGTCCTTTCTTTAAACGAATCCGACACTTTCTTTGTAGACCCTTTTGCCTTCTATTTATAGCTTTTTTGTGTGGATATATTCAACCACTTTAATTAATGATTATTATAATATATGGACATAATTTAAAAATAAAAATATTTTGGGGAATAATGGATTAATGTTGATTATTCTCGTTGAAAATTGGTATTGGTTATTTATGACAACGTTTTGATAATCCATAAATGCTAAATTCAAATTTGAATTTGTTTTAAATGGATGTATTAAATTAAAAGTGAAAAGAAAAAAAAATGATGTGCGAATAATATAATTGTGAGATGTGGAATTTATTCATAACCCCCCAAAAAAAAAAAAACACACACACACACAAACACACATATATATTCATATTATTTTATGTCATATACTCTTTCTAAATGCATGAATGTATATCTGTATGATTAATGGATAGACTTCATATTTGAAAGTTAGATGAGGAACAAAAAACAGATGAGATCCTATCCATATTTGAATGTATATCTGTATGAATGGATAGAATTCATAATGTTGGTAGTAACATGGTAAGCTATAAGTATCTTGATTTTTATGAAATTGTACTGGAAGAACTCTATGATACTCAATATAAGTCTCCTATAGAGAAATTAATACTTATTTGTCAATTTTATTTATATAATTGATTCTTAAACGTAGTTCCTTGTATTTTTCTATCTTCTTTAGAATCTCATTTAATATGAGTAAGATGAATTTTTTAAAAAAAAAAAAAAGAAGACAAATTTAATAAGTTAAATATCAATTTTTTGGTTTAATGAATTAGTTAAAGTGTATTTTTGTTTCTAAACTATTTTCATAGGAGCAATTGGCATCCTAAAGAAAATTACGGATTGATGTGGCATATAGAGCTTGTTTAGTTCAATTGCGCAGGAAAGTTTTGTAATGCAATGCATTGCAATGTAATGCGTTTTCTTACAATTATCACTACTGTAGAAATTGTGGTATATGACTGTTATTAATTGTTACGCTTCACGGTTCCGAATCATCATATATGCATATGTTATAAAAGTTCGATGTAAACTGTTATGTATTCCGGACCTATTATAATGGTTATATTATATATATATATATATATATATATATATATATATATATATATATATATATATATATATATATATATATATATATATATATATATATATATATAACACATATTATGTATTAAAGCTTGATGAGGCTTTGATATGCTCATTGCTATGGTAATAATTAATGCGCTCACGTCAACAACCGTTATAATATATGATAATACTTGCATCATACATAACGGTTCCGCTTTAATAACTGTTATATATAGTTGACATAAATAACAGTTGTTAGACAACAACCATGATTTATGGTGTCATATATAATGATTTCACTTTAAAAACCGTTATACATAGTTGACATCAATAACTGTTGTTAGATAACAACCGTGTCCTAATTCAGAACCGTTATGAAAGGTGGTCATTTTCTAATGGTTCTTAATTTACAATTGTAATGAACATTTGAACGAAAGTTCACAGTTTTAACAACACAATTGTTAGGTTTAGTAAAGCGGTGATGGTGTTTTCTTAATAACCATTAGGTATTTGACATGATATTCTAAAAGGTGATGGGTTTTACATAATAACCGTTACTTATTTGACTTTTTTAAAATAATTTTTGAAGTTGATTAGTTAACCCCATAGTACAAACAAAAAAGAAAAAGAAAAAAAAAAAAGAAAACGAGAGTTTGAATAAACTAACAAAAAATAAAGAGTCATATGGATGAAGGATCTTGTATATCTTCAGATTCATATCATTCTCTAGTAATTTGTCCACCTTCTCGATCAGAGAGCAAACGAGAGTGGTCAGTTCCTTCAAGCACTTATCCATGTGTCCTTGCTCTCCTATGTAATCGATGAATAACAAAAGCCAGAAGTTGGAATAGATCGAAGTGAATGGATAAATGGAGTTCATTTTTCGAACGCTTAAATAGAAAGTGTTTCATGGGCTATCCAGAAGAACATGTACTTAAGAATGAAAACGGTTACGTTATAGAGCCTTATAAAATGCCTAAATTAGTTACGGTTGTTTACTAATAACCGTGAAGACACAATTGTTTTCTTAAAATGTTTTTGGGCTACATTGCCCTAATGATTAATTTTTTTAATATTCAAAAAATAAAAAGCAATGGTGGTTTTCAGTTATCACCACCACCACCACCATTGTCCTTCACCTCCTCCTGCCCCTTGCCCTTGCTTGGCTCATCATCAACGTTTGAGAAATGAGAAGAAGGGTCTGACTGAAAGTGATCATATACAACCTAATTGTGATGAGGTCCAACTTCCTATTCAGACTATGGACATGACTAACGAGACACTTTATGGACCGGTTAAGGCTAGCCAACGTTTGCAGCAGAGCCTCTATTTAAGGAGGAGGAGGTGGTGGTGGAGGAGGAGGGGGAGGAGCATGTAAAGGTGGTGGTGGCAATAGTGGAGGAGGCTGACGAAGAGGAGGGCAAGCATGGGGATCAAGAGGAGGGCGAATAGAAAGAGGTCTTTAGTGTCTGACCATGATGAGTGAGAGAATGATGAGGTTATGACAAGATGCTTTTTAGAAAGTACTATGAACAAAATGAATACTTCGTTCTAAAGTATTTAACTTTTGGAGCACTAGTACTTAGTGCCAGACCAAACGAGCTTTTGAAAAAGTACATTTTAGATTTGTACTTTACATTACGATTGTTTATTATGAAATGTTGTTTTTGTTTTTCATACTTTACGGTCAATTGACATAACCGTTATATTTGTGTTGTCGCTGATATAAGGTTGAAGATGAATTGTTCATAAGTATTACATGATGGTTGTTTCAAAAGAACCGTCACTTTTGTCGATAAATAAATTATGGTTATTAACTACAATCGTTATTTTTGTGTTTTCGCAAATTCTGCCTCACAATACATGATGATACACATAATTAGCCGTTACTTTTAAGCATTATGTATCCTGGCGCAATCTTCACCTCGACATACATGACGTTTATTAGTTATAACCATTATGTATTAGGCGTTATAAATGCTCAAATATGTAGTAGTGTATGTATTGGACACCATTTACACCAATTTTAAAAATTGAAGTGCTGCTACATTGTTCCATAATTTTCTAGGGTAAAAATTATTACTCATGATGAATACCAAATGACATAGTATATTTGAAGTGATTGAAAAGAGTTTACTTGAAATGAAAAAAGAAATTAATAGTTCAATAGTGGAGAATAAATTATTCAATTACATCATTGATTTTTCTTTGCCCGAATTACATCATTAAATTATTCAATAAAAGAATGATTTATTTGTTTTATATATATGACAAAAATAAAATACATATTAATAGTCAATATAGCTTCAAAATAAGTTGAGCAAGCACGTTATTGGGTTGACTTGTCAAATTCAATAAAGCAGTGGAATGAAGTTGAAGCCATCGTTTTTGGCTTTAGTAAGCTACTTTATTTTTTTTTTTAAAAAAGAAATTATAACTATTTCATTTCGCCAACCTCGTGGGATCTGTCATATCTGTGACTCATGCCAAGCTAACTTTAAACAAAATCCAACACATTTATTTTTTAAAAACTCAAGGGTTAGCTAGGTGGACTTGTCATTTTATTAGTATATGAATCAACTACGAGTAAACTTTTTTAATGTGATTTTTTTTTTTTTTCATTCACAAGTTTTGAATGTTACTTCAATTATTTATAAATATATGTATGTATGTATGTATGTACGTACGTACGTACGTACATACGTGTACATATATCTACACACACATACATATATATATGCATACACACACAAAGATATATATGTGTTTGTGTGTGTGTTTGTGTTTCTATATGTACACACACATACATTAACAGACACACAGATATACATATATGTATACACATATATTTGCGTGTGTGTACACACACATATGTGTGTGTCTATATATATTTGTGTGTAGACACACACATATATACATATATAGATACAGACACATATATATCTAAAAATTTCATTGACCGGAAGAGTCTATGCACCCACATACATATACTCACCAAAAATCAAACACACTTGAGAGAATAAAATAGAGGTATTTTAGGAAGAAATTGACAAAAATTAGAATGTTGTCCTATAATTAGGACCAAAATCAACTCTCAAATGTTGTTTTATAATTAAGACCGGAGGGAGTAGTAATTAAAATTAGTCTCAACGAAAAATTAAATCAAGTCTCTTGATGGATGAATAACTATTTGTGGTATTTAATTAAGGTGCTTTTAAAATTTATTCCATATACACTTTTTTTTTTTTTGACATATCCAAATTTTCTTTCTTATTGATATTGAGAATGTATTTTCTTAAAGAAGATAATATATTTGAAACTTTCTTATGAGAATTTACATTTTTAATACTAAGAATCATCATCAATGATCAATCATTTTTAGTCCTTTGAATATTGATTTAGTTTTTTATTTTTGTAAATTTAAATTCCTTTTTATTTATACCCATGTCTTTTTCTTTTATTAGGCTTAAATCATCCATGGGTTATTTGGTTTTTAGTGGTTAATCCCAATATTGCCCATCATTCATCATGGTCAGCTTCTCTTTCTTTCTTACCAGGGTGTTTACTCTCCCCAAAGTGCTCCCTCCCATCCCTATTATAAGAGTTTGCATTAGGTGCACATCTTATATGTGTATCTTATGTGCCCATTCCTCTATTTTTGGGATGAACACATTTTTTTTATATTTTTTTTATTTATTTAGAGTAAATTATATATTTTATTTTGAAATATTTTTTGCACCCAGTATCTTAAATTAATTAATTTCTTGGATATTGGTATTACAGAAAAAAAAAATATTTTTGAATACTGAACTGAAAATTAATTAATTAGAGATAGGTGCAAAAAATAATTCAAAATAAAATATATAATTTAATATGAATAAATAAAATATATAAAATAAAAAAAAATGTGGTCAACCCAAAATTAGAAGAATGAACATATATAATACACATAAGAGATATGCAGCTAATATGGAGTTGCGGCTCCTAGAAGCTGTTATTAGTCTTTTATAGGACATTTGATTAACGGTTTCAACGAGGACTAAATATTTTTTCATATATAAATACATATATATAATGGTTAATCCTAATATTGGGTTTGTTTGGGGAGAGCATTAGTGAGCTTTAAGTAAAAAAAATAAAAAATCCAGTAGAAATAGGAAAAAAAAAACTAAGGGAAATGTTTGGGTTGGCTTTTATCCTATTAGGATTTTTTTCAAAAAAGCTCCTTTAAGCAAAAGCTCCATGGGGCAGCTTTTAGGAAAAAACTCTTAGCTTTTTTACGTAAGCCGCACCACTTCTACTACTATCAATCTAAACACAAATCATATTTACAACCTGACCTTTTTTTTTCTATTGAACTCTTACAAAAATCATATAGAAAATAAGTCATCATTCCTACCCCTAATTGTCCATGTACATCATGGTCAGCTTATAATATTACGTTTTCACTAGAGTGTTCGCTCTTCCCAAAGCACTTCCTCTAGTCTCTATCATATAGCAGCTTCTAGAAGTTGTTATTTATTTATGGGTAAAGGTGCAAAAATACACATGTATTTTACCCGGAGGAGCGCCCAACACCATATGTTTTTTTAGGAGAAAAAATACACATGTGGTTAGAAAAAAGGTGCAAAAGTCACACAACCGTTAAATCTGACTTGACGGTGTTAACTTTGGAGGTGGGGCCCACACTTTTTATATGAAAATACCAAAATGTCCCTAATTTAATTTTTTTTTTTTAAAAAAAAAAATTCCAAGTTCATCTGGACTTGACCTTGCACCTCACCTTCGAATCCCCCAGCTCCAGAATTGAAAAAGAGAGAAGGTCTGCAACTCTCGATCGATCTGGCCGCCGCTCCCCCCCATTCGATTTGGACCACCGTCCCCCCATCTCGATCCGCCGCCGCTCCCCCATTTGATTTGGACCACCATCCCCCATCTCGATCCGCCGCCCCCACCCGATTTGGACCACCGTCCCCCCCATCTCGATCTGGACCGCCGCCCCCCATCTCGATCTAATATGAGATTTACACCCTCTGCTCCACCACCGACGAACCCCCCAGCTCGATCTAACACCCCCTCCATAGTTTCAATCCCTTCAACATCTTGTAGCCAATTCCAGTACACGACAACTGCGATTCGACGGTGCTCTGATTTGGCCAACACTCTTCTTGTCTCAAGAGTCCAGAGGTGTTCTCTACTTTTTTTTTTTCAACGGCAAACTCTGTTTCGATTTGGTTAGCATAGTGTTTGATTGAGTTGTTTTTTTTTTGGAGTTAGGGGTATTTGGCTCCACATTGTTCTATACTGGTTCAATTGATCTGTTTTAATTATATAAATATGTTTCACTGCAACTGCAATTCTGTTTGGCTGAACTTTTGATGTTGAATGTCCATTTTTATGGTACTGTCTATCTCTCTAGTCTTTATAGTTTTGAGCTCGCATGGGTAATAGAATAGGCGAAGGTTGCCGACGACGGTGAAGGATTGCCGCCGGCGACCAAGAAGGGACGGTGATGGAACGATGAAGCTTCAGATTGTTCATGGCTTTGTTCTGGATCGAAGAATCACAGATGTGGAGGGTGAGGGCATTTTGGTATTTTCATGAAAATAGTGTGGGCCCCACCTTCAAAGTTAACACCGTCAAGTCAGTTTTAACGTGGTGTGATTTTTGCACATTTTTCCTAACCACATGTGTATTTTTGTTCCTAAAAAAAGCACGTGGTGTTGAGCGCTCCTCCGGGTAAAACACATGTGTATTTTTGCACCTTTGCCCTTTATTTATTTATTGCCAGAGTTCTAGAAGTTGTTATTGGTCTTTTTTTATAATACATTTGATTTATTATTTTATTGAGTGATATATATATATATCCTATACTTAATAAAGGTATGTAGTAAGAGTTTGAGAGAGATTAAAAATTAATATGATATTGAAGTTTAATTTAATTTAGTTAATAAGAATATCATTTAGACAAAAAAAAATACCAGTAATATTGAAATCACTTAAATTGTTTGGCAAATTTAAATTATTTTTATTGGTATGTTGATGAATTAGTTAAAAGCATATTATAAAATGAACAGGAAGGTACGATTTTGTACATAAAAAAGTAATAAAATATTACCCAAAATCTCCCATGCATTGCATGGGGCTAGACTATAATAAGAGTGTAAACCAAGGTTATTAAAACCGGACCGGTCACTGAACCGGTTGGAGTACTGGGTCAAGGGTCAGTGGGTCAGACCGGAGTCAAACCGGGGTTAAACCGGTAATATATAATATTTATTTAATTCTTAAACAGAAAAATCATATTACAAAAGACTTGGTGTTGAAAAATTTAATGGAAATTGGCCCCACACAATTTTTTTAAAAAAATTGAAGAGAGTGCCACGTGATTTGATGGGGAGTCTTCTCCATTTGTCCTTCCCTGCTTCTAATAAATGAACATGCTCCTTCATTAAAGTAACATCTCTCATCTCTATCTTCATCTTCCTCTTCCACGAAAAATACTCCATAACCAAAGAAAGCTCCATCTCTGCCATGCCTCCTCCTCTGTCCTCTTAGGCCATCTTCAAGCTCAGAGTCTTTGACGCCATGGAGCCGGTGAAAAAGCAAGTCTCGTAGTTCCTCATCTTCCCATCTCTCTCTCTTTATTTCTCTGCGTTTTCAGTTTTTCGGAAAAAAAAAAAAAAAAATATTTGACCCCGGTTTCTACGACGGACCGGACCGGTTTCATGGCCGGTTCGCCGGTTTCCGGTCCAAACCGGCCGGTCCGGTCCGGTTCTAATAACCATGGTGTAAACAGAAATTCAATCTTTCTCGAGAAAAAGAGAAATGATATTATAATATATTAAATTTACATATAATTACATATATTTTTGTATTAGCCTTATTTTATGAGTAAAATATACTTTTAATTATTTAAGTCTTTTATGAAATTTTATTTTATCTTTTAAATTTATATGGTGTATATTTAGTTCTCTAATCTTGAAACAATTAATATTACACACGGAAAATGCTAACTCATCCACTTAAGTGATAAATGTATAACTAATAAATTTTAAATATATTTTTAATTTTTCATTAATTGTAACCTAATTCATGTTTATTAAGAAATATTTAAATATAACCTAAATTGGGAAAAGAGTAGATAATTAAATCGTTTATCATGTCACTTGACATAAGGTTATGTCAAGTTACCCCAAAACTACGTCGTTTTGGGAGTTAGGGGAATTAATGAAGGGTGTTTTCGTAAAATTCGTGTAATAAATACAAAAACAAAAATACCAAAACACCCTTCATAACTCCCAAAACGACGTCGTTTTGAAATTAGGGGAATTAATGAACTCCCAAAACGACGTAGTTTTGGGGTGACTTGACATAACCTTATGTCAAGTGACATGACAAACAATAAACCCTATATATATATATATATATATATATATATATATATAAATGAGTTTTTTGTTAGGGAAAAGTATTTCTCCAGTCACTGGAGATAGAGTTATCTCCAGTGACCGCAAAACTATGTCGTTTTGAATTAATGAAGGGTGTATTAGTAATTTTAGGTGAATTAATGAAGAGTGTTTCGGTAAAATGTATATGTTTAAAAAATAAATAAAATTATAGAAACACCCTTCATTAATCCAAAACGACGTAGTTTTGGGGTTACCGGAGATAACTCTATCTCCAGTGACTTGGAGAAATCCTTTACCCTTTTTGTTATGCGAAATTGGTTTTAAAATTATTACTAATGATATTTAAAATCTAAGCATGCTTTGTTAGCACTATTGTAATCGTTTAAATTAAATTGGTGAAATCAACATTCTTCTTCATTAATAACATTAACTGTGTTAAAATTATAAGATTGAAAATACTTTTTATAAATTTAAGGAACCAAGATGAAATTCTCATACAAATTAAAAAAGATAGAAGTATACTTTAGTCATAAAAATATTATAAATGTATAATTATAATAATATTAAATAGTTTAACGATAAAATTAACTGCATATGGTCATCTAAGGACTTGGCTATGTTGTATGAAAAGAAGAAGATTCCTCTTTAATTCCCTCTCCTCTCTTTTCTCCAACCTCTCTCCTCTCTGCACTTTCCGTCCCACTGCTTTTGCTCCCTCGCCGACGGTTTGTGCCTTATGCACAAGCCACTGGCGAAAATCATTTTGTGCCACGCATTTGAGTCCGAGTGGTAGTTTGGTGTCCAGATCTTGGATCTGCAATCCTGATGTTTTGGAGTCCAGATCTTTGAGCTATGGTCCTCTCCCTCAGAGTTTTGTCAGATGTGGCCTTCCCTCGTCCTTGTGGCGAGTCCTCTCCTCTCCTTCTCCAGATTTGATCTGTAGAGGTGTGATTTATCTGTTTTGTGTTTCTTTTTTTGTGTTACTGGGTTTAATGGAGGTGTTTTTGGCTCAGGAAATAAATAGATCTGTCAGATCTACATTCGAATCCTCTTGGTTGGTTGGCTGTTTGAACGTTATGAGATCCGACTATCATTTGGTAGCTCAGATCTGCGTTCTTGGGGGAAGATCTAAAGAGGTGTTGTTTAGTGTGTGGTTGAGATCATCAGATATGTTTGATCAGAGAAGTAGAAGTGTTCTTCAGGACATCAATGGTATTCTTTCTTTTGAGGTTGAGTTTTCTGTGTTCTTTACCTCAGGATGGGGTACCTATTTAGCTGACTTAATTGCAGCTATTGCTTATAAGATTGTGTGCCCTTTAGGGTGGGTTTTCCAACCAACACTTTCTTGCTCATCACTTCTAACCTTGGATATCGAGGAGGCCGATTTTGTCAATGATTTTACTTCTATTCTTATATATTTAATGTACAGTGTTCGGTTAATATTATATCCAGTTTATTTTGTTGTATTTGTTTTAGCTGTGTTTCTGTCTTTACTTTGATTAGTTGTAACCTTTGTTATCCTCAGTAATGAAATACTCTAGAATTGTTCAAAAAAAAAAATCTAAGGACTTGGCTTGCATCCGCTGCAAGCTTTTATCCGAGGTCACTTCAAGGTAGTAACATATATTAAAAAGACACTTTAAGATATTGATCAGTACTGGAAAAATACTTCATGATCCTAAAAAAATATTTTAGGATCTTGAAAAAAATATCCTAAAGTGTATTTTTACTACCGTCAGTACCCTAAAATATTTTTAGGATACTGAATGGTACTGAAAAATACTATCTTAAAAAATTATTAATATTTTAGGATACTGGTTAGTATTAAAATGATAATTTGGGATACTGACTGATTATGCTTGCTTGTGAACAGGTTGAGTGCAAGTTGCCGGTTAACGCTATGAAATCCAGCACCGAGCGAATACCAACCTTATCAGTTTATCAGAGTGATCGAGAGAGAGAGATTGGGCCAATAAGGGAAAATCAAAATCCAAAATGGATGGAATGCAATTGGCTCTACCTATTGTTGGAATTGTAGCAGCCGCAGCTGTCACCTTCTACGCCGTTAGTTTCGCTGAGATCCGAGAGGTAACCTAATTTAACCCTAATTCTCTCTCTCTCTCGATCTGCGCGATGATTTGGTTCATTCATTTACTACATGACGATTCTTGTTCGGTGGAATCAGAAATCATTCAGAGATCTGGACGACTCAGAATATGAGGAGGGAAACGGTGGCTTCAAGCCCTCCCCCAGTTCCAGAGAGAGGCGTGCCAGAAGAAAAGCTTCCAAAGGCACCGACTCTTAGTTAGAATCCTCTATTGCCTATTTTCTCTCCTGTCTTAGAGAATATGTATTTGTAATTAACTCTTATTATATACTACCTATTTGGTCCATTACTAATTATAGAAACACTTTCGTAACATGATTTTATGAAGCTCTTTGATATTCTTGGGACATATTTGATGTGTGTTTAGTTTCACTTGTTTAAATTCATGTTTCGTTGAATGATAATAGAGTTGAATGCTAATAGAGTTAACTAGCAAATCTGCAATTTTACTTGCTTGAAGTTCTGGAAGTTCTCAATGTTGCCCCGGATGTTAAAAAGTTGTTAATGGTCATGTCAATTTTTTAACGGGTGAATGTTTGTTTTTTAATGGAAAAATATAATATTGTTACGTTTTTAAATTTCTGGGATAACATTGAGTCAAAAAAAACTTTCAGAACAAAAGTGTTTGTGTACTTCAGAGATAAATTTGCTGCCTAACTCATGATAATATGTAAGAGTGACTTTATCTTGTAAAATGTTTTTTTAAAAAGGATAAAATGATATTAACAACTTAAAAAGCATTCAAACCAGGTAGCTTTGACATAAGGGCAGGGCATTAAATAAAGAGAAGATCAAGTGATTCTTGGGAATTCATTTTAGGGCCTTTTAACAGGGAAAATTTCAAAAAATGCCTTGAGATTCTGACAATCCCAAAAAAGGTTTCAGAGCCTTTTCTGAGATTTTCAAAATCTACGTGAGTTGTTAACGGGGCTGATATAGTTGTTAACGGGGTACTGATATAGTTGTTAATGGTACTAATTTAATTGTTAGCAAAGTGTTGTTAATGGTACTGATTTAGTTGTTAATGAGTAAGTTATTAACAACTATATTAATCTCGTTAACAACTTACCCAATATTCTGACAAATTCCAAAAAAGGTCTTAGGGCCTTTTCTGGGATTATTAAAATCTCGGGGCCTTTTTTGAAATTTTTCCTGTTAAAAGGGCCCTAAAATAAATTTTCCCGTAATTCTTCACTTTGGCATCTTAAAAAGACAATTGTCAAAGACATTGAGACGATGTTGCTTCAGAATTTCAAATGCTGGAATAGCATTATAAAAGAAATCCTTCCTTGACTTTATAATAACCAAATGAATTTCTCATTTCAAACCTTTTCTGATCAGAGTGATTATTGACCAAATGCGACAAATTAGAAATGGTATTAACAATGGAGGGAGGATATAACCTATGAAGAAGCGAGCGATTCCATTGAAGTGGTTGACCCAAACTCTGAGCATGCATTAAAAGGTCTAAGACCCTATTAATAGTAGTGGAATCCTGAGATCTACTTGCATGGGCCATTATAGTGGGTGGTTTATACAGATGCTAGCTCCATTGCCTACCTTCTATTTAAATTTGCTTACAATCATGTCAACACAATTTCAAATAAATTTCCATATCCATGATGAATTATAAGCATTGTTGTAAAAAACTAGTGGAAAAACTATGTGAGTAATACGTGTTAAAAAAACAAGTAAAAATGGTTCTCAATAAAAAATGGTAAAAATGCCACATAAAAACTATAGAAACATAAGTTTTTACTGTTTTTGATGAAGAAGATTAGGAAGATGTAGACAACTTAGGCTCCGTTTGGTATGAGGAAGATTTGAGGAGGAAAAATAACTTAGAGAGGGGAAAGGAAAGGAAGGGGAGATTTTGAGGAATGAGGGAAGATAAGTTGTTTGGTAGGAAGAAAATGAAGGGGTAGTAGTTGATAAAGAATCAATAAATACTTATTTTATCCTCAAAAGTAATTAATTCAAAATGAAAAGGAAAAATAATTTTTTTTTTAAAAAAAGAAAATCCTCTTATCATGTTTGAATTTGTCTAAAATATTCTCCCACCAAGTTTGATTTAGTCTAAAAAAATTTCTGCCAAGTTCGAACTTTTCCTGCAAGTTTGAATTTAATAAAATATTCTCCCATCAAGTTTGAATTTATTGCATAAGTTTGAATTTATCACATAACTTTGAATTTAATACTACTTTCTTGCATTTTAGAAAAAAATATTTTATGAGGGGTAATTATGTCCAAAAATGTCATTGTTCGCGTGGGAACTTAAATTCTCACCAATTTTGATGGAATCTTATCTTCCCACATATAAAGGAAGATTGGTGGGCCCGGAAACTTAAGTGCTGGGAGATTTAACACAAAAAACGTACCAAACAAGGGAACTTGATAATCTTCCTTTTCCTTCCCACTAAACCCGTGTACCAAATAGGGCTTTAGATGTTGATGCTCATGATAAAAAAAAGTTTGATTGAAGTTGAAGTGAAGAAACTTATGGATAGTCATGATTTAGACATTCCAAGTTTTGCAAATGAATTTATTATAAAAGTAAGAAAAGAGGACATTGAAAACATACAACTGATGTTAAATTTTTGGGCAAACTTCTATTACTTTATTCTAAATATAAGAAAGAAAAAAATTAATTTGTCAATCCTTGAAAGTTTTTTAAAATTATAAATCAAGTTTTTATAGTTTTTTTGTTTTTGGCCTTTTTATTCAATCCTTATTGTTCATTTGTTTGTTCAGTTATCACTATAAATCCTTCCATTAATTAAAGGATTAGTTTAAGTTGACAGGGATGATGAGGCGCTGAATAAGGGTTAAGGCATAAATCTACTCATAAAATTTTTTCCCAATATTGCACCTGGCACCATAATGCTTTATTAAGTGTAAAATTACACACAAACTTTTTTTTTTTTAAAATAGAGCAAAAATTACAAAACCATTAATTTCAACAAATGGTGTGGGCCCACAAGATTTCTCTCAACATAAAGTAATGACACTTGTCCAAATTAACGGTATTGGTATTTTTACCCCATTTTAAAATGTTCATATATATTTCAGCACATAAGAAAACTTTATGATATCATATACAACTTTGAGAAAACATTATGGATAAATTTGCCCCTTACTAATAATTGGGCAAACAATAATTGACCAAACTGGTTCCAATAGCATTGCTATACTTAAAATAACCTACATTGAGATTTGCCACTTTACAGTGTCAGCTTTTGTTTAATTTTAACAAGAAAATGCAACAGAATTAGTACCCCTCCTCAGTAACTAAGCACGTTTTAAGAACTAAAGCACAAGTTCATAAGATAAGTTCAACCTTGGAAGGAATCAGCCAAACAATTTATTTGCATTTACAGAAAATAAAACAGGAGAGGCTGACAGAACAGAGATTATATAGTCTCTTAATTCACCAACGAATAAATATGTCTCTATACATTAAGCCATCAAAGCCCTTGCCATTTTCATCATCATCAGCATCATCAGTAACAATCCCTTGTCCATTACTTACTCTGAGACTTGAGTTCCAGCACCCTCTCTTCAGTCTTTTTTAGAGCTATCCCATAGATTCTGATTAGCTGGGGCAAGAAATGGTTATCAGACTTCGAATAACATCTTAGTTCCAAAGAATGATTGAAAAAGAGTAGGCAGTGGATACCATTTAAGGGAAAAAAAAATCAGTATAATAGGACAGTGCATAATGAATCATTATGAGGAGAAAAACATCAAAGCAAGTTAAACTAGCTGACTTTACAAGAAACTCATTAAAATTGAGCAATCGAGGTGGTGAGATCCACTTATACACTCATTTTAATGTCCTTATGTCTATAAAAGCACAGATACTATTAGATAAATTATGTGAATTGGCTAGTTATAATAAATTTATTTATTCTCCCAATGATTTAGAAATTTACAGAAGGGCCAAAATAAGACAATTGAGAGATCATGTGTGTGTGTGTGTATAAGACTCAGAGGTCAAGGTACCTCATCAACTTCTTCTGGTGTCAAGATAAATGGCGGAGACATCATTATGTTATCCCCAGATACACGTACTAACATCCCATTCTTCTCACACTGTGCTCCGAAATAGGCACCTATTCCTGTCATAATTTATTTGATCAGAACTGTCACAACAACGGAAAATAAACCAAAGTCGACAAAATGGCAGCAAGCTAACCTAAGGCACTTAGGATTAATAATTTCCTGTCACTTCACCTTCATAGGAAGCTGCTTTATTCTTGTTATGCGTCAGTGTCACAAAAGTTTGGTTCTAAATGACCTTAGAGAAGATATATTTGCTTCTTTAATTGATTTTAAAGTCTATTTATACATAGCAAAGTCATCTGTCAAATATTAATGAGAACTACGTTTTAGGAATTCCAAGTATAAAAGCTTTTGCTTCACGAATTTTAAACTAATGGTTAACCAGTCGCTTGGTATAATTGCTTGTCTGATTAACATCCCTAAACTGATGGACATTTTTTCCAAGGAATTCCTAAAGGGTAATTCCCCTTGATATCTTAAGGGAAAAAGAGAGGAGCCAAAGGGAAAATTGAACTTGCCCCATTCTGGAGGGAAAGGATCATTGGGCGACTTGTTGTCAGTGAACTCGGTCCCAAGGATCAAACCTGTTCCACGAATCTGCAGAGCCAAAGAAGTTACTCTCACAACTCAGTCATGCATTTTGTACAGGGACAAAACCTGAGTAGATCTTCAAGTGTTTACTATCAAGTGATTCAATAAAATCATAACATGTTTTCTTTTACAAGCAAAAGAACTACATATGATGTTTTTAGCACAGAATTTGATAGCACCAACTTGAAGAACTTTTAATAAGTAAATTTTGTCCTTTATACTTGTTAGAATATTAGGGATTATTTAGATTAATCATTATCTTAGATTTTAGATTAATCATTATGTTATTATTATTTGATATTTATTAGGATAAAGATATGGATATATTATATCTTATGATAATATATCTTAATCATTTAGATAAGATTAGATTCTAGGGTTAATCCTAGGTTTGCCTATATAAAGGCCCCTATGTACTCACTTTTATCTATGGAGTTTAATAGAGAGTATTTTAATTCCTCTAAATTCAACATGGTATCAGAGCCAGGTTTAATTTTTTAGATCTACAGTAAAACTCCACTATACCTACAAACTCTAGTAACTATTCGAACCGAATCCTCATCCCCTCAGCCAAACCTGCGACGCCGTCAGCAACCTCACACCTTAGGAGACATAGAGAATCTCCAAGAGGGAGGACGAGCGTGGAGACGAGAGGCGAGAGGCGAGGAACAGGAGAGAGAGGGAGATACACGACCAGAAACAGAGGACGACGAAAAAAAAAAACCGTGAACGACTTCCAGATCTACGGTGACGAGGCGCGCGTTGGGCTACACCGTTGCCATAAAAGGAACTGGAGGCTGCCGATCGGCTGATCCCTGAGAGACGACGACCATCTGAGCAGCACGTGACTACCACGCGCCACCGTCTTCCCCGGCGCGTGACACCCACGCGACGGCGTGAACAGTGATCTCCGAACATTAAAAAAAAAAAAAAAAAAAACTTTTTTGACCATCCGTTTTCTCTCCTTTATTCTTACGTGCAGTATCTCAAAAACGTTTTAAGACCTCAAAATTTCACCCAATTGGAGTCTATCCCATGGCTTCTATATCTAATGTGAATTCTCAATCCCAAACAGAACCACCAAACCAAACAGTGCCTTTTAAGACCACAGAGATGATACCAGATTTCTCAGAAAATCATAGTATGGCCATCAACCATAGGTTTAATGGAAAAAACTATCTCCAATGGTCCCAAAGTATATTGAGGTATATTCGTGGCAAGAGAAAGGAGAAATATATAAATGGAGCAGCCCCTCAACCAGCTCTGAATGACACAAATTTCGACACATGGTTTGCAGAAAATAACCAAGTTATGACTTGGTTGTGTAACTCAATGACCGTGGAGATCAGTGAGGGCTACCTCCTTGCACACACAAAGAAAGGAAATTTGGGATGCAGCTCGAAGGACCTACTCCTCGCTTGATAACACCGCTGCCTTGATCCACCTAAAACAACAACTCCGTGATTTACGACAAGGTAACATGTCGGTGGTCGAATATTATAATTCTTTGCTAAAACTGTGGCAGCAACAGGATCTGTTTGAAGTTTACCCTTGGGAATGCCTCAAAGATGCACAATTGCACAAGCGAATTGTGGAAGAAGGAAGGATACACGATTTCCTTTTAGGCTTAAATGACGCTTTAGAAGAAATAAGGGGCAGAATCATGGGACTGAAGCCTCTACCACAACTCTTTGATGTTGTTAACTTAGTACAGTTCGAAGAAAGTAGAAAACTCTTGAACAAAAGTGGCCCAAGCCAAAATGAAAGCTCGGCTCTTGCAGTTAAGGGACCACACTGGGAACAAAAGTGCAACTACTGCAAGAAGAAGGGTCATACTAGAGAAGAATGTTGGAAACTCCATGGAAAACCTTCAAGTGGAATCTCGAACTTTCAAAGTCACATTGTCCCAGCTGAACAAACGGTTGGGAATGATGATCGTTTGAGCAAAGAAGAATTCAGTGCTTCGCAGATACTTGAGAAGCGAGAATAAGTCAAACTCTATCCCCAGTGTGAATCTGGTACAATCAGAATTTACAAGGGAAGAGGACGATTGGGACTTCTAGAAAAAGGGACTCGAGATTCTTCTGGGCAAGTTCTGCTACTCAATATGGGACCTCTGAGACTCCAAAAAAATGAGTACAAGCCCAAACAAGATATGGGACCTCTGAGACTTAAAAAAGGAGTACAAGCCCAAACAAAATAAATGGGACCTCTGAGACTAAAGAATAGTACAAGCCCAGACAAAAATAAATGGGCCGCTGAGACTCAAGAAGTACAAGCCTAAAGATTTTGAAGATTGAAGCGGGCGAACAAAGTTTGAAGGATTTCGAGGCAAGTGTCAATGATCAATATATACTCTCCGGCTTGAGGGGAGTGTTAGAATATTAGGGATTATTTAGATTAATCATTATCTTAGATTTTAGATTAATCATTATGTTATTATTATTTGATATTTATTAGGATAAAGATATGGATATATTATATCTTATGATAATATATCTTAATCATTTAGATAAGATTAGATTCTAGGGTTAGTCCTAGGTTTGCCTATATAAAGGCCCCTATGTACTCACTTTTATCTATGGAGTTTAATAGAGAGTATTTTAATTCCTCTAAATTCAACAATACTCCGCTAGAAGCTTAGCAAACAAGAGGTACCTCCCCAACGATTGGACTATCAGAGAAGGCTTTTAGACCATCTTGGAACTTGGGAGAAATGCTCCTCACTTTCTCAACCATATTTCTTTCCCTGCAAAAGACCAAGAATAGTAATAATAAAAATCAGCAGCCTGAAAAGTAATCAACATAAATGGATATAATGTGGTTAAGTTGTAGTCATTTATTCAAATATAATACTGCAAATCACTAATTGCACTGCATATATTTGAAAATTGACTATGCCTATGGTTATGACCCAAGCTACACAGGAACACACTTGTAGATCTTTATTGCTTCGATTGCAACCGCGCATGACACTGGGTGTCCAGAGTAAGTAAAGCCATGAGAAAAATTACCTAAAATAAGAAAAACAGGTCAGCAACAATTATCTTCACATGAAGATGTAGTCATAAATGCATATCACCATACCAAGTTTGTTGCTTTGTGAGTGTATGACATCTGACACTTCTGGGCTCACAAGAACTGCACCAATTGGCATGTATGCAGAAGAAAGTGCCTGGAAGTCGAATACAAAATTGAAAAACATCATGCTTCGTGAATTATGAGAAAGATAAATCTTTGTTTGGGTACTATTTCAAGTTTACCTTAGCTAATGACACCATGTCTGGTTTAATGTTGTACTTGTCACATCCAAACATTGTCCCAAGCCTTCCAAAGGCACAGATGACCTTCAAAAGAGAAATATGAAAGAAGCAAGTTGATAGGGTACGGATTATGGAAAGGTTAAACAAGAATGGGAACGTCAAGAAACCTTGGGAAATAAAAGGAACATAGATTTACTCTGTTTCTAAAGAGAAGCAAGAATCTCACTAGCTCTCTAAGAACAGCCTCTCTGAGATAGAGAGTAGGCGAGACTCTCACCTCTTCTCTAAATCAGCCATCCTTAATAGTAGATGAGCCAGAATCTGGAACTCATCGGACTAATAAAGCCCAAGGAGAATCTCCCGTTTCAATTTACTCTCTGAAATATTCGACACTTTATTGATGAGGCACTAGGCCTATTTATAATGATTTACAGAGGGTAGACTCTATTCAAAATATAAATACAAAATATATCTAAATCTAAGATTTAAATAACTAACAATCATAAATCCTAACAACTAGATCTTAACTAATAAGATATTCATCTTATTTCCTAATTCCTAAAGATAATAATAAAAGATAATATCTAATAAGATATTCCTCTTATTTCCTAATTCCTAAAGATAATAATAAAAGATAATATCTAATAAGATATTCCTCTTATTTCCTAATAATAATAAAAGACAATAAAAACAGACTCAATTAATTAAATATTAATTCCTAAAATCTCTAACTTTCCGCAACTTCCATTATCTTATGCTAATCCGGTACTCTATCACAAGTTCAGCAGTCAAATTTTCTCATAACTACATTTTACGAAGTATGGACAAATATAGTATAATACCTCATCTGCAATGAAAAGAATGTCATACTTCTTTACGACAGCTTGAATCTGCACAAGCAATAACAGGCTTTCAGAGAAATCTTTCTTGCCTGTAACATGATTTTGTGGTATTTAAAGGAAGGAGATCTCAAGGAGAGTGAGAAAAAAATTATAATTTTATTAATCCAGTGCATGAATAATTGTTATACAAGCCGGAGTTTTGGGAGGTGCAAGACTATACAACATTTGGATATATTGACTATGATATATAACTTCTACTAGCAAGCATGTGGATCACAAATAGATATTCTATTTTAACCTTAGAACTAATATAAAAGTTTCAACAAACAATTCAAGCAATTGAACAAAATCTAAAAGCCATATTCAAGATGCTATGAAGTAATGAAATGGTCTAAACAGGAAATCAAGAAAAGTTTTCTTGAGTCACTGCCAGTATAAGATTCTAAGACCTAAATCAATCGTGTCTATTAAATACATAACTTATACAGAGCTAAAAAAAGATGTGAGCTCGATATTCTATTTAAACCCTTGAACTCGTGTCAAAGGTCAAACACACTATTCAAGCGAATGAACAATATATCGGCAACAAAGTTTATGCTCACGAGCTTGTGAAAATGAAAGTCTAATCAGAATTTCATTAACATTTTCAGTAGTTGCTTCTCTCCAACAGGAGGTATAAAAAAGTCTTTATACACAATTTATCTATTGTGATGTCCCATGGAACAGCATACTGAAAGCCACAAGCCACAACAGCACTATAGATGACAAACATGTAGAAGCAGTTTCTTTGTCATTCATCTTGAAAATAAGGAAATTATGATTCTTTAAAGCATGGTGATGCTGATGACACACCTTGTCGAAGTAGGTTGCAGGCGGAGGAATTACACCTCCTGCACCCATTACAGGTTCGGCAATAAATGCAGCAATCTGTATAAAAAAGCAACATTAAGTCGCTATGGTACAATCAATATAAAAATATGAAAGCAGTTTCTAGATATTTTAAAGCATTACTGTCTCTGGTCCCTCTTTCAAAATTAGTTCCTCCAAATTTTTAGCTAATCTGGTTGAGAACTCTTCCTCTGTCTCGCCTGGGATTGGCATCAACATGCATAACAACATTTAGCCACATTATACATGTGAATAATACAAGAAGTTTAAGAACATGACCTAATAAAAGAAACTACCTGGAAGATGAAACCGCCAGTAATGTGGGCAATCAGTGTGCAGCACGAATGGAGCAGGCAAATCAAATTTTTGATGCAAAGCTGGAAGGCTGAAATATGATTTTTCAGTTGACTGGTAAAAATTCTGTTCTTATCCTCATTTTCATAAATAAATAAAATATTTGGCACAAAAGCACTGATGCAATCAGGGAAAAAAATTCCTAAGTTCATCCTACCCAGAGAGACTGGCTGCTATCAATGTTGAACCATGATACCTATCACAAACGTAAAGAAATATAAGCTAATATGAATTTAAGATACAATAAAGCATCATTAGTTGAAATATCAAACATACGATTTTGCCCGAGCTATAAATTTCTTCTTATTTGGTCTTCCAAGTGCATTGTTATAATACCATACTAATTTCACCTGCAAGGAAAAACGACGTAAACCTGAGAAAAAGTTACTGATCATTTTACTATGCTGATTCCCACTTAAATTATCTAATTCATATTTCCTACACAATTAATTTGACTTCATTCGGAACCTAGATGACTAAACATATTTAAAAGAGCTAAATTTGCATTGAGAGAACATATTTAGCTTTGGCTTCTGATATTCAGTTATATAATTACTTTTAGGTTTTAGGTCCGCAAAGTTTTATGATGATGATATTGGGCTTCGGATATTATATGATATATATTATTATTAAAGTAAAACTTAGTTAATGAAACAAATTAAAAAAGAATGATGAGAATATTTTCATGCACAATAAGGAAAAGGATGAGTTTGTCAAGAGGCCATGTTCTGTCTCCGTGCTTCACGATCTGTTTTAATTTCTGACAATCTTAATCTTACAAGTTGAGAATTGTCCCATTGTTGATATCACAGATGTCCAGATATTAACTATCAGCACATGGGAAAAACTATAGGCATAATTCAAATTGTCCACCTTAAAATCACAAGAAGAAAATGATATGTTAGAAATTAAAATGGCTATATGTCTACATAGGACCTAACAAACCTGAGTATCATTGGCTTCTGATCCACTGTTAACAAAAAAAGCTTTTGCCATTTTTCTGGCCGTGAAAAGGTCTAGAAGGTCCCTGGCTAGATCCTGTAAGATTAAATTTGTGTTTACATAAGAAAATAGAAAATGAATAACTCAATATCAGGAGAGAACTTTAGAGAGCATTCAATGAATGGAACCTAAAGTTAACAGGCGTATCAACTGGATAAGGATAAGCTTAAAAGTTAAAACAACATAACAACCTTTGCACGATACCACATCGTATGAATTAAGGGGCTAGAAGTTTCAAAGTACAAATACATATATACTTTCTTCTTCAAGAAAAGGAATGAACAGATGAAAGAAAGAAATAAGGTAAAAGTTAAGGTGCAGTTAACAAGAGCAAAATTATGTCTGGGTTAACTAAGTTTGAATATAAGACTACCAAAGATGGTTTTGTAGTTCGATTCCAGAATGAGTGGTAAAAGGGCAACTTCTTCAATTGTGCGGTTGCTGCCTCAACAAGACGTGGTTCATTTCCTCCTGCAAAATAAGATTAATATAAAAGCGAACTGTTATTATACGTTAAAGAATACACACTGGTATGTTCACGTGTAAGTAGATCACTAATCAATTGACAATTGTAAGGGAAGATTTTTCACTACAACATTAACTCAAAAGCCAACCTGCATTTTATTATGGTTTGTAGGTCAAGCTTGTTAGATGTTATTACACGTAGCAGTAATGATTTCAAATTTACTTAATTTTTTCAACAATAATAGTCAGATACTGGATTAAGAATAAAAGAAGCAGATACATAGAACACGTTTATGTTTGATGGGCAGAGAACAGAACATAATCAAAAGTTTCCAGAAACATACAAAAAATAAATATAAAGCATATAATAAAAGATATATGTTTGTAATCTAAAAGGCAAAAGCAATGATTAGGCAAAGAAGAAAATAGATAGCAAAGAATTCATAAATACCTAGAGCAGTGCACCATAAACCAGCGAGTGAGTCAAGATATTTTTTCCCATTGATGTCATATACGTAGCTTCCCTGATTCCATTAGCCAGGTGAATTATGAAATTGAGAAACAAGTCATTTTTTGAAATGCAAATGAAGCATATATCCATTGAAACCATATATAGAGTCTTTTACATAATCAATAAATTTTTCGGCAGGAAGAGGGGAAGTTCACCTCTGATCTATCTATAACTAGAGGATGCAAATCAGTAGACTGCCATCCAGCAGTGAAAGGAGCAAGCATATCATGACCCTTGAACCTATGACAGCCATAGTAATTTTAGCCGAAGCATGCATGGTAGCCATGTCCACAGGGAAATATTTGAAAGTATTATAGAAGCTAACAAAGTAGTCCTTAACCAAAGAACTGTTTATTCGGTCAACCATACACTTCTTTTGAATAGGAAAAAAAGTTGTATTAGAAAGAGGAGAAAGTATAAGAGTAATAGTTGAGGATAATCAAGCATCAAATCAGAAACAAAATACACAAAACAGCCACCCAATCCCTTAGCATATGAGAAATAAAACTTCTTTCGAAAAAACCATGAGCCCAGAATCAAAGTGAAGCCATATATAGATAATTTTGTCTCATCTTATTCAAATTTTAATAGAAAACATTTGAAACTAGAAAGCTCTGCTCAAATGATGCTTTCTTAGATTTTGAACTTCGCTGGAAAAGAGAAAAATGGATTAGTACCAATATTCAGAACCATATTGATTTAATGCACGGGCAAGTGGCAACAAACATGCCGTTTGTTCAAAACCAATTCATAAACATGCAAAACAAAGCAATGACCAACAGACAAAAGCACACACGAGAGAGAGCTCTAACTGCATACCCTTCACGGTTTTCATCCTTTGGCAAAGACGCTTCAGCACTATAGGATCTAGACCATGAGGAACCCTGAGAATTTTCCTGAAAACTTCTGGAAGCAGCAGCATATCTTGAAGCAAGCTGTAAATGAAATATAAAAATATGCATCAATAGACAAGTAATTAAACAGAAGATACAGGATCATTGGGGCCATGTGTAACACACCAATAAATCTTACATTTGATGCTTCATATGGAATTAGTGGACATGGGTATAAACAATTAGCAGAAATCTAGAAAAACATGAGCCTGACTCACTTTTCCCCCCTTTTGCCAAAGAAACTATTCACTGAAGGTAAAATTAAGCTTAATTTAGCCACGCAATCAGTTAAGTCTATATTTTTCAAAATCTTTTCAGCAGGGAGAAAAGAATGTTTGCAACAATCCATAAAACAGCAACACAATATCGAATCAGTTGTAATGAAATTAATAAACAATTGCTGAAAAGGCTGGCTACTTTTCCGAGAATTCAGGAATTCTCAGAAGCTTTCATTCTGTTCGATAACTTTCAATCATTGCGCTGTCATTAATACAAAAAGGCAGCAAAAGTAGTCCCTTGCACGTGGAATTTTGAAGATTTAACATCAAAAGTTTCTCTAGCGTATAAGTCCATTAATAAAAACTCTCACGCTGCACAAAAGTATCTCACTTTTATCGCCCTTTTCTTAATCTCCCATTTATTATAAAGATAGAAACTCAGGCTATAAATACTCGTTAATTTGAAAAATGCAATAGTAATATCACGAAACCTATAAAAGAAACAGAACATAGATGAAAATCCCATTTATTGGGAAAAGAAAAACTGATCGAAGAATAGGAAGTCCACAAAACCAAGAGCAAAATCAACGACAAGAACATAAAACATGCTTCCATATTTTCAACTCAGTCATCGCTGATCAAGAAAGCACCATATTTGGAGCCACAAAAAGAGGGTTAAAAAACAAACACATTCGTACGAAAATCCAATAAGAACCTCGAAATAGCTCTGTAAATCAAAAAGAGAATCGAGAATCAGTTACCTGATTTCTGAGGGAAGATCGAAAGAGTCTATACATGGTGGTTTATCTCGAGAGCTTGCGACAATGCGGGGAAAAAAATCTGGAGCGGAAACTGGAAGAGTGACTCAGAGATGAGGAAGCATCAGCCTTTAGTGCTGAAAACGACAAGCGAGAGAGGCGGGTCCGACTAATCAGCCTGGAATATTCAAATCAAGATAACGTTAACGCGACAGATAAATGCATTGATGGAGATATTACGTGGCTTGACGTCATGAGGTAAATGAGGATACGACTATAAAAAATTCTTAATAAGAATCGTACGGTTCATAAACAATGATAAAATATAGTATCAAGCGTTGAAGTTTGAAGGATTCGATTCGATTCCGGATCTCTAGGCGTTCCAGCGGATCTATCACCATGGTCCTACGAAACCAAAAGAAAAGGAAAAAATCACGTCTAAGACTCAATAAAAAAAAAAATATTAAAAAAGTCCTTTAAGATTGTTAATAATAAATGAAACAACAACCATTAATAAATTGATTAGTTATTATTAATAAGTTGTGGAATTTTTTTAATATTATTTGTCTTGTTTGGGACCTAAATATGATTTTCTTAAAAGAAAAATGTTAGGTAAAGATTGAAAAAATCGGTAAATTTTCAGTTAAATACCTTCAAAAAAGTAAAATCCTAAATCAGTGCCCTGAATTGGAAGAATGACAATTTAGTATACAGATGGAAAATGGGAATTGAAAACGCTGCCTCTGACCTTTTTATGGCCCTGAATTTTTTCCGGGAAAAAGTACCTCTTCAGTCTTCACCAAGCACCCACCATGGCAGAAATATTTTTTTTTGGCACAAGGTGGGAGTTATACGATATCCCACCACCTCTTACCCCTTAAAAAATTACACTATAATTCATAACATAAATCACTTTAATCAATTCATCATAAGTAAAAAAAAAATAGTGGTTATTTCATTAATTATCATAAATTAAAAAAATTTACAACTTCACCCATATTAAATGAGGCTTTGACTTGGAAAAACAAATAGAATGAGTCATATTTAAACATTAATTACATGAGCAAAATTGATAATAATAAAAATACTAGTTGCTCTCCGAGTGACTCATATTGTATACCGACTATTCTTCTAGAAGTAACTTATTTGTAGATTAGAGGGAGTATGATTATTGAACCACTCTAATGCATCTTAACAAAATATTGTAGAAAAATTTAGGAGGAAAAAGCAAAAATACCATTTGATTGAATTTTAAATCTCAAATTAGTCTTGTTGTCTACAAGAGTATAGATACTAACTAAACTTATATAGCAATTGACAAATCATTTAGCAATTCACTATAGTTCAACAGTTGTTTATCATATTGATTTAGCACTTGTTTTCCAAATTCCAAACTTGTTAAAATAAATAAATTGACTCCTTACAAGTAATTTGTAGCTTTTGACTACAGCATTACCTATTTCCTATGATAGGTTAGCAATTGAAAATCATTTCTTTTCCGGCAAAAAATTCAAATTTGTTAAAAATAAATGAATAAGGCCGCTAGTAGATGGGGGGGCTAAGGTAGCATTTGAAAAAACACAAGGGCATAAAAGTCATTTGACAACATTTTCAAATCCCATTTTTGTACCTATATTCAAGGCATTGATTTGAGATTTCTTATTTGAATGTATTTAACTGAAATTGTCACTATATATAAAATCATTAATCATTTGATCTCCCTTGTAGAAGAGAATTCCTAATTGGTGTTTTCAACTTTCTTTTGACATGCAAAGAGTTAAAATTCTTGTCTGCCATCACACTCAGCATTAATCCTTGCTTTTGGATCCAACTTTTTCTAATATGCCTCTAATCCAATTAGGACCCACTTCATATCGTCGTTGTCGTTAGAGAATCAGTTTTCCTACTCATCATTCAAAGGATGAGTTGGGGAATTCTTCCCATATAAACCGTCTAGATGAGATTTGGACAGTCCATATTTATTTTTGTATTTTTTATTTTTCAAAAAAAATATTTTAATAGGTAGAGAATCTAAAATAAAGATAATCTCCCAATTAACATATTTTTCATTTAAAAATCGACAGTTGAAAAAAAAAAATCTAGATGATCCAGGTTGGAAGAGTTATCCCTACTCATCCTTTGAGTAGGAAAACTGGTTTCGATAGGATAGCAGATAGCTCCTTTGACATTAACCTTTCTCCATCGGAATTCCAACATTTGAATTATGTCCTGCAAACTTTTAACTTGGATAAATAATATTTGAAAAATCACATGCGATAGGTTTTGATGGGATAAGAGACATTATAACGTAGGATCCAACAATTACATGTTACTTCCTCTGTACTTAATACTACCTCCGGTCCTAATTATAAAAATACTTTTGTAGTACAATTTACACTACAAAAGTGTTCTTAGCTTCAATGCAGTCAGACACTGCAACAATCTTTCTGAAGCCCCCAGTTCCAACATAATTGCAGTCTATTAATGATCCCAAGGAGTTCTACAATTGCAGGTGGAATAGAGGTTCATTTACAGCTGAAACCACAGATCCATCTTCCTTCTTCATCCTTCAATACTCCACCACATCCACTGTTGCAAAATGTCTAATAATACCGACCCATCAACTTCTAAAGTAATGCCTCTTGGATTAAAATTTACAATTTTCAATGTATATTTTAAAATACCTCAGTCGTATTCTTTAATTTCCTTCTTCCATTTCCACCTTAATTATTGTTTATTGAGCATCAATAGAAATAAATTAAAAAAGATTGATAAATATGAAAAATATGTCTTATATTTAAGACCAACTCTAAATATGTCCTATATTAAGGATTGGAGGGAGTGATATGTATTTTTTTTCCAAAAATAGAAAGAAGGTCAACTGATTAGTTCACTATGCTCATGACATCAATACCTTCTTCAACTAGTATTTACAATGAGTTTATTTCTATGTAATATTCTATACTACTCTCTAGGCCCTCAAGTTCATATTATAGAAAGTCTTTTAAAAGTTGTTGTTGGTCATTTTTACAAGATGCTTCATGATTTTAAGGGGTGTTAATAATTGTTTTTAATATATGTCCATATTTAATAAATACAATATGAAGAAGAGAAAATGACACAAAAATATCATTTGAATTACCAAAACCTCAAAATATCAACTAAATTAGTAAAAGAACATAGAAGTCATCAAGGAAGAATCTAAGATTTCAAAATTTTAGTGTTTTTTTTTATCAAAATCTCAAATTTAAAAAAAGGGCAAGGATCCTCGCCAGTATCAACATGCCAACTCCGGTGACAATTTAAGTAAAGCAATTAACTACTTAGATATAAAAATTTGACAACTTAGACTCTCTAAGTTATCACTCTATATATCCAAGTTGTTGATTGTTATTATGAAGTTGTGATTATTTATACTCAACTTGTTAATGACGCCACCCCCATAAGACGTCGTCTACAACTTGAATATAACAATTAATAACTTAATTATAGAGATTGACAACTTGGGGAGCTCAAGTTGTCAATCTCTATACCTAAATTGGTAATTATCTATATTTAAGTTGTCAATGGTGCTTAATAAGAATAATTACTTATTGTCATTACCTATATCTGAGTTGTCATTTTCAATGGCTATAATGATCCCATGATGAAGGCTTATTGTATCACTTCACTTCTGTGTTAAAAAAGGGAATCATTGTACTAAACATCTTTCCTCTGACTTGTGTTCTCCAGAAAATCCAAATCAAGTAGGTACAATAATCCACGTCACTAGACCATTTACTCAAGCAACAAAGATCTCATAACACTTGAAAAACACTAGGAAGAACGTTAACATGGGGCCCACGTTAAACATTGTATAAATTATAACAAACCCAATATGATTGACTTTGTTTTTTCTCAGTATACAGAATCAATGTAATTATAAAAATTCTAGACTTTTTGATGCAGGATGATTTTAGCACAAGTTACAACAGTATTTTTCTTTATTAATAATTGTTGCTGTTTTTTTTCCCCATTGTAATTAAGACACCCTAAATGGAAACTCTTCATACCAAGTATCACAAATTATACACACAAAATAAAAAACAAAAAACAAAAAACAAAATTAGTCGGTTTGTAAATGCAAAGTATCACCCTACTAAACTTTGTATTGTTCCCATTTTTGTTGGTTTGTGCTTTACACAAAAATGTTAAATGGCAACCAATAACTTTGTAACCTAGTGACATGAGAGCTTCCGTGTAATTGTGAGGTTATAGGTTCAATCCTGTTTGTAACCTCAAATTGTCTGTGCTTGCCCTTTTAATTAAAAATGGCAAAATGGAGAGATAATTGAGCAACTTTCAGATGTATAAGTTTTCTATTTTTTTTTTAATATAAGAAAGCAGAAAGATATACAACATTTTTAATAATGTTCAGAGAGAATGTCAATGATGTAAGTGAGATCTCTTCCTCAGTCTGCACCACAATCCATTTTTTATGTGAAAGGGGTTGCCCCAGTAACTAGTTCCACTGATCCAGGATTTCCCTTCAATTCCAAATCAAATTTTTGCAGCAACAAAGCCAGAACTATGGTAGACTCCATGAGAGCAAATTGGTCCCCAACACATTTTCTTGGTCCTCCACCAAAAGGCAAGAAAGCAAAATCTGATATTATCTGATCAAATGCACATATTGCCCAATTACATTCCAGAACAAATCATGCTTCAATAAGGCAATTAAATAAACTCATGTCATATTTGGCACGCAGACCTGAATTTTGATGGATTGAGAAAGGGACTCCAACTGGGTATGGAAGTGGGACTGAGGCTTTAAAATTACATTTGATATGAAGTAATATTGGAAGGATATGCTTCTATTAATTTTATTTTATAATCAATCATAAATTATGAAATTACTACAATACCCAAAATAACCTTTACTACGGTCTCAAGTCTCAACCTCTAATATTCTTCAACAATTTTTTTTTTTTTTAAAAAAAATCTAATCATGTTATTTTTGTTCTGGTGATAACAAGAATTGATGTTGCTTTTAACTTGCTTATATAAATTTTATTTGGGCCAAAATAGCTTTTGCTAAATGATAAGTAATCGTGTGAAGGACAACATGAACTCAATAGGGACCAAACTGTAACTTCCGTAATAACAAAAATGCTGATTTAAGCCTTCAATCAAGTTAGGGATTAAAAGCAACCTCATTTGGGTACAAGGCTCCAGGACTTCGGGATGGATCAAAGCCAGCCCATCCTTCAATTTCTTCATTCTTTCTTTGCACCAAAAATCTCTCTGGTTCAAATTCACGAGGAGAGTCCCAAAAGTATGGAGATCTATGGAGGTTATATACCTGCACTAGGAAATCTTTGAGCAACTACACCATCATCATCAATATGTAAAATAAAGATATTGCAAAACCAAGGACATACAATTCTAATCTACAGAACAGAATAACGCATTTCCTTGTGAAACATGAGAGGACACTAAACCAAAAACTCCATGCATTTCAGACGTCAAAAAATCTGTACTTACAGATATGAAGAGATCAGTCCCAGCAGGAATTGCATAACCATCTTTATTTCCTTTGTATCCTCCTGTAAATGGACATAAACATCCTCACGAATTATTGAAAAACAATTTTTAAAAAAATATAGAAAGGAAAAAATAGCATGTCTAAGATGAATGTAGAAATTGATTTTGGTGTAAAGGCAGCTGTGGCCCCTAGTCAGTCGGCAGAGACTAATTTGCTGTTTTGAGCTGACCATGAGCATATTCCCTGTTTTCCCCCAGTTCTAAAGGGATTCCTGATCTTTCTACAGTATCAGTACTACACTCCTTTTCTTCTTTTGGAACATATTAGTAATGTCTTACCTGTTCTCACTTTGATGATAAATAATTCTTAGCCATCAATATCTTGAGGTATCAACTTGTTCTCTATCATATTCTGTTTCAGATATTCAAGTGGATATTAAGGGGGGAAAGCAATCAAGCATGTCATACGGATTATCTTCCATATGAGCTTTGGCTATATGCTACTTCACCGGAGTTGTATTCCAGAACATTGGCTCACTTGATCATAGTCATTCCAATTATTGTTATTATTATTTGATATTTACGCTTTGGCTTTGAAACTTTGATTTTTTTCCATTTTTATTAGTTTATGCAACACAACAGAAACATTCCATTTTCATGAGGGGTTCAACAAAAAGCAATACCTGGTAACACATCTGACTTTAGTGAACGTCTAATCAGCAAAGGAGGTTGGGGGTACAAACGAAGAGCCTCTATCACAATAAGTCTAATGTACCTGAAAGCATGCAACATGTGTTAACAAACTGTACTGGGAGCACAAAAGCATGACTTGCTCAATACTGAAGCTTCCATGTTTGGGCACCTTGGATCTCTATCTTGCCCTCTTTTTCAGTCATGCCCAAAAGGTAAATACTATTCAAATGGTATGGCAACGCATAAAAAAATAAGAACTCTCACCTGAGGAACATGGTCCAGACGTATAAATTGTAACAAATAGAGACCCCTTAAAAGATAAGAAAACATAAATTTCCAATTAAGAATCCGATCAATTTAAGACATTTGAAAGGTATAGAAAGAGAAACGAAGTCAATTATGATTGAAAGCAAGAACCTACCATATCCTATCCTGCAGGTTATTATTATTACCAATTCTTCCAACACTTGAAACCCTTATTGAAATCCCCTATATTAATAAATAGTAAATCCACATCATGAATGAATAACAGCAGTCGAGCTTTTATCAAGTATGTGGATATGCTGTTTTTTCTTTTTCTTAGGAAATATAATAATGCTTCATAATTTTTGAACTTTCTGATTAAAATAATCGATATCAAACCTTTAACAGTTACTTAAAAAGCTGATTGGACTTTGGAACCTACTGCAGGTTTTTAAGTGATTCAAGAGTTGGTCTCCTGTTTCCCAGCACCGAATCAACCTCTGCTTGAGCCTTCTCCATTGTAGTAGTATTCTGCAATTAGCAAGTTAATATGGATCAAGATAAGTTCCAGAGAGAATATGTTAATATGAAAAGAAGCCGTGAAACAACTAAATTTGTCCATCATAAACAATATGCAACATCTAACATCTGCCAAAGGTAAAGCATACTTGAGCCAGCAGGAAACATGCCCATGTCAGAACTGCAGCAGTGGTCTCATGACCGGCAATGAGCATTGTCATTAAGTCATCCCTCAGCTGTCAAAGAGAACAGAAGGAAAGATAAGCAGACGTATTTTGAGTCGCAGTGATACCTCAAAGATAACAGCATACCATGATACCAATACGAGTCCAAAAGGCCAAATAGCCTTCTCATTTTCTCAACATGCAGGTACATGGGGGCTTTGAAAAGCCAAATGAAACCCCACAATATATCACAGAAAATGTAGAAGTGGAATCTTGGGGAAACATCCAAGATCAGATTTCTTAGTACACTCAGTTGGTCCACCAAACTGTTTGACTAGTTATCTAATGAACAAAATATTTAGCCTTCTAAGAGGCATTAATAATTCTGAAATTTAAATTTGGAGGAGAAATACCTGCTGATCATCAACATCAGCTCCCCGCACATCAACTAGGAAACGCAAAAGACTTGCATCCTGTTGTAAGTTTCTTTCTTAGTAACAGTTCAATGAAATTGAGATACGTAAAGAACTCCTAATTTGCAATGATTTTTTGTAGATAGTTTAACATTTGCTAGGAATGGTACTCGGACAGAGATCTAGAAGCACCTTCAAATTTAAGTAGTCCCTTTGTTGCAGTTTCTCAACATCTGCTTCCTGCCAGAGAAAATACAGCTAATCAGGAAATACACAGGTCAAAGGAAAAGAAGTTCACTAGCAACAATGATGAATTGAAACTCAAAAGTTCTTTCTTACCTGTCTGCTATCTTTCGCATTTTTTATAAGCCCATCAAGGCAGCTATTAATAATCTTCAGATCGTTCTGAAACTTTCTTTGCCTTGGGACTATCCACCTAGCCAATGGTATTTTCCAATATGGAATGTAGAAAGTGGATCTATGCTCAGCTTCAAAAAGGGTGCCATAGACTGCCTATAACACATTTTAAATTAGATGGTCTAATAACTCCCCAGATCAATGGCTTTAAAAAATAAAACTTTTTTAAGGATATAACACTATCAAATATAAGAGGCTAGCATTTAAAAGAATTCTCAACATGGTCCACAATTTTGAAATATAGAGTGTCATTCAATGGGCAAAAACCATGTGGTGGAGATTGGCCCGGTAAAGTTGAGAAGAAAGAAAATAGAAGTTCAATTCATAAGATGCCCTTGAAGGGTTGATGATCAGAATCGTAGGGTTGTAAACAGATTTAGAAGCAACATTTTGGCAAGACTTATAATGGTGTTACTATGAGAGGGACCCAACAAAATCCAGATAAATAAGGCCCCAAAAGCATATTCTTCAAATGTATCATTACGATCTTGTCTTCACTAAAAGAAGCACAAGACTGCTTCCGCGATGCATCTCAACAACCCATACATAGATGATTGATGGCACAAAAAAAAAACAAGACCATAGATGATTGATTTTATTTTTCTTTTTTTACTTTTGGGTAAGCAGACAGTTTAAATTTTGAAATTTTGAAGACCAACTAAATGCAAACATGGTAAACAATTGAATATGCAACTAAGTTGCATTAAGCAAAACAAAAGGTAGAAAAACAACATTAATGCCTTTTATTACAACCAAAGAAAATTGATGACGTATTTGAAATGCATAATTTACACAAACCTTTATGACGGGAGACTCTTTAGTGACAGAACCAAAGTCATAGTTGAAAACACCAAGCCCAATAATATCAAGAGCTAAACTGGAAAACTCTGCTTGAAGATCCAATTCAATTGACTTTTGTTCATTACTGCCTTCCACTCCTTCAAGAAGTTCATTGAACTTTGACATTGTTCTTTCTGAACAAGCTGTGAATACTTTGATCATAGCTTCCAGATATGAAGCATGAAAACCAGGAGCAATGACTGCAAATTTAATAAAAATAAACCAAAAGGATCTCAGGGAGGTATGTCACAAAATGGTTGACAATATTATTAGAGGGAAAAACAAGCTATAGAAGCCACAGATGTCAAGCATTATCCAGATGGTAAAAGGTCATTATTGTTAACCCAATTGAACATTGAAGTCCATTTGGATACAAAAGACAACAGAGCCAAGTATCATTTACTGATTTAGTAATTATACTTGACAACTTATTTAGAGAGAGGGCCACATTACAAATTTGAGGATCTTAGTTGACTCTTTTGGGGCTGGCATGTCAATGTAGTAGCCTAACAAAAATAGCTGAACCACCAATTGATCTTCCTTGATAAGCATTACAATAAGCCTTCATCATTCGATCCTTAATTCAGCCTTTAAGATATCACTTTCTTCATACTAAATTCCTGTTATCTTGCTATCCTACTTAAATTTAATGTTGAGGTACGTTAATTTTCAATCAACAGCTGAGATGCGGAATCAAAGAGAAAACAAAAAAGAAGAATGAATGACAAAGATATGACAAATGCTGTATGGGCACCTCTTCTCCTTTGCTTCCAAGTATCAAGGTCTGCAGGTATGAGCCCTTTGCCCATTATTGGTTCCAAGATATCAGCAAGTACTCCCTATTTTATTTCACAAACCAGAAATAGAAATAAAAGTAAATAATTTCCAAATGGTTTTTGTTTTATATGAAGAACATAATAACTAATCAAACGGAATAGGAACTTTGATCCTCCCGAAAGTCATCCTGTCACAGGTTTAAACCCTTTTTGGCAGCTTTTTGTTTATACTTTTCCCCCCTTAAAAAACCCATTTTGGTGAAAACTTGATAGAATCTCATCCCGCTTTTACATGGCATCCTCTAGCTTCCTGGTTTAGGATGTATAAACTTAGCTTGAAACCCCACGGATTAATTTGGCAAGCAGAACGCCATTAATTTTGCAGGTCTCCACAAAAAGAGGACAGTCAGGTGGACGTTATATCAGAAAGGTTCTTAATTACAATGTGAAGTGACCAGGCATTTTCTTGAAGCAAAGAAAATTCATTAAGATTTATTGTCCACAGAAATCTCAGATGTAGTTTTCTCACAGAAATGAAGGTTAATGAGCTTACCAGCCTTTTCATTATGCACAATTGAAGAAAAAATATATTCTCATGGCAAGTTTCTAAGCTCAAATTAGCATACCAAAGGAAAAGGGGGCTAATTAAATTCAGCTTCAATCAGAAATTAAATCAGAAAAAATATTCTTTATAGACAATCAGACAAAATGTTTTTGTGCTTCAACATATTATACTTTTTCAGGTTTCACATGAACACAGAGCATTGGAGGAGAAATTTACTCAAAATCATGCCTTTCAGTCATAATATTCAATAATAAAAACAACCCTTAAAGAGTACCAACTAAGGATGCAACAAAACATGGGAATTGTCCAGCCTGATCTCAACTTCTCAATATATTTTAAAAAGGGGAAAAAAACCAAAAAGGAGAATGCAACAAGTAAGATGGTACCTTGTCATAACAAAATGCATTTTCTCGTAGAATATGTCTTGCAACTATGGGATCTGATACAACAACAAATGCTTTTGGCCCGAACGCAAGTTTATACACCGCCCCATGCTGCCATGTTTAACAATATTACCAGATGATAGACAAAAGTAGAACTGAGCAGATTCAAACAAAAATAAAATCAAATGGAATTTGGGGGGTGGGGTGGGGAAGAGCAGAGATATATAGAGAACAAACTTAATTTAAATAGCACAAGATCTTTTACAAGTATTTACTATCACAATGCTCCACAAGTTGGAACCATTAACTGTTTTGCTGATTCCAATATCCCAGAACAGCCACAACACTGAAGTACACTCAAAGAGACTAGAACGAGATTAGCTGGTAGTAGAAGGGGAATCACTAGAGCCAATGCTAGAAACCCTAATAGTCAAACACTATATAAAGGTTGGACAGTTTCTGCTGGCCTGTCACTGAAACTCAGCTCCTTAAAATTTCCAATACCAAAAATTGAAAGGCCAAAAAAGGGCAAAGGAAACGGGCGACATAAAGTGGAAAATAAAGACTCAAGGCATATGTCTACGAAAAGGGTAAGTAGAAAGTACCTCCAAGAACCAATCATATAGTGAGAAAAAGAGAGGCCGACCAAACAGATCTGAGACTGCAACTTCAGCTATAGGCATGGACCCAATGCTCCCCCCACTCAGAAGTTGGGTGAGTAGGTTGCTTGCATTATCTAGAAGACTTCTATTTGACTTCTTCTCATCAGCATCATTTGACTGACATCTAAATTATTATAATACACAAGTTCAGCAAAACCATGGCTCAAATGTAGAAGATTGAAAGCAGTGAGACAGTGCATGGGATAAAAGGTGTGGCATAAGTAATAAAATTATCATGTGATAATCATTTGAAATTTCCCAGTTTAGTTTCCAATCTTCCAGTAAACAGAGAAAAAGCAAAGGCTTTTGAAAATTTCCACTTTAGTTTCAGAATCAGCCCCCAGGCAACTAGCAGTCTTCGAACCAAAATAAATAAATAAGAAATCAAAAAATTAAGAAACGAAAACCATAGAAAGTATATTAGCTTTCACACAAGTACTTAGAAATATGTAGTTGATTATTTTCTTTTTTTTAAAAAAAAAAAAGCATGTAAAGCGATCTCTTTCAGTCCATTATAAAAAAGAGAGAGATCTCTTTCCGAGGAAATTGATCTAATGTCATCGTCAGTAGCTTGAAGCACCTAAGAAAACATCAGATATCACCTAATGCAGACTAACCTATATATTCCATCAATTCCTGGCAACCAAGTAGCAAAAAGACTGAATAGTTATAGAAAATTACCTCACAGAAGAGTATCCTTTGGGCTTATAATTGCGAAAATCAGTATAAACTGGAAAATGAATGACGGAAGAACTAAACGGCGAAGACCCGAAATAACTCCTCCGGCGAAAACTGCCATCAGATAAGGTTGAGGGGAGGTGATAGATAGTAGCAGAAGCCATAAAAATGGCCAAACGAATAAGGAAGCTGAAAGCGGAGAGACAGTGTATCGTGTAGAAGGAGGGAGTAAGAGATAAGTAATAAAAATGTCAGGAAAGGTGTTCATCGTTTCTTTTAATCGGTGGAAGTGGGAGACACAAAGATGAGGGGAGACCCACCGATGATGGAATTAGGAATTAAAAAGAGAATCGAAATAGCTCTGTAAATCCACTAAGAACCTCGAAATAGCTCTGTAAATCAAAAAGAGAATCGAGAATCAGTTACCTGATATCTGAGGGAGAATCGAAAAAAGTCGATACATGGTGGTTTAACTCGAGAGCTTGTGACAATGCGGGAAAAAAAATCTGGACCGGAAACTGGAAGAGTGGCTCAGAAATGAGGAAGCATCAGCATTTAGTGCTGAAAACGACAAGCGAGAGAGGCGGGGTCCGACTAATCAATAGCCGCGGGCGGTAGAAGTAGCTTTTTTTCCTGATGAATTTTTTTTATGGACTTTTTTTTTTAATGTGACTTGTATTTGGAATAGCGGTGGCAGAAGTAGCTTTTTTCTTGATGAGTACTTGTTTAGTATAGTTTTTAAAAAGATAGATGAAATGGAAAATGACTGAAAAATGCATGAATCATATATATATATATATATATATATGTATGTATGTATGTATGTATGTATGTATGTATGTATGTATGTATGTATGTATGTATGTATGTATGTATGTATATGTATAAAATGTGATAATTTGGGATTAAAAAATTAAAAATAAATATAAATTACAAGTTGGTTTCTAAATGAAGTGCTTAAATAAAAAATTACAACACAAATAAATGCTTAAATAAATCTATCGCTTACAATTTGGTTTCTATTTAAAAAATTAGGGAATCCAAACACTATAAATTTTGCTTCTACAATGACTGCGCTTTTGTTGTGCATCCACAGCTATGCCAAACAGTGACGGTCCCGGTTCCATCCGAGTGCATATTAATCATAATTCAGCTTTGAATTTTCCAAATTACGATAATGTTAACGCGAGAGGTAAGTTAGCGATGGGGTGAGACTTAGGACCCGTTTGGTTTACGAAACTCACGCGAGTTCTAAGGAACATAACACAGTTTCCACCTCCAAAACCGTTTGGCGTCACAGGTTCTAGTGAGACTGAGTTCTAGCCTCGTCCAATCTTCCCACAAACGTGGGAAATTGAGATCCCTTCAAAAATGACGGGATCTTGAATGTTCCCGGGAAACTGAATTGTGAGACAAAAAAACCCCTTTGAAATTATAAACCACATGCTTCTCGCCTTCTTTCCCAAATTCAGTGTCACCATTCTTCTTTTCTTCTTTCGGCCACCACAATTGATGCTGCCTTGTAGGCATGAGGGATCGAACAGTTTTTTGTGATTCCTCTTCCTTCTAGTCGCATCTGTGTGCGTGATTGTAGCATGGTTTTTGGCTAATTTTGTCTTTCTTCTTCATCATTTCTGCTAGATGTTGTGGGTATGTGGAGCTGCGTTTTCCTTCCCCTATTTCGTTGTTGTGTGTGATTCAGGAGCATTTTTCGTTTACTTTTGCTCCTCGGCTCAATATATGTGGGTGGGTGTGGTGGTAGATGGCTTTTCAGTGTAACTTGTTGTCGGCGCTTTGAGACTCTGCAACAGGGGAGACTCATGGAGCAAGGTTCTTGTAGAAATTTGAGAGATTGTGTACATGTTTATTTTTCACTTACCTCCTTAATTTTACTGTACTGGTTGACATTTTATGTTGTGAGTTCGAACTTGAATGTGTTATTTTGCAACTTCAGTGTGTAACTGGTTTTGTAAGTTATTTGTGGGCTATTTTCGCATATCTTATGTTTGTTTTATGGTCCAAATCCCTTCGAGGTCTCCAACAATTTTCTTTCTCCACCAAGACAATTTTCTTTCTCCACCAAGACGTGTTTTGGTTTGCCTTTGTTTCTGTACAATTCACAAAACAAAACAAAAAAATGTATGTTTTCTGCCTTTTTTGGGGGCATTGTGGGAATTTTACCTAATCTTCCCACTTAACCAACACTCAATTCTTCTTACTAAACAATTTATCTTCCCTCAACTTACTTAAATTCTCATGTTTACCAGACAGCTCAACTTTTTAAAGTTCCCTCTTAATCTTCTCTTCCCTTCCTTTCCCTTCTTTAAGTTCCTTTCCCTCCTTAAATGTTCTCCGTACCAAATGGGCCCTTATTTTCTATCTGATTTTTATAGAAGTTTGATAAAAAAAGGTCAATTGTGAATGTGATTTATATTTGGATTGCCTGTTTGACTTTTATAGAACTGGTTTTTTTCCTAAACTGATGAGTATTTGGATTATTATTTCAAAAGTGTTACGGACCTAGTCCAGGCCCATTATCTCACTGGCTAGTACAGGGGGCAACCCACTATCCGTGGGACCCAGCCATGACCTTGGACATGCACCCACGACCCTGGACATGCACCCACGATCCTGGACATGCGCACACGATCCCGACACGCACATGACACGTACGGTGTGGCGGCCAAGGGACTAACTAACCGGGTATACTCTATATATACGAGAGGAAGGAGACGGCGCCGGTACATTCATTCTAAGCCTTGACTTATCTACATACAAATCACACGGCACACACAAGACCCCTTAGGCGAAACGCCCGCTTGTGTACCGTGATCATACCTCTCCCGAACGCTTGTCCCATAAGCATACAGAAGGGCACACGAATCCTATATCAAATCACGGACCTTCAATAGTAGGACATCCGAGTTCTACACTGCAGCAGTGGCGCCGGCCGTGGGGATCAATAAATTTCTATTCCCGTGACCATGAGGATAAGCACTCGTGCTTCGGGCCAAAGACAATCGGAGGCGGATCAAGCGGGGACAACCGTCAACCACGGCGTCAACCACCCCGTAATGAGCGGCTGACAACCGATGCGATGGAGACCATCAGCAAGGAGAAGATCGGCTTTCTCGGCCTGAAGAACCATTGATTCCCAACAATGAACGACATCAAAAGGACGACACATCCGACACGGAGTCCTCGGCTCCACGAAACCAAGACCGTGGACCACAGAATTCCACTGCGGAGGAGGCGGGACATCCCACATGCCGAGCCGGACTTTCGATCTCTTCAAGCCGGGATGCTTGCGATAATGAGACGGGTGGACAACATAGACAAGCGCCACACCCTTCACTATCGGCCGAGCGGAAGAGCGGGAGAAAAGACGGACCCATACCCTTTCCAGCGAGGACTGGGAAGATAAAACTTGGAGAGAGGACGACGATGACGAGAGCTCGGCTCATCGCACTGACAGGCGAAGGCGGAAACCGTCGACGGCGGGGAGGGCCAATAGGAGGAACCGTAACCGGGATGAAGAGGGTCGACCTCGGGCGAGGAACCATCGAGGTGACGGGACGATTCCCCAAGTGGTTTCCAGCTGACGGAGATATGTCGACCAAATGCACAACAGCTTTTTCTCGAAGGAGATCCGAACGCCCGATTCCCTGAGAAGCTGAATTTGGGCGAGTTGACAAAGTATGATGGCACACAAGACCCGACGACTCATTTAGAAGACTTTGACGTTCACATGTCGGTTAGAGGTCTCAAGGAACCAATCGTGCCCCGGATCTTCGCCGCGACGTTAAAGGGGCCTGCGTTGAAATGGCTTCACACTCTTCCCTTTGGGTCGATCCACAACTTTGAAGACTGGCCGAGGCCTTTGAGTTGCACTTCGCGACTAGCAAACGGCAACCAAAATCCCAGTATTCTCTCTCCAAAATCGGACAAATGCCGGAGAGCTGCTCCAAAGTTACCTAGACCGCTTCAATCATGCGCATCGCAGTCGCGGACTTAACGAAGACGTACACGTTCACTTATTGGTGGACGGCCTTGATAAAGAGTCCCTTTGGCGTAATCTTTTAAAGGAGCGGCAAAGAATCTCAACGACTTCATCTCCCGTTCAAAGAAGTACTTGGACGTCGAGCAGATGCGAATGGCGAACAATCCCACCCGAGGCGGGACCAAGATAGAACCTCCTCCCGGGGGTCGAGACTTCTCGACAACAGAATAGGGATTCCGGAGAAGGGGGAATGAAAACAAGAGCCGAGGTGGCAAATTTGATCGGGAGCAAGTATGAGAAATATTCGGCACACGACGGTGCCTCGATCTCAAGTTTGGAAGGAGGTATCAACGACCGAGATGAAGAAGGTCGATCGGCCTCGTCTGTCCTACCGAAGATCCGGGATAGACCAGTCTAAATATTGCTCGTTCCATGATGGTCGAGGTCATACAACCGATGAGTGTTACGAGCTCCGGGATGCAATCGAACGATTTGTTCGGGAAGGCAAACTTCAACGATGTCATAGAGCATCAAGGAAAAGGTGGGAAACGAAAGACCAAGAACCGCAGTAGGACCCCCCCGAAAGTTCAAAAGCGGAAGATAAACGAAAGGCTCCTCGAAGCCGATGACGAATTTCCGAGCGGAATTCGACCGTAACGTGTCAGTGGAGCAATGGGCGGTGGCGGAGATACATAAGCCGAAGGAAATACCTTCGAGAAGTCCTGTCCGTCAGGGATCGACCAAAATTCAAGGAACATCACACTGAGGTAGCACGACCGCCTTTGTTTTTCACAAGAGACGACCTCAAGGACGTTGTCCCCGGCCATCAAGATGGGCTAGTAATAACTGGAACAGTCGTCAACTGCCGAGTCAAGCGGATATTTGTGGATGCCGTAGCTCGGCCGACATACTAAGCCGGGAAGCGTTCAAAAGAATGAGCCTGGACCGGACGACTTAAAGCCTTGCAAGATAACCCTCATCGGGTTTAATGGAGAACAATCTCGTCCGAAGGGGTTTATCGACCTCAGTGTTCACCCTTGGAGTCAAAGACGCCTTTAAGTCCGAAAGAGTGCGGTTCATAGTGGCCGAGTTCGTTTCACCTTATAACATAATATTGGGAAGGCCAACCATTCACAAGTGGGACATGCTGGTGTCTACAAAGCATCAAAAGCTCAAGGTGATAGGCAACCAAGGAACCGTGGTCACGGAATCGGGGATCAAAGAGAGTCTCGACAGTGCTATTTTGAAACCGTCGAATTGGGAGGGCGGATCTTCATCGCAGCCCCAAAGAATCGCCTATCTGGACCGCTCGGACCGGGATTCTCCCGACGAAGAAGTTAATCTGTGGAATTCGACATCCGAGACGATGAGGTTCGCCTGTAACCGGCAGGAGACTGGAAGATCCGGTGATCGGAGACCCTCTCCGCACCACTAAGATTGGCAAACACCTATCTTCCTGACTTAGAAGTAGTTTGGAGGATTTCTAAGAAAACAGGATGTCTTCGCCGGGATTCATCTCGTACACTGAATAGACCCAAAATTTTGTTGTCACAAGCTAGAAGTCTATCCGGCTCAATCCCGTTGTCGCAGAAAGAGGAACCACGGACCGAGAAAAGGAAAGCGCTGAAATTCACATCCAAGAATTGCTTGAAGCCGGATTTATTCGGGAAATACAAGATACAACCCGGTTATCAAATGTGGTGATGGTAAAAAGCCAAACGGGAAGTGGAGAGTGTGTGATTACAAGAACTTGAACAAAGTATGCCCGAAGGACTCCTACCCAATGCCAAACATCGACCAACTGGTCGACAACGCCTCAGGATTCCAGCTCCTATCCTTTATGGACGCATACTCCGGATATAATCAGATAGCGATGTACCCAGAGGATCAAGAAAAAACAGCCTTCATTACTGAAAGAGCTAACTATTGCTACAATGTCATGCCTTTCGGATTGAAGAATGCGGGAGCGGAGAAGGCTTTACCCATGTTCAGGCTCTTAAAGAAGGAGGCATCGGTGGAATGGAATTCAAAGTGCGATGATGCATTTGAAGACATAAAGCAATGTCTGGCCAATCCCCCAGTCCTCTCAAAACCTCAGCCTGGCGAGAGTCTTTTCCTTTACTTGTCGATCGGCGAGGAAGCCGTCAGCGGCCTTAGTAAGAGAGGCGGAACACGGACAAATTCCTGTGTATTTTGTCAGCAGAACCCTGCAGAATGCCGAGATCCGATACCAGAAACTAGAAAAAGTGGCATTCGCTCTGCTTATTGCGGCCCGTCGGTTAAGACCTTATTTCCAGGGTCACCATATCGTTGTTAGAACAAGCCAGCCAATTCGACAAGTCTTACATAAGCCGGACCTAGCGGGGAGGATGACTAATTGGGCGATAGAACTCTCCGAGTTCGACATCACCTACGAAGCTCGCCATGCAATCAAGTCACAGGCGTTGGCCGACTTCATCAGAGAGCTAACCCCGGCTTCTAAGTCTGATGAGACCCTGGCGGGCGAATGGAAGGTGTATGTCGACGGATCGTCGAACACGAAAGGAAGTGGAGCCGGAGCAAGTACACAATGGTGGAGGATCAACTTTACCGAAAAGGATTACATTCTCCCATGCTAAGGTGTTTGAACCCAAATGAAGCAGGGTATGTCTTGGCCGAGATTCATGGAGGGGCCAATGGTCAGCATATGGGGGCTAAGGCGCTCGCCCGAAAAACCCTTCGAGCAAGCACACGGCCGACGTTGGAGGCGGATTCAAAGACCCTTGTAAGACAATGTGATAGTTGTCGAAACATGCCGTAGTTATTTGGGCGCCCCTAGCCGAGCTTCATTCCATCACGGCCCCTGGCCATTTTACAAATGGGGCATGGACATTCTGGGCCATTCAAGACAAGACCCGGCAACTGCGATGGCTAATCGTGGCGAGACTACTTCACCAAGTGGATTGAGGCCGAACCTCTCACAACGATCTCCTCGGCTCGTGTGCAGCGATTTGTTGAAGTTAATATAATTACGCGCTTCGGAGCACCAGCCGAGATAGTAACAGACAACGGAACTCAGTTCACTGGAGTCGGATTTCGTGATTTGATTTATGAATACGGAATACAGCATCACTTTGCTTCCGTGGAACACCCGCAGTCCAACGGGCAAGCTGAGGCCGCCAATAAGGTCATCCTTGATGGTTTGAAGAAACGTATGTTGGAGGCTGACACCTCTTGGCCGATCAGCTACCTTTTGTCCTTTGGGGAAATCGAACAACTGCTCAGACATCCACCCAAGAAACTCCTTATAGACTGGCCTACGGTTGTGAATCTATGATTCCCGTGGAAATAGGGATGATGTCTTGGCGCAGAAGAGCATTTTATCACAAGGCGAAATGGCCAATAGTGAGGCGTTAGCGCTTGAGTTGGATCCGGCCGATGAGGCCCGGGTCACCTCCCATTGTCGAGATATTGCAATGAAGCAGCTGATCGCGGCTCGTTATAACAAGAAGGTTAGACCAAGAAGATTCCAGCCCGGTTGCTTGGTACTTAGAAGGGCCGACATCGGGAACAAGAACTCCAAAGACGGCAAGCTTGCGGCTAATTGGGACGGACCTTATCGCGTTCGGGAAACTCTTGAGAGAGGAGCTTACATTCGAAAATTTGGATGGAACCCTATCAAGCGAACATGGAATGCGGACAAATTAAAGGCATATTTCAGTTAGGCTTATCTTTTGTTTTTCTTAAAGCATCGTTTTCCATTATGTTCTTTGTTCAACGTTGGCCTGCTGGCTTTTCCCTTCGCAACAATTGCTGTGTCGAATATGAATGAAACTCTCGTTCGAGGGTATCTATTGAATTCCAAACATTGTCTTTTTCAAGATTCAATTGTTATTAGCTTTTCAGCTGAAGAAAACATGTCTGGACGCTTATCTGACAAAACCGAACCCGGCAGTGGCAATTTTCATTTACCTTTGGATGACCCTTACTATACCAGAATTTTATAAAACAAGGCAAACACTAGCACTTTAAAACATTATGGTCTTATGACCAAAAAGCGCGTTCGCAGATTCTCGCTTACCTTCATATGACCTTGGCCAGTCGACCGCGATAACTGGGAAAGTTATATTTTAATACGATGCATTATGGTTGCTAGAACACCATCTATTGTTAATCGTAGCCAAAAATGGCCATATTGGCCAACCTGTTCAATAAAGTCATTGCCGGTAACACAACCGGACAGATTATACAAGTTAAAAAGAAAAAAGAAATCAATCCATGTGCTTGGGGGCGGTCGAGACTTCCTCACCCTGCTCAGCCTCCAGCAGTGTTAAGCTCGATCCCGGGTTCAAAGCCCGGATCGGGCAAGTGAATTCTCGAACGCCTCCACCACCGAACCCAAGAGCAACTCCTGAAGCCGGGTTATCTCCGCGGACGAGATGTGTTGAGGACGCCTCCCCTCGGCTTTGATCCTGTCCACTTCGGCTCACGAACCCGTCCTCTCACTGCCATGGCTTTCAACCGCTCTTCGCTTCTAGCTTGAGCCGCCTTAAAGCCTTCAATTATTACATTGAGTCCGCCGGCAAGGCGAGGGGCTCGACGTCGGTCGACTTAGGAAGCGGCGATTTCGGGGTAGGGGTGGCTCGGATAGGAGAGACAGGGCTGACTTCGGCTCGGGGCTTGGACGACTCCCCGACCTTAAGCTTCTTTGGCTCGGCCTGCTTCGAAGACTCTCCGACCTTCGACTTGCCCGCCTCCTTGGCCGACCTCTTTCTCCCCTTGACGGTGGGCTCGGGGATCCCAGAAAGATATTGCGGCTCTTTCATCTTAAGACCTCGTACGAAACACATACACCATGTTAGCTACTAGGAAAGCAAAGACGATCAATACAAGACTAAGACGCGGAACAACGCCGATGTTAAATAACAAATGCCATACTCGGCCCGACGCCATCTCATCTTGACGCCGAGCCTCGGCCCGATATTGGGCTACTAAGGAGCCGGCCCTACAAGACAGTTCGCTCGAACGTGGTCTATTATGGCATCGATGGCTTTCCTTTCTCGCTTCAACAGATTGGACCGCTCCACCTTATAGGCGCTAGGGGACACATTGTGGTGATCTTGACACCAATACAAGTTAAACTCCCAAATGACTTTTGCGAGTCCTACCCTTTGAGGAACCAAGGAGTTGTACCAGTTTTAGCAACGACTTTGAAAAAGTTGCCCTTGAAGCGTTTGAAAGAGTCTGAGACTGGGTAAACAAGCGCCGATTGGCTATTCCCGAATGGATGTCCAGCCTTGAGCTCCGGCGGTTCCTTCCCGCAGCGAGAGGTGTGGGGGTCAAGAAGTAGAAGAACATAGAAGTGGTGCAAGGCAGTCCAAGGCTCATGCAAAACCACTCAAAGGCAATCGTGTAACCCCATCCATCGGGGTGTAATTGCGAGGAGCTATACTAAGAAATTGAAGGGTGGCCATTTGAAATTCGGAAAAGGGAAATCGAATCCCAAGCCTGGTAATGTAGTCAGCATAGAAAAAGAAAAAGGAGTTGTGGCTCCCCTCCCTCACTGAGCACACAGCTCTTCCTCTTCGTGGAGACAAAGAGAGTAGGTGTTAGTATCTCGAACCGGAAGACCTTCCAAGTCTTCCATGGTCGCCTTCGACCGATAGGATAACACTTCTTGGGTAACCCAAGGGAATTGGTCAATTAAGTCCTGTGGGGCTAGCGCGGTTGGCATTTCCAGATTCTCGACTCACCGCGTGGGAAGAAGAAGACGACGCCATTATACCTAACACAAATAAAAATATAAGCAAGATCGAGAATCTTCCTAGCATACCCGATGTCAATAATTGAAGGCGGGACTCTACAAATGTGGTAAGATTAAAATCCAAGTCAACAGACTCGGCGATATAGCTTGAGGAGCCGGACCAAATTATGTCGGCAGAGCCCAAAATTAAGTCGGCCGTGGAGGAATCCCCACAAGAAATAAGTCGGGAGCACTCATACAAGCAATGTAGCAAGGCCCGATGTAGGAATCAACCTCGCCCTAGGACCCGAGCCGCCACTTTGTTAGACTGCTATTCGGAAGGCCCTGAGAAGCGGACACGTCGCTCGGGTTAAACACCCTTGGATTAGGAAGAAGCGGAAGGAAACATTCGGACTTCCCCTAACCGACGATGCATCGTCTCGGATTTTCGCCGCCCACCACCGAAGTTTTTCCTTGCCTCCACGGTGATCGGTTAAAGCAACGGTTTGCGACGTTGGACGAGAAGATTCATCGCCCAAAGCCACCAACGGCTTTTTCCTCGACAAGGTGGCGTAGTTCCGCCGCTTCTTCGGGTCATATCCTTTATGTCCTTCGACATTGGGAGCCACTCTATTAAAGGTATTAACGAAAAGGAAACGGCTCACTCGAAAAACAGGGGAGTTTTGCACAAATGAAGGAACCGAAAACAGACTACGCGAAAACCCACTCAACAAGGGAATCTACCCGAATTTCAACTAAATACGTACGCAATCTTATAGGGAAACGGCAGATCGTGAGTAACAAAAGAAAGAGGCAAGGAAACAAGAATACCTACCTAAAGTATGGAGATGATCAATGGAAGTTGTGGAATGAAGATGGTTCACAAGACAGGTTATCCTCCGGAAAGCGAGAATCGTCGGGAGAGAACTTCTTCAAAACAACTTTGGTAAAATGGCAATGAAGGAGACTTGGCGGGTATAAACCTTTCGAAACCCAATCGACGGGGGCAAAAGCGCCTTTTCCATTCGTTAGCAAGGATGACGTGACCTTTTCATTTAATGCGCGTCTGTCAAGCATTAATTACGCCAAAGGCCGTATAGGCCAAAGACCCTCAATTCGGCTTCACGACAGCCGAGGACGCCACCGGCATAGGCAAATGATAACGTAGAAGAGGAATCGACAGCAGAAAGCGCCCGGCACAAGGGGCGTGGTTCACAACCAATTATCCCGGCCACTGGTTAGGCTAATCACCTCTCGAGAAAGGACCCGCATTTGGAGTCTTCGACCGTGCAAGAAGTGCCCTGACCTGATGGTCGAAGAACAACAAAATGAAAACAAACATAACCCGACCACATGTCCGGGGCAATTCAACCGTAAGACTTGTAGTTCCGAGGTTGTTTGAAACTCGATAGACACCTTATCAAAGTAAGACGGGGGCAGCTCGATACAACTAGAGGATCCAAGAACATGTCCACCCCGCTGACCGAGAGACTGACAACCCTACTGGGGCAAGGACATCATGTTACTTCGCGATCAACAAAGACTCGACTTCAACAAAGACTTGAACTTTCGTTCTTCACCAAGCGAACATCTAAACTCTCTACGCTCGAGACCCGAGCAACCGAGCTTGGGGCAATCACACGGACCTAGTCCAGGCCCATTATCTCACCGGCTAGCACAGGGGCAACCCACTATCCGTGGGACCCACCATGACCTTGGACATGCACCCACGACCCGGACATGCACCCACGATCCCGGACATGCGCACACGATCCCTGACACGCACATGACACGTACGTAAGGGCCCAAGGGACTAACTAACTGGTATACTCTATATATACAGAAGGAAGGAGGCGGCGCTGTGTACATTCATTCTAAGCCTTGACTTATCTACATACAATACACCCAAGCACACACAAGACCCCTTAGGCGAAACGCCTGCTTGTGTACCGTGATCATACCCTCTCCTGAACGCTTGTCCCATAAGCATACAGGAAGGGCACACAGATCCTATATCAAATCACCGGACCTTCAATAGGCCGGACATCTGAGTTCTACACCAGAACAAAAAGTAAGTTGAGATGAAAAATAACTGAAAAGTGCATAAATTATATTGAATGCTACCTATACATATTAATTATATATATTGACATAAATGAAGAAAAAATTTTACGTTTAATTTAAATTTGGAAAAAAACTAAATTATTATTAAAAAATATTAAACAATAAAATTATTAATTATAATATCTTTAATAGATAAAATTATATATAAATTAAAATGCATAAAAATATAATGCATCATGCTTAGTCTTGTTCTTTTATAGCCAACTGTAGTTTCTAGGTTAATATTAAAATTGAACTATTTTATTATTTTATATTTTTAGTATAAGGAAATTCAATTAACACGGGATGGATATAACTTTTTTCAAGGACAATAGAACAAACGTATCAAGTTTTTGTAGATAATTATATAATTATTACAACTTGATTATTATTTTCTTAAAAATATTTACAAGTTGTAAAAGAAATAAAAGCGCATACCATTCGAAACATAAACAGGAGCAATAGTTGTTGGTTGATTTGATTTGAATTGGGCCCCACCTTCTCTGAACTTCAGTCGCGCCCAGACACACCAAGGTCCGGTTTCTCTCACCTCCAATTTTCTACCGCGCGCGGTTTTGTTTACTGCGCGCGGTTTTTGCAAAAATAAATCTGGCCCCTTGGATTAAGATTTTGACGGTCAGGATGAGGACAATGAGAGATGAACAGAAAATTAGATAAGGAGAGGATCTCCTTCCGACACGGCAGCCCCATCCAGTGACCCTAAAAGCTAAGCCCCATCCAGTGACCCTAAAAGCTAACCCGTGAGCGTCCACCTTTTTCATGGTTGTTTTCAGAAGCCCAATAGTGAAAAAGCTACTCCAAACACTTTCATGTGAGCTTTTTCCCCTATTGCTAATCCTTCAAAAGCTCTCCAAACAGGCCCAATGAATTGATGGAGATATTACGTGGCTTGACGTCATGAGGTAAACTAGGATACAACTAAAAAAACTTCTTAGTGAGAATCAATGAGTCATACGGTTCATAAACAATGATAAAATATAGCATGAAGCTTTGAAGTTTGAAGGATTCGACTCAATTTTGGTTTTTTAGGGGTGTGTATGACAATCATTCTGTTCCCCCATTATTGTTTCTGATATGAAACGGTTTTTTTTTTTTTTTTTTTTTCTGATTCTATGCTTTAGAAGAGTTCTGAAAATCAGAATTACATTTGTTAACTCATTTTATTTTTACTCTGAGAATCAGATTTACGTTTGATAACACTTTTTTTTTTCACACTACAAAATCCAATTTTAACTACAAAAATCAAATCAACAAAGATAATTAATATCAATCTCAGTTCCAAAATTATAAACAATAATTCCTTAAACTAGACAATCTAAATAGGTGCTCCAGCGGATACATCACCATGGTCCTACGAAACCAAATGAAAAGTCGTCGGGTAAAGAAGGAGAAAAATAGCTAAATTTTCAGTTAAATACCTTAAAAAAAATACAATCCTAAATCAGTCCCTGGAATTGAAAAATGACAATTTAGTATACAGATGGAAAATGGGATTTTTTTTTTGGCCAAAGAAAATGGGATTTGAAAACACTGCCTTTGACCTATTTATGCCCTTGAATTTTATTTCGAAGAAAGTACCACTTCACCAAGCACCCACCGTGGCAGAAATATTTTTTGGCACAAAGTGGGAGTTATACGATGTCCCACCACCTTTGGACCCTTAAAAAATATATTTTGTTTCACAATATATGTCACTTTAATCAATTCATCATAATTAAAAAAAATAGCAGTTACTTTATTAAATTTATCATAAATTAAAGAAAAATTACAACTTTATCTATATTAAATGAGGTTTTGACTGAGAAAGAAAAACAAAATGATTATATTTAAACATTAATTACATGAGTAAAATTGACAAAAGTAATAATTGCTTTCTAAGTAACTTATATTGTGTATCAGATTATTCTTCTAGGGAGTGATTTATATTGTGGATCAGAGGAAGTATGATTATTGAGCCAATCTAATGCATCTCAACAAAAATATTGCAGAATAATTTAGGTGAAAACAAAAAAATGCCATTGGATTAAATTTTAAATTCTCAAATTAGTTTTATTGTCTATAAGAGTATAGGTACTAACCAAACTTATGTAGCAATTGACAACTCACTCATCAATTCACGACAGTGCACCAGTTGTTTATCATAATGATTTAGCACTTGTTTTTCAAATTCGAAACTAGTTAAAATAAATAAATTGAGTCCTTACAAGTAATTTGTAGCTTTTGACTACACCTCATTACCTATTTACTATGATAGGTTAGCAATTGACAACCTTTTTTTTTTCCCACAAAAAATTCAAACTTCTTAAAATAAATGAATAAGGCTGCTTGTAGGTAGGAGGGCTAAGGTAGCATTTAAAGAAACACGAGGGCATAAAAGTCATTTGTCAAAATTTTCAAATCCCATTTTGATACCTGTACTCAAGACATTGATTTGAGATTTTTTATTTGAATGTATTTAACTGAAATTTTCACTATATATATAATCAGTAATCATTTGATCTCCCCTGGACCTCTTGAAGAAGAGAATTCCTAATCGGTGTCTTCAACTTTCTTTTGACATGCAAAGAGTTAAAATTCTTGTCTGCCATCACACTCAGCATTAATCCTTGTTTTTGGATCCAACTTTTTCTAATATGCCTCTAAATCCAATTGGGACCCACCTCATACCACGGCCGTTATGTGATAGCAGATAGCTACTTTGACATTATTAACCTTGCTCCATCCAAATTCCAACATTTGAACGATGTCCTGCAAACTTTTAACTTGGATAAATAATATTTGAAAAATCAGATTGTGATGGTATAAGAGACTTTATAACGTAGGATCCAACAATTACATGTTAGTTCCTCTGTGCTTGATAAACATATTTATCTAATTTAGTTAGATTAAAAAATTTAGTTAATATTACCTTCGATTCAAAATATAGAATGTAAATAACTAAATTACACCAATTCAAAAAGTTGATTTAACTTAGTTAAAAACAATATACACACACACACACATTCCTAAAACACCTTTATTTATGGAAATGGTGAGTGGAAGAGAGAATAAGTAAAAAAAGGATATGAAAGAGAATGAGTGGGAAAAAAAGAGAGATGAGAGACATATAATTAATAAAGGGTAAAAAAATTTTAAAAAAAGAATTAAATGATGAGACAAAAATAAAAGAGTATCCTATATAAAAATAAGACCCCCTCTTAAGTTTGATTCTTATATTTTGGACTGGAGGAAATATGACGTGTATATTCTTTTTTTTTTCTTTGATTAAAACCTGGATAACATTACTCATTAAGAGTCAGAGACCATATAAGAAATTACATCAGCTAAGCAAGCTCCTCACCCTCCACTAGTGGCGGAGCCAGGAATATATATTTGTGGGTGCACAATTCGTGAGGGGATTTTGGGGTTCGGGGGCAGCGCCCCTGAATTTTTTATTTTTTTTAAGGAAAGTTTTAAATGCATTAAAAATTAAATAAATATAGACAAGAAAAGAAAAGAAAAGTTCAACTTAACATAGAAAAAATAATCAAGAGTCTAACCAAATGAAAATTATCTGCAAGAGCTCCTTAAGAGATATGGAATGGATCACTGCAACAGAGCTGATACCCCTATAAGCTCAACGATTTTTGTAATATTCTAATTTTTATTTTTAGGATTTATTTATAATTAAGAGCGCAATTATATATGATAAATGTATTTAATTTATAATTTTTAAAAATATATAAAAAGATGGAAATAGTGGGTATTTTGTTGTAATAATATGCTCAAGGCGGGATTCGAACCTGGGTGTACTTTTTGACAAGGCATTATTCTACCACTAGACTATTGGTGTTTCTTCTTGAAGAGCTCCTTCAAAATATATATATTCTAAAAATTTTGTGGATGCACTTGCACCCATAAACATCAATGTGACTCCGCCAGTGCCCTCCACTAGAGAGGGGCTTGATCAAATAAACAAAAGTTTCATTCTAGGCTGTGGGAAGTTGTTGCTAGCCTATCTGCTAAATGAAGATTTTCTCTGTAACTAAGCCTAAGACTTGCCAATCCATGTTAATAATAAATCTAGTGTCCTAGATAATATCTCTAAGTCTGTGTTTGGTTTGAGGGAAGGAGATGAGAAGGGGTGGGAGGGGACCTCTTTCCTTCATTTGGTTTAAATTTTTAAGTGGGAGGGAAGACAAAATTTTGGGTTAAATTTCATTCCCTTCCTTTATTTTGGAAGGCGCTGGTGTACGGAGGTGCGGCGGTGCTGGTGCGGGTGGTTGGGTGAAGTGAAGTAGGTCAGCTATCTACACTAACGGTGCAGTACCAATTAGCAATTACTCATGGAGGAGGTCCAGATCTCGTCTCCGTTGGTGTGGAGTGAGATTGAAACTAAGAATATCCTGGTTGGTAAGATTCTGGCGAACAAAATGTATTCCAGAACTGCGATGGAATCGATCTTATGTAAAGCTTGGAATCTTCAATTAGGCTTTGAAATTACTGAAATAACGGGGAACACGTTTCTCTTCAAATTCAAACATGAGGAGGACTACAACAGAATCCTTCGAGGCCGACCATGGTCCGTCAATGGAACCTTGCTAAATCTACGGGAGAGATCGAAATATAAGGCGTATGATGAGTTCGATTTCAGTCGGTGCCCGATTTGGATTCAGATTCACAACGTTCCGCTGGAAGCCTTATGCCTGGCGAATGCAATCACTATAGGAGGTCACGTCGGAGAGGTGATGCTGGCTGAGGATCCATTCTACAACGGGAGGTATCTTCAGAATTTTTTGCGTACTAGAATAATGTTAGATTTACGAAAGCCTTTGGCCTATGGTTTCTGGCTTCCCAAACCTGATGGTAGGAAAACCTGGATAGCAATTAAGTATGAGAAGTTACAGACATTTTGTTATAAATGTGGCAAGATAGGGCATGATAATTGAGTTTGTCGTTCTGAAAAATTGATGTCCTGCTTTAAGCCTGAAGAACCTCGCTATGGGGCTTGGCTTTCGACAACAGTCTGTCGTAGCTGGGATGAAACCTTGGTAGCTTTGAATATGGATGAGGTTGAGGCGCAATTTGTTAGGAGGAAAAGGGAGGAAGCTGAGAAAAGGAAAGAGGAGCAGGAGAGTATGAAAGCCAATACTGAAACGTTTGCTGCTGATGATGATTTGTTCTGTATCAGAATTAACGATCCAGTGCCTGTCGCTCAAAAAAGGGATATGGATGAGGTTAGGAGGGTGAAGGAGAGGATAACTAAAGTGTCATCGGAGGGTGTGATAAACAAGAGGGAAAACTACTCTAGAAGACAAGTTATACAGGGGTCTAATGGCGGGGCAAGCAATACTTCAGCTTGTATGGATGAGCTTGGGGCAGAAGGTAAACCTGAGGGGGTAAATTCTGAAGTGGCAAAGTCTAATCTGGTGGCAGGAGGTAATACAATGGCAAAAGCTGATATTGAAACCTCATTGGCTTTAGTTATCTATGACGGCTGCGCGATGAAGGAGGTGCTCAATGGGATAAACAGCCTTGGGTTGAAAAGGGAGGCAGTAGAGGATTGGGATCAAAACGAAGGAGATGTGAAGAGAAGAGGCCCAATCCGCTAGCAAACATTTCCAACTATGCAAGTAATTTGAGAAAAGCCAAGGCAAAGGTAAGGAAGAGCAACAGGAAGAAGGGTACAGTGATGCAGGAAAATATTCCAGCGGAGGGGGAATTGCAGGATAGGGAGATGGAGGAATCTGACGAGTATGCCTTTATTTTTAGAGCCGGATGTGGCAAGAGGAAGGAAGCATCTGCTGTTGGTAATGGTGGCTGGCCAGAAACAGCCACCAAGGGGCCACGAAGATCCTTTCCTGGAACTGCCAAGGCCTAGGGAGAGCCTTAACAGTGAGAAATCTGAAGGATGAGATAAGAAAGAACAATCCTTCAATAATCTTCCTAATAGAGACAAAAATAAAGTCGGCAAGGGTAAGGAAAATCAGAAACAAGTGTGGCTTCATGCATGATTTATATGTATAACCTGAGGGGCTGGCTGGTGGATTGGCATTATGGTGGCATGGAGGCATTTCCCTGACTGTTTTATATAAGTCCAAAAATATCATACATACAATCATTGAGTCAGCAAGCTTAAAGATCCCTGAGTATATAACATTCGTCTATGGTCCACCCAAAGAAAGGGAACGAAGAGTGGTTTGGGATGTGGTTAGGAGCCTGTCAAACAGGGTACAAGCTGCTTGGTTGCTAGTCGGTGACTTTAATGACGTGCTTTCCCAATCTGAAAAAGAGGGTGGTAGCCCTAGGGCTTTGAGAAAAATCATCAACTTCCAAAGATTATTATCGCATTGCCAAGTGATGGATTTGGAGTTCAAAGGGTCACGATTTACTTGGTGCAACAAGAGATTGGGAGCCACGGTAAGGGAACGACTTGATCGAGCACTTGGAAATGTGGAGTTTAGAGAGGAATTTGACCATGCTATAGTCTTCCATTAAACCCAGTCGGATCTGATCACCACATTTTGGTGATTGACTGCTGTTTTCTTGAGGTAAAATCTCCAAGGTCCTTTAGATTTGAGGCAAATTGGGTACAACATGAAGACTTCTTATAGGTTGTGAGAGTAGGGTGGAATGAGGTGGAAGGTGATGCTGAAAACAGGTTGACAGATTTAGTTAGACGACTAGAGGCCTGCAAAAAGAAGCTGGTGACATGGAGCAAAAGAACCTTTCCAAACTTCAAGAAGCTCATTGAGCAACTGAAGCGAAAACTTGATCGCTGTAACATAGGCATTCTGAATGAGCAGGTAGTAAGGGAGGCCGAGGAGGTGACAAGGGAATTAGAAGAGGCATGGGCTCATGAGGAGGTGTATTGGTGGCAGCGGTCAAGAATTTCTTGGCTAAAATGTGGTGATAAGAACACCAATTTTTTCCACATCAATGTGATTCAAAGAAGACAAAGAAACAAGGTATTGAGGTTGAAGGAAGAAGGGGGAGCTTGGCTTGAAGACAGAGGTGAGATTAATGAAGCATTTAATGCCTTTTACCAAAAATTATTCAGCTCAGTTGGTTCTTGGCAGATAGAGCAAGCTGTCTCTTATGTGGATTTGGTGGTGACAGAGGCCGAGAATACCAGCTTGATGAGACCAGTTACAAACCAGGAAATTGAGGAATCTGTTTTCCTAATTGGAGCTAATAAAGCACCGAGACCTGATGGGTATTCTGCTGTATTCTACCAAGCTGCTTGGAAAGAAATAGGGAATGAGGTTTGTGGCATGGTGAAGGATTTCTTTGAAGGCAAATCAGGTCTGTCCCAGATTAATGCTACTAACATTGTGTTGATTCCTGAAATGGATAAGCCTGAGGAAGTGCATCACTTTAGACCCCTTGGCTTATGTAATGTATCATATAAGATCATTGCCAAAATCCTAACAAATAGAATGAAAGATGTACTGAGTAGAATTATCTCCCCACACCAGAGGGCCTTCATTCAGGGGAGGATGATTCAGGATAATCTCATACTTACACATGAGGCTTTTCATTACTTGAGGCGAAAGAAGAAGAGTAGAAAATGAGAAATGGCTTTGAAGATTGATATGAATAAAGCCTATAATTGTGTGGAGTGGGACTTCTTGGAGGTGGCGATGCTAAAATTAGGATTTTGTCAAGGGTGGGTAAACTGGATTATGGCTTATATCACTACCTCGGCATTTACACTTCAGGTTGATGGATGCATAGTGAGTGATTTTAAACCAGGAAGGGGGGTGCGCCAAGGTGACCCTCTCTCACCTTACATGTTTGTGATTGCTTCAGAGGTACTATCAATTATGCTACAAAAGCATGTGGCTGAAAGGGATCTGAAGGGTGTGAAATTATCCCGTGATGCGCCAGTCCTGTCCCATTGTTTCTTTGCTGAAGATGCGATGCTGTTTGCTAGTGCAGAGGAGAGTAATTGTAGGATTTTAAAGAAGATTTTAGAGGTTTATTGCTCGGCCTCAGGGCAGATAGTGAATCTGGAAAAATCAAGCTTATTTTTTTTCACCTAACACTCCTCTGGATATAAGGGAAAAGATCTCAGCCTGTTTGGGGATTGGGCACTCTGACCAACCTGGTAAATATCTAGGATTGCCGGTTATTTGGGGTAGATCTAAGGTGGCGGCTGTGGCATTTGTGCGTGACAGGATTGGGCAGAAACTTACGGGATGGAAACAGAAATTGCTCACATTTTCTGGCCGTGAAGTCCTGATTAAAGCTGTGGCAAATGCTATACCAACTTACCCAATGACCTGTTTTTTGTTCCCTAAGAAGGCATGTAAGGAGATAGACAGCTTGGTTGCTAACTTTTGGTGGGGGCAGACGGAGGAAAAAGGGGCCATTCATTGGAAAAATTGGAAATATCTAACTAAGGGGAAAAGAGAATGGGGACTAGGTTTTAGGGATCTGATGTGTTTCAACAGAGCACTTCTTGCCAAAACCGCGTGGAGGTTGTTAACTAAGCCAAGGGACTTATGGTGTAAAATACTTAGGGGAATCTACTTCCCTAAGGAAAACTTTTTGAATGCAAAGAAGGGGAGGCATGCATCGTGGGGATGGTCAAGTTTGCTGGCTGGACGAGATCTGCTGCTGGAACGACTTTGTTGGAATATTGGGAATGGCAGGAGTATTAAGGTGTGGAGAGACCAATGGGTATGGGGGCTTCCTGGAGGCAAATTGCATGATTTGGCACCTAATTCAGAGGAAGATGAAATGTCGGTCAGTGAGCTTATTCGTGAGGGCGTATGGAACCTTAGCAAGATCAGTTCCATAATTAGCAAGGAAGAAATGGAGCTGCTGCTGAAGATGCCTAAACCTGCTACATGACGTGAGGATTATCCGGTTTGGGTAGCTAACAAGGACGGATGCTATACTGTAAAATCAGGGTACTCGGTGGCTAAAAGCTTGGATGTGGAAACCTTAATCAGAGACCCTGGTACGTCATTCTCGGTCCCCAAACTACTATGGAAGAGTATTTGGAATGTGGTGGTTCCCCCTAAAATTCAACAATTTCTATGGAGATTGAGTGTGGGTGCCATTTCAACTAAGGAAGCCTTGTTTAAACGTAAGTGTGGGCTTAACTCCTTGTGTCCTATCTGTCTAGTGGAACCTGAAACGGTTGAACATATGCTCTTTTTATGCCCATGGACTAAGCTATGTTGGTTTGGCTGCCCATTGGGGCTTAAATTCAGCAAATGGGGCATGAGAAGGAGTGAGGAGTGGCTTTGTGACATGCTAGCTGGAAATGGTAGATTGGATGAGTAGTTGATAAACCATAATTTTATATATTTTATCTTACATTATTCATTTATTTCGGGGACTATTTTAGGCTAATTTGGATATATTAGATAATATTTGGATTGTTAGCCAATTTTAGGAAATAATATAAATCTGAATTAATTATGAGATTATTGGGCTTAAATTATTAATATTCTGATTGTTATCTTGTGATTAAATAATATTTCCTAATATATGATAGATCATGATCTTATTATATTAGAATATCCTATGATGTAGAATTTTTGCAGGAAAATTGAAAGAAAATCTAATTTTAGAATTTTATTGGGCTCAAGTTGGTACCCAAAAGTCCCTTCTTCCTCCTATTAGTTAACCTAACCTAGCTGCAAAGAAGGGGAGCTGGCCGCCAAACACACGCAAATTCGTGGAGATTCACGCTGAGAGCCGAGAGGCAGAGACTGATTCACAAAAGACGCAGAATGATTTTTTTTTTTTTTGATAAAGAAAAAGTTTTGGAGGGGTTTGACATCAGTCCCCCACCAAGGCCAGGGCACGGCCCTGGGCTCTATGAGCACTTACTGGGGACTTACAAGATCGCCTACCAAAGGAGTCCCAGCGACGGCAGAGGGGATCGAACCCACGACCCAAGGGCCTAATCCTGGATCCCTTACTATCTGACAGCATGTACAAATAAAGAAAATGGTTAAATGGATTTTTCTTTATTAATTATATTATTTCTTTTGTAACTTAGTTAGATGGTAACTTAGTTAGCTTTCTGTTTTAGCTTTCGGTTATAGCTTTCTGTTGTAACAAATAGATAGGGCCCCACACTTGTTTATTGGTTTTGATATAAAGACAATGTGCTGTACAGAGAGATCAGATTGAATAATAATAATATTTTTCCAGTTTCACTGTTCTTCGTTTTTCCCTTTTCCCTCTGCTTCTTCTTCGACTTTCGGATTCACCTTGAATCTTTGAATCAATTTCACAATAGCTTCCAGATTGTTTCATGGTATCAAAGCCGAACCATTGCCATGGAATCATCTTCTACCGGCACTGATGGTTCAATCGCAACAGCTCCGACGACGTCCACCTCTCATATGACGAGTCCGTTCTATCTTCACCCTAACGAGAATCCAGCATTGATTCTCGTCAATCCGATACTCTCAGGTCCGAATTACCACTCCTGGTCAAGAGCCATGCGGACGGCGTTACAATCCAAGCACAAGCTCGGCTTTGTCGATGGATCTATCCAGGCACCACCGTCGGAAAGCTCAACTCATTCTGCTTGGGTTCAATGTAACACCATGGTATGTTCTTGGCTGACAAGAGCAATTTCACCAACCATCGCTCAGAGCATTCTCTGGTTGGACAAGGCTAGTGAAATCTGGACCGACTTACACGATCGATTTGCACAGAGTGATATCTTCCGCGTTGCTGAGCTCCAAGACGAGATCTACTCCTTCTGGCAAGGGCCTCTATCGGTGAGTGACTATTACACCAAGCTTAAGATTTTCTGGGATGAATATGTTATACTTCGTCCGATTACTCGCTGCTCTTGCAATTTTGCTTGCTCGTGTGCAAAATACCGTGATCAGGATTATACTTTGAGGTTTCTGAAAGGCTTGAACGAACGTTTTGGTTCCGTCAAGTCACAAATCATGTTGTTGGACCCCCTTCCCTCTGTCAATCGTGTGTTTTCTCTCCTTCTCCAGCAAGAACGTGAAATGACTCCCAATAGTGGAGTAGAACCTGTTGTTCTCTTCAATAAAGGTCCAATGAAACCTCCTTCTTCTTTTGGTTTTACTGGTTCTGTGCCTAGCTCTGGGTTTGGTCAGGGTTCTGGTGCCAAAAACTCCAATGGTTCTGGTAATGAAAAGCATTGTACCTACTGCAATAAACCTCGCCATACGGTTGAGACGTGTTACAGAAAGCATGGCTTTCCCCCTGGGTTTAAGTTTCGGAACCAACCATCTCCATCGGTTCATCATATTCAGAGTCAAGATTCAGTTAACAATTCTGTTCTAAAGCACCCAAAGGCATCTGATGGTGTTTTGCCAACTCCCTCTCCTCAATTCATGCAAGAACAATATCAGAAAATTCTTGCTCTGGTTCAACAGACCTCAATGTCTTCCCCTCAGTCTACCTCTGTTCCATCGGTTCATCACATATCTTCCACACATCAAACTCCAGGTACTTTTGTTCCTGTGTTTAGTTTTTCTCCTGACAAGTCTTGGATAGTTGATACTGGAGCAACCGACCATGTTTGTCATTCATTAGATTTTTTTTCTGAATATCATTCTATCACCCCTATTCCTATTAAGCTTCCTGACCATAGTCATATCACTGCAACCATCTCTGGCACCGTATGTCTATCTCAGTCCTTAACACTTCATAATGTGTTTTACATTCCTCAGTTTGCCTTCAATATCCTATCTGTTTCTAAACTCACGGTTGCCACTCCTTGTTGTTTCATTTTTTTGTCTTCTATTTGTTATGTTCAGGAGCTTTCTCACTGGAAGACGATTGGTACAGCTGAAGTGTTCGAAGGTCTATATTTCCTCAATCCTGCACAACCTTCTTCCATGATCGCCATGAGTACTTTGTCACCTCCTACTATTTTACCTATTGCATCCTTTGATTTGTGGCATCATCGTTTAGGTCACACTTCATTTTCTACTTTGCGCATTTTACAACAACAATTTCCTTTTATACATTGTGATTCCAAATCTGTTCCATGTGATGTTTGCCATATGGCTAAACAAAAGAGACTTTCATTTCCTGTAAGCACATCCTCGAGTAATAAAATTTTTTCTTTGATACATACTGATATTTGGGGTCCATTTGCTGTAACTTCTATTAGAGGTTATAAATATTTTTTGACTATTGTGGATGATTTTAGTCGTTACACTTGGATTTTTCCTATGAAATCTAAATCTGAGGCTCGAGTTCACCTCCAAAATTTTATTCTCTTTGCTGTTACTCAGTTTCGTGCTGATATTCAGATTATTAGATCTGATAATGGATTGGAATTTTTTATGGATTCTTTTTATAAATCCAAAGGCATCATACATCAAACCTCTTGTGTTGAAACACCCCAACAAAATGGTATTGTGGAACGCAAACATCAGCACATTTTAAATGTTGCTCGTGCTCTTTTGTTTCAAGCTAATCTTCCTAAATCTTTTTGGTGTTTTTTGTTTCTCATGCTGTTTTTCTCATTAACTGTTTACCCACACCACTCCTTCATCACCCACCCCTTTTTCCTTGTTGTATAATAAACATCCCTCTTATTCTGATTTTAGAGTTTTTGGCTGTTTGTGCTATGCGTCTACTATTTCCGCAAGTCGTTCAAAGTTTGACCCTAGAGCTTCAAAATGTGTTTTTCTTGGCTTTCCTGAAAATACCAAGGGATATTTGCTTTTCAATGTCCATAACAATAAATTTTTTATTTCTCGAGATGTTATCTTTTATGAGTCTTCTTTTCCTTATCCTTTGCATACATCACATGACAATGTAGTACCCCTTCCTACTGATATATTTCCCCTTGATTACTCATATTCCAGACCTGATCCCATTTCTATACCCGTTGTTTCCCCTACCTCTGATTCTGTTATAGACCTTGTGCCACCTATTTCCCCTACTTCCGCTGTTTCCTCTCCCATCACTGATCCTACTCCTATTTCCTCCCCAGCTTCTGATGTGCCTTCTCCCCCTCTTGTTTCTGCCCCTTTAGTTCCATCTCGTGTTCCTACTCGAACCCATAAACCACCTCGTTACTTGCAGGATTACTACTGTTCAACCTTGACTACTTCGGCTGTTCCATTTTCTTCAGGTGATAAGTATCCTTTTTCTTTTAAATTTTCTCCTTCCTTACCTTCTTCTTATCGTAATTTCTGTCTCACACTCTCCACTGATGTCATTCCCACTACCTATCGCCAAGCCTCTAAACATAAGCCTTGGCGTGATGCCATGGATGCTTTGAAATAGTTGCTCTTGAACAGAATAAGACCTGGACCTTGACCTCTTTGCCGCATGGTAAGCAACCCATTGGTTGCAAATGGGTATTTACAAAGAAATACAAATCTGATGGTTCTCTTGATCGCTACAAAGCTCGGTTAGTAGCTAAGGGTTTTACCCAGACTGAAGGTATTGATTATTTTGACACTTTTTCTCCTGTTGCTAAGATGACCACTGTTCGTCTCTTGCTTGCCCTTGCTTCTGCTAATAATTGGTACCTTCACCAACTTGATGTAAATAATGCTTTTTTACATGGTGATTTGACTGAGGAAGTTTATATGGTTATGCCTCCTGGTTTTTACTCTATTGATTCTTCTCTTGTTTGTCGGCTTCAAAAGTCACTTTATGGCCTCAAACAAGCTAGTAGACAATGGTTTCATAAACTCTCCTCTGCTCTTCTTTCTGCTGGATATGTGGAGTCCAAGGCAGATTATACTTTGTTCATTAAGGCTTCTGGTTCTAGTTTTACAGCCTTATTAGTCTATGTGGATGATATTCTTCTTACTGGTAATGATCTGTCTGAAATTACTAGTGTTAAATCTACTCTGGATCTTCTTTTTAAGATTAAGGATCTTGGTTCAGCCCGATACTTTCTTGGTCTTGAGATTGCTCGTAGTAATTCCGGAATTTCTTTGTGTCAACGCAAGTTTGTTTTGGATCTTTTGACTGATACAGGTTATCTTGAGTGTAAACCGGCTTCTACGCCTATGGATCCGAAGGCCAAGCTAAGTGCCCATTTTGGTTCTCCCTTGACTGATGTTACTTCTTATCGGCAGCTTGTTGGGCGGCTTTTGTACTTGACTACTACTAGGCCTGATATTTCTTTTGCCACCCAACAATTGAGTCAATTCATGGCTGCTCCTACTGATCTTCATCTTCAGGCTGCTAATCGGGTTCTCCGATACTTGAAATCTACTCCCTCTCATGGTCTTTTCTTTCCCTCTACTTCTGATTTATCTTTAAAGGGCTTTAGTGATAGTGATTGGGCTGCTTGCCTTGACTCTCGACGATCTATTACTGGTTACTGTGTGTTTCTTGACAATGCACTTATTTCTTGGAGATCAAAGAAGCAAAGTGTAGTCTCTATTTCCTCTTGTGAAGCTGAGTATCGTGCCCTTGCCATGACCACCTGTGATATCCAATGGTTATTATATTTGTTAGATGATTTACGCATTTCCAGATCTCATGCTACACCTCTGTATTGTGATAGTCAGTCCGCCATTCAGTTGGCCTCTAATCCCACATTCCATGCTCGTACTAAGCATATTGATTTAGATTGCCATCTTGTTCGTGACAAGGTCAAAGATGGTGTTATTCGCTTGTTACCAGTTCGTTCTCAACATCAGCTTGCTGATGTGTTCACTAAGCCTCTTGCTTCTGGTCCTTTTCACTCTCTTACTTCCAAGCTGGGCATGATTGACACCACTGCTCCAGCTTGTCCAACTCACATTGGCAAAGACGCAGAATGAATTGATTCATTCTTCCATTCATTTAATCAAGTCGCGGGCCCACCTTCACCTATCCATCAAATACCTCAACTCATATCTCACATATATTACTCCAGGGGATGCGTAGAGATTGGAGAATTGATTTAATCAATTCTTCTCTCATGGCCTGTTGCACACTTGAAGGAGAAAATTTGATGGTAGCTTAAGCTTTTTTAGTAGGCAACTTGGGAAGAGCATGGAGGAAGCTAAGGCCTAGGACTTACACTTGAAGATCACAAGGGAGTGTTGTTCTTTTTACCTTTTTTAATTCAAACTTGAGGTTATTTAGTTTTAAAGGATTTCGAGTTGTGTTAATTGAGAACAATCTAGTTTTAGATTGTAAACTTATTTCTTTTGAATTAGATTGATAAATGGAAGTTTTTAGGCTTATTTGTTGGATTCTTGTTGCAACCTTTGGATTGTCAATTGAATTAATAATTGAGTTTTCATTATTAATTTAATTGTAAATTGGGTTTATCGATTTAATTGTTTAATTAAATTGATAAATTGTCTAGTTGTTTAATTGGATAATTGTAAACAAAATTCCAAATTTATTTAGAAATTAATTGTGATCAGTTTTTAATTAGTTTAATTAGCCACCACTTATTTCACTATGAGTTTTCTAGTGGAATAAGTGTTATTGAACTTGAGGGTTTCCATGTTTCAATTAGGTAATTAAATTCATTAATTCGAATTTCATTAATCTCCCTTTGGTCTAATTAATTAATTGATTTGGGCTAAGAAAGTTAACTCTATGTGAATCCTAAGTTGTCCCCTTCATCATCTTAACTGAACTAGATCTTTGTAGTTAGATTTGCTTTTAGTTACTATTTTGATTAGGATTTTAATTATTCTCTCATAATAAAAACCCCCCCAAAAATTGCATTCAAATTCATATAGATTAGTTTCATTTTCATTTAGGTTTTAGAGTCAATTGCATCTTGCATTTAGTTAGTTTAATTTCATTCCATTGCATTTTTCATCACCTAAATTCAACCTATAGAAAAACCCACAGATTGCTCCTTGGGAGAATGACCTAGGTTGACCCTATATTGCATAATTAATTAGGACTTAGTTTAATTGACTGTTTTAGCGACAAAAGTAGCGACATCAGTATGGTAAATCCTTATTTGCCACAATGTGTTGGTGGATATGGAAAAAAAGATGTGACTATGTGTTTAAGGGAGAGTGGCCAGAGGCTAAGGTAGTAGTGCAGTGGGTGAATGTGTAGGTGGAAGAATTCTGGAAGTCAAAGGAAAAAGTGGAGGGGGGCTCTAAGAAGATATTTCTAGCTAAACTGTCACGCCATTTGAAATGGGTAGCACCAGTACCTGGGGTGATAAAACTGAATACTGACGGGGCATTCAAAGTAGACACGGGTGAGGCAGGTGTTGGAGTTATTGGCAGAAACTCATTGGGAGAATTTGTTGGAGGCTTGGGAAAGTTGGTGACAGCAGAATCTCCTCTTATGGCGGAATGTATAGCGCTGTTAGAGGCTCTGAAACACAGAGGTAAATTTTCTGGTTCTTTTTTTGAGATTGAAACTGACTGTGAGTTACTGTATAGACTGATAACAAATGAATCTAATACTGGATGTGAATGGTGTTGCTGGGATTTGGTAAGAGAAACTCGAAACTTGCTTGAATCGGTAAAAGGTGTATCAGTTTCCCTTGTAGCAAGGGGAGGCAATAAAGCTGCAGATTGGCTTGCAGTTAATGCAGTAAGGAAGGTGTACCAGCATGATTGGTTGGTCTCAATTCCACCTTCTTTAAGCAACATTTTACGTTCTGATTCAAAGCTGGCTAGGGAAGTCCACGTCAGCCCAATTATGCGTCCTGATAGAGAGGGAATAGGCTAATTGATACTTCTGCTAGCTGATATAGTTGATGCATTTATACAGTAGGTGTTTTAGATTGTGTTTTCAGTTTGGTAAGGTGTGTGGTAGGATATACTGTTAGAATTTTGAGTGTTTGTTGGCTTCGGCTATTGGTGTTTGTAATGATTGATTTGTTTTTAATAAAATTGACTTTTTGAGCCAAAAAAAAAAATGTCCATAGATAATATAAAGAAGAGAAAATAATAGAAAAATATCATTTAAATTATCAAAACCTCCAGATGTCAACTAAATTATCAAAATGACATATAAATCATCAAGGAAGAATCTGGGATTTTAAAATTTGGTTTTTTTTTATTACCAAAATCTCAAATTTAAAAAAAAAAAAGGACAAGGAGCCTCGCTAGTACCAACCCGCTGGCTAGCCGACCGGTGACAACTTGAATAAAATGATTAACTACTTGGGTATAGAGATTGACAACTTGAACTTTCCAAATTGTCACTGTGTATACCCAAGTTGCTACTTGCTATTATGAAGTTGTCATTGACTATACTCAACTTGTTAATGATGCTACCCTTATCAGGCCTAATAACAATTAACAACTTTTGTATAAAGATTGACAACTTGGAAAGTTTAAGTTGTCAATTTCTATATTCAAGTTGGTAATTGTCTATACTCAAGTTATTAACAGTACTTAATAGGGGTAATTGTTAATTACTATGCTCAAATTGTCATTACCTATGTCCGAGTTCTCATTTTCTATAAGGATCGAATGTTGAAGGCTTATTGTAACACTTCACTTCTGTGTTAAAAAAGGGAATCGCCTTTATACTAAGCATCTTTCCTCTAACTTGTCTTCTCCAGAAAATCCAAAGCAAGTAGGTACAATAATCCACACCACACATGTGGAGGGTCACTAGACCATTTACTTTTTTTTGGGGTCAAAACTAGGGAGTAGATCATCTCAGTATGCTCCCTCCTCATCTCTCAGTATCTCTCAATCTCAACCATTCAATATTTGATCCAACCGTTTAGAGAGAAACACGTCATCTACTTTTAAAATTTCAATCTTTACCGCATGCGGTATTTTGAAATGCGAGATCAATGGTCTGGGAGGGGCTTCTGAGGGAGATCAATGGTCTGGGAGGGCTTCTAAGAGATACTGAGGTGCCTCGCTTCTTAGACAATCCGGGTCCGTCAAAACTAGACCATTACTCAAGCAACAACGATCTCATAACACTAGAAAAACAAAACAAAAGGAAGAATGTTAACATGGGGACCACATTAAACATTGGTATAAATTATCACAAACCCAATATGATTGATTTTTTTTCCTCAGTATAAAGAATGAATAGAATTTTAAAAATTCTAGACTTTTTGATGGAGGATGATTTTAGCACAAGTTACAACAATATTTTTCTTAGTTAATAATTGATTATTATTATTATTATTATTATTATTAAGACACCTAAATAGAAACTCTTCATATCGAGTATCACACATTATACCAAAAAAAAGAAAAAGAAGAAGAACAAAATTAGTCGGTTTGTAAATGCAAAACATTACCCTACTGAACTTAGTATTGTTCCGATTTTGTGCTTTACATAAAAATGGTAAATGGCAAGCAATAACATTGTAACTTAGTAACATGAGAGCTTCCATATAAGTGTGAGGTAATAGATTCAATCCTACTTACAACCTCAAATTGTCTTTGTTTGCCCTTTTAATTTAAAAAAAAATGTTGAATGGCAAAATGGTGAGATAATTGAGCAACTTTCAGATGTACAAGTTTTCATTCTTTTTAATATAAGAAAGCAGAATGATATACAACATTTTTCATAATGTTCACAAAAAGAATGTCAATGATGATGTAAGCGAGATCTCTTCCTCAGTCTGCACCACAAACCATTTTTTGTGTGAATGGTTGCCCCAGTAACTAGTTCCACTGATTCAGGATTTCCCTTCAATTCCAAATCAAAATTTTGCAGCAACATAGCCAGGATTATGGTAGACTCCATGAGAGCAAATTGATCTCCAACACATTTTCTAGGTCCTCCACCAAAAGGCAAGAAAGCAAAATCTGATATTATCTGATCAAATGAACATATTGCCCAATTACATTACAGAATAAATCATGCCTCAATAAGGCAATTAAATAAACTCATGTCATATTTGGCAAGCAGACCTGAATTTTGATGGATTGAGAAAGGGACTCCAACTGGGTATGGAACTGGGACTGAGTCTTTAAAATGACATTTGGTATGAAGTAATATTGGAAGGATATGCTTTTATTAATTTTATTTTATAAGCAATCATAAATTATGAAAAGACTACAATACCCAAAATATGATGTTATTTTTGTTCTGGTGATAACAAGAATTGATGTTGCTTTTACCTTGCTCATATAAATTTGATTTGGGCCAAAATAGCTTTTGCTAAATGATAAGTAATCGTGTAAAGGACAACATTAACTCAATAGGGACCAAACTGAAACTTCCCTACTAACAAAAATGCTGATTTAAGCCTTCAATAAAGTTAGGGATTAAAAGCAACCTCATTTGGGTACAAGGCTCCAGGACTTCGGGATGGATCAAAGCCAGCCCATCCTTCAATTTCTTCATTCTTTCTTTGCACCAAAAATCTCTCTGGTTCAAATTCATGAGGAGAGTCCCAAAAGTATGGGGATCTATGGAGGTTATATACCTGCATTGGGAAATCTTTGAGCATCTACACCATCATCATCAATATGTGAAATAAACATATTGCAAAACCAAGGACATATACAGGTCATGCATATGCGCATGTATGGGTTACATGTATGATTATTATTGTGATCTCTAACACAAGAAGTCTTAAATCCCTAATTAATAATTACACTATGGGCTTTCATGGTGTTGATAAGTTGAAGTATATACAATTCTAATCTACAGAACAGAATAATGCATGTCCTCGTGAAACATGAGAGGACACTAAACCAAAAAACTCCATGCATTTCAGACGTCAAAAAATCTGTACTCACAGATATGAAGAGATCAGTCCCAGCAGGAATTGCATAACCATCTTTATTTCCTTTGTATCCTCCTGTAAATGGACATAAAAATCCTCACAGATTATTGAAAAACATTTCTTTTTTTTAAAAAAAGAGCATGTCTAAGATGAATGTAGAAATTGATTTTGGTGTAAACGCAGCTGTGGCCCCTAGTCAATCGGCAGAGACTAATTTGCTGTTTTGAGCTGACCATGAGCATATTCCCTGATTTCCCCCAGTTCTAAAGGGATTCCTGATCTTTCTACAGTATCAGTACTACACTCCTTTTCTTCTTTTGGAACATATTAGTAGACATGTTCTCACTTTGATGACAAATAATTCTTAGCCATCAATATCTTGAGGTAGCAATTTGTTCTCTATCATATTCTGTTTCAGATATTCAAGTGGATATTAAGTGGGGAAAGCATGCCATACGAATTATCTTCCATATGAGCTTTGGCTATATGCTACTTCACCGGAGTTGTCTTCCAGAGCATTGGCTCACTTGATCATAGTCATTCCAGTTACTATTATTATTATTTGATATCTAAACTTTGGCTTTGAAACTTTGATTATTTTCCCTTTTTATTAGTTTATGCAACCCAATAGAAACATCCCATTTTCATGGGGGGTTCAACAAAAAGCAATACCTGGTAACACATCTGACTTTAGTGAACGTCTAATCAGCAAAGGAGGTTGGGGGTACAAACGAAGAGCCTCTATCACAATAAGTCTAATGTACCTGAAAGCATGCAACATGTGTTAACAAACTGTACTGGGAGCACAAAAGCATGACTTGCTCAATACTGAAGCTTCCATGTTTGGGCATCTTGCGTCTCTATCTTGCCCTCTTTTTCAGTCATGCCCAAAAGGTAAATACTATTCAAATGGTAAGGCAACCCATAAGAAAATAAGAACTCACTTGAGAAACGTAGTCCAGTTGTAGAAATTGTAACAAATACAAACCCCTTAAAAGATATGTGTGGGAATTTATGCATTTATTATGAATTATTTATTAAGTCATTATCTTATTAGGATTAGATATAGATATATTATATCATATCTTAGGATTAGATATAGATATATTATATCTTAAGATATTATATCTTAACCGTTTTGATTTATTTTGATTTTATTAGATTCTAGGGTTAGCTCTAGGTTTGCCTATATAAAGGCTCGTATGTATTCTCTTTGATTCAGAGTTGAAGATTAATGAATTCATATTATTCAGATTAGTTTTTCTCTCTCAATTTGTTCCACAATATGAAACATAAATTTCCAATTAAGAATCCGATCAATTTAAGACATTTGAAAGGTTTAGAAAGAGAAACGAAATCAATTATGATTGAAAGCAAGAACCTACCATATCCTATCCTGCAGTTAATTATTATTACCAAATCTTCCAACACTTGAAACACTTATTGAAATCCACTATATTAATAAATAGTAAATCCACATCATGAATGAATAACTGCAATTAAGCTTTTATCAAGTTGTGGATATGCTGTTTTTTCTTTCGCTTAGGAAATATAATTGTTAGCAATGCTTCATAATTTTTGAATTTTTTGTTTAAAATAATCGATATCAAACCTTTAACAGTTAATTAAAAAGGTGATTGGACTTTGGAACCTACTGCAGGTTTTTAAGTGATTCAAGAGTTGGTCTCCCATTTCCTAGCACCGAATCAACCTCTGCTTGAGCCTTCTTCATTTTAGTAGTGTTCTGCAATTAGCAAGTTAATATGGATCAAGATAAGTCCCAGAGAGAATATGTTAATATGAGAAGAAGCTGTGAAACAACTAAATTTGTCCATCATAAACAATATGCAACGTCTAGCATCTGCCCGAGGCAAAGCATACTTGAGCCAGCAGGAAACATGCCCATGTCAGAACTGCAGCAGTGGTCTCATGACCAGCAATGAGCATTGTCATTAAGTCATCCCTCAGCTGTCAAAGATAACAGAAGGAAAGATAAGCAGACATATTTTGAGTCGCAGTGATACCTAAAAGATAACAGCATACCAATACGAGTCCAAAAGGCCAAATAGTCTTCTCATTTTCTCGACATGCAGATACATGGGAGCTTGAAAAGCTAAATCAAACCCCACAATATATCATAGAAAATGTAGAAGTGGAATCTTGGGGAAACATGCAAGATCAGATTTCTTAGTTCACTCAGTTGGTCCACCAAACTGTTTGATTTGTTATCTAATGATCAAAATATTTAGCCTTCTAAGAGGCATTAATAATTTCTGAAATTTAAATTTGGAGGAGAAATACCTGCCGATCATCAACATCAACTCCCCGCATATCTACTAGGAAACGCAAAAGACTTGCATCCTGTTGTAAGCTTCTTTCTTAGTAACAGTTCAATGAAATTGAGATACATAAAGAATTCCTAATTTGCAATGATTTTTTGTAGATAGTTTAACATTTTCTAGGTATGGTACTCAGACAAAGATAAAGAAGCACCTTCAAATTTAAGTAGTCCCTTTGTTGCAGTTTCTCAACATCTGCTTCCTGCCAGAGAAAATACAGATAATCAGGAAATACACAGGTCAAAAGAAAAGAAGTTCAACAGCAACAATTTGGTGGGGGTACAAGATTCTATGATAAAAGATGTGTAGAGTAGCGTGAAAAGACTCTCCCATCAATGCAGCAAACGCAGACCATAAAATGGCTAAATAGCAGAGACACTGGCATTAGAATGCAAAAGACCATAACGAAAGCACTAAAGTGTCAACTTAACACTATAGATCTCAAATACATACACAACAATGATGAATTGAAACTCAAAAGTTCTTTCTCACCTGTCTGCTATCTTTCGCATTTTTTATAAGCCCGTCAAGGCAGCCATTAATAATCTTCAGATCATTCTGAAACTTTCTTTGCCTTGGGACTATCCACCTAGCCAATGGAATTTTCCAATATGGAATGTAGAAAGTGGATCTATGCTCAGCTTCAAAAAGGGTGCCATAGACTGCCTATAACACATTTTAAATTAGATGGTCTAATATATCTCCAGATGAATGGCTTTAAAAAATAAAAATATTTGAAGGATATAACACTATCACATATAAGAGGCTAGGATTTAAAAGAATTCTCAACATGGTCCACAATTTTGAAATGTAGACAATCATTCAATGGGCAAAAACCATGTGGTGGAGATTGGCCCGGTGAAGTTGAGAAGAAAAAAATAGAAGTTCAATTCATAAGGTGCCCTTGAAGGGTTGATAATCAGAATTGTAGGGTTGTAAACAGATTTAGAAGCAACATTTTGGCAAGACTTATGATGGTGTTACTATGAGAGGGACCCAACAAAATCCAGATAAATAAGGCCCCAAAAGTATTCTTGAAATATACAATTACAATCTTGACTTCACTAAAAGAAGCATAAGACTGCTTCTGCGATGCATCTCAACAACCCATACATAGATGATTTTGATGGCGCGCGCGCGCGCGCACACACAAAAAAAAAAAAAAAAACCCCATAGATGATTGATTTTAATTTTCCTTTTTTTTACTTTTGGGTAAGCAGACAGTTTAAATTTTGAAGACCAACTAAAATGCAAACACAGTAAATAATTGAATATGTAACTAAGTCACATTAAGCAAAACAAAAGGTAGAAAAGCATCATGAATGCCTTTTATTACAACCAAAGAAAATTGATGACGCATTTGAAATGCATAATAGTAAACACAAACCTTTATGACGGGAGACTCTTTAGTGACAGAACCAAAGTCATAGTTGAAAACACCAAGTCCAATAATATCAAGAGCTAAACTGGAAAACTCTGCTTCAAGATCCAATTCAATTGACTTTTGTTCATTATTGCCTTCCACTCCTTCAAGAAGTTCATTGAACTTTGACATTGTTCTTTCTGAACAAGCTGTGAATACTTTGATCATAGCTTCCAGATATGAAGCATGAAAACCAGGAGCAATGACTGCAAATTTAATAAAAATAAACCAAAAGGATCTCAGGGAGGTATGTCACAAAACGGTTGACGATATTATTAGAGGGAAAAACAAGCTATGGAAGCCACAGATGTCAAGCATTATCCAGATGGTAAAAGGTCATTATTGTTTACCCAATTGAACATTGAAGTTCATTTGGATACAAAAGACAACAGAGCCAAGTAGCATTTACTGATTTAGTAATTATACTTGACAACTTATTTAGAGAGAGGGCCACATCACAAATTTGAGGATCTTAGTTGACTCTTTTGGGGCTGGCATGTCAATGTTGTAGGCTAACAAAAATAGCTGAACCACCAATTGATCTTCCTTGATAAGCATTCAATAAGCCTTCATCATTCGATCCTTAATTCAACGTGTAAGATGTCACTTTCTTCATACTAAATTCCTATTATCTCGCTATCCTACTTAAGTTAATGTTGAGGTACCTTAAATTTTCAATCAACAGCTGAGATGCAGAATAAAAAGAGATAACAAAAAAGAAGAACAAATGACAAAGATATGACAAATGCTGTATGGGCACCTCTTCTCCTTTGCTTCCAAGTATCAAGGTCTGCAGGTATGAGTCCTTTGCCCATTATTGGTTCCAAGATATCGGCAAGTACTCCCTATTTTATTTCACAAACCAGAAATAGAAATAAAAATAAATAATTTCCAAATGATTTTTGTTTTATATGAAGAACATAGTAACTAATCAAATGGAATAGGAACTTTGATCTTCCCGAAAGTCATCCTGTCACAGGTTTGCACCCTGTTTGGCAGCTTTTGGTTTATACTTTTTCCCCCTTAAAAAATCCATTTTGGTGAAAACTTGATAGAATCTCATCCCACTTTTACATGGCATCCTCCAGCTTCCTGGTGTAGGATGGATAAACTTAGCTTGAAACCCCATGAATTAATTTTGCAAGCAGAACGCCATTAATTTTGCAGGTCTCCTCAAAAAGAGGACAGTCAGATGGACTTTATATCAGAAAGGTTCTTAATTACAATGTAAACTAACCAGGCAGTTTCTTGAAGCATAGAAAATTCATTAAGATTTATATTTATAGTCCACACAAATCTCAGATGTAGTTTTCTCACAGATATGAAGGTGAGCTTAGCAGCCTTTTCATTATGCACAATTGAAGAAAAAATAGATTATCATGGCAAGTTGCCAAGCTCAAATTAGCATACCAAAAGAAAAGGGAGCTAATTAATGGGAACTTAAATTCAGTTTCAATCAGAAATTAAATCAGATAAAATACTTTTTATAGACAATCAGACAAAATGTTTTTGTGCTTCAACATAGTATACCTTTTCAGGTTTTACATGAACACATGACAATGGAGGAAAAATTCACTCAAAATCATGCCTTTTAGTCAGAATATTCAATAATACAAACAACCCTTAAAGAGTACCAACTAAGAATGCAACAAAACATGGGAATTGTTCAAGCCTGATCTCAACTTCTCAATAAATTTTAACAAGGGGGAAAAACCAAAATGGAGAATGCTACAAGTAAGATGGTACCTTGTCATAAGAAAATGCATTTTCTCGCAGAATATGTCTTGCAACTATGGGATCTGATACAACAACAAATGCTTTTGGCCCGAACGCAAGTTTATACACAGCCCCATGCTGCCATGTTTAACAATATTACCAGAGGATAGACAAAAGTAGAACTGAGCAGATTCAAACAAAAATAAAATCAAATGGAATTTTGGGGGGTGGGGTTGGGGAAGAGCAGAGATTTATAGAGAACAATATTAATTTAAATGGCACAAGATCTTTTACAAGTATTTACTAGCACAATACTCCACAAGTTGGAACCATTAACTGTTTTGCTGATTCCAATATCCCAGATCAACCACAACACTGAATTACACTCAAAGAGACTAGAACGAGATTAGCTGGTAGCAGAAGGGGAATCACTAGAGGCTAGAGCCAATGGTAGAAACCCTAATAGTCAAACACTAAATAAAGGTTGGACAGTTTCTGCTGGCCTATCACTGAAACTCAGCCCCTTAAAATTTCCAATACCAAAATTGAAAGGCCAAAAAAGGGCAAAGGAAATGGGCAACATAAAGTGGAAAATAAAGACATTTGATTTAACAAGTTAGCATCTGACTCAAGGCATATGTTTACGAAAAGGGTAAGTAGAAAGTACCTCCAAGAACCAATCATATAGTGAGAAAAAGAGAGGCCGACTAAATAGGTCTGAGACTGCACCTTCAGCTGTAGGCATGGACCCAATGTTCCCCCCACTCAAAAGTTGGGTGAGTAGGTTGCTTGCATTATCTAGAAGACTTCTGTTTGACTTCTTCTCATCAGCATCAATTGACTGACATCTAATGTATTATAATATAAATGTTCAGCAAAACCATGGCTCAAATGTAGAAAATTGAAAGCAGTGAGACGGTGCATGGGATAAAAGGTGTGGTATAAGTAACAAAATTATCATGTGATAATCATTTGAAATTTCCCAGTTTAGTTTCCAATCTTCCAGTAAACAAAGTAAAAGCAAAGGCTTTTGAAAATTTCCACTTTAGTTTCAGAATCAGCCCCTAGGCAACTAGCAGTCCTCGAACCAAAATAAATAAATAAGAAATCAAAAAATTAATAAACGAAAAACCATAGAAAGTATATTAGCTTTCACACAAGTACTTAGAAATATGTAGTTGATTATTTTCGTTAAAAAAAAAAGCATGTAAAGCGATCTTTTTCAGTCCATTAGAAAAAAGAGAAAGATCTCTTTCCGAGGAAATTGATCTAATGTCATCGTCAGTGGCTTGAAGCACCTAAGAAAACATCAGATATCATCTAATGCAGACTAACCTATATATTCCATCAATTCCTGGCAACCAAGCAAGCAAGTAGCAAAAAGATTGAATAGTTATAGAAAATTACCTCACAGAAGAGTACCCTTTGGGCTTAGAATTGCGAAAATCAGTATTAACTGGAAAATGAATGACGGAAGAACTAAACGGCGAAGACCCGAAATTACCCCTCCGCCGAAAACTGCCATCAGATAAGGTTGAGGGGAGGTGAGAGATAGTAGCAGAAGCCATAAAAATGAAACGAAGAAGGAAGCTGAAAGCGGAGAGACAGTGTATCGTATAGAAGGTGGGAGTAAGAGATAAGTAATAAAAATGTCAGGAAAGGTGTTCATCTTTTCTTTTAATCGGTGGCAGTGGGAGACACACAGATGAGGGAGACACACCGATGATGGAATTAGGAATTAGATATTTGTCTTTCTTTTCTTTGCTGTGTAACGAGCAAAGTGGAAGATATATAAAGTTTCACGTTAGCATGCCACAATTGTCATTCATATTCATTTGGTTCTTTAAAATTGGGTTGATACTTTAATTTAATTAATGGATGATTGATGGTTTAGCTTTTTAATTCTTACGATAACTTTCTAGAAAGATAATCGGTGTCTCGACCACCTACGTAATAACAGATTTTACTGTTTGACCTTTGTTTGATTGAAAGTGGTTGTGGGGGCCGCAAAAAGGAGGTTTTTTTTTTTTTGCAAAAAGGAGTTGACTTCTGTTACTTTCCATTTCATATTTTTAGCCTCGTGGCACCTTAATTAGCTTAATTTTTTAAAAAAAAAAAAATTAACGTAACTGCATTAACATTGAGCTATTACTTCCTCTGATCCTTATTATAAGAAACTAACTAATAATTATATTTGGGCATTTTTATAATGCACTTATTTATTTTCAAAAAGTATTTTTTTTTTCATGTATACCCATAATTAATATGGGTAGTGGATGAGAGTAATAATTAATATAAAATTATAATTTAGTGCAATCAGTAGGGATAATATTGAAAGTTACTTAAATTAAATTGTAGAGCATCTTTATTGATTTTAACTATTTTAATTGGTTTGTGAAAATTGTTAGTTGATGTCTTATAATAAGAATCAGAGTGAGTATATTTGTGAGGGATATGATATTGTCACTACCAATTTTGATCACTACCACTTTTTCACCGTTAGATCAGAATCTCAATAGAAGAGAGAAATGATAAAGGTAGATGAGATTCTGTTCTAACGGTGAAAAAGTGGTAGTGACCAAAATTGGTAGTGAGTAAAATTGGTAGTGACAATATCCTATCCCTATTTTTAAAGGGTTAAAGTAACATAATATATATATAGAGTTAATTTTTAAAATAATAAAAAATTATAGGGTTAATATAATCTTTAGTCCCTCAAATTTACCCTCATTTTAATTTTGGTTCCTTAAATTTAAAATTATAGATTTTAGTCCTGTAAATTTCATTTCGTTTTAAACATTCGTCACTATAATTAACTAAAAATTTGGACCATTTTATCTCTTGAGAAATCAAAACCAAAATGAAGGTAAAATTGATGAACCCAATATTATATTAAACCAAAATTATATGTTATCTTTAAAAATATTTATTTTACTTTTATTATATACTACCTCCGTCCCTAATTATAGGAGAAATTTAACCGATTTTGGGAGAATTAAGAAGAGGAGTTAAATTAGTTAATTTTACTCATTTTCCTAAAATGTCATTGTATAAATTTAAAATGACATAAGTTACCCTAATTATAAGTGTTTCTAATTTGCCTTACGTTAGATATCCATGACATATTAGTTTATATATGTATATTAGTTGCTTTTTATATAGCCATTTGTATACATATAGATCTAATTTTCTTTCCACATACTTTCTAATTGAAATAATGGTCTTGTTATATAAACATATATGTGTGTATATATATGTGTATACATATAGATCTATCTACATACACAGAGACACACACAGACACACACACATATATATATATATATGTTTATATATGTGTGTGTTCACACATATATATATTGACACACATAAACACAAACACACATATATATGTAAACACATATATATAATGCTTCTAATAATAATAAGTATAAATAGGGGTATTATAGGAAAAATTTGACAAAAGTTAAAACTTGCTCTTATAATTAGGACCAAAACCAACTCCAAAATTTGCTCCTATAATTAGGGACGGAGGGAGTATCTCAAATAATTTCGCACATTAAAATTTGTATATATTTAATCACCTAAAAGTCCCGATAATGACAATAAGTTTACTTGGGATTTTTGGTCATCAAACCCCTTCCTTTAGATCTCATAGGAATTCTCTCTTATCTTAATGCTTATAATAATTGTAGACCAACCAACAGTGTTGTTACAGCTTAAGTATGAACAAATGCTTATATAACCTATAACAATATAAACAGATAAGAATAACTAAATTTGTGTTAAAAAGCAAGGTTATTAAACTTAAACCAACCTTTGAACTAGTTGAGGTAATGAATCAATAGTTATTAGGTCAACTTAGAGTCAAGGGGCCAGCATGGTGGGGAATAAAAAATTAAAAAATAATTTAAATTCTCATCATAATATTATACCATCCAAAATCAATTTAATACCTTAAATCTTTAACAAAATAGTCATATACTTATCTAACGTTGTTTACAATTTCTTTAATATATTGAAATCTAATATTAATCGACCATCAAATAACACTATAATCAATAATTATAAATATTATTCCTAGCAAATTATTAAAATAGATAGATGATAACAAAATATTCATATCTACAATCTTTTAAACATTAAACTAATAGTCATTAACTCAAAAATTATTATTAATTTTGAGTAATATTGTCATTTACCGCATAAAAATATATAATTTTGTTTTTTTATTATATATATAAAAAAAAGCCACCGGGCCAAACCCATCAACCCGCCTGGGTTGGGACTAGGTCACCTTTGGTTACACAAAAATCCGGTTTATTGACCTACCCAGACCAACTTCATGGTCGGGTCGCCATTTTCCGGGCTAGCCCCGACCGGTCCGGTCCGGATTTGATAACCCTGTTAGTAAAGCACCTAATAGGAGTGATCTTTAAAAATAATTGCATTTTTGTTTTAGATATGGAAATTTGGTAAGACTAATGAAGAACAAAATTTTGGGCATTAGCCATGGAAAAAAAACAAAATCATGCTCACTAATAAACAGTGCAACACAAGGCAATAATAAATCAGTGACTATACTAACATGATACATAATAAAAAATTAAATAAAAAACTCAAAAGAAGTATTATGCATAATAAATCTGATGTTCATTCATCTCTGCCTGAAACATTGGACTTGAGGCAAGTATTCGTTGGGCATAATTTCGAATATCTTCTCTTGTGGATTGTACTGATATTCGAACCAGCTCTTTCACTCCACCTTTGGAAATGAACTCCTTAACATTGTCCTCTGTTTCAATTCAAAACAAATGTTTCTAACTCTAACAATGGCCGCTTCCAAAAGAATATTGGAATTCTGGTGTAACATGAAATGAAATGCAAACTTAAACCACTAATCCTTGTAGAAACATATTCCAAAGAAGCCAAAACATTAAACACTAAATCCACTGTAATGTGCTACTTCGGTCTCTATTATAAGGCACTTAGACTAATCCTTATTATAGCCCATCAAGTCGGGTATTAATTACATTTTTTTCAAAGACTGACCCTATTAAAAGTTTGACGCAACATCTTTTTTTTTTTTTTTTTTTTTTGTGCTTCTCAAAATGTAATTCATAGTTTTAAATATAGGTAAACTTATATTTTTTTTTTTTCATTTTCAAACAAATTTAATGACTTAATCACCTCTCCGGGGTATTGGTGAGGTGGTTAGAGGTGCCTTATAATAGGGATCAAAGTAATAAGAGAGATTTAAGAACAAAGTACCAACAAGTTACTTGTGGGGAAACAATTACCACCATGAAGTGATTTTCCTATACAAGTCCATAAAAGAGGACAAAAATAAATGAATTCTCTACCATTGCTACATGAAACTTTTAAAGGACCAAGATAATTATGTCCCTTATTATTTGCTCAATTATTTTAGTTTCTTAAAATTCCATACTAAGCAATGTTCTATAAAGCAAGAAGCTCACCATTTTGTGCCAGATGGCAGAGAGCGAGCTCAATGTGTCGCCGGGTTGAAGCAGAAGTGGTATTGGAGTTGGCAATCAACCATGAAAGAGCATCATATTGCATTAATAGAGAGCAGCCTTTTGCTTGTCCTACACAAAGAAGTTAGTTGTCTTTGATGTTACTACAGAAACAAAAGGAATAGATAGTTTGGGTCCATAAAACTAAGATCAGTCATAAACCTTGAACTCTTCCTCTAAATTCACATTTAGCAAAGTTAGCCAATCCCCTGGCAACCTGTGCAATGACCTCAATATTCCCACATCTGACCATTTCCACCAGTGCTTTGATGCCTCCATCTTCATTCAGCAGCATATGTAACCTCTCTGTCATTCACGGACTCTATATCAGAACTAAAGCATACAAGACTTGTAAAGATATCGATGTTTGAGAGAAAGAGAGAGATTTGGTAGTTATCTACTTTGAGAGGGTAAGATGAGTTTACAATGGCATCTAGGGCAACATTTATAAATTTAAGTACTCACTTTGGCCCTAAAGGTAGGAATTAGATAACTAATTTGCAGAGTTTAAGAAAATTAGTTAAGTTAGTTGTTTGTAAAAAATGCTTGTCAATTTCTCTAAAGTACCCCTTTTAACAATTTGCATTGGAAACTACTCTCTTAATGGATAACTTTTGAATATGTGCAATCAACAACGGGGAGAGTTTAGGAAAAATATATAAATTTGAGGGACAAAGTAAATTAAGGTCTTACGCTTAAGACCAAAGCAAAATCATCTATTAGCTCTTGCATTTAAGAACAAAGGGAGTATTTAAAATCTCAGTCAGGTAAAATTTTCACATGGGGAACTTCTGCATACCATTTCCACATAAATTAGCGAGTGCCCCAGCAACCATCCTTAGCGTCTGTGGATCAATCACTCTTGAAGCTATCTTCGCTAGAAGCCTAGCACCTCCTTTGCTGACTATTAAACCTTGACTAAGCTCTGAATTCAAATAGATGTATACTAATAAGTCAACACCACTAAGCAATGGTAATCAATTATAGACGTCTGTGGTTAAATCAATGTAGTTCTTTTGATGAACCTTTTCTAATCTTGTTAGAATTACAATTTTCTCCATAAATGTAACTTTTCATTGGTTCCATTTTTGTAGGAAAATGAAGATTATTCGGGAACTATTTCACCAGAAATTTTTCCTGAAAAATATTTTCCACAGCAAAATTTTCTTTTTCTTGTTTTAATTCGAAAAATTCTAATGGGGAATTTTTTTCAGTGAAGGCCCATTTTGAGTTGCAATAGTATTGTTAGTTCTAAGAAGTTAAAACAACATTTTTAATTAGTTTTCTCATTTCCAGAAAAATTCTTGATTGAAAATTGATTAAAAAAAAGTCTCTCCGGAATATTTTCTTGTCATACAAAATAAAATTTTTTAAAAAAAAAAGGAATCTTAAGCAAATTTTCTGAAGCAACATTCAGAAATGTCATTTACTACGTGGAACATAAGATATGCTGTAGGGAGGAAGGGAGATAAGATACACTGTCCTTCCTTCTTCAATTTTATCAAGATAAAAAATCAGAAATCAATAACACAAATGCAAGCTTGATATATATATTGTTTCTCAAAATGTGCTTTTTTTTTTTTTTTTTAAAAACTTCAATATATGAAACTATGAAAGAGTATAACCCAAAAACTGAAAATGATGATATATTTAGCAATCAAACAAGCGTAGTTGACCACACACAATACACCAAAAAATCTTGAAAATTACCATTCATAGCCAAATTGGCAATAGCACCAGAAGCCACTCTAAGAATAGTTGAATTTTGGGATGATTGCATTAATGTAAGTAATGCATCCAATCCTCCTTCTTCAACAATTTTTTCCTGATTAATATCTGGAAAAGGGGAACATTCTATCATTGTAGACAAGGATGAATACAATCAACAAATTGTCATTGTGCCCCACAGAAAAAAAATAAAATAAAAAACTTAGCTTCTAAAGCACATTGAAAGAAACAGGGCAACAAAGAGACTGTCTATCATTGACTCAGTATATTAGAAAGCAGAGCACTCTAGTCGTCAAAACTGTGGTTCGGAGATTTCATTCATTAAATGCCATTTAAACCATGAAACTTGCAGGAGTTAAGAATCTTTTGAACTGAGATGTTTTTTTCTGCGTAAATCACTCCCCTTTAAGCCAATATATAACCTCCCTTCAGACAGAATGAATTCTTAATGGTTTCTCATTACAGCATCTAGGTATTGTTTTGTTGAATAATTCAAGTTAACAAATAAAATTTTCAGTATAATAACTCAAGGAAAGATCAGCTGAAAAACTTATAAAGAAAACTAACATGAGTCAAAAACCAGATGCAGCAAGAGCAAAAATGACAAATCTCAATTTCTAATCAAGAGATAAAGGGGAAAATGGCATCATTTCATGTCCTGTACCTTCAGCAGCAAGATTGGCTATCACCTTTAGAGCTTGGATTTGGGTATCCGAGTCCTCTGACTTCAATAACTCTAATATTCTTTGAAAACCCACTGAATTTTTCTCAACAAAGAGCATGCAAATCAATAAACGAAGAATATACACATAGTTTATTTGTTAAAAACCAAATGGAATACCACTCCAGTCCTTGAAATAAGACTTCTAGAAGGTAACTATGGTCCTAAATATAAGTCACTTCGCAAAAAGTCAATAGCATTAATTTTTTCTTTTCCACAATGCCCTTAATAATTGAATTGTAGAGAGAGATTATGTAAAAAAAATTAAAAGTAATTAAGACACAGATTTTAATTGGAGGGTAATCTTAGAAAGTAATAATGATTTTTACCATTTTAATGATACAAACTACTTTTAACTACTTTTCTTAATTCTTGTGAATTAGTTAGAAGTGACTTATATTAAGGACCAGAGAGATCATTCTGAAAATTTCTTGCCTTCTTTGCATATCTTTGCAATGGCAGACTTCTGACTAGAGACTGTCTCCTTTGTTGGTTTAATCTTGTTTGACATCATGGGGGATCCATACTCCGAACATTCATTCAATGAATTTTCCTTCAAAACAGATTTCTAATTCAAAGAATTAACAAGCTATTAAAATAAGATTTTCAAGATCAACAATAAAATAAATGCATAGAAAAAAAAGAGAAAATTACCTTCATATCATTCTCAGTTTCGGACACATTCTTCTTAAGTTTAAATAGCTCATTTTCAACAGCTTTTCTCTGCTTCTCTTCCATCAGGAGTCTTTGCCGCATAACATGAAGTTCTTCATTCACTGTAACCTTCAGGAATCAATTACAGGTAAATTTTAATTTTCATTAAAGGATAATTAGTCATAAAGCTCATAAAATGGATTGCTCTAGTCCCTGTTCTTATTCCAAATCAATTCAACACATTTAAGAACAGGAGAGTTCAAGAAGACCTATCCATTTGCACTTACCTCCCTCTCTAATAGATCTTGATGTTTTGATTTTAATAAATGGAGTTCATTTGCAGCAGTTTCATGTAAATGGGACATTCCTTGTAATCCTGCCCGAAGTTCATCAATCTCTTCCTGCTTCTGGTTCTTGAAACAAACAAAAGAACTTAAAAATCACTAAAAGGCTGTGAAGTCAAGGTAAATAAAATCATATAAAAGAAACTTAGCAACATGGTTAACACCATTCTGGCTCAAAGTACAAATACAATGTAAATATAACAAGATGGACAAGGGTTAAATTTTTGTTCATAATTTTAAAAGAGAACCAACATACACATAACTTCAGAACATATGTTTCACTCCTTCTGTTTGCCAAATACAAAACCAAGCATTATATAGCTATGATGAATGATATCATGATATCACTATTTCTAGTCCTAGAAGAAAGCTATATTGCCAGTAGAATCAACTCCATGGATGAAATATAAGACCGCGCACTCCTCAATAATATCAATTCTCTTTCCTGAATCTAAGTCTTGAAAAGTACAACTATGAGAGGAAAAGTGATCAGTGGGATCCTAATCTTCCTAAATGTCAATTTCCAAATCCCAATGACACTAAACCTGTACAATAGTAATCCTAAACAAAAAGTGATAAAAATTTAACTACAAAATACAAAATTCAACTGAATACTAACATCAAAATTAAACGTGGTAAATATGCATTTGTGCTTCCGTAACTGACAGACAAGTTGAGAGAAAATTCAATCATTCTGTCATAACAAAAGGTAAGGTACCAAAAGAAAAGCATATTAAGTAAATATTTGCTCAACATAGATTTTTAAATAAACCAACTCTAAAAATATTGACTAAGTTCACCTGTGCTAAGTCTTGTTGATCTCTTAGGAGTCCCTTTGCCAGGTATAATTGTTCTTGGGCACATTCAAATCGGTGACGCTCATCTTCTATCTGCTTAACTAGATCCATTACTTGCTTCTCATGCATTTTAGTGGTTTCAGCCAGGTCCCTTTTATATGCAGCATTCTCTATTTCTTTTTGCTTCTCACAAAGGAATAAAAAGAAATTTAAGGAAATATAAAGTGTTAGAATTATGTTCTCAACATGTTCTGAAACATGGGAGATTTGCAAACAAAATTTAAGCAAGGAAATTACTTTCAGGAAAACACAATATTGAAACTAATTCCAAAAATCATAAGCCATGAAAGAACCTAATATATACACTGGCTCATAATACATGCGTTAACCCAAAATATTTACCAGCTACAAGGTACAAATTTTTTATCATTTATATAGATAATAATACATAGCAACATTATCAGCTATTTTTGTAATTAGTTTATTGATTACAAACCTTAATTGACTTTTGATGATCATTTAGGAGCTTTTGTATCGTCTCTTGTTCTTTTGCAGCGAGTTCAGCAAAAGAATGCTTGTCTTCAATCTGCTTAATCAAATCTGCAATTTTCCTCTCATACATCTGAGTGGTTTCTGCCAGTACTTTTTGAATCGCAGAATTCTCAAGGAGTTGTTGCTACTTATGGTCAAATAAACATCATCAATACCCATTGAAAGGGAAGTGAGAATTCCACCCCAAAAAGATATATTGGCGAATGAGAAAATGGGGGGGAGAGGGAGAGGGAGAATTGTAAATCGTGTTTGATTTTACAAAGATAATAAACTTATATATGTAATGTACTAAAATTGTAAAATGCTAGTATCACCAGGAACTGAAATGACACAGATCAAGAGTGAATTAGGAAAGGAACAAAAGCTTGATCTTACAGATGATATACCTCATTTTTCTTCTCCAAATTTGTAGCCACTTCATGCAATGAACCATTTTGTTCTTTCTGACTTTTAAGTTCGCTTAAAATGTTCTTTAACTCCCCTTTCAAATGCATGTTCTCCTTTTGTAGAAACTGCCAGCATTTGAAAGTTACAAAGGACACAAATTAATATGAAACTTGGAAACTTAAAACACAGGAAACTTGGAAAAGCCATGTCTTTGAAAGCCTGACATGAGTTCTATGTGCAAAGGCCTTATAGACTACAAGAAGAGGAAACAACTACCTCTGAACCTGTAAGCAGACCTTTCTTCGTTTCAATTAAAGCATCTTGACACTGTTTGAGCTGCTTGTCCAACATATATTTCTCATTTTCTCTGAACTTCTGTTGCCTTTCAACTTCTGCTGTAAGAAGGTCCACTTGATTTTCAAGCTTGCGGCACAAAGCTTCATAATCAACTTCTTCTCTGAGCTTTACCTTGTTCACAATCTTCATTGCCTGCAATTATGCATGCAAACTAGTCAAAGGAAATATATCTACCTTGAGAACCCTTAGTTCTTCATTATAGCTGGTATAATGCAATAACAACATTACCCATGTCCATATTGAATTACAGGCAATGAAGATTGTGAACAAGGTAAAGTGAAAAAAAATAATAATAAAGAATTAGAAAAATTTAAAATCCAGGTTGCTATGAAAATCCTGTACTAGGGTGCTTAGGAATCAGGATTCATGCATCCTTAAAATTCAATCACATTCTGCTCATGGACTCCCAGGGTGTCCTAGAAAGAACTACAAAATGAGACATGAAAGCCCAATAATGAAGCTCTTGATTGTTGTGCATATTTTAAGTAAGAATAATCTATTGCAACATCTTAGTTGAAAGCATATTTTAAGGTCTAAATTCTTCCCAAGATTCCCTAACCAGGTAGCAGTCCATGTATAATAAAACTCTATAGGTAGTCATACCAAAATCATGCTCAGAAAGTATGAATTTATTGCCATCTTGCTTAACCTAAAGTATTTTTTATTTTACTGGCTCCAAGATCTTAAAATTTATCATAACTTCTCCATATAAATTTAAAAATAAGAAATTTCCGAACGAGAACAGAATGGTCAGTTGCTTGAGTTAAACTTCTGAAATTGTTTGGATTAGAATAAATTCTCTTAATAAATTCTGATTTGAATTAATCATAAACAAATTTGAATTGCCACCGAAACAGTTTGAAGACCTCACTCCAGGACAAAAGAGAATGCTTTTAAGGGGAAAAATCAAATGAAAACCATAAAATAAATAACATGAAATAGTAACAAAGATATGCAAGAGAAAGATAAAGGGTCTCTTCAATTGTGAGGATGGGGAAAGTGCAGTGGCAGCAAGGCTCAAATGCAAAATATATAACGGCTAGAAACCATAAATTATCATCACTAACTCACACGTTGTCCAAACATTACTGTGCTAGAAGTCTCCCCAAGGTACTTCGCAGAAGGCCCAATTGTTATAATAAGAGAAGTCCTTGAAGACCCTATTTCCAAGAGTAAAAATTGTTTTAAGAAAAACCTCATGAACAATAAACTGATGGGAGGAAGCACAATTATGGGTCAAAAAAGGAAAACAAAAATTATGAATATGACCTCCAAATGAATCACGAAGTAGCCTTGTAAGCTTGGACTCTCTTGTTGGTATATGTGGGCATTTTTCCGCCAATGCGTTTATGCATTTTCCAAGAGAAGTGAGAGAAAGATTAATGAATTTAGCCTCTTCAAGCAAGTGCCCTTCACTTCCTACACCAAAAGGAAATGTGTCTAAGTGGATATTTGATTACCATTTGGATTAGGAACTGCACATGATAATGAATTAATATTTTATCTGGAATAAAATCTTGTCAAATATATCAAAATAAAAAAATCGAGATAGCATATTGTCCAAAAATGACAAGCAAGGCAATATTGCATGGCCTTTAAAAGGATCGAGAAAAATATTATAATACAAGCACATCACAGCAATTGGTCTTGAACAGGACTATTCTTTCAGTCATGAATAATATGTAATACTCCCGGTCTTTTTATAAGTAACATTAAAAATGACAAGCAAGGCAATATTGCATGGCCTTTAAAAGGATCGGGAAAAAAATTATAATACAAGCACATCACGGCAGTAGGTCTTGAACAGGACTATTCTTTCAGTCATCAATAATATATAATACTCCCTCCGGTCTTTTTACACGTAACATTCTCTCTCCAGGGTATGGTCCTTTCTATAAGTAACAAATCCCCTTTGTCTAGAAATAAATTTTTTTTTTCCACTTTCACCCTCATTGAATACCTGCATTTATAATAATTACTATCACACGTGCACTGAGAATGAGGAAATTCCACCATTTAGTATTTGTCTACAATAAGTTATAGTTATTTCACATTTTTCTAAATTACTGTTATTTCTACCCATTATCTCTCCTAAGCCCTCTTAATGAATAAGGGTATAATTGGAAAAAAATTGCATATATTACATACTTATTGCTTTTAACTGAATTTAACTACCATTTTGATCTGCGTGAAAGTGATAGTTGTTACTTATAAAAAGGACCGAAGGAAGTAATAATTAGACTAACCGGATTTGTCTATCCTTTCAGATCCTGCAAGATCCACTATTAGCAACTTGCTCTTCTGAATCATAGGTTTGTTGTTTTTAACAAAAAGGTCATTTCCAATGCTTTCATCTCGACAAGTAGTGTCTTCTACCTTTTTCCAAGGATGGATCTGCGAATTTGAACCTTCAAATACAAGAAACAGAATTAAAATTTGTTATACTATTGACCAAATATCCTGAATTATACAAGAGCAGGAGAAAAGTAGATAACTCTATACACACCATGAGAATCACATGACTCCGAGAGGATTCTGTATTCAGCTTTGTGTTAGCTACATGACGATTTACATCACCTAGTTCAAGTAATTGCATGAAACTATCAAGATCTCGAACTTTAACCACTTCAACACCAGGTAATGACACTTCACCACTCTTTGGGTCTTCATGTATAGAAATGTTACTTTTCTCTGGAGCAAGCAAATCATGTATGGACTCCATATACAACTGGAGGAAGAGTATCATAAACAAAAATAGCCATCTAATTTGTCAAAATAGCAATTTGATAATATAAAGAGTACTAAAAAAACTTACAGAAATTAGCAACTTAATAGTAGAGTGGCAGATTTAGCTAAAAACAAAATACCTAACCCTTAGGCTCTTATTAGCAGAGTTGGTAAAAGTGACTTAGAATTAGAATCGGGCGTCGGACCCTCTGTTGGAAACCTCAATGAAAACTGTAGAATCTGTTATTGACTCCATAATTATAGGGATTAACTAAACCTAGAGATTATAGGATCTTATTGTTAGGCTTATTGTTAGGATACTAGGTTTCAAATTTCAAATCGACTCTCTATCTTGTCTATAAATGTAGTCGTTCTCTCATCTGAATAGACATCAATTATTCTCACCTTATAATCTTCAAAGTATAGAGCAGATGGAACACTTGAGAAATACAAAGCTAGATTGGTTGCAAAAGGTTTCACTCAAATTTATGGGGAAGATTACACAGAAACGTTTGCTCCGGTGGCCAAATTGAATACCATCAGAATCCTCTTATCTGTTGCAGTAAATTTAGACTGGAATTTGCACCAGCTCGATGTAAAGAATGCCTTCCTCAATGGAGACCTCAAGGAAGAAGTGTACATGAAGTTACCTCCAGGGTTCCCAGGAAAAAAAGCTAATCAAGTCTGCAAGTTAAAAAGATCATTATATGGGTTGAAACAATCTCCACGTGCCTGGTTTGAAAGATTCACTCGAGTTCTGAAGAGACACGGGTATACTCAGGGGCAGAGTAACCACACTTTGTTCGTTAAACATCACAAGGGTAAGATGGTTGTGTTAGCCGTGTATGTTGATGATATAATTCTTACTGGAGATGACGAGGTAGAAATTCATCAAATCAAGACAGCCTTAGCACGAGAATTCCAAATCAAGGATCTTGGAGAAATGAAGTACTTCCTTGGGATGGAAGTAGCTCGATCCAAGAGAGGAATCTATATCTCCCAAAGGAAGTATGTACTAGACCTCCTAAAGGAAACAGGGGAAGCAGTGCTGAAGCTGAATACAAGGCTGTAGCACTGGGGATCTGTGAAGGCATATGGATAAAGCGTGTCCTAGAAGACTTGAGGAAATGCATAAATCTACCAATCAAGGTCTATTGCGATAACATGGCTGCGATTCACATTGCTCATAACCCGGTTCAACATGACAGAACCAAGCATGTTGAGATAGACAGACACTTTATAAGAGAAAAGTCGATGAGGGTATCGTTGATCTAAGGTATATACCTTCTAAAGAACAGAATGCGACATCCTCACCAAAGGATTGCCCAAGGACAGATTTGAGTATCTAATTGGCAAGTTGAACTTGATCAACATCTACAAATCCAACTTGAGGGGAGTGTAGAATCATTATTGACTCCATAATTATAGGGATTAACTAAACCTAGAGATTATAGGATCTTATTATTAGGCTTATTGTTAGGATACTAGGTTTCAAATTTCAAATCGACTCTCTATCTTGTCTATAAATGTAATCGTTCTCTCATCTGAATAGATATCAATTATTCTCACCTTATAATCTTCAAAAACCAATTAAAAAAGAAAATGGATGGCAACATCTCAGATTGGGTACACCAAATTTGTGGAAGATCAACCCAAATGTTTAGACGAGTAAGCAAGAGCCAAAAATTGGTTGTCTCCTCGTGAATCAACCCAGTGAATGTGAAATGAAGTAAAGCGCTACCCAAGTACTTGATACTGATGTAGATACAACTAGAAAAGGAAATTTAACAGACAGATTATGGGAAACAAGGATCAAAGTGGAGACCATTAGGTCTAATAAGATTTAACACACTGTTAGAGAATCATTTAAACGAAGAGTTGATGCAGTCAAAGTCCAAGAATACTTTTTACAACTCTAAGAATCTCACTTATAAGCTACACACGCTCAAGAACCACCTCACTCTCAACAATGGAAACGTTTTCTTTCATCACTCAATAGTGTTGAACCTACTACTAATTTTTGCAACCAGGAATTGACTCAACCCATCTATCCATATCATTTTTCGTTGAGAACAATTCAGATGCCAATGACCTATTGATGGAGAATTGAAGAATTGAGCCACACATGGAGAATTTTACAATTTAATTAAATTTATTGTGTTTAGTAATTATCTTTATTTTAGAAGTTAGGGATTTTTCACTTATTTTGAATTAGGTTCTATCTGATCCTATCTTGTTTGGGTTCAAAGTAGTCATAAGTAAGTTCAAATCAATATAACTATTTATTACTTGCATCTAGGGCTCCATAAATAACCCTAGAGTTTTCTCAATTGTAAAATCTTTTTGCCTGCTGAATAATATCAAGAATATTTTTCTATCACACTTTTCCCCCCAATTTCTCTGTTTCTCCCTCCCCTCTCTTCCCCTTTGTTCCACATCACTTATGCAAGACTTGTCCTCCACAAAGCCTAACATTATGTCCATGAAACTAGAAATTACACTAATTCCTTCGGATATGGATCTCTGTATCACATCAAGTTAATGGCTTGTGAGTATGCTTATTTATTGCAATGATCCCAGTGATTTCCAAGAAATGCTAATTAATGAGGCAGATGTGGGACTAGTGTATCAGCCAAGATTAGAAAAACTCCTCTCCTATTCAAAGAATAAAATTAAATCTCCATCAAGGCCAGTCATATCTGTCGGATTCTAGAAAGTTTGACCAACAATTTATGCATTCCCTTCCCCCTCTTATCCTAATCAGGTCCTCCAAAAGAGTTTTCCAAGTTTTACTCATCAAATCATTGCAACAATTTACAGGACTCAAATAATCAAGTTTCTGTGATTGTTCCTCGTCTTTAACTACATTTAAACACAAAGCATAAGGAATTGACCAGGGAATTCCAGCCTAGAGTAAAGTTAAACTACATACCAGGTCTCTTCATGATTTAATCACCTAGAAAACTTCTATAACAATAAGGGAGATTATACAGAATTTTGTGACAATTTGAAATTATATGTTAATTTACTATATAAAATTATAACACAAGTACATGGTCCAGTAATCAAAACTAAACTATGCAAGTTCTTAACATCATTCAAATTTCCAATGAACACATAACTCTGCTTTAAATTAGAATTGCATGAATTTTTAAATACCAAAGTTTTAGCACACTGTTTCAGTTAACCATAATGTTTCTTGAAAGGTCAAACTTTCTGGTCAACTTTGAATACCTGCAAATAGGAAACCTCCACACTATCAGATGCAGATGTGTTGGCAATTATGTCTTCCACAGCTCTAACCATAATGCCACGCTCTGAAACATCATCTTTACCCAATGTTCCAAATGTGTAGGTTTTACCAGTACCTGTTTGACCATAAGCCATAATTGTCCCATTATATCCACTCAATACACTCTGCAAGAACACATCAACATTTCTAATGTAGTTAAGAATGAAGAATGATGTTTGGCCCCAAAAAAACAAATGAAGAATGATAATTCCTAATATGCATCTTCAACCCAATTTACAAATTGTTAAATTTTTGTAGCATTCCAAATATGCAACTTCAAGCAGCATCCATATGTAAAATTTTCAGTAATCAAGAATCAAACTTGTGGCATAATCTTCAGTGAAGTGAAAACATCAATAATTATTCAAACAGATATTGATGGTCACTTACCTCAACTACAGGTTTGGCGACAACCTCATAAACTCGCTTCTGAGAGGCAGTTTCCGTGAAAACTTCATCAAATCTATAAGATTCAAAACTCCAGTTGTTTTTTCTCAACTTTAACCGCTTCAGCTACATGGATCCAAATCAAATTAAAATATTAACAAATAATAAATAATTCAAATAAAAAACCCAGTGCTCTGAACTATATAATATTTTTTTAGTGAATGTTGTTTGTATTAAAACATGCATGACAATCATAGAAGGGATGCAAGAATTTCAAGTTGAATAAGGTTGACAGGGCTGGCCTGATTTTGGTATTAGTGGTAATTAATATTACCTCTGGCTGCAATTCAATACAGTCAGCAAAGTCAGCATCCGAGAGAATTTCATCAGTGTTTTTTGGACGAAGTCGCACAGCAACTCTAACCCTTTGAGAATCTAAGGAAGGACAAGAGAAAGGATCAAACTCAGTAAATATGTACTTACCCCGCAAATGAACCATATTTGTTATTTAATCACTGCCCCTTTCCTTTCCGCAATACCCACTTCTTTGTTATCATTTAAATATAACAGTACAGAAATAATAAAGGCGCTTAAATATTTCATTGCTGATAGTGAAAAAAATATAGAACTTACGATTAATATAGTAAGGTCCATAAAGATAACCAAAAAAAAAAAAAAGCAAAGAAAGAAAGTAAATACTTATCGCCATTATAACCTAATAATGATAATCAGGTTCAACGGATAACCGTACCATACCAGAAAGATCACATTACCAACAATAAGTTCAAAAACTGCGCCAAAACAAAATTCCATAGTCTCTATCAAACCCAGCATGGGATTGGAGCTGCATACCATTATCGAACAGAACCAAAAAAACAAAACAAAAGAAGATGCTAGGAAACAAAAACAAAACTTATACAAAGTAGGTTTTAAAACAATATCCCTCCAATAAACTGAGAATAACCTTGTTCATCATCATCCGAAGGAGTAGTAGTAGTATGATTACTCGGAGCCCGAATCCGCCTGGGAGAAGCAGAAGGAGTTCTAGATCGAGAAGGCTGAGGAGGGATTTGCCCATGAACACTAGCAGAATTCAAATTTGAAGCGGCATACGAAGAAGAAGAATATCCATGAGAGTAAGTAGCGGGGACTTGTCTGTTATGCGTTCTGCACGATCTGAAAGCAGAGCCGGAAGCCATATTGTCTTTGAGCTACGATTGAAGAAGAAGAAACATGGAGTGTTTGGGATTTGGACAGAGAAGAAGAAATAAAATGAAAATGGAGTTAAGAAAAGGTCAGGAAGAAAGAGAAGAAGAGGCCGGCACGTCGAGGAGGAGTGAAAATGGGGGAAATGTGCTTCCCGCGTCATTTCATTCATTCGCTGTGGGGTCGACACCAAAAATCTTGACAAGTGACACGGCACAGTGAACGTAGTTTGTCGCTGTCCAAGACCAAAGCTTCACCAGCCTCGTAGGCCATGTGTTGCCAAATGCTAAGGGACAACACACAACACAGTGCTCTGTTTTCTTCTCTCTGTTCAGAAATATTATTAATGGAATGGAGAAATAATGATAAGAGGGGACAAAAAACACTGAAAGCTGAAAATAGAAGTACCATACAGTAACTGAAATATCTTCCCGTAACCTACAATATCTTCCATAAACTTTTTAGTTCATCAAGCAAAGTAAAAGTACATCTTATATAGCTGTATTAAGATATATTTATTTAATTTAATTATTTGATAATTTTTTTGGCAGAAATTATATTGACAATTAATTAATCAAATATGTTAATATAACAGTACACTTGTCATCTACTTTATTTTTGTCAAGCTACAAATTTGCATTAGAAGTAGTCTATGTGTCATCTATTTCATCTAACTTCAAGCACACATTTGTAGCTTCACAAAAATAATGTGGATAACATAGGAACTATTAAACTCAGGGCAAAATTAAATTATTAGATAATGGTCCGGGCAAAATTGCTTTATTTTAAAAATTTCGGGGCGAAATTTCCCATCTTCAAAAACTTTCGGGGAAGAAATGTCACTTAGCCCTTGATTATATTAAAGAACTTAATTAAATTAGTTAAAATGATATATATTTTCTAAAATATTCTAATCATTTTTCTTAATTCTCTTATTCATTTTCCTCTTTGATTGTTCTTAAGGGAGTATCAATTGGTAAATTATGATAATATTGACAAATATGAAAAATATGTTTTATATTTAAAATTAAGATCAACTCCTCAAATAAGTTTTAGAATGAGCCAGATGAAGTACTTTTTTATATAATACCCAATATTTTAAAATAATTTTTGATATATTCAGCACCTTAGAACTTTTTTTTTTATCTAATGCCCTCAAATATTTTGAGATAATATCATAAGTTTGGGATGGTCGTTGCTACTAAGAAAAATATCTTAAAAGCAAAATTGCATCTAAAATTACTTTAAGATATATGGTGCTAAATGTATATATTTATGGTGCTAAATGTATATATTGAGTGGAATTAATACTACCTCCGGTCCTAATTATAAGAGCTAGTTGATTTTTTTTGGAGAAATTAAGAAAGCTAAATAAGTTATTTAATCATTTTATATGTTGTGTATCCTTAAATTATATATTAGTTTATTAGTTAAACTAAATAGTTTGAAGAAAAAAAAATAAAAATACTCTAAAGTAATTTAATTAACTTTCTTAATCTCTCCAAAAAAGTCAACTAGACCTTATAATTAGGATCGGAAGGAGTACAACACTTCAAAAAATATCATATGTAAGGTAATTCGAATAAATAAAAAGTAAAAACAATACTTCAGGATGTTAGACATTTAGACGCAAGTTAACCCAAATAAATACCCTCTTAGCTTTTTAGTTAGTCAATTTTTTTTTCTGTTTTTTTCTTTGTTAAAATATAAATTATTAGTTGTTGACTTTGTTTCATAGTCTATGGAAAATTGAAAGCCCCTCAAGGAAAACTGGTGAGTAAAAAATACAAATACAAGTTCCAATATTCACATCATATCATTTGCTAATATCCTAACTTAATGTGAGAAATCAAATAGTATATGTCAATATGGCCTGATCAAAACGTTGTTTTTTTTTTGTTGTCCATCCGGTTTACCAGGGTTTTGCCCCAACTAATCCAGATTCGACCCACATCGCACACCTGGCTTTGGTGAGAAAGTCTCCCAACGGAGTTTTTTGCATTCCGATCAAAACGTTGTTAAATTCACTTCACAATCCTCAGTGAGAAGCGATCACACTCCATTAGATAAACCATCCATGTCAATGCGTCACGGTGAGGCCTATTATGAAGACACCTCACAAAATCGGGAAACTGGGTTAAGCCATTAGGCTTGACAAAAAAAAAAAAAGTTAAACCATTAGGCCCAAAAAAAAGGGGCCATGCTTAAATATTTTTCAAGGTTTTTTTTTTTTTTTTTACAAATGAGGGCAGTCAGCCCAAAAAATAAATTAAACTATTGAATCAACAGGGGTTGAGTCTAGTAGAAGGGAGGATATTGCTCCACTACGTGCAAACCAAGGTTTAGATCCCTTCTGGAAGAGATACTTACATTTAGTACCCGACATCAACTCAAATAAAATTGCTTCCAATAGGAAGATACATATGCTTACAATAACAATAACAAAACCTCATCACACTAAATAGGGTTGGCTACATAGATTGCACGATACTATTATGCTCTATCAAAAATCAAATTTTTTGATAAATTATTAACCAATAGATCATACTCTGCAACATTATTAAATGTTCGCTTCAGTCTTCCTCAATGGCATACTCAATAGCGTTTTTTGAATGTGTCCAAACCATCTTAGAATTTTTTTTTATTACCATTTTCTCCTCAATAGATGACAATCCAACTCATTCGCATAGATCATCCTTACAAATCTTATCTTTTCATGTATATATAGCCTTACACCCATCGCATCATTCTTATCTCAACTACTCCCACTTTATATTTATATTGTCCCTTTAAAGCTCATCATTCTTTATTTCTATTTTTGCTAAAAATAGACTATCTTACTACAATAAATTAAAATACAATACAGGGGTCCAAAATAAAACACAACAAGTAAAAGGTTTAGGCCCAACCAAAATAACCCTAAACACACACAACACATCCTTCCCAAACCCTAAACCTATATTGAAGTCAGTAAGCCAAATGAGTCACCGCCGCTTCTACTAGAGGAGTGAAGAGAAATTGGTCATCGTGCTAAAAATATGGGATGAGGGTTCAAAGAACCATCCTAAGGTTTATTTGGTTTGAAGGAAAGAAGTAGGAGGGGAGGGGAGGGAGAGAGTTTGTTTGGTTCAAAACATTACTCTCCCTTCCCTCCCTACAAATCAAAGTCAAAGTAAGGAATTGCCTCCAGTCAAATTATCAAGTTAACCTCTTTTGAACATTGATATGTCTTTTAGAATGCTACTGACTCGAGCCAAAGTCAATACATGTTAAATCCGGCGAATCACTGCTTTCCCTTCTTTTCCACTATGTCATCATTGTCTGCCAATCAGATACGACCCACTGCCTCTCTCATCAATGTCGCCTTTTTTGAACCCTAATTTCTTATCAACCCTCACTTTCTCCGTCACTCTTCGTTTCGACCTACTTTCTTTGCATTTCAAACACCTTTCCCACTCCTTCCTCTGTCGACTTTTTATACCTCTATGTTAGATTTTAACTTTTCATCCATCACTCCATTGGTTAAAACACTGACCCGTTGGTACAGCGTTTTCATCTCACTATCACTCCTAGTCAAATGCTTCTCTACGTGTCATCAAATTTACCTAACAGCCTGTCCTTTTTTCCATGCCACCCTGGCAATTTAACAGTCAACGGTTAGTCAAAGTTAGCTGAGGGCAACATTGCTCTCAAAAAAACTTCCAGGGCAAAATTGTTCCTGGCCATATACTTCGGGGGCAAAAATGCACCTTTACCGTATATTCATTTATCATTGCAGCTTCTGTCCCTTTTGAATTTTTTATTTTAGTCCTTTTCTCTGAGCAGCAAGCCTTCCACTGAGGAGTTATCCTTGATGGTGGCATCAACAATCTTTCATGGATTAATGTATCCGACCCCCAAAGTTTTTTTCAGGTATGTACGGCATCCTAAAATATTTTATAGTTCAATTTTGTTTTTAAAATATTTTTAGGAGTATTTTTTAACTCCTAAAAAGTCCGTTAAAATAACTGTTAGAAAAATTGTAAAACTGATTATTACAAGTAGTAAAGATAAGTACCAAAAACATGGAAGAATAGCACTGAAAATATGAAAAATAGAATGATAAAAATTAACTTAAACAATACTTTAAGGGAAAAATTGCGCACAAAATAATTTATAATGTTATACAAGTCTAGAAAAATACTTCAAGGTGTTGAATAAATTACAAAATACTTAAGATTTCTGGACGCGCTTATAAAAAAATACTTCTTGATACTAAATAAATCTTATCCTTTATTAATCAAACACAGTATGAATCTTTAATTCATTTTAATACCTAGGCGTGTTGTTGTTTTTTTCCTTACTCTTTCTCTCTCTAGTTTATTCAAATTATGAGTCTCTTTGGCATGGCCTTTGCTATGTAAAAATATACTTTTTCAACTGAAAAAACCAATAATTTATGTCTGAAATCATTTTTACCATAGTTTAAGGGGTAACTAGCTTTTTTAGTTAAAATTTAAAAGCTACTCTAAAATTGAAACAATTTTTTCTAATTTCTGCCTTTTGACTTTTCCTCGTATTTAGAGTTTCTAAAACTGACTTTTCGTTTTATATGAAAGATTTTAGGCATACCTAGAATCGACTTACTCGTTAAAGTATCCACATGAGATTGACGCACCGATATAGACACAATCACGTTCAATGGAAGATTCAACATAGAGAGGAGAAGAGACAGAGAGAGAATTTCTTTTATAGGAGTTTTTCTTTTGTTGTATTGAAAACCGACTCCCACACACTTTATATTCCCATATTTCACATATGAGTAGTTACCACGATTTGAATTTTAAATCATAAAGATAAAATTATTCATTTTGATCCATATCTCTCCATATTTTTATAATAGTCTCACTCGCATTAAGCTTCGGCCCTAATCCACCAATGGTGAACTAAGTATATTCCAAAAATATCATCAAAACAAGTTTATGTCAAACTGATTTTTTTATAAAAATATATTTAAATATAAATCACATTGATTTTATTCCAACTTCAATTTGTAGAAGTCAATCAGATTAAAAGTCACTTTTGTATATGTTAGTCCAAATAAGCCGATTAAAAATTATATCAATTCAAAATTTGATGCTAAATTAACCAGTACAGAAAGCCTTAACTTTCCCTGCCAATTATCTGAAAAACATGAGTAAAAACTAAAAAGTTTTTTTTTAAAAAAAAAAATTAAGAAATTTAAAAATTAATAGCTTCCTCCATTGGTTATATTGTTGACTAGTGTAAGAAACCGATATGATGAGCGCTCGATGCATTGCCCTGATGATAAAATAGTCCTATTATATAGGGGAGTTGGCGATTCTATCCCCTAAGGTTTATTTGGCCTCCTTTTCATTTTTTTTTTAAAGTGAAAAAATCAATATGATGACAACTCTTATTTACAAAATTGCTATTGCATACAATTTTTCCTCTATCTGATGCATATAATAGGTGCTAAAACATTTTAGGGTTAATGTGAAAATCCCCCTAGAAATATTTGGAAATCTCAATATAGTCCCAGAAGTTTTATTAGTATCAGTGTCACCCTGGAAGTATCAAAACGTAGCAACGTTGTTCTGCTCATTCACAAAGTTAACTTTAACCGTCAAAAGACAAATGTCACTACCACGTGGCAGTCAAAATGCCACCTCATCACTATGCTTCTCCCTTATCCATCTCATCATCTCTCAACCCATTCCTCTCTCCCCTCTTTCAATTTCATTGCCAACCCTTCCTCATTTTTAATGCCAATATTTTCTGGAGAAAATGAATTTTCTTCCTCAAATTATCCAATTCCGACCACAAACCTTTAGGGTTTGTTTGGTTTGAAGGGAGAGACGGGGGCTGGGAGGGAATAGAGGATTTTGGTCCCCTCCTTCGTTTGATCATATTTTTAGGAGGGAGGGAATTTTTTTAAATTTTTCCTCCCTCTCCCCTAAAAACATCCTCTCTAAATCGGACGGATTTAGAGGGATTATAAAAATTGGTGTGTCAGTAGACTAAGATGTCCCTAAAATTTTTCTATTATTCCAAAAACACCCTTATGCCTCTTTTAACTCGATGCACTGATGCAGATGTCAATGAATGGCAATGCGATCCAAGAGTGCTGAAATTTCTTGTTTGAGGTATTGCATTTTTTTAAATCTCTGATTTATGAGTTTGATCCCTAGGTAAATCTAGCCCATTACTCACTGCGCTGCTCTGATCATGAACAAAAAGAGCAGGCGTTGAAATGAGAAGAAGCCGGTCAATTCTCTGAAAATTGCAGGAGAACAAGTTGAGGGAAGCTCTTGAAGAAGCTTTTGAAGATGGGTCACTTGTCAAATCTCAAGACATGGAAATTGAATCGCCCGCCAAAATGGACGAAAGCCTTGGGAGATCCTGGTCACTTGCCAGGCTTCACTTTCAGCGTGAATTTCTTCGAGCCACAGCGCTTGCCGCTGAGTGAATATTTGAATATGAGGACGAAATTCCTACTCTTCAAGAAGCTTTCAACAAGTTCCTTATAATTTACCCCAAATACCAGTCGTCGAAGAAGATCGATCAGTTGAGGTTGGACGAATATTCGCACTTGTCCCCAAAGGTATGCCTTGATTATTGTGGATTTGGACTGTTCTCTTTCGTTCAGACCATTCACTATTGGCAATCCTCTACATTTAGCCTATCTGAGATAACTGCAAATTTGAGTAATCATGCACTTTATGGTGGCACTGAAAAGGGAACTGTAGAACATGATATATAGACTAGGTTGGGAATGGTGAAGATCACTCGTATTTGAGTGACTCTGTTGATGGTTTGTGTTCCCGATTTAATCTAGAGGAACTCTTTCGTACGCAAGTGCCGTTACATTATACTCTAACGAGGCTTATGCTATTTTTAACTTTTTAATTGTATTTTTTTTTTGTACTTTTATTCCTTTTAATTGTTTTTTTTTTTGCCGGGTACTCCTAATGTAACACTTTATGATTTAATCTGCACCTTAACCCTTTAAACTAAATCAAAACATAATTCTTCTTACCAGATCACTTATCAATAATATAACTAAAAATATAAATGATAAACGCTCTAAACTTATTTTAGATTTTAAACCTATTTATTTAACTTGAATGAAGAAAATTACATTAAGCATGTAAGTTTAAATAACTACTTTTTTAACATAATATATTGAAAAAATTTGACAAAGCCAATGACTTTGTAGCCGGTGAAATGAAAGTTCCTTTGTAGATAGAAGTTTTTGATATTATTATCCAGTATTTGATTCGGGGTTCGTGGCTATCCCTCTCAATATAAATGTGTCTACTGAGACTTGAACTCGAGACCCAAAGGGATTAAGAAAGTTGGCTAAGTTTGTTAATATGACATGTATTTTTAAAAATATCTTAATTATCTTCCTTAATTCCCTCATCCCTTCTATTCCTTGATTATTGTTAAGGGAGCATCAATAGAAATCTCTTCCCTCCTCTCCTGAACCAAACAATATAATTTTATCTCTTATAACATAAATGTAAAGTTGTCAATGTGAAAAAAATTTCTCTCTCATCCCCTCCTAAACCAAACAATGTAACATTAAAATCTCTCCCCTCCTCTTCCTTCTGATCAATCCAAATAAGGTAATATTAAAATTCCTCCTATCCCGTCCCTTCCATTAAAATCCCCCCCTCTCCTCCCCTTCCTTTCGTCGAACCAAACAGACCCTTAGGTATCTCCCAGAACTTGTTCCAAGCAGCGAGAATCAGTCTCTAGAACTGCTTGCAATTCTTGAGTTCCCCATTGATATTACCCGAGATTGAGTTATTGGAGAGATCGGTGTTTTGAAGATGCAGGATGTTACAGATCAAAGGAGGCAAAGGACCAGAGAGGTTGTTACTGTAGAGCAAAAAGATTGTGCAGTGAAGTGGCATTGGGCATTGAAGAGCTGAACATGAATAAAACCATACAAATTGTTGCTATGCAAGTTTAGCCTACAAAGATAATCCAAGCTTCCAAGAAATTCATCTTCTCCAGAAAATGTTAGCGTTAAGAATGAGGAAGGGTCGGCAATGAAATTGAAAGAGAGGGAGAGAGGAAGGGGTCGAGAGATGACGAAATGGACAAGGGAGAAGAAGCATAATGATGATGTGGCATTTTGACTGCCACGTGGCAATGACATGTATATTTTAATAGTTAAAGTTAACTTTGTTAACATGCAGATATAACATTGTTACGTTTTAGTACTTTCAAGTGACGGTCAAAAAAACTTATAGGGTTATATTGAAATTTCCGCAATACTTTTAGAACGCATTTGCACCTTAAGTATTAACCCAACATTTTATGTGCTACCACGTCCTATTTATAAGTTCTTTTTGACTAAATCACACATACCAAGGAGAAAGTTGTTGACTCAATGATTATGGAGTAAGTTTTTAACTTTGTTCTCATTTATAAATGAGTATCTTTTAACCTTTTATTCTCTCTCTATTTTCATTGGTATAATTAATGGGCAAAATTGTCATAATCTCATTTATTACCTGAAAGATGATTTATAAATAGAATCAAATTTTTTAATCAAAATGGATTTATAAATAGGACTGGATCTACATATATGTTGATGTTATGAGATATAAGATTAGAATGAATGAAAGGATTTTCTTTTTTGACGCTACTTTCTTATCTTATTTGTCAGACAGTTGAGCAATGAGAAAGCCTAATAAATGGATGGTATGAGTTGGATAACATTATTGCAATCAAAGATAGGAAACGGATAATTTAAAAAAATAAAAAGAAATTGATGAATGATAAGATTTGAGAATGGGATTGGATTGAAAAAATATATATATAATAGCCTTTTATATAAAACTAAGGTTTAAGATACAAATTTGTTCTAAAAGTTTTTACTTAAGAGCAATGTTGAAAGCTTTTTTAGGTTTAACATCGCTTCAAAAGTGTTAAAATGAAGCAATGTTGCCCTTTATCGTTAAAAATGTTAATTGTCAATACCCATATTTTAACAGTTAATATTAGTAAGCAAACGACATTGCTACATTTTAAAATTGTTTGAGCGACATTGAACCTAAAAAAAATTGTCCAGGGTATCATTGCTTCTTAGTAAAAAAAGTTAGGATAAATTTATACATGAAACTAAAGTTAATATAAACATTTTCATTTCTCTTTGATTTTTCTATACATACCTGGCTTTGAGATGATCAAATAATTAATAATTTAAGGGTTAAGTACCAATTTTGCTCCGGAAGTATATCACCAGGAGCAATTTTGCCCTAAAAGTTTTTTTGGGTTCAATTTTGCATTGGAAGTATCAAAACGGAGCAATGTTCCCCTCCCCTAACGATAAACGCTCACGAAGTTACAATATACTCGAGTGTAATGTCTCACACTCGATTGTGTACGGACACAGACGATTTTTTTTTTTGTAGGTGCACACTCATTTGAGTGTGCACCTGCAACAAAAAAAAAAAACCGTACACACTTGAGTGTGAGGAGTCACACTTAAGTGTTCCCTAACGACGTCAGCGTCTATCGTTAAGGAAGGGCAATATTGCTCTGTTTTGATACTTTCGGCGTAAAATTGAACCCAAAAAAACTTCTAAGGCAAAATTGCTTCTGGGGGTATATTTCCAGGACAAAATTTGTATTTAACCCATAATTTAATACTTTGACTAGGAATACACTGAATCTGCCCTCACATTATACATTTCTGAAAATTAAAGATTTTTCAATGTATTTGATCCGCATGAATGTTTCAACTTTTAAGATTATAATTCGGTTCTCTAAAGTAAAGATCATCAATATTCAGAAATTATGAAATAAGAAAAAGAAAAAACAAGGAATAAGCTCTTTTTTATATAATTCACATATCTATTATATCTTTTTGCCCAACATTCAAACTCATAACCTCACATTTAAAAAAACCCTTAAGAAAAATATTTGACCTCATCTGGGTTGCAAAACCCCAATAACAAGGCATCAAGTTTTGTACATTACATGAGATGTACTAATATAAGAGTCACATTATTATTAATTACTCTTCTGGCCCTTAAGGTATGGTTTAATTATGGAATTGATATTGATCTTATATGTAAGATTTATTTATCAACTTTTTTTGAAAATTACCTATATTGATGCTCTTTCAATAATAATCAAGTATTAAGAAAGAGACCAAGAAAATTAAATAAAATAATTAAGGCATTTTAGAAAAATATATCATATTAGTTAACTTAACTTATACTATAATTAATATACTCAAATTAATTAATTACGTCTTATATTAAAAACAAAAAAGGTATAATTCATGGGAATTCATAAATTATATTCCCTCCGGTCTTAATTATAGGAGCAAATTACCAGAATTTGGGGAGATTAAGGAAAAAATTTAAATTAGTTAATTATGTGTATTTTCCAAAAATACCCCTCAATATTTTTCCATTCAGCTTATAATTTTAGCAACAAAAATTACAACGTTGCGTGCACGACTGCACGTATACATTGCACACGCACACAATTGCACTCGCAAGGTCGCACACAATTTGCCCAGTTATTTAAAACTCTTAAACTCCTAATATTACAACTAGTTTCTATTACAAATCAATAATCTTAATATTATATGTATTTTCCAAATCCGTGTTGTAAATTAATTATTGTGGAAGAAGTATTAGTAGGGGTGATATGGGAAAAATATGACAAAAATTGCTCAAAATTATTTTATATAAAAAAGTATAATTTAGGTGTATATGACATTAATGAGTTGCAAACATTATTTACTTTATAAAATATATAGGTGTATTATTAAATTATTATTGAGAAAGTATAAATAATGATATTATAGTAAAAAAATGACAAAAGTTAAAACCTGCTCTTATAATTAGGACCAAAACCAACTCTAAAATTTATTCCTATAATTAAAATCGGAGGGAGTAATATTTTATTATTACTGTTTGTATATATTTATGGAAGGGTAAAAAGGTGATTTCGCCCCATAACTTCCACATTGAGAAGTGTGAAACGGATGAACACGTCTTCCCATCGATCATATAGCCTTATCCTCACCAATACTATAAATAGTTTTGAAATGCGTGGATATCACATCTTCCATGACTTAGAGATATATTGGAAAATGGCTTCAAGTTTCACAAGAGTTTCTCAAACAATGAACACTATGATCTCCAAGTAAGAATCTTTTCCACACATAGCCGTATGGGTTCTATGTTTCCACTCACATGTGTGTATATTTTAATATTTTTGTAATTATGTGAGAATCATGCATTGATATTATTTTTTCATCTAAATTATACTCCCTCCGTCTAAGAGGCCTTTAACCGAATCGTGAGATTCTAAAAAATAGTTCAACGTAGTTAAATGTAATAATTATGTAGGAGCTTTTTTCCTTTAAAAAATGCCTCTATTTATGAATAGATGATAGAGTTTAATAATGAAAAAGAATGTATGTGGTATAATATTAATTAAGGGAAAATGAAAAAAAAAATGCATTTATTGTTGAGACAAACTTAGAAGAGATCTTACATTTAAGGATAATCCCGAATAGGCTAGGCCCCTATCAGGCGGCCTACAGCTTGACCTGTTTAGGACTTGGTCTGGCTTGGCCGATTTGTTAAAAAGGTCAGGCCAATGCCTATTTAAAGGACTATATGTGTAAATAGGCTAGGCCTATTTTTTTCAAGGCCTGACCTGTAAACCTTCAGGTTTGACCCTTTTACACATTAAATAAATATATTTATATTTTATCATATAAATAACACAATATTTATTTTTTCATTCTTATATTTATATAGATTTTGATAGGCTTAAAGTGCATAAAACCTACTTATAGCCTTTAAGGCTTGCAATATGAGTCCTTTTTAAAGGCCTGTAAGTAGGCCTTTAAAAAGGCTTCAGGCTTGATCAGGCCTTATGAAGGCTCAGGCTTAAGCCTAAAAAAAAGCCTGCATTCAGGCTTAGGCCCAGCTCATATCTTTTACCCGTATTATAGGCTCATGGCTATTTAGTCAAAACCTAACTTATTTCCATGCCTAAAGCCCATTAAGAAAATAGGCTCTTGTATATTGCCACGGAGGGAGTACAAAATTTTCTCAACTTCATATAAATAGTCCTCTTAATCTTCCAAACGGTAAAATAAATCTCTCTGAACTTTTACATCTATACATATACTCTTATATTATTATTTTCAATTTTAAATATAAGATCCATTTAATTTTTTTTAAGACATTATAAAAACAAATTAAATTACTCTAAAGTATTTATATTTATATTTTTTTTTTCTAAACTAATTTGTTTGACTTATAAACAGATATTTAATTTAATTACACACAATACATGATATAATTAAGTAACTTATTTACCTTCATTAATATTTTAAAAAAATCAACCAGGTCTTATATTTGAAACTATTAGTTCTGCTTATTATTTATTTATAAATAATTTAAAATGTAAGGGGTTCATTTGCATATAATTCAAAGTTTGAGGGATTATATGCGTACAAAAATAAAGTTTAAAAGAGTATAAAATCGATAGTTTCGATTATTCTACATAGATTTAAAAGTTTAAGGAACTTTATTGTTAAATTTTAAATGTTAAGTTTATTTATATATGGTTCTATGTTTGGAAAATTTTTATGTAATTTAGCCATTTTTCTCTTATGTGTGAGATAACGCGCCTTGTATTTTTTTTTCCTGATAATAATGCGCCTTGTATTTTTAATGAAGGTAACAGCTTTTGCATTTGTATTTACATTTTTAAATGAGAATTAATTTTTATACCAAAGAATTATTTTAATCAATGAGGTAGTTGATTTTTAATGTCGTTTTTTTACATGTTATTCTTTATTATTTAATTTAATCACTCAATCATCATCATGTGTGTATGTGTGAGAGAGAAATGCTGTTCTTTCTTATTATTATTATTAGTTTTTATCTTAAATTTAACATAATTTTTTGTAATTAGGTTAAAAAATATATTTATAATGCCAAATTATTACATATATATATATATATATATATATATATATATATATATATATATATATATATATATATATATAACTTGTTTGTTACAAATTTCAAGCAGACCAGTGATCCGGAAAAGCTTCCGCACAAAAAGCTCTCCAACTGGGACAGCCAAGAAGATGGAGATGGAAGAGCCTATGAAGAAGAAGAATCATATGGAGGGAAATGACGATAATGCCCTTACTTGGGTCCCACATGAGAAGACAGGGATTTACTATCCTAAAGGACAAGAAAAAATTATGGAAGATGTTCCCCATCATGCTGGAAGAGACGTGGGAGTAAATTGGTTCTCAATCAAACATTAAAAATAAACATAAAAAAAAAAAAAATTCAAGATCAGAAAATTAATTCTTGATTTGTGATAATTCAAATGTGAAAGTTGCAACTTAATCTACTTCTTTCATTCTACATGGAAATAAATATAATTTGGTGCCTCATTTTCATAGTCAATTTCATCATTCAATGTTTTTCCAAATATTTTATTTTTACAGTAAACTTTTTTTACTTCAAATATCTGTAACCATCATTGCTATTATAAGCAACTCTTTTTTAGTATTTCAATCCTTGAAAAATTATTTATTTCAATTTTTATTTTATACTCCCTCCGTCCCTAATTATAGGAGCAAATTTTGGAGTTGGTTTTGGTCCTAATTATAAGAGCAAGTTTTAACTTTTGTCAATTTTTTCCTATAATACCCTTATTTATACTTATTATTAGGAGCATTATATATATGTGTGTTTACATATATATGTATATTTGTGTTTATGTGTGTCAATATATATGTGTGAACACACACACATATATAAACATATATATGTGTGAACACACACACACATATATAAACATATATATATGTGTATGTATGTGTGTGTAGATATATGAGTATGTGTCTCTATGTATGTAGATAGATATATATGTATACACATATATGTATACACATGGCTATATAAAAAGCAACTAATATACATTGTGTGTGTGTAGATATATGAGTATGTGTCTCTATGTATGTAAATAGATCTATATGTATACACATATATATACACACATATATGTATACACATGGCTATATAAAAAGCAACTAATATACATATATAAACTAATATGTCATGGATATCTGACGTAAGGCAAATTAGAAACACTTATAATTAGGGCAACTTGTGTCATTTTAAATTTATATAAGGACATTTTAGGAAAATGAGTAAAATTAACTAATTTAATTCCTCTCCTTAATTCTCCCAAAATCGGTTAAATTGCTCCTATAATTAGGGACAGAGGTAGTATCAATTATTTATTTATTTGAACATTGTACAATATCTTTTTTATTACCTTTGGATAGCTAAAATTGAAATGGAAACAAACTTTACACAAAAGGCAATCTTGAATCAAAACCTACTTTTGCCACATAAAACTTGTTATGCTATATTTAATGGGGCAAATGATGAAATTGGAGCACTCAAAAGTCAAAACTTAAATTAATGTACCCCAAAAAACATTAATGTAAATTAATAATTTGAAAATTTCTTTTAAAAATTATAAAAATATGTTACTATTATCCCCCCCCCCCCCAATATCACACATGATCTCTAATATTAGATGATATTTCAAATATTATAAAAATGTTTATCATTACATTTTGACGAAAAACTCCCTTTATATGATGAAGTTCATATGATAATTTTCTTAATATTTATCAGAAGCTAAATTGCCATATGAGCACCTGAGAAGACAAGCTTTGAGCTAAATCAAGTGGCGTGAGATAAATAACCTACTAAAAATTGTACATCCAATACAAGAGAGAACAACACATAACCTTGTACAAAACAGTTTTGAATGGACAATGCTAGGAGTAAATAAAGACAATGGTATCTAGATAAATAAATAAATAAAAATTAACTACAACAGTAAGCTAAATTCCATTAAGAGGATTCAGGCTTAGTGGAAAGCTGAGGGCAGAGAAGCAGAATCCACTAATCAAGAAGCCACTTAGAACTGTTTGAGTCCAATGTTGTCCACCATGAGTTATACAAGACCATGAAGCTTGAGCTTGCCCCCAATTGAAGCTTTCTGATTCCGAAACCTTCCACTTCACAACACTGAGATTGAAGATCTGTCCAATTCAGTGGAATCTCTAACATCTGAAGCTACTTCAAGCCAGACCCGGATGGAAAATTGTGATCGAAACCACCGGGGATGAACACGGGAAGCTGATTTGAGTGTGAATCCCTTTTGTACCTAGGGTCCCGGGGTAGGTTACCTGATGTGCTATCTTGGGCCTCTGTTGAGTCTGTTGATCTTTCATTTCTTGATCTATCCCTTACAGGGACACTCAAGCGAGGGCCGCCGAAAAAGATAGAGTCTCCTGTGTACATCAGATTCTGTGATTGCTGCACTGAAGACCTGAGAGCAGATGATGAAGATGATGATGAGTCTGGTGGAGGATTCACTGGTCTTCTCCCATAATTACTCGTTTCGGCATTTAAATGTGGCAATTCTGTTCGCAGTGAAGACCTATTGTTTCGAGCTTCAGAGGCCAATAAAGGAACTGATACATATCGGCCAGCTTCTTGATCCCAGACAACAGAAGTTCGTTTTCCGTCTCTCAAAAGAGAAGGGCCGGAGGCCGAAAGCAACAATGGATCATTACTGACCCCCCTCTGCGCCACTCTTCCATCAAATCCCAAAGGTAGATTAGATGCTAGTGGGTTGTTCACATTCGAGAAAGTGGCTCTAGAAGTAGGATTAACTGTCAAGCCAGGAATTGAGGTACCTGCACTAAAACCACCACCCAGAGCACGACTGTGGGGAAGAGGGCTAAGTGTAACTGCTTCATGAACATGGCTTGGACTGCTGAAGCTACTCATACTCTGAGTTCCCGTCTCATAATCGTCACGACTGCCCTGGCTAGGAGCGACAGAATTTCTTACTGGAGATGATCTCAGCTCATTCTTGATTTCTTTGTTAGCACCATTATCAGTGCTCAAACTACTCCTGATGCTCATGTTGCCACTGGAGCTAAATTCTGAATCTGGTAAGCGGCGATTATCAACAGGCCGTAGAACTGAAGAAGATGCCCTGGCTTTGGCAGCCGCTTTCATGGCTTCTTGTGAATCCAACTTGGCAAGCCTCCAAGCGCTGAGACGAACAGCCCTTTTTGGCAGTTTTTGCCCTCTATCAGCCCCAGCTGCGTCTGGATCAACAGTTGATGGTAGCATTCCAGGCTCCAAGTGAGGCACAACCTCATCCTAAAATCCATGTGAAGAGAGCCCCATAAAGCAGAAACACAAGAAAGATTCATTAAGTCATAAATTAGATAGATATTTGGCCAAGAAAATAAATTAGAAAGAGATAACAAATAAACAAGAATATGAAATGCTATTCCTTTCATTAAATTCATGTTCTCAACAATTCATAACATCAGTAGCATTTAGATACTAGGACAAAATCTCTCGATGAGTTGTATTTTGATACATGGATGGATCACATACCATTAAGTTTATTACTTTACAAACTTTCATATATAGCCTGAAAGTCAGTATTTCTGATCAAAGTTTCTGGGATATTCAACACTTCTAGTCCTAGTAGGACAATTGGGAAAAACAATCCAGAAAGGATGTATTCCAAAACACAGGAAAAATTCATTAAGACATGAGTTTAAAATCCCAATGACATGACTTCTCAAAAGCCCTTCTGAAGGCACAGGTTTGCAGTTTTTTTATTTTTTAAAAATGATAAGTTTAGAATCCTCCACTAGTATTTCCTTGCTGCAAGTTCGTAATATCAAATAAAAGCCTGTTGGACAAAAAGAAAATGCCAAAAGCACTTCTCTAGGAAGAATATACAGAGTTTCTTAGTAGCAACAGATAAAAAGGAAAAAAAATAATTAAAAGCACCTGATAATCCACAAATACTCTAGGAGGGGTGCACCATGCCCCTTTATACTGCAAACCAAAAGAACTTCCTCCACTCAATCCAGTTGTGGCAGAACCAGTTGGAGAGTAAATTACATTTGCCATTTCCTCATCCACAGATGCCCCTCCAGGGGCTTCACTCATGGCTCTCATTGCCACTACATACTCATAAGTTGTAATACCCTAATCCAATATGAAACAAAAGCACATATTAGCATAGTTCTAATAATCACGAGTAAACAATAAAATTTATTTAATAGAAATTGTCAAATTTCAAGGGGAGTAAATTTCAAAATTTTATTTACCAAAAAAACGATATTATATCAACATCCCTGAATTTTGTTTCTTTCTTTGATTATGTATTAGTCTCTTTGTATACTTTTGGCCCCCACTATCAAATAGAAATACTTTTACCAAAAGAAATGCTACTCATAAAAGTAGATAAGAAAACAAGAAGCAAAACAACCAAAATAACTTTTTAAAACTAATGCCAGAGCTTTATAATTCATAACTACATTGATTTTAGGTTCTATTCCAAGGTTAAGAACAGAAACTAGAAGATTCAACAGCAAGAATAGAAAATTTTTAGTAAGATGATTTGAATTTGTGAAATGCTAGAACTCTGATTTATCAGGCTTGGAAACAGAAATGGAAAACAGAAACTTGAGGAATGAACCACTAGTATAGAACTTATAGGATTGATTTATAGTCACTTACCTTCCTGATTAGAATCATGTGGAAAAAGAAAAGCTCGCCCAGAGGCACGCAAGCTAAGACAGAAACTGCGGTACATACAGCCTACACATAATAAATTTGGCATAAAAACATAATTTCCAAAAACTCAACTGTATAAAATGTGAAGTTAGGATTACTATAGAACATAATATTTATACTACCACAACTGTTGCGAATGGAGGGCGAGAGAATCCATTTCCAAGTCTATCAACAATTTCAGATTCCATGCCTCTCTTGTTAACAAAGAAGCGGACTAAAACAGCAATACCCACTCCAGCTTCGATAACAAGCTGAGACACAGAGTAAGACGATTTTTTTTTTTTAAAAAAAGGATTATACGGACCAAAGCAAATAACTTCCAGTGATCTAACAATTTGTACAGATAAATAAAATACATACCCACAGGAGACTAAAGGCCATGAGAGAAATGAAAGTAACATAATTTTTGTGACCCACACAATTGTTAAGCCACTGCAGTGATGTTACATAATCAAGAAAATCAGAGTTAAAAAGAAATTACAAAATTATGACTATTAAAAAACTCAAAAATTCCCCATATTGTGTGCTCCCGCTCATCACTCAATAACATACCCTACAATGGTGATCAAAGCCATCAACACATTTATCACAACTTCTACAGTGTTTACTGAACTTCCGCACCTGCAACATGGAAACATTTAATATATTATATTAAAAATAAAAATTCAAACTGATAAAAGGAATACTAGGACAGGGGATTAGAATTACAAAATTCAATACTACTTCAAATGCCTCTAGTTGCAGCTATATATAACTTTAGATGTTTTATGCTTATTAAAATTGCAATAAGAAAAGGCACAACATATGTATTGTTCCAAGAAATTTTAGAAATAGATGATGAAATCAATTTTTTTCAAATAGAGGAAAGCAAACTACTGCTGCAATAAATTACAGGAAAAATTCTCCCTCCACTCACTTTGCCTCCCCTCCCCTCATACCAATTAAGCCCTAAAGTGAAATATTATAATGCTATACGTATCAAATAGTCAAGGTGTAAAACCTCAGCATTGCACAAAGTGCAGAACAGAGCATCTTCACCACCTTGCTGCTCAGCTGCTGCTTCCTGTTTCCGGCAATCTTCATGCACAAATAAAAAACAGAAAATCCCACCAATAACATTACATGAACTTCTCTTATTGTGATCCCCCGAGATATCTTCTCTGTCAGGATATTCCATAGAGCTTTTCTTGCTCATATTAGTCATAGACCTTTTAGATGTTGATGATGGAGATGAATGCTCGCCTGCAGCAATTTCATCATTTTCCGAAGGTTGGTGCTTCATTGCTGAACAGTGGTCTGAATTGAACTTATGTTCCACATTTGGATCAAATTTAGACATAATGCCAGGATCTGCGGGGTTGATTGCAGTACATCTGATATAAAGAATAAAAACGACAAGTGCCTGCAATGTCAATGACAAGAATGAGGCAGTGATGTAACCGCTCATTTTTATAGGTAAATTTAAAATTAGCCAAAAATCAGGCTTATATTAATGAAGGCACCAAACGTAACCATCAGTAGCATAGCAGTCAACCACCAATATACACAACAACATCCTTATCGTATGTCTCCTCTCTTTACAACCACCAACAAAAATAACAGAGAAGGGAGTCCCAATCAAGGCGCATGCACTAAACATCCAAATTTTGATCCCATTGTAACTGAACAGAACAAATCCATATACAATGAATTCATAAGGCATTTATTCTTACATTTTAGATTATAAACATAAATGTTTATCATTTTTTGGTACATAACAGCATCAAATTTATTAAATTACACTACTTATAGAAGGATAAAGTTAGCTTAGTGGTAGTCTTGCATTTTATCTGAACAAGAGGGCAGAGGTTCAAGGATAAATCTTCCCGAGAAATTTGTTGTTTTTAGTTGAAATTTTAAGGCCATGGCATAACCTATGGACTAGATAAACATACAACCTACTATTATGTTGGCCAATTCAAGCTAAAACAGATATTTCAGAAACGTATTGAATAACTCTGGTTGAGAGGCTGAATTCAACTGATCCAGAAACTTTGGCTGTTCATTGTTCAACTGGCAGGTCAAGCCCTGGTTCTTCAACATTGCAGAAAGGTCTTACACTAGAACATATTTCTTGAAAAACCTATAGGAAAAGAGATTCAAAGTTCTATTTAATATTATTATTTAGGTTATTGATGGGAAACCCCTGCTGACTTATTTTAGTTGTTAATTTAATTTTTTTCACAGATAATAAAGAGATATAATTTATAGATAAATCAATTAGGATCAGTTTATTAACATATTTGAACTAGTTTATCTTGAATCAAATATTTAAATATTTGATGAGAGATTATTTCTAGATTTTATTTGATTATTTTAATGTAATTTCTGTTTATAAATAGGGTAGCCTGCTCAAAGCTAGCAATTATGGTCATTCGTGAATAATATATGAGTTTTGTTACTACAGACTTTTGTAGATTCTCGAATATTTGGCTAGTATACTTTCTTTATCAGAGTTTCCTTTCCTTTATTTTTCTAAAAAGTTTTTGAGCAGCTAACGATATTTCAGTCCAACCTAGAAGTTTCAAAATATAGCAGCGCAATTTTATCCACATAGAGTTGTTACTGTCTCGTTTTTTTTTTTGCCCAAAGTTACTGTCTCTTTTTAAATCCGGTATCTATGCACCTTGGTAACGAATGTGAACTTCAAAGCCAAAACATATATATAGCCCATTATCGAATATAAAGTTAAATTTCTGAACATCCATTAAAGCTAAATTACAACGAATCCCCATATGTACCTCAATAAATAAGGAGGCTGTAAATTTTAACCCTTCCTACTTATAAAGTATATGCAGCAATTAAACTTTTCATTCACCGAATCTCATTCCAAACCACAAATTTCAAATTATTGCAGAGAAATTTGATCCACATTGATTTTTTACTGTTAGAATAGAGGTTAATAAAGCTGATATAATTAGGATCCTATAATCAAGGAGGACAATAATCAAGGGATCCTAATAATAAAGTTGATTTATTTCCTAATATTCTAACACTCCCCCTCAAGCTGGAGAGTATATGTCAATCATACCTAGCTTGCCTCGAAATCCTTCAAACTTTGTTCTGCATGCTTCAATCTTCAAAATCTTTAGGCTTGTACTTTTTGAGTCTCAGCGACCCATTTATTTTTGTCTGGGCTTGTACTCTTCTTGAGTCTCAACAGCCCATTTATTTTGTTTGGGCTTGTGCTCCTTTTTAAGTCTCAGAGATCCCATATTTTGTTTGGGCTTGTACTCATTTTTGGAGTCTCAGAGGTCCCATATTGAATAGCAGAACTTGCCCAGAAGAATCTCGAGTCCCATTCTCTAGAAGTCTCAATCGTCCTCTTCCCCTGTAAATCTAGATTGTACCAGATTCACACTGGGGATAATAGAGTTTGACTTATTCTGCTTCTCAAGTATCCTGTGAAGAACCTGAAATTCTTCCTTGCTCAGGTGATCATCATTCTCAAGAGTTGGACTAGAATTTTGAGGAAAAATGGAAGGATCCATCGTTGTGGTAAGAAAAGGGTGCGAAAATAGTCGCCGGAGGGCACTGTTCACGCCGGCGCTCCACTAGGTTTTGTCGATCGGCGAGCGGGCTCTGGTTCCTTCTACGATGGCGGTGATGCGACACTCGCTCCCCCTTACTGTAGATCTGGATCGCGTGTTCTTAGATCTGGAAGTCACGCCTTTTGTGTTCTCCGCCGTTCTCAGTCACGATCATCGTCTGGTCTCCCTCCCTCTCTCTTAGGCTCACATCTCCCTCTCTCTCTCGCCTCTCAGGTCTCCTCTATTCTGTGAGGATTAACTTCTGAAGGTCGAAGTTCAGATGACGTCTGTGATGCCTAAGTGAGATGAGTAGGTCGAATCACGTTGGCAAACTTACAGTGACGGCGCGTGGGACGTTGTTTTTTGACGGCGACTCCTGTTTTGGCCTCCCCCTCTCCTTTCCAATGGTTTCTGGCGTCTAGGTTCATCCTTTAAAGATCATGAGTTTGTTGCTCCGACAACTGGTCCCGTCGTACTATTCAACCCTAGTAATGTTTCCGACACAGTCCTTCATCAACATCATCGTTGGTGGTAGTTCCTCTGTCATCGTGCCTCTCATCTCGTCCAACAACTGGTCCCGTCATCCTCAACTCGACACGACACGGTTCTTCATCAATGGCCCATCTCCTCTTCGATGCTATCATCATCGTCGAGCCTGTCATCGTCATTGGTGGTAGTTCCTCTGTCATCGTGCTCTTCAACTCGTCCGACTGGTCCTGTCGTCCTCAACATCTGCTGCTCTCTAGATAGGTCTCCGAGACTCAAAAAGGTATACAAACCCATACAAAATAAATGGGCCTCTGAGACTCGAGAAGTACAAGCCTAAGGGGGAGTGTCAATAGTATAAAGTTGTATAAGCAAGTTGGACATGATTCACATCCATGATCCAACTTGAGGGGGAGTGTGAGAATATTATGCATTTATTCTGATTATTATCTTATTATTATGATTAGATATAAGTATATTATATCTTAGGATATTTCCTATTATATCTCAATCAGTTTGATTGATTTTGATTTGATTAAATTTTATGAGATTTTAGGGTTAGCTCTAGGTTTGCCTATATAAAGACCTATATGTATTCTTTCTGATTCAAAGATTAAGAATAATATTTTTCTCTCAAGTTATTCAACATTTAATAAGAGTGAATTTTATCCCTCTACATTCAACATGGTATCAGAGCCACGGAGGTTGTGGGCTGCTTCCGGTTCGTTCTCAGTTCAATTTTTTTTTTTTTTTGATGAATAATAATTTATTTGTGTTGAATAGCTTGAGAGAGAAATATTATTCTTAATCTTTGAATCAGAAAGAATACATATAGATCTTTATATAGGCAAACCTAGAGCTAACCCTAAAATCTCATAAAATTTAATCAAATCAAAATCAATCAAACTGATTGAGATATAGTAGGAAATATCTTAAGATATAATATACCTATATCTAATCATAATAATAAGATAATAATAATAATAAATGCATAATATTCTCAAATTTACTGTAATTCCAAAATAGTGCAAAGTTTTATTTTGGTTGTCCATCCAGTATCCAGAGCTTCGCCTTGACTAATTCAAATCCGACCCGGGTCACGCACCTAGCTATAGTGGGTGAGTCTCCCAGCGGGGCTTTTCTGCATTCACAAGGCTCGAACTCGAGACCTTGCTTAAGTGATACAAGCCGCTTACCACTTATGTCAACCCCCGTTGGTAGTGCAAAGTATTTTTATTCACGATTTTTTTTATTGTCTTTTTACGCCATGAGGTACCTCGCGTTAAATTACTACTGGTATCTGCACCAGTAGCCAATGGATTGTAGTAATTGGATGTCTATTTTCAGACCTTACAGATGTCATGTATTTGAAGTCATGGAAGTATTGTGCAATTTACAAACACCTAATCTTCACAGATGAGAAATATATTAAATCACAAAAATCAATATCCACCCACTAAGGTTAAATCGTCCATTGGCCGATAACTGAACAAACAAGATCAATTTAGCCTGTAGCCAAAAATATTAACAAAACAGACCCCCATGCTTCAAAAAGCCATGAGCCAGGATCACTCTCCACATTTGTTAAAATTTTAACTAAATATAACTAAAAACATATATGACAAGTCAATATAATTAAAGTTTGGTATCAAAAAATAAAGTTGATTCACATACCACTGGAGAGTAAACACCAATGAAGATGTACTCCCAAAGACGACCTCCAACGAAGGGAGCAAAGAAGGCATAGAAAGCAACCACCAAGAAGCAGAATACAGTGATAGCCACAACCTATTCATGTACAGCCAACAATTTAAGAAAAATAAGTTGATATTCCTCAAGTGTTAAACTACAGGTAATTCTGTGAAAAATAAGTCAATTTAATCAAAAAGCTAAACCACAAATATACCAATCAGACCACTAAGTTTGACATATGCTACATTTTCCAGCACATTATTTCCTTTGCTTTTTTTTTTTTGGGGGGGGGGGGGACAAAAGAAACTTTTTTAATAATAAGAGAGAGCGATACAAAAGAGTATAGCATCCAGCCCCAAAATAAAAAATAATAAAAAGAGAATGTAACCAAGACTTCTCCACTCAAAAGTGCTTTCCAATCCCACTGAAAATCCAGTAGGACTACCCCACTCCAGTCATTTAAAAGAAACAACATAAGCTGAGAGTCAATCCTCTCCCAGAGATTTTATGAGGGAAAAACATGATTACAAATTTTGCTGTTGCATTCTAGTTTAAGTCATCACAATCCTGTGAAAGCTAGAAGAAGTGCAAAAGGAGTTTATGCACCTTTTTCCACCCTAAACCCACAAACTTAAAGAACAAATAAAATAAAGGAAAGGAAACGGGGGAAAAAAGAAGAAGAAGAAAAACCTTATCCACCAGCTGGAAAAACCCAGATCTAAGTCTTTCTCTTGTCTAAATTGAGATTTAAGAAATAGATAATTTTCTTTTTACTGGATATGCGGATTGTACATGTAGTCTATAAACAACATCTAGTTACTCTACATAGAATGTAACATGAATCGATCCCATTACATATAAACATCCCATCTTCCACAACCTTCAACCGTTTCTCCAAGGAATGCACTCCTTAGCTAAAGTGTTCTGATCTAATTGCCCAAAATTGACAAGGCAAACTGAAAATAATAAGAACAGTAAACTCTCAATTTCCCACTCATCATAGCATATGTTATTTATGAATTATGATACAGCAATCCTTTGCCAATATCTGAAGTGTATCAAAGTCTGAAGTTATATTTGATATTCTGAACACTAATGCTTAGAGTACAAGTATATATATAATTCAGAGAAACAGCCAAATACTGAACTACTACTCCAGTCCTTAATATAAGGCATATTTGAAGAGCTGTTCTTGGTTCTAAATATAAGACAAAGTTTTTATATTCATCAATTTTTTTCTAATTTACCCCTATTGATGTCCCCTCAACAATAATAAAGAAGAAGAGGGAATTAAGGAAGATGGCTAAGGTGTTTTCAAAAATATATGCCAAATTAACTAACTCAACTAACTTATTTAATCTAATCAAATTAGATAAATATGTCTTATATTAGGATCAGAGAGTATATGTTACTATGAGCTTGGGCCTAGACTAACTAAACTTGTTAAGCTATACACTTGCATCCTTCCTATTCAGCATCATCTTACCTCTTACCCCTGAAGCACAGCATGCGAAGGGGTTTTCCACTGGTTTAACCACTGCCTCTTTCTATCCTTATGATTCATCAGTATTCATGATAGAATACTTTCAGAACAGAAGGGAACTGTGTTATACTCCAACTCATCATAAAGTTTATCCAATATATGTTTGTTTGGTTCATTACTCATTATCGCAAGAAAGAGAAAAGGACTACAAAGGCCTGCTTAAATTACCTTAAACAGTAAAATTTTTCATATTAATCACTTGCTTATCTTCAGAATATTACAAGAAAAATATACTGCTGAGACCACAAAAAGGTATCAATATAGTTGACTAATTGAAACCCCAACAAGACATAGAAAATCCATCTTCCTCAGAAAATCTAGCGAAGATAATCAGAATCTCTTCAGTTAAGTCATACGTAGGATCTTGGATCTCGGAGAAAAAAGGAGGGGAAACGACTTAACATTCTGGACACAAGTTACATATAAGGAGTAAGATGGTAAAAACAATTATTTTCTTTACAGCTTCTTGTGAAGAGAGGTTAGAGCAAGAAGTACATTATCACCCGGATATTAATCCTCTGAAATAAAGGATCCATTAATTTGGAGAAGACTGCTTCATTGGGAAAGACAGGAGATTCTAAGAGGGGTAGGGTAAACAAACCAAGTAAACTTAAGAAAAATTCACAAAGAAGAGAATGATTTTAATTAAACAAACTTAAAAACCCAGGCATTCTCTTGAAGAAGAGGGAAGAAGAAATAAACATACGAATCACATACAATGCAGAAAACCAATCTCCTGTAGACAATTTTGGGAAGACCTTGAGAAAAACATTCTAGGAAATTTTTATATATTCCAAAACTTCAATACCTAAAAAAAATTAAAAAAAAAAAAATATTCGAACAGAAAAAAGTTTCATAAAATACAAACAATGCTAGGAAAAGCACGATTTAAACAAGGGCTATGTATGCGAACTTGTAAGAAAAATCCCCTACGAGCCTACATTACTCTCAGCGTTCACAAAATTGACCTCTCCCAGCCATCAGTTACAGAATTAGTAACTCAATCATGGTGCATGAACAAGAACGAAACACCGATATAAAAGTGTAACACTCAGAGGATAGAATACGAAATTACAGGAATTAACCTATACAGAAAGATGGAATGAAAACCCATGATACTTAATCACTGATTCTAACAACCCAAGTAAAAGATCGCTCAAGAAAACAAATTTAAGGGCAAAAATAGAAAATGAGGAGGGAAAAAAAAATCAAAACCCAGAGAGTAGAAAACATGAGGACTGGCGTTTACCTGAAATGTATGAGCTGGCAGTTGCCAACCATGTTTTCTCACCATATCTAGCAATTTAGAGCGAAAATCGAGCTTCTACACTGAGGTTTAAGGTGAGCCTCAAGAAGAAACTGGCGAGTGAAAGCGGAAGACCATGCGACAAACCGGCAAGGCGGAATTCCCTCTTCAGAAGGCAAAAAGCCAAAGGCGAAAACAAATAAAATGAAGCTTGTGCTAATTATTATTATTTAATAGTATTTAATTTTAATTTTAATTTTACCTTTTATGCTTTTAAATGAGCGAAAGACAAAATAGTCCCCATGACTTAATTCCTATAAAATTTTTATAGACTATTATGAAATTAAGTTTTTCAAATAATTTTCTTTCCAAAAAGTAGTTATTAACGTCTTAATTTTTGTTATCATTTGATAAGTTAGGGTAATTTTGTTAAATTGTTGTTATTGATGTTCAATAAGAAGTTTTTGTGAAATAAGTTTTCCCTAACATAGTTGTTGTCCTTATTTAACAAGTTTAAGTTGTTATTTATAAATTATTATTATTATTATTATTTTATTTTTAAAGATTTCAAAATAAGAGTATATAATAGAGAAAATTCCTTTCAGGTATTAAGGGACTAAGAAAATGTCAAAAAAGTCTTAAGGTAAATTCAGATGTCAGAAAAGTCTCAAAAAATTGTTAATCCCACATATTAGAGTTGTTAATTTTACAGAACGAGTTGTTAACAGAAATTTTCAAACATCAGAATTTCCTTTGAAACTTTTTTAATATTTTCTTGATCTTTTGGATCCTAAAATGAATTATTCATATATAATTTCAAACTGATCCCTATGGTATTTACAATCACAATGATTTATTCGTAATTGTCTTTTCAGAATCCTAAATTAAGATAATTTTCCTAAATTGTGTCTTTACCATTTAAAATATCTTTATTTTTTTTTATAGTTAAATATCTATTCTATAGCTTTTGGGTATTTCGATAAAATAGTATTATAATTTTCCCCTAACAACTACAGCTCGACGAGCTTTAACGAATTATATGAAAATGACGTTTAAGACCTCATAAGTCAAATTGGTGTCATTAGAGAGCTTTAATTTGGTTATACTTCAGACAGTGATCCGAGAGGACCAAAAAAGCTTGAATGGAAAAGCAAAAACATCTTTAGCATCAATAATTAAGGATGCAAAGAATGAATAATAAATGTCAAAATCAAATCATAACTAATACTAAAATTTTAAAGAATCGTCACTAAGTTTCTGTGTTGTCATTATTCATGCTTTTGAATAAAATAATATTGAGATTGTTTTGACCGGAAGAAAAATATAATATTAAAATTGTGGGTTTGATACTTTCCACCTAATAGCAATTACTTTGGAGAAAATTATAATAAAGGATCTAAGAAAAATAATATTTATTAAGAAGGACCATAAAAATTGTAATTATTTTGAGGGACCAGAAATTAAAACATTAAAATAGAAAGACTAAATTGCCCTTAATTAGATTTCCTATATTCTTTCTAATTAAATCAAAATCTGGAGTGATTACTCATTCTCCTCCAAATCTTCTTCTTTCTAAGAAAACCTTGGAGAGAGATGTAGGAAAAACTGAAAAAAATTTATGATCAAGAACTTAGTATACTCATGCCCGAACATCTATAAGTTTTCTAATGATAATATGAAATATATAACTTAAAGTGGAGAAGGAAGGAAACATTTTCCTTTGGCTTTTATATTATATATAGCCATTGAAGTGTAATTGCTAGAGCGTTTCATCTCATGATAGTGACGGTTCGATCTGCAAATTGAGGGGATTATCTTCGTTTTGCACAAAAACAAGTGGCTTTGTTTTGCTGAATAATACGAATTGAACTATATATATGAATTTAGTTATTTAGGATTTATGAACAATATGATTATAGATAAGAGATGGAAAGACAAGAGCATAGGCTAGAGTCAAATGGGTTTGAGACAGTTTTTATTAAAAACTGTCTTTATTTAAAATCTTTAAATTAGCAGAGAAAGCTCGTCGATGAGGATAAGAATGAAGGTTGCAGGCGTTAATGGTGGAGTTAGTAGAGGTGATGGGAAGTGAAAAGCGTCGGCCGTTCCTCTAAGTGTTGATGACTACCTTTAATTTGAGGCAGGTCGTAGCTCCTTGAAATCTCATTGAACCCCGGACTTGGGAAGTTGAGATGGTCGTAGGTCGTCGATGACGAAGGTGGAGAGAAGGTGAGATGTGGAGGATGAAGATCGAATATCAAGTCTAAAGGTCTCTAGTACATGGCTTTGTCTTTGCTTCTTTATCTCTCCATGAAGTTTAGAAGAGAGATGAAAAAGGAAGTCACCTTGATCGTAATTGGGAGGAGATTTCGGTGCATAGAGACACTAACTTAACTAATTCTAATTTGATCTCTAATTGTCATTATCCATTAATCACTCCAGATTCTAATTTAATTAGAGAGAATATAAAAAATCTGGCTAAGGGCAATTTAGTTTTTCTATTTTAATGTTTTAATTTCTGGTCCTTCAAAATAATTACCATTTTTATGGTCCTTCTTAATAAATATTATTTTTCTTAGGTCCTTTATTATAATTTTCCCATTACTTTGAATATTAATTGGGTTTTTTTAATAGTGGTTTTCACGAATTATATCCACATCCACAATGTTATCAAACTTGTGAGAGGAATATAAACTTGTAAGAGTTTATCTATATTAATAAATAACAATTAAATTATATGATAAAATAATTAAAATACTAAAAATGACAAAAAAAAGGGTTTAAATATATTTTAAATCTAAATAACTGAAATTAAATTGATTAACATTCATAATTTATTATACTTAATATAAAAATTTATACGAAATTCATGTACTAATATAAAGTCACTAAACATAATTAAATAAAACTAATTATAAATTCAACAAAGATTATCAAATGTTTGATTATCATTATCTTCATTGTCTTCAAATTATTCGCCTTCACCATTATAATCTCCATTTACATCACCCACATCATCATTATCATTATAATTTGCCCTAACATCATCAATGTTAAACTCAACACTAACCTCAACAGTCAGCACCAAATAATGGATTGATTATATTCTCATTAATTTCATGAGGTTGAAGAACTCCATCATCCTCTTCCTCCACATCATCTTCATCTATCCTTCCTTTAGCAATCCATTCATCATCAGAATATATATAATCAAATTCATAATTGAAAACTCTACTCTTTTGCTTCCTAGTGATTTTTAAATTGTACATGACAAATGCCAAATCATTCATCTTCTTTTGATGCAAACGGTTTCTTTCTTTGAATGAATCTAAAAAAAATTGAAGGGAAAAAACTTCATTATTATTCAAATATTCAAGCAAAGTTACGATGTAAACTAAAAAGAAAAAGCAAAGTAAAAATCTTACCATCTCAAAAGCACTCCAATTATGTTCACAACTAGAAGAGCTGCAATATAAGCTAAGAATATAAATTGCAATTCTTTTAAGTTCTGGACATCCATCTCCATAAGAATCCTACCATTCTGCTAGAGATAGTTTTTTTTCTTAGGGTATGTTTGGTTTGAGGGAAGGGGAGGGGAGGGAGGGGAGGGAAAAATCTTTTGGGAGGACATTGGCCATTTTACTATTAATGAGAAGAATATTCTTTTTTGTTGAGAGTATATATATTTTAATAATATTGAAAATTATCTATAAGCAATTTTGTAAAGATGAGAGAAAAAATTTCTTTCTCAACTTTCCCTCTCACTCCCTCCCCTCCCCTTCCCTCAAACCAAACATACCCTTAGTGCTTGTGCAATTTCACGCCTAAACATATCTTTTGCATTATGAAAGTCAGTCAACTGAAAACTCAATTTTGTTAAGTTCATGTTGATTCCAACCATCTTTGACAAACAATCATATAACCCTAGTTGAATTGTAATACCCGGATAAATGAAAGGGGTATTTTTGGTAAGCAAGCATATAATCTCAAGACTTGTGATAATATAGTATATTTTTCTAAGAGAAAATCTCTTGGAAATTAGAGAATTTAAGGGCCAAAGTGCCAAATGACGGAAATGCCCCTAAGGGACATAAATACTTAGGAAAATTGTGAAAGCTATAAAAGAAGCAAGTAAAAATCTATTTGAAATAGGGAATGATATTGTCCCTAATTTAGGTAATTTAATAAGTTACAAACTTGGAGGAATTGAATAAGAATACTCAAAAAGTGGTAAATGACCAAAATACCCTCACAAATTCTAATATAATGAAAGAGACATGGAAACACAAATGTCAAATCAAGTGTTATGAGATAATAAGGTATTCTAATTAGGGAAATTATCAACAAGTGATAATTAAGTAATTAGGTAATTACTGGCTAATTACTTAAGCATAAGCAAAGGAAATTCAGGAATAATTATGTAAAACCCTAAAATTAGTGGTTTTTGGTTTAAAAGTAGTAAAACTATATTTACTAATTAATTGGAGATTTTGAAGAAAAATAGATGAGTTTAGGTATTTTTAAGCCTAAATGCAAGAATGGACCAATGGGAAAATTTTGTAAAAAATTATGTAAAAATAATTATTTAATTAATTAAATAATTAAAACGAAATAAAAAAAAATGGGCAGAAATAAAAAGAAAAAAAATGAAAAATAATTTTTGCAAGTTGAAAATATTTTAATAATATAATTAATTAAAGTAAAAATGATGAATAGTAATTTAGAAATTAGGAAACGGATCCTATCTGGAGATCTAGGAATGAGATTTCCAAAGTCAGGGTAGAATATTGATCAATGGAATTTTATCTTAGTTAGACTCTTACGGAAGTTAATTAAAGCCGTTTGTGCATTTTCCTAATAAGACGAAATAGGGAAAAATGCAGATAGGCACATTTTTGGATATGAAGGAAATAAATTATAACTCAACATCTAGGAATGAGTTTGAATTTATATGAACATATTTGGAATCAGTGAATTTTTCTGAAGAAGTTGATGATTCCGGAAATGCGTTCTGAAACCGGACGCGTTCGTGCACGTTTCTCGAGAAAACTTCAACTGGACTGTTGGAGCCCTATATGGAATCAAAATTTAGGTTAACTTGGAAATTTCTAGTAAGAGAGAACATGTCTTCAAAGTTGTAAATCCAGAATTTTGAAAGTTCTCCGAAATCACGCGAATCGGGTGCCGATCGGGAAATTCTATTAGGCAGGGTTTAAAGCAACCCAAGTCACCATTTTTGGACCACTCCAAAGCAGCCACATCACTCATTATTTTCGGCCAAGAGGCTCCATGGACAAGGAATTTACACCATTTTCATGTTGAATTTCCATGGTTGTAAACAAGTTGGAAAATTCCTTTTGTATCCCTTGAAACTTCTATAAATAGGTGCCTTCTCTTCATGAATTCTTCACACCATTCTCTCCTTCATTTGGCCGAAATCCTAGAGGGAGAAAGAAGAGAGAGAAGCTCTGGAAAAATTGTCCGGAAGTTCTTCAACGGGTAAGTCTTTCGGGCTTTAGTTTTTAAGTTCGAGTTTTTAGTTCGGTAGTTAGTAGAATTGTTAGTTAGATCTAGGAAGTAGGGGATGAAATTCCTATGCTTGTTTTTAGGCCTCATTGCATTGAAAAATATGCACGAAGAGGTAAAAACATAGTAGGGATCGAGTCTCAGAAAAGTTGAAGCTTTTGAAGTTCTTTCAAAAATAGGGGTTGTAATGCTAGAATAGCCTTTAATTTTTCAAGTATGATTGGATATCATATGGGAGGGCTATTTTAGTCTTTATTTTTGGAAATCAAAATGGCGTCGAAGTTACGCGAAATTTTGGGAAGAAAAGTAGTCAAAGTAACGAAGTGCTGGCGAAATTCCGCCAATTAGGGGTATAGGGGCAAAATGGTAATTTTTACCTAAAATGCCAGTTATGATGTCAAATCACTAACGAAAGTGATATTACTCTTATAGGACATCAGAAACTTTGATCTGCTGCCGTTACTGTTGTCAGACGTGCGCATTGTTGGACGTTTATTTTTTTTAAGTAAACGTGCGTTTCGCGAAATTGCTGACATTCGTCAACGGAGGTACGTTCGCGTACTGTAACACTAACGCTGATGATTATTGAATGTATATATGTGTTGATATGTCGTGTTAATAGTTTGATGCCGAAGGCAATGCTAGTCTATGTGGGTAAGCCAAATAGTCGCCGTAAAGTCGGTGAGGCCCCATGATAGACACTTACACAGTCATGCTATTCAGTGCTATACGCACCGTGTCTATGGAACCATACTTAGACGCACCGTGTCTATGGAACCGTACTTAGATGCATCGTGTCTATGGAACCGAACTTAGATGCACCATGTCTATGGAACCGTACTTAGACACACCTGTGATTAAGGTATCGTACTTAGATCACTATTACAGTTTTTATGTTGTTATTTAATGATCATGTACCGGCTTGATCGATGTTGTAAAATTTGCAATACCTGTTGGACATATACTGTTTATAAGCATGAGGTTAACCGTTACTTGAGATCCAATGCGCTAAATTGGATCTCAGCTATAGCTTCAGAGTTCGGAGGACCGGAGGGCCGAGAAGAGAAGCAAGCAGGCCACGTAGAAGATTCGGTTGAAGATTTCTTTCTGTTGTATATTACCTTTGAACCACATGGGTTTTTGTACCGCTGTTGTATCCAGCCAGACTTACGGCATTTTATATGTACATATCAGTTACTCAATGCTCTGATGCTCTACTCTGATTATTTAAAATGATGTCTTAATGAAAAAAAAAAATTTATACTACTTTTGGAAATTGGGTTGTTACATGAATCATATAATGAGGCTTAAAATTAGTGTCATAATGGAAATGAGGATTAAAGTAGTATAACACCGCATGTAAAGACTTGTGTAATTGAGCTTCTCACCTTTCATCAATTATATTCCATAGAAGCTTATAACTATCACAAATCACACTCAATAAAAAAAAAGTCATTCCACCAAAAAAACAAATTATAAAAAATATAAAACTTGCATAAGTACAAAAATTTATTTTAATACTTGCCTTTTTTAACACTATTAAAATTTTGTTTGATCTTTTTTTTTTCACTTTCCATGGCTTCATAGATGAATCCCATAGCTGGCTTCTCTTCTGAATCTATTGGTTTTGATTAGTTTTGATGATGTCTTATATAGATGCCATTATTAAGAGCAAAAAACTTGAATGATATATTTATCTCCTACATTGACTAACTACTATATTTAATGTAGATTAGTCCAAGTTGAATTATAGATCAAGAAAGAGATAAGAGATTTCAGAAAGAAGAAATTGGAAAGAATGTCAAGTTCAAGAAGAAGATGAGATATTGAAGAAGATAGAACTTGCAGAGAATGATAAGTCCAAGCTGAATGATGGAAAATGATCAAGAAAATAGATTGAAGAAAGAAGTTCTTGCACAATATAATGGGAATATCATAATGTCAAGGAAGCAAGAAGTTATCAAATGATTTTGGGGGATAATCTAGAAGGAGAGAAGAAATTGAAGAAAGAAGAACTTGCACAATGTAGTGGAATATCATTATTCAAGTTCTTATATTGATGCTAGAAGTCTCCAAGATCATATGGAAGTTGGAATGGCTCAATTCGGAGTTAAAACCAACAAAAAATCAGTTTCAGGATGAGAAAACTCGAGTTCAAATCTAAAAACTTGAGTTTCCTACTTCGCTACAATGATTTGCTCCTTTGGTATGAGAAAACTCGAGTTTGGAACTCAAAACTCGAGTTAATCACTAACTGACTTGAGTTTGCAATGTCTTCATCATCTCTGGCGTCTCTGGACAAGAAAAACTTGAGTTTCCAAGTCAAAACTCGAGTTTCCAGCTCTCTTCAGCAACTATGTTCTACTCTGTTCAGCGTTTCACTTGGGTGACGTCTGCTAATTCGATAATATCTCCCAAACCAAAAATCAGATTGAGGTGAAACCAGTGGCATATGAAACTAGACCCTCAATGTGTCATTTTGATATACAATTCAAGCCAAAATAAGTTCAGATGAAGGAGCTATGAATTGTATAAGTTGACAGTGATATTCACGCCACACAGCAGACCAAACTTCAATGTTTTGAGTGTATCTCACAAACTAAAAGTCTAATTGAGCTGAAATCAGTGGCATATGAAAGTAGACTCAAAGGGATTTCCGTCAAGAGTTGAACCAACTAAAACGGAGTTCAGACTAGAGAGATATGGCCCTCGAAAGTGGACTGCTTGTTCAAGATGTTGCACAGTTTGCTATCAAATGAAGCAAACTCGAGTTTTGGAACCAAAACTCGAGTTTGTCAGGGATAGAGAGCAAAATATTATTTTGGGAAAACCGAAACTCGAGTCATTAAGTTGGAAACTCGAGTTTCCATCACACAGAGAGCAATGAACGTTAGAACATCTTCAAAACTTGAGTTTGTGAGACCAAAACTCGAGTTTCCATCAGACAGAGAGCAACCAAGGGCAAAGCAACTCCAAAATTTGAGTTTGTCACTTAATGACTCGAGTTTTGCTCCTATTTCAAAATGCTCTTCGAATCTCAATTGCGACATTTACCTGAGAAAGACCAAAACTCGAGTTTGTGTTTCAAAACTCGAGTTTACACTTAAGTGAACAGTTGAAAACTCCAATTTTCATTTGGAAACTCCAGTTTTCGACACTCTGTTTGAAAATCAGTTTTTCTGGAATTTTTGAAATCTTCATAAAGGATCTAGATACTTCATATCATCACTCATTACTATTCTTAACTATGTTTAATCAATTTGTTAGTGAGTTTCAGATGATTAAAATGAAGGATTAGAAGGCAATCTCAAAATGACAGATTTGTGAAGATGAACTTTGCTGCAGATTTTCAGAAATGGGAAAGAAGACAGAATTCAATGAGGAACTTGAAGAAACGAAGTTGACTACTCAATTGTAATGCTTCTCCAATGGATTCAAATACTCAAACGATGAAATGCTCCAATGGACATAAGCTTCAACGGATTCAACATTCAAAAGTCACTGTTCATGACATGTTACTATTCACAACGTTCATAAATGTTATTTTAAGATATCCTCTGAACAAAAGCTAGTGAATGACAACCTAGAAAGAAACCCAACCATTCTTCAAGGCAGACAACAAGCCCATACCAGCTAAAACATCCAGATATCATTATTTTAAGATATCTGCTATCATAACCACATGGGAGACAATCTGAAAAGCAACATTCAAATATTCTCAACAGCTATACTCACAACAGCTATATTCTCCAATGAATTCAAATCTCAGTGCATCTCCAACGTTTATAAGCTTCAACCAGCATAAATACCTAGAGGTTTGAAGTCTCCAACAAATGAGAAAAACACAAAGAAGAAAAACGCAGAGACACAAGCCTACATCTTCAAGATGCCAATACTCTGATCTTCATATCATTTACTCTCTGTTTTCAATGTTTACATAGCTTATCATAGAGAGTGGAATGATTTGTATTGTACTTCATTGTTTATCTATTCACTTTTGAGAGAGGAGATTTATTTGTAAACATCTTATCTTTCTATCTGAGAGTTACTCAAGATTGGGTGATCTCGAGTGGGAAACCCATTGTATTGATTATAGCTTGTAAGAGGAGTGAATCCTAGTGAGAGGATTACTTTGAGTACAGAGTGTGTAATCAAATGAGTGTATTGATTACAGTTTGTAAGGGGGAGTGAATTCTAGTGAGAGGATTACTTCAAGTACAGAACGTGTAATCAAGTTGGAAGAAGATAGTGGATTGAAAATCTCAAGTGGAGCTTGGGGACTGGACGTAGGTCAGGGATTGGGCCGAACCAGTATAAATCACAGTTTGCATATTCTCTTCCTTGATCTCTTATATTCCCAGCATATATGTTTGAATGATTGTTTATCACTTTATAAATTATTATTGTCATTCAAACTACTTTCAGTAAGTTGCGAAAAACTTTTTAAAGTTCAAAATTTTTAATCAGACACCCAATTCACCTCCCCTCTTGGGTGATAGTCAAGTCTTTCAGAATCTACTAAGCGAAGAACTTCAACAAGAAGAGCAGCACCTTTCAGGCATGCCACAATATTCCTCCACAAATTATTGTCCATAAAACTTTTTGCTATTTCTTTTCCATCTTTGGTAGATGAAAATTTGCTATCCTTCCAATCTTGAGAATTAAATAAATTTACTAGTGATACTCTATGCTCGTTAAGACATGACAAAGTCATACAATGGCAAATCGAGTTACAACAGACCTGATTAAATCTTTTCCATTCGTGTATTTTCTCAAAAGGCTAATGAGCATTGATCTTGCATAAATATATGTTGTGATTTTTCTACTCCTTCTAATGGTTTCTTTATGCAATATTTTTTTTTTCAAAGTCTTCCAGCATTATCAAGACAATGGGCTATATATAGAGTTCAATACAAATGTTTTCTTTTCTCCTTTAATTTTTGCTCAGTTGCTTTATAATTTGCAGCATTGTCAGTTACTATTTGCACCCCATTTTTTTACCTACTTTTTCCACAACATCATCAAGCATCTAAAATACTTTATCAACTGTCTTAAAAATTTCAGAAGTATCTAATGAATATAAAAAGTTGGTCCTTTGGGACTATTCACTATAAAGTTGCAAATTGAATGCCTTTTTCTATCAGTCCACCTATACATTATGGAACTACCTGTTGTTGTACATTCACTCTTAAAGTTCTCAAGTAAGGCCTGTGTTTTTTATTCCAAGTTTAAATATTTTTCTTGGATCTCATGATAAGAATGAGGCTTAAATCCTTAACCAAATCTTCCTATAACTTCACAAATCTTTGTAAATTCAAGATTTTTTATACAATAAAAAGTTATAGCACTTTATAAAAAAATCAAGTTGCTTGTTGACAAGCATCTTCCCTCGAGTCTCTCTTAAACATATGATTAATAGTTGATTGTGTGTTACCTACCCCTTTGCTATTATTTTTTATATTTCTCAATAAATTTGTTAGCCCTCTCTCTAAATTTTGAGACTGAACTTGTGCATGTGCACCTTGATCATCACTGATATCAACCCATTGTTTTTTCCTTTTAGATGAAGCACATTTTGCATCATAAACAAGCTGCAGTATTGTGGTCTTTACTTCTTTAGGAACATTGCTACAAGCTTCAACATCTATTTTAGTGTATGCTAGATGATTTTTGAATCTATAAATACCTCCATTAACAATTTTTTCACAATAATTACACTTCACTTTTTTACCATTTCCATCAACATCCATCCCATGTTTCCATCCTATACCAGATCTACCCGGATAATTTTTTCTTGTAGCAATAACTTGTTTTTCCAGCACTTTCCTTTGCGCTTGAAGACATCTTCAATTTAATATACTACCTAATTAATAAGCAATAAGAAGAAATTATCAAATTAAGAAAAAAGAGGCAATCAAAGAAGACATCTAATATCTCAACGTATAAACCAAAAAAAAAAAGTTTCACCTTAGTTTAGCAGTTCTTAAGGACATAGTTTGTTTAATGTAGGATAGTGTTTAATAGATAAAATACTATTATAGGATCACATTAGACACTAATAAAACAAAGTTCTAATTTTTCACTTTCAAAAAGAAAAGATTCACCTAGTATCTTAAGCAAGCTCCCTACGCCCTCATGATCCTCATGAAAATAATATAATAATAAAATGTTCATTAATTAAAAGCAATGAAAAGGTGAAGGAAATGACGAAATACCTAATGTGCAGCGTCTGGTCCTTTGCTGAATTGCTTTACAATACTCGAATACTTTAGCCTCACAAGTCAAACCTTCACCCAAACTAAGAACAATTTTTAATAAAAAAATTTGAAAAAGAAGAGAGCTTTGGAAGCTTCACCCAAACCTTCACCAACATAGTCTACTACTTTACTTTATTCTATACCTAATGCCTAATACCCCAGCTTCTTCTTTATTTGATTACCCTTGATATTCTTGCCAAGAAAGTTTTGGCAGTGCAGACAGAGCTAATTCTTTTTATGGCACCACCAATTTGTATTTTGAGTGATCTAAAAGAATATCTCAATGCTTAGTTATACTTCTATGGGTTGCTTTTTTTCTATAAAAAAAATAAAAATCAGCTTGTACTATTGTAGTAATTTTTTAATTAAAACAAAAGTTATATGAGTAAACCTATCACTATCCTCTTTCAAGATCAAAGCTCACATTTTTTTAATGTTTTATCAAGCCTTATTTATTCTCTCTCTCTCTCTCTCTCCCTCCCTCCCTCCCTCCCTCCCCTCTTCTTTGCCCTTTCGTCTCAAATCTCCAGTTCAAGAAGAAACTGAAAATACAATAAGCAAAGTCATAGGCGAAGGCGCAAAGAAGAAGAAAAACCAAAGGTGTAAACTTGAAAAAAAAATTGAAGATGGCAGCAGCGGCACAAAGTTCCCAAGTAAAATAGAGCACCTAAATAATAATATTTAGCTTCTTTTTAACCTCATGTTTTTTATTCTTTTTTTTAGCGATTTTTAGCCTTTCTCTTCCCAGATCAACAACTCGCTTAACTTAGTTACAAATTGGTGAGTTTAACGAGTTTAAATGTGTAAAAAACGAGCTAGTTTGACTGAGTTTAAGCCTAAAACGATTTTATATCCGAGTTAACGCGTTTTCTTGAAGTAAAAATGCAAACCCATTAAACTCGGCGAGTTGACTCGCGAGTTTAACAACATGACTCATCCATCAACATGTATTCTTAAAATGTCAAAATCATACTTAAAAGGTTAAACGCCATCCCAAAAGTAGCTTTTTATGGGCAAAAGTGCTTATGGGTGATTTTGGCTTTTCTAAGATGTTTGGAATGACTTTTTTTTTTTTTTAAAAAAAAAATTAGCTTTTAGAATAAAAAATGAAGCTTAAGCTATAAACTTGTTTTTCCATACATACATGTGTGTGTGTATTTAGTCATTATCCATCTAAACTTGTTTATCAAAATAATCATTCAAACAAGTTTTTGTTTTAGAAAAGTCACTTATGCTACCGTCAATTTAAACATAAATATCATAACACAATCTGATTTTTACTCAATCTTAAGTTTGTAAAAGTCAGATTTTAGAAAAAAAACACACACACACACACACACATGTTTGTATAAGTATATATACGTATACCTATACATATGTGTGTGTATTTAGTCATTATCCATCTAAACTTGCTTATCAAAATAATCATTCAAACAATTTTTTGTTTTAGAAAAGTCACTTATGCTACCGCCAATTTAAACATAAATATCATAACACAATCTGATTTTTACTCAATCTTAAGTTTGCAAAAGTCAGATTTTAGAAAAAACTTTTTTTGTCATACCCATTCCAAACAAGTCATTTTGTCAATGACAAGCTGCCTCGTTAACAGCGCCACCTACGATATTTTGATAAGATTCCAGATCAAGTTTAACGTTGGCACGTTTGAGTTTAAATTGTACAAACCAAAATTTAAAAAATAAAAATAAAAATTAAAGAACGCTAAATGCTGATCATTTCACTTTGAGGTATATTACAACGGTTAAATATCACACCGTTGTGTTGTGTGATCACAACTCTATATATAGTAACTAAAATATATTTTCTCATGAATGTGAAGTATGTGTACTTGGGGTCAAATTAAAGGATATAAGGGTTGTTGCAACTTATTTAGAAAAATAAAGGGGGGGAATGATGGTTGAGGAACATAATTAAGTTTAAATTAATTTCGTTGGCAAAAGGAAAAAAGAAGAAGAATGATTTTAACATTAGAAGCAAAAGATATAGAATATCAAAATAAGGATCAGAACTTTTATTTTAATGATTTGATACTTCAATTTCTTAATGTATAACCTCAACCACTAATGTATAAGTGAGATTCATTAAAATAAAAGAAAAATAAATCTAGAGAGACATAACCACCGCGTAACCTCAAAATGGTCTCTTAAAATTACTTATGATTATTATGAAGTCTTTAGAGACGATTCTGAAATTATGTTTGAAGAAACCCCTTAACCTCTACACCTGGACGCACAACTAGGCAAAAAATGAATACTCCTTTATTAACATAACCTGAAATATCACACCCACTAATTGAATAATCTGTTAGTACCACACACTGTATTTATAATGTCCTAATCTCGAGCATACTAAGTGGAACGATGTCGTATTGAGATGTACAACACATTCCAACAACTAACTAACTATTTACAAAATAACTACAATATTCTCAATAATACTAACTAAACTATTTCTCTCACCCCCCTCAAATTGGATGGTATATATCAACAGTGCCCAATTTGCTAAGAAGCCTTCTTTGTGTATGACCTCCAACAGCCTTTGTTAACAGGTCGGCCTCTAGATCGATTAACTTAACATGTTTCAAGTCAATTATCTTCTGCTGCCACTTCTTTCTAATGAAGTGACAACTATCTCTATATGCTTGGTTGTCTCATGGAAAACTGGGTTGGTCGTTATATGTATTGCCGCCTTATTATCACATGCAGTGCACATCCACTGGGCTGTCATGAGCAACTCTTAGATCTTTAAGCAATCCCAAAGTCCATATAACTACTGAAACGGCCATGCTAAATGCCTTGTATTATGCTTCAGCAGAAGACTTTGACGCGGAGCTTTGTTTCTTTGTTTTCCACATCACCAAGGTACCTCCAAGCTTTAGTAGATAACTGGTAAATGACCTCCTCATTATACCACATGAATCCCAATCAACGTCTTAGTAACATTGCAGCTGTAGATTCCCTTACGAACTAATGAATATGCCCTTTCCCGGAGTGCCTTTGAGGTATTCAACAACTCCCATGGTCGCTGCCATATGTGTCTTGGTTGGAGTTTGCATGAACTGGTTGAGAGTTTGCATAGAAAATGAGATATTAGGTCTGGTCATTGTCAAATAAGTTAACTTACCCACAAGTTTTCTGAATTCTCTAGATTGCACAGCAGTTCTGTTTCCTTGTTCTTCTTCTTGTCATATGGCATCAGTTTAAATTTGAAGCCATAGGAACTGCATGGGGCTTACATTCACTTAATCTTGTTTCAGACAATAAGTCTAAATTATACTTTCTTTGAGACAAGGTTATTCTTTTTTCATATTTAGCTACTTCAATTCCAAGAAAATACTTCATTAGGCCTAAGTCTTTTATTTTAAAATTGTTGTGCAAAAATTGTTTAGCACATTCAATTCCTTTCTTAGAACTCCTAATTACCAACAAATTAAATCATCTACATAAACTAATATCAACACCAAACCATAATTACATTCCTTAATAAACAGCGAATTGTCATTCAAACTTTGTTCAAAACCTTCTTTGATGAGAAAGGCTACAGACAATTTCTCGTTCCATTGTCTAGAAGCTTGCTTCAAGTCATACAGTGACTTCAATTCTTTAATTTGCACACCAAGTGCTCCCCCTTTTTATCAAATCCATGTGGGATTTTCATATAGACCTCTTCATGAAGGTCTCTATTGGTTAGTTTATAAATCCGTATGGCAAGGGCACCAGTCGTACAAGTAATAAAAGGTAGAGTAGAATATCGTTTCCACGAGGGTAAAACACCAATCTATATAGAAATAGTTGAATGAAAGTCGCATGTTAAAAAGAGTGATTCGTTGAGTAATCTATTACTAATGCCAACGAAGTAAAAAAATGGCACGGGAGGGAAGACAATTGAGAAATCAGATATTAATTAGGCTGAGCTCAGACTTCCCCTTAACTTGCATTCATCCCCCAGATTGCTTTAACGCAATGCGAGACCATGTGTGATAGTTCGATCCAGTCAAGACGGAGGTGACCAAGACGAGACCTGGATTCTTGCTCGGATGAAGGAAATACGGACTAGAGACGTTCAGGACTGAATCAACTGAGGCTCCGGCAGTGGTTCCAGTGGCGGTGGAGGATGAATCGGCCATGGCAACGGATTATCGCTTTGATACCATGATAAAGCTATTGAAGGAAAGGGAAAGTGACTGAGAGAAAGGAAGAGGAGTAAAGTGAAGCAGAGAGAATCGAATGGTATATTGAAACTGAGAAAAAAAAAATTCAATGTGTGTCTATCTTTGTTACACGTGGTCATTATATAGGACAAAGTGATCAATACAGAATAACCAAATGGGAAACTAAACTGTAACTAATTACAACCAAATAACAAATGCATAACTAAATACAGTAACCAATTAATGATACAATAAATTTACTAAACTATCCTTTTTCATCTTCTTTACAATCCGTTAGAAGCTTCGCCCAAATCTTGGTTTGGATGAAGGTTTGGGTAATTGGAGTTAGCAGTCAAAGGATATAAGGGTTGTTGCAACTTATTTAGAAAAATAACGGGGGGAATGATGTTTAAGGAACATAAGTTTAAATTAATTTCGTTGGAAAAAGGAAAAAAGAAGAAGAATGATTTTCACATTAGAAGCAAAAGATATAGAATATCAAAATAAGGATCAGAACTTTTTTTTTAATGATTTGATACGTCAATTTCTTAATGTATAACATCAACCACTAATGTATAAGTGAGATTCATTAAAATAAAAGGGAAAAAAAAAAAATCTAGAGACATAACCACCCCGTAACCTTAAAATGGTCTCTTAAAATTACTTATGATTATTATTAGAGACCATTCTGAAATTAAGTTTGAAGAAACCCCGTAACCTGTACGCCAGGACGCACAGCTGGGCAAAAAATGAATACTCCTTTATTAACGTAACCTGGAATATTGCACCCGCTAATTGAATAATCTGTTAGCACCACACACTGTATTTATAATGTCCTAATCTCGAGCATACTAAATGGAACGAGGCCGTATTGAGATGCACAACACATTCCAACAACTAACTACCTATTTACAAAATAACTACAATATATTCAATAATACTAACTAAACTATTTCTCACACCTCCCTCAAATTGGACTGTATATATGAACAGTGCCCAATTTGCTGAGAAGCCTTTTTGTGTATGTCCTCCAATAGCCTTTATCAACAGTTCGGCCTCTAGATCGATTGACTTAACATGTTTCAAGTCAATTATCTTCTGCTGCCACTTCTCTCTAATGAAGTGACAATCTATCTCTATATGCTTGGTTCTCTCATGGAAAACTGGGTTGGCCGCTATATGTATTGCCGCCTTATTATCACATGCAGTACACATCCATTGGGCTGTCATGAGAAACTCTTGGATCTTTAAGCAATCCCAAAGTCCAAATAGCTTCTGAAACGGTCAGGTTAAGCGCCCTGTATTATGCCTCAGCAGAAGACTTTGACACGGTGCTTTGTTTCTTTGTTTTCCACATCATCAAGGTACCTCCAAGCTTTAGTAGATAACCGGTTACTGACCTCCTCATTATACCACACGAATCCCAGTCAGCATCTTAGTAACATTGCAACTGTAGATTCCCTTACGATTTGATGAATATGCCCTTTCCTGGAGTGCCTTTGAGATAATCAACAACTCCCATTGCCACTGCCATATGTGTCTTGGTTGGAGTTTGCACGAACTGGCTGAGAGTTTGCATAGAAAATGAGATATAAGGTCTGGTCATTTTTATTTCTCTAGATTGCACAGTAGCTCTGTTTCCTTGTTCTTATTCTTGTCATATGGCATCAGTTTTAAATTTGAAGCCATAGGAACCGCATGGGGCTTGTATTCACTTAATCTTGCTTCAGACAATAAATCTAAATTATAATTCCTTTGAGACAAGGTTATTCCTTTTTCATATTTAGCTACTTCAACTCCAAGAAAATACTTCATTAGGCCTAAGTCTTTTATTTTAAAATTGTTGTGCAAAAATTGTTTAGCATGTTCAATTCCTTTTTTAGAACTCCTAGTTACCAACAAATCATCTACAAAAACAAATATCAACACCAAACCATCATTACATTCCTTAATAAACAGCGAATAGTCATTCAAACTATGTTTAAAACCTTCTTTAAGAAAGGTTGCAGACAATTTCTTGTTCCATTGTCTAGAAGCCTTCTTCAAGCCATATAGTGACTTCTTTAATTTGCAAACTAAGTGCTCCCCCTTTTTATCAAATCCCTGTGGGACTTTCATATAGACCTCTTCATGAAGGTCTCCTTGCAAAAATGCGTTATGTACATCCATATGGTAAAGATTCCATTTATACAATGCAGCAAGCTTTAATATAATTCGAATGGTGAGCATTTTAACAACTGGAGAGAAGGTATCATAATAATCTATCCCTTCCCTCTGGTTGTAACCTTTTGTTGCTATTCTAGCTTTATATTTATCTAAGATACCATATGAATTGTACTTAATTTTATAAACCCATTTAACCCTATAGCTTTCTTTCCTTTAGGCATAGAGAACAAATCTCATGTTTTATTATTTTCAAGGGCTTGCATTTCTGACCTCATTGCTTTAATCCATTCATCATTTTTAATAGCCTCTTCATAACTATTTGGTTCAGTGACCGAATCGATAGCATAAAGAAAACTTAAGTAATCTAATGAAACATCACTGTATGAAATATAATCTTGAATGAAATAGGCACACTTACCTTGTTGTACCTGCACTGTTTCAGGGGAAAAAAGAGAGCATACGTAATCATTGGACTAGATTGGAGGCCTTCTCTCCCTTACTGGCCGTGGTTGAGATGGTACTTGTGGGGCATCAACATTGTCCCTCTCATCCTCTTCAGTTTCAACTGGTGTATTTGTTGGGCCCAACAAGTATTGGGATAGGACTTATAAAAGAAAGGCTAGAAGGAGCCCAGGGCCCAATACAACTCAGCAAGGGTTGGAGAAGGAAGGGCAGAATGGGAATACCACAATGTAACAGAATACTGACACTGTCAGGTAGTGGGGTGCGTTATAGAGAGGGAGGAGGTGGTGTGTGGGGTTATGCAGAAATTGGTAAGGAGAGTGTGCTAGTCTCTCGAATTGCTAGCAGAGTGTTTTAATTTCTTTTTGCTTAGTTCTTGCTGTTCTAGGGATATTAGAGTGTGAACTTGTGACAGAAGCAAGTGTAGGAACTGTATTCTCTCATTTTCCCTATATTAAAGAGGACACGCTATTGATAATTCTTCCTACAGTTTCTCTGGTTCTAACATTTTGGCATCAGAGCTATCATTCTGGGCATGCCTGGAACTAGAATGGAGAATAGGGTGGAGCAGTTAGAGAGAGTGGTGGAAGAGATACAGAGGAGACAAACCGAGTCTAATGAGAAACTTACTGGTGCGGATGCAACAGTGAATACGATCCTTGAGCAACTCAATGAGTTCCGAGCCGCCTTTAACGCAACCAATATCAATCCAATTCCAATGAGACCGCCGCACACTGAGCCCCAATCAGAAGAGCACGACAGAAGGAGGGCTGAAGAGACAGGGCAGAATGAAGTGCCCAAACATCGTAAATTAGAGCTTCTGCTGTTCTCAGGAGAAGACCCATTAGGGTGGATATTCCAGATTGAACGATATTTCACAGCCAATGCACTATCTGAACTGGAGAAGTTGGATGCTGGAGTGGTTAGTCTGGAAGGGAAGGCATTGACATGGTTTCAATGTTGGAAACACGAACACCAGTGACGTCGTGGGTTGATTTTAAAAAAGAAGTAATCGAAAGGTTCCATTGCCGGCAACTGGGGGATGAGTATGAGCAGTTATTTGCTCTCAAGCAAGAACGCACCATGGCGGAATATAGAGAGCAGTTCGTGCTGCTATCAACTCCTCTCAAAAACGTGCGCGATGAGATTTTACTTGGGGCATTCATGAACAGCCTGAAGGAGGACATCTGCTGTGATGTCAAGCTATTGCACCCATCGAGTTTAAAGCACGCGATGGGATTTGCTAATCAGGTGGAGGATCGTAACTTAGTGAAGGCGAGGTTGGAGGAGAAGAAAAACAGAGATAGTCAGACGGTGACGGGATACAAATGGAATGAATACAGACCAGGGTTCTCAAAGTGCAGCAACACTGATACGTTTAGAAGTATTAGCCGTGCCACACCGGCGAAGGAGGTAAGAGAGAAAGGAGGAGGAGACGACAGTAAGGGGACACCAACGTGTGCAGTTTCATCTGCAACGTCGTCGGCAAGTAGCAATTCAGGGAGCATAGTACGGAAAAGACTCCCAAAGGCTGAGATTAACAGGAGAAGGGAATTGGGCCTTTGTTTCAAATGTGAAGGGAAGTATGGGCCTAACCACAAATGCAACCCAAAACAAATGCAGCTGCTAGTGTTAGAGGAGGAGCTTGGTCCTGAAGTAGAACCAACAGAAGCCCAAGTGGAGGATGAGGGAGAGTTGGATCGGGAATTAACGTCGCTGGAACTATCGATCACTATAGCGGTGGGACTGACCGGAAAAAGAACATTGAAGATGCTGGGCAAGGTTGGAACTCGAGAGACGCTGGTGCTAATCAATTATGGCACCACACACAATTTTGTTTCGGATTCCCTCGTAACAGAGCTCGCAATCCCCACTGAGCAAGTGCAGCGCTACTCGGTTACTCTTGGAGATGGACGAAAGACGGTTTCGAACCTTAAATGCCCAGAAGTCACGCTGGAAATTCAGGGGCAACAAATTCGACAACCCTTCTACTCATTCAAACTAAGCAACATTGATTTGGTCTTAGGAGTTGAATGGTTGGAGTCATTAGGAGAAACAAGGATGAATTGGAGACAACTTTACATGAAAATTAAAACTAGAGGTAAGTGGGTGTGTCTTAAGGGGGACCCTGCTTTCACAAAATCACAGGGCAGCTATCAGTCCATCAAGAGGGACATATGGAAAGAAGGTGAAGGATATCTTATAGAACTATGGGCCACCGAGATTGGAAAGGAATCTTCACAGCATAGTATCCATGGGGAAATGCAAGCCATTATGGATGAATTCCCTGAAGTTTGTGCACCATTCAAAGGACTACCCCCTTTGAGATCGCAAGACCATGCCATTATGATCAAGGAAGGTACTCAACCTGCAAATACACACCCCTACAGATATGGGCACACCCAGAAAACAGAAATAGAAAAGCTAGTCAAAGAAATGCTGCTTGCTGGAATCATTCAACCAGTAACAGCCCTTATTCAAGTCCAGTATTGCTGGTGAAGAAAAAGGACGAAAGTTGGAGGTTTTGTGTAGACTATAGAGCCCTCAATAGGATAACGGTGCCGGACAAATACCCTATTCCAGCCATCGATGAATTACTAGACGAGTTGGGATGGGCAACCATATTTTCTAAATTGGATTTGAAGTCTGGATATCATCAGATCAGAATTAAGGAAGGGGATGAGCCAAAAACTGCCTTTCGAACACATGACGGCCACTACGAGTTTAAGGTGATGCCTTTCGGTTTGACTAATGCTCACTCTACTTTCCAATCTCTTATGAATGATATATTTAGAGAGCACCTAAGGCAATTCATACTTGTATTTTTTGACGATATATTAGTATATAGCAAAGACAGGAAAACTCATTCTGAGCATTTGAGGGCAGCAATGAGGATACTCCAACAACACCAACTTGTCATAAATCCTAACAAATGTGTTTTGGGGAAAGAGCAAATTGAATATCTGGGGCACATTATTTCAGCCGAAGGAGTCAAGGCCGATCCCTCCAAAATTTCTGCCATGGTTCAATGGCCAAGACCAACTAATCTGAAGAAGCTAAGGGGATTTTTGGGGCTAACTGGTTACTACCGGAAATTCGTCCAAGGATATGGAAAAATTGCTGCACCACTAACGAAGCTCCTAAAAAAGGATGCTTTCCTATGGGATGAAGGAGCTCAGCAGGCGTTTGAGGCTCTTAAAGTTTCCATGACAACCATCCCTGTGCTTGCTGTTCCAGAGTTTAAGTTACCCTTTGAAATTGAAGCAGACGCATCCGGCAAAGGGGTTGGGGCTGTCTTAATGCAAAGGGGAAAACCTATTGCTTACTTCAGCCAAAAATTGTCTGAAAGACATCAACAATGCTCAGTTTATGAGAGGGAGCTCATGGCGATTGTTCTAGCTGTCAAGAAATGGCAACACTATTTGGCTAGCCAGCCGTTCATCATTAAAACGGACCAGAAGGCTCTCAAATATCTGCTGGAACAGAAAATAGTCGCTCCAGACCAGAAGAAATGGGTTTCCAAATTGATGGGATATAAATTTGAGATTCACTATAAACCTGGGAAGGAAAACCGTGATGCAGATGCTCTCTCTAGGCAAGAATTAGAAATGGAGTTACGAGCTGTGTCCTTGTGGCAATATGAAGGGACCTCTGCCCTTGAGGAAGAAATTTTAAAAGATTCTCATATGAAGAATATTATGCAGCAGCTATTGCAAGGTCAGGAAGCACCGAAGGGGTATGCTATACGGAAGGGGGTGTTGTTTTTTGAAGGACAAATGGTGCTGCCTCGTCACTCACCCAAAACTAGGGAACTTGTAAGGGAGTTCCATGACTCTCCACTTGGGGGACACTCTGGGTATTTGAGAACTTATAAGAGGTTAGCTGCTGTGGTATACTAGGCAGGAATGAAGAAAGACGTCCAGGAATATGTAGCTCGTTGTGATACTTGCCAAAAGAACAAATATCAGTCTTTGAGCTCAGCTGGTTTACTACAACCCCTACCAATACCACAAGCTACTTGGGAAGATATAAGCATGGATTTCATTGGTGGGTTACCGAGAAGCAATCGTTTTGACACGGTGTTGGTTGTGGTTGATAGACTCACTAAATATGCTCATTTCATTCCACTCTCACACCCCTATGATGCTAAGGAGGTAGCTGAAATCCTTACTAGGGAAGTAATCAGACTTCATGGTTTCCCTAACTCTATTGTTTCTGACCGAGACCGAGTATTCACTAGTCAATTTTGGAGGGAACTATTTGCTATGGCAGGCACCACCCTCAAATTTAGCTCTTCTTATCATCCAGAAACTGATGGACAAACTGAGGTTGTCAATAGAAGCCTTGAGACTTATTTAAGGTGTTTTTCTGGGAACACACCAAAGAAATGGTCCAATATGCTCACGTGGGCTGAATATTGGTATAATACGTCCTACCATGGTGCTACGGGAATGACACCATTCAAAGCCTTGTATGGAAGAGACCCCCCCACTCTTCTCAAATGGACTGATCACCCTTCTCGAGTACAGGCTGTAGAGTAGCAGATATAGGAGCGTAACCAGGTGCTGGTGGAATTGAAGGTACAATTAGAGCAAGCACAGTCCCGCATGAAAAGCCAAGCAGATAAGCATTGAAGGGATGTGGAGTTTAATGTCGGTGAATCTGTTTACCTTAAGCTGAAGCCTTATAGGTTTAAGTCACTAGCCCGAAAACCCAATGAGAAGTTGTCCCCTAGATACTACGGCCCCTATGCGATATCTGCAAGGTTGGGTAAGGTGGCATATCGGCTGACGCTTCCCCTCACAGCCAAGATCCACAACGTTTTCCATATTTCCCAGCTCAAGAAAGCCCAAAAAAATTATGTGACAGCTCAGCCCCTTCCCCATGGCCTAACAGAAGAAATGGAGCTGCAAGTAGAACCTACTGAAGTTCAGGGCACACGCAGAACTAGAGAAGGGCACTTGCAGTTACTAATTAAATGGAAGGCCCTTCCCGAACATGAGAACACTTGGGAGGACTTAGCTGACATTAGAGCTCAATTTCCCCTTGAGGACAAGGTGAATCTTGCAGAGGAATGAAATGTTGGGCCCAACAAGTATTGGGATAGGACTTATAAAAGAAAGGCTAGAAGGAGCCCAGGGCCCAATATAACTCAGCAAGGGTTGGAGAAGGAAGGGCAGAATGGGAATACCACAATGTAATGAAATACGACCTTTGTCCGTCTGTGCAGTGGGGTGCGTTATAGAGAGGGAGGATGTGGTGTGTGGGGTTATGCGAAATTGGTAAGGAGAGTGTGCTAGTCTCTCGAATTGCTAGCAGAGTGTTTTAATTTCTTTTTGCTTAGTTCTTGCTGTTCTAGGGATATTAGAGTGTGAACTTGTGACAGAAGCAAGTGTAGGAACTGTATTATCTCATTTTCCCTATATTAAAGAGGATACGATATTGATAATTCTTCCTACAGTTTCTCTGGTTCTAACAGTATTGTTACTGCATAATCTTTGAGGAACAGAATCAGAATCAGTAGTATCACTTTCAGGCACATTAAATTGTCTATTGCTTACCTACACTTATTCTGGTTCAAACCAGAACATTTCCTTTGGGTGTTTGTCCACTCCCCCTTGCTCATGACTTAACGTGTCTGTGAAGGGGAAGCGATTCTCGACAAAATTAACTTGCTTTCTAACAAAGACTGCCCTGTGGTGTAAGTCAAGAAGCAAATAACCTTTTGTATTATCGTGGTGGCCTAGAAATACTAATCCACTCAAGTGATATTCAAAGGATAACTTGATCACTGGCTGGTAACCAAAAAGCGATAGCTCATGTTTACAAAAATTACTCGAGTGACATTGTTGCACTCAGGTGATTCTTGATTTTCAAAAGACTCACTATCCAATTACTGGATGGTAATTGGAGAATTTTGAGCATCACTCAAGTGCTTGGCCAATTTATTGTTGCATGTTTATAGTGATAACTGTATCCTTGGATATATCTTATAGATTATCCTAACTGTCCCTGGTCGGTAATCTATGTGGGATCGAAGATGAAATAAGACCAGTATGACTTTGATGAGGTATGGAGATACGAATCAAAGTCATAGGCACTTGCAAGAGTACAAGGTGCTGGATTGACCCACTATGAGAAAGCTGCATGGATAAGTCATAAGCTTTTCTCATGTATAACCGCGTCACAATGCCCTTTGACCTGAGATCATCATGGATTCTTACATGAGAGTCGCTGATCTTTGACCTAGTCAAAAGTCACCTTTGACCAGGTGATGATAAAGGCTTGGATCGGGATCAATGGTTTTCATGCGGAGGAATGTGAATGGTCAAGATGAAATTTGTCCCTCACATTTGCAGAGAGATAATATTGGGCCCCTCGATGAGTGAGTCTGAGAAATGTATGGCCATACTACGATGGAAAGGAGTTTCCATTTCAATTGTCAGACTACTCAAGAATCAAGAAAGTAATGGTCAAGAACAGGAGGTTGACATTATCCGTACCTCATCCTTGACCAAATTATCGTGTGACAAAAGGGACGTGACATGGTTGTATTATAAGTAGTATCATATCATCGATCCCCATATGAGTTGGGTAGCCGCAATGTCTTGCTAGAGACCACTTGCGACTTGTGGGCTCATATGGTATTGGCCCACTGCCAGTCTCATGTGGGCCCACAGGGTCGTACACAAGAATAGACCAACACGAGCAATAGTGTCTAGATTCATGGAATCTTAGATATGTCTAAGATTTACTGAATACAACATTTAATCTAGGATGCATATGTATGTATGTATGTATGTATGTATGTATGTATGTATGCGTGTCTAGATTCATGGAATCTTAGATATGTCTAAGATTTACTGAATACAACATTTAATCTAGGATGCATATGTATGTATGTATGTATGTATGTATGTATGTATGTATGTATGTATGTATGTATGTATGTATGTATGTATGTATGTATGTATGTATGTATGTATGTATGTATGTATGTATGTATGTGTGTATGTGTGTATGTGTGTATGTATGTGTGTGTGTGTGTGTGTGTGTGTGTGTGTGTGTGTGTGTGTGTGTGTGTGTGTGTGTGTGTATGTGTGTGTGTGTGTCTGTGTGTCTGTGTGTATGTGTGTGTGTGTGTATTATTAAATTTGAAAATAATATAATAATATTATTTAATAGAGATTATAATATTATTATATAATATTTTTTTTGTATTTAATTTATTTGATATCTTAGATTTAATTTTTGAATAAAGATATCATATATCTGATTTAATTTGAATTGAGATATAGTATCTCAGATTTAATTTATAGAGATAAGTTAAATCAGCAAGCTTTTAATTCGGATTAAAAAAATACATTAGATTAGATATATTGGATAAATTTAACTAATATATTATTTTAATCCAAATTCAAATTTCAAGATTAATAAGGATTAATTTTGAATATATAATACACCTATTGGGTTTTGAAAAACCTATGGGACATTTTGCAAGACGTATTAAAAAAGCCGCGAGAAACCTAGAGAGAAAAGAAGAGACGCAAAAATACTGAAGGCGCTAGCACGCTGCCGTTGGTATTGGAGGCTGTTCGTGTGGATACCGGTAGAGGGAGTGGATTCGTAGAGTCGGCTCCTAAAGATTGATCGAGCAAGAAGGCATTAGCCCACAAGTTCGAGAAAGAACGCACATGAGTTCCCAAAGGTACAGTTCCTAATGAACCCGATTTAAACGTCGTTGATAGATCCTCTTTGGGATTCATAAAAGATAATAATGGATGAAATCCTTCCGTTGCGTGTACGGATCCCAACATATATGACTTGGTGAAGAAATGCCAAGTGCATCTTAACAGAGGGAACTGACCTTTGATGATAATAACATGGATATGAATGATCAGATAGAGGACATTATTCGTAATGTAGGAGAAAAGACTTTTGAGCAATCACATACATATGGTAATATGTGTAGTGATGCAAAGAAACCATTGTACCATGGGTGTAAAAACATACCAATTGTTGAACGTAGTATTGAAATTGGCAAGTTTGAAAGCAAGACATGGATGGAGCAATAAGAGTTTATCATAAATGCTTGAGGGTTTCAAGGACATGCTTCCAGATGATAATGTGTTGCCACATCGATTCTATGATGCTAAGAAAATACTTTGTCCATTGGGGATGAAGTACAAAAAGATTCATGCATGCCTGAATAATTGCATATTGTATAGAAAAGAGTTTGAAGAGAAGCAGAAATGTCTGGTATATCAAACCCCAACATACAAATCAAATAAGGGGCTTGCAAAAGTGTTATGGTATCTTCCAATTATACCAATGTTCAAGCGCTTCTTTGCTAATGAAAATGATGCAAAAAATTTGAGCTGGCATGTAGATGAGAGGACTTCTGATAGAAAGCTTCAACATCTGGCTAATTCTTCTCAATGGAAGAAAATCGATTCATTATTTCCTAACTTCGGCGAAGAACCTAGGAACCTTATGCTTGCCCTTAGCACAGATGCCATGAATCCTTATGGAAGCCTTAGCAGCATACATAGTTCATGGCCTGTACTCTTGATTATTTACAACTTATCTCCTATGTTATACATGAAACAAAAGTACAACATGTTGTCTATGTTGATTTCAGGACCAAAACAACGTGAAGACATTGATATTTACCTTGAGCCCTTGATTGATGACTTGAAAGAGTTGTGGGAAGAGGGTGCCGATGTTTGTGACTCAAACAAGAAAGAGGTTTTTAAAATGCAAGCCATGATCTTTTGTACTATAAATGACTTCCCAACATATGGTAACCTTTCAGGGTATAGTGTAAAAGGCCATAAAGCATGTTCAATTTGTGAAGAAGGCACATGCTACCATCAACTTCAACATGGAAGAAAGACGGTTTATCTTGGCCATAAGAGATTTCTTAAACGGGCCACCCATATCGTCGATCAAAGAAAGCCTTTTTTGTGTGGCCAAGAGTATCAAGATGCTTCAGAGGCATTGACTGGGGAGCAAGTTTATGAAAAGGTGAAAATATCAATGTCATCTTTGGTAAGACTGTAAAGAGTAGAAATGAAAAAAATATATGGAGAAAGAGATCTATATTTTTTTGATCTTCCATATTGGTCTAATCTTGATGTGAGACACTGTATTGATGTCATGTATGTGGAGAAAAACGTATGTGATATAGTATTGTTAGCACACTTCTCAACATACAATGTAGTTTTAAGGGTTAAGGTGTAATTTTACACATGAAGTTTACTCCCAGGAGCGTCCAGCACCACGAAGTTTTTTCAGGAGTAAAAGTACACACGACGTTACGTTTTGGGAGCAAAAATACCACGAGCCGTTAGTTGACCGTTAGTTGACCTTTAGTTGATCGTTAGTTTTTTAACGGCCCGTGGTATTTTTGCTCCCAAAACGTAACGTCGTGTGTACTTTTGCTCCTAAAAAAACTTCGTGGTGCTGAGCGCTCTCGGAGGTAAACTTCATGTGTAAAATTGCACTTTAACCCTAGTTTTAAGGATGGTGTGAAGGTACGATTGAATTTGCAATCAATGAGAATACGCGAAGACTTACATCCAAGGCCATGAACTTATTGTCTCCTAGCTTCTCATACTTTGTCTAAGGATGAGAAAATAGGTTTTTGCGAGTGTTCACATGGCACATTAGTTCCCTCAGGGTATTTTCAAATTTTAAGACGCTTTTATCGATGAAGAACATGAAATTAGTAGGCCAAAGTCTCATGATTGTCATGTCTTAATGCAACAGCTACTCCCAGTAGCTATTCAAGGCATTGTCGAATATAATCCCCAACACATTTTGACTAGACTTTATTTCTTCTTCAATCCATTTTGTAATAAAGTTTTTGAGATTAAAAAATTAGATGAATTGGAAAATGAAGGATATCTTATCTTATGCCATCTTGAGAAGCTTTTCTTCCTACATTTTTTGACATCATGGTTCATCTAGTGAGGGAGATAAAGTTGTATAGCCCTATTCATTTACGATGGATGCACCTAATTGAAAGATCTATGAAATTCCTAAAGGGGTATGTGAAGAACACAAACTGACCTGAAGCATCAATTATTCATAAATATGTTTCTAAAGAAGCCATGGAATTTTATTAAAATTATTTGGCCAAAGCAAGACATATTGAGCTTCCTAAACGTCATCATGAAGAAGGGGGTAGACGTGGGGCTTCAGTAAAGAGTGTGGATTCTGATAAATTGTTACAAGTCCACTTATACATATTGATGATGTTGATGAAGTTTAAGACAACATAAATGCACATAAAGAAGCTGTAAGGAAATAAAATATTCGAATGACTGAACAAAGGTTAATTAGGGAGCATAACAGAACTTTTACAAATTGATTCAAACAAAAGTTTGAGGGAGAGGAATGCGTTTTTTATACAATAAAATGGTTAGCATGTGGTTCTGAGGTTGATGTCATAACTTGGAATTCATGTGTGATCAATGATTATACCTTTTACACGAAATTCCTAGATAATAGGACATCGTCCAAAATAGTGGTGTTAAGTTAGAGGCTGAATCTATGCACTTCTCTAGTTCAAAAGACAAGAAGCCTAAATTAGCAATCATGCTTTATTATGGGGTTATTGAAGAGTTTTGGGTGGTGAACTATGTTAAAATTAAATTTCTCATTTTCAAATGCAAGTAGGTTAATGTCAATAATGGTGTTCAGATCGATCAGCTAGGATTTACATTAGCTGATATCAATAGTAGAAGTTTTGGAGATGAACCTTTTATTATGACAGACCAGGTGAAACAAGTGTTCTATATCACCGATCAGACAAATAAAATGTGGTCTATAGCTTTCCAAAGAAAAAGGTTCATTGATATTGATGAGGAAATTAATTCAAATTATGATCATCCTGAGACTATTCCTTCTTTTTCAAGGGGTCTACCGGAATTGAACAAAGAAGATAAAGTGGATAATGAACCCGACATAAGAAATGATCATCATGAAGGGATATGGGAGGATATCCATTTATAAAAGAGATGATTCATCAAGTAATATTCATTTGCAGAATTATTTGAAAACTTTAAGGTTTTTACATTATATTTTAATTTTGTTCTTAAATAGTGTCATTGACAGTGAAGCTTTTATTTTTGTGGTAGGATCCTCTGGAGAGACCAAAGGGGCATGATAAAAGAGGAATATTGTTGGGTGAGGATCTGATCAAGACATGATGATAGATATGGGAGGTATATTAGGCATGTATATTCATTTAGGTGTTGTCTTTGTAACTCATATTGCATTGTAACTCATATTGTATACTCATTTAAGTGCTATCTTAGTATATTCATTAAGAGGACATAACTCATGGTAAATGATATTTGTATTCATTTCCAATAATTCAATTTGTAATTCATAATAAATTGTTCATAGCTTGTAGCTTAAAGTACTGTCTTTTAAGTGTTGGCTGATTGGATGGTGGATGGAGGAAGAAACAAATCAGAGCAAAAATACAAGAAATTTTAGAACGACTATAAATAATAGGTCTACAAAAAATTGTACCAAACTTTTAAGACCAGATATTTCACAAAACAAGTCTTAAAAGTCTGAATTTCAAGACTTTTAAGACCAGTTGAGTTTAATATTCAATCTAAAAAGTCATACTTTTAAGACCGTTGTGTTTAATATCCGGTCTAAAAGGTCAAACTTTTAAGATCAGTTGTGTGTGTGTGGTTAAATATCCAGTCTTAAAAGTAAAACTTTTATGACATGTTGTGTGATACTCCAGTCTTAAAAGTCAGACTTTTCAAACCTGTCATACAATATTACCGATCTTAGAAGTTATACTTTTTAAACCTAATATAAGTGATGTCAGGTCTATATAGTCCGAATTGTTAGACCTAATTTTTTTTAACCGGTCCAAAAACAATTTTTTAAGATCGGTTGCCTATCTAGTCTTAAAAGTAATAGACTTTTTAGACCGCCTGTATTGAGACCGGTTCTAGATTTGATCTAAGAGACGATTTATATCCGGTCTAAAAAGCCTTTTTTGTACAAGTGCTTTTACCACTTGATATGTCATCACTCGGTGCATAGTATATGGCACTTGTCAGGGCCCTTTCTTCCATGTCTTCCTTTGGCCGAGATTGCATTGGAGCTTAGACCCCTCCTTAGTTGTATTTAAGGAGGGGAGCCATAGTCTAGACATAAGCTCTATATCTTGGTCGTGTGTATCTTAAGATTTGGTGAGCTTGGGACAATTCAGTTAAATGGATGAGTTTATGTTGGACTATGTGTTAGCCTATGACTCCAGTCAGTGGTATAAAGATGGAGGGTGATATAAGGGAGGTTGCATATTGCATAAATGTATAGTATATGATGTGATGAAAATACAGATTGATATGATGATGATTAAATTTGTAATTGTTTTGTATGAGAATTATGGTACATACAAATATATAGATAATCAGCTTCTTTTTATCATGTGTGATTTGCTTGCTACGGCAGAAACATTCAGTAGTTATGAGATGTGGAATATCACCTTGTATATAACCAATTTTTCAGGTGATTGTTCTATTAGGGAGCAAGAAAAGACACATTATGGAGTGAGCCTTGAAGGCTCGTTTGTCACAACAAAAAAACCATCATTTGTCGCGGTTCAAAATAACCGCTACAAACTACCATTTTGTAGCGGTTTTATCACTAAACCACAACTAATTAGTAACGGAAGCCTTGGTGGCATGTCTGCTGCTATATTTGTAGCGGTTACCGCAAACAAAACTGCAACAAATTTGGCTGGCGCACAATGGCGGGAATGTTTGTGGCGGGACTTTTGTAGTGGTTATTTGAGCCTAACCGCTACAAAAGTGGCACTAGCGTTGGCACCAACTTTGTTGCGGTGAATTTATAGCGGTTACATTACCACAACCGCTATAAATAAACGAAACGACATAGTTTTGTCGCAGTCACCAAGAAGCGTAACTTTGACCGCGTCAAATGATAAATTGTTGTAGCGGTTTCTATGGTAACCGCTACAAAGTTTCACACTATAAATAGAGTTGAGGGTCCGTACATCAATTATAAAAATTAAAGAAATTACTAAATCTCGACTTGTAACTGAATGAACTATCTCACTTGGTCGTCGAAGACATGTAGATATCTGTAGCTCTGATATCTTATCTTGGCTGATGAGGGCTGCAGATATTTGCCTCTCTCGTCCTTGCGAGGAAATTCGTTCAGTGACAAGCCAAGGTTTACAATTTCTTTGGCGTGAAGACTTCTACTCTTTTGAGAATAGTCCAACATGCGACCGGAGATTAGGTTCCATTATAGCCACCTTTGTCTCACGAAAATATCTCTGATAAAAATGACTCAGCGAATTTTCCGTGGGAGATTGGCGGCTATACTGAATCTGAATCTCCACGGACATGTTGGACTATTTTCGGTTACTTCATTATATTTAATTTATTACTCTCGACACTTTTGGAAAAATTTAAGAAAATAAATAAATTAATTGAGGGTTTGTTATTTTAAATATTTTTACCAAACAAATTAGTTTGATTCATAAACTAATTAGTTTGGAATTTTTTTTGCCAAAAAATTCAGCTTGTAGCGGTTATAGCCAATAAACTAATTAGTAGTAGAGGGGGCTGGACGAGAGGGCGTGGGGCTCTAAATATACCTCTGCCCTCTCAGGTGCAGGGCGAATTTGCCGAGCTCTTCGCCAATGAGCCAATCCCACACCTAGAGACCCTAGAGACCGTAGGGGGAGAACGAGGCGCAAGTATGTCGTTCGACGACTTAGACGAGAATGAGGAGATCCATATTGAGATTCCCATAGCGGAGGTGGAGCAGTTTATCGACCAGGAAAATGAGCGGGACCACGGGAACCCCTGACCGGCGTCTTCACGTTCCACCGGATTTTTGGTGGATGTCGAAGGAATATGTAATTAGTTTTTTGGGAAAAATTAATTTAAATTCGATACGTTTAATTCATTTTTATTTAAACGTAGTTATAGTAATTGTTTTTGTAATATTGCAGATAGACTTGGGAACATCAGCATGAGGACGCTGGATGTTGCCGCTGTTACTCAGATGGACGGGTATCGTGTCATAGTCCCGTGGAACGAGGACACATCCAGACAATCGGCAGCGGTGGTCACCTGTTGAACCGATTCCTGTCAGAATTTGGCGGGAATTGAGCATGGTTCCCGATCTTTTTCCATGATGGGAAGCATGTGCCGAAGGAAAACAAGGATAAGGCATTTGCCGACATTCTGCAGGTATTCAATGTTGTTTAATTAAATTTTACATGTTAATAGTTATAAGTTGTGGTTTATTTATTTATTTATTTCTTAATTAATTAATAATTAAATTTTGATATAGAAAAAGTTTAAACTGCGCGAACATCATAAGAGGTACATACTGATGAAAATGGGGGAAGGGTGGAAGAGCTGGAGGGGTCGTCTCTACAACCGGCAGAATGGAGATGGGACTATTCCTTTGCAGCAGCTGATCGAGAACGTCCCAGACGGTGTGGACCCAAATGCTTGGGCGGGTTTTGTCCATTATAGGAGGGGTGCAGATGGACAGGTACCTTTTTTAATTAATTATAGATTAATTTTGTCTAAACATTATTTAATTTGAAGGTTAAATTGTCTTTAAATTAATTTTGTTGAAGTGTAATTTAAATTAATTTATAGTTTACATTTGGTTTAAATTAATTAATAGTTTCACTTAATTGATAATTTAAATATAGTTTAAGTATTAGTTAATTTATAGTTTAGATATAGTTTAAATTACTTTATAGTTTAAATATTACTTAATTCATCGTTTAGATATAGTTTTAGTTTAAATTACTTTATAGTTTAAATATTACTTAATTTATAGTTTAAATATAGTTTTAGGTTAAATTACTTCATAGTTTAAATATTACTTAATTTATAGTTTAAATATAGTTGTAATTACATTATAGTTTAAATATTACTTAATTTATAGGTTAGATATAGTTTTAAGTTAAATTACTTCATAGTTTAAATATTACTTAATTTATAGTTTAGATATAGTTTAAATGACTTGATAGTTTAAATATATTTTACAAGATATCAAAGTCATAATTAATTTCACTTAATATCTTATTTCCTACTCCTTACAGGCTCTGTCGCAGAGGAACACCAGAAGCCGGGCACATTAGAAGGTCCATCACACGGCAGGGACCAAGACGTTTGCTGTGACCTACAGTGAGATGGTATGCTGAAAGTTAACATGATGATTGTTTTGTTTTTGAAATAAAAAAAGTTTATATTCTTTTAATTTTTTCAGCAAGAGAAGGCTAGGGAGGAGAATCGTCAGACGAACTATGGGCAGTTGTTCACACACACCCATAGACACCGTGATGGGACGCCGACCTTTGAGGCAGCAGAGGAGATAATAGTAAGTTACAAAAAACATTATTTATATAATTAATGTTGTATATTTAAATTGAATTAATTATTTTATTAATTGTTCATGAACTCTGTGTGTCAGGCCCAGATTGAGCAGAGCCAGGTAGACCTGCGAGCGTCGCAGACCCCGGAGTCACAGGGGTCTGTGAATCCAACAGCCCCATTGAAAGCTGTTGTAGGCTCAGGCGAGCATCCTGGCCGCGTTAAGGGCATGGTGCTAGGCACCAGGCCTAGCATGGTGTACCCCAAGGGCTCCTGCTCTGAGACTGGAACCTCTAGCTCGAGAAGGCCACCACTGGAGGCGGTTGATGCGATCATTGCTGAGAAGGTTGTTGCGCAGGTTGCCGAGCAGGTTGCTGCACAGAGGGCCGAGAATGAGGCCAGGAATAGGCGCATGCAGGAGAGATACGACCGTTGGTACACTGGTCATAGGCAGTAGTGGGATGCTGTTACTGGGGCCTTGACAGAGTTGTTACCTAACACGGTTTCCATCTCCCGAGCCTCCCCTTTCGTTCATCTATGAGGAATCCCCCCGCGTGCTGCTGCTGATGACGAGGACGTTGTTACCTCTGGTCATGCACACGCCCCCCTGAGACAGGACCTGATGATCAGGCTCTTGATAGTTAGTTTTTATTTTGACGCACCATTTTTTTGTACCGCTGGATATTTGTTCTCATGCATTTAAATATTTGGTTTGTTTAACCTCTCATTTCGTTAAATATTTGTTATCATTAATTTTGGTAGGTTATTTCAAAACTTATAATTCATTTATATTATGTTTTTAATGTGACTTATAGTTAAATAAAATAGATATTGTACAATAAATAACGTAGTGAAAGATATTTCCTAAAATTTTAACCTTAAATCCTAAATAGTGAAAGTAAACATTTGTAGCGGTTATGTGGAACCTAACCGCAACAAAATTGAATTTTAAAATGGATGAAAGGGCGCCAAACTTTGTCGCGATTTCTATAGATAAACCGCTACAAATGTCAACAGTTATCATTTTCTGGCGGGATTATGGATTCAAATTTGTCGCGGTTTTTGAACCGCTACAAATTTGACTTTTATACGTGCAACAGTTGGTGTAGCGGTTTCGTAATCGCTACAAAGTATTCCATGCATTTAAATATCTCAAGTTCTGCTCTGAAGGTAATTAAACATTGTCTCCACATTTATGTTCTATCCTAGATTTGTTTGTTACATATGGATAAGTCATGGATCAAGCTGCCGCATAGTTCTCCTGTATATTTAGCAGGATTGAACACTTTCTTAGTTTCGCCTTCTCTCACGCTAGCATTAATGGCAAGATCGTGTGTCCTTGTTGTCGATGCAAGTTTAAGAAGTGGCAAACATGAGAATGTGCTTTGGAACATCTTCTTATAAAGCCTTTCCCAGAAGCATATACATTCTAGGAGGTTCATGGTGAGCAACGTGGTATGAGATTTGGGGATCATCTTCCTCGAACCTCACAAGTAGGAAATCAAGTACATCAAGATGATTCGGTTAATGAAGCTATTCGCGATGCTTTTGGTGTTCAAGACGACAACTTCACAACAGAAGTTCAGGGTCCAGAACCTGTTTTCTTCAGGAATGACACAGCTCGAGTTTTTTTCAGCTTCATGGATGAGAGCGATCGTCCTTTGTATCAAGGTTGTCAGAAATACTCAAAGTTATCTTTTCTGATCAAATTGTACCATATCAAGTGCTTGTGTAGGATCACTGATAAGGCAATGTCGATGTTCCTGGAATTACTTCGAGATGCTTTCCCTGACGCGGACATTCCCTCATCCTTCTACGAGGCCAAGAAGATAATCAACAGATTAGGCTTGAACTACGAAAAAATTGATGCCTGCCCAAACGACTGTATGATTTATTGGGGAGAGGACGCTCGGAGGGAGACTTGAAAGAAGTGTCACACTTCGAGTTTCAGGACATTTCGGAAAGGGAAGAAGCGGAAGAAGAAACCCACAAAGATTCTAAGGTACTTTCCTTTAAAACCTCGCTTACAAAGATTGTTTATGTCGTCTAAGACAGCTGAGCATATGAGATGACATAAAGATGATAAGAATCAAGATGGTAAACTCAGACATCCACGGGATGCTGAAGTGTGGAAAGCATTCGACTCAGTCTTTCCAGATTTCGCTGCGGACCCTTGAAATGTTCGTCTTGCTTTGGCGATCGACGGTTTTAATCCATTTAGGAATCTTAGCACAAGCTATAATATATGGCCAGTTATGTTGATACCCTACAAATTGCCCCCGTAGATGTGTATGAAACAAAGCTCATTCATTATGTCCATGATCATTTCAGGGAAAAAGGCACCGGGAAATGACATTGATGTGTATCTCCAACAGCTTATCAAGGAGTTGGTGGAGTTGTGAAATGTAGGTGTGGAGACGTATGACGCGCATGAGAAGACACTTTTTAACTTGCATGCAGCCTTGATTTGGACGATAAGCGAATTTCCTGGCCTCAGAACATTATCCGGGTGGAATGTGCATACCGGCCTTGCGTGCCCAGCTTGCAATTTTGACTCTGACTCAGTGTGCCTTCCCCACAGTCGTAAATGGTGCTTTATGGGTCATTGGAGGTTTCTCGATGGTACGCACAGGTTTGGGTTGTAACGCAATCATTTCAATGGGCAACAGGAAAAAATAGGACCTCCTCGGAATTTATCTGGTGCAGAAATCATAGAGCAGATTCAGGATGTTGAATTTGAGTATGGGAAAAAAGACGATCCGGCAAAGTTCTAGACAAAGACTGCCAAGGCTTCTGGTTCTATGGCCCAGCAATGGTGAAAGATCAGCGTCTTCTTTGCTCTTCCGTATTGGAAAGATAATTTGCTCTGACACAGTCTGGATGTCATGCACATTGAAAAGAATGTGTGCGACAATGTGTTGTACACGATTCTCAACGAACCAGGCAAGTCACAAGATCATCTGCAAGCGAGGAAATATTTACGGGAGATGGGCGTTCGTGGAGACGCGTGGCCGGATGAGCATGACAGATTTCAATCGAAAAAATTCACCCTGACAAAACCAAATAAGGAAATCTTTCTCACGACGTTGAAGAAAATAAAAGTTCCTGACGGGTATTCAAGCAACATATCACTATGTGTTGACGTGCAGGCTCGAAAGGTTACTGGGCTGAAGAGTCGTGAGTCACATGTGCTTATGCAACAGTTACTTCCGCTAGCCATAAAAAATACGCTGCCTCGATATGTGTCTATTGTTTTGGTCGAGCTTTGTACTTTCTTTTGGAAGTTGTGTTCCAAGGTTTTGATAGTGTAGGAGCTCGACCAGCTGCAGCAGAAAATCATTCTTACGCTGTGTCATTTGGAGATGATCTTTCCTCCGTCATTTTTCACGGTCATGGTTCACCTGACAGTACACCTTGTTCACGAAATAAAGCTTGCTGACCCAGTTCAGTACCGATGGATGTATCCTATTGAGAGGTACTCATTTAAAAATAATTACTTTAGCATTACTCCCTAGTCGCACGTTTAACCATTGATGCATCGAAATTTTTCCTTCTCTACTTTATAGGTTTCTTGGGAAATTGAAATCGAAATATGTGTGTAGACACACACACACACACACACACACACACATATATGTAGACACACACATATATTTTGTGTGTGTGCGCACACATATATGTGTGTGTCTACATATATGTATGTATGTATGTATATGTGCGTGTGTCTACACACATATTTTGTGTGTGTGTGTGTCTGTGCACACATATATGTGTGTCTACATATATGTATGTATGTATATATGTATGTGTGTGTCTATACACAAATATATATATGTGTGTGCGCGCGCGCGCACAAATACATATAGACACCCACCCACCCACCCACCCACCCACACACACATATATATATGTGGGTGTGTGTGTACACATATGTATATTTGTGTGTGTCTTTCAATATATGTGTGTGTACAAATATAAACACACACACACATATATACATGTATATCTTTTTGTGTGTGTGTTTATATGTGTGTGGGGTGTGTGTGCCTATATTTGTCTGTCGATATATGTATACACATACCCACACACATATATATATATATGTGTGTGTGTGTATCTATATGTATTGATAACTCTCCATATTTTGTATATTTAAAGTACATTTTGAAGATATTTGGAGAGTTGTCTAAACAATTTTAAGAGATTTAAATGAGATTATATCATTATAAGATCAAATCAATTGGCACAGTTTTTAGGGGATTTCATTGCAAATATCTTAATTTTAATTAAATAGAAATATTTAGGTTTATATATAATAAAAGAAAAAAAATATGGGTTTAGTTTATTATTAATAGTATATTATTATTATTATTATATTTTGTTATCTTTTCTCCTTTCACCAGAAATAGCACCGTTTTGTGTTGGGGTTATTTGATTAAAAGAATGGCGTTTTGGGGGCCCAAGAATTGAAGAATGGAAGACCAAAATGGAGGGCTGAAGTGCTGGACAAAGATTGATTAAAATGGTTCATCAAGTGCAGCGTTTTGGTACGCAGGAATTGAATTGAATTGTTGGATTTAATGATGGGCCCACTAAATTGAAAAGGTGAAAAAAAAACCTAAATGGAGACAAAGAAGAGAGGGCCCAACGAATTGATTGGGGAAGACCTGATTGAATGAAACAATTGATTCAACGAAGAAACCTAAAAAATGAAGACCAAAAAGAAGAAAAGGAGACCGGGAGACCAAACAGAGGAGGCGGACATATATTATTGGGGGAATTCGCTGGACAAAAGGAGAAGGGAGAACACAGCGAGCGAAGGAACAGAGGTCGCACACGGAAGGAAAAAGGGGAGAAACAGAACGCGCAGAACGGAACCGTGAGCGTCATTTTGGAATTGGAAAATTGAGAACAGAGAGGGCGAAAAAGACAGAGCAGAGAGGCGTATAGCACACTGGAAGAGGGAGCATTTGTGTTCTTAACTCTACTCTATTTTGTTCCCCTTCCCTTTGATTTTTATTCTGCCTTTAACTCTGATTTTATGCTTGCTGTGGTGATTTTTGTTAAAGCCATGCTTGGCTAATTTCTCTTTTATCCTAGGGTTCTTTTGACCCTTTGTATGGATTAAGACTTGAATATTCCTCTCTTTTGGTAGATTAATATATGTATGTGTTGATTTTAACCTTAGCTTAATGCTTCTAAATGATTGGCCTCCATTTAGATGATTTATTCACTTAGGTTTTGACTTGAGAAAGCTAATCTAGGTGTAGAATTTGATTGAAATCATGCTTGTCTTGAAGTTTACTTGATAAATGGATGGTTTGTTGGTAAAATAGAGATATGTTTACTAACCTTGCATTGTCACATTAGGGTTGTTGCTTAAATATTGATTCTCATTAATTGTAGCAAGAGATTGTGCATTTTAATGAGAAGAGAAACTTGATTTTGACTTGAGAGATTGGGTCAAGTGTTTTAGAACCTTAGACTAACACATATATGTATTGAAATGCTACTAGAGAGGAAATTAACCAAGTTTTATGAAATGCAAAAGGGGAAAAAGAGCCCTAGGCTCAATTATCCTTGAAGTTAAAGAATCAATTGCCTTTATCAATTTTATGTTTTAGAAATAGTCTTTAAAAATTCTCATTCCAAATCAAAACTTTGTTTTAGCTCAACTTGATGAAATCCACTAAGCCTCTTGCTTGACCAATTTGTTAAACAAATCCTCGTGGGAACGATACTTTATTTATCACTTTATTACTTGCGAATCTCGTACACTTGCGAGGCGAACAAGTTTTTGGCGCCGTTGTCGGGATTTGTGTAAACAAATCCTTTGGTCAACCTTGGGCTTGTGTTAGTAAACTTTGCTTGAGCTTTTAGTTAGGTTTACAGTTTTTCTTTCTTTTCCTTTATTGATTTTTGTTTTAGTTTGATACTCGCTCTTGCTTGTCTCTCTTGTAGGGTACCATTTCAGTATATGCAAAACTTGCATCTGGACGAATTGGTAGTGGAACTTGACGGAGTACCTCCCATTGAAGAAGAGACTGAATCTACATCTGAAACCATGGCAGACGACGAATATGATAGAGCTACCGTCAATGATTTTGCTAGTCGGAATATGCAAGGTCCTCAATCTTGCATTCGGATGCCGGAAATGCAAGCACGTACCTTTGAGATCAAGCCGGTTATGATAACAATGCTTCAAATGCATGGTATGTTCCATGGTCTTTACAATGAAGATGCCAACAAGCACTTGATGTACTTCTTGGAAGTGTGTGATTCTTTCAAGCAAAATGGAGTTCCCAAGATGTTTTGAAGCTACGGTTATTCCCTCTTTCTCTACAAGGCAAGGCTAGAGATTGGTTCAACAATCTTCCGGAAGGGTCTATCACTTCTTGGGCCGATCTTGAGGCTAAGTTTAGAGCTCGATTCTTTTCTGATGACAAATCTGTGGAAGCTAGGGATGAATTTCTAAGCTTTAAACAACATCCAGATGAGCATCTTTATGCCGCTTGGGAGAGATACAAGATGTTAATGAAGCAATGCCCTAATCATGGGGTGGACAAATGGGTTGTAGTCCAAATTTTTGTACTCGACTTAATCCTCAATCTAAAGCAATGGTTGATTCTATGACCAATGGAGGATACCGGAATGTTCCTGTGAATGAGGTGATTCGGTTGTTGGATCAGTTGTCTGCAAACAATACTCAAGGCAATGATAGGAGGACTAACCAAGCTATGCCTAATGCAAAAGAAGACTCTTCCTCGCAAATTGCAACTCTCTTATCCGCTATGAATAAGCGTTTTGATGTGCTAGAGTCTCAAGTGCTAAAGAGCACTTCTCAAGGTGTACATTCTGTTCATGCCACACCAATTGTATGTGATCAATGCCATGATGTCCATATGCCTAATTATTGTCCTCTTTACATGGCCACTGAATCATCAACTACATGGGCAAGTTCCAAAATCCTCAAGGCAACCCTTATTCACAAACTTACAATAGTGCTTGGCGAACTCACCCAAATTTTTCTTGGAGTCAAGGTAACAGTTTGAATCAAGCACAGGGGTCCACATCTGGCACTAAGCCTATTCCCCCTGGTTTTCAAATGCAATCAAGGCAGCTTCCTATTAAGGAAGAGGAATCTAAAACCGACAAGATGCTAGCTCGAATCTTGTCTGAGGTGGAATCTTCAAGGGTTGAAACTAAGGCTACTTTCTCTCTCCATGAAACTGCTATTAAAAATCTTGAAGTGCAAATGGGGCAATTAGCATCACAAGTGAATGTTATGTCAAGAAGCAATCTTCCTAGTGATACCATTCCTAATCCAAAACGAGTTGGAAAAGAGGAATGCAATGCCATTAACTTGAGAAGCGGAAAAGTACTACCGGATGTGCCTAGCTCAAGTACTCCTCAACCAAAGCAAGATCAGGTGATTGTTGATGTTGAAGGAGAAAGTGTAGGGGAGGAAGATGAAACTGAGAAGAGAAAACAAAAAGAAGAAAGTTTGCATGATGTTAGCAAGGACAAGAAGGTGGAGCAAGAGATGAATGATGAGAAAAAGAAAAAGGCCACCACTCCTACTTTTATGCCACCACTACCTTTTCCTCAAAGATTCAAGAAGAAAGAGGAAGATGCCCAGTTCAAAAGTTTGTGAACATGTTCAAACAACTCCATGTGAACATTCCTTTTGCTGAAGCTTTGGAGAGCATGCCTAAATATGCTAAGTTCCTTAAAGATGTTTTGTCCAAGAAGCGGCGATTCAATGAATTTGAGACCGTCGCATTGACTGAAGAGTGTAGTGCAGTCATTCAAAGGAAGTTACCAGCTAAGCTCAAAGATCCAGGAAGTTTCTACATTCCTTGCAACATTGGGACCAACTTTAATGGTAAGGCTCTTTGTGATTTGGGAGCAAGTATTAACTTGATGCCTCTAGCTGTTTTCAACCAATTGGGCTTGGGAGAGCCAAGACCTACTACGGTAACTCTTCTCTTGGCCGATCGTAGCATTTCTAGACCTAGAGGAATCATTGAGGATGTCCTAGTTAAAGTTGACAAGTTTATCTTCCCGCGGATTTTGTAGTGCTTGATTGTGAAGTTGATTGGAAAATTCCTCTAATCCTTGGGCGTCCATTCTTAGCCACTGCAAGGACTCTTATTGATGTAGAGAAGGGTGAGGTTACTTTGAGGGTTGATAACGAGCAAGTGATATTCAACATGCAAAAAGCTTTGAAGTTTCATGATGATTCTGCTCAATGCTCGTTTGTGGATGTATTAGATGCAGTTATTCCTCAGGAATCATATGCCTCCATGATTAAGGATCCTTTAGAGGCATTCTTGATTGGTGAGAAGAGTTTTGAAGAGTTGGATGAAGATGTTTTTGAAGAGCTCTTCCGTTATGACTCATTTCCTCATTCTAGACCGAGGACTCTTGAGCCACTTGAGGTGTCTGATGCCTTAAGTACTCCATTGAAGCCGTCTATTGAAGTTCCTCCGGTTTTAGAGTTGAAGCCACTGCCTTCTCATCTCAAATATACTTACCTTGGGGATTCTAACACTCTACCGGTAATTATCTCTTCTACCCTCTCTAATTTGCAAGAAGAGAAGCTACTAAGAGTTTTGAGAGAACATAAGCATGCTATTAGGTGGACTATTGCTGATATCAAGGGAATAAGCCCTTCTATTTGTATGCACAAGATTCTATTGGAGGATGATCACAAAACTTCCATTGAGCATCAAAGGCGCTTGAATCCGATTATGAAAGAAGTGGTCAAGAAGGAAATTCTTAAATGGCTTTCACTGAATAGTATATCCCATATCGATAGTTCATGGGTGAGCCCACCAATGTGTCCCTAAGAAGGGTGGCATGACCGTAGTGGCTAACACCCAAAATGAATTGATTCCCACTCGCACGGTGACTGGATGGCGAGTATGTATGGACTACCTAAGCTTAATACTGCTACAAGGAAGGATCACTTCCCTTTTCCATTCATTGATCAGATGCTTGACAAGCTAGCCGGCCAAGAGTTCTTTTGTTTTCTAGATGGTTATTCAGGGCTACAATCAGATTGCCATAACCCCAGAAGATCAAGAGAAAACTACTTTTACTTGTCCCTATGGCACATTCGCTTTCAGAAGAATGCCATTTGGACTTTGCAATGCTCCTGCCACATTTCAAAGGTGCATGATGTCCATTTTTGCTGATATGATTGAGAAGACCATTGAAGTATTTATGGACGATTTCTCTGTATTCGGTCCATCTTTTGATTCGTGCTTGGATAACTGGATGCGGTGCTTCAACGGTGTGAAGAAACAAATTTGATTCTCAATTGGGAGAAATGTCACTTCATGGTGCAAGAAGGCATTGTTCTTGGCCATAGAGTGTCCAAGAAGGGTTTGGAAGTGGACAAAGCCAAAATTGCTATCATTGAGCAATTGCCTCCTCCTACTAGTGTAAAGGGTATTCGAAGCTTTCTTGGTCATGTTGGGTTCTATAGGAGATTTATCAAGGATTTTTCTAAGATTGCCAAGCCACTTTCCAAGTTATTGGAAAAGATGTAGAATTCAAGTTTGATGAGGAGTGCTTAAAAGCTTTTGAAGAGCTGAAACAATGTCTAATTTCTTCTCCTATCTTGATAGCTCCAGATTGGGCTCTACCTTTCATTATCATGGCCGATGCTAGTGATTATGCAGTTGGTGCTGTTCTTGGGCAAAAGGCGGAAAAGCTATTTCATCCCATTTACTATGCTAGCAAGACTCTTGATTGTGCCCAACTTAATTATACCACTACCGAGAAGGAATTATTGGCCATAGTCTATGCTTGTGAGAAGTTTCGGTCTTACATTGTGGGTACTAAAGTCATCATCTACACCGATCATTCAGCTCTGAAATACCTACTTACGAAGAAGGACTCTAAGGCAAGACTAATTCGATGGGTGCTTCTACTTCAAGAGTTTGACTTGAACATCCTTGATAGGAAAGGCACCGAGAATCAAGTGGCCGACCATCTCTCACGGTTGAGCAATGAGACTCAACTTGATGATTCGGATATGATTCATGCATCATTCCCAGATGAGCAGTTATTCCTTATTGATAGCTTATCCACACCATGGTATGCTGATTTTGTCAATTACTTAGTTTGTGGAGTGTTACCTCCGGATTTCAATTCTCACCAAAAGCGTAAGTTCTTACATGAAGTGAAGAAATACTTTTGGGATGAACCATATTTATTCAAGAGGTGTCCTGATCAACTCATTCGGAGATGTGTACCAGAAAATGAACAAGAGTGTATTCTGCATTGTTGCCACTCTTCTGAATATGGTGGCCATTTTGGAGGAGAGAAAACTGCTGCAAAGGTCTTCCAAAGTGGATTCTATTGGCCCACTCTATTCAAGGATGCATATGCCTTTGCTCTCCAATGTGATAGATGCCAAAGAGTAGGGAACATATCCAGGAGGAATGAGATGCCTTTGACTAGCATGCTTGAAGTTGAACATTTTGATGTTTGGGGAATTGACTTCATGGGCCCTTTTCCTAAGTCATTTAACAATGAGTACATCTTAGTTGGAGTTGACTATGTCTCCAAGTGGGTTGAGGCCATTGCATGTGTCTCAAATGATGCCAAGACAGTGTTGAAATTTCTCAAGAAGAACATTTTCACTCGATTTGGGACACCTAGAGCAATTATAAGTGATGGTGGTTCTCACTTTTGCAATCACCAATTTCAAGCCTTGATGAAGAAATATGGTGTCAAGCACAAGGTATCATTGCCATACCATCCTCAAAGTAATGGGCGAACATGTATACACATATATATGTATATATAGTAAGATCATTATTTCAATTAGATAGCATGTGGAAAAAAAAAAGGTTGGAGAGGCATGTGGTAGGAGCTATTGATTTACTTTTATTTAGGTCATTTTAAATTTATATAAGGACATTTTAGGAAAATGAGTAAAATTAACTAATTTAACTTCTTTCCTTAGTCTCCCCAAAATCGGTTAAATATGTCTTATAATTAGGACCGGAGGGAGTATATATTTTGTCTTTGTTATAGAGTTATTTATCCATTTAACTACAAATACATAATAACTATATTCTAATTTTATGATTTGGTTTATTATTTATTGCAAATAAAATTACTCTTATGTTTAACAAATTAAATTATTTGTTACAATAATAGTCATTGTACTAATGTCGCTTAGTGGTATGTTTCTTATGTTTTATATGAGTTATTTGTGAACATAGTTTGCTTTTGATTATGAATTAGTGACTGTGCTTATTTGTTGGATGATTTGTGATGTAATTTACTAATTATATTTCTTTTAAAAAACATAGGAAAATTAATTAAAATTTGGAATAGTAATTTTCGGGCCCTGGAGGGCCGGCCCTGGCCCTGGTGCTCTCGGGCCGGGCTTTGAAAAACAGATGTTTTTCTTACCTCGGGCCCTGGAGGGCCGGCTCTGTTAGGCCCTGGCCCTTCATGGGCCAACCCTGGAGGGCCGGGCCGGTCCTGATTCCCAGCTCTAGGTGTTATAAAGGGAAAAATCTATAAATTTGGAAAGTAAAATGGATTGAAGAGGTGTTATATTTAAGATCAAAGCAAATACTCAATTAGTTCTTATATTTAAGACATGTGAGTATTTTACTAACCATTCCCATACATAACGCATGAGGAAAGTTAAAAAAAAAAGTTTAGTTAATTTGTCGCAGTCCGAATACCTTCCTCATAAAGATGTTGTTTCAATTATTCCGGGAGTTGAAAGACCATCATGGTTTCCAAATAAAGATGACTCATTCAAATGATGCTGATGGATTGGAAAATGTATTCATAATAGTGGACATACCCTTGCATTTAAATGCAAATGAATGGTCTGGAATAGCAATATACCTAAGCATACCAACTGTTTAGACCCTTACAAGTACTGCTATTTCTTGGAGTAGTAAAGCTCCTGAGGATGATAGTTACACAAACAAAGAGTGGGCCCACATTATTGTTATGGATAGTACTCAGTGTACTCATCTCTGCTTAATGGTGCTGCACTTAAATGAGAAAACATGTTGGAACTTCTTGATATTTTCTCCTTCATCTATCTCTTCTCTAGCTCCTACATTTCACAATGGTTCCTAGCACAGATGAGGAAAGAAAAGGAAGATCTTGCTCATCTTGTCAACGGTGGGGAAGAAGCTGATCACGAATCGTAACACCTATAGAACTTTAACTGGTTTGATCTGGGCAGCCATACACTTTAGGTAAGGTAAGAACATTGGAGATAATTACATGTATATTTCTGTTTATAATGACAGCTTATATAAAGTTCAGAATTGTTTTAGGTGGGAAATACGCATGCCTTTTGTTTTCAACCAATCAATAGTCATATTGTCTAATGGAGGTCTTAGGATGACAATGTTCAGCTTGGGTAAAAGAAGTCAAACATCCATTGGTTTTTCTTGGTCCACTTATAAAACCTGATGCTTGAAATGGATTCAAACAGGTTTGTTCATGCCAACGAGGAGTGGTATAGTTGGCTAAGACGTCGACCTTCACCTCAAAAAGAAGGAGGTTCAATACTGGCTGATCGGTTTAAGAGCCTCATTGGTGGGCGATCTATAAGTACTTCTGTAAATACTCTTTGAGTATGGTAGGTCCCCACCTAAACTTTTTTATAACAAAAAAAAAAAAAAGGTTTGTTCATGGCACCACAATCTAGGATTAAAGAGACACGTTGAAAGATGCAATTGTTCAAGTGATCTTGTCTTTATTTTTATTTTTTTGCCTTATACTGTTTCAGATCACAAGAAGATAGATATAATATAATAGGATTATTTTAAATTAAAGTGAAATTCACTTCCAATCATGCACATTGAATTCAGCTCTTTCTTTTCATCATTTCCCTATAAGCTTATATATACTGCACTTTTTTTTTAAAAAAAAAATTGGGTTTAAGGTGCAGATTTGCCAACTAACTATTACCCGAGGAGCATTTGGCACAAAAAAACAATTGAGGGTACCATAATTACCAATCAACAATTAAAAAGAGAAAAACGTACCAAATAACTATTAAAAAAAACAACTATCACAATTACGTTGAAATATGAGGCACTGGCGTAGGGCGGTGGCAGAGACATTGGAGAAAAGAGCGGTTAAGCCTTCTTGTTGGATAATGCAAACACCAACAGAGATGGGACCCATGGGAGCAGATGTTGTGGCAGTGGCGGCTGCTCCTTGTGGCATCGGAGGGATGGAACCAGGGTGCAAGGTTCGTGCCGGTCGAAAGTTGTGGACTGCTGGATTTGGTTTCGGTGTGTGATTCTTTCCCTAAAGCTGCATACAGGCCTTGATGAGTTTGAGAGGGTGAGGGGAACACCCAGCAACAATGGAAGCTTTGGAGACGCCGACGTCGCTGACACTGTGACAGTCAATAGAAGACGGAGACACCAAGACAGTGACGGGGTAATAGTTCGTTGGCCAATCTGCACCTTAATTGTATTTGTTTTTTCAATTTTTAATTGTTGATGAGTAATTATGGTACCCTCAATTGTTTTTTTTTGCCTGATGCTCCTCGAGTAATAATTCATTGGCAAATCTGCACCTTAACCCTTAAATTTTTAACCAACCAAGTATATGATTTTTTAAAACATTTGGTCAACTCTGGTGCCTTTCGATTAGGTTTTATCCTTTCTCTCTTTTCTCTGCCAATACTTTCCTCCCCCATCTTCAACTCCTCTCACCGGTGGCTTATGTCTCCATCACAAGCCGCCGGCGAGTATCTTTTCATGCCAAAGATGGGTCAGAGTGGTAGATTGGAGTCTAGATCTTTCAACTGCAGCCTTCTCCCTCTGAGTTCTGTCGGTTGTAGCCTGCTCTCCTCTTTGTGGCGAGTTTTTTCCTCTCCTTCTCTAGATTTGTTCTGCAGTGGTAAGAGCTATCTGTCTTTTGTTTCTCTTTTTGTGATGCTGGGTTTTAATTTCTGGGGGAATTTGGAAAGTATTAGCTAGGCTTGAGAGGGTTATTTCGGATAGGGCTTCTTTATCCTATGCTCGTTGCTCCCCACCTAAAGTTGGAATGGTTAAGATTGATACCAATGGTGCCTTTTCACCTGAGAAGGTGCCTGCTACGATCGGTGTTGTGTGCCACAATTGCTATGGTTTCTTTCAATGGGGTTATGTTGATAAGGTGAAGCCTATCTCTACCTTCATGTCTGAGGCACTAGCACTGAAAAGGGCCTTGTTATTAGCAGTTGATTTAGGCCTTGATAAAGCTATTTTCGAATCTGATTGTCTTTCCTTGATCTCCTGTATTGATGCTAAATCCCCTTATTTATTTGAATGGTGGAGTAGGAGTATTATTTAGGATATTATTTGTCTCTTTTTTGACAAGGTTGGGTTCTCACTGTCTTTTATCCCAATGAGGAGTAATAGAGCTGGTGATTTAATTGCAGCAAATTCTTTTAAGAAGGTATGTTCGATTGGGTGGGTCTTGCAACCAACACATTCTTTGTTGTCTCTTCTAATCTTGGATGCTCAAGAGGCTAATATTGTTATGGATGATGTTACTCTTTCTTTGTTCTGTTCTGGAGGGGATGTAATTTGCTTCTGTTTTAGACTTTTTCTTCTCTTGTTTATCTGCTATGTTTCCTTTCAGCGGTATCTGTTAGTTTCTCCTTTCCCATCTGTTGTTGTTATGTTTCTCTCTCCATTCTCTGTATTGCCTTTCTAGTTGTACTGTTGTCTTTTATGATAATATATGCAGTTCTCTTCGAGCAAAAAAAAAAAGTTTAATTTCATAACTAGTTCTTTTTATTTTCCTTTTTTAACTTGTTTACTATGGTAAATAATATGATTATGTTATTGAAAATTACTAGGGGACAAACACAAGAGGTCACTTGTATGCTGGCTTTAAGTACAAACAGGTGGTATTATAATTTTAAGGGGAGGTGAAAGGAGAGAAATGATTGGACAATCTGTCTATGCATCTTTGAAAGCACATGAGAGGAATGATTCATGTTGCTGGCAATTTATAAAATGCAGCTATTATAAATTTCTATAAACACTTTTTTACGCATGGATTAAAAATGGTAAAAACATTTCCTATTATCTGCGCTTGTTTTAGTTGATAAGAGTAGATGGGGTGCTGCGGGTAGAGATTCAAAACCTTAGAAGAATGTAATAAATATCATGTGCATATTAACCTTTATATATTAATTTTTTTTTTTTAAAAAAAATCTTCTACATATATCGACCATACAGAATATAGGTGCAAAAAACAGGGCACTAGTGTGTAATAACACTTGTCGATTATGAGCGAAAAGGGGATTCCAATTCCGATGTGCAAGATTGCTGTTGTTTTCCCCCTTTTCCGAGTTTGTGGCAATCTCCACAGCTTCTTTTCGATTAGTTACTTTTGATATTATTATTTGCGTAAAGTCTACACAACAATAAATGAATCACAACATTCCAATAAATGATTCATTACATATTGTAGAAAAATTCCAATTAAAAGTAGCTACACAACAATTATCAAGATTATTACACAAATTGAATTGATTTATTATAAGACCAGATAATATAGACTCTTATCCTTCAAGTGCATTGGACTCAAGCCTTTATCCACTTCCTAGTAGTGGATGAAGGTTAGCCACACAAATTGCTTCACCAAAGCTTCAATTGGAGACTGGACCATGCATGAGTGGAGCTGAGGAAGATGATGAACATGTGATCATGGATAGATGTCAATTGATGGAGAATTAGGTGGATCCGAGAATTGGATGATTTGAAACAATCGGTAAGCGGAGTAAATGAAGAAGGTGGGAATTAATGGAGTGTGTGGTCTTGGTTTTTGGAAGAGAGCTGGTGGAGAAAAATATGAAAGTGAAGAGGAATCCAATCGTGCCGAATGAGAGTCCATCCGACAGTGTGGGAGAATAGTGTCAACACCTGCACATGAATATCATATATATTTTTGAGCAAAAAGAAATATATCATATATATTTGGGTTAAATACCATTTTCACCATGAAAGTTTAGTCTAAGGAGCATTGGTCACCCTGGAAGTTTTTTTTGGTCTAATTTTTGCCCCAAAGGTTCAAAAACATAACAATCTTGCCCATTCATTGATTTTAACCATTGAATTGTTGTTCTTCTTTGTAAGCTTCTAGAGGCAAAATTACTCCTAAGAAAAAACTTCTGGAGCAAATTTGCTCCTTAAAAAAAAACTTCTGGGGTATATTTGCTCTGTTTTGTTCACGTCTGGGGCAAAAATGAGACCAAAAAGACTTCCGGGTGACCAATGCTTCTTAATCTAAACTTCCATAGTAAAAATGGTATTTAACCCTATATATTTTTAGGATAAAATATTTTGAAATTTAAAGATTTAATTAAATTGAACAATTAAGTATTTAAGTTCTGAAAAACCCATGGACGAAGTTAAGCACGACAAAGATTAATTGTGCATTAAATCATGAAAATAATGAGAAATATCAGTCAAACTTCGGAGGCATATTTGAAACGACAATATATTTTAAAAAGAAAGAGTTAAGTGTCAATTATATTAGTTTACAATGGAAGGAGTTAGCAGGAAGATGAGTCACTACCTTTTGTTGTCCATTTTTTGTATGGGTTTTATCTGAGCAATAACGGATCGCTGTGAATGTAGTAGCGAAGTGCTCTCCAGGGAAGGCTGACCTCATGAGGAGTAGCAAGCTGTGGTTGGGTGACTTGGTTGAAATCATTGAGATTGCACCTCTCTGCTTGTCGTATCTCTTGTTTACGTATTAATCTCCATCCACATCCCTCCATATATGCCATACGACCACCAGATTGAGCGATAGGTTCTCGGTGAAGTTCAAATTTAATGTGAAGGGAATTGTTATGGCCTCTTAGGTGTTGCCAACATGTTTCCTCATTTAATTCCAACACCATTATGCACTGGTAATCAGAACGAGAATAGAGGCCAGTACCATGCCCCCACACTTTATATATAAAATCATAATCTTCTGGAGCCTTGGTACTCCAACAAATTGTAAACTTATTATCCCAACATATGACAGGCAAGCATACAACAATTCCTAACCATTCACTGTCACGAAAATCTCGAGGTATGCTCACTTTTATCACACAATGTTGCCTACAAATTTCCAAAGTATTCTTTGAAAACCATGATGGTATTCCGCGCCCTGGAATAATTGCAAAAAAATCTCTCAGAGGAGCACATTTTCTCTGCAAACATACCAAACCGTTATTAACATTGATTACTACCCATAAAGGGAACATATGCGAGAACATGACAAAAATGAGATAGACGTGCATACCTCATCAAGTGGCCTATCGTCATCATAGTCCTCATCAAAGATTACGTAATTCTTAGTTCGCCCACGACACTGAAATAAAAAAGCACTCATTATGTATATTTAATTACAAAAAATATACACAAATCATTAGAAAGATCATGTAGGAAGACAAACATACCTCATGGTCAAGTGAAGCAACCAAATTCCATAATTGTTCATCTGATGATAATTGTGGTTCCATTGAGTGACACTCCAATCAATCGTGGCGGAAGCCTTGGCAATGACTTAAGCGAATTGCAACACTCCAGTGAAAGAAATCGAAGTCGAAAAAGACTAGAGATGCAACCAGAGGGTAGATTAACAAAATCGTTAAAGCTTAGATCCAATGCAACCAGTGATGATAAACTACCAAAATCATTTGGAATTGATCTGTCATTTAAGCCACAATATCTTAAAGATAAATTTGTTAACGACGTTACTTTCAATAACGTGTCAAGATTAAGAATTTGGCTGCTATTCAAATTCAAATCTCTAAGACTAGTCAAGGATTCAGGAAGTCTAATTCTATCAGTCCCACATATAACAAGATATGATAATTTCTTCATACCTTCCCCAAACTCTAGGAGCACTGCAAGTTTTTTACACCTTCTAAGATCTAACATCGTCAAAGAATTTGTTTCCAATTTTGTTGGTAGAATTTCAAGATTTTCACAATGCGCCAAGTCCACCTTAGCAAGTGCTTCTAACTTTCCCAGTGACTGGTGAACCCTAACAAGGGATTTGCACCGATAAAGACATAAATATTCTAAATATGGAATTCCTGAGAAGTCTGGAGTTTCGACCAAATTCAAAGAATCTCTCAAGTTGATGAATTTCAACTTTCTCATAATCTAGGATCAAACAAAAGACAATAAAGTCAGTCTCACTAATGGATCAATAAAACATGAACACAAAAGTATATTTTTAAGATAAACAATGATACATGAAGCATCAATCTCACCTGTATGCCATTCCAAAGTTGCTTTATTCTGCTATTAGGCATTTCAATATGAACAATTTTCTTCAATGGATTCTCAAGTGGAAGAGCGTTGAGTTCAAAATGTGACCATCGAACAACTTCTAATGAACTAGAAAGTTTCAATCCCCTTGGTGAGTTGACTCTACTCATACCACACAAAACGTTCTTCCAATGTAAGATGAGTAATCTAATGTTACTCATTTCTGAAAAGGCTTCAGAATGTACATTTACAATATGATCAAAATAATCTTTGTCTGGCATAACAATAGCTTTTATTTTCTTTGATCCCTGACAGAAAAGTCATTTCCAGAAAAATAACATGAGATTGATATATAAGAAAGTAAAGAGCATTTGACAAATCCTTATTTGAAGTAGTTACAAAAGCATAAGCCGATACGCTCTTTCAATATTAAAAACATTAAATTTATGAAAACAAAAAGAGGTATTTAGAAAATAAGACACTCACCTTGTTATTTTCCAATACTTCCTTGATGTCATCAAATTCCCACAACCTGCTACGCTTACCAACATTTTGAGATTCTTGATGAACTATATACCTACCCAGATCTTGAAGTAAATCATGCATCTCTAATGTGCAAGCTCTCGTTTTAACAAGTAAAGCTTTTTCAATCAAGACCTTTATTCCAATTTTTGAATGAATATCACAACCTTTAAAAATCAGAGTCACCTCTTTTTTCTTCCAACCCTTAAAAAAACAAGCAATATTTAAAAATATTGTCTTTTCTTCCTCGTTCAACCCATCATAACTTATTCTAAGTACTTCAATAATGTTCTTATCTGGAATTTGCTTCAATCTATCTAAAGCATCTATCCACTCAGCTTTACTTCTCCCGCAAAGAAAACAACCCAAAACTTCAAGTGCCAAAGGAAGACCTCCAGCATATTTAACCATAGATTCAGTTAATTTGGAATAATTCTGTTCAGGCTGATCTTTGTGGAATGCTTTGTTACGGAAGAGTTGAATAGATTCATCTTTCTTCATCATCTTCATCTCATATATTCTTTTCACTCTTAATGCGGTGAGTACATGGCTATCTCTTGTTGTGATAATTATTCTGCTTCCTTCACCAAACCAATCTGGAGTTTCAGCCAAATTCTGTAATTGATTCTGATCATCTACATCATCAAGGACAATAAGAACCTTTTTACCGTACAAAAGCTTTCTTATCATCTTCATTCCTTCATAATCATCAAGAATTTCTTTGTCCTTTGCTTTGAGATCTGAAAGAATCCTTTTCTGCAAAGAGACTCGACCTCCTCTTTGCAAAGTTTCTCTAACATTGGCAAGAAAGCAACACATTTCAAACAGGTTGGATAATTTTTCAAACACAACTCTAGCAAGAGTTGTTTTACCAGCACCGCCCATACTCCATATCCCTACAAAATGAACCTCATCGGACCCAATCTCTAAGAATGGCATCAGATCAGCCACTCTTGAGTCAATCCCAACCAGATTGTCATTATAAGATGGTAATTTAGAACTTAAATAAGTCCACACCTCTCCAATTATATTTTTTATAACATCTGCTTCATTCCTGCCAAAAAATAATAATAACAGTTTAATTTGAGTTATATAGTTATAATTAAATGAAATAATAATGAAAAATGTAAATTTTCATTAATATTGTTTATTTACTAAAGCTACATTATAGATTCTGATAATAACTGGTAATGTTATTCAATTTTCACAAAATAGAAAGTCGACAACAAGGATGGATATGAGTGGTGTGTGAATTGATCCATCCTCCCTCTAAAACTACAAATGTGATTATTTTCCAAAAAATAAAGTTATTCACAATTTCATTTTATTGATGGATGTAATTTCATCAATTTATTAATTATCAATGTGTACTGTCATTCAATTAATTAATTCATAAATCAAAATTTACTTTTCTCTTAACAAATCAAAATGACTAAACCTTTCAATTTTTTAATGTCACAACGGAAAGAGTGCCTCTCACACATTTAAATGATCTTGTGCATAAGCGTAAAGGGAATTTTAATTTCAAGTTCAACTAAATCTCCATAAAGTAAACAAAATGAAAAATAAAATTTATCATTAAGTGAGTTCAATATTATAGAGAAAATAATTCCATAGTGGGCTATGGGGGCTTTTGCTATAAAGAATATTTTTTCTCTTAAAAAAACATGAAAATTAGGGGTATTAGAATATAATCACTAACCGAGTCTGTTATGAGATGAGTTGTATCATGGTTAAGTTAAACTATATTGTAACAACTCTAGTTAGGGTAACAACTCTCAACTCACACCATTCTTGTTGAGTGGAATTGAATCTCTGTTGATCGCTCATGAGCTCAAACTTGCTCGCACTCTGAACTCGGTTCTCCTCGATGGTGTCAAATCAGTGATTCATCTTGCTCAAACCTCTTTTGCGAATAAGCATCACTCACTGGCATATTGTTCTCTATCACATAACGGATGTGGAGATGGATCTAGTAGCAATGGCTCTGGTCGACATAGTCGAAGACACAATTTCTATGGTCGAGATCGTGGCTTTAGTGCCCGCTCTTTGCTGTTGCGCCAACTATGCACCAAACATGGACACACTGCAATCTATTCTCATCGGAGGTTTGACCAGTCTTTCTACTACTCACCCCAAACACAAGATCACTTGCATACTACTGTTGCTTGGCCTAATGCATTTGATTCATATTACTGTGATCCTTATGCATATTATTCTCAAGTATCTTTCTGATCCATCGGTGTCCACTGCTTGGATTGCTGACCATGGAGCAACGCATCATGCTACTTCTAGTGCCACCAATCTAATGCACTCGGCTCCATACTTTAGGTCTAATCAGTTGCATATTAGATATGGTTTAGGTTTGTCTATTCTTCGACAAGGTTTTACTCATCTTCCCACACATGTGCCTAATGGTTCTCTTGCCTCAAATACTGTTCTGCATGTGCCTTCTATTATGCATAATCAGCTCAGTGTCTATAAGCTAACTCTAGACAACAATGTTTTTTCTTGAATTTCATCCAAATTGTTGCTATGTCAAATCCAAACAGGATCTGCGGCAAGTTCATCTTCAGGGCAAAAGAAAGCCTGATGACTTATATGATTTTCTTCCTTCATCAAACAAGTTGGATTGTTTGCAAATACTAGTTCAGTTGGATTCAACTTCAATAGATCTCAAGTCTTCCTATAACTCTCTGATTTGTTTTGCTCCTTCATTTGATAATAATGCCACTTCTTTTAATGCACTGCATGTATTACATATATGACCATCTTTGTCTTTGTGGCATCAAAGATTGGCTCATTTTCCGTTTTCAACTTTACCTAGGTTGTTGAAAGACTTTAAAATCCAATTCTCCTTGATAATAAGGATTTTTGTTTTGTATGTTGGTTAGGCAAATTCCAAAAACTGGTCTCTCATACTTCTACTACAATGTGCAAAAGACCACTTGAATTAGTATCCCTTGATCTTTGGAGACCTGCTCCTTGTCCATCTACTAATGGAAATCTTTATTGTCTCATTTGTTGATCATTATTCGCGGTTCTATTGGCTATATCCTATTAAGAAGAAATGTGACACATTTTCTATCTTTCTTTGGTTTAAAGAAATGGTTGAGAATCAACTCAACACTTAAATAAAATATATTTAAACTGATGGAGGAGGTGAATTTTGGCGTTTCGATCAAATATCTAGCCACCATTAGCATTAATCATAGATACTCATTTCATTATGCTCATTTTAGATGGGAGTTGTGGGAAGGAGGTATAGGTACATTGTTGACATTGGCCTCTCTTTTCTTGCACAAGCTGGTTTGCCTTATAAATTTTGGGAAGATGCATTTCTTATGACAGCTGATGTTATCAATATTCTTCCTTGTTCACCCTTGGCTAATACAACTTTCACCAAGTTATTCAAAAAACCACCCAATTACTCTTTTCTTCGCGTTTTTGTTTGTACTTGCTTTCCATTCCTACACCATAGTTAATCTCACAAGCTCACATTTCGTTCAGTTGAGTGTACGTTTATAGGCTACAACATGTCACATTGTGGCTATAAATGTCTTGGTCATGATGGTTGAATCTATATATCTCATGATGTAAGATTCAATGAATCTCATTTTCCCTTTAAAACAGTAGTTACTTCCTCCTCTACTGCACCCTCTCTCAACTCTCAAACACCTTTTGGCCTAATTCCCTTAATATCCAATCTCTCAACGCTCACGTTTTGTATTGCTGAAGTCTAAACTCAAGGTCCAAGATACCTTGAGTTTACAATCACTAACCGAGTCTGTTATAAGATTAGTTATACCATGGTTAAGTTAAACTAATTAAGTTGTAACAACACTAGTTAGGGTAACTAGTCACAGTAGTTAGCTTTCCTTATCTGCATATGTGTACACTATATGTAATCTGATATGCAACAATACAAAACATCCTTCTTCGCTCCTTCCTTGTTAACTCTGCTCTCTCCAAACTCTCTTCGCTCCTCTCTGATTTTGTACAAGGGGAAATATTTATGGAAATTTCAAATAAATAATACAAATAAACTACACTGAAGGTCGATTGATAATTATTGTTAGGCATGAGTAAAGTTATAATTACATCGAAGGACAGGAATGTTAGCAACGGATTAGGGAGTTGGGTGCCAATATTAGGTATGGAACACAACTGATTACATCGAAGGCCAGGGATATATGAAAGTGCAAGCTATTTTCCTGCTATCGTCGGCTACACTTACGTCTACAGAAAGGAAAAGAAAGACTACAAACATCATTGTAAACGATCTAAATCAAAATTAAAGATCATGGGAAAAATATAAAATATAAATAAATATGGAAACTATGATTAAATTGTTGTAAAAGAAAACTTACTTGTCCCTGGTGTCCCAACCAGACAAGTTGCTAATTTCAGACAAAGCATCTCTCCAATTCTGCACTTCTTTTGCGTTTTTCCCGAATATCTTCTCATGTTCAGCCAAGGCGTTCCCAAAACTTTTTGTTTGCTTTCTCACATCCGCTGGGTCAACATCATAGAAGATGGGAAACACTTGTCGATGCAATGTGTTTCGAGACTCAAGAATCTTTTGAAGCTCATTCAAACACCATTTAGAATTTGCATACTTCTCCGAGATAACAACGACTGCACATAGAGAATCCTTAATTGCTTGAAAGAGATTTTGGCTTATGTCTCTCCCTCTCTCAAGATCTACGTCATCCAGAAACGTTTTGATCCCACTTCTTTTGAAAGCTTCATCCAATTGACTTGTAAACTTCAAGCGAGTGTCTTTTCCTGCAAAACTCAAGAAAACATCATACTTCCATTTTGATGCACCAGTTGAATTTGAAGTGCTAGATTCTCCTCCGACAGGATGTTCCATTTCAGATGTCAATCTCTTGGATGTGCCCAAATATCAATCTGCACCAGCGAAATCGTCAGATCACTAATTGCCAAAGCAAAAGTGAAACAATCGGATATGAAATTAGAACACGCATATATATACAATGATCAATTAAAGCACAGACTCTTGCTTTCTCCTTTACTCACTGCTATGATCTCTGTCAGAACTAACAAAAATAGAGGCAAGAGAGAGTTATATATAGACCAATAAGAGCCTAAGCAAGTTGGAGAAATTTTATAATTTTATATATACAGCTGTTTTTGTTCTTTATGAAAAAATTAATCAATTCCTTTGTGAGCCTACGTAGAAACAATTTAATTGACATTAGCCTAATAAAAAAGCATTAACTCAACTAGTCCAAATGCTAACTCTAAGCAATAACTAATCAATTCATTAACTCAGGCCAATTTGTCTCTCAATCCATTAAGCCACCTTTTTTTTCAAATGAAATGGGTCCTTATCGAGAAAATAACATCATCACTCTATAATTATTCAAACAAGTCTACGGGAAAAACGGCACTACAATTTTATAAAGAAGATATAATGATGATAAAGATGTCACATCATTTAAAATTTCGTATTTAGTTAATGGAAAATAAAAGTAGTAGGCCAATGATCATTTAGAAATAAATAATAGAGTAAATATCTTTTCTGGTCCCTGACAAAATACACAGACCCTATTTTGGTCTCTGACAAAAACGACTCTTATTCGTCCTTTTTATGGGACTAAAAAGGACCTTTTGGAAATTTGTAAGGGATCAAAATTTCCACCAATCGACCCTTATTCCTCTTTTTTATGAACTAAAAATGACCTTTTTTTTGTCAGGGACCAAAATGGGGTCCGTGTTTTTTGTCAGAGACCAAAAAAGATATTTACTCTAAATAATATGTATTATTTTCTAGAGAAAGTGATCCAGTTGTGGCCAACTCCCACTCACAAGCAATTTAATTAAATAATGAATCCAATCTATATATAGATAATATAATATAAAGATGTAGGCGCTATCTTTTGACAATTTGGTTCTATTTATAAATCACTTTTAACCAAATAAATGAGATTGTGACAATTTTATCTATATATATTATTATACCAATGAAAATAGAGAAAGAATAAAAAGTTGAAAGGTACCTATTCATCAATGATGGTAAAGTTGAAAATTTACCCCATAATCATTGAGCTACCTACCTCTCCTTGGTATGTGTGATTTGGTTAAAAGGAACTTATAAATAAGACCAGAGTGGCACTACTCCATCTGGTCTTTATTATAAGACACCAACTAACAAAGACAAACCAATAAAAATAGTTAAAGTAAATAAAGTTTCCCTACAATTTAAGTAACTTCCAATATTACTCCTACTAATTGCACTAAACTTTAATATTATATTAATTATTACTCTCATCTACTATCCTCATTAATTATGGGCTGGCATGGAAACAAATAATTAATACTCATTAGAAACAAGCAAATGTCTTATATAAATGATCAAATAAACTTATTAGTTGGTATCTTATAATAAAGACAAAAATGAGTATAATACTATGAAAAGTTTTGTTCCTCCCGTGGCCATTTATTTAAGGGTTAAATACCTAATTTTCCATGGAAGTTATGCTAAGGGAGCGTTTAGCACCTGGAAGTTTTTTCGGTACCAAATTTTCCCCGGAAGTATGAAAAAGGTACCAAATTTGCCCCGGAAGTATGAAAAAGGTAGCAGATTTGCCCAAAACTGACAGAATGTCAAACGGACGTTTGCCACGTCAGATTTTTTTTGAGTTAAATACCTAATTTGCCCCGGAAGTATGAAAAAGGTAGCAGATTTGCCCAAAACTGACAGAAGGTCAAACGGACGTTTGCTACATCATATTTTTTTGGGTTAAATACCTAATTTGCCCCGGAAGTTTTTTTTGGTACCAAATTTGCCCCGGAAGTATAAAAAAGGTAGCAAATTTGCCTAAAACTGACGAAATGTCCACATAGGTCGTTAAAATGCCACATGGCTAGGAAATAAACACAGTGGAGACAGTGTCGGTGGGACCATTGTGAGCATCATGGTGTGGCAAATTCATAACAAACGATTTTATCCCTTAGACCCTTACAATTTCTCGATTCTCAAATCTTCAGGTACTGCCTCCTCACTCCCCCTCCCCCAATTCCCTTATTTTGCTTATCTGAAATTTTACAATTTGGTGATTTTTTATTTATTTTGATTCGGAGAACTATTTGGTTTCTTGGTAGAGCATTTTTTAGAGTACAATGGCAATACAAAATTGTTTTAGGAATTATCTCTAACTGATGGCTTTTGTAGATCCAGAGCTAATTCTAACATCCCGTTTGAAATTTTCTTGGGATCGAAACCAATCGGATTTGAACCAGAGGAAGGTCGCAAACAGAGTTGGCAGGCATTGTTGTGGAAGCTGGCATACCAGTCGGTGAAGGAGTGGAAGAAAATTCAGAAGCATGAACCGCCGAAAGCGAGAGGGAAGAGAGAGAGATGAATGACATGCTAACGTGGTTACATGATCTGGCATATGACTCACCCTCCACTGTGTTTCTTTCCTAGCCATGTGGCATTTTAACGACCTACGTGGACCTTTCGTCAGTTTTGGGCAAATTTGCTACCTTTTTTATACTTCCGGGGCAAATTTGGTACAAAAAAAAAAAACTTCCAGGGCAAATTAGGTATTTAACCCAAAAAAATCCGACGTGGCAAACGTCCGTTTGACCTTCCGTTAGTTTTGGGAAAATTTGGTGCATTTTTCATACTTCCGGGGAAAATTTGGTACCCAAAAAACTTCCGGGTGCTGAGCGCTCCCTTAGCATAAATTCCGTGGCAAATTAGGCCTTTAACCCTTTATTTAATAAAATGGGTCCGACCATATAAACTAAAATTGATGAAAAAGCAAACATGGCAGCATGTGCGCATGGGTCTTCATCATTGAAATCTTATTTAAGTCAAATATTTGGGCTACTTTTTAAATATGATTTCCATGTGCTGCCAGTCAAATATTTGGAAGTTCATTGCTGGCCAAAAAGATCTGGTTTTGAATGGTTCTGTTTGGAATGTTAGGAATGGAAATTCTGTTAAATTCTTTTCTGACAAATGGCTTTTAAAAGACAAACCTCTGAAGGAGGTATGTGTTCGGGATCTTTCGGATGTGGAAGAGAAGAAAACAGTGTGGTAGCGGATTGGCTAACTAATGGGACTTGGGATGTGGCAAGACTTTCGTCCATCCTTCCAGGGAATATTTTAAGGTCCTTGATTTCAACAGCTTCCCCAGTACCAGAAGCTGGACATGATGCTTTAGCATGGAATGCGTCAAACAATGGTATTTTTTCTGTACACAGTGCATATAATTTACTGGAAAAAAGGGGTCAGATTAGAGAGAATAATATATTTAAGTACATTTGGAAGTGGCAGGGGTTGAAAGAATTAGAATTTTTATGTGGATTACTTTTAATAATCGCCTTCCTACAAATTCTTGGAGGAGTAGCTGATCTTCTTGTTCTCCCATGTGCAACTTTTGTAGAATTGGAGCAGAGGATGTATTACACATTCTTAGAGACTGTGTGTTCGCAAGGAAGCTTTGGTTGGAAGTTTTGGATCAGCGTTTTGTGGATGAGTTCTTCAGTTTGCCTTTGGTGCAGTGGGGATGTTTTAATTTTCTGGGGAAACTGAAGAAGCACAAGTGTGGTGACTGGACGAAGTTTTGGGGGGTTGCCATTTGGAAATTATGGCTCTGGAGGAATGACTTTATCTTCAATGAGGACTTTGTTTACCCTGATAATCCAGCAGAAATTATTCTGAAATCCTGGAGGAGTTTTACTATTTTGCAGGAGGAGGTGAGCATTGTCCCAAGGACCATTGTACACCCGGTTAGCTGGTGTCCTCCTTCAGTTGGGAGGATCAAACTTAATGTGGACGGAGCTGTTATGAGGTCTTCTGGAAGGGCAGGCTGTGGCGGTGTACTTCGAGACTCTGTAGGTGATTGGGTGGCTGGGTTCTCTAATCCGCTAGGGGTGTGCTCTGTGATTGATGCGAAGGAGAGGGCTATTTTGAGGGGCCTGATTATTGCATGAGACCTGGGTGTGAGATGCCTAATGGTGGAATCTGATGCAAGGGAATTAATTGATCTAGTGAATACTAATTCCACGGCTCGGAATACGTTAACCTTCTGGAAAATTCAGGAGCTTCGCAAGAGAAATTGGGTGGTGGAGTTTAAGTTCATTCCCAGAGATGCAAATCAGGTGGCGGATACGCTGGCTAAGAAAGGATTAAGTATATCCAAATTCTGGGATGTTTGCCCGGCATTTCTAAGATCACTGGTTCTTAGGAGAGACTGGGATTTAATTCCCCTATGTAGCTATTTGGTTTGTAATTTCCACATGTTATGTGTTCTTATGTATCAAAAAAAGAATACCGATAAAATAATTCACACAGCAACGACAGAAACGAACCTGAGGCTGCAACTTATCACCACGCGGTGCCAGGAACAAAACGACAAAATCCACCGCAACCAAGGAAAACAAGGTTAGGTTAAAGAAGATCAGAAAGTGGGGCTCGAATCTACACTTTCTTCGCTCGGTTCATCAGCGTTCAACTGAGTCGGAATTCTTTGCTGAAAAATCTCCATCCCCAAGCGGAAATGACGGAGGTCTAACGGTGAAGCTCCTCCAACAGTGATGGAAGAAGGTTCCGACGAAGGGGGAGAAGGCAGTTTGAAGGTTTGATCTAAAACTTAAGCTCTCTCAAAATCTGGTTCTCGTTAATGCTGGTTCAAATCTGTTTTCGCTGATGCGCTGTCTTTTTCTCAGATCGTAAGTGACGGTGAAGGACGATGGTGGAAGGATGGTCTATTTCCAGTTCTCGGCCTCTCTCCCTGGCTATGCCAAGGAAGAAGCTCTTGTTGGTTCCTGGGGCTTTCACTGTCAGGGAAAATTCAACGTGCTCTTCTTAAACGGCAGTGACGGACGGCGGTGCCATTGAAGCGGTGAGATAAGATCAGATGAGCTAGATCGTGCTAATGAGGTGTTATGAAACTCAAGGAAATATAGGATAAAAGAAAGAAGAGCAGAGAGGGAGAAATCCAGAGGAAGGGGGAGGAAATTCTTATTGATCTGTGTGTGTTCTTCTGGTTTACATGAGGGGGTATTTATACTATAGATTTCCCCACATATAATATACACAAAGTGGGCTTAATAGGCTGTCATTAAGTTTTATAACTAAGGTATTATCATAAGGGTTAAGGTGCAAAAATAGACAAATGCTTTTCTCAAAAGAGCGTCCAGTAGCAAATACTTTTTTTTGGCGCAAAAGTAGACACGTGGTTACAAAGTGGAGCAAAATTAGCGTTTGACCGTTAGTTGACCGTTAGTTTGATCAAAAACATTAACCTGGATGCTGACTCAGCAAATTTTTTCCTACTTGGCAGTGCAAAAAGAAAGAAGAAATAAAAAAAAAATTCCACACCTTTTATTCCTTCCTTCCTTTCTTCTTCTTCCTCCTTCCCCGTCAGCCCCCCCAACGATCTGCCCCCCCCCCAACGATCTGCCACCACACCCCCCACTCCACGATCGCCGCCCCACCCCCAACGATCTGCCACCACCACCCCCAAATCGCGATCGCCGCCCCCCCATCGATCTGCCACCACACCCCCCCACTTTACGATCGCCGCCCCACCCCCAACGATCTGCTGCCACCACCCCCAAATCGTGATCGCCGCCCCCCAACGATCTCACATTCCAGTTTCGATTACTTATTAACAATCTCCCATTTGAGTACGTTATTCGATTAGGAAATCCCTCTTTTAAGTTTTAGGGTAATGGCTTCAATCACCGGGTCCGCCAAGCTCGGGATCGATGACCCAAGATCGATGTCATGGGCGAGAGGAAGAGGATGCAGTCTACCGTGAATCCGCGAGGCGATCGCAAATGAAGAAGCAGAAGCAACTTGAAGATCTGACCAATGAGATCAGCCGATTGCAAAGTGCAAACAGTCTTTTAGTTCAGAACATAAAGGAGAAGGAGGATGCGTACAATGAAATCGAATCCAACAACACTGTCCTTAGGGCGCAGACTATGGAATTGTTCGAAGATTGCGTTTTCGATTCGATGCTTGAGATCGTGAAGAGGTCATCGGGCTCTCTGTTGAGATTCCCGAGATACCAGATCCTCTCCTAAAGCCATGGCAGCTTCCTTATCTGATACAGCCGATCACGACTTCAGACTTCGTCCTGCATTGAGCTTCCTTATCCATCGCTTTTCAGATTTGAGGAAGGTTGAAGTTGTGGCTGGTTCATTTTTAATGGGGGTGACGAAATTTACAGGATGGGGGCTGTGGATTTGTTGAGGATCTTCAAGAACTTGTTCTTGGAAATGGAGATAATTCTCGTCTGGGTATGGGTATGGGTATGGCTTCGATTTGGGGCTTTGATTTGGTTCTGAGTTTGTAGTGATTGATTATGGGTTCGAAGATCTGGGTGGGGGGGGGGGTTTCGCCGGAATCTGGGTTGGGGGGGTTCGAAGATCACCGGAATCTGGGTTTTGCATCTGGAAGAAGAAGGACTTAACTGAAAATTTTAAAAGTTTATAGAGAGACTAAATTGAAATTTTTGAAATGTATCCGGGGCTGAACTGTAATTTATAAAGCATTAACATCCACGTCATCATTTTCAGTTCAGAAAAAGTCAACTAACGGTCAAACGCTAATTTTGCTCCACTTTGTAACCACGTGTCTACTTTTGCGCCAAAAAAAAGTATTTGCTACTGGACGCTCTTTTGAGAAAAACATTTGTCTATTTTTGCACCTTAACCCTTATCATAATATATCATTCACTCATTATTTATTCTATAGGACTAGTGGCTTGAGATGGACATCCACAAATATCGACGTATTCATGACAGTTAGACAATTCATAGAGAAATAGAAGGCAGGCAGTTAATTATGGACGCGCCATTGCATCAAGTTGGCACGCACATATTATATTATCTAGGAGTTGGTGGACAATGCGTATCTGTTGGACGATTATGATTAATTATATACTTCAAAAAAAAAAAAAAAGTCGTACAACAAAATATGCTACAACCCATAAAATTGGTTTTACATGAAGTTTCAATTTAGTTCCTTAAATTTAACATCGCTAATTTTAGTACAGAGAATAATAACTCAACCATTTTAAAACGATCACTTATGATTGAATTAAAAGTATTAGAGCTGGAAGAAGATTCTCTTTCGCGGCCATATGCCATTGCAGGGGTTTGATCCTTTTGCAACAATGTAATCATATCACTAATAGCCTAGGAAAGTGTAAAATAGTTAAAGGATATTTTTGGTATATTTGTATAATGTTGTTTTTAGTTAGTTGTGATGTATTTTTTTTTTTCACATAATATAAATGTGGAGTCCACATTATATGTACATATCTTATGTGCTTCTTATATGCTATAACCATATCTTTTTTTATATATTGTATTTATTTAGATCAAGAAGCAGATTTGCTGACTAAGGTTGTGGGAAAAGAAATTCAACAAAGACTATTAGTCAAATTATTTGTTATAAATATTTTTAAACATCCAACAGGAAGACTAGAGCCACATGTTAGAAAAACCACAGCATAATTCGAGGCTACAACAGAGGCATTTAACCAAACACTCTCTACAATCTCTTCCAATCATAATGCCTAAACGTAGAAATCAAGATTATTACACAAATTGAATTGATTTATAAGACTAGAGCGTAGACTTATCCTTCAAGTGCATTGGACTCAAATCTTCATCCAAATTGCTTCACCAATGTAACATCTCATTTTAAAAGCGGATTTTTTTTTTTTTTTTCAATCAGAGTAGAGCAATGGAGCGAAAGAGTAACTAATACAAATTCAAACATAAACCATAGTATAACATAGTATTGATAATACAGTCATCCTACTATTTCAAAAGCAAATGCAAAAGCGGAATATAAATTCTCCGGCCAGCGGTCTAATCGTGTTGCTTGTCCCGCCCTCCGATCCTTGGTCCTCCGAACCCTGAAGCTACAACTGAGATCCAATTTACCACATTGAACCTCAGCTAACGGTTAACCTTATGCTCAAACAATACAGTATACAGACAACAGATATTCAAAACAATACAACATTATATCAGTACATAAGCATACAGCAGATACATGATCATAATGACGACAGAACATAAGCACAGAGCAGTATGTAAAGCCCCATAACATAACAACAACAGCCTGCACATAACCAGTGCCACGATAACCACTCGTGTCCTCAGCGCTAGGAAAACATAACGGCATTATTATGACTATAACCCGTATAAAACTGTCTGTATATTCGGTCTATGAACGTATCTATCACATATATGTATTTAAGCAGCACAGGATTAGTGTTACAATATGCGTCCGTACCTCCGTTGACAATATACGGTACTTCTGGTACGTTTGACGGAAAACTGCACTTTTGACGGAAAACAGTGGTACGTCTTGACAGCGGCACGTTAGACAGCAGAACGACAGCGGTACGACGGCGGTTCGTGATCAAATATTTCCTATAGAAATAATATCAGGTTTATCAATATTTGGCATCATAACACGCATTTTAGGTACAAATTACCATTTTGCCCCTATTCCCCTAATCGCCGTAATTTCGCCAGCACTTCGCTACTTTAACTCTATTTCTCCAAAATTTTAACATACCTCTTTCTCCAACATATTTTTGAAATAAATATCATATCTACCCCTAAAACATGATATCTAAATCATACTTGAAAAACTAAAGATCTAACACTCCTACTATAACTACCGAAAGAACTTAAGACTAAAGACCGAAAAACTTACTCAGAGCTTCGCTGCAAATTTCCCTAGACTTCTTCCTCCTTCCTTGCTGCTCCAATTTCGAATTGAGCTAGTGGTTTTTGGTGTGAGAATTCAAATGAGGGCAAAGGCCTATTTATAGGCAAATTCGGTGCACTATTCACACTTTATCATACCGAATCTCAACCGTCGGATCTGCTTTTGTGTGTTGGCTTCATCTCACCCCTCAAACCCACCTTGGCCGACCTCCCCCCCCCCCCCTTAGGTGGCACAAAATGACATCATCCTTGATGATGTCACAGAGTTGCTTTTTGCCTCCGGCCCGATAAAGTTCCCCGATCGGTGTCCTAATCGCGTAATCTTGGAAAATCTCAAAATTCCTGGAACATAGCCCTGAAGATCTCTTTTTCCTCTTTCAAAATACTTGGGTCAACTAAATTTTTGATCCCATTCAGAGTGTCTCCGGTTTCGCTGAAGATTTTTGGATATCCGCCTTCGGTTGTGGAAATCGCTTTGGATAACATCTTGGGGACAAAAATCCACTGATTCATAATATGCCCAGATGTTTACCAACTCATTCTTGGATTTCAAGTTATGGCTTGGTTTCTATAGATTTTCATTTATCTGATTTGTTTTTTGAACATCAGATAGATTCATAGTCAGTCTAGCATAACCCTTTTCGGTTTCGGAAATAACTTCGGAAACAACCTACTCCGAGCTAAAAATTCACTTGTTTCTAATATACTCTGGTTTTAGAAACATTGTTCATGGTTTTCTAGATAGGACTTAGTTTCTATCGGTGGTCATTTATCCTATTTGCTTTTTACAACTTAACCACTATTTAATCAAAGTTACAAGTTCTTTAACTTGAAAATCCTATCCTCTTTATCCCTTAAGGATTTCGGTCCTTTTCTTTTTTCTTTATTTATTTTCTGTTTTTATATTTTAATTAATTAATTAATATTATATAAAATAATTATTAAATAATTATTTTATATAATTTTTTACAAAATTTTCCTATTGGTCCATACATGTTTTTAGGCTTAAAATTACTTAATCTCACATATTTTTCTTCATATTTTTCAATTAATTAGAAAATATATTTTATGCTAATTTTAGCCATAAACCACTAATTACAGGGTTCTACATAATTATCTTTGGATTTTCTTTTGTTTAAGCTCAAATAATTAGCCAATAATTATTTAATTAATTACCCACTAATTGTTGATAATTTTATTAATTAGAATAACTCATTACCTCACAACTTTTGCATTGACATTAATACTTTATGTCTCATGCATTATATTTGTTCTGGTGTAGAACACAGATGTCCAGCCGCGTGTATGGGCTGGTGATTTGATATAGGATCTAGGGTCTCGGTCTGGGTACCAATGTGATAGCACACAGACAGAGAGAGGATCACTGAACACAACCTGGCGCTTGGCCGATGGAGTGGGGTGTGTGCTCGGTGTGGCCGTATGTAGATTAGTCTAGGTTTAGAGCGTGTGTACCTTAGGCTGTTGCTTGGGTATTTATAGGACCTACCTGGAGCGGCTTTGGCGTGATTCCAGGCCTATTATCCGAACTGCCTATCCTTATGCGGATGTGTTCCTAGATACCCGGGGTAGTTGAGATATTCCAGGGTTACGGATATGACGGATCTGATGTGCCTACCCTTGGTTGGGCCTTCATGTGATTGGGCCTTATCTAGGTCCGTAACAGTTGCCCCCCAGCCCGGTAGTTCAAGGTTTTGGACTGCCGGGGTATATGCTGTTTTTATAAATGTCATCGAGGTGTTACCCATTTCTGACGTCGCGTCGGGCTAGGATTTGTTGAGTTCATTTCCTTGGAGTACGTGGTAGCGGTTCGAGGTCGATGAGCGGGGTGTCCCTCAATCTCTCATGCGATGTCGTCTTTGGCGCCTTGTGGTTTGCGGGCGGTTGGCCGTGGCCGACATCAGGAGAGTGCCGTGGTTTGGACCGCCGAGCTACAAGCGTGAGATGGTGCGAATCAAACACAGCTCAATCGGCCGGGCAAGATACCGGCACCAAGGCTCGTCATTAAAGCTCCGGGGCCGTTGTTACTTCCACGGAGTGACTCTTGGGAAACCTCCTCTGATGCTGCCATGATTGTCTATGACACCTGTCTTCCTGAGATTGGGGAGGTGCTTTGATCCTCGTGTCCGCCACCCCCGAATTTCGTGCGCATTTAATGCTCTGGTGGTACGTTACACGTCTTCTCGGCCTTTTGGGGTGAAAAGTCGTGGTTACCCTCGTCGGTTGGGTTTCTTTTGTTTTGAATTTCCCTCCTTCTTTCCTCTCGATATAACTTGCTGGCATTTCTCTTTTTGCCCACTTTTTCAATTCGCTCACTCTCCCCCACACACGGGAATTCTTCTGCGCAAAGTCAGAATTCTGTTCTTAACTTCCAGTGTCTCAGAATACTCTGAAGAATCAAAGCTTCTTTCTTGTTCGGAATTGTTCATCTACTTTCGCTGTGTCGATTTTACGCAATCTTCGCGTATTCGGGTATTTTATCTTTTTATATTGTTCTAGCATTTTAGTTCTCCCTCTTCCCTTTTCTTTCTTTGGTGTGCCCCTGTGATTCGGGTTTTAACGGGTGGAGTGTTTGTGAGTTGAGCTATCGAACCCATAGGTCTTGTCCTTTTGAGTGTCTGTTCTTAGTTGTTTCCCCCTCCTTCTTACCCTTATGTTGGTTGTATAGGTTTGAGCTCTTGATGGATAGGGAAAACATTCTTCGTCTTCACATCGGCCTTTAGATCCTAACGACGATGAGGTGCTTCGTGAGCGTTATCCCTTTTTAGTTATTGGCTGCTAGGGACCTCCTTAGCAGGAGGAGAAACGGTCTTTAGCCCTCCGTGGTCGATCGGGTGCGCGAGCGCTGGGAGGCCCGACTGTGGTTCTGGACCCGATCAGTCGGAACTGGCCTTATTAGGCCGATTTTCATAGTTTATCGATTATCGAGCCTCTTTTAGCCGAGCCGATAAGCGCCTACCAAACGCATCGTCCGTCCGAGTCGGGGTCATTACCGGTGGCTATCACGGTCCCTGTTGGGATTGTGTTGCCGAGAGCTCTTCCTTATTGCGAGTGGGCAAGGCCGTATGGCCGAAGTCATCCCGGGCTCATGTCGGCATAATTCGTTAGGCGAGCACGTGCCGGACTTCAAGGGTCTTCCTTTCTCGGTTTGTCGTCATCGGGTATTACCGCCTAGTTCGACTTTAGTTTTATTTCATTTTGTTGTAGGTAAATGGAGTCTACGTCTTCCCTCGTCTTTCGGCTTCCGAGCCAGGAGGCGGACTCCGATAGTCCTTCACCGGCCCTGCGTTCCAAGTATCCCACGGGTGACTAGCGAAATGCTAACCATACGTTCGCCGATGACCAAGGCGGATATGGATAAAGTAGGGTCTCCAGGGTCATCGGGATGTCGTCTTTCCCCAGGAGGATGAGCCGATCTGCGCCATTCGGGAACCGGGCTCTCCTAATTTCTTTCTTTTCTATCGGGATTATATGACCCGGCTCGGTATTCGCTTTAGTTTACGGGTTCCAAATGTCCGTCCTACACTACCTTCAATCGGCTCCTTCTCGGCTTCACCCGAGAACGGGTGGGCTTATCTGCGGCGTTCGCCTATCTATGCGGGACAATGAAACCCGCTATTCCGTGTCACCGCCGCCTTATTCCTTCATTTTTCTCCCCTTTCACCCCTCGGTCGGGTAGGGAACCGCCCTCTCGAAAGGGCTAACTTCTCTTCGTGCGAGGCGGACCAGGAAACTCATGAATTCTTTCTCGAGACTCCTTCAAGCATTTCAAAAATGCTTTCTTTAAAGTTGTTGCAATCCTTGGGGAAGTGCCCTGGTTTCTGAAAGCCGCTGAGGGTCCGGGCGTTGAATGGCACTTCCCCCTTATTGGTCCTCAGAGCACCATCACTTCTCCTCTTCCACCTACCAATTCTCGTTAAAAGACCTCTCGAAGACGAGAGAGTATGCCGCTCGAGTGGCGTCTTACGTTGCCGAACATGGTGTCAAAAGAGCGGCCTTCTATATTAAGAAGGCCGGTGAGTCATCCGGCTCGGCCTCCGAGTATGGCTTTATTGCTTGTGAATTCCGTTTTTACGCCTTTGCCTTTTGTTATCTAACTAGCTTCGACTTTAGATTTATGCTTCTGTAACAGGTCAAGTTGCTATGAATCTGAACCCAGATTATCTTGAGTATACCTTGCCGGCTGTTGGGAAGCCGAGAGAGAAAGCTCCCAGGAAACGTCCAGTTGCCGAGCCTTCTAAGAAGCGAGCTCCGCGGCCTTCATGGTCCCAAAGCCTTCGCGTCGAAGAGGGCCAAGGTCGGGGATTCGGCCGCTACCGCTTCGATTGCTCCCAGAAGTGTTACCTTCTTCTCCTCCGTCATTGATAGCCGCGGCGGAGGTAGTGCCTTCTACGCCGCTCTCTCTTTGCTGCCGGAACATCTCCACGTTCCGACCCATCTCCTCCATCCTTGGAAAAGGCGAAACGAGGTTGTCGTCTCGATTACGTTTCTCCTTTGCGCCCATCGGCTCCCGTTCCTCGACCAAGTGGCTTCAAGCGGAGCCAGGCCTGGAGTGGGGACGTTTCTGAGGGGATCGGCATGGCCTTCTTTCCGCCACGTCGGCTTTTGTCTCCTCAACCTCTTTCAGACGAGGACCTTCATGAACTCCAGAATGTGTCCGGTCATCTTGGCAGGGCTCTTGGATTATCTCAGGCCTGGCCACATCTACATGGTTATTATGCTCGAGCTTCGCGAATCCCGAGCTACGAAGCAAAATTTAGAGTCGGTGAGGAAAAGTGAAGCAGTGGCGGAAGAAAAGAAGGTTGAGGCCGAAAGGAGGAGCTGAAGACGGAACTTAAAAGTTCCCAAGGCTGCCGCGACAAAGCGGCGAGGATCTTGTCGACCCACCGGCGCCGACGCGAGCCCATGCCGACTGAGGCGGACCAGGGAATCCCACAGGCGGAGGTTAATCATAAATTGGCCGATGCCAACTCTCGTCTGGGTCGAAGCAGACGCTAATCGACGGGCCCGAAGTCCTCCCACTCTATGTCTATGGATGCGGTCAAACGGCTTACGCGGCAACGTAGCGAGTTATGTACGCGGTTGCGGCAAGTCCGAGGCAACCTGGGCGGAGGAGAAGACCGCCCGTGAGAGGCGGTGGCGGCGGTAAGGAAAACCGCGTCGGATTGCTTCGAGATGGCCCTAGCCTAGATTGAGTACTTAAACCCGAGGGTAAAGCGAACGTGGCTGGGTATGGATGTCGCTCCGCTTCCAAGATGGTGTTCTTATTCCTCCGCCTTTATCTCCGAAGATAGGTCGGCCGGATGCAGAAGTGGCGGTGAGCAAGCGCGAGAAGAGGCCGCATCCGGGCCGGACCTAATGGCGACGAGGCCGCTGCGGGCGAGGGCCCCTTAGCTTTGTTGTCTTTTTCTTTTTGCTTTCTTTGTTTTCGGCTTTTGATGCCGATGGTATATTGTACCTCAGAACTTTTAACTTTATGAATGAATATTCAATTAAGTAGCTCGTTACATACTTTTACCTTCATGCGTACGGTGCACATGGGATAGTTTTAGACCCAGGGCCGGGGTCTTTAAAGGATTAGAGTCCGCTTAGTACTCTTACGGTGTCGAAACCGGGTGCATGAGTAGGGGTGTCTATATATACCGCGCTACGAGGTTCAGAGTCGTATTCTGGGATTTTTAACCAGGGTAAGGGTGAATGGTCACATGCTCATCCGTGGTCGTCGTTGGGACACACTTTGACCATGTGGACCTGATCAGGGTCCGTTATGACTATTCACCTTCTTACTTAGGTGTCAATTTCGATGCATCAAAATATTTACCGGGTGTATAGACCTCGGTGTCAACTTCTCCTTGACTCGATGCGGTCCTTCCCAATTTGCGGCGAGCTTGCCGTCACGGGCGTTCTTGTTACCGATGTCGGCCCTTCTTAGGACCAGGTCGCCCGGTCAAATGCCACAGGTTTGACCTTTCTATTGTGTTTCGCCGCCATCAGTTGCTTGGCTGCTATGTCTCGGCAATGGGCCGTGGTTCTGACTTCATCTACCAGCTCCATCTCGGTTGCCAACGCCCTTGAATTCGACGGTTCTCCTTCCTCCAGGGGTTACGAGCCTTCTCAAGATGGGTGACCAACTTCGGCCGGGATCATGGCTTCGCATCCATATGTCATGCGGAAAGGCGTCTCTTGGGTAGCTGATTGGATAGTTGTGCGAACTCCCATAAGACGTTATAAAGGCATTCGACCCAGACAGTGCCGCCTCTTGCATCTTTTAGAAGTCCATCCAGGATTACCTTGTTTGCCGCTTCGCTGTCCGTTTGATTGTGGGTGTTCGGCGATGCAAAATGATGTGTGATGCCGAGGTCCACCATCATATCTGGAAGTCCTGTCCGTGAACTGAGTGCCATTGTCTGTCACTATCTCGGCCGGGATCCCGAAGCGGGAAAATACTGTTGGATGAAGCGCGGACCCTAGCCGATGTGATGGTGGCGGCGGTTCGGCCTCAATCCACTTGGTAAAGTAGTCCACCGCCACGATTAGCCATCGAAGTTGTCAGGGCCGCTTAAACGGTCAGAGTAGATCCATTCCCCATTTAAAGAAGGGCCATGGGGCGAGAGATATATTCCATGTCGATGGAGGGGACCAAATGATTTTGGCGTGTTTCGGCAACTATCACATGCCTTCACAAATTCGCTTGCGTCGCCTCATGGTGGGCCAGTAGTACCGGCCACTAAGTGCCTTTCTTGCTAATGCTTTTGCACCCATGTGTTGCCGTTAATTCCTCCATGGGTCTCGGCGAGGACATATCTACTTTCGTGAGTGCCCGGCACCTTAACATCGGTGTATGCAAGCCTTTTCGGTAAAGGCGATCGTCTATCATTGTGTATCCGCGGCTTCCGTATCGGTTTTTGAGCATTCGCCGTTCCAAGGGAATAATTCCCCTCTCAATGTAGTCCTCGGCGGCTTCCTCCAATCGGTGGCATCGGATATGACCATTACGCAGTCGGCTCTTCCACCTTTTGTTGTATGACGGTTCGTGGTTGGTCGTCCCTTTAGTGCTAGCCAGTTTGGAGAGTATGTGCGCTCGGACATTTTCCCTCTTGGTATATGGGTAACCTTTACTTCTTCGAACTCGGCTGGATATTCTTGACTTTGCTAAGATACTTAGCCATTAGAGGCCCTTTAGCTCGATATGTCCCATCTATGCGGGCGGCGGCGGGTTGTGAGTCGGTGAAGGCCGAGACTCTTTGTCTTGCCGAGCTCCTTGACTGTTGGAGTCAGGCCGGAGCGCCTCATATTCGGCCCGATTGTTTGACGTCGGAAATCTAGTTGTAGGGAGTGTTCGATCGTCACTCCTTCGGGGCTCTCTATGATTATTCCGGCTCCGCTTCCTTTCGAGTGGGACGAACCGTCGACATATACTTTCCAGTCGATGTTGCGGGGTCTTCATTAATTGGAGTTAGTTCTGCGAGGAAATCCGCGAGAGCTTGTGACTTAATAGCATGTCGTGCTTCGTATGTGATGTCGAATTCGGATAACTCAATAGCCCAACCGATCATTCGGCTGCCGAGTCCGGCTTATGGAGTACTGTCGAATGGGTTGGTGGTTCGAACCGTTATCTTGTGAGCTTGGAAGTACGGGCGCGATCTGCGTGCGTCATTATTATGGCGAAAGCCAATTTCTCCAACTTCGATATCTTAGCTCAGAGCTTTGCAAAGCTTCTTGACGAAGTATATTGGTTCTTGGCCATTCTTTCCTTCGCGAACCGAACCGAGCTCACTTGCTTCTTTCCCAGTGATAAGTAGAGGAAGAGGGTTTCGCCAGTGTGGTTTCGATAAGGCGGCGGAGTGGCCAAGCATTGCTTAATCTTTGAGAATGCGGCGTCACACTCAGGGTCCAATTTCTGTCGTGTCCTTTTTAAGTAATTTGAAGAAAGGCAAGGCGCTTCGCCGATTTGGGCAAAAATGCGGTTACTTGCGCCAAACGGCTGTCAAGCTCTTGGACCTCCTTCTTGTTCTGGGGGCTGCATGTCTAATACGGCCTTACACTTATCGGGGTTCGCCTCGATTCCTCGGTGGTAAGCAAGAAGCCGAGGAATTTTCCTGCCGTACTCGAACGCACATTTTGCGGGGTTCGGCGAATCTGATGCGCCCTTAACTTGCTAAATGTTTGCTCAAGATCTCGGATGTGATCATTGGGATCACATGATTTGACAATCATGTCGTCGATATAGACCTCGATGTTATGGCCTATCTGGTTCTCGAAAACCTTATTCATCATCCTCTGGTAGGTTGCCCGGCATTTTCAAGCCGAACGGCATGACGTTGTAGCGGTAATTTCCTTCTCCGTTATGAAGGAAGTGGCTTCTTGGTCATCGGGGTGCATGGCGATCTGGTTGTAACGAATACGCGTCCATGAACGACGAAGTTGATAGCCGGATGAGTTATCTACGGCCGATCAATGTTCGGCATTGGATAGGCGTCTTTAGGGCATGCTTTGTTCGGTCGGTATAGTCGGTGCATACTCTCCATTTGCCATTTGGCTTTGAAACCATCACCACGTTGGAAAGCCACGTGGTATATTGTATCTCCCTGACGAAACCGGCCTCCAATAGTTCGTCCACGTGTTGGTTCAACGCTACCTGCCTATCTGGGGCCCTCGCTCTTTTCTTCAGGCCCCGCCTACTTTCGTACTATGGTTTGGATTGTTTCCAAGTACGAAGTCTTCTACCTCTCCTTCAGTTCCGCCGAGGTGTCCCCTTTTCTTCTCGTAGGTCTAATTCGATCATATTGATCGGTTCTTGGATCTTTTTGTGCTCTGGATCCGTTGTTCGGATCTTGCTTTTACGTTGATTGTCTCGTTGTAACACTTGCTGGACTCTTTCGATCACCCTTGACGGTAACGACTTGGTTGCTATTGCCTATCATTTTTATCTTCGATGCTTAGTAGACACCAAAGCATGTCCCAATTGTGGATTGTTGGTCTTCCCGGGATGATGTTGTAAGGGGAGGGAAAATCGGCCACAATAAATCTTACTCGCTCGGATTTGAAACCTTCCTTCGTTCCAAGGGTGAGTCGGAGGTCTATATATCCCTTTGGAGGATAATTCGCCATTAAATCCTAAGAGTGGTTTGGCATGGCTTCAGGTCCTCCTGGTCGAGATTCATTCTCTTGAAGGCATCCCATATGATGATGTCTGCCGAGCTCCCTGAGTCTATAAATATCCTCTTGACTCGGCAGTTGACCAGGGTTCCAGTGATTACGAGGCCGTCTTGATGGCCGGGGAGTACGTCGGCCAAGTCCTCTTTTGTGAACATGAGCTGGGGTCGTTCAATTTTGTCGGTCATGTGCGATTCTTCTTTAAACTTTGGTCGGTCCCTTATTGAAAGAACTTCCCTTAGATATTTTCTCCGTTGGCTCGGCGTATCTCCTCATCCTCAGAAGGCTCCGCTAATAACGTTGCAATCGAACTCCGTGTCGGAAATCCGCTGTCTTCGAGATGCCTAGGCTTCTTCCTCTTGCCCTCTCTTCTATTCTCGGGAGTCCGGATTGTTTGATCGGTCATTCTGCTTTCGCTTTTCTTTTGTGCGTCCTGTGTTTTTATTACGTATTGACGCAATTTTCCTTCTCGAACGAATTTCTCGATGGCTTCGCGAAGTTCATAGCATTGATCCGTGGTATGCCCTTTACAATCGTGAAAAGAACAATAACGGGGTCGGTCCGTGTTGGACCGTTTCTGAGGGATGAGGTTTTTCGACCTTCCGCATCTCGGTCGACGCTACTTCCTCCATAGCTGGGACCGGGAACATTGAGGGGGTATAATAGTCAAATTTATTCTTCAAGTCTCGTCCTTGGTTTATATTGCTTATTATCAGTTCCTTTCACGCGGCGGTCTTGCTTGCGGCCAGTCGGACTGGATTTTATCCCTTGGCGGGGTGTTCTTGTCCGGGTCCCTTCGCGCATTCGCTTGGCGCATTTGTTCCACCTCAAGATATTTCTTCGACCGTGTCATGAAGTCCTTTAAGCTCTTAGCCGGCTCTTTGAAAAATGATTCAGCGAGTCGGCTCGAACTGTCCAGGCCATCGGCCAGGAGGTGGACGTGCACTTCCTCCTTTAATTTCTGGACTTGCAGGGCCGCATGATTAAAGCGATCCAAATAGCTTTGGAGTAATTCGCCGGGCCGCTGCCTGATTTTGGATAAGGTATATTGAGACTTCGGCTGTTTCTTACTAGTTGCGAATTGTAACTCGAAAACCTTTGCCAAGTCATCAAATTTAGTTATCGAACCTGGAGGCAGGGTTAGTAACCACTTTAGGGCTGGTCCCTTTAGGGTTGTGGCGAAAACCCTACTTATGATTGGTTCTCCGAGGCCTCTACACATCATGATCATCTGAAAGTCGTCCACATGAGTTGTTGGATCCTGCGAACCGTCGTACTTACTGAACTCGGTGAGGTTCAGCTTTCCTGGGAACCGTGCTCTGAGGATCTTGGGTGAAAAGGGGCTGTCTGCTTTAGCCTCGGCATATCTTCCTTGACGAGAATCGTGTGGGGGATGTCGGGTCGACCCTTCGCTCCGGGAGGACTTCCCCCTTTGTGATTCTTTGGTAGAGGAGGCCGCCCTTTTAGTATTGTCTATTGTCTTCTGCCGACGGGAACTATGACCTTCCTGGTCGGGTTCCCACGTTTTGTCATCCTGATCATAGCTGGTGCTCTTAGGTTCCCTTCTCCGGTTCCGCTCGTCGATGCGATGAAATTGAAGAGTATAACGTTTGTCCATATTCTCGATGCGTTTCATCATGGCGAGCTGTCCGTTATGGAGTGTAAGGAAGTCCGGATTCTGGACCGGGGTCTCCTGATTTACACCTGGGTTGGATTTCTGTGGCTCACGGCGATGTCCCCACGCTGCCGATGAACCCGTCTCGGTGTCTCGGTCTGGGTACCAATGTGATAGCACACAGACAGAGAGAGGATCACTGAACACAACCTGGCGCTTGGCCGATGGAGTGGGGTGTGTGCTCAGTGTGACAGTATGTAGATTAGTCTAGGTTTAGAGCGTGTGTACCTTAGGCTGTTGCTTGGGTATTTATAGGACCTACCTGGAGCGGCTTTGGCGTGATTCCAGGCCTATTATCCGAACTGCCTATCCTTATGCGGATGTGTTCCTAGATACCCGGGGTAGTTGAGATATTCCAGGGTTACGGATATGACGGATCTGATGTGCCTACCCTTGGTTGGGCCTTCGTGTGATTGGGCCTTATCTAGGTCCGTAACAGTATTAAAATTCACGGGGGCATTCTGGTCATCATAATACTTTTTGATTTTTCCCCCTTTATTTTTCCAAGGTTATATTTTATTAAATTACCAAAATTAGAGACAATATACTCTCTTAATTTTAATAATTATTTTACTGCCTCCTAGGATTTTTCATAATTTCCTTAGGTCATTTTATGCTCCACAAGGGCATTTTAGTAATTTTGGCACATTATTATTTTTTTCATAATTTCCAAGAGATTTTTCCTTAGGAAATACGATAACTATAACACAGAAATTGAAACCACATATTCACTTATCAAAAATAGCCATTTTATTTATCCGGGTATTACAACCAAGCTTCAATTGGAGACTGGGCCATGAGTAGAGTTTTGGAATATGATGAGCACGTGATCATGAACAAATGGAAACAGCCACGGATCGGTGAATGCAATGAGGAAAACCGAAACCAAATAATACAAATTGATGGAACTTTTAACATCTACTGTGCGCCTTTCCAAACACATAGGATGCTAAATTAGAACATCATAATTCAATCAGTCCATACCTCTCCCAACATTATTTTTTTATAAGATATGCTTCATGCCTACCGAAAAAAATAACATTGTTTAACTTGAGTTATATAGTTATAATTAAATGAGATAGTAATGAAAAATGTGACTTTTCATGAATATTGTTAATTTACTAAAGCAACAATAGAGTTTATGAGAGTAACTGGGTTGTTATTCAATTTTTATAAAATTGAAAAATCAAATTATTTACAACTTTGTTTTTTTATTGATAAATATAAATCCATCAACTTATTAATTATCAATGTTTACTGTCATTTAGTTAATTAATTCATCATTCAAAATTTGATTTTTCTCTTGATAAATCATAATGACCACATACCTTTCAATTTTTCAGTGTCACAATGGAAAGAGTGCCACTTACAAATTTAAGGTAAAGGTGTACATGTGTTTTATCCTGAGGAGTGTCTAACACCAAGTATTTTTTTAGGTGCAAAAATACACATAAATTTTGAAAATTGGAGCAAAAGCCACGGATCCGGATGCTCTCAGAAGCGGCTCCCTCAGTATCTTTCGATCTTATCCATCCAAAAATTGATCCAAGGGTGCAAATCTATTTTTTTTAAAAATCGCGCGTGGTTTTTTTTGCCTCATTGAGATTTGAGCTTTTCAATTTCTCTCCTCAACGGACGGTGGTGATGGGATACTGAGAGAGATTTTGAGGAAAGGATACTGAGGTAATCTGCTTCCCAAAAGCCACTGCACCGTTAAATCTTATTTGACGGTTATTTGTGGAGCCCACATTATTATTCTGAAAATACAATAATGCCCCTAATTTTTTTATTTAAACCCCTTTCCTTTCCCCGGAAAGATTGTTGACACATCCTAAACGGCATTTCTCCAAGAACATGGAGATCTTAGGTGCTGCTCGCTCAAAAGCGAGAGGCAGCTCTACGCCATGTTCACCGGCAAAGACGCCTGCTGAGCTTTGGCCAAGATGAGCAAAAACGACGAGGATGTCCCCCCCCCCGGATGGCCTCTCCGAGAAGGAGATCGACGTCCTCAACGACTGGGAAAAGAAATTCGAAGCTAAGTACCTTGTTGTTGGCCGTGTTTCCTTTTAATTCCTCGCCTCCGCCTGTACTATCATCTGTGATTGTATATTTCATGTTTATTGTGCTTCTGATTATCGGTATTTATCTCTCTATCTTCCTCCTTCATGCTCAAATATCTTCTGTTTTGGGTGGGTTGGGGGATTGGGTGACTTCAATTTACTTTTTCTAGGGTTTTCTTTTGGGTGTTCTGTGCGATTTCTACAATTTTGGAAATGTGATATGTAAGTGTTTGTGCTGAATGTGGAGGATCTGTGGTTGATTCCAAATATGAGAAATCTGGAACATTTTTCATATTAATTTATTTTGTTTTCCCCCTTTCTTCCAGGTTTTGAGCTTAAGGCGAAATACTTAATTCGGTTATCGATATTTTTTTGTCGTTGGTGGTTTCAATCGTTCGTCATAGAAATTAAAAAGTTGTGCTTCTTGAGCCATGCAATTCAAATTTGGCCTGATTGGAGAGTTCATAGTTCTCTGTAGTGTATATTGTGGTAAACTGAATCTGCATAGTTAATTGATGGTGATTTGGTGGATGTGCCGATGATCTTTCCTGGGAAAGGAAAGGGATTTTTTTTTTTTGAACTAAGGGCATTATTGTATTTTCAGAATAACAATGTGGGCTTCACTACAAAGACTAACACCATTAGGTAGGATTTAACAGTGCTGTGACTTTTGCTCCAATTTTTAAAGTTCATGTGTATTTTTGCATTTAAAAAAAGTACTTGGTATTAGAGTAAAACACATGTACATTTTTGCACGTTTATCTAAAATTTTAAATGATCTTGTTCTTTAGTGTAAAGGGACTTCTAATTTCAAGTTAAACTAAATCTCCATAAAGTACACAAAATGAAAACGAAAATTTATCATTAATAGACTTCATATATTACAGAGAAAAATTCAATAGTGGACTATAGGGGATTATCTTTTGTTAAGGAGAATATATTTTTTCTTAAAAACTAGTTCAAAAGCCCGCGCGATGCGTTGATGTAAATGTGGTACTTTCGAATATGAGTTAGTGGTGGACATCCCTCCATATTTTCATACCTTCTTTCAGATACATTTCCTGCCAATTAATCTTCCTCAACCATTTTGATAACTGCATGTGTTTTAATCTTTTGATGCATATTAATTTAACACCAGAAACAAATCAGAGACCTGTCCCTTCTTGGAACAAGATTCTCTCATTAGCTAACTTTCTTCTCATTTCTCATCATCCAATCCAAACTATTGATTTGACTTAATTTTCAAGAAAGAGGTTGTTGATGTAGGCAGTTATATTAAATGTATGGTCCAAATTCAAAGCCGGTGAGAGACAATGAGAAAACTCTTTCATTCTTTTATTTCATTTTCTTTATTCATGTCATTATAACACTTCTGTTGTTTCTTAATTGTAATTTCATACTTCTTCGTAATTTGTAATGGCCTGTCATTATGATAACCATATTTATCACTGACTCTATTGTTTTCTTTGGTTGGTTCAGCATAAATTTTTTTTTTTTTTTTGATAACTGGTTCAGCATAATTTGGTACTTCGTAATTTGTAATGGTAATTCCTACGGTGGAGGAAGGAATGTCAGTTGCAATAGTAACCGTTACTGCTCTAGGAGATGGGACCATAGCCAGCAAAACCAAGGTGGGAGAGATCCACTATCAGCTTCGTCTCTGATCTTCCAATTGAAACAGCAGTCATTATGCTAACACTAGTGTTTTATTAGATTCGTAATCATATGGGTATTGTTTTTATACATACAAATCAAATTAATTAATTGAAAATATGTAATAGCTGAGTGAAAAGATGCGAATATTAACCTTAACGGATTGATGCAAATTTGATGAGGAGAACAAGAGTTTATAATTCCTTTCCTTCAACGTTTATCCACCTCCTTCCAATATTCCCACGCGTAACTCTTGCTTATATCCTAGTACTTCTATGTTACCACAGATTAGTTATGTCAAGAGTAGAAAGTAATTGACCAACTTAGAGTTGGTCAAATAGTGTAAGACCTCGCTAGATCTATTTATGTCAAGTGAGTCCTAGATAAGTCACATGTATTGAGAGGGGGAATCACAAACTCCAAACTAGATAGTGTATGATACTATAAATAAGAGTAGAAATTAAATTATTTATTCTTTTTTTAAGAAAAAAAATATTCGGTTTTACCTTCCTACACTTGTGGTAAAGCATGCACAATAGTGGTTGCCTTTGTAACTAGTGTAGAAAGGAATAAATTTAAAAAGTATTAAATGATTTAAATAACCATATATCTACACTGATTCATATCTCTTTGCACTCAAAGTAAACTAATAAGCTAACCCCTTGAAATTCCTAAACAGAGAGCAATAAACCACCACACTTAGATCATATCATCAAATCTTATTTAAGTTAATGTCTTATAATAATAGGTCACTAAGTCAATAGCCTTAAACAATTATAATAATCTCTTAATAACATCCCAAAATCAAAGGATCAGTGAATAATAAGATCAACAATAAGATTAGTAGACGAATATTACGCTACTTAATTTTTTTCTAGAAAAATTCAAATGCCCCCACTAAACCAAGCTTTTCATTTAATTTAATAAGGATCCTCAGGTAAGAACTAACTCATTCTTTTTTTTTTCTTTTTTTTTTCTTTTTTTTGTCTTGAGCCGTTGTAGGTCCCCTTTTGACGCGACTCTGCACATGGGTGATGCAGTGCACATGGGTGATGCAAGACCTAGTTACCAAGTCAAGTCTAGAGATGTCAGCGGAGTTGTTTTTTTTGTTTTTAAGTCATTTCCCTGAACAAAAGGTTTACTTAGCTAGCAAGGTCATCATCTAATTTTCTAAAGAAATCATGTAGCAAAATATTCAAAAACTAATAATCTGTTGATCCTATTACAAACTATTCCCTATTCTCATTGTCCGTCTCAAGACTGCTACAAAAATTCAAGGCTTAGAGACTTAATTGAAACATTCTTTTCTATTTTAATTTTTGACTTGATAATATTCACTAAGATGGGGAAAACTCAAAATTAAGGTCAATCCTATACAATAAAAAAAAATTTCGATTGTATAAGGACAAGCATAACCAACGAAATCATATCCCTCCCCCATACTTAAATCAAACATTGTCCTCAATGTTACAAAAATATAAAGAGGGAAAGAAACTAGTACTCCCCTGGTTTAGGTCTTTAACTCCGATGTGGAGTTCTTCATCCGGTACCATCCATGATATTTCAAATTTTTAGAGAGGAGCGAGTGCACACGCAAGACTTGGCAACAACAAGAGGAGTGATCATCTTTAAACCTAGAAAAATGAAAGAAAAAAAAACAAAATAATAATAATAATAACTGCAAGAAAAACTTATTGGGTTGCCTCCCAATCAGCGCTAAATTTATAGTCTTCAGCCAGACTTCTCAAAACAAACCACTAATCATAAGTATCAAACACCATAATTACCTTGTCTTCATTTCTTTTCAAACAACAAGGTATCTCACACAAAAATTGATCATTCAAGTTAATTACTTGTACTTCCTTAATCGTAGACAATCGTGGAATACAAGTATTCACCGAATTCAAATTAAGCACAACATGCATATCTTTGAAAATAAATATAGGCACATCCAAGAATTTAGAGCATCCAATAAAATCAACTTGACTCTCATCGAAGAGTCAACACTTCAAGAGTAGGGTCATGAACAACAACAATTGGGACATCTACATCTATTGGATCACCCACATCACAATCCTTAGGCTCCACAAAGGAACCTCTTCTAAACATCCAATATTCTCATCTAAATCAATGTCAAGCTTACAATCACTTTCTACATTATCCATAGTCTCATGCAATTCCACACCTTCAACTTCCTCACAATAATCATTATTAGCATAAGAAGTGGTCATCAGGTTTAATTTCTCTAATGCTTCCCCACACTCCTCAACTAATCTTTCCAAATTAGATTTTTCCCTACACTCAATGGTGTGTTCTTCAACATACGAATATGAGTAACAAGGAGGGGTATTTTCATAAGAACAATAGACATATGGATCCATAAAATTTTGTTGCTCAAAACCTTCACTATGACAAAATGAGTTATCAAAACAAGCTTGGTTCCTAGTGAAATCATCTCTCACAAAATGACTAGTTGTATTATATTGACAATATTCATATAAATGATTCCTCCACAATAAACACAAGACATGCAAACATATTCAGAAGAATCAACATATGGAATACAACTATCATTTATGCTCCTTTGATGTTGCCTATATTCATTCAAAGAATTTAAAACAGCAATCAATCCTTCTTGTGTAGAAGACAAAGAATTCATCTCTGTCTTATCATTAATACCAGTTGGTTGCCAATTGAAATCCTTTTTTTTTTTTTTTAGAAAATATTTACAAACTCAAACTCAAACTACTAATGCTCAATCAATTCTGACCAAGATAATTAGGAGTTTTATTAAGCGTCATGTAATTATCCAATCTAGAGTTTCAATAACTACTTTTAGTGTTGAAATAAAACTATTCCCCGGCAACGGCGCCAAAAACTTGTTGCGACTTCGGCAAGTGCACCGGTCGTTACAAGTAATAAAGTGTGTGAGAAAGAGATCGTCCCACGAGGAATAGTATTACAGCCACTAATTAGTTATTTCACTTTAGTTGGATGAAATAGAGTAATAGGGGTGAATTGTAACTAAAAAGGTTTTAAATAATTAAATAAAAAAAATAAGAATCAAGAATTTCAAGAACGTTTTTAGAAAAGATGATTAATAGAGAAAAACGCAGCTAGGGCATAGAATTCCCCTATGTTCCTCTAAGTATTCGAATTAAATCCCTAATTGACTGTTATTCCCATAACGACGATCAATTCTCTAATATTTAACTAAGTCCCAATGTCTTGATGCTACCTTAGTCGTTATCTTTAAAAATAACCTAATGTCTCAAGTATTATTTAGAAAGATTATGTAAACCGGAATTATAAGATCACATAAATTTGTAAGCCTATGTCTAGGTCATGCAATTTTATGATGAATTAAAGGTTCTGGTTAAGTGCACCAACATCTCTATTGTCATGCACTAACCTATGGGCAATCTAAAAGGTGATCAGTCTTTTGAGAAGGCTTTAAGTAAATATAACTCATTCAATATGGTAAATAACATTCAATAGAGAATTTCAAATAAATACTCAAATTAACATAGGGTTCATCATCGCCCTAACTACTAGAGGAAACTAGCCAAGCATGACTAGGTTAACAAAATTAAAAGAAGAGATGAAAACCAAAATTCTCCTGCGAATTCTTTTGCGTCTTGCGTCTTTTTGCTTCTCGCTGTGCGTCCGTCCTCTGCTTCTCTCCTCTGTGCGTTCTGTTCCCTCCTGTGCGTGTGTTTCTTCTTGATATTATATATTACTTTAGGTTGCTGCGGGCCCACGCATCTCTATCTCATATAATATCTGATCCCTTTGTTTTGAAGGATATACAATATCCTTTTCCGTTTTTGATAGCCCCTGTACGTGGCTTTTGTCTTTATATATATATATATGATTTCTTTTTATCTCTTTCTTCATATAATATCTCCTGCACAATAGAATAGGATATCAATAGATTTTCTGTTATAACAATTTTTTATGCTATATTTTATTAAAAGATAGATAAGTACATAAAGATAATTAAATAAGTACAAAATATTAATAAATTCAATCTAATATATCCCAGAATCTATCCTTATTTAATTATAGAATATCTACTTATCACCCCTATATAGTAATAAAGGATTAATTTAGCCACATATACAAAGCAGAACCGTGAATTAAGATGTAAACATATAAAGCCAAATCAATCAAAAGTGTAGAGCAATCAACATATTAGAAAACCACAGCATAATTCAAGGCTATGACAAAGAGGCATTTAACAAAACACTCTCAATACAATCTTCCAATCATAATTCCTGAACCTAGAAATCAAAATTACACAAATTGAATTGATTTATAAGACCAGATAATATAGACTCTTATCCTTTAAGTGCATTGGACTCAAGCCTTCATCCACTTCCTAGGCGTCAACGAAGGCTTGCGATACAGATTGCTTCACCAAAGCATCAATTGGAGACTAGGCCATGAGTAGAGTTGAGGAAGATGATGAGCACGTGATCATGAACATATGTCAATTGATGGAGAATTAGGTGGATACGAGAATTGGATGATTTGAAGAGAATAAATTAAAACAATCGGTAAGCGGAGTGAATGAAGAAGGTGGGAATTAATGGAGTGTGTGGTCTTGGTTTTTGGAAGAGAGATGGTGAAGAAAAACCTGAAAGCGAAGAGGGATCCGATCGTGCCGAATGAGAGTCCATCCGACAGTGTGGGAGAATAGCGTCAACTTAACACCTGCACATGAATATCATATATATTTGGGTTAAATACTATTTACTTCATAGAAGTTTAGCTTAAGGAGTTCTGGTCACCTGAAAGTTTTTTTTAGTCTCATTTTTGCCCCGGTAGTTTAAAAACATAGCAATCTTACCCAATCGTTGCTCTTGACCGTTGAATTATTGCTCTTCTTTATAAACTTTAAAGGGCAAAATTGCTCCTAAAAAAACTTCTGAGGCTTATTTGCTTCGTTTTGTTAATGTCTGGGGCAAAAATGAGACCAAAAAGACTTCCGAGTGACCAATGCTTCTTAAGCTAAACTTTCATAGCAAAAAAGGTATTTAACCCTATATATTTTTAGGATAAAATATTTTGAAATTAAAGATTTAATTAAATTCAACAATTAAGTATTTAAGTTATAAAAAATGCATGGAGGAAGTTAAGCACAACAAAGACTAATTATGCATAAAATCATGAAAATAATGAGAAATATCAGTCAACAATCTCACTTCCATCTTATTCATCAAGTATCATGGTTCACACATCCCATCGTTCCCACAACTATTAGTGCACAAGGCCGCCAATGCTTGTGTAGTTGTGCAGACAAATTAACAAAGCTAAAAAAGAGATGGAATTTTACCAAAATACAACAGTATTTTACTTGAATAAATTTATTCATGTTAATAAGCATTTTTTTTATTCATGAGGGGGTAGATTCTTAATGGTTAGAAAAATTGAAACGACAATATATTTTAAAAAGAAAGAGTTAAATGTCAATTATTATTAGTTTACAATGGAAGGAGTTAGTAGGAAGATGGGGCACTACCTTTTGTTGTCCATTTTTGTATGGGTTTTGAATGAGCAATAACTAATCGCTGTGAATGAATTTGTTAAGTACTCTCCGGGGAAGGCTGACCTTATGAGGAGCAGCAAGCTGTGGTTGGGTGACTTGGTTGAAATCATTGAGATTGCACCTTTCTGCTTGTCGTATCTCTTGTTTACGTATTAATCTCCACCCACATCCCTTCATAATTGGCTCCCTACCAAGTACTTTGTCTACGTAAAATTCAAATCTAATGTGAAGGGAATTGTTATGGCCTCTTAGGTGTTGCCAACATGTTTCCTCATTTAATTCCAACACCATTATGCACTGGTATTCAGATTCAGAAAAGAAGCAAATATGATGCCCCCACTCTTTGTGTATAAAATTACCATCTTTCGGAGCCTTGGTACTCCAACAAATTGTACACTTGTCACCCCGTATGACAGGCAAACATACAACAATTCCTAACCATTCACTGTCACGAAAATCTCGAGGTACGTTCACTTTTATCACACAAACCTCCGAAAAACATCCCAAAGTATTCTTTGAAAACCATGATGGTATTCCGCGTCCTGGAATAATTGCAAAGAAATCTCTCAGAGGAGCACATTTTGTCTGCAAACATACCAAACAGTTATTAACATTAATTACTACCCATAAAGGGAACATATGTGAGAACATGACAAAAATGAGACAGGCATGCATACCTCATCAAGTGGCCTATCGTCATCATAGTCCTCATCAGAGATTACATAATACTTAGTTCGCCCACGACACTGAAATAAAAAAGCACTTGTTATGTATACTTAGTTACAAAAAATAGACACGAATCATTAGAAAGATCATGTAGGAAGACAAACATACCTCATGGTCAAGTGAAGCAACCAAATTCCATAACTGTTCATCTGATGATAAAGGTGGTTCCATTGAGTCACAATAGGTTGCATGTAATCCAATTAACCGTGGCGGAAGCCTTGGCAATGACTTAAGCCTTCTGCAAGATTTCAATGAAAGAAATCGAAGTCGAAAAAGACTAGAGAAGCAACCAGAGGGTAGATTAACAAAATTGTTACCGCTTAGATCCAATGTAACCAGTGATGATAAACTACCAAAATCATCTGGAATCGATCTGTCCTTTAAGCCACAATGTCTTAAAGATAATTTTGTTAACGACGTTACTTTCAATAACGTGTCAAGATTAAGAATTTTGCAGTGACTCAAATTCAAATCTCTAAGACTAGTCAAGGATTCAAGTGATTCAGGAAGTCTAGTTATAGCAGTCCAACTTATATCAAGATATGATAATTTTTTCATACGTTCCCCAAACACTGGGAGCACTGCAAGTTTTACACATCGTCCCAAGTCTACCTTAGCAAGCTCTTGTAACTTTCCAAGTGAGTGGTGAACCCTGACAAGGGATTCACACCCAAAAAGACATAAATATTCTAAATATGGGATTTCTGAGAAGTCTGGAGTTTCCACCAAATTCATAGAATCTCTCAAGTTGATGAATTTCAACTTTCTCATAATCTAGGATCAAACAAAAGACAGTAGAGTCAGTCTCACTAATGTATCAATAAAACATGGACGCAAAAGTATATTTTAAAGATAAACAATGATGCATGAAGCATCAATCTCACCTGTATGCCATTCCAAAGTTGCTTTATTCGGCTATTAGGCATTTCAATATGAACAAGTTTCTCCAATGGATTCTCAAGTGGAACAGCGTTGAGTTTAAAATGTGGCCATCGAACAACTTTTAATGCACTAGAAAGTTTCAATCCCCTTGGTAAGTTGACTATAGTAAGCATATAGTTCTTCGGACCTAAGATGAGTAATCTAATGTTACTCATTTTTGAAAAGGCTTCAGCATGTACATTTACAGTAAAACCTTTGTCTGGCATAACAATAGCTTGTATTTTCTTAGATCCCTGACAAAAAAGTCATTTCCGAAAAATAACATGAGACTGATATATAAGAAAGTAAAGAGTATTTGACAAATCCTTATTTGAAGTAGTTACCAAGGTATAAGCCGACACGCTCTTTCAATATTAAAAACATTAAATTTATGTAAGCAAAAACAGGTATTTAGAAAATAAGACACTCAACTTCACCTTGTTATTTTCCAATACTTCCTTGATGTCATCAAATTCCCACAACCTGCTACGCTTACCAACATTTTGGGATTCTTGATGAACTATATACCTACCCAGATCTTGAAGTAAATCATGCATCTCTAATGTGCAAGCTCCCGTTTCAACAAGTAAAGCTTTTTCAATCAAGACCTCTATTCCAATTTTTGAGCGAATATCACAACCTTTCAACATTAGAGTCACTTCTTTTTTCTCCCAACCCTTAAAAAAACAAGCAATATCTAAAAATATTGTCTTTTCTTCCTCGTTCAACCCATCATAACTTATTCTAAGTGCTTCAATAATGTTATTATCTGGAATTTGCTTCAATCTATCTAAAGCATCTATCCAAACAGCTTCACTTCTCCGAAAAAGAAAAGAACCAAAAACTTCAAGTGCCAAAGGAAGACCTCCAGCATATTTAACCACAGATTCAGTTAATTTCAAATAATTCTCTTCAGGCTGATCTTTGTGGAATGCTTTGCTACAAAAGAGTTGAATAGATTCATCTTTCTTCATCATCTTCATCTCATATATTCTTTCCACTCTTAATGCGGTGAGGACATGGCTATCTCTTGTTGTGATAATTATTCTGCTTCCTTTACCAAACCAATCTGGACTTTCAGCCAAATTCTTTAATTGATTCTGATTATCTACATCATCAAGGACAATAAGAACCTTTTTACCGCGCAAAAGCTTTCTTATCATCTTCATTCCTTCATAATCATTAGGAATATCTTCGTCCGTTGCTTTGAAATTTGAAAGAATCCTTTTTTGCAAAGAGACTCGACCTTCTCTAATTTGCAAAGTTTCTCTAACATTCGCGAGAAAGCAACACGTTTCAAACATGTTGTATAATTTTTCAAAAACAATTGTAGCAAGAGTTGTTTTACCAGCACCGCCCATACTCCATATCCCTACAAAATGAACCTCATCGGACCCAATTTCTAAGAATGGCATCAGATCAGCCACTCTTGAGTAAATCCCAACCAGATTGTCATTATAAGATGGTAATTGAGAACTTAAATAAGTCCACACCTCCTCAACTATATTTTTTATAACATCTGCTTCATTCCTGCCAAAAAAAAAAATTAATAACATTGTTTAATTTGAGTTATATAGTTATAATTAAATGAAATAATAATGAAAAATGTAATTTTTCATGAATATTGTTTATTTACTATAGCTACATTATGGATTCAGAGAATAATTGGTAATGTTAAATCAATTTTCATAAAATAGAAAGTCGACAACAAGGATGGAGATGAGTGGTGTGTGAATTCATCCATCCTCCCTCTAAAATTACAAATGTGATTATTTTCCGAAAAATAAAGTTATTCCCAATTTCATTTTATTAATGGATATAATTTCATCAATTTATTAATTATCAATGTGTATTGTCATTCAATTAATTAATTCATAATTCAAAATTTACTTTTTCTCTTAACAAATCAAAATGACCAAGCCTTTCAATTTTTTAATGTCACAATGGAAAGAGTGCCTCTCACACATTTAAATGATCTTGTGCATAAGTGTAAAGGGAATTTTAATTTCAAGTTCAACTAAATCTCCATAAAGTAAAGAAAATGAAAAAGAAAATTTATCATTAAGTGAGTTCAATATTACACAGAAAATAATTCCATAGTGGGCTATGGGGGCTTTTGTTATAAAGAATATTGTTTTCTTAAAAATAAATGAAAGTTAGGGGTATTAGAATATAATCACTAACCAAGTATGTTATGAGAATAGTTAAACCATGGTTAAGTTAAACTATAGTTGAAACAACTCTAGTTAGGGTAACTAGTCATAGTAGTTAGCTTTCCTTATTTGTATATATATGTGTCCACAGTGTAATCTGATATGCAACAATGTAAAACGCCTTCCTTCCTTCTTTCCTTCCTTCCTTCCTGACTCTCTACTCTCTCTTCGCTCCTCTCTGATTCTGTACATGATATCAGAGCTCTTTTGAAACAAACCATGACTTTGATTTCCTCCTCTACTTCTCAGTCGACTAAACTTATCATTCTTAATTATGCAAAAACCAATGAATTAGTTGCATTCAACCACTCTGTATCCTCAAAGCTTGATGAGAGTAATTTTCTTGCCTGGAAACAACAAATTGAATCGGCGATTCATGGACATGGCTTGTTCCATTATCTTGAGTCCTGTATCTCACCACCGCAATTTGCCACAGCCACAGATCTTGAACTTGGCAACGTGTCGACAACCTATCTTGTCTGGTAAAAACAGAATCAATTAATCTTCTCCTGGCTTCAGTCGATAGTCTCTAATCATATTTTACCTCGATTGGTTGGTTGCACACATTTCGATTAGGGTCGTATTCTATGGTTACGATTCTGCCATAGATGTCTTTTTCATTCCGTCGAAAATCGATTTTACGGTATAGACGCTTATGACCTCCCCCTCTATGCCCTGCGGTAATGATTCCTCTGGCATTACGACCTTTACAACGATGTTGCCCATAGATCAAATTATTTCGTGGATTGGATTTCACTTGACTGTCTACGGCTCCATTGCGTTTGCTCGGGGTAGAAGTTTTGTATAAATGTACCTCATACTTGGCTTGGAAGAAGATTCTTGACTTCTTTCAAGCTTATGCTAGTGCTAAAATCTCTAAATACAAGAAAGAACTTTGCAACACTAAGAAGTATGACCGATCTATTTCTAAATTTGTTCTCTGCGTCAAATCATTGGCTGATATTCTCACCTCAATCGGCTAAACTATTCGAGAACAGGATCAAGTTGAGGTGACTCTTGATGGCCTTCCTGATGAATATGATTAAGTGGTTTCTTCATTTAACTCTCAACGCATACCATTCTCGTTGAGTGCAATTGAATCTCCGTTGATCGCTCATGAGCTCAAACTTGCTCGTTCTTTGAACTCAGTTCTCCTCGATGGTGTCAAACCGATGGCTCATCTTGCTCAAACCTCTTCTGCGAATGAGTATCACTCATTGGCATATTATTCTCTATAGCATAAGGGACGTGGAGATGGATCTAGTGGTAGTGGCTCTGGTCGACATAGTCGAAGACACAACTTCTGTGGTCGAGGTCGTGGCTTTGGTACTCGCTCTTTGCTATTGTGCCAACTATGCGCTAAAAATAGACACACTACAGGCTATTGTCATCGAAGGTTTGACTAGTCATCCTACTACTCACCCTAAACACAAGCTCGCATGCATACTACTGTTGCTTGTCCTAATACGTTTGATTCATATTACTGTGATCCTTATGCATATTATTCTCTTGAGTATTTTTCTGATCCATCAGTGCCCACTGCCTAGATTGCTGACTATGGAGCAACGCATCATGCTACTTCTAGTGCCACCAATCTAATGCACTTGGCTCCATACTCTAGGTCTAATCAGTTGCATATTGGATATGGTTTAGGTTTGTCTATTCTTTGACAAGGTTTTACTTATCTTCCCGCACATGTGCCTAATGGTTCTCTTACCTTAAATAATGTTCTACATGTGCCTTCTATTATGCATAATCAGCTCAGTGTCTCTAAGCTAACTCTAGACAACAATGTTTTTCTTGAATTTCATCCAAATTGCTGCTATGTCAAATCCAAACAGGATCTACGGCAAGTTCTTCTTCAAGGCACAAGAAGGCCAAATGACTTATATGAGTTTCTTCCTTCATCAAACAAGCTGGATTGTTTGCAATACTAGCTCAGTTGGATTCAAATTCAATAGATCTCAAGTCTTCCTATAACTCTCTGATTTGTTCTACTTCTTCATTTGATAATAATGCACTTCTTGTAATGCACTACATGTATCACATACACGACCATCTTTGTTTTTGTGGCATCAAAGATTGGCTAATTTTCCGTTTTCAACTTTACCTAGGTTGTTGAAAGATTTTAAAATCCAATTCTCCAATGACAATAAGGATTTTAGTTTTGTATGTTGCTTAGGCAAATTCCACAAACTAGTCTCTCATACTTCTACTACAGTGTGCACAAGACCACTTGAATTAGTATCCCTTGATCTTTGGAGACCTGCTCCTTGTCCATCTATAATGGAAATCGTTACTGTCTCATTTGTTGATCATTATTCGCGGTTCTATTGGCTATATCCTATTAAGAAGAAATCTGACACATTTTCTATCTTTCTTTGGTTGAAAGTAATGGTTGAGAATCAGCTCAACACTCAAATAAAATATATTCAAACTGATGGAGGAGGTGAATTTTGGTGTTTCGATCAGTATCTAACCACCACTGGCATTAATCAAAGATACTCATTTCGTTATGCTCATTTTCAGATGGGAGTTGTGGGAATGAGGCATAGGTACATTGTTGACACTAGCCTCTCTTTTCTTGCACAGGCTGGTTCGCCTTATAAATTTTGGGAAGATGCATTTCTTACAACAACTTATGTTGTCAATATTCTTCCTTGTTCAGCCTTGGCTAATACAACTCCTCTTACCAAGTTATTCAAAAAACCACCCAATTACTCTTTTCTCCGTGTCTTTGTTTGTGCTTGCTTTCCACTCCTACACCATAGTTAATCTCACAAGCTCACCTTTCAGTCAATTGAGTGTACGTTTCTAGGCTACAACATGTCAATGTCTAGGTCATGATGGTCGAATCTATATATCTCATGATGTAAGATTCTATGAATCTCATTTTCCCTTTAAAACAGTTGTTACTTCCTCCTCTACTGCACCCTCTCTCAACTCTCAAACACCTTTTGGCCTAATTCCCTTAATATCAAATCTATCAATGCTCACGTTTTGTATTACTAAAGTCTAAACTCAAGGTCCAAGATACCTTGAGTTTACAATCACTAACCGAGTTTGTTATAAGATCAATTATACCATGGTTAAGTTAAACTAAGTTGTAACAACACTAGTTAGGGTAACTAGTCACAGTAGTTAGCTTTCCATTTCTGTATATGTCAATAAAAGATTTTAAAAGAAATTAAAAAAAACTGCTTAGTATGTTGTTGATGAATAGATTTAAATTTCAGAGGGACAACAACCAAGGGAAGGGATATATGAAAGTGCAAGCTATTTTCCTGCTATTGACGGCTACAGTTACGTCTACAGAAAGGAAAAGAAAGAATACAAACATCATTGTAAACGATCTAAATCAAAATTAAAGATCATGGGAAAAATATAAAATATAAATAAATATGGAAACTATGATTAAATTGTTGTAAAAGAAAACTTACTTGTCCCTGGTGTCCCAACCAGACAAGTTGCTAATTTCAGACAAAGCATCTCTCCAATTCTGCACTTCTTTTGCGTTTTTCCCGAATATCTTCTCATGTTCAGCCAAGGCGTTCCCAAAACTTTTTGTTTGCTTTCTCACATCCGCTGGGTCAACATCATAGAAGATGGGAAACACTTGTCGATGCAATGTGTTTCGAGACTCAAGAATCTTTTGAAGCTCATTCAAACACCATTTAGAATTTGCATACTTCTCCGAGATAACAACGACTGCACATAGAGAATCCTTAATTGCTTGAAAGAGATTTTGGCTTATGTCTCTCCCTCTCTCAAGATCTACGTCATCCAGAAACGTTTTGATCCCACTTCTTTTGAAAGCTTCATCCAATTGACTTGTAAACTTCAAGCGAGTGTCTTTTCCTGCAAAACTCAAGAAAACATCATATTTCCATTTTGATGCATCAGTTGAATTTGAAGTGCTAGATCCTCCTCCAACAGGATGTTCCATTTCAGGTGTCAATCTCTCGGATGTGCCCAAATATCAATCTGTACCAGCGAAATCTTCATATCACTAATTGCCAAAGCAAAAGTAAAACAATCGGAAATGAAATTAGAACACGCATATATATACAATGATCGAGTAAAGCACAGACTCCTCTTGCTTCACCTTTTCCCACTGCTATGATCTCTTTCACAGAACTAACAAAACTAGAGAGCAAAGAGAGAGTTATATATAGACCAGTAAGGGCCTAAGCAAGTTGTAGAAATTTTATATACACACCTGTTTTTGTTCCTCATGAAAAAATTAATCAATTCCTTTGAGAGCCTCCCTAGAAACAATTTAAATTCTATCATGTATTTGATTGTAAATTTCATCAAGTTCAAGTCCATATATAAGTCGAGTAAGCAAATGATATAGAGAGAACACAAAAGTAAGGTTGTTAGACAATTCATAAAGAAAAAGAAGGCAGGCAACTAATTAATTATGGACGCACCATGGCATCACATTGGCACATATTATATTATACCCCATTCGGTTCTAATTATAAGACCTAGTTGACTTTTTTGAAGAAATTATTTTGAGTATTTTTATTTTTATTTTTTTCTTCAAACTAATTAGTTTGACCAATAAACTAATATATAATCTAAAGATACATAACATATGAAATGATTAAGTAACTTATTTAACTTCTTTAATCTCTCTAAAAAAAGTCAACTAGGTCTTATAATTAGGACTGGAAGTAGTATAGTAGTTAGCGGACTATCTGTATCAGTTGGACGATTATGATTAATTATAAGGAAAATTATATTTAAATACAATTTGAATTTAAAAAACCCTCAAATGTCTGTTAAATTTGTTAAAGGACTTAAAGGTACCAAATACCATATTGAGATTTTCAAATTCGGGTGAATTTATCATTTTGCCCTTAGTTTTTAAATAAATTTATAAAAAAAAAATGCCCCTCGTCGGATGATGTTTTTTTTTGGTGGGGTTGAACTTTCTTTTTCCTTTTTTTTTTTAAAAAAGATTTAATGAAAGTGAAGTGGGTGGGGTTCGAACACACCCCACTTTCATGACCACTGGACCACTTGATTCCTTTAATATATATATGCATTAACAAATATATATATATATATATTTTTCTTAACATTTTTCTATCAACAAACATTCTTGTAAATCTCATTACTAAACTAGTAAATATCATTAACGAATTGGTAATTCTCATTACAAGATTTGTTATAATTGACCCTTATTTGTTGTTTCATGAAAGACATTTGTGATAAACCTGCCGAAAACACAGTAATTACCATTACTAAACTAGTAAATGCGATTGAAAAATTGGTAATTGTCATTGCAATATTTGTTATAAGTGACACTTATTTGAAGAACGCACCGATAAATACCATTACAAAACTAGTAAATATCATTGAATAATTGGTAATTGTCATTAAAAGATTTGTTATAATTGACCTTTATTTCTTGATTCATCAGAGACACAAGTGGCAAACCTAAAGAACGAATTGGTAAATACCATTACGAAACTAGTAAATGCCATTGAAAAATTGGTAATTATCATTACAAGATTTGTTATAAGTGACCTTTATTTGAAGAACACACTGGTAAATACCATTACAAACCTAGTAAATACCATTCAAAAATTGATAATTGCCATTAAAATATTTGTTATAATTGGCTTTTATTTCTTGTTTCAACAAAGACACAAGTAGTAAACCTTCACTACAATTACCAATTTTTCAATGGCATTTACTAGTTTCATGTTTTGCATGAGAAAACTAAACATATTGAAGTGGATTTTCACTTTGTCAGAAAAATTGAAGAATGGATTAATTGATTTAAAGCATGTCAAGTCTAAAGATCAAGAAGCAGATTTGCTAACTAAGGCTGTGGGAAAATAAATTCAACAAAGGTTGTCAAATTGTTTGTTGTAAATATTTTTACAACCTTCTTACCATGTTTTGCGCCAAATTCCTCGATGTGAAGGCATGATTATGATTTATGACTTTCATTGTCAGAATATGCCTTTCAATGTTTGAAATTCATAATCATGCCAACAACACGAAGGCTAAAGTTAATGTGAACGCAATTATGTGTTATGACCTTCATAATCTTTGTCCAAACAAAAGTGAAAAAGAGACCCCTCAATGGGCTCGATCAATGTGAACACATTTATCAAATCTTTCATAAGAAATCATTGACTTATAATATAAGTCACCTAGCCAGTTATTTATTATCAAACAAGGAGGAGTTATGTGAGACAATTATGAATAGAGGCAAATTTGATTTTTTTTTTGTTTCCAATTTAATACATATTTAATAAGTTAACCACTTTTCCTTAATTTGAGTCCAAACTTCTACTTTCATATTTGATCCAATCACCTACAATTAAAAACAACTAAACCAACATCAAAAATTCTAAAATAATCAATGATAAAGAGTAATTACAATTTTTATGACAATTTTGCCCTTTTTTGTTCTAATTCAACATATTTACTCTTAATCCCGATTAATCACAAAGAAGACTTTTTAAGCTCAATAATTATGATAACCCCCCAAATAAACAAATTAGGGATTTGTCAATTCCCCACACTTAAACTTTCCTGGCAAAACACTAATCAATTTAAAATTAAATAAAAATAAAAACTTCTAATTCCAATGGGATGCATACATAATGCTTGTTAATGAATAATAGTTTCTGGAATATGAAGGGCTCAAAGAGGGTCAAAAATGGATTAGCATATAAGGTTTTTGTTTGGGATAAAGGGTTTAGAAAATGAATGCCCCTATCATGTTCATTAATCTAAATGAAAATGTGATTTTGAAAATGAATTGAAATAAATTTTAGAGGTACTCTAGAATAGGGGGCAAACACACATTAATGAATGGAAATTAGGTTCAAAATCCTTTAAAAAAAAAGGTTTTCTCTCAAATGCACATCTACAAAGATTAATTGACATTAGCCTAATAAAAAAGCATTAACTCAACTAGTCCAAATGCTAACTCTAAGCAATAACCAATCAATTCATTAAAAATAAACCAAAGCATATGCAATTCCCATAAGTATTTGGACAATTTTCCAATCAAGGAGTGGCAAAAATTCAAGAGCGTGGTTTGGACCAAAAATTTTCTGAACATTTTTGCAATGAACCTTGACACATTTTTGCAATGAAGCACACAAAACCCAAATTCTAATCCCTCACCCTACACTTAAATCTTGCATTGTTCTCAATGCAAAAATCTAAATGTAAAGGAATGACAAGAGCTCAAAGCCTAAGGGAGTGAAAAATAAAAAGAAATCTATGTTTTACTATTAGATTATGTCCCTCCCCAACACTTATTCTATTCATGTAGGCAATTAAGTTCAAGAAACATATGAAAATGAGAAGAAAGACAATTTGAGGCTTAAATCTCCTTAGACTCTTCTAAGCGAAGTTCTCATCCCAAATGAGAAATATGCATTTCTTCTGTGTAACCACTTCTTCTAAATTGTACCCTCTTGGTAGTTAAAGTTCTTGCAAAAGAAACACCAGACTAGCAGTAGTATCTAGTCTAGAAATAAATACATATAGAGATCTAAAATAAAACATTGGCTTACAATTGTCTCTCTCCTCTCGTGAGAGCAATCATTGTACTCCCTGTGAGCCATTTCGGCCGGCGTTATTTGAACACCGACCAGCTGTTTCTTCTTTCCTTTTTCTTGTGAGTTTTCTAAGTGTGTATGAGAGCTCCTTGTGAAAGCCTATTCTCTCTCTTCTCGTGAGGGTATGCGAGGCAACCTATGAATCATTCTGGCTGGTGTTATTTGAACACCAACCATTTGTTCTTCTTTCCTTTTTCCCTTGTGAGTTTTTTAGAGTGTGAGTGTGTGTTCTTGTGAAGAGGTTGAAGGTATGGAGGTGGTGCAGAGTAATGGTTGTAAGAAACAAAAATAGGTAGTCCTGAAATTGGATAGGAAGGTTAGGAAGCAAGGGAATACCTTAGTAGGAAAATATTAACTACTAAAAACTTGAATGTTCCGACAGTTATCTTCATGATCAAGAAGGTCTGGCAGTTGGATGAAGGAGCAGAGGTGCATGACCTTGATCAGTGTCAACTAATCTTTCTCTTCCGGTCTAATAATACCGATGATCACACACGTATTCTTAAAGGTAGGATCTGGTCTATACAAGGTCATCTTTTAAACCTTCAAATCTGGGAAGACAATATGGTTCTTAAATATGTCAACTTTGATACTTGCGCCTTTTTTGATACAATTTCATGATCTTCCATTGGAGGCATTTGAGACTTATAGTGCGAAAACTATTGGAGAGTCCACATTATATGCATATAGTATATGTGCTTCTTATGTGTCCATACCTCTATTAGAGATTTGAGCATACTTTTTTTAATTTTTTTTTATATGTTGTATTTGTGTAGATTTAAATTATATGTTGTTTTCTGATATGTTTTTTTCACCCCAATATCTCAAATTGATTAGTATCTAGTTATGCATTCAGAAATATTTGTTTGTAACACCAATATTATGGAAATTAATTAATTTAAAATACTGGGTGCAGAAAATATATTAGAAAGCAGCATATAATTTAAATCTAAATAAATATAATATATAAAAAACAATTTAAAAAAACATGCTCATATATGAGCACATAAAAAACACACAGGTTATATGCATATAATGTAGACTCTCCTAGGTTACAGTTCGATACGAGAGCTTGTAGAATTTTCGCTACATGTAGATGTAGTCGTCTAGGTCACAAGGGTCGAGGATTTTTAAGGACCCCAATATCCTCATGGGAAATGATGAGGCAGAGTATGAATTTGATAGCTGGCTTAGTATACCCCAGTACGTACCTTTGAGGATGTATCAGAGGTCAGTAAGGAGGACTAGATTGAAGCCAAGTTCACAGACAAGGAGGCTCCGTCATACAGGTTTCATGAAAATAGGTCTCCGGGTGTCAAGGCTGCTCAAATGGAGAATTGGATTTTGGTTCGGGATTTATCAACTCCTACCCACAAACAAAATTTATTTTCCTAAATCCTAATTGAGAGAAAAGACCCAATTATTCCCTTCTTCTTCCCAAGCTCAAACAAATCATGGAGAACACGGATGAAATATTCATATTGGAACACGCAAACAAAACATTCAGACCAAGCACATATGAAAATCTTAGGTTCAAGCTCACCAGATCTGGACCAAAGAGGGAGAACGTTCTTTGTCGATCTACTGAAGACGGAGGTGATGGAGGGAGACGCCGCCTTAAGTGGCTTCGCACAGCGCCTTAAGTGGCTTCGCACGGCAGAGAGATGATGCAGGACACATTGACTCCTTGAGAGAGAGAGAGAGAGAAGTGATAATCAAAGACTCAAGCAGAGATGGAGCAACATATACATATATATATATATAAAAGAGCAAATGTATCTTCCCCGTCTTTCTTGTGCATTTTCTTTTTAAATTTTATTGTGAAATTAAATAATACGGTAACTTCAAAGAATTTTCTAAGAAATCACAAAGCGCCGATAGGCAAGCTTCACAAGAAAGCCTGGATGGATAAAAGTGATGGATGGATCAACGATTTGACCAAAAAAAAAATGGATGGATCAACCAAGGCATATTAAAAAAAAAATATTTGTTTTATAATGAATCACTTTAAAAAGTAATTAATGGTTATTTATTAATTTTGTGTTATGCAATTAATGTTTAAATGGACTTCTTATATTTTTGTCGTCCCTTCAAAACCATATTTAATATAAATAAAATTGGGAAAATTTTCAATTTAAAGAAATTTAACGAGTTACCATTCTACTTTTATTTATAAGTCTTTTTTAACATAAAAATTTGTTCCTATTTATAAATTCATTTTTAAGATAGTAAATGAAATTGTGACAGTTTTGCCTATATTAATTGTACCAATGAAAATAGAGAGAGAAGAAAGAGTTAAAAAATATTTATTCATAAGTGAGGGTAAAGTTGAAAATCTACCCCATAATAATTAAGTTAACTACATTTTTTTTAATATGTGTGATTTAATTAAAAATGATTTATAAATAGGACTATCATTCTTTAATTGTGATGAATTAATTAATTTAACTTATATTATAAAAAGGGAGGGAGTAAGTCATTTCCCAAGGGTAGGATTTATCTGGAGCTATAATTCTTCTCGGGTCATGTGTAGCCTATCTTTAAAATATCTGTATCTTCTTGAATACATGTTAACCAAGTGAGATTGGGTGTGGCTCTCATCCTCTTCCCTTTCCATCCATTTCTCATCTCTTTTCAATCTCATCCGTTGGATTGAAATCTGAACGGTTCAAATTTAATCTTTTATAAAAATATTATTTTTATATTAAAAAATATTAAATTATTAAAAAAATATAAAAAATAATACTTTTATATAATATTATATCTGAACGGTTAAGATTTCAATCCAACGGCTGAAATGAGAAAGAGGATGAGAAGTAGATGGTAAGAAAAGATGACTGTAGCCAACCCCGTGAGATTCCAGCCATAATAAAGGAAAATCCGGAACCAAGATTGCAAAAGAAGTCTCGGATTTAGCACTAAAGATGCTGCTGATATGAAGACAATTAATTGTGATGGTGCTAAAAGTGAACCAAGTGAGATGTACGTTCCTTTTTCTAATATAAAGGACAATCATGAGATGGGTGGGGTCGAGATTCATTGTGTTGATCATCATTTCAAGCCAATTTGGTAATGGGTGGGCCCAAGTTTCAGGATGTTTATAGTCTTTAATTATTGCAGCACCCACAATCCGTAGACTCATTAGAGTACGGTGGAACTTGAGTTATATTGTTATAATTAAATGAGATAGTAAAGAAAAATGTGACTTTTCATGAATATTGTTAATTTACTTTTTTTGCTCAATATTGTTAATTTACTAAAGCAACAATAGAGTTTATGAGTAACTGGGATTTGTTATTCAATTTTTATAAAATAGAAAAGTCAAATTATTCACAATTTTGTTTTATTATTGATAAATATAAATTCAATGAGTACTGTCATTCAGTTAATTAATTCATCATTTAAAATTTGATTTTTCTCTTAATAAATCATAATGGCCATTACCTTTCAATTTTTCAATGTCACAATGGAAAGAGTGCCACTCACAAATTTAAATGATCTTGTTCTTTAGTGTAAAGAGACTTCTAATTTCAATGAGTACTGTCATTCAGTTAATTAATTCATCATTTAAAATTTGATTTTTCTCTTAATAAATCATAATGGCCATTACCTTTCAATTTTTCAATGTCACAATGGAAAGAGTGCCACTCACAAATTTAAATGATCTTGTTCTTTAGTGTAAAGAGACTTCTAATTTCAATGTGTACTGTCATTCAGTTAATTAATTCATCATTTAAAATTTTATTTTTCTCTTAATAAATCATAATGGCCATTACCTTTCAATTTTTCAATGTCACAATGGAAAGAGTGCCACTCACAAATTTAAATGATCTTGTTTTTTTAGTGTAAAGAGACTTCTAATTTCAAGTTAAACTAAATCTCCATAAAGTAAAAAAAAAAAATGAAATAGAAAATTTATCATTAATAGACTTCATATATTACATAGAGAAAAATTCAATAGTAGGCTATAGGGGATTATATTTTGTTATGGAGAATATATATTTTTTTCTTAAAAACTAGTTCAAAAGCCCGCGTGGTGATGCGTGGATGTGAATATAGTACTACCTCCGATCCTAATTCCTAATTATAAGAGTTAATTGACTTTCTTTAGAGAGATTAAGGAAGCAAAATAAGTTACTTAATCATTTTATATGTTGTGTATCCTTAGATTTTATATTAGTTTATTAGTTAAACTAATTAGTTTGAAGGAAAAAAAAATTACTCTAAAGTAATTTAATTAGGACTGGAGGGAGTACTTTCGAATAGGAATTAGTGGTCGACATCCCTCCATATTTTCATACCTTCATTCAAATACATATCCTTTTAATCTTCCTCAACCATTTTGATAACTGCATGTGTTTTAATCTTTTGATGCATATTGATTTAATACGAGAAAAAAAAAAATCAGAGACCTGTTTCTTTCTTTCATGTCATTAATATAACACTTCTGTTGTTTTTTAAATTGTAATTTCATACTTCTTCGTAATTTGTAATGGTATGTCATTGTGATAACCATATTTATCACTCTGACTCTACTGTTCCTTGGTTGGTTCAGCAAAACTTCGTACTTCGTAATTTGTAATGGTAGTTCCTACGGTGGAGGAAGGAATGTTAGTTGCAATAGTAACTGCTCTAGGAGATGGGAGCATAGCCAGTAAAACCAAGGTAGGAGAGATCCACTATCAGCTTCGTGACCAATGTTCTACTCTTCCAATTGAAACAGCAGTCATTATGCCAACACTAGTGTTTTTATTAGATTCTTAATCATATGGATATTGTTTTTATACATATTGGAGCATAATGTAGTTAGTTAGAATAACTAATTTAGTTAGGAAATACTCCCACTAGTTTTTATTATAAGGCACCAACTAACAATTCTCACAAATTAATAAAAGTAGTTAAAGTTAATAAAGTTGTCCTATAATTTAAGTAACTTTCAATATTACCCCTACTAACCCACTACCCTCATTAATTATGAGCATATATGAAAAAAGATAATTAATGTTCTTTATGAATAAGCAAGTGTCTTATAAAAAAGATCAAATAAACTTACTAGTTAGTGTCTTATAATAAGAGTTAGAAGGAGTAACTATTAGAATAGAATTAGTTAGGAGATACTTTCTTTATGCAGCTGTTACTTATTATGCTTATAAAAGCAAACTTGTATTTGTATCAGGTTATTGATGAGAAATAATATTTCAGATTTTCATTTCTTTTCTTTTCTAAAATATGTTATCAAAGTAAGAAAGTTTTTGACTTCTTGTGCTCTTCTCAATTGTTTTTAGCTTCCAGTAAGCATTTTTCCTGTAATTTCACGTGATGCCTGTCCATTACTGACACATCACACCTAGTCAATTTTTCTTCATCAGTGACTGCAATTTCACGTGGTGCCTCTTTCTTCTTGCGTTTTTGGCTCTTTTGCCTCTGCCCTTCACGCGTTTTTTTGACCTTTCCCTTTCGTCTCTCTCCGGTTATTTGGCAATGGCAACAGTTTCTTCCTCCGCCGAACACACCATCGGCGTCTCACCTTCATCTAATATGGATCCATCACAATCAATTGCAAATCCTTATTATTTGCATCCTAATGAGAATCCGTCCTTGGTTTTGGTTTCTCCGGTGTTGACTGGCCCTAATTTCCATTCGTGGGCGAGAGCTATGACGATGGCTTTGATGTCGAAGGTACCGTCCGACTTATTGATCGATCAATTCCAGTTCCGATACCTTCCGATCCTCTGTACGCTGCTTGGGAGTGTTGCAACCATTGGCGGACCTAGGTGTTAGCTTGAATTTGATAATTTTTTCTAAAAAAAAAATTTAATACATGAATAATTGTCCACCTTATACCTCAAAACTGCACTTCATAATCGGATGGAGATGGAGAATGAATGGTTGAATGATTGTTTAGTGCATTATATTGAAAAAGATGTATTTGATAGCATTGATAATAAGGCAATTATGATAGAATTCTCAAAAAATAATGCCTAGAATGATGACATTGTAATTATTTTTATTGTAATATACTTTTGTTATTAAAATATATGTAATTGAACTTATTAAGTGCCTACCCTTCATTATTATAATTTATGTAGCTGCATTTCTAACCAAACCTAGTCTTACTTTTTTAAATGACAGGTTTGTAAAATAATTATCTCTCTTATTACATCATTAGTATTCACTTGATTTCGTAAATATTTTTTTGATATTATTTTATTTTCTTGTTTATATTCTTTTGTTTTTTAATACATTTAAAACTTTTCTTAAAAAAAATTTCGGAGGTGCTGCCCCCGAACCCCAAATCCCCCCGCCGTTGGTACCCCTTCAGTAATTTTCTAGGTCCGCCCCTGATTGCAACATGATGGTGCTGTCATGGCTTACCCGTTCAATTTCTTCCACAGTGGTGGCACAGGGTGTATGGAACAGAATTAGTTATTCTAACTGACTACATTATATTCCAATAATACATACATATCAAATTAATTAATTGAAAATATGTAATAGCTGAGTGAAAAGATGCAAATATTAAAGCTCAATGGATTGATCGCTGCAAATTTGATGAGGAGAACATGAGTTTATAATTCCTTCCATCAGCGGTCTTTTTGGTTATTGTCATTACCAAGTAGCTTATTGGCTGAACTAGTGAACATACATATAGAATCTATATTCTTCTTAGAGAATCATGAATGAGCTAGCGAAGTTTTTCGTGATTTGTTGAAGTCCGACCTTAACAATGGGATGCTTTCTAAATTTCTTTCATTTTCCTCACAAACTCGATCAACTTATTTCTTAACTAAAAGAATTGTGAAATAATCTTGTTACTTAAGGATCTTGTTGGTGTGTAATCTTAACTTCCTTTTAAGTGTTTTTTAAGCACGAAAGCATACGTAGACTATAGTAAGTTTTAAATATCTCAACACATCTAAACATTTTTCTACAAAGAAAAAAATTAGCAAAGAATAACCATGAATAGTGTCATTTTATTTCCCCCGCTTTCTAATTCTCTAGTGAGAAAACATTTTAAAGTTGCTGAATTTTCCTTTTCCTTTATTTTTCCAAACAATTAGCGTGCTGATTAATTTCCTTCAATGTTTATCCACCTCCTTCCAATATTCACATGCCACTCTCGTAACTCTTGTTTATTGTAGGAAATTCACCAGAAACGCGGAAGCGAATCGTACCGACACGATATAGGAAAAGTTAAAACTTTCATCGTTTTGATTACCTGGAAAGATGCAGCGATCTGAAAGCCTCTCCACGAACACACGAACAATCCAAGTCCGCTCTATAATCGATCTTCCATACTATCTCTCGAGGGGAATAGGATGGTTGTGTGAGCAACCGTTCAGATGATGAACGTCTGCCACTAGGGTTTATTTCTGATGAAAGCCTCCTTTTATTTCTATTTATGGATAACACCTCTTCCTCTCTAAACCTTTGGTAAATACCGAAATTCAGAGAGCATGAGGATGTTTCTGTACGTCACAAGCAGTCTAGAGTGAGTTTATATACTACTACATCCAAGATCTAACCCCAAACCACATGGCCATAGAGTTCTTGGGTTGTAGCCTCACTTAAGCCTTATTGGGCTTAAGTGACTAAAGAGCACATTAACCCAACAATCTCCCACTTGCTCTTTCAGATACAAACTTGAGTTCATAAACCCAAGACCATGTAGCCCATAAGCCATCATCATCTGATATTATACCTCATCCCTTAACTCGAGCTAGCATGGGGATCTACCATTTGTCATTTATCAAGGCTCATGATAGTCTACAGAAGATTATCTAGTTCGGTGCTATTCCACTAAGGGTATAATTCCCCTCTTGGAATTCTTGGAAAGAGATTTGCCGTGTCTCCAAAAATAACCAAGTTCGAAAATGATTTGCAGAAATAGGGAACCTGGGTCGTTTCCCCAACGAACTTGCAGCGGGTTTGATTAACAACAACAGAGAAACAAAAACAGTAAAAATGGGGGGTTTTTGATTCAGACAGATTAAAAACGAAAATAAACTGAAACAGAACGAATTATGCAGAAACAGATTAAAAACGATCAACCCAACGTTTAGATTCCAGAAACTTCCGTCATTGAACGAAATATAACTAACTCACGTTTGGTTCTGGATGAACCGAAATCTCTGCATTCATCTAGAGAATCCCTCGACTAGACGATCGCCTAGAATATGTCCGAACAGTGGCGTCTCACTGTGCAATCGCACAAAGAACACTGTAACCTAGTTCGAACTCAGTCCTTGGGATGAACCAAACCGAACATTAAATCTAATATTCGAACTATTTCCAGAAATCGAATCCGATAAGATGAAAACAGAATCGAGTAAAGTTACCGATTAAGCACAAGCTCTCTGGACGAATCATGGAATCCTCAACGTTATGTTAATCACATAAGTTTAGCCGAGTATGGCTGGGAAAAACGAAGAACGCGAAGAACATTGCAGAGAAAATAAAACTTATGTATTTAATCCAAAACTTTAAAAAACGTGAATGCATAATGTGTTTGTGTCCGCTGCATCACTTAAAGTTAACCTAAAAACGAAATGGGCTCTAATGGTTCAACCCAAAACGAAAATAAAATAAAAGTGGGCTTTAATTACAAAATTCGAGCCCAAATAAAATCCAGAATTGTACATCTGACTTCGGCTCCAAAATCGACTGCCCTCTTGTCTGAATTTGCTCTTTATGTCTTCATAACAATTGTAGCTTTCTGAATCATTTGAAATATGAGAAAAAAATGAGGCAAATCCGATGTCTGTTTCAAGAGTTATGGTAAAAATAGTGAAGCAATGTAAAACTGGAATTTTATTATTAAAAATGGCTAAAAACTAATCAAAGGCCCAAAGCCCAAATAAGCATAAAATCCATTATTTATTAACTAAGGAGTCCTAAATTATTAATCAAGAGATAAAAAAGAAGTGTATGAAATATTCAATTATCAATTCTCCATGCTAAACCTGGCAAGTATTTTGTCGATGTATTTAGCCTGGGATAATGCCAAAACCCTATTCTTCCGGTCTTGCAAGAGTTTAATACCAAGAATATAATTGGCTTCCCCCAGGTCCTTCATATTAAAATGCTTGCTCAGCCAGGTTTTTATGTCTAACAATACCTCAATATCATTTCCGATAAGGAGTATATAATCCACATAAAGTACCAGAAAAGATATTGCATTACCTTGGATCCTTTTATACACACACGTCTCATCAGGACTTTTCTCAAAACCATAAGACTCAATGGCTTGATCAAATCTGATGTTCCATGATCTGGACGCATGCTTAAGTCCATAAATGGAGCTTTGCAACTTGCATACCATTTCTTCTTGCCCTTTGGCTATAAACCCTTTTGGTTGTCAGATATAGATTTCCTCTTCCAAATTTCCATTTAGAAAAGCGTTTGACATCCATTTTCCAAATCTCATAATCAAGATTTGTTTAATGACTAAGAGAATCCGGATGGACTTGAGCATGGCAACCGGCGAAAAGGTTTCATCATAACCCACACCTTCTTTTTGGGAGTACTCTTTCGCCACCAATCTAGCTTTGAAGGTTTCAACCTTCCTGTCCGATCCTCTCTTTCTCTTGTAAATCCACTTACACCCAATGGGTGTTACCCCTTCAGGTGCATCTACAAGAGCCCAAACTGAGTTGGAATTCATAGAATCCATTTCACGATTCATAGCCTCAAGCCATTCCTAAGCATCAACATCTCCTAGTGCTTCTTCATAACTCGTGGGATCATCATCTTCATCAATGATGACATCCTGATTTGACTCACACAACAAGAGATATCTTGCAGGTTTACGAATCAATCTCCCACTACGACTTTGTCGCACTTGATGTTGTGCATCTACAGGGGGTCCATGACATCCTGATTTGACTCACCCAACAAGAGATATCTTGCAGGTTTACGAATTAATCTCCCACTACGACTTTGTCGCACTTGAAGTTGTGCATCTACAGGGGGTCCATATTTTGTGGGTTACCAATTTCTTGATGAGGACCCTCATTAAGTGGATTAATCAATTCATGATTTTTGTTCATCATCATGCTGAACTTCTGGTTCTGGCTCTAGATCCTGTGTATGTTCAGGTATATTTCCCCCTTTTTGAACAACCACAGGAATAAAAGTTGGAACCGCCTGAGGTTGTGGTGAAACTTGATCTGAGACTAGCTCATCAAGAATAACCTTACTCCTTGGCTTATAATTTTCCATATAGTCCTCCTCTAAGAAAGTCGCGTGAGTGCTCACTATGACCTTCTTTTCTTTTAGACTATAAAACAACCAACCTCTGGTTCCTCTAGGATAGCCTATAAACATGCATACTTCAGTACGCGAGTCCATCTTATCTGGTTTCTGTTGCAAGACATGTGCCGGAGCACCCCAAATTCGAATGTGATTCATGGTGGGCTTACACCCTTTCCACAATTCTATTGGTGTCTTTGAAACTGACTTGGACGGAGCTAAGTTCAATAGATACATAGTAGTTTCTAAGGCATATCCCCAGAATGAATCAGAAAGAGATGAATAACTGAGCATAGATCTTGTCATTTCTAAAAGGGTTCTATTTCTCCTTTCAACAACTCCATTCTGCTGGGGTGTCCTTAGAGAAGATAATTGTGAAACTATCCCTTCTTTGGTCGTAAGACCGAACTCTCCAGATAGGTATTCACCCCTCGATCGATCGAAGAGTCTTAATTTGAACACCAAGATGCTTTTCGCCTCACCTTGAACTCTTGGAATTTTCCAAAAGCTTCGACTTGTGACGCATCAAGTACACATGTCCAAATCTAGAGTAATCATCGTAAATGTGATGAAATACTGATACCCGCCTCTGGCTTGGACATTTATTGGTCCACATACATCAGTATGTACCTATTCCAGCTGAAGTGGGGCACGTTTTCCCTTGGCCTTGAAAGATCTTTTGGTCATTTTACCCTCTAAACAAGATTCACATACAGGTATTGGTTCAAAGTTCAGGGATTTTAAAATCCCACTTTTGACCAAAAACTTGTATCCTGTTAGAGTTAATATGACCCAATCTCAAATGGCAAAGATAAGTTTTATTGGAAACTTTTCTTTTATTTGATGAATTAATATGCTCAACATCTCTTAATTCAACATGATTAACTTCACAGGGAACACGATTAAGGAAATAAAGACCATTAGATTTTACACCAAAACAAATAAAAGAAGATGAACTTCTTATTGAAACTGAGGAATTAAACTGAACTGTCAAACTTTGTTTATCCAAACAATTAACAGAAATTAAATTCCTTTTAAAATCTGGAATAAATAAACAGTCTTCTAAAACCAAAGTTCTGCAATTATCAAAAGATAAAATAACTTGTCCCACTGCTTGAGCAGACACAAGCTCCCCAGTTCCAAGCTTCAAATCTCTTTGTCCTTTACTTACAGGCAAGCTATGTTTGAACCACTGCAAAGAGTAACAAACATGGTTAGTGGCTCCTGAATCAACGATCCGGTTATCATCGTGATTCTCCACTAAACAAGCCTCAGTCACATGTAAATTACCCATACCTGGCTTATCCATACATGAGCAATTTTTCTTTCAATGCCCCTTTTGTCCGCACTTGAAGCACTTGCCTTTTGGCTGCTTCACTGCAACTGTTTTGGCAACTGGAGTACCTGATTTCTTCTTGTTCTTGTTCTTTCCCTTGGGTTTCCCCTTAGGCTTCACAGAGCTTTCACCAGCAAATAATGCACTTTCCTGCTTGACTAGAGACTGTTCAGCACTCTCAAGCTCGTGCATCGCTTGAGTGAGGTCAAGATTCATCTTGTTCATATTATAATTCATCTTGAATTGATTGAAGTATTCAGGCAGTGATTGTAAGAGAATGTCAACTTTTACTTCTTGTTCAAACTTGACACCATGGTCATCAGCCTTCTTGAAGTTTGCTATCATTGTTAGACAATGATCCCGCACACTTCCTCCAGACATCACTGCCTTGGTGACTGAATTCAACGCATTTTGCCTAGCAGAGCTGCTAGACGTAGCAAACATGCCATCAAGAGTCTGGAGCATTATTGCTCGGCCACTCTCAATCATTCTTACTTGCTCCTGAAGGTGATTGGCGAGACTGGCCAAAATATAGCAGCGAACTGCCACATTTTCCTTCTCTCATCTTTCCTTCTCCTGTTGAAATTGAGTTCGAATAGCATCAGACGCATCTGCAGCAGTCGCGCCGGCATAGGGGTAGTTAGAACAAAGTTGAGCTTTTCATATTGAAGAACAATATCCAAATTAGTTTTCCATTGTTTGTAGTTTGTACCATCCATAGGTTTTTGGCTCAAGATTGTAGCTAAAGGATTGAATGAAGATATTTTTCTGAAAATTAGGAAAAAACACACTAATTACAAACTATAATTAACAACAAACAGATATAGCGCTAATAGATTCTAATAACTACTATTTGTTTATTGTTTAACAATCCATTAGTTATCTTTACAAGACTTACGATGGGCAAGATTCTTGTAAAACTAATATTGTTATTTTGGGCCTTCAGTTCCATTGTTAGAGCCTCGATGGCAGGGTTAACAATTTTACCAAAGTTGAATGTAATTAACCATTGTTTACTTTCAAAATTATCTTTAGTGTCTAAGTGTTGCTGACGATGGGTCGTGCAAAACTTTACTAAAATTGTGAAAATATTAGGGTTTAATATAGCGAAATCCGATTATCCTTATCGATGGGGCTTCAGTGATAACCATTTCACTAATAAACCCACAATTGGGGCCCGTAGGTTTTAAAATTAAATGCTTAATTTAAAACCTTCACCCATTCAATATTTTAAAATTTAGAATTTTCAATTTTCAAAAATTGGTTCAATTTAGAGTAACTACTATAATTGAGTGAGATCAACCCATAAATTATTAGGTATCTAAAATCTAGTCATGATGACCATTTTAAATAACTCATAAATTACTCTCAAAATTACAATTCTCTTAGGAAATTTCCAAATTGAGTGAGATCATCCCATAAATTATTAGGTATCTAAAATCTAGTCGTGATGACCATTTTAAATAACCCATAAATTACTCTCAAAAATACAATTCTCTTAGGAAATTTCCTGGATTATTTGTCTAGATTTTAATTCCACAATTAATTAATCCAATTATTATTCTAGATTTTAATTTAAAATCATAATAATTGATAATTAATCTAGTGGATAACCTAAATAATCTCGCATAATAACTATGATCCTAGTCGATTCAAGACATAATAGGTACTATGCTGTTATGACATGTGATTATGCAATAATATGGCATCTTCCTATTCTATATGACATGTTATTACAAACATCATGTTTAATCGCACATATAATTCATATAATTCAATAAAGAAAAACATTAATCATTAAAAAATAACTTTAATCCATGACATTCCTATTTTAAAAAAAATAAAAAAATACAACTTTGGAATTCCTCTTTCGTCCAAATATGAGGCCCAGAGGTCCACGAAAAGTGTCTGACAGTGTTGAATGTTCATCTTCTTGCAGTTTCTTGATCTCCAACTTTTACAGAAATTTGAAAAATACATAGAAATTCCAAAAGAAAATAAAAAAACAGCAAGGAGGAAACCTAATCATATGGGATTAGCCTCCTTGTTACAAATCAAGAAATACACGAGAGAATCTAACCATGGATTAAAGCGATTAACCGATTTAAACTAATATCAAATATGAATTATAAACGAATAATTACCATGAAATAAATAACAAATATAGAAAGAGATGTCATATTTTTTAAAGAAAAATTTCTGAAAATCCGAAATTAATCACATGAAATAAAATCAAAACTGGTTCTTTTCCTTATCGCGATTCGGCTCTGATACCAATTGTAGGAAATTCACCAGAAATGCGGAAGCGAATCATACCGACACGATATAGGAAAAGTTAAAACTTTTCTCGTTTTGATTACCTGGAAAGATGCAGCGATCTGAAAGCCTCTCCACGAACACACGAACAGTCTAAGTCCGCTCTATGATCGATCTTCCAGACTATCTCTCGAGGGGAATAGGATGGTTGTGTGGGCAACCGCTCGATGATGAACGTCCGCCTCTAGAGTTTGTTTCTGATGAAAGCCTCCTTTTATTTCTGTTTATGGATAACACCTCTTCCTCTCTAAACCTTTGGTAAATACCTAAATTCAGAGAGCATGAGGATGTTTCTGTACGTCACAAGCAGTCTAGAGTGGGTTTATATACTACTACATCTAAGACCTAACCCTAAACCACATGGGTCATAGAGTTCTTGGGATGTAGCCTCACTTAAGCCTTATTGGGTTTAAGTGACTAAAGAGCACATTAACCCAACATTTATATCCCAGTACTTCTATGTTACCACAAATTAGTTATGTCAAGAGTAGAAAGTAATTTACCAACTTAGACTTGGTCTGGCATTGTAAAGCCCCGCTAGATGCTTTAGCTTTATGTCAAGTGAGTCCTAGGGGTAGTTATGAACCCCGAACTGGCACTACTAAAAACACAGTTTTTTGCGGCGGAAAAATTCCCTCGCAAAAAAGCTATTTTCCGTCGCAAAATTGGTTTGCGGCGGAAAAAGTTCCGTCGCAAAAATGCTCCTTGCAAATCATTTTGCGACGGAAAATTTTCATTTTCCCTCGCAAATTTTGGATTTTGCGAGGGAATTATTTTCCCTCGCAAATCCTGGAATTTTGCGAGGGAAAAAGGTTTCCCTCGCAAAATCCAAGATTTTGCGAGGGAAATTTTGTTCCCTCGCAAATCCTGGAATTTTGCGAGGGAAAAATTTTCCCTCGCAAATCGATGGCTTTTGCGAGGGAACAATGTTCCCTCGCAAAATCGAGGATTTGCGAGGGAAAAAATTTTCCCTCGCAAATTTCAATTTATTTTTAAAAAAAAAATAAAAAAATCAGTAAAATAAAATAATTACAAAAAATTATATTAAAAATTAAGAAATAAAAAGATTTATATATATATCATAAAAATAAATTATAACAATCATAAGAGTTTACATAACAAGAAAAACAAAATATTACAAATTATAATGTTGTGACTAAAATGAACTAAAAAAGTCTAAATAGTAACAGTCTGGTCATCATCATCACCAATATTGTCATCACCACCACGGTCATCCACTTCTACCATCACGTTAATGCCTGAAATGCCATGCAAATTACCATTAATGAATGAGCACTGACATTTTATCTATCAGAAAACTTGACAGAACATGACAACTACTACAGAACATAGTGCAAACAGGCCTACACTTTGACATATATACTTGGAAACTAATACTTCTATTCACGTGGCATAGTCAATACTTTCAACTTGTTATTTATAATTTAAACTTTGTAAATAAATAATGAAACACTTAGAAAAATCCAAAGGGAGAAACTAAAACAAAGACAAAAGTAAATTTTGATAACATCATTCCTCCTTCATCCTTTCACACATACACGTTAGGCACCCATTAATTATTTAACAGAAGGTGATGAGAAGGTCTGCTTTAAAATACACTAAGTTCATGAATGCATTATACGATTTCAAAGTTCATAGTACCTGCTTTCAATGGAAGAAATTACAAAGGGAGTGAATGCATTTATCTTTTGTCAAATAAGTCAATAACATGGTGCGAAGATGTACAAAATGTCTACTTATGCTGAAAAATCAGATCACAAAAATACACGATAATCTGCGCCTAAATTTTTCCCGTGAGATCATAGATTACTCCAAAGATATCACCACTTGTGTACATGTGTGTGGGTAAGGAAAACAAGCAAAGGGTAAAAATTATGAACTAGCTCGTGACCAAAATCTTATGTAATTTCTAGTGTCAGCTTAATCGAAACCAAGGATAACTCAAATAAGAAATTGGCATGCAATCCATATGCATTTAAACAAGCATTTGATAAGCCTATAATGCTTAAATCAGAACATCCATATCAACAACAATTCCCACAATATATAATAGGCCAACACACACCTTTCATACTTGCACACTTATGAATTTTAGGCTACACAAATAACAAAGCAAGGCAGCAAGCTCCTTCGAATATCATTCACCACGTTTATCCATTCTTCTGCTTGTGGCCTGTTTCTTGACACTTCCCCTCCACTTAGCACACTCCCCAAGAAAAAAGAAAAAGAAAATACATTTCAATCCAATCTCTCTCAAAACATTACAATTACATTGCCCCTTTTTGTTCTATGTCTTTGTTCTTATCCCTAATTCCTCTTCCCACCCAAACAAAAACGAAAGAAACAAGGAAGGAGAAACAATAATAGTTTAAATTTGTCAAGGCAAACTTCCAGAGCACAAAAACATTAACGGTTTAAATTTGTCATACACGTTTGTTGCTGCTGCTCACTTCCATCTCCCATGAAAACAAAAAACAGAGAGAAGACAAAAAAAAAAACAAATGTGAGACGGTGACTTTACCGATGAAATACTTGTTCATGACACCATAAGAAGCATTAACGCGTTCAATCTGAGTCATTTGACCAATTTTTTCTTCCAGAGTCATCCTGTTCATGAGATCCCTGATCCAAACATTCAATGGCTGTTTAGGATCTCGTATTTCGCGTACTCGGTCTACGCCATGGCAAAGCAACAATGAAGGAGCGAAGCCCCACAAGGAAGACGGAGATTTTCGGCATTGCTTTTCTCGAACAGCTCAACTTCACACCGAATAAAGATCGTAGCGTAACACAATATGTGATTCCAAGTGTGATCAACCACCTTGTAAAGCAATAGCAGGGATCCGATGGTATGAAAGGCAAAAACCCTAGAGAGACACTTAGAGAGAGAGAGAAAAATTTCAGATCTGAAAAATCCTTAAACTTAAGAGAGAATACGAGAAGGTAGAGAAGGGAAGGCCATGGGAGCGGCGGCGAGTGGCTGTGGCGAACTGAAAAGAGAGGAGACGGGAAAGCGATTCGTGTGTATGTGTGAGAGAGAGAAGCAGAGAAGACGATGGGGGAATTTTTTTGGAAGGGCAAAAATGAATACAGGAGCGGAGCACGGTGTTTAAGTTTTTACTCATTTTTGCGAGGGAACTTTGATTCCCTCGCAAACTTCACTAATGTTTGCGAGGGAACCAACATTCCCTCGCAAAAATGCTCATTTTTGCGAGGGAACTTTGATTCCCTCGCAAACTTCACTAATGTTTGCGAGGGAAGTAAAAGTTCCCTCGCAAAATCATATATTTTGCGAGGGATTCCTTGTTCCCTCGCAAAATACCCATTTTGCGAGGGAAAAATTTTTCCTCGCAAATTACTTAATTTGCGAGGGAAAAATTTTCCCTCGCAAAATGACCAAATTTGCGAGGGAAATTTTTCCCTCGCAAATTCCGCCGCAAATCTGGCTTTTTCCAGTAGTGTGGATACTATATGATACTATAAAAAAGAGTAGAAAGTAAATTATTTATTCTTTATTTAAGAAAAAAGAATATTCAGTTTTACCTTCCTACACTAGTAGTAAAGCATGCACAACAGTGGTTGCCTTTGTAACTAGTGTAGAAAGGAATAAATTTAAAAAGTATTAACTGATTTAAATAACCATATATCTACACTGATTAATGTCTCTTTGCACTCAAATTAAACTAATAAGCTAACCCCTATTTAGTAATTAAGGACTAATTCAGCCACTTATACAAAGCAAAACCGTGACTTAAGATGTAAACATATAAAGCCAGATCAATCAAAAGTGTAAAGCAATCAACATGTTAGAAAACCACAGCATAATTCAAGGCTACAACAAGGAGGCATTTAACTAAACACTCTCACTTCCATCTTCCAATCATAATTCCTGAGCCTAGAAATCAAGATTACACAAATTGAATTGATTCATAAGACCATAAAATATAGACGCTTATCCTTTAAGTGCATTGGACTCAAGCCCTCATCCACCTCCTTGAGTCCTAGGAGTCAAGGAAGGTTAGCCACACAAATTGCTTCACCAAAGCATCAATTCGCGAGACTGGGCCATGAGTAGAGTTGAGGAAGATGATGAGCACGTGATCGATGGTGAATTAGGTGGATCCGAGAATTCGATTATTTGAAGAGAATAAATTAAAACAATCGATAAGCGGAGTGAATGAAGAAGGTAGGAATTAATGGAGTGTGTGTTCTTGGTTTTTGGAAGAGATCTGGTGGAGAAAAATCTGAAAGTGAAGAGGGATCTGATCATGCCGAATGAGAGTCCATCCGACAGTGTGGGAGAATAGCGTCAACTTAACACCTGCACATGAATATCATATATATATTTGGGTTAAATACCATTTTTGCCATGAAAGTTTAGTCTAAAGAACACTGGGTACCCAGAAGTTTTTTTTTTTTTTTTCATTTTTGCCCCGGAAGTTTAAAAATATAGCAATCTTCCCCATCCGTTGATCTTCAAAACAAAAATGAAGAAACTTATTTTTTAATGATCCTTTCAGCCAACTGCCAATCACTGTATATTCCTTTAAATGATACTATAAAGATAACATACCACATCCGTTGATCTTGATCGTTCAATTGATGCTCTTCTTTGTAAACTTCCAGGAACAAAATTGCTCCTAAGAAAAAACTTCCGGGGCAAACTTGCTCCTAAAAAAAACTTCTATTTGCTTCATTTTGTTAACGTCTGGGACAAAAATGATACCAAAAAGACTTTCGGGTGACCCGTGCTTTTTAAGCTAAACTTCCATGACAAAAAAAGTATTTAACCCTATATATTTTTAGGAAAAAATATTTTGAAATTAAAGATTTAATTAAATTCAACAATTAAATATTTAAGTTCTAAAAACCCATGGACGAAGTTAAGCACAACAAAGATTAATGGGAAAATCTCATATAAAGCCACTTAAAATAAAAAATTTCTAAATCATGTTGGTAAATCCAACAAATCCCTAATTGAGTCATTAACCTAATTTAAGATTTCAAACAGTGGGTAAAATGATTTTAACGCCCTCTTATCTCCTCTCATAAAAGAGTTTCATTTACTTTATATATATATATATATATATATATATTAAAATTAATATTTAATAAAACAAAATATGATTCATCTATAATTTAAATATATTAACTATAATAGTAAGAGAAAAATGTACGAGTTCATTTTATTCTCATGAATGAATTTCTTTTCAAGAAAATTTTTAATATATGTTCGTTAATATAAATTTTTTAATAAATATAGTAAGCATAAATTTTACTATATTTGTTTCATATATACTTTTTTTCCCAAATTTCTATATTTCAATATGTAAAGCATTTTATGAATTTTTTAGTACATTTTATATCTTTTAATCTAGCATATCCTTATAAGTATATCAAATTTACGGGCCTCTTATTAGAAAAAAAAAAATAATATTAATGATTTTTATTTAAGAATGAAAAATTTAAAACATTGAAATATTAACTAATTTTATTTTATTTTAAAAACACACATTTATGTGTTGGGGAAAATTATTTAGAGTTTGTTTAGATTAATTTTGGTAAAAGTGACTTTTATTTTAATTGATTTTTGCAAACTGAATTGGTATGTGTTATGCATTCCATCTTTTTTTGTCTTGTCTCAACTGATAAAATTAATTATATTATTTTTTAACAAACTCACATTTATTCATTTTTATTTTGTATCATTAGTATCAGTTAATTGATTTTTTCAATTAAATCATCTAATTGATATCAATAATACTATCACTGATAAAACATGTTTGTCAGGAACATGAGGAAATAACTTCTCTCTTCGTGAGAGCCCCCTTCTCTCTTCGTGAGAGCCCTCTGTTTTTCTTCTGCCGGCGTCGTCTTTTCGACCGGTCTCCTGCTCTCCTCCATTTTGTTTCCTTCCTTCTGGTTTGGTTGTTTTGGTGTGGGGGGAAGGTGTGTTTGTTTTTCTGGTTTTTGTGTGGCTTTATGGAAGGTGGATTGGAACATGATGTCCGGAGGACAAAGCATGTTGTCCTCGACTTGGAACAGCAGTCGGAGGATAGTGGTGGTATGTTGGTTGGTAGGATTGAAACAGGGAAAAGGTTGAATACTCCGACAGTTATATCGATGATCAAGAAGGGCTGGAATCTGGACGATGATCTAGAGGTTCATGATCTTGATCGGAATCGTCTCATTTTTCTCTTTCGTTTCAACACAAGTGCTGCTTATGCTCGGATTCTTAAGGGGCGCCCATGGACTATTCAGGGGCACCTTTTGAATCTCCAAGTGTGGGAAGATTACATGGTTCTTTAGGATGTTGATTTTAGGCATACTCCCTTCTGGTTGCAGTTCCACGGGCTCCCCATTGAGGCTTTTAATAGCTCCAATGCAAAAAAACTTGGTGATGCAGTGGGTGAAGCAGTGATGTTTGAAAAACCGAAGAGGGAAGGAAAATTAATTAGAAGTTACTTGAGAGTTAGAACTCTCCTCAATCTGGAGGCTCCTCTTATAGCAAGTTTCTGGGTTCCAAGAACAAATAAGCCGTCGGCTTGGGTCTCAATCAAATACGAACGGCTGCAAAATCTGTGCTACCGATGTGGTCGAATCGGTCATGACAATAGGAGTTGTAAGTTTTCTAGTGGGCTAGAAGAGGAAGAAGGGGAAACCGAATTTGGAAGCTTCATGGGTACTCCGGCGGTGCGAACATTTGAAGAAAGTATAGAAATATGCAAGGAAGGGTGGCCGGAAGTAGTGTTTCTTGACAGCAAATCTCAGTCGCAACCTCACCGGCGCTCTTCTCCGGCAGACGAGAACGGTCGTCCTGGTCAAAGGCTCCCTAGGCTAACGGGCAAAATCTCTGATGGGGATTCAAGAAAGGACAAGGATGTGTCAGATATTAGCAGAGCTGTGACGCCGTTTGCCTGCTCTGAGGGGTTCCTGAATCACGACGCTGAGCCGTTAGTGATCTCCTGTGCCCCTGCCTCGATGACGCCAGCGCAGTTTGACCAAAGGAGGGTTTTTGCTGTTAGTAAGGAAGGTGGGTCCAGTGGTGGTCCCTTGGGCCCAATGACTACCTCTTCCTCTTTTGGTTTAGTAGTGGGCCTGGGGAATAAGGAAGGCCCAGACTCCTTTATCTCTCCAATTTTTTCAGCAGGCCTCACCATGGATGGGCTTGATCCAGCGGGTTGCTCCTCCTCTTTTAATAGCAACTTAATGGATTCAGGCCACTTAAACCTAACGCATGCAGAAGAATTTTTTTCTCCAGAGATATATCAGCAGCCTAGTTCGGCCAAGGTTTCCATTCCTCTAAATCCTATTCTTGTGGAGGATTCCCCTCTGGCTGAGACCCCTTATATTGTTGAAATTGACAATTCTGAAGCACATTTGGTTAGCTCTCTTACTCCTGAATTTATGGGTCAAAAGTCATATTGTCCTCCCCAACCTTATAGTGTTGACTTCCCAAGTGATGACGAGTTTAAATTAAAATCTATTATTCCTTTTGAGGGGTTGTCTCCCATCTCAGCGGTCTCCGCTGGTTTTAAAGGAATCAGGATTAAGAGAAATCATGAAGATGAAGTTGAGGAAGGCAAGTCTGTTAAGTGTAGGAAGCTGGATTTTTTTGGAGAGGACTCGGCCATTGTTAAATTAGCTCCGGGAAGGGAGAAAAAGGAGCGCAGGCGAACTTATAAGTCTGTTAAAAATTATCTCCGACAGTCTGGGATTGCGGTAGCTTCGGGTGCATCTTCAAATTGCCCCTCTTCTAATGAGATAGACTTTCCGGAGAGTTGGTTGGTTGCTGGAAGTAAGTCAGAGATGGACTTGGGGTCTTCTTCCCCGAGGGACGCCGGTGGTTGGATGGGACCAACCACCGGTTCGCCATGAATCTACTAGCATGGAACTGTCAAGGTTTGGGGGTTGCCTTGACAGTCAGAAACTTAAAGGATGAATGTTTCCGAAAAAAACCCCACTTGGTCTTCTTAATGGAGACTAAGCAAAAGGCAAGTGTTGTTAGGAAAGTAAGGCGCAGATGTGGTTTCAATGAAGAATGGATTGTTAACCCTGTGGGGAAAAGTGGTGGTTTGGCTTTATGGTGGTCTGATGTGATCATTGTTAATATTCTATTCTCGTCTGCTAATATTATTCATGCTAGTGTGATGTCTGAGACCTTGTCAACTCCATCTTATATTTCTTTTATCTATGGCCCTACTGATGAAAATGACAGAAGGTTGTGTTGGCAAGAGGTTCGAAGAATTAGTAGCTCTATCAGGGACCCTTGGATGTGTATTGGGGACTTCAATGATATCCTTTCACAGCAGGAGAAGAGTGGTGGTCCTCCTAGGGCTTGGAGGAAGATCCTAAATTTCAAGTGTTTTGTGGCCGATTGCGACCTTGAAGATTTAGGTTATAATGGATCTATGTTTACCTGGTGCAATAATCGTGAGTACCCGGATACAATTTATGAGCGTATTGACAGGGCCTTGGGTAATTTGCAGTTGAGAGAGCAGTTCCCGTGTCTCCAGGTTTTTAATGTTGACCCGGCCGGTTCTGACCATCACCTTCTATTCATCCGGTGTCAGCTTGAAAGTCGTCAGCATCATAGGACCTTTCGCTTTGAATCAGCCTGGGCATCTCACAGAAGTTTTCTTGAGGTTGTCAAGGGGTGTTGGTGGAATTATAGCGGTCAGGATCTCCCGATTCTAGAAAAATTTGTGAGCAATCTGAAGAGGTGTTCGCAGCGGTTAATTGCCTGGAGTAAGAAGGAGTTCCCAAATAGCGGTAAGCTTATTGATTTATTGAAGAATCATCTAGCTGAGTTGTCCCAGGAAGTCCGAACTCCGGAGATTTCTAAAGGGATTGTGGAGGTAAAAGGCAATCTGGATAGATTGTTGGAGCGCGAAGAGCAATATTGGTGGCAGCGATCTCGGATTAACTGGTTAGGTGTTGGTGACAAGAACTCTCATTTCTTCCATATCTCTACTATCAAGAGGAGACATCAAAACCGAATCTCATGTATTCGAAATGATGAGGGCAATTGGTTGTTTGAGAAGGATGCTATCTCAACTAATATAGCTAGCTTCTTTCAGGAGCTATTTACCACTTCTGGGGTTCGACCAATGGATACAGTCTTGGGTTTCATTGAGCCTTCTATCTCATCTGATATGAATCACAATCTCTTGTTACCGATTTCTAAGGAGGAGATTAAAGCAGCTGCTTTTAGTCTCGGGAGTTCAAAAGCGCCTGGACCTGATGGTTTTTCGGGTAAAATTTTATCATTCCTCTTGGTCTGAAATTGGTGAGTCTGTTTGTTGTTTGGTTAAAGAGTTTTTTGCAGGTCATTTGGAGCTTCATGATTTAAATTCTACTAACATTACTCTTATTCCTAAACTTCCAAAACCTGAGCATGTTTCCCATTTTCGCCCTATAGGTTTGTGTAATTTCTCTTATAAGATCATTTCTAAAATCATGGCCAATAGAATGCGGCCTTTACTTGATACTTGTATTTCACAGCATCAAAGTGCCTTTGTCCCAGGTCGGTGTATTCATGATAATATTATTATTGCTAATGAGGTATATCATTATCTTCGCCGTAAGAAAACTGGGGGTAAGTATGAATTCGCTCTGAAAATGGATATGAGCAAAGCTTATGATAGGGTGGAGTGGAATTTTCTGGAAAAAGTGTTGTTAAGATTTGGGTTCTGTAAAGAATGGGTATCCCTTCTGATGAAATGTGTGTGCTCTGTTAGTTTGAATATTTGCTTATCAGGTGAAAAAGTGAGTTCATTTACTCTGAGCCGGGGCATTCGTCAGGGAGATCCACTCTCTCCTTATCTTTTTATTATTATTGCGGAAGTTCTCTCCATCATGATTAGAAGGAGTCAGGCGGATCATTTTATTAAGGGCGTCAAATTGAGCAACAGTTGTCCAGATCTTACTCATAGTTTCTTTGCTGATGATGCCCTCCTGTATATGCGTGCATCTCATCGCAATTGCAACCATCTAGCTGATATTTTGAGAATGTATTGCACGGCATCTGGTCAAATCATCAATCTTGATAAGTCCAGTATCCTTTTTTCCTCCAATGCTCCTGATGATGTTAAAAATATGGTTGGAAGAACTTTGGGAATTCCGGTGACAGAGGATCCGGGTAGATACCTTGGTATCCCGAGTATTTGGGGAAAGACAAAGCATCAGGCGCTGGCTTATGTTCGGGAACGCATTGCTAATAAAATCCAAGGATGGGGTCATTCTCTTCTCTCTTTTGCCGGACGTGATGTAATGATCAAAGCGGTTCTTCAGGCAATCCCTATCTACCCTATGAACGTTTTCAAGTTCCCAGTCAAGACATGTAGGGAGATTAGCAGCCTTATTGCTAATTTTTGGTGGAGCGGTACTGTTTCGGGTGGCACAACTCATTGGAAAGCCTGGGGTTCTTTAACGAATGCTAAGAGTACTGGTGGAATGGGATTTCGGGAATTAGCAACCATGAATGATGCTCTTTTAGCTAAAACTGCATGGAGACTGTTGACGAACCCCAATGACTTGTGGGCTAGAGTATTGAAGAGTGTGTATTTTCCCAATGATAATTTCATGCAGGCAAGCAAAGGATCTAAAGCTTCGTGGTGTTGGTCTAGCATCTTGGATGGTAGGGATTTTCTTGCACAAGACTTGTGCTGGGATGTTGGAGATGGTACTGCTATTCGAATCTGGGGTGATAAATGGGTTCCTAATGTTGATTTCCCGGAGAAGCCCAGTAACCGAGATGATCCTATTATTGCAAAAGGCAGAGTTTGTGATCTTATTGTCGATGGCATGTGGGATCTTACTCCCATTGCCCAGTACGTTTCGCCAGAAATCAAGAGGGCAATATATGATATTGATATTCCATCTAATGGGCTGGATGATAAATTGGTGTGGACTAGTGCTAAGAACGGCGTGTATTCAGTAAAAGGTGGGTATCATAACAGTAAAGGGAAAATGTCTTCTGCGGTCAATAAGGCTGGATCTTCAATAGTTCTCACCTCATCATGCTGGAAGTCAATTTGGAAGATTCAGATTATCCCGAGAGTGCAGCAATTCGTCTGGCGGATTTTAAATAATGCTATCGCCACCACTGATGCTCTTTATAGAAGAAGGCGATCTCAGGATAACATGTGTCCCGTTTGTTCTGATGCTGTGGAGACGGTGGAGCACCTGTTTTTCCATTGCTCCTGGACTAGGTGTGTCTGGTTCGGGTGTCCCCTCGATGTAAAGCTTGATGTTGATAGTATTTCGAATTTCATTGCGTGGTGGATTCATCTTACAGGTATGTCTTTCTTGAGTAAGACAAACCTTTCACTAATTTGTTGGATCTTATGGTTCATATGGAAACAAAGAAATAATTTGGTTTTTAATCATATAGATCCTAACCCTATTGTTGTAATTGAATGTGCGAGGAAAAACAATTTTGACTTCTGGGTGAATTGCGATAAAACGCACAAAAATCCGGAGGGCCAAAGGGTTGTTCCCACTCATCTAGTTGTCTGGTCCCCTCCTCCTGCTGGCAAGCTTAAATATAACTGTGATGGAGCCTTTTCGGATTATAAGACTAACGCTGCTATCAGAGTTATCTGTAGGGATCATTTTGGTGATTTCAAATGGGGTTTTGTGGATAAGGTAAAATCCATCTCTGCTTTTATGACCGAAGCTTTAGCCCTGAAGAGGGCTTTGATGCTCGCTGTGGATCTCGGCCATGATAATGTTGTTTTTGAAACCGATTGTCTTTATCTGCTCGAATGTATTGATGCTAAATCTCCGGATATGATTGAATGGAGGAGTAGGAGCATTATTTTAGATATTATTCGTCTTTTGATATCCAAGGTTGGGTTCTCTTTGTCTTTTACCACCAGGGGGGGTAATCGTGCCGCTGACCTGATTGCAGCAGATGCTTATAAAGAGGTGTGCCCGATCGGGTGGGTTTTTCAACCAACACCTTCTTTGCTGTCTCTTCTAGCCTTGGACTCCCAGAAGGCGGATGCCGTTTCTTCATGATGCCCCGCTCCCCAATCACTCATTAATTGGTGATTGCCTGTAGTTTGGTTTATTTGTGTGTATTCTATTTTGTTTGTAATCCTTAGACTTCCTTTGCTACTCTGTTGTTTGTTGCTTTTTCTTGTTATTGCTCTCTTTCTATTGTTGTTTTGTAATCGTTTTTTGAGTATTAATATAAGTATCCTTTGACCAAAAAAATAATAATAATAATACTATCATGACATGTGTTACGTTGCTTTTTCTTCTTTCTTTTGCTTGAATTATTCTTGTTGACCCTTTTAGAACATTACAAAAATCCTTTGACTTAGCAAATCATATTTTATTTTATTATATGTTAGTGTTGATATATAAAGCAATAAATCATAGAGCAAAAAAACTCTTTTAAGAGGGGAGAGAAGAAAGGAGAGGACAATAAAGTAGTTTTACCCACATTTTAAAATTTTAAATTGGGTTAATAACTCAATTAAAGATTTTTTGAATTTACCAACCTAATTTAAAATTTTCCTATTTCAGGTTGCTTTATATGAGATTTTCCCAAGATTAATTGTGCATAAAATCATGAAAATAATGAGAAATATCAGTCAATAATCTCACTTCCATCTTATTCATCAAGTATCATCATTCACACATCCCACCATTCCCACAACTACTGGTGTACAAGGCCGCCAGTGCTTTTTTGTAGTTGTGTTTACAAATTAACAAAGCTAATAAAGAGATTAAATTTTACCAAAATACAACAGTATTTTACTTGAATAAATTTATTCATGTTAATAAGCATTTTTTATCCATGAGGGGGTAGATTCTTAATGGTTAGAAACTTGAAATGGCAATATATTTTTAAAATAAAGAGTTAAGTGTCAAATTATTATTAGTTTACAATGGAAGGAGTTAGTAGGAAGATGAGTCACTACCTTTTGTTGTCCATTTTTGTATGGGTTTTGAATGAGCAATAACTAATGGCTGTGAATGTATTTGTCAAGTACTCTCCGGGGAAGGGTGACCTCATGAGGAGTAGCAAGCTGTGGTTGGGTGACTTGGTTGAAATCATTGAGATTGCACCTCTCTGTTCTTCGTATCTCTTGTTTAGTATTAAACTCCACCCACATCCCTCCAATGATACCCTACTAGCAAAAAAACGGTATCCGTGAATTTCAAATATAATGTGAAGGGAATTGTTATGGCCTCTTAGGTGTTGCCAACATGTTTCCTCATTTAATTCCAACACCATTATGCACTGGTAATCACAACCAGAGAAGATACCCCCACTCTTTTTTGTGTAAAAAACCATCATCTTCTGGAGCCTTGGTACTCCAATAAATTGTTAACTTATTACCCCGATGACATATGATAGGCAAGCATACAACAATTCCTAACCATTCGCTGTCACGAAAATCTGGAGGTATGTTCACTTCTATCACACAAAAATTCCTACAAATTCCCGAAGTATTATTTGAAAACCATGATGGTATTCCACATCCTCGAATAATTGCAAAGAAATCTCTCAGAAGAGCACATTTTCTCTGCAAACATACCAAACCGTTATTAACATTAATTACTACCCATAAAGGGAACATATGTGAGAACATGACAAAAATGAGGCAGACATGCATACCTCATCAAGTGGCCTATCGTCATCATAGTCCACATTAGAGATTTTTTAGTACGTAGTTCGCCCACGACACTGAAATAAAAAAGCACTCGTTATGTATATTTAGTTACAAAAAATATACACGAATCATTAGAAAGATCATGTAGCAAGACAAACATACCTCATGGTCAAATGAAGCAACCAAATTCCATATCTGTTCATCTGATGATAAAGGCGTTTCCATTGAGGGACAAGAGGTTGCATGTAATCCAATTAACCGTGGTGGAAGCCTTGGCAATGACTTAAGCCTTGGGCAAGAGTCCAATGAAAGAAATTGAAGTTGAAAAAGACTAGAGAAGCAACCAGAGGGTAGATCAACAAAATTGTTATGGCTTAGATCCAATGCAACCAATGATGACAAACTACCAAAATCATCTGGAATTGATCCGTCATCTAAGCCACTTAAACATAAATTTGTTAATGACGTTACTTTCAATAACGTGTCAAGATTAAGAATTTTGCAAAGACCCAAATCCAAATTTCTAAGACTAGTCAAGGATTCAAGTGATTCAGGAAGTCTAGTTATAACAGTCTCACTTATATCAATATATGATAATTTTTTCATACCTTCCCCAAACTCTGGGAGCACTGCAAGTTTTTTACAGTGTCTAAGATTTAACATCGTCAAAGAATTTGTTTCCAATTTTGTTGGTATAATTTCAAGATTCTCACAAAGCCTCAAGTCCACCTTAGCAAGCGCTTTTAACTTTCCAAGTGAGTGGTGAACCTTGACAAGGGATTTGCACCGAGAAAGACATAAATATTCTAAATATGGAATTTCTGAGAAGTCTGGAGTTTCCACCAAATTCATAGATTTTTTCAAGTTGATGAATTTCAACTTTCTCATAATCTAGGACCAAACAAAAGACAGTAGAGTCAGTATTACTAATGTATCAATAAAACATGGACGCGAAAGTCTATTTTTAAGATAAACAATGATGCATGAAGCATCAATCTCACCGGTATGCCATTCCAAAGTTGCTTTATTCGGCTATTACGCATTTCAATGTGAACAAGTTTCTCCAATGGATTCTCAAGTAGAAGAGCGTCGAGTTCAAAATATGACCATCGAACAACTTTTAATGCACTAGAAAGTTTCAATCCCCTTGGTGAGTTGACTCTACTAGTCCTATGCTTAAAGGTCTTCGGACTTAAGATGAGTAATCTAATGTTACTCATTTCTGAAAAGGCTTCAAAATGTATATTTACAATATCATGTTTGTCTGGCATAACAATAGCTTGTATTTCCTTAGATCCCTGACAAAAAAATCATTTCCAAAAAAATAACATGAGACTGATATATAAGAAAGTAAAGAGTATTTGACAAATCTTTATTTGAAGTAGTTACCAAGGCATAAGCCGACACACTCTTTCAAAATTAAAAACATTAAATTTATGAAAACAAAAAGAGGTATTTAGAAAATAAGACACTCAACTTCACCTTGTTATTTTCCAATACTTCCTTGATTTCATCAAATTCCCACAACCTGCTACGCTTACCAACATTTTGAGATTCTTGATGAACTATATACCGACCTAGATCTTGAAGTAAATCATGCATCTCAAATGTGCAAGCTCCTGTTTTAACAAGTAAAGCTTTTTCAATCAAGACCTTTATTCCAATTTTTGAGTAAATACCACAACCTTTCAAAATCAGAGTCACTTCTTTTTTCGTCCAACCACTGAAAAAACAAGCAATATCTAAAAATATTGTCTTTTCTTCCTCGTGCAACCCGTCATAACTTATTCTAAGTACTTCGATAATGTCATTAGCTAGAATTCGCTCCAATCTATCTAAAGCATCTCTCCACTCAACTTCACTTCTCCCGCAAAGAAAAGAACCCAGAACTTCAAGTGCCAAAGGAAGACCTCCAGCATATTTAACTATTGATTCAGTTAATTCCGAATAATTCTCTTTAGGCTGATATTTGCGGAATGTTTTGTTACAAAATAGTTGAAGAGATTCATCTTTCTTCATCATCTTCATCTCATATATTCTTTTCACTCTTAATGCGGTGAGTACATGGCTATCTCTTGTTGTATACTTTTCAAACATGTTGGATACTTTTTCAAAAACAACTCTAGCAAGAGTTGTTTTACCAGTACCACCCATACTCCATATCCCTACAAAATGAACCTCATCGGACCCAATCTCTAAGAATGGCATCAGATCAGCCACTCTTAAGTCAATCCCAACCAGATTGTCATTATAAGATGATAATTTAGAACTTAAATAAGTCCACACCTCTCCAACTATTTTTTTTATAACATATGCTTCATTCCTACCAAAAAAATAGTAACAATGTTTAATTTGAGTTCTATAGTTATAATCAAATAAAATAGTAATGAAAAATGTATCTTTTCATGAATATTGTTTATTTACTAAAGCTACATTATAGATGCTGAGAATAACTGGTAATTTTATTCAATTTTCATAAAATAGAAAGTCGACAACAAGGATGGAGATGAGTGGTGTGTGAATTGATCCATCCTCCCTCTAACATTACAAATGTGTATTTTTTTCCAAAAAATAAAGTTATTCACAATTTCATTTTACTGATGGATATAATTTATCAATGTGTACTGTTATTCAATTAATTAATTCATAATTCAAAATTTACTTTTTCTCTTACCAAATCAAAATGACTAAATCTTTCAATTTTTTAATGTCACAATGGGAAGAGTGCCTCTCACACATTTAAATGATCTTGTGCATAAGTGTAAAGGGAATTTTAATTTCAAGCTCAACTAAATCTCCATAAAATAAACAAAATGAAAAAGAAAATTTATCATTAATTGAGTTCAATATTAATAGAAAATAATTCCATAGTGGGCTATGGGGACTTTGTTATAGAGAATATTTTTTTCTTAAAATAAATGAAAGTTAGGGGTATTGAATATAATCACTAACCGAGTTTGTTATGAGATTAGTTATACCATGGTTAAGTTAAACTATAGTTGTAACAACTCTATTTAGGGTAACTAGTCACAGTAGTTAGCTTTCATTATTTTTATATATATGTGTCCACTGTGTAATTTGATATGCAACAATACAAAACGTCTTCATTCCTTCCTTCCTAACACTCTACTCTCTCTAAACTCTCTTCGCTCCTCTCTGATTTTGTACATGGTATCAGAGCTCTTTTGAAACAAACCATGACCTTGATTTCCTCCTCTGTTTCTCAATCGGCCAAACTTTTCGTTCTTGATTATGCAAAAACCAATGAATTAGTTGCATTCAATCACTCTATATCCTCAAAGCTTAATGAGAGTAATTTTCTTGTTTGGAAAAAGCAAATTGAGTCGGCAATTCATGGACATGGCTTGTTCCATTATCTTGAGTCCTATGTCTCACCACCGCAATTTGCCACAACCAAAGATGTTGAACTTGGCAAAGCGTCGACAACCTATCTTCAATTAATCTTCTCCTGGCTTCAGTTGATAGTCTCTGATCAGATTTTACCTTGATGGGTTGGTTGCACAACCTCATACTCGGCTTGGAAGAAGATTCTTCACTTCTTTCAAGCTCATGCTCATGCTAAGATCTCTCAAAATAAGAAGGAACTTTGCAATACTAAGGAGTATGACCAATCTATTTCTAAATTTGTTCTCTGTGTCAAATCATTGGTTGATATTCTCACCTCAATCGACTAAACTAATGGAGAACAGGATCAAGTTGAGGTGATTCTTGATGGCCTTCTTGATGAATATGATTATGTGGTTTCTCCGGTTAACTCTCTAACACACACCATTCTTGTTGAGTGAAATTGAATCTCTGTTGATCGCTCATGAGCTCAAACTTGCTCTTTCTCTGAACTCGGTTGTCCCCGATGGTGTCAAACCGGTGGCTTATCTTGCTCAAACCTCTTCTGTGAATGAGCATCACTCACCGACATATTGTTCTCTATCACATAACGGACGTGGAGATAGATCTAGTGGCAGTGACTTTGGTCGACATAGTTGAAGACACAACTTCCATGGTCGAGGTCATGGTTTTGGTACTCGCTCTTTGCTGTTGTGCCAACTATGCGCCAAACATGGACACATTGCAGTCTATTGTCATCGAAGGTTTGACCAATCTTTCTACTACTCACCCCAAAGACAAGCTCGCTTGCTTACTATTGTTGCTTGTCCTAATATGTTTGATTCATATTATAGTGATCCTTATGCATATTATTCTCTTGAGTATTTTTCTTATACATCGTGTCCACTGCCTGGATTGCTGACTATGGAGCAAGGCATCATGCTACTTCTAGTGCCACCAATCTAATGCACTCGGCTCCATACTCTGGGTCTAATCAGTTGCATATTGGATATGGTTTAGGTTTGTGTATTCTTCGACAAGGTTTTACTCATCTTCCCACACATGTGCCTAATGGTTCTCTTGCCTTAAATAATGTTCTACATGTTCGTTCTATTATGCATAATCAGCTCAGTGTCTCTAAGCTAACTCTAGACAACAATGTTTTTCTTGAATTTTATCCAAATTGATGCTATGTCAAATCTAAACAGGATCCATAGCAAGTTCTTCTTCAGGGCAGAAGAAGACCTGATGACTTATGAGTTTCTTTCTTCATCAAACAAGCTAGATTGTTTGCAAAAACCAGCTAGTTGGATTCAACTTCAATAGATCTCAAGTCTTCCTATAACTATATGATTTGTTCTGCTTCTTCATTTGATAATAATGCCACTTCTTGTAATGCACTACATGTATCATATATACAACCATATTTGTCTTTGTGACATCAAAGATTGGCTCATTTTCCGTTTTCAACTTTACCTAGGTTGTTGAAAGACTTTAAAATCCAATTCTCCTATGATAATAAGGATTTTTGTTCTGTATGTCGCTTAGGCAAATTCCACAAACTGGTCTCTCATACTTCTACTACAGTTTGCACAAGACCACTTGAATTAGCATCCTTTGATCTTTGGAGGCTTGCTCCTTGTCCATCTACTAATGGAAATCCTTACTATCTCATTTTTTGATCATTTACTATTGGCTATATCCTATTAAGAAGAAATCTGACATATTTTCTATCTTTCTTTGGTTTAAAGCAATGGTTGAGAATTAGCTCAACACTCAAATAAAATATATTCAAACTGATGGAGGAAGTGAATTTTGGTGTTTCTATTAGTATCTAGCCATTACTGGCATTAATTATAGATACTCATTTCATTATGCTCATTTTCATATGGGAGTTGTGGGAAGGAGGCATAGGTACATTGTTGACACTAGCCTTTCTTTTCTTGCACATGCTGGTTTGCCTTGCAAAATTTTGGGAAGATGCATTTCTTACTACAGGTTATGTTATCAATATTCTTCCTTGTTCAGCCTTGGCTAATACAACTCCTCTCACCAAGTTATTCTAAAAACCACCCAATTATTTTTTTCTCCATGTCTTTGTTTGTGCTTTCTTTCCACTCCTACACCACAGTTAATCTCACAAGCTCACCTTTCGATCAGTTGAGTGTACATTTCTCGCCTACAGCATGTCACATTGTGGCTATAAATGTCTGGGTCATGATGGTCGAATCTATATATCTCATGATGTAAGACTCAATGAATCTCATTTTCCCTTTAAAACAATAGTTACTTCCTCCTCTACTGCACCCTCTCTCAACTCTCAAACACCTTTTAGCCTAATTTCCTTAATATTAAATCTATCTCCTTCATCTACTTTTCCAAGTCCTTCCTCTCCCACACCTCTTATATTGTCTTCACCTTCTGAGCCTCTTCAATCTTTCTCTCGGTCTTCATTCTCTCCCATATCAAATCTCTTGATTCTACAGCAATACCTTCTCCTGTCCCTTCAACACCTTCACCTTCCCCTGCACCTCTAAATACTCATCCCATGATAACTTGTGCCAAGAATGGCATAACTAAACCAAAAGTCTTCTCTGCTATAGTCTCTAGTTCAGATCCAAGACTTGTCCCTACTAATCATGTTCAAGCTCACCAAATTCCTCATTGGAAAAAGGCTATGAATGAAGAGTATCAAGCTCTTCTCAAAAACTCCACCTGGACTCTTGTTAAACCACCTTCTCATCGACCTATCATAGGTTGCAAATGGTTTCTCCGGGTCAAGGAAAATCTAGATGGTTCAATTAAGCAGTATAAGGCACGTTTGGTGGTTAAAGGATTCCATCAAATCCATGGCTTTGACTACAATGAAACATTCTCTCCAGTTGTCAAGCCTATTACCATCCAGACAATTCTTAATCTTGCTCTCCATCACTCATGGAACGTTTCTCAAATTGATGTAAACAATGTCTTCCTAAATGGCACCTTGGAAAAATAAGTTTCCATGTCTCAACCACTAGGATTTGAGTCTATTGATCAATCTTTGGTGTGTAATTTGTAGAGATGTTTCTATGGTCTCAAGCAAGTACCTAGAGCTTGGTTTCAACGCCTTGCTGCTGCTCTTCAAAAATATGGGTTTGTTTCAAGTAAAAGTGATCCCTATCTCTTTATTCATCAAATTAAAGCTCTACTGACCTCACTTATGGTCTTATCTTTGTTGATGATATTCTCATCACTGGCACGTCTTCTTCTTATATAGACAAGCTTAAACAGTGGGTTAATGATGAATTTGCATTGAAAGACCCTGGTGATCTTCTCTACTTTCTTGGTATTGAAGTTCAAAGACATGGATCACATGTTATTGCCTTGTCTCAGCAAAAATATATTAAAGATTTGTTGACTAAAGCTGGAATGACCAATGCTAAAGGAGTGGTTACTCCCATGACTACCTTTGAAAAATTAAGTCACCAAGATCGAGTGGTGTTCTCTAATGCTCAACTTTACAGATGCATCGTGGGTGGCTTGCAATATATCATAATTACTAGACCTGAAATATCATTCATTGTCATCAAAGCCTGTCAATACATACAAAATCCTAGTCATTGGAGAGCAGTAAAAAGGATCCTTAGATATGTAAAAGTGTGGGAATATTATATAATATTATTATATTATTATTCTCCCTAGGTTATTGTAACCTCTCCTCTATTCTCTCCTAAATATCCTCCATCAGTTACTCCTTTATTTTCTCCTTAATTTGTTTAGTTTTATCTCTCTACTTATTATATAAGTAGGTATTGTATCACAACATTAAAAAAAATCAATGAGAATACAATTCTTCTCTCATAAATTCTACATGGTATCAGAGCTTTAGGTTTGTTTTGGGCTGGTTTGATTTTTTTTTTTTCCGGTAGCCACTGTCACTGTAGCGTGAACAGTAACAGGTTTGGTACAGTTCCATGAACAGTGACAATGGCTAAACAAGGGAGAAAGAGAGGAAGAGAGAGCTTGAGTTTTGAACCAAAAAAATTAAGTCAAAGCCCCCCTTGCGGCCTTCTCCGTCGCAAATTTGATCATCCTTCGTCGAGAGCTACTATTCTTTCCTTGACTTTGCCTCCATCTTCACATCGTCACAGCACCGAAGCTTCTTCTGTGTTTCGATCTTCGACATCATAGCACTATGGGTCGAATTCAAAAAGGTGAGAGAAGCTTGAGAAAGGGAAGAAGAGCTCAGATTGTTTGTTCTTTGATGAGACGTTTGGAGTATTGTTTGATCTCAAGTGAGGCTGTTTGGTGTTTGTCTCTAATGAGACATTTGGAGTATTATTTGGTCCCTTGAAAGACTATTCATTGTTGCATCTTCTACTCTGATTTGGTTTTCTCTTTGTTGTTCGAGCTCCTGATGAAACTGGTGAATGATTTTCTTGAAGATCAATAGTTGTATGTGCAAGCTACTTCCAGCTTGAGGGAGAGTGTTAGGAAATATATTAGGGATTACGGTTAGATCCATATAATTAGGGTTTATGGTTAGATCCATATAATTAGGGATTATGGTTAATTTATTAGTTTGCCTATATAAAGTCCTCCTTGTACTCTCTTCTATTCTGAATAATTAATAATATTATATTCAAATTATTCAATCACATGTATCAAAGCCAGGTTGATCTTGAAGACAAAAGAGTTCATTTTTGTTCATACGACGCTGGTGACACACTCCCCTCTCTAAAAGTGTCTCTCCTTCATGCTCCATAGTCACCGCTTCGAGCATTGAATCGAGAGATAGAGTCGGAGAAGCTGCAAGTCACCAGCGTCACTTTGACCACCGTTATTTGTTGTGTCAGCCAGTCGTCCAGTCTGTGATTTTAGTCTGTCTTTTGAATCTGTGCAGTCCATCGAAAAAAAAACCCAGCGTCAACGCCATCTGATTATATCAGTACCGGTGCTCCCTGGAACGGCCACCTTGTTGTAACCATCTCTATCCTAAAGTCAAGAAGTCGTTGCCGTTCTCTGAGCGAAGAAATAGAGCCGACGATCCTCCAACCAGCCCAGAAGTTCGGCCACCATTTTATTTCCAGTCGAGTTCTCTCTCACCGTCGAACAAGAGAAGAGGGAAAGAAAATCAGAGATACAACAGTGAAGTTAGATCCAGACTCATCATCGCCGGCGTCCCCTGCCTTCTTTGTCGCCAGCGAGGTCCCAGATCAGAAACACAGAACTGACGAGAATCAGAAGCAGAGCTCGACGCGATTTGAACCAGAAAATCGACCTCCGTCGAGAAACTTAAGGCCGTCACGCGTTTACCAAAGCCACAGACTCAACACAGACCGGAGCTGATCGAGCTTCACTGGTGCTCCACCTTTGTTCAGCCATCGCAAGTTCTTTCTCCCTCACACCATAGTGCCGTGAAACCATCGACACCGTCTCTTCTTCTTCATCGGCGAACCAACACTCTGTATTCCACCTTCCCTTCCTCACCATTGTCGCAGATCGAAGGAGAAGGAGAGAAGAGAAAGGAGAAGATGAAGAAAGTAGTGAGACGTGTGAATCAGTCCGCGACACGGTCGACACTGTGAAGAATCTGGCCTAAATGGTTGCTTTCAAAACGCTGCAGTTTTTTACAGACCAAACTGTCATTTTCAAAATTGAAATAGCCCAAAGTGTCATTTGGAAAATTCGCAGTACCAAACTATCATTTATCAAATTCAGGGACCAAATTGCTATTTCAAAAATTCGTAGGCCTCTGAGACTCAAAAAAAGAGTACAAGTCCAGACAAAATAAATGGACCTCTGAGACTCAAGAAGTACAAGCTAAGGATTTTGAAGACTCAAGCAGTTATGGGACCTTCATCGTCGATCTTGTCGCAGCCGCTGCCCGTCGATCTTGTCGCAGCTGGTTACTCCCAAAGTTGTCGAGTATCTACTGCCCGTCGATCTTGTCGCAACAGTAACTCCCAACATCGTCGAGACCCCAATAAGTTGCATAAGCAAGTTGGACATAATTAACATCTATGATCCAACTTGAGGGGGAGTGTGGGAATATTATATAATATTATTATATTATATTATTCTCCCTAGGTTGTTGTAACTTCTCCTCTATTCTCTCCTAAATATCCTCCATCAGTTACTCCTTTATTTGTTTAGTTTTATCTCTCTACTTATTATATAAGTAGGTATTGTATCACAACATAAAAAAAAAAAAAAATCAATGAGAATACAATTCTTCTCTCATAAATTCCACAAAAAGGCACAAAGTCTCATGGCTTAATCTTCACTTAATTAGATAATCTTAAGCTCACAGCCTTTTGTGATGCAGATTGGGGTGATGACCTTGATGACAGACGATCAACCTCAAGATTTTGCATTCATTTTGGTGGAAATCTTATTTCATGGGCTGCAAAGAAACAACCTCTTCTTGTATCCAGGTCCAGCACTGAGGCTGGATATCGCAGCCTTGCTCATGTTACAACAGAAATTCTCTGGTTGTAGAGTTTGTTTTCTGAACTTAAGATTCCTATACCTACACAGGAGCCTCATGTTCTCTGTGAAAAATTTAAGCACAGTTCTGCTTTACAGAAATCCTGTATTACATCATAGAACAAAGCATATGGAGCTTGATTTATTCTTTGTCAGAGAAAAGGTGCTGCAGCATAAGCTGCTTGCGTCTCATATTCCATCTGATCTGTCAATCAGATTGCAGATGTGTTCACCAAGCCCTTGTCCTCCTCACGTTTTGTATTACTGAAGTCTAAACCCAAGGTCCAATATACCTTGAGTTTACAATCACTAACCGAGTCTGTTATAAGATTAGTTATACCATGGTTAAGTTAAACTAAGTTGTAACAACACTAGTTAGGGTAACTAGTCACAATAGTTAGCTTTCCTTATTTGTATATGTGTACACTGTATGTAATCTGATATTCAACAATACAAAACATCCTTCTTCGTTCCTTCCTTGTTAACTCTGCTCTCTCCAAACTCTCTTTGCTCCTCTCTGATGTTGTACAAGGGGAAATACTTATAGAAATTTCAAATAAATAATAGAAATAAACTACACTGAAGGTCGATTGATAATTATTGTTAGGCATGAGTAAATTTATAATTACATCGAAGGACAGGAATGTTAGCAATGGATTAGGGAGTTGGGTACCAATATTAGGTATGGAAGTATGGAACGCAACTGATTATGTCAATAAAAGATTTTAAAAGAAACAAAAAAATTGCTTGGTACGTTGTTGATGAATAGATTTAAATTTCAGAGGGACAACTACCAGGGGAAGGGATATATGAAAGTGCAAGCTATTTTCCTGCTATTGTCGGCTACACTTAGGTCTACAGAAAGGAAAATAAAGACTACAAAAATCATGGTAAACGATTTAAATCAAAAATAAAGATCATGGTAAAAATATAAAATATAAATAAATATGGAAACTATGATTAAATTGTTGTAAAAGAAAACTAACTTGCCCCTAGTGTCCCAACCGGACAAGTTGCTAATTTCAAACAAAGCTTCTCTCCAATTCTGCACTTTCGTTGTGTTTTTTCCGATTATCTTCTCATGTTCATCCAAGGCGTTCCCAAAACTTTTTTTTTTTTGCTTTCTCACATCCGCTGGGTCAACGTCAAAGAAGATAGGAAACACTTGTCGATGCAATGTATTTCAAGAATCTTTTGAAGCTCATCCAAACACCATTTAGAATTTGCATACTTTTCAGAGATAACAACGACTGCACATAGAGAATCCCGAATTGCTTGAAAGAGATTTTGGCTTATGTCTCCCCCTCTCTCAAGATCTACGTCATTCCGAAACGTTTTGATCCCACTTCTTTTGAAAGCTTCATCCAAGTGACTTGTAAACTTCAAGCGAATATATTCTCCTGCAAAACTCAAGAAAACATCATATTTCCATTTTGATGCATCAGTTGAATTTGAAGTGCCAGATTCTCCTCCGACAGGATGTTCCATTTCAGATGTCAATCTCTTGGATGTGCCCAAATATCAATCTGCACCAGCGAAATCTTCAGATCACTAATTGCATAAGCAAAAGCAAAACAATCGGATATGAAAAATTAGAACATGCATATATATACAATGATCGATTAAAGCAGACTCTTGCTTTCTCCTTTACTCACTGCTATGATCTCCGTCACAGAACTAACAAAACTAGAGAGCAAAGAGAGAGTTATATATAGACCAATAGCCTAAGCAAGTTGGAGAAATTTTATATATACACCTGTTTTTGTTCTTTATGAAAAAATGAATCAATTCCTTTGTGAGCCTCCCTAGAAACAATTTAAATGATATCATGTATTTGATTAAAATTTCATCAAGTTCAATTCCATATATAAGTCGAGTAAGCAAATGATATAGAGACAAAACTAGGGTTGTCAGACAATTCAAAAAGAAATAGGGAAAATCATTTTCAGGGCCCTTGTAGGACTGACAATCCTAAAAAAGGCCCTAAGATTCTGATAATCCCAAAAAAGGCCCCAGGGCCTTTTCTGGGATTTTCAGAATCTTATGTGAGTTGTCAATGGGGCTGATATAGTTGTTAACGGGGTACTGATATAATTGTCAACGGAGATGATATAGTTGTTAGCAAAGTGTTGTTAACGGGGCTGATTTAGTTGTTAAAACCTACCCGTTGACAACTATATCAGCCCCTGTTGACAAGTCACCAAAAATTCTGAAAATCCCAGAAAAGGCCCTGGGGCCTTTTCTGGGATTGACAGAATCTTAGGGCCTTTTTTGGGATTGTCAGTCCTAAAAGGGTCCTGAAAATAATTTTCCCAAAGAAATACTCCGTAGAAGGCAGCCAATTAATTATTTATGGACGCGCCATTGCATCAAGTTGGCACATATTATATTATATAGTAATTGGTGGACTATGCGTATCTTTTGGACGATTATGATTAATTATAGAGTAAATACCATTTCTGGTCCCTGACAAAAAACACAGACCCCATTTTGGTCCCTGAAAAAAAAAGTCTTTTTTAGTCCATAAAAAGGACGAATAAGGGTCGATTGGTGGACATTTTGATCCCTCACAAATTTCCAAAAAGTCCCTTTTAGTCCCATAAAAAGGACGAATAAGGGTCGGTTTTTTTTTTTGTCAGGGACCAAAATGGGGTCCGTTTTTTTTTTTTGTCAGGGACCAGAAATTGTATTTACTCTTAATTATATCTGTTGAACGATCAAAACTAGGTCTTGCTGATGTTGATTATGATTAATTATATCTGTTGGACGATCAAAACTAGGGCTTGTTGATGTTGATTACGATTAATTATATCTGTTGGACGATCAAAACTTGGGCTTGCTGATGTTGATTATGATTAATTATATCTGTTGGACGATCAAAACTAGGGCTTGCTGATGTTATTTTTGTTGCTTTTATCTCCTTTTCCAGGACTGTTTGTATTTTTCTGTTTGTATTTGTAACATCCCATTTTCAAAAGCAGTATATATATTTTTTTCATCAAAACATCATTTCAAATCATCAGAGTAGAGCAACAGAGCATAAGAGTAGCTGATACTTATATTCAAAATGCCATAAGTCTGGCTGATTACAGAAACAGTACGATAATCTGAGTGTTTATCAAAAGGTAGTACATAACAGAAAGAAGTCTTCAGCCGAGTCTTCTAAGCGGGCTGCTTGTTTCTATCCTCGGTTCTCGGTCCTTCCGACTCTGAAGCTATATGGAGAGCTGAGGTCCATTGCAATCGGACCCCAGGTAACGGTTAACCTCATGTTTACATATACAACATACAACATATGTATCATACAAACAAACATAACCCAGTAACACATAAGCCCCCCGGCAGATGTGTCACACCTAGCATACGTGTCACACCTAGCAAGCGTCTCAGACCGAGCACCTCACATCTAGCAAGCATATCACACCTAGCAAACGTAACCCAATACCCAGCAAGCATAACAACAGTACATGAACATATCACAGAGCTAACAGCTACCTCATATAAGCATACAATACACCTAGCACATACACGCATACCATAAACATCATAGTTAGTGTTACAGTACGCGAACGTACCTTCGTTGACGTTATACGGTATTTTTGTCGAAATACGGAAAACGGTACGTTTGACGGCGGTATGACAGCGGTACGTGATCACAGATATCCTATAAGGATAATATCACTTTAAATCAATGTCCAACATTATAACAGGCATTTTAGGTATAAATTACCATTTTGCCCCTAGTTTGACTAATTGGCGAAATTTCGCCAGAACTTCGTTACTTTGACTCTAATCTTCCAAAATTTTTCCATAACTCTTCCTCCAACATTATTTTCGAAATTAATACCTTAATTACCCCTAAAACATGATATCTAATCATACTTGGAAGATTAAAGATCAAAACAACATCTACCCTAGAACTTCAAGAACTACCGAACTAAAAACTAAGAACCGAAGAACTGACCCTTGAAGAACTGCACAACAACTTTCTCCAGAGCTTCTCTCTCTAACTTCTCTCTAAAATGGCTTGTGAATTGGTGAGAAATGAAGGAGAATTTGAAGGCTATTTATAGGCAACTTCTATGGATCTTAGCCCTTGGATCTACTTTTGTATCAACGGTTCAGAGGAGGTAGATGTGGCCTCATGAGAATCACTCATTTTCCTCCAAAACTTTCGTCCCCCTATGTCATCCCATGTCACTAGGGTGATGTCACTTACTTCCTCAAGAAGTTTTATACCAATAAAGTCCATGTTCGGTGTTCTAATCGCGTAATCTTGAAGAAACTCAAAAATCCACCATTTTAAAATGATCACTTAGCATTGAATTAAAAGTATCAGAGCTGGAAGAAGATTCTCTTTCGACGCTATATGCCACTGCAGGGGTTCGATCTTTTTGCAACAATGTAATCATATCAGTAATAGCCTTTGGAAACAAGAAAAGGAATAAGAGGGTTTGAAATTACTTGCTTCTTGACACCTACTGCTGTGATCAGAAGATGCTGATCTGAGATGTGTGGAGGAAAGTGTAAAATAGTTAAAGGATATTTTTGGTATATTTGTATAGTTGTAGTTGTTAGTTAGTTGTGATGTATTTTTGTCACAGTATATAAATAAATGTGGGATGAACCCATTATCATGTATCAGAATATTTTTCTTCAGAAATAAAGATAAAGTTTTTCTCTCAAAATAAAGGTGTAAGGTGCTTATCTTGCTACTTAACCGAAAGAATCAAAGCCTATTCTCTTTCTTAAATTAGAGTAATCAAAACTAAAATTAAATTAAATTATAAGGACTAACATTAATATTAAACTATTACAATCCGATCCTACTTATAGGAACACTTTTGTTTGCACTATAAAAATGTTCCGTTAATTAAGACCGGAGGGAGTATATTATTATTACCTTCTTACCATGTTTTGCACCAAATTCCTTGATGTGAAGGCATGACTATGATTTATGACTTCCGTTGCCAGAATATGCCTTTCAATGTTTGAAATTCAAAATCATGCCAACAACACGAAGACTAAAGTTAATGTAAACGCAATTATGTAACTTTACGACCTTCATAATCTTTGTCCAAAAAAAGTGAAAAAGAGACCCCTCAATGGGCTCGATCAATGTATTCACACATTTATTAATGTTATACACCTTGCTCCAAAATATAGGAAATCTTACCTAAGAAATTATTGACTTATAAATATAAGTCACCTAGCAAGTTATTAATTATCAAACAATTACAGAGGAGTTATGTGAGACAATTATGAATAGAGGCAAATTTGAGTTTTTCCCCCAATTTAATACAGATTTAATAAGTTAACCACTTTACCTTAATTTGAGTCCAAACTTCTATTTTCATATTTGATCCAATTTCTATAAGCACCTACAATTAAAAACAACTAAACCATCATCAAAAATTCTTAAAAAATCAATGATAAAGAGAAATTACAATTTTTATGGCAATTTTGTCCTTTTTTGGTTCTAATTCAACATATTTACTCTTAATCCCAATTAATCACAAAGAAAGCATTTTAAGTACAATAATTATGACAGAAACCCCCAAATAAACAAATTAGGGATTTGTCAATTCTCTCACACTTAAACTTTTGCACTCCTGCCAAAACATTAATCAATTTAAAATTATATACAAATAAAAACTTCTAATTAATGCCAATGGGATGCATACATAATGCTTGTTAATGAATAATAGTTTCTGGAATATGAAGGGGTCAAAGAGGGTCAAAAATGGATTAGCGTATAAGGTTTTTGTTTGGGATAAAGGGTTTAGAAAATGAATGCCCCTATCATGTTCATTAATAATGAAAATGTGATTTTGAAAAAGAATTGAAATGAGTTTTAGAGGTACTCCAGAATAGGTGGCAAACACACATTAATGAATGGAAATTAGGTTCAAATTGCTTCCGAAAATTGGTTTTCTCTCAAATTCACATTTACAAAGATTAATTGACATTAGCCTAATAAAAAAGCATTAACTCAACTAGTCCAAATGCTAACTCTAAGCAATAACCAATCAATTTGTTCTGTAATAGAACACAGATGTCTAGCCTCGATGGGCTAGGTATGATTGATATCGGATCCGATGTAGCGCCCGCTGGTATCTATGGGGGAGATAACAGCGGTTGCTAGTGGATCACTGTGCTACACGGGGGTGGCTATTCGCCTTGGGGTGATGTGTGTGCACAGTGAGACTGAATGGTAAAGAATGGACTAGTGAGTCTTGATGTGTACCTGGTAGGTAGTCCCTATTTATAGAGATTACCTAGGGTTTCATCCTTCTTGTCCGCATTCTATCGTCGTGCGCCTCCCACCTCTTGATCATGTGCTCTCCATATCTTGCATGATCCCTGCATTAACGGCACAGTCATGGGTGATTGGCAGTTTACATATTTCGTGGAAGGTTTCCCGCCTAGAGCCTTTTGTAACATCCCATTTTCCAAAAGCAGTGTTTTTTTTTCATCAAAACATCATTTTAAATAATCAGAGTAGAGCATCGGAGCGATTGAGTAACTGATATGTATATATAAAATGCCGTAAGTCTGGCTGGATACAACAGCAGTACATAAACCGTGTGGTTCAAAAGTATACTACAACAAAAAGAAATCTTCAACCGGATCTTCTACGTGGCCCGCTTGCTTATTTCCTCGGCCCTCGGCCCTCGATCCTCCGGACCCTGAAGCTATAGCTGAGATCCAATTTACCACATTGGATCTCAGGTAACGGTTAACCTCATGCTTATAAAAAACATATGCGTAACAGATATTTCTAGAATTACAAAGAATGATCCATATAGGAAAACAATACAGCATTATCATGACTATAACCCGTAAAAACTGTAATAATGATCTAAGTACGATTCCTTAATCACAGTGCATCTAAGTACGGTTCCATAGACACAATGCATCTATGTACGATTCCATAGACACGGTGCATCTATGTACGATTCCATAGACACGGTGCATATAGCACCGAATAGAATGGTCAGGTAAGTGTCTATCATGGGGGGCCTCACCGACTTTACGACGACTAATTGGCACACCCACATAGACTAGCATTGCCATCGGCACCAAACTATTCACACAACATATCATCACATATATGCATTCAATAATCATCAGATCTAGTGTTACAGTACGCGAACATACCTCCGTTGACGATATACGGTACTTCTGGTACGTTTTGACGAAATCGCACTTTTGACGAAACAATAAACTTGACAACAGCAGCACGTCGGACAGCGTAACGACAGCAGATCAAGATTACTGATATCCTATAATGATAATATCACCATTATCAATATTTGACATTATAACGGGCATTTTAGGTAAAAATTACCATTTTGCCCCTATTCCCCTAATCGCCGTAATTTCGCCAGCGCTTCGCTACTTTGACTCCGACTTTCCAAAATTTTGCCAGAACTTCGACCCCACCATGATTTTAGAAATTCATAACTAAAATACCCCTATCATATGATATCTAATCATACTCGGAAGATTAAAGACTAATCTAACATTTCTACTCTAACTACCGAAACTTAAGACTAAGTACCGAAAAACTTACTCAGAGCTTCGCTGTGAATTTCCCCGGACTTCTTCCTTCCTTCCTTGCTGCTCCAATTCAAACTAGAGAGGTGAGAATGGTGTGAAATTTCCAAAGGGAGTGGAAGCCTATTTATAGGAAAATTTCTGTACACTATTCACACTTTACAAGACCAACTTCTGACCGTCGGATCGCACTTTTGTTAGGTGGAAAAATCTTGGTCCTTCCTCTCTTTGGCCGACCTCTTGCCTCCCCAAATTCAAGGGATCAGCCAATGAGGTGGTGCCACATCCCACCTTCCAGAAGCCTAAGCCGGTAGAATTTCCCGATTGGTGTCCGAATCGCGTAATCGCGTAAAATCTCAGAGATTTGGAATCACAACTTTGAAGACCCTTCCTCACTCACTAAAAATGCCTGGTCTAAACAAATTTTTGATCTCGTCCAGGTATTCTCCGGTCCTGCTGAAGTTTTACGGAAAAACGTGCCTCTTACGGAATCAATTTTCAGAATCGTCAACCTCTGGACAAAAATTCACTGATTCCAAATATGTCTAGAGAATTATCAACTCATTCCCAGATGTTGAGTTATAATTTATTTTCTACAGGTTCCCACTTGGGACTATCTGCATTTTTCACAGATTACCCTATTTTGTCTTATTACTTAAGTATTCTTCCGATCACGGAAATGACTTCTGGGACAGTCCAGTCCGAGATAAAAATTCACTCATTTATTTTCCTCTCTGACTTTAGAAATCTTGTCCATGGTTTTCTAGATAGGATTTTATTTCTATCCGTGGTCATTTATCCTATTTGTTTTTTACATAAATTATATTAATATAATATTACAAGTTGCAAGATTAATATCATGATATTTTTAACTCATTATTATCCTCATTTTTTGTCCAAATTCGGCTGGCCCCTTTTTTGGATTTGTAAATATTTGTTTTTTTAATTAATTAATTATTTATTTATTTCAAATTTCTTAAAAATTTCGAAAAATTCCCTTATTGGTCCATTCTTGCATTTAGGCTTAAAATTACTTAATCTCATCAATTTTTCTTCAAAATTTCCAATTAATTAGCAAATATATTTTATGCTAATTTTAGCCATAAATTACTATTTATAGGGTTTTACATAATTATCTTTGAATTTTCCTTTGTTCATGCTTAAGTAATTAGCCAATAATTACTTAATTAATTCTTTACTAATTGTTGATAATTTTATTAATTAGAACAACTCCTTACCTCATAACTTTTGCACTGACATTTGTGTTCTATGTCTCATGCATTATATTAAGATTTACGGGGGCATTTTGGTCATTATAATACTTTTTGATTCTTCCCCCTTTATTTTTCCAAGGTTATATTTTACTAAATTACCAAAATTAGAGACAATATACTCTCTTAATTTTAATAATTATTTTAATTTCTCCTAGGATTTTTCATAATTTCCCTAGGTCATTATATGCACCATAAGGGCATTTTAGTCATTTTGACTCCTTATTATTTTTCCCTAATTTCTAAGGGATTTTTCCCTAGGAAATAACATAACAATAACACAGATATTGAAACTACATATTCACTTATCCAAAAATAGCCATCTCATTTGTCCGGGTATTACATTTCTTCCCCGTTAAACAAAATTTCGTCCTCGAAATTTGCACTCTACCATCCAATCTTCGTACTATCTAGCCGTTGCACTAACCAGACTCCGGACCATACGCTCCGGATACTTATTCCATCAAAACATTTTTAGATCATTTCTTTCTGTGACCGAGAATTCGTTTCAGCTTGATTATAAAGTTTTTATTACGTTTTACTTTGTTCCGTGACACCCATACACCGCGTACTTGGATATATAATGTTTCTGTGGCGCCCATACACCGCGTACTACACATTCGTCTTGTCGTACTTTGATATATAGTGTTTCCATGGCGCCCATACACCGCGGGAACACAAGATATCTCATACTCAAGCATATCACGTCGTATGTCGATATATAGTGCTTTCTCGACGCCCATACACTGGGTCAACACAGGATACCCCATACTCAATGATACAATCTTGGTTTGTCTTATAATTACTAAGAAACATGATAATTACTAACTTTAGGTCATGTGTAGTTTAGTTTTGACTTGAGAGGATTGAGAATGGTAAGTCATCACATTGTCATGCTGCAGCTAGACATATCCCGATCCATTCCTATTGGTACCATTATAAAATCTACTTGGATTTGGGATAACCAATTTCTTGGTGCTGTGACCAACTTCTCTTTCAATCCATGAAATCTTGTCTCACAGTCTTTGTTCAACATTAATGATTTGGTCTCCTAATTGTGAACTTCGTTTAAGTTATGAAGAATTCCTCATGAATCTGCGGTACTATCCCGCTAGATCCAAAAATTACATCTCTATAATACCATTTCTGGCTATTCTTCAAGTTACCTTCTCAGCACTTTAATTTCGTTTGACGTTGTTTGATATGGCGCTAGTTTAACACAATCGAGAATGTCGTTGACGTTATGAAGTAGTAACAAGATTTATATTATACTTGCAACTTGGTTCAAAACATGCTTTACAAGCTAAAAGCTCACACCTAATGGTGTAGCTACTATTACATTCTAAGGAAATATATATATATATATATATATATATATATATATATATATATATATATATATATATATATATATATATATATATATGCATCCCAAAAGGATCCGTACAAGTATCAATAGTAATTGATCGGTCTAACACCCGGATCATACTATAACTGAACTAGACCTCTATAGAGCTCTAATATCGTGGACCACCCTTGAAGGTTCTCCGGCCTCTTCATTGGTTAGAGCAAAAACCCGACCTGGGTTTTGCGGCCTTATTCCAGTAGCTCTTTGTGGACAGTCCCTGCTGATGTGTCCAGGCTTTTGACACTTGTAGCATATTTGCTTCCCATCGTAGTCAGTACCTTTATGTACCTTCCGCACTTTGGACATGGTCGAGGTCCTTGTGTTTCTGGAAAGTTTGGCTGGCCTGGTTGAAATGGCCTCTTGTTCCTATCACTGAGGTTGTTCCAGGGCGCTTTCTTCTTTTGTGAGGAATTTCCACTACTAATTCCACCACGTCCTGCATTGTTGTTGTTGTTGTTGGAGTTCCGGAATCTCCTTAGGTCTTTTAGATTACGCTCAATTAGTCGGCAGGATTCAACTGCTTGAGCCAAATTAGGAAACCGCTGTGATACTAGTTTCTCCTTTATTTCGTACTTTAACCCGTAGACCAGCCTATCAGCCTTCCAGCTCTCGTCGTCCTCACACTTCAGATACGATGAATACCGGGACAGGTTGGTGAAACGAGCGAAGTAATCGTCAAATGACTCCTCCTACCCCTGTTGAATGTGCAAAAACTCGGACTCCTTTATCACTTGAGTCGACGGAGGGAAGTACTGGTCATTGAATTTCTCTATAAATTTTTCCCAGGTGACAGGGCAGTATCGGTTTTGCAGCGTCGTAGCAACACTCCTCCACCATCTATCAGCGTCTCCCTCAAGCTTGAAAATTGCTAGCTGAGCTTTCTGATTCTCCGGGCATTCCATCACGTCAAAGACTTTCTCCAGGCTCATCAGCCATTCTTCAGCTAGTTCTTTCTTCCCACAGAATGCAGGTGGCTTGAGTTTACAGAATTGATTGGCCCAGCTTTGTGTGGTCTTCTCTACTCTCTTTCGTCGAGGTGGTGATCGGGATCTATCTGACCCCTCAGGTTCCTCAGCGTGTTCGTCGTTGTGCTCGTCTTCTTCTTCCTCTTCTTCTTCTTCTGCGTGTTCTTCCTCCTCAGCATTTCATCTTTCTTCTTCAGCATTTCGTTCTGCTAATTGCCGTTCGGCTTATTGCTCTTGTCTATTCTGCCTCTCTTGGAGTTCATTTATAAGAGCCCTCTACTCTTGCAGAGTTCTCCTCATCTCTTGTATTTCGTTTTGGTCCGGCTGGTCTGGTATTTGATTCATCCGAGGTTGTATACCTCGTCCTCTGCCTCGGCCTCTGCCCCGACCTCTGGGAGCTCCGGCTCCTCTCAAATTTGCCATGTCTCATTCTTTTTCCTTCATTAGGGAAAACGTCTGATATACAAAGAAAACGTCAATTAGTATATCACGGATTTTATCGCGCTAGTATCTACACTGCATATAAACTTATCGCACTTAGTATTCATACTACGAACAGGCACTCGAAATATTTCCCTCATTCAGGGTTTCGTTGATTTGGTCCACTCAAAAATGGGTATGGAATTTCGTATCAGAAGTTCCTCTACAAGAGTCAAATACTACATGTACTTATCCTTGTTGGTCCCGAAGTTTCATTCGGCGTGACCCAACTTCACATATAAGCTCTGGTTTAGAGTGGTGCACCCAAAGAAAGTGGTACACCGGTTCAGGATGGTACACCAGTTCAATCTGGTATACCAAAATAGGGTGGTACATTGACTCAGGGCTATATCAGAACTCATTTTCAAAACATGCTCAAAGTTGAAAAGGATTTTGAACATAACTCCGTTGCCCGAACAGAATGGACAGGTAAGTGTCTACCATGGGGGCCTCACTGACTTATACGGCGACTTATGGCACACCCACGTAGACTAGCCTTGCCTTCGGCACCAAACTGTCCGTAATAACATAGTTAAATTCATGCCAAGACTACTGCTCTGATACCATAAATGTAACATCTCATTTTCCAAAAGCAGTATTTTTTTTCATCAAAACATCATTTTAAATAATCAGAGTAGAGCATCGGAGCGATTGAGTAACTGATATGTATATATAAAATGCCGTAAGTCTGGCTGGATACAACAGCAGTACATAAACCGTGTGGTTCAAAAGTATAATACAACAGAAAGAAATCTTCAACCGGATCTTCTACGTGGCCCGCTTGCTTCTTTCCTCGGCCCTCGATCCTCCGGACCCTGAAGCTATAGCTGAGATCCAATTTACCACATTGGATCTCAGGTAACGGTTAACCTCATGCTTATAAACAACATATGCGTAACAGATATTTCTAGAATTACAGCAATGATCCATATAGGAAAACAATACAGCATTATCATGACTATAACCCGTAAAAACTGTAATAGTGATCTAAGTACGATTCCTTAATCACAGTGCATCTAAGTACGGTTCCATAGACACAATGCATCTATGTACGATTCCATAGACACGGTGCATCTATGTACGATTCCATAGACACGGTGCATATAGCACCGAATAGAATGGTCAGGTAAGTGTCTATCATGGGGGGCCTCACCGACTTTACGACGACTAATTGGCACACCCACATAGACTAGCATTGCCTTCGGCACCAAACTATTCACACAACATATCATCACATATATGCATTCAATAATCATCAGAGCTAGTGTTACAGTACGCAAACGTACCTCCGTTGACGATATACGGTACTTCTGGCACGTCGGACAACATAACGACAGCAGATCAAGATTACTGATATCCTATAATGATAATATCACCATTATATATATTTGACATTATAACGGGCATTTTAGGTAAAAATTACCATTTTGCCCCTATTCCCCTAGTCGCCGTAATTTCGTCAGCGCTTCGTTACTTTGACTCTGACTTTCCAAAATTTTGCCAGAACTTCGACCCCACCATGATTTTTGAAATTCATGACTAAAATACCCCTATCATATGATATCTAATCATACTTAGAAGATTAAAGACTAATCTAACATTTCTACTCTAACTACTGAAACTTAAGACTAATCCCCAGACTTCTTCCTTCCTTCCTTTCTGCTCCAATTCGAACTAGAGAGGTGAGAATGGTGTGAAATTTTCAAAGGGAGTGGAAGCCTATTTATAGGAAAATTTTTGTACACTATTCACACTTTACCAGACCAACTTCTGACCGTCGGATCGCACTTTTGTTAGGTGGCAAAATCTTGGCCCTTCCTCTCTTTGGCCGACCTCTTGCCTCCCCAAAGTCAAGGGATCAGCCAATGAGGTGGTGCCACATCCCACCTTCCAGAAGCCTAAGCCGGTAGAATTTCCCGATCGGTGTCCGAATCGCGTAATCGCGTAAAATCTCAGAGATTCGGAATCACAACTTTGAAGACCCTTCCTCACTCACTAAAAATTCATGGTCTAAAAAAAGTTTTGATCCTGTCCAGGTATTCTCCGGTCCTATTGAAGTTTTACGGAAAAACGTGCCCCTTACGGAATCAATTTCCGGAATCGTCAACCTCTGGACAAAAATTCACTAATTCCAAATATGTCCAGAGAATTATCAAATCATTCCCATATGTTGAGTTATAATTTATTTTCTACAGATTCCCACTTGGGACTATCTTCCTTTTTCACAGATTACCCTATTTTGTCTTATTACTTAAGTATTCTTCCGATCACGGAAATGACTTCTGGGATAGTCCAGTCCGAGATAAAAATTCACTCATTTATTTTCATCTCTGACTTTAGAAATCTTGTCCATGGTTTTCTAGATAGGATTTTATTTCTATCCGTGGTCATTTATCTTATTTGCTTTTTACATAAATTATATTAATATAATATTACAAGTTGCAAGATTAATATCATGATATTTTTAACTCATTATTATCCTCATTTTTTTGTCCAAATTCGGCTGGCCCCTTTTTTTGATTTGTAAATATTTATTTTTTTAATTAATTAATTAATTATTTTTTTATTTTTTTATTTCAATTTTCTTAAAAATTTCACAAAATTCCCTTATTGGTCTATTCTTGCATTTAGGTTTAAAATTACTTAATATAATCAATTTTTCTTCAAAATTTCCAATTAATTAGCAAATATATTTTATGCTAATTTTAGCCATAAATTACTATTTATAGGGTTTTACATAATTATCTTTGAATTTTCCTTTGTTCATGCTTAAGTAGTTTGCCAATAATTACTTAATTAATTTTTTTACTAATTGTTGATAATTTTATTAATTAGAACAACTCCTTACCTCATAACTTTTGCACTGACATTAGTATTCTATGTCTCATGCATTATATTAAGATTTACGGGGGCATTTTGGTCATTATAATACTTTTTTATTCTTCCCCCTTTATTTTTCCAAGGTTATATTTTACTAAATTACCAAAATTAGAGACAATATACTTTCTTAATTTTAATAATTATTTTACTGCCTCCTAGGATTTTTCATATTTTCCCTAGGTCATATATGCACCATAAGGGCATTTTAGTCATTTTGACTCCTTATTATTTTTCCCTAATTTCTAAGGGATTTTTCCCTAGGAAATAACATAACAATAACACAGATATTGAAACTACATATTCACTTATCCAAAAATAGCTATCTCATTTGTCCGGGTATTACACCTTTCAATTGGGCCTCGCACATACCACGCCCATTATTTGGGTCCATAACACAATTCATTAAAAATAAAACCAAAGCATATGCAATTCCCATAAGTATTTGGACAGTTTTCCAATCAAGGAGTGGCAAAAACTTAAGAGGCGTGGTTTGGACCAAAAAATTTCTGAATTTTTTTTTGGTTGAAAATGACACAATTTTGCAGTGAACCTTGACACATTTTTGCAATGAAGCACACAAAACCCAAATTCTAATCCCTCACCCTACACTTAAATCTTGCATTGGTCTCAATGCAAAGGAATGATAAGAGCTCAAAGCCTAAGGGAGTGAAAAATAAAAAGAAATCTATGTTTTACTATTGGATTATGTCCCCCCTTTATTCTCTTCATATAGGCAATTAAGCTCAAGAAACATATGAAAATGAAAAGAAAACAAGTGAAGAAAGAGACAACCTGAGGCTTAAATCTCCTTAGGCCCCGTTTGGTTCAAAGAACTTGGGAGAGGGAATGAGAACTTAATAGAGTTCCCTCCTGAAAATATGTTTGGTGTACCAAGTGCCCAGTGTAACATCCTAATTTTTAATTTTAGGATTTAAGTATGATTATAAAAAAATTATATATGACAAATGTATTTATTATATAAAAAAAAACAGAGAGAGAAGAAGAAGAAGAAATTTAATTGGAAAAGGAAAATCCTTTTAAGGAACTAAGGATTTATTTCTAATGGATATACTCAATATATGCAATTAAATAAGCAATGAACCAAATTGCAAATGAGATCCCTGGAGGTGATCAAACGGGATAAATGTTATTAGTGATTCCACAATACAAGCCTAAATACCCAACAATACACTAAATCCATTTTATCTGCCCCAGCCCATTACATATTATTTTCCCCAGCCCAACACGTGACTAACTTGCATATATCAACAAATTATATACCAAGACCCCTTCATTAGTGATCGACTCAAATACATCAGCCCATTATTTTCCTATTGTCACGGCCCATATACAAAAAAAAAAAAAAACTCATTCACTTCCATTCTCCTCCCAACAGCCCAACGTGACAAGAAGTTTATCACAGTAAACCATTTTTGTTTCTCACTGCACGCATGATCAGCGAAGACCACGGGTTTGCAGGGAGATTATCAGTAAAAGATAATCAGCCCATGCTTTTCTCCACTGTTCATGCAAGGGACAGTAAAAGAAAATCAGCAGAGTCAGTGAACCCATGCCTCTCGAGCTCCAAACCAAACTGCCTAAACGTCTCAAGCTCAATACCCAGCGTGTTCTTCCTCTCGGACTGGACCTTTGGGTCTCTATAAATATGTGCACCCATGCTTCAGCTTCCTCCATCCATTCACGAAGTTGAGTTGAGAGAGTGAAAGAGTGAGTCCGAGAGAGGGAAAGCCGAGGGAGAGAAAGTCCATCGGCTTGCTCTGTTTTAAATCAAGAAAACAGAGGTAAGTCTTAAGCTCCTTTTCCTTCTTGTTTTCCATGAATGACCAACTTAGGTTTGAAGTATGAAGCTTTGGATTTTAAATATATAAGACAGATAGGAAACCTTGCTGATATGAGAACTTGCTGTCATAAAGTATATATATATATATATATATATATATATATATAGATAGATAGATAGAGGCGGACACAGGTATAAGAGGGCACTTGCCCCCCTTAAAACGACGTCGTTTTTTTTTACTGGCATAATCGTATAATCGTTCAACATATCCAGACCAGGGTTTAACTTCGGACCTTCTTCTTCTTCGCTCACATACTGTTGGTGTGGTTCTCCTGCCAGAAATCGACGAGGCTTAATCGTGAATCAGAGGCCGACGCAGGCAGAGGCGGAAAAAATCGGACCTTCTTCTTCGCCGTTCGCCGTTCGCCGTTCACGGACGCAGCCACGCAGGGGTTTAAAATCGGACCTTCTTCTTCTTTGTCGTTCACCGTTCACGGACGCCGTTCATTGTGAGTTTTCACCGTTAAAGTTTCTTATGCTTTTGTGCCTTCACTTCACCGTTCTGTAAAACACACCTAGAGTTCACTCTGATTTTGTTTTGCCATTCGCCGTGCACTCTGCTCAGTTCTGTGGTGTTTTTAAATTTGTAGGCAATTTCTTCCTGTTGTCTAAAGAGGAAATTAAAAAAACAAGAAGAAACTTAAAAGTTCAGACTTCTGTGGTGTGGTTCTCCTGTAATGGAGGAAAATAGGTTAAAGTTCCATGACAAGATTGTAAACCCATTAACTTTGGTGTTAAAAGTGATAAATTAAAAACTTTGGAGGCAAACAAATAAAATTTTCAGTATACCAATATAAGCTTTACATGTGTTCTCGTGTCATTGATTTTCTATGAATAGGAATGTGCTAGCTGGTTTACTTAACAGGTAGGCAAGCTCAGATTTGCATTCAAATTTTCCCTTTCAATTTTCACTATAAGTATTTGAAGGAATATTAAAATTTGAATGTCACCAAGGCATACTTATCTTGGCCCCAGAATAATTTATCATCTTCAAAGCATTTGAAAAATAAAATGATAGAACCTCAACTGATGTAGCAAATACAATATTATCATCTTCAAAGCAGATGTTGTATAATTATTCTATAATTGACGAAGCCCTGCATATGTTGCTGATATGGAGATTAATGAGTTCCAATATAGATAAACGAATGGTCAATCCTCCATAATATTTTTCCATTTTACAGTCCCATGTTTCAGTACTCAAAGTTTTAGATAATAGATGTTACAGTATTATAAAACCTGACAACATAATTCTCTGCTATCAGAAATTTTATTATACCATGTTACAAATTTTACAGCATCCATATATAAGATCATGGGTGCATTTATTGATCTAGTAGCTAATATATTTTCCACGTTCAATCTAAACCAGAAATAAAATGAATGTTGAGAAGAAAACATCTAGGGCTGCAAGTTGAAGTGTTCATTTTCATTGGAGAAAAGTCCTGCTTCAAGTTTCCTGCTCATTGCTTTGGCCCAAAAAAAACTAGCTCCAGCCCATGTTCCCAAATAAAAGCCTCCAGGTTAAGTTCCTATAGCCAGCGTGTATGACTGTTTGTTGTGTAACAAATCAGTAATCAATCATTTAACTATATCCTTGAAAACTTACTTGTAATCAATCATTTTCTCTATATTTTAGGTGGATATTCCCAGCACAAAAAATTGCTTGGAGCATGTAGGTTGCTAATTTTCTGCTATGGGCATTTTATGGCTAACTTTGGAATCCCTCATGGGATCAGCAGGCAATGGACAAAGCTCACTGGTTGGGTCGAACAAAAGATGTTTGCTTTCTCTTCCTTGTTCCCCCTACATGCTTATGCTTTTGATAATATGATTAAATGAATGTTGCGTTAATGTTTGAGACCAATTAATATAGCTACTCCATGTCGAATTATTTTTTGTGCTTTTGATGACAAGTGAAAAAAAAAATTCGGGGCCGCTGCCCCCGAACCCCCGCACCTCCCCCTACCGATAGTGCCCCCCTTCCGTAAATTTCTGGATCCGCCCCTATATATATATATATATATATATATATATATATATATATGATCGCTACACTGGAGAAAAAGAAAGGAAAGCTGATTTAGTTGCTGTCATGTTGTTAAGGGTGTGTGTCGCTGAACTTGGAAAGAAAAACAGAAAATCTGAGAAGTATATATATACATATATGGCGCTGGTTTAGAAAGGAACAATAATGAGATCATATATGGAAATAGAAGAAAGAAACCTTGCAGTCATATTATGAACACACACACAGATATTATATATATATATATATATATATATATTTTTTTTTTCGCTGGACATATACATAAGAAGGGAAAACTTGTCACTTTGCATATATATATATATATAGGTACATATATCACTGGTTTTACTACATTTTTATATAGATGTCTTAACGCCATATATGGAAGAAGTGTACATGTGTGTGCAGTGGCGGAGCCACCTTGTTTCATGTGGGTGCAAGTGCACCCATAAAATTGTGGCCGTTGAGTTTTTTTTTTTTTCCTAGCTGCTGAGTTACTACATATCTTAGCATAAACACTCATAATCCCCCTCAAAACATGGGACATTATTATATAGTGCTATGAAGTCCATTGGTGGTTTTATTTTTATGGGTCCCAAGCTTTATTACCCACTGTCAGAGCCAACGTTTTACTTTTTTAGTATGACGTTTTTTTTATATGACCATCTGATTAAATTAAATATAAATATTATCAAACTTTTTTAGCATTTGTTATGCTCCTTAATTTACTCCTTCGTTGATAGTTGACTTTTTAATATCCTATCACATATGATAAACCATAATAATTTTTCCTTACATGTTGCTTTGGAATTTGATTGTGTAACATCTGATTATTTGTATGTCATGAGATTAGAGTATATTGTTCTATTTAAATTGATTTCCTCGGAAATACTTTTCAATTGAACCTCATTTCTAGTCCTAAACTTTACGAAGGAGTGGGTTGCCTTTTATCCTCCTTAAAAAAAATTTCATGGCCGCTGCCCCCGAACCCCCAAATCCCATCATTAATTGTGCACCCACAAACTTAAATTCCTGGCTCCGCCACTGTGTGTGTGTACTGTTGAATATTTTATATGATGCCATGGATTCATGAATTCTCGAATCATTTACTTCTACAACATATCATGAAGCATGTTGTTGACTTGGTGATATATATATATATATGTCAACGTACATCATGGGAAGAAAAAAAACAAAAACAAAAGAAAATCTTGCTTACTATTTTGTATAAATGTATATATATTGGTTAGTATTTATACAACTCCTAATTTAAAGGGGTAAGATGGTCTCTGAGAGTTTAAACTAATAATAATAAGAAAACGCTTACTTTGTAAAATATATATGTATATATATTGTCACTATATAGGAATTTCTATCGGATTAGTTTTTGTATATGAAGGACCAAACTGTAATTTTTGGATTGTCGGACTAAAATGTCATTTCTGAAAAATTTGAGGACAAAATAGTCCTTTTTAAAATTTAAACCCCAAAAAGTCATTTTCAACTCTTGTGACAGTAATATTTTATTATTAGTATTGGTATTTTTTAGTTATAGGAAATTATAAGTTTCAATTGTGATAATGAAGAGCTTTATTGCGAGCAGTAATTGTGCGGGTTGGGCTCCTCAAGCTAAGGTTGAGCTTGGAATTGAGGTAACCGGGGTTAATTTATTTTATATGCTTGTTTTGGGCTGTAAGGTATTTTTCTAAGCCTTACTTTCATATATACTATTTGTATGTGTTTTGAAAAATTATGTGTATGTTTGAATATGAAATTGGTTCAGTGAAGCAGTGTATTTTTCCAATCTGTATATTTAAGTAAATATTATTGTTGGGGTTGTTATTGTTGTGATGGTTGAAATGCTTGTTGTGAATTGATATATTTGGAATAATAACTTACTAAAAAGTTGTTGAAAATTTTTAGTGTTATATTATTTCTTTTGTTGTGGGTTATGTTGGGTTTGTGTGGAAGAGATTAAGGGTGAACTTGTGCCTGACTCTCTCAATCCTGGCCCGGATCTTGAGTTGAGTGTTATAGGCGGACACCTCCCTGTTACGGTATTGCGTTGATGACATGGGAGGGGACAATATTCTTGAAGTGTCTAGCTAACCTTGGCCAGGTATACTAGCACTGATAGGCTGTACCACGTCCAGAAGATATAAGGAGGAGCAGGATGGATGAGTGGGGATGGTTTTAATTATTATAATTATTATGTATTATTCTGTTTGTAACTGTGCCCAGAGTTAAGGATTTCTGTAGTGAGTTTGTGGGCGGAATTTGTACCCTGGACACCGAGTTTGTGGGCGGAACCTATGCCCTAGACTCCGAGTTTGTGGGCGGAATTTGTACCCTGGACTCTGAGTTTGTGGGTGGAATTTGTGCCCTGAACTTCGGGTTTGTGGGCGAGCATTGTGCCCTGAACCCGATATGTATGTTATCGAAAGAAAAAGTCTTCTCTATTATCACTTGTTAAATATTATAATTATGTTAATAAACCTGCTTCTCTGACTTGCAATCCTTTCCTCCATATTTGATAAATTAATTTCGGTTACGGGGACTTTATGTCTCACCCCGTTATTATTAAATTTTTCAGGCGAATCCTCTAACCTTAGTAGAGGACAAGGGAATCAACCAGAGGCATAATCGTCGTGAAATTTACAGGCCTCTTTTTGGTAATAGTGTTGTATTGATTTATATATTGCCATCATAGGGCCCTCATATTTTTGAGATACTACATTAACTATTTTTTGAATGACTGTTTATTTTCCGAAGGCTTTATTTTGTACACTATCATATTATGGTGGATCCACAATCATGTCTTGTGCGGAAATTGTTTTTGTATAGACCCTTTGTTGTGGGGGTTAGGGTTATAAGGCTTGTGGGCTATGTGTATTTATGTTCGGTATTTGTGCCCAGAGTCGTGGATTTATTTGTGGTGGGTTTGTGGGAAAAATTTGTACCCTAGGCCCGAGACGTGTTGTCTTGAAAGGAGAAGGGTTGCCATGATTACCTGTTAATCCTGTTTTTATGAAATCAATATGATTAATTATTGTTTAGTAGGAAAGGGTCTTTTCACCCAGGAACTCAAGTTCCCGGGCCCACCACTCTTCCCTCATTTATGGGAACTTGAGATCCCACCAAAATCACCACAAAAAAAAAAAATGGATTTTGCGACGGAAAAAATCCGTCGCAAAAATGGGTTTTTCCGTCGCAAAACGCATTTTGCGACGGATTGTGTCCGTCGCAAAAAACCTTGTCGCAATTGCGACGGAATTTTTTTTTTCCGTCGCAATTTGCGACGGATTTGAAATTCTGTCGCAAGTTGCGACGGATATTTAAATCCGTCGCAACTTGCGACGGAAAATTTTCCGTCGCCACTTGCGACGGACTATTTAATCCGTCGCAATTTTTTGCGATGGATTTAAATATCCGTCGCAAAATATTTTCCAAAAAAAAAATTTAGAATTAAATTTTTTTATAATTAGAACTAAATGTGTTCCATAAAAAAACAATATATATATATATATATATATATATTGTCCCGAAGTATCAAGCATAATGAGTTTTACATATAGTGAAAATAAAATATAAATAATATTGTCTTGAATAACATGTACTAGAAAGTAGTCTAAAGAGCAGCATCATCATCACCACCATCAACGTTGTCACCATCACCAGAAGCCGGCCCCTTGTTTTTCATTAGGGACATAAGTTGAATCTGCATCTGCCTTACCATCTCGCGTGTCTCATGCAGCTCCTCTGTCTGCCCTTGCATCCGCCTGACCATCTCGCGTGTCTCATGCAGCTCCTCTGCCTGCGCCTGGACCAACGCCTTCATCTTCTTCATCTCATCTGCAAAAAAATAAGGAACTACGTTTATTTTTTGTACTTTATTCAAATAGAATAGGGAATGAAAATGTAACAATCAATATCAAATGTATTACGTTTACCTGCAGAAACACCTTCATGGGCGGATGAGGAGCGCTTCGTTTGCTTAAATCGGCTGGCAGAGGCACCGTACCCGAAGATTCTACCTTTGTTGTTCATTCCACCTGCAGTCTGAATAAATAGACTCTCGTTATCAGACTGAGAGGATGTGGGGTCGCTCGCAGTCTACGAATCTCTCTCCTCCCTCAGCCTCTTATAATTGTCCTAGAAGCAAAAAAATACATCACAGATAAGACATGTGAAATGAAATAAATATATGTTGATGTCTGAAACAAAGAATGCAATATAATATCTCACCGCTACTTGCCGCGCCTTGGCGTTAATCCAACGCGGCTCACTCCCTTCGATTGCTTGGGAATGGGTACGCTCAAAGGCAATCCAGTCAACATCTTCGGAGCAACATCCTCAGACAGTGCCTGCAAACACAAATAATGACCGTTAAATAATTGTTTCAAAGAACTAAATATTGAATAGTTAAATACAAAATAACGTGTACTCACAATTTTTCGTTTATGCTCACTCAGTGAAATGCAGCCAAAGATAGGAAGGTCCTTCCATTTTGGCCCTATTTTGCTTATTTTTCTGACTTTTATTTTGAAATTTCTCATCGGACGCCCAATGTTGAAGTAATTGGTCAACAACCTCTGGTTGAATCCAATCTTGCCGGCCTCTACCTCTTCTCAATTTAAAGAACCTCTCATTCAACCATTTTCCAGCCCTGAAGTTATAAGCTGCTTTAAGGTCTTCATGATCTTTAGGCAACGTATTAAACTTTTTCTGAAAATCAATGACAAACAATCAGTGATGCAAATTTGAATAAGAAATTAATAACCATAAATTAAAACACATAACTTACCAAGAAATAATTGAACCAAGCATCCCGATTATCCTGAGGAATCTCTGTCCAACAGCCGTAAGGCGATTGAAGTTACGAAATATTTGGTTTGAGATGATACTATTTGCCTCATTATTTGGTAGAAATCGAACACGAGGATATGATGGAAATATTAGCATAGAAACTAAAGGTAGAAAATCATAACATTATTATTGCGAACTTTACATGACTTACTCGGTGGTGCCAATAGGACAAATCCAAATCTTTCCATTTGCAGGATCTACCGATCCCAGATTGGTTCCTCGAAAGAACTACCTCCTTCCCCGACATGGCTTTGAGGCGATGCATTGTGCTGAAGGAAGGAATGTCAACTACTGAAGATGCTTGTACATAGATGGTTTTAGAAAACTAAACATATGTAAATCAATTAGAAATGGTAAAGTAAACCTGCCCTGCTCCTTGCTGTTGACTATGGGAAGTTCCTGGCCCACCTCTACCACCCATGAATGAGTCGGTAGTAGACGGCGACGATGACATATAAAGAGACGGTGACGATGACATATAAACTGACGGTGAAGATGACATCTCAAATAGCGGAACATCTGGGGAAGCGTTGAGCCCTCTGCCTACAGATGACGTCCCCCTACCCCCTCTGATAGGACGGGGTTGGGTTCGACCACTACTACGTCCACTACCGAAACGTCCTACTTGATGCTCCATCTCTGAACACTTATAAACATTATGTCAATATATATATATATATATATATATATATATATACACACACACTAAATATGACAGTAGCGAAGTATATGACGGAGTATGTAGTATAATTAGATCGTCATAAAAAAGAACTAACACACATCAACCAGACGATTCTTGTTCTTCATCATCTGCTTGCATGCCTTCCTCTGGAGTCTCATAATCGTCGAACTCAGATTCACTATCAGAGTAAATCATTTCCTCCTCATCGTCTGATTTTTCATCATCAATTTGGATAGGAATCAACTCTAACTCCGCAGCTGAATTAAACAGATTGCTTGGTACATCGTCGTCGGCAATGTTTAGGGGAAGTACATGTTCCACATCAGCTGGAACGGTTCAGGAATACCGTCATTTGTTTCTGACTCTTTCGTGTTTGGTATAATATGCCGTGCTTTGGTTTTGATAACTCCCCTCCACCCTTGACGGGATGTGGGGTATAAGGTATAGTAAACTTGTTCCGCCTGTTGAGCAAGGATGAATGGGTCATAACCAACCGTATATCTCCTTGTCCAGTGGATCTCAACATTACCATATTTGTCCACTTTTGTCCCACGCGGACTATTATCAAACCACTCACACTTAAACAGAGTCACCACCTTGTCCCACTGGTAATGCAACTGAATTATCTCGATTAACTTCCCGTAGTAGGCTCCCTCGACCCCGTCAACTTGGTCACCTCTACAACATACACCGTAATTGCAACATAGTGTATTTGCGTTCGCTTGAACAGTTGAAAACCGATACCCATTGATTACGTATTTGTTACACCGGGTAACAATTATTGCAGCTCCATAAGATAAACTCCACGCAACTTCATTGCTATCTGATGGATTTTGCACGAAGTAGGATCGAAACCATTGAGGAAACTTAGAGTTCGTGATTTGCTCAACTTCGGAATCCGACATCGAAGGATTTGTCGATCGAACCCGCTTAGAGAAGTAAGCTGTAACAAAAAGATGAAGTTAATACTGTAATATTTCCTAAACAAGTAAAAGAAAAGAACTCTTACTTTAAGTACTGGGCGGCCTCTTCACAATTGTTTAGAATGTACCACTCCGCTACTTGCTTATCTCTTCCTTCTAGAGTTGACCTCCAACGTTTTCCCACTACTCGGCCTGGAAAATTAAATATTGAATTTTGATTGCAAGTATCTCCACCATCATCGTTGCGAGGTACCCCTCTCCATCTTGATATCATTTCAGGGGGATAATAGTATGACGCAAACTTAGTGGCCTCTTCGACTAGAAACGCTTCAAATGATAGATCCTTCGACGTACCTTGGATTTTTGATCTTGTTCTTAAGTGTGCGTAAAAACCTACAATGGACAATGTAAGTGGAATTTATAAACTAAAGCACCATGTCTTTCAATTAACAACCGCACGAAAGAAATATATATATTACCTCTCAAACGGATACATCCACCTATATTGTTGCGGACCACCTACCTTTGCTTCGTATGCCAAGTGAACAGCAAATGTTCCATTGAGTCAAACATTCTAGGAGGAAACACCATCTCTAACTTGCATAGCGTTATTGGTATGCTCGCCTCGAAGTGACGTAACTTTTCAACATTAAGTTCAGAAGCACAAATTTCTCTAAAGAACATGGAAAATTCCGTCAGGATAGACCATATATGCTTCGGAAGTGCTTTGAAGGCCCACGGCAACAATCTCTGGAAAAAAACATGGCAATCGTGACTCTTCATCCCGAATAACTTCATCTCGTGCAAATCAACACATCTTCTCAAGTTTGACGCATAACCGTCCGGGAGTTTCAGATCTGTAACCCATTGCAACAATTCCAAATTCTGTTGTTTGTTGAATGTGTACGGTGCTCTAGGTTTGGACGTCCGTCCCGTGGCATTCTCCACCAAATGCAAATCAGGCCTTCTGCAAATCACTTCTATGTCTCGTCTTGCGTTTACTGTATCCTTCGTCTTGCCCTTGGTGTCCATCACGGTGTACAGAATATTGCAAAACACATTCCTCTCAATATGCATGACATCGAGGTTGTGTCTTAACAATTGATCTTTCCAATATGATAGTTCCCAAAAGATGCTGTGTTTGTTCCAATGATGATCAACGCCGTATCCCTCAGGTTCGCTTGAACCAGTCCCTTCTTCGACACTTTGAATGTACTTCACCATGTCCCATATTTCTTGGGCAGTTAAACGACGAGGTTGATTTGCTCGTTCGACCACATTCCGCATGAAGTCTTTTTTATTTCTCCTCCACTGATGCTCTGGGGGAAGGAATCGCCGGTGCCTGTCAAACCAACTGACCTTGCGACTGTGTTGTAAGCTAAAACCCATGTTTTGTTCAAGACAGACCGGGCATGCAAGCTTCCCCGACGTTTGCCAGCCACTCAACATCCCATATGCAGGGAAATCATTTATCGTCCACATTAAGGCAGCCCGCATGGTGAAATTCTGACTCAATGATACATCATACGTAAGAATGCCTTCACCCACAACATCTTCAACTCGTCTATCGAGGCCTGAGGTACACATCTATCTTCTTCTTTGGGTTGGATGGCCCAGGGATTAACGCGTTCAGAAACAAAAACTCTCTTCTCATGCACATAGAAGGTGGGAGGTTGTACGGAGTCACAATGACAGGCCAACAGGAATAAGTCCTGCCTGTATTGTTGAAAGGAGCGAACCCATCCGAGCATAGACCAAGACGGACATTACGGGGATCCATAGCAAATAACGGATTTGCCTCATCAAATTTACACCAAGCTTCGGCATCGGATGGATGCGTCACAAAGTTTTCATCCCTGCGATGCTCCCGGTGCCACCTCATATGCGCAGCTGTTTGTTCTGATGCATACAATCTCTGAAGTCTGGGCACAAGAGGAAAGTACCACATCTTGCTTAATGCTTGACGCGTCGTTTTCCTTCCGGTCCTCACAAATTTGTATCTGTCATGTCCACAGAATTTGCAATTGGTCAGCTCAGCATCATCCTTGTAATACAACATACATCCTCTGGGACAACAATGGATTTTTTCACATCCAAGACCAAGCTCTTTCACCTTTTTCTTTGCTTGGTAAAATCCTTCGGCAAATTACTGTCTTTGGGAACAATCTTACTCATAATCTGCATCATTTCGTTGTAATTCCTCTCACTCATATGGTGATCAGTCTTCAAGCTTAGTGTTGCTAAGGTAGCCGATAGCGATGAATATTCACTATTTTCAAAGTGTTCGCAACCTTCCCATAACGGACGTTGCGCTTCTTGAAGCATTTTATAGAACCTATCGGCTTCCGGATGAGGATCCTCTCTCATGTATTGTGGTTGAGTATGTGTATCGTTCTCCTCTTCAATGTATGACGGTTCGGCATGAGTAATCGGATCAAAATATTGGCCGATCGACGGTCCCGCGGCATCCATAACCAACTCGCTCATATTGATTAAGGTTGTCTCGATGACTATTGTCCCCGTAATAACCACTCGGTGTATGTCGGATTTCGCCATGACATTCCCAACATTCATAATCCTTCATGAATCCCTTTTTACATAAATGGATTTTCACCGTCCCAGGATCTTTAAATCTTAAACACCTACATTTGACATACGGACAACTGATCGCCCTGCTTGAATTAGTTGAATGTGCCAAAGCAAATTCGATGAACTCTTTCAAACCCGCCAAGAATTCTTGAGTTAGTTGTCTTCTATCGCTAGACGATTGTACATCCAACTTCTATCATGATTGCCTTCCATATTTCCTAACTAGTTAAGTTACCAACATAATTAACATGTAATTCGATGCAGAAATCTATATAAGTAATTTGGAGTTTATAAGATATATGGGCTAAATTAGCTAATTTAACAAATTGGATATAATACATACGAATTTCATTATTATCTAAACTCACATATAAAACATTTAAATGAGATATTTTATTTTAATAAAACATAATAGTAATTTTTATACGACATTAACTCAACTAACTAATTTAACTAATTTTTATAAGACATATAAACTTAATATTAATTAATTATCTTATCCCTAAATATATATTTATAATTTGATTTGTCAAGTTATCACTGTTTATTGTATAACTAGTTAATAACATTAAATTTTCTAATACATAAAAATTTAACATATAAATAATACAACATTAATAAATACTAAACACAAATCAACAACTAATAATAAATAATTTAATCAACATTAAAGAAAAAAAATTATCATACATCATCATTTTATCAGAAATCAACATAATACTCAAGAAAATACAAAAACAATTATCAAATCTATTCATATATACTATAGTGAACAAAAAATGGAGAAGAGATAGGTTACTTGGAATAGAAGTGCAGATTGGAAGAGGAGAAGGAAAAACTCTTGAAACTGATCGGTTGAAACAAGGGGGAATGTCGCCGGAAAATGCTCGGCCGGAGGAGAGGGGATGACGCCGGAAAATCGTTGGTCGGAGCACCAAGGTTCCACCGGAGAAGAAGAGAGAAACGGATGCAAAAACAGAAAGAAATGAGAAGTGAATGAAATTCGCGGGGGGTTGTTAAAGAGCGATTTGCGACGGACACCATATTCCGTCGCAAATAATTTTTTTGCGACGGATTTTAGTATCCGTCGCAAATTTCCTCCAATTTGCGACGGATTTTTTTCCGTCGCAAAATCCGTCGCAAATTGGATATTTTCTAGTTGTGGGATCTCAAGTTCCCACGTCACTATTCACAATTTTGGATAAATTTGCCCCTGAAATTTAAAATTTGCGGGAAGTTCGAACTTGGCGGGAAAGTTCAAACTTGGCGAAATTTTGTTTTACCTAGGTTCGAACTTAACAATAATATATTTTTTTAAAATATATTTTAGAAAAAAATATTTTTCTTTTTTATTTTGAATTAATTTCTTTTGAGAGTAAAATAGACATTTCCTAATTCTTTACCAACTACCACCCCTTCATTTTCTTCCAACCAAACAACTCAAGCCATCTTCCCTCATCTTTCAAATCTCCTTTTCCATTCCTTTAAGTTCATTTCCCTCCTTAAATATTCCCTGAACCAAACGGGCCCTTAGACTTTTCTAAGAGGAGTTCTCATCCCAGATGAGAAACATCCATTTCTTCTGTGTAACCACTTCTTCTAAATTGTACCCTCTTGGTAGTGAAAGTTCTTGCAAAAGAAACACCAGACTAGCAGCAGTATCTAGTCTAGAAATAAATACATATAGAGATCTAAAATAAAACATTGGCTTTCAATTGTCTCTCTCCTCTCGTGAGAGCAATCATTGTGCTCCCTGTGAACCATTTTAGCCGGCGTTATTTGAACGCCGACCAGCTGTTTCTTCTTTCCTTTTTCTTGTGAGTTTTCTAAGTGTGTATGAGAGCTCCTAGTGAAAGCATGTTCTCTCACTTCCCGTGAGAGTCTGCGAGGCAACCTATGAATCATTCTGGCTAGTGTTATTTGAACACCAACCATATGTTCTTCTTTCCTTTCTCCCTTGTGAGTTTGTTAGAGTGTGTGAGTGTGTGTTCTTGTGGAGAGGTTGAAGGTATGGAGGCGGTGCAGAGTAGTGGTTGTAAGAAACAACAATAGGTAGTCCTAAAATTGGATAGGAAGGTCAGGAAGCAATGGGACGCCTTAGTAGGATGATAGTTACACAAGCAAAGAGTGGGCCCACTTTATTGTTACGGATAATACTCAGTGTACTCATCTCTGCTTAATGGTACTGCATTTAAATGAGAAAACATGTTGGAACTCCTTGATATTTTATCCTTCATCTTTCTCTTCTCTAGCTCCTACATTTCATAATGGTTCCTAGCACATATGAGGAAAGAAAAGGAAGATCTTGCTCATCTTGTCAACAGTGGGGAAGAAGCTGATCACTAATCCTAATACCTATTGAACTTTAACTCGTTTGATCTGGGCAGCCATACACTTTAGGTAAGGTAAGAGCATTGGAGATAATTACATGTATATTTCTGTTTATAATGACAGCTTATATAAAGTTTAGATTTTTTTCATGTGGGGAATACACATGCCTTTTGTTGTTAACCAATCAATAGTCATATTGTCTAATGGAGGTCTTGGGATGATAATGTTAAGATTGGGTAAGAAATCAAACATCCATTGGTTTTTCTTGGTCCACTTATAAAACCAGATGCTTGAAATGGATTCAACAGGTTTGTTCATGGCCAACGAGGAGTGACACAGCTAGCTAAGACGTTGGCCTTCACTCCATGTGAAAGGCCCGTTGGTGGGCGATCTATAAGCAGTTCTGTAAACACTCTTTAAGCTTGGAAGCGTGCTCTGACCCTGGTGGGTCATCGGTGTCTTCGCCCACCTAAACTTTTTTATAACAAAAAAAAAAAAGGTTTGTTCATGGCACCACAATCTAGGATTAAAGAGACACGTTGTTGAAAGATGCAATCGTTCAAGTGATCGTCTTTATTTTTATTTTATGCCTTATACTGTTTCAGATCACGACAAGATAGATATAATATAATGGGATTATTTTAAATTAAAGTGAAATACACTTCCAATCATGCACATTGAATTCGGCTCTTTATTTTCGTCCTTTTCCTGTAAGCTTGTATATACTGCACTTTTTTTTATTTTTAACCCACCAAGTATATTCATTAGTTTTAATTTCATAACTGGTTCTTTTTATTTTCCTCTTTTTACTTGTTTACTATGGTAAATAATATGATTGTGCTATTGAAAATCACTATTGGGACAAACCCAAGAGGGCACTTGTATGCTGGCTTTAAGTACAAACAAGAGGTATTATAATTTTAAGGTGAGGTGAAAGGAGAGGAATGATTGGACAATCTGTCTATGCATCTCAGAAAGTATATGAGAGGAATGATTCATGTTGCTTGCAATTTATAAAATGCAGCTATTATAAATTTCTATAATATACAATAAAAATGTCTTTAGACAAGTTTTTTACACATGGATTAAAAATGGTAAAACATTTCCTTTATCTGCGGTTGTCTTAGTTGATAAGAGTTGATGGGGTGCTGCTGGTAGAGATTCAAAACCTTAGAAGAATGTAATAACAAAAATATAATAAATATCAGGTGTGTATTAACCTTTATATATTATTATTTTTTAAATAATTATTCTTCTACATACATCACCATACAAAATATAAGTGCAAAAACAAGGCACTAGTGTATAATAACACTTGTCGATTATGAACATTATTTTATATATAATTAAATATGTGATAGCTCACTAAATCGATTCAAAATCAATAATGGATTGTTGTAGTTGATCCCAATTTGATGAGAAACTTGAGTTGAAGATCACTTTCTTAAGATGATCATCCGTGACCTTTTTGGTTCTTGCCATTATAAAATAGCTTTTGGCTAAACTAGTAAACACATGCAACTTTCATTTTTTTATATTATAATATTTATATCAACTTTAGCTTTTGGTAATGGTGGAAATATTGATGAGCGAAAAAAAGAATTCCAATTTTAGAGTTATTATGATGTTGCTGCTTTTCCTTTTTCCCGACGTGCCAAGATTGCTCTTGTTTTTGTTTGTCCCCTTTTTCGCGTTAATGGCCGTCTCCACAGCTTCTTTTCGATTAGTTACATTTGATATTATTATTCCTTTTTTTCTTTTCTTTTGCGTAAAGTTTACACAACAATAAATGAATTACAAAAATTCCAATAAATGATTCATTACATATTGTAGAAAGATTCCAATTAAAAATAGCTACACAACAATAAAGGAATACTACAAAAAAAAAAAAAAAAGTTTAGCGACGGAATTTTCGATGAAAAAACGTCTACTAATAATTATTGGCAACGGAATTGAGTCGGTGATTCTGACGTTATAAGTTTTGACGAATTTGCCGACGGATGTCCATTTGTAATTTCAGATGGACTTATTCCATCGGAAAGTTCCATCACTTTTTTTTTTTATTTTTGAAAAGGTTTATAAAATATTACTGGTGGAATTACCCATGAGACTTATTTCTTGGCAAAAAGAATTCTGAAATAATCCTACTACTTATGTGAGTGTTTTTACTTAAGAGTTTTTTTGAGCACAAAAGTATACATTGAGCCTAATAATTTTTCAAGATCATAGATCATCTAACATTTTTTCTACCGAAGAAAAGGTAAAGAATATCCATGAAGACGACCCAAATAACCATCCAGTGTAGGAAAAAGACTTGAAACCAAGTCATGTCCAGCGTAGAAAATGTTAGAAAATGTAAAGTAAAATGACCAAAAAAACCCACCACTAACACGTTGAAAAGGGAGGGGAAGTGCAAATTGAAAATCAGTACATCTCTCTCTCAACTCGTCTCTGCTCCTTGACTCTCTCTCCGGCCCCCAACTTAGGTTTTCGCGGGAAATTTACCAAAATAAAAATTTTAAAAAAAATATTTACCAATTTGGAGCACTGTTCAAACTATATACCAAACTAATGCTGACGCAACAAGTGGCGTCAGAAGGTACGACGCCACTAGTGGCGTCATGTGGCGTCAGAAAGTACGACGCCACTTGTGGCAGCGTCATTTTTTTTAAAGAGAGGAAATCCATTTTTTACTTCAAAAAACTTAGATACTGCCACAAGTGGCGTCAGAAGGTACGATACCACTAGTGGCGTTGTACTCTCGACGCCACTTGTAGCGTCGTACTTTCTGACGCCACTGATGTGGCGTCAGAAAGTACGACGCCACTTGTTGCGTCAGCATTAGTTTGGTATATAGTTTGAACAGTGCTCCAAATTGGTAATTTTTTTTATTTTTATTTCTATTTTGGTAAATTTCCCGGTTTTCGCTCGTGCCGAAGGTGAAACCTTCTGCCACCGTCGACCCTCAACTCCGGCCTCCTCCCATTGCCATTGTAATCGTTGGCTGAAGCATCTCCTTCTCTCTTCCATCGGTCTGGGCATGTCCTTCTTCTACCTTCGTGCCGCTCTGCAACAAGGGACAGGTAGTCACTTTCTCTTCCGTCCTCGCACTGCTATTATTGGTCCCTTGTGTATTCTGACATTTGGAGTTTGGTTGATGTTTCTTTTGAACTGTGACTGGAGATTTGGAACTTGTTAGCCTTGTCCGCCAGAAGTGGGGGCATTTTGATTGACCATTGGTAAAGTGCCAAAATTGAGAGAAATTTAGCCTTCTGGACTTTTTTTTCAAATTACCTAAATTTTTGTTAAAGCTGTCTTGTAATTTTTCCCGCTTTGAAGTTCAATTTACAAGCCTGACTTCCGAAATTACTGTCAACTCTGCCAAGTTCATTCAATTGGGCTACTGGTTTCCTTAATCCTTGTGAATTTGGGTACACTTGAGCAATGTCTTGATCAATTTTGCAATTTAATTAAACTAGTTCGCTGCAATGGTAAACAATTGTGACAGCAAAAGAGAATCTGATCTTCAGTGGTTAATTCTACTAATTTGTTGTCTTTACAGATTTGGTGTATAGTTGGTATTTTATTTTTTTCTTTCTTTTTCCTCTGATTCTTCTTGTTCAGGATAAGTCTATTTGGTGTGTGGAATTTCTGAAAAAAAATTTGTTGTCACCATCATTTCAATGCAATTCTGATTTTAATCAAATTTTGGCAAAGTGAAACATTTGCTGCAAAGCATGACCCATCAAGCACTCAAAGACACATTACGATCGTTACAACTGCTAGTCTTCCTTGGATGACAGGAACAGCTGTGAATCCACTATTTTGAGCAGTATATCTATCATAATCTGCAAAGCAAAAAGTTACTTTAATTTACCGGTTCCATGGCTTTGTATGTCAGATCAAGAACTAGTTTATCTTGGCAATCTCACTTTTAGTTCACCAGAAGAGCAGGAAGTTTATATACGGAATTGGCTTGAGGAAAGGATTGGTTTCAAGCCAGACTTTAAAGTTTCCTTATATCCTGGGAAGGTAATTCTTTTATGAAGTTAGCAATATGTTACCTTGTGTCGAATTAAGTAAGAGTCGATTCTGAGGTAATTATTTTGTCCTTCTTGTGTTTAGTTTTCAAAAGAAAGACGTAGTATTATACCTGCTGGAGACACTTCTCAGTTCATACCATCTAAGGAAGCTGACATTGCTATACTGGAAGAACCTGAACATTTGAATTGGTACCATCATGGTAGGCGTTGGACAGACAAATTCAGTCATGTTGTTGGTATTGTCCACACAAATTATTTGGAATACATCAAGAGAGACAGAAATGGGGCCCTCCAAGCATTCTTTGTGAAACACAAACAACTGGGTGACAAGAACATACTGCCACAAGGTACGATTTTATTACGAGTATGTGAGCTATAGCACTTGTGATAATTAAATAGTAGAAGTAGTTTTATCATTTTTTCCTTTATCAATGCACACTGGAGTTAGATTGTTCTTGGAGAACTTAACAAGATAGAAGGACCTAAGTTGTTCATCTTTATCTAGGTTCTTCGTCTTTCAGCTGCTACTCAGGATTTACCCAAGTCTGAAATTTGTAATGTTCATGGTGTGAATCCCAAGTTTCTGAGAATTGGGAAGATTGCTGTAGAGATTGGGCAGAAAGCCTTTACAAAAGCAGCTTATTTCTTGGGAAAGATTGTATGGGCGAAGGGATATAAGGAATTAATAGATTTATTAGCAAAGCATAAGAGCAACCTTGATGGCTTCAAGTTGGATGTATTTGGAAATGGAGAGGACGCTCATGAAGTTCAGAGTGCAGCTAGAAGATTGGATTTGAATCTCAACTTTCAGAAAGGAAGAGACCATGCAAACGATTCTCTCCATGGGTAAGAATAGATGAAGTGTGTTGTAGTTTTCACTTTAGCAATTACATTGTTTTGACGGAAGCTGCGCAAATTCTGAAGGTGGGCTTCTTATGGTGGCTGGTCACCCATCCTCGCAACAACCATCGCCAAAAAGTGTTATCTTTAATCATATAGAATTTCCCAAGATATTATTATCACCATTCTAGTTAGTCTTTAATCATTGGAGGGTAGGGTGGAAAAAATGTTGCTCTATTTTTTGGCATGAAAACAGAGGGAAATGTGTTTTTAAGTGGGAATGGGTGAATGGGATGAAGCTACATTTGGTTCAAAAACACTTAAATAGGATAGTTGTTAATACATATTGTTTTAGTTGTTAATATGACTGATATAGATGTTAATACAAACTAAATGTTAAAACGCTGTAGGTTGCTCTGTTTTTGGGCATGGAGACAAAGGGAGGTATGTTTGTTAGGGGGAATGACTGAATGTGAAAACGCTGAAATGAGATTGTTGTTAATACCTACAGTTTTAGTTGTTAATGTGACTATTCGAGTTGTTAATACTAACTTTATGTTGCAGATCATAATTAATGATGGCTACTACTTCAGGGAAGAACCTATTATGTTTCTTCCATGTGGGGGGTAACTTTGTACTTGGGGAAGACAAGAAAGTGATTATGTTGGTGGAATGGTAAGAACAAGATGCATCAAGGAAGGGACAACATATGAGGAGTTGTAAAGAATCATAGCGTCTTTAATTGCCTCTTGTTATTGTTGTTAGCGCCCTTTGTTATTGTTGTTAGTGGGTACTGATATTGTTGTCAATGGTTACTAATATTGTTGTTAATAAGGACTGATATTGTTGTTATTAGATATTGATATTGTTGTTAATAGATACTGATATTGTTGTTATTGGGACTATTAGATTATGTTGGTGGAATGGAAGAACAAGATGCATCAAGGAAGAGACAACATATGAGGAGTTGTAAAGAATCATAGCATCTTTAATTGCCCTCTGTTATTGTTGTTAGCGCCCTCTGTTATTGTTGTTAGCGCCCTCTGTTATTGTTGTGAATGGTTACTAATATTGTTGTTAATAAGGACTGATATTGTTGTTATTAGATATTGATATTGTTCTTAATAGAGACTGATATTGTTGTTATTAGGGACTATTAGATTATGTTGGTGGAATGGTAAGAACAAGATGCAGCAAGGAAGGGGCAACATATGAGGAGTTGTAAAGAATCATAGCGTCTTTAATTGCCCCTTGTTATTGTTGTTAGTGCCCTCTGTTATTGTTGTTAATGAGTACTGATATTGTTGTTAATGGTTACTAATATTGTTGTTAATAAAGACTGATATTGTTGTTACTAGGGACTGATATTGTTGTTATTAGATACTGATATTGTTGTTAATAGAGATTGATATTGTTGTTATTAGGGACTGTTATTGTTGTTAGTGCTCCCTGTTATAGTGAAGTTAGCATCAGTAGACAATTCTTTATAAAACAACAAAGGGTGAATGTCATTCTCATGGATATAAAGGAGTCATAAATGCATGTGTCCTAACACTTTCATCCTAATACAAAGTATCCCCCTTGTTAGATATGATTAGTTATGATGATGTCTTATATAAATGTCATTGTTAAGAGCAAAAAGCTTGTATACAATATTTATCTCCTACATTGACTAACTACTATATATATTTAATATATTTAATGTAGATTAGTCCAAGTTGAATTATAAAGATTAATCAAGAAGGAGATAAGAGGTTTCGGAAAGAAGAACTTGCAGAGAATGTCAAGGAAACAAGAAGTTATGAAAATATTTTGGGAATAATCAATAAGATGAGTCCAAAGAAGAAAAGAAGAGTTGAATTATGAAGAATGATTAAGAGAAGGGAAGAAATAAAGAAGAACTTTCTCAATGGAATAAGAAAATCATTATACAAGTTCTTAGATTGACTCTAGAAGTCTCCACGATGATATGGAAGTTGGAATGGCTCAAATCGGAGTTCAAACAAGCAAAATCGAGCTACAGGAAGTCAAAACTCGAGCCACGGGAAGCCCAGACTCTAGCTAGTAACTTTAACCTCGAGTTTGACTCAACTCGAGCCAGCCACAACAGACTCGAGCCAATCAGCACCTCTGTTCTACTCTGTTTCACGTCAGCTTGGGCGACCTTTAGTAATTTGATGATATCTCCCAAACTAGAGGGATTGAAGTGAAATCAATTTTTTTGGAAACTAGGCTTCTAATGCGTCATTTTGATATATGATTCAAGCCCAAAGAATGTCGGATGAGAGAGCTATGAATTTTGAAAGATGACAGTGAAATCAGCGTCACACTGCAGACCAAGCTTCGGTAATTTGAGTGTATCTCACAAACTACAAATCCAATTGAGCCGAAATTGGTGGCATATGAAAGTAGACTCAAAGAGCTTTCCATAAAGACTTAAACCAACCAAAAAGGAGTTCCAACCAGGGATATATGACCTCAAAAGTGGACGGTCAGTTCAGAAAGTTGCAAGAAACGCTGGTCAAGAAGAACATGCATTCATCTTATGCTAACGAAAGTATTACAACAAGTTTGGAGCAGATTATTCTTGAATTATGAAGAAAACTTGAAAAGCTTTGAGCATGAGTGGTTTGAAAAAATTTCCATCAACATCTGATATGATTTTCGACGAGAATATGCCTATGGTGTATGTGATTGTTCACTGTCAATATTCATCTTCAATCAGAACATCTCTCAAGAATGAATATGCTTAACATTGTTTAAACAAGTGAAGCACTTGAAGAAACAAAGTTGAATGCCACCAAGAGTATGGTGTTCCTCATCCACAATGGTGATTCAGCAAAACCAATGAAAGCAATATGAAGTTAAATGGCAGACAAGGATGCAGGAATTCAACCAAGCATACGATGGAATGGAACTGCTTTCGTATTAGCGTAATCATCATATTTCAACAGTTCATGATTTCCGAGTTTAGATGTAAACTCGAGCCAAGGATTATAAGCCTCGAGGTAAAATCTGTCTTTGATCCAATTTTCAAATCAAGTAGACTCAAGCCAGATCATATAGACTCAAGTTTGGCTCTAAATTCGAGTCAGCTTCATATGACTCGAGCCTAAGGTATTTCTTTCATACTTCCATCGCTTCAGTGTAAGGTATTGACTCGAGCCAGAGAAGTGTGATTGGAGTTTTGACCAAAACTGGAGCCAGATAATTTTGACTCAAGCCTGGAATACATCTATCAAAAGAAGTTGACTCTAGCCTACTTTGTGTGACTCTAGTTTCAACCAAGACTTGAGCCTGAAATTTTTGACTCTAGCCTAGAACACATCTAGCAAAGGAACTTGACTCAAGCCTACACAATATGGCTCAAGTTTCGATCAAGACTCAAGCCTAAAATCTGTGACTCGAGCCAAGCTTGCTTCATCAAAGGAAAATGACTCTAGCCAAGTATCCTGACTCTAACCAAAGTGACAGTTTGAAAAACCAGTATTACGAATCGTGTTAAATATCTCGTTATGGTATATATACACTTGTATCTTCTCTCTTTACTGGTTCTAATTGCGTTTAACAAGTTTGTTAATGAGTTTTTAGAAGAGTATTATATGGATTAATACCAAATTGCAATAAAGCAACAATGTTGTCAGAAGATGAGGGTGAATGTTGATGCAGATATTCACAAATGGCAGAGAAGACGTGGAACTTGAAGAAACAAAGTTCAATACTCAACTGTAATGTCCTTCATTGAATTAAAACGCTCAATTTGTTCATCGGCTTCAAATGCTACGACTTGAATATCCCAACGGTAATATTTTCCAACGGTCATATACGCTCTTAACGGTCATATTCAAAATTGGAAGAATTGCTCAAACGGTCGAATGATCTTCATCAACTATAAAAGAAGAAGCATTCAAAATAAAAGAAGTCGGAGACACAAGCTTACATCTTCAAAATGCCAATACTCTGTTAAACACATACACCTACTCTCTACTCTCTGTTTCTCAATGTCTATATAGTTTACAGTAGAGTGTGATGATCAATTGTACTTCAGTGTTTATTCATCTCCTCTATTAGAAAGAACATTTCTGATTATCAAATCATTGTAAGAATCTCAAGTCGTGGGACTGGAAGATTGGGTTATCAGTTTACAAATTGTAAGGGAGAGTGTATCCTAGTGAGAGGATAACTTCGAGTACAGAGTGTAACTGATTGAAAGGAGTATCTCGGTTGAGATTTGGCCTCACAAGTGCCTTTGTGTACTTGTGGTTTGTAAAGGCTTCTCTTGTGCCCGGTTCAAACAAGACGATAGTGGATTGAAAATCCTAAGTGAAGCTTGGGGACTGGACATAGGCTAGGGATTGGACCGAACCAGTATAAAATCTCAGTTTGCATATTCTCTTCCCTAAACTCTTACTTATCCCGCATATATCTTTGAATCACTGATTATTGCTTTATAAACTATTTCTATCATTCGAACTACTTATTTCAGTAAGTTGCGAAAAGATTTTCAAAGTTATCTAAAGTTTTATCAGACACCCAATTCACCCCCCCGCCCCCTCTTGGGTGACAGTCAGGTCTAACACCCCTAATGTCTCTTCTTTTGCTTGTGGTAGTCCTCAATCAAAGACAACATTTTTTGGCGATGGTTGTTGCGAGGATGGGTGACCAGCCACCACAAGAAGCCACCTTCTTCTTATATTTTTGCCTTCTTGCTCGTGTACCTACAACAATTGTAAATGAAGTTCATTTAAAATTACCGTTGATCATAATTAACTAAATATAGTTTGGATGTCAGAGTCAGAATTTGCGCAGCTTCCGTCAAAACAATGTAATTGCTAAAGTGAAAACTACAATACACTTCATCTATTCTTACCCATGGAGAGAATGGTTTGCATGGTCTCTTCCTTTCTGAAAGTTGAGATTCAAATCCTATCTTCTAGCTGCACTCTGAACTTCATGAGCGTCCTCTCCATTTCCAAATACATCCAACTTGAAGCCATCAAGGTTGCTCTTATGCTTTGCTAATAAATCTATTAATTCCTTATATCCCTTCGCCCATACCATCTTTCCCAAGAAATAAGCTCCTTTTGTAAAGGCTTTCTGCCCAACCTCCCTCTCTGCAGCAATCGTCCCAATTGTCAGAAACTTGAGATTCACACCATGAACATTACAAATTTCAGACTTGGGTAAATCCTGAGTGGCAGCTGAAAGTCGAAGAACCTAGATAAAGAGAACAACTTAGGTCCTTCTATCTTGTTAAGTTCTCCAAGAACAATCTAACTCCAGTGTGCATTGATAAAGGAAAAAAAGATAAAACTACTTCTACTATTTAATTATCACAAGTGCTAGCTCACATACTCGTAATAAAATCGTACCTTGTGGCAGTATGTTCTTGTCACCCAGTTGTTTATGTGTTTCACAAAGAATGCTTGGAGGGCTGCATTTCTCTCTCTCTTGATTTATTCCAAGTAATTTGTGTGGACAATACCAACAACATGATTGAATTTGTCTGTCCAACGCCTACCATGATGGTACCAATTCAAATGTTCAGGTTCTTCCAGTATAGCAATGTCAGCTTCCTTAGATGGTATGAACTGAGAAGTGTCTCCAGCAGGTATAATACTACGTCTTTCTTTTGGAAACTAAACACAAGAAGGACAATAATTACCTCAGAATCGTCTCTTACTTAATTCGACACAAGGTAACATATTGCTAACTTTATAAAAGAATTACCTTCCCAGGATAAAAGGAAACTACCAATCCTTTCCTCAAGCCAATTCCGTATATAAACTTCCTGCTCTTCTAGTGAACTAAAAGTGAGATTGCCAGGATAAACTAGTTCTTGACCTGACATACAAAGCCATGGAACCAGTAAAGTAACTTTTTGCTTTGCAGATTGTGATAGATATGCTGCTCGAAATAGTGGATTCACAGCCGTTCCTGTCATCCAAGGAAGACTAGCAGTTGTAACGATCGTAATGTGTCTTTCAGTGCTTGATGGGTCATGCTTTGCAGCAAATGTTTCACTTTGCCAAAATTTGATTAAAATCAGAATTGCATTGAAATGATAGTGACAACAGTTTTTTTTTTTTTCAGAAATTCCACACACCAAATAGACTTATCCTGAACAAGAAGAATTAGAGGAAAAAGAAAGAAAAAAAATAAAATACCAACAACATATGAAATGATTAAGTAACTTATTTAGTTTCCTTAATCTCTCAAAAAAAGTCAATTAGGTCTTATAATTAGGACCGAAGGTAGGTAGTATTAATTATATGGATGTACTCTTACCCTATGTTTGGTTTGAGGGGAGGTTAGAGGAGGGAGGGGAGGGGAGGAAAATTTTTGACCAATTACCCATGAGAAATTTTAAAAATTACATAGCTTTTTGTATCATTTTCCATGCATAACTTTGAAAGCATGTCATATCATAGGCATATCTGACTTTTCTCGGAGGGGCACCTCCCCTCCCTCCCTCACCTCCACCAAACATAGCCTTAATCTTCCACTTTATATCCAATATTATATTATATAATAAATATATAAAGGTATGGGACCCACTGACTGTTTATTTCTCCTCAACCGCCGAAGTCACGAGGGGAAGTTTGAAAATTCCTCAGGGAAAATTACATCGAACGACCCAGAGGTGGAAATTACACTAAAACCCATTCTCAATTACTCCTTCTAATCCTAATCATACGATCACTTTTATAATATACTCCCTCCGGTCCTAATTATAAGACATATTTAACCGATTTTGTAGAGATTAAGGAAAGAAGTTGAATTAGTTAATTTTATTCATTTTCCTAAAATACCCTTATATAAATTTAAAATGACATAAGTAAAAGTGAATCAATAGCTCATACCACATACCTCTCTAACCTAAGATTTTCCTTTTCACATGTTATTTAATTGAAATAGTAGTCTTGCTATATATACATATATGTGTGTGTATGTATACACACACACACACACACATATATATATCTGTGTGTGTGTGTGTGTGTGTGTACACACATATATGCATACACACAAAGATATATATGTATATATATGTGTGTGTGTGTGTGTTTATATATGTACATACACACACATAGATGTACATATATGCACACACACGTGTGTGAGTCTCAATATATTTGTGTGTAGGCACACTTGTATATACACACATACATGCATATATGTATACACACACACACAATATATTTGTGTGTAGACACACACATATATATCTAAAAGTTTCACTAATTGGAAGAGTCTACACATCCACATACATATATTCACCAAAAACCAAATACACTTGAGAGAATAAAATAGGGGTATCTTAGGAAGAAATTAACAAAAATTAGAATGTTGTCTTATAATTAGGACCAAAACTAACTTCCAAATGTTGTCTTATAATTAGGACCGGAGGGAGTAATTTACACTATAAAAATGTTCCTATAATTAGGACCGGAGGTAGTATTATATATACCACCATCGTTCGAAGATGAAGAAGAGCGGGGACGAGAGGAGAGAGAGAGAGAGAGAGAGAGAGAGAGAGTATGAGAATATAGAGAGAACTGTATAAGAGAATTATTGTTGTGATACAACAGATATAATGAGAGAGACTCTATTTTCTTCCCCAATCTCCTAGTCTCTTATCCCATATTTCTTTTAGTTTTATAACAAAAAGTAATTTATTTATTCTTTTTTAAGAAAAAATGAAATTCAGTTTTACCTTCCTATACACCATTGGTAAAGCACAATGATGGTTGTCTCTGGAACTAGTGTAGAAGGGAATAAATTTTATAAATGTCAAATGATTTAAATAACTATATATACCCTGATTATTGTTTCAATGTCGCTTTGCACTCAAATTAAACTAATAAGCTAACCCCTATGTAGTAATTAAGGACTAATTCAGCCACTTATACAAAGCAGAACCGTGAATTTAGATGTAAACATATAAAGCCAGATCAATCAAAAGTGTAGAGCAAGGAAGATTAGTCACTACCTTTTGTTGTCCATTTTTGTATGGGTTTTAACTGAACTCGTCTCTGTGAATGTAGTTGCCAAGTACTCTCCAGGGAAGGCTGACCTTATGAGGAGTAGCAAGTTGTGGTTGAGTCATGACTTGGTTGAAATCATTGAGATTGCACCTCTCTGCTTGTCGTATCTCTTGTTTACGTATTAATCTCCACCCACATTCATCCTTCCAATCAACGTTAGCTCCATAAATTTGAAATTTAATGTGAAGGGAATTGTTATGACCTCTTAGGTGTTGCCAACATGTTTCCTCATTTAATTCCAACACCATTATGCATTGGTAATAACAACCAGAAAAGAAGCCAGTACCATGCCCCCACTCTTTGTGTATAAAATCATCATCTTCTGAAGCCTTGGTACTCCAATCAATTCTAAAGTCACTATACCAACACATAACAGGCAAGCATACAACAATTCCTAACCATTCACTGTCACGAAAATCTGGAGGTATGCTCACTTTTATCACACAATCCTTCGAAAAAAATTTATAATTCTTTGAAAACCATGATGGTATTTCGACTCCTGGAATGATTGCAAAGAAATCTCTTAGAGGAGCACATATTGCCTGCAAACATAACAAAATGTTGTTAACATTAATTACTACCCATAAAGGGAACATATGTGAGAACATGACAAAAATGAGACAAACATGCATACCTCAACAAGTGGTCTAGCGTCAACATAGTCCTCATATGAGGTTACATAATACTTAGTTCGCCCACGACGCTGAAATAAAAAAGCATTCGTTATTTATATTTAGTTACAAAAAATATACACGAATCATTAGAAAGATCATGTAGGAAGACAAACATACCTCATGGTCAAGTGAAGCAACCAAATTCCATATCTGTTCATCTGATGAAAAAGGTGCTTCCATGGAGTCGCAAGAGGTTGCATGTAATCCAATTAACCGTGGCGGAAGCCTTGGCAATGACTTAAGCCTTTGGCAAAAGTCCAATGAAAGAAATTGAAGTCGAAAAAGACTAGAGAAGCAACCAGAGGATAGATTAACAAAGTTGTTATTGCTTAGATCCAATGCAACTAGTGATGATAAACTACCAAAATCATCTGGAATCAATCCCTCATTTAAGCCACAATTTCTTAAACATAAATTTGTTAACGACGTTACTTTCAATAACGTGTCAAGATTAAGAATTTTGCAGTAACTCAAATCCAAATCTCTAAGACTAGTCAAGGATTCAAGTGATTCAGGAAGTCTATTTATAGCAGTCCGACTTATATCAAGATATGATAATTTTTTCATACCTTCCTCAAACTCTGGGAGCACTACAAGTTTTTCACATGATCCAAGTTTTAACATCGTCAAAGAATTTGTTTCCAATTTTCTTGGTAGAATTTCAAGATTCTTACAAGACTCCATGTCCACCATAGTAAGCGCTTTTAACTTTCCAATTGACTGGTGAACCCGAACAAGGGATTCGCACCAAGAAAGACATAAATATTCTAGATATGGAATTTCTGAGAAGTCTGGAGTTTCCACCAAATTCATAGAATATCTCAAGTTGATGAATTTCAACTTTGTCATAATCTAGGTTCAAACAAAAGACAATAGAGTCAGTCTCACTAATGTATCAATAAAACATGGACGCAAAAGTCTATTTTTAAGATAAACAATGATGCATGAAGCATCAATCTCACCTGTATGCCATTCCAAAGTTGCTTTATTTGGCTATTAGGCATTTCAATATGAACAAGTTTCTCCAATGGGATCTCAAGTGGAAGAGCGTTGAGTTCAAAATTTGACCATCGAACAACTTTTAATGCACTAGAAAGTTTTAGTTCCGTTTTGGAAACCCCTTTTGGAGAATAGCTTTTGGGATTTACGAGGCAAGTTGTGAGAAGAGTTTTGTCTTGGCTTGCGCAAAATAGTTTTTTAAAAGGGGTTACCAAACGGGTACTCAATCCCCTTGGTGACTTGACTCTACTGTGCATAAAGTTCTTCGAACTTAAGATGAGTAATCTAATGTTACTCATTTTTGAAAAGGCTTCAGAATGTACATTTACAATATTATAATATTTGTCTGGCATAACAATAGCTTGTATTTCCTTAGATCCCTGACAAAAAAGTCATTTCCATAAAAAATAACATGAGACTGATATATAAGAAAGTAAAGAGTATTTGACAAATCCTTATTTGAAGTAGTTACTAAGGCATAAGCCGACATGCTCTTTCAATATTAAAAACATTAAATTTATGTAAACAAAAAGAGGTATTTAGAAAATAAGACACTCACCTTATTATTTTCCAATACTTCTTTAATCTCATCAAATTCCCACAACCTACTACGCTCACCAACAACATTTGGAGATTCTTGATGAACTATATACCTACCCAGATCTTGAAGTAAATCATGCATCACTAATGTGCAAGCTACAGTTTCAACAAGTAAACTTTTTTCAATCAAGACCTTTATTCCAATTTTTGAGTGAATATCACAACCTTTCAAAATCAGAGTCACTTTTTTTTTCTTCCAACCCTTAAAAAAACAAGCAATATCTAAAAATATTGTCTTTTCTTCCTCGTTCAACCCATCATAACTTATTCTAAGTACTTCAATAATGTTATAGTTTGGAATTCGCTTCAATCTATCTAAAGCATCTATCCACTCAGCTTCACTTCTCCCACAAAGAAAAGAACCCAAAACTTCAAGTGCCAAGGGAAGACCTCCAGCATATTTAACCACAGATTTAGTTAATTTCGAATAATTCTCTTCAGAATGATCTTTGTGGAATGCTTTGTTACAAAAGAGTTGAAGAGATTCATCTTCCTTCATCATCTTCATCTCATATATTCTTTTCACTCTTGATGCGGTGAGTACATGGCTATCTCTTGTTGTGATAATTATTCTACTTCCTTCACCAAACCAATCTGGACTTTCAGCCAAGTTCTTTAATTGATTATGATTATCTACATCATCAAGGACAATAAGAACCTTTTTTCCATACAGAAGCTTTCTTATCATCTTCATTCCTTCATAATCATCATCATCAGGAATTTCTTTGTCCTTTGCTTTGAGATGTGAAAGAATCCTTTTTTGCAAAGAGACTCGACCTTCTCTTTGCAAAGTTTCTCTAACATTGGCAAGAAAGCAACACATTTCAAATATGTTGGATAATTTTTCAAAAACAACTCTAGCAAGAGTTGTTTTACCAGTACCGCCCATACTCCATATCCCTACAAAATGAACCTCATCGGATCCAATCTCTAAGAATGGCATCAAATCAGCCACTCTTGAGTCAATCCCAACCAGATTGTCATTATAAGATGGTAATTTAGAACTTAAATAAGTCCACACCTCTCCAACTATATTTTTTATAACATCTGCTTCATTCCTGCCAAAAAAAAATTACATTGTTTAATTTGGGTTATATAGTTATAATTAAATGAAATAATAATGAAAAATATAACTTTTCATGAATATTGTTTATTTACTAAAGCTACATTATAGATTCTGAGAATAACTGGTAATGTTATTCAATTTTCATAAAATAGAAAGTCGACAACAAGGATGGAGATAAGTGGTGTGTGAATTGATCCATTCTCCCTCTAAAATTACAAATGTGATTATTTTCCAAAAGTTAAAGTTATATTCACAATTTCATTTTATTGATGGATATAATTTCATCAATTTATTAATCATCAATGTGCAGTGTACGGTCATTCAATTAATTAGTTCATAATTCATAATATACTTTTTCTCTTAACAAATCAAAATGACAAAACCTTTCAATTTTTTTAATGTCACAATGGAAAGAGTGCCTCTCACACATTTAAATGATCTTGTGCACAAGTGTAAAGGGAATTTTAATTTCAAGTTCAACTAGATCTCCCTACAGTAAACAAAATGAAAAAGAAAATTTAGCATTAAGTGAGTTCAATATTACACAGAAAATAATTCCATAGTGGGCTATGGGGGCTTTTGTTATAGAGAATATTTTTTTCTTAAAATTAAATGAAAGTTAGGGGTATTAGAACATAATCACTACCCGAGTCTGTTATGAGATTAGTTATACAATGGTTAAGCTAAACTATTGTTGTAACAACTCTAGTTAGGGTAACTAGTCACAGTAGTTAGCTTTCCTTATTTGTATATATATGTGTCCACGGTGTAATCTGATATGCAACAATACAAAACGTCTTCCTTCCTTTCTTCCTGACTCTCTACTCTCTCTTCACTCCTCTTTCATTCCGTACATGGTATCAGAACTCTTTTGAACCAAACCATGACTTTGATTTCCTCCTCTACTTCTCAGTCAACCAAACTTGTCGTTGTTGATTATGCAAAAACCAATGAATTAGTTGCATTCAACCACTCTATATCCTTGAAGCTTGATGAGAGTAATTTGCTTGTCTGGAAACAGCAAATTGAGTCAGTGATTCATGGACATGGCTTGCTCCATTATCTTGAGTCCTGTGTCTCGCCACCGCAATTTGCCACAGCCAAAGATCTTGAACTTGGCATAGTGTCGAGAACCTATCTTGCTTGGTACAAAAAGAATCAATTAATCTTCTCTTGGCTTCAGTCGATAGTCTCTTATTAGATTTTACCTCGACTGGTTGGTTGCACAACCTCATACTCGGCTTGGAAGAAGATTCTTGACTTCTTTCAAGCTTATGCTCGTGCTAAGATCTCTCAATACAAGAAGGAACTTTTCAACACCAAGAAGTACGACTGATCTATTTCTAAGTTTGTTCTCTACATCAAATCATTGGCTGATATTCTCACCTCAATCGGCTAAACTATTAGAGAACAAGATCAAGTTGAGGTGATTCTTGATGGCCTTCCTAATGAATATGATTAAGTGGTTTCTTCGGTTAACTCTCAACGCATACCATTCTCATTGAATGAAATTGAATCTCTATTGAAAGCTCATGAGCTCAAACTTGCTCGTTCTCTGAACTCGATTCTCCCCGATAGTGTCAAACCAGTGGCTCATCTTGCTCAAATCTCTTCTGCAAAAGAGCATCACTCACTGGTCGAAGTTGTGGCTTTGGTACTCGCTCTTTGCTGTTGTGCCAACTATGTGCCAAAAATGACACATTGCAGGCTATTGTTATCGAAGGTTTGACTAGTCTTTCTACTACTCGCCCCAAACACAAGCTCGCTTGCAAACTACTGTTGCTTGTCCTAATACGTTTGATTCATACTATTGTGATCCTTATGCATATTATTCTCTTGAGTTTTTTTTCTGATCAATTGGTATCCACTGCCTAGATTGTTGACTATGAAGTAACGCATTAGGCTACTCCTAGTGCCACCAATCTAATGCACTCGGCTACATACTCTGGGTCTACCCAGTTGCATATTGGATATGGTTTAGGTTTGTCTATTCTTCCACAAGGTTTTACTCATCTTCCTACACATGTGCCTAATGGTTCTCTTGCCTTAAATACTGTTCTACATGTGCCTTCTATTATACATAATCTGCTCAGTGTCTCTAAGCTAACTCTAGACAACAATGTTTTTTTTCTTGAATTTCATCCAAATTGCTTCTATGTCAAATCCAAACAGGATCCGCGGCAAGTTCTTCTTCAGGGCAGAAGAAGGCCTAATGACTTATATGAGTTTCTTCTTTCATCAAACAAGCTAGATTGTTTGCAAATACTAGCTCAGTTGGATTAACCTTGAATAGATCTCAAGTCTTTCTCTAACTCTCTGATTTGTTCTGCTTCTTCATTTGATAATAATGCCACTTCTTGCAATGCACTACATGTATCACATAACGACCATCTTTATCTTTGTGGCATCAAAGATTGGCTCATTTTTCATTTTCAACTTTACCTAGGTTGTTGAAAGATTTAAAAATCCAATTCTCCAATGATAATAAGGATTTTTGTTCTATATGTTGCTTAGGCAAATTCCACAAACTGGTCTCTCATACTTCTACTACAGTGTGCACAAGACCAGTTGAATTAGCATCCCTTGATCTTTGGAGACCTGCTCCTTGTCCATCTACTAATGGAAATCTTTATTGTCTCATTTGTTGATCATTATTCACGGTTCTATTGGCTATATCCTATTAAGAAGAAATCTGACACATTTTCTATCTTTCTTCGATTTAAAGCAATGGTTGAGAATCAGCTCATCACTCAAATAAAATATATTCAAACTGATGCAGGAGGTGAATTTTGGTGTTTCGATCAGTATCTAGCCACCACTGGCATTAATCATAGATACTCATTTCGTTATGCTCATTTTCAAATGGGAGTTGTGGGAAGGAGGCATAGGTACATTGTTGACACTAGCCTCTCATTTCTTGCACAAACTGGTTTGCCTTATAAATTTTGGGAAGATGCATTTCTTACAACAGCTGATGTTATCAATATTCTTCCTTGTTCAGCTTGGCTAATACAACTCCTCTCATCAGGTTATTCAAAAAACCACCCAATTACTCTTTTTTCTTTGTCTTTGTTTGTGCTTGTTTTCCACTCCTACTCCATAGCTAATCTCACAAGCTCACCTTTCAATCAGTAGAGTGTACGTTTCTAGGCTACAACATGTAAATATCTGGGTCATGATGGTTGAATCTATATATCTCATGATGTAAGATTCAATGAATCTCATTTTCCCTTTAAAACAGTAGTTACTTCCTCCTCTACTGCACCCTCTCTCAACTCTCAAACACCTTTTGGCCTAATTCCCTTAATACCAAATCTCTCAACGCTCACGTTTTGTATTACTGAAGTCTAAACTCAAGGTCCAAGATACCTTGATGAGTATATATTTTATAATTAAATAGGTGGGTATTTTAGGTTATAATTAGCTGGATTTATTATTATTATATACCTATTTAATTATCTTTTATAAACTTTTCCATCATTGAATCAAACTTATGATCAAAGAATAAATCGATATAAAATCTACTCATATCCTATTTTTATTGTGCAGGAGATATTATATGAAAGAGAAGAGACAAAAAGCATATGGAGCTTACAGCCATAAATTAAATAAAAGGAATAAAGATGTGGACCCCACATGCTAAAAAGAGAACTTGGATCCTAAGCTTGGTGATTAATAAAGAGGAGGAGACCTAAATTATAAATAGGGAGGAGGAGACATGCACAAGAAAGGAGGAAGAAGTAGGACGAAGGAGGATCAAGAGACGCAGAACGAGAAGGAACAAAGAAGCAGAGGAGTAGCGGCGTGGCTGAGCGTTTTGGTTTTCTTCATCATCTCCACGGAAGGACGGAAGGACTATGGAGGCGACGGAGAAGCTTTCTTTTCTCTCTCTCCTTATTCTTTGAACCTGAATTCTTATATTTTTGTTATGGATTTTAGTATAACTATGTGTGGCTAATTTTTCTTTTCAACCTAGAGGACCCATGAACTTGTTTGGGTTCTAGAGATTATTCTCATCAATTAGTTTTTCTTAATTTTATTTCAGTTTATTTAATCTTGTCTTTATTCTTATTGCTTATTGATTGGCCATCATTGAGTATGTTTTGGGGATTTAGGGTTGAATTTGGAAGAGGGAATCTTAAATTGACCTTGGGATTAAATAATGTGGAATTAGGTTTTAATCTAATTTGCATCTAGGATTGGCATATACCTAGAAGCTTCGCATAATCAAATTAGAGTGAGTCTGATTTAAAAAGCATCTTATTTAGTTGTGTGAGGCATCATATAATTGATTAAGATAGGTATATAAATGGACCAGAAGGCATTTATAGACATCAATACTCTAGGTTAGCTCATTCAGTTAAGTCAAAATTAATTTAGTGGGGATAAAATCTAAGAAGCATACAAGGGATTAGTGACTCTAGGTTGCTCATTTGATTATTGTGGTAGTTTATTTATTTTAATTTGAGTTTTAATTTCTTTGCTCTTAATTAAAATTCAATTTGTTTTGCCCAACTTAAATGAAAATGTAAAATTAATCCTTAACTGAAGTTTGTGATACTAAGTAGTCCTCATGGGAACAATACTTTTCTTATCACTTTATTACTTGATAGGCCCGTATACTTACGGAGTTATAGGCTTTAAAGTTTTGCCCTATCAATACCTTGAGTTTACAATCACTAACCGAGTAAGATTAGTTATACCATGGTTAAGTTAAACTAAGTTGTAACAACACTAGTTAGGGTAACTAGTCACAGTAGTTGGCTTTCCTTATCTATATATGTGTAACACTGTATATAATTTGATATGCAACAATACAAAACATCCTTCTTCGTTCCTTCCTTGTTAACTCGGCTCTCTCCAAACTCTCTTCGCTCCTCTCTGATTGTGTACAAAGGGAAATACTTATAGAAATTTCAAATAAATAATAGAAATAAACTACACTGAAGGTCGATTGATAATTATTGTTAGGCATGAGTAAATTTATAATTACATTGAAGGACAGGAATGTTAGCAACGGATTAGGAAGTTGGGTGCCAATATTAGGTATGGAACACAACTGATTACATCCAAGGACAAGGATATATGAAAGTGCAAGCTATTGTCCTGCTATTGTCATTACTTACGTCTACAGAAAGGAAAAGAAAGACTACAAATATCATTGTAAACGATTTAAACCAAAATTAAAGATCATGGGAAAAATATAAAATATAAATAAATATGGAAACTATGATTAAATTGTTGTAAAAGAAAACTTACTTGCCCCTGGTGTCCCAACCAGACAAGTTGCTAATTTTAAACAAAGCATCTCTCCAATTCTGCACTTTCGTTGTGTTTTTTCCGAATATCTTCTCATGTTCAGCCAAGGCGTTCCCAAAATTTTTTGTTTGCTTCCTAACATCCGCTGGGTCAACATCATAGAAAATGGGAAACACTTGTCGATGCAATGTCTTTCGAGACTCAAGAATCTTTTGAAGCTCATCCAAACACCATTTAGAATTTGCAAACTTTTCAGAGATAACAACGACTGCACATAGAGAATCCTCAATTGCTTGAAAGAGATTTTGGCTTATGTCTCTCCCTCTCTCAAGATCTACGTCATCCAGAAACGTTTTGATCCCACTTCTTTTGAAAGCTTCATCCAATTGACTTGTAAACTTCAAGCGAGTGTCTTTTCCTGCAAAACTCAAGAAAACATCATATTTCCATTTTGATGCATCAGTTGAATTTGAAGTGCTAGATTCTCCTCCGACAGGATGTTCCATTTCAGATGTCAATCTCTTGGATGTGCCCAAATATCAATCTGCACCAGCAAAATCTTCAGATATCGCTAATTGCAAAAGCAAAAGCAAAACAATCGAAAATGAAATTAGAACACGCATATATATACAATGATCGATTAAAGCACAGACTCTTGCTTTCTCCTTTACTCACTGCTATGATCTCTGTCACAGAACTAACAAAACTAGAGAGCAAAGAGAGAGTCATATATAGACCAATAAGGGCCTAAGCAAGTTGGAGAAATTTTATATGTACGGCTGTTTTTGTTCTTTATGAAAAAATGAATCAATTCCTTTGTGAGCCTCCCTAGAAACAATTTAAATGATATCATGTCTTTGATTGTAAATTTCATCAAGTTCAGGTCCATATATAAGTCCAGTAAGCAAATGATATAGAGACAACACAAAAGAAGGGTTGTTAGACAATTCAAAAAGAAATAGAAGGCAGGCAATTAATTAATTATGGATGCGCCATTGCGTCAAGTTGGCACTTATTATATTATATAGTAGTTAGTGGACTATGCGTATCTGTTGGACGATTATGATTAATTATATACTTCAAAAAAAAAAAGTCATAATAACAAAATATGCTATAACCCATAAAATTGGTTTTTAAATGAAGTTTCAATATATTTCCTTAAGTTTAACATCGTTGATTTCACTAACAGAGAATAATAACTCAACCATTTTAAAACGATCACTTAGCATTGAATTAAAAGTATCAGAGCTGGAAGAAGATTCTCATTCGACGCTATATGCCATTCCAGGGGTTCGATCATTTTGCAACAATGTAATCATATCAGTAATAGCCTAGGAAAACAAGAAAAGGAGTCAGAGGGTTTGAAATTACTTGCTTCTTGACACCTATTGCTGTGATCTGAAGATGCTGATCTGAGATGTGAGGAGGAAAGTGTAAAATAGTTAAGGATATTTTTGGTATATTTGTATATTGTAGTTGTTAGTTAGTTACGTTGTGATGTATTTTTGTCACAGTATATAAATGTGGGGTGAACCCATTATCATGTATCAGATTATTTTTCTTCAGAAATAAAGATAAAGTTTTTCTTTCAAAATAAAGGTGCAAGGTGCTTATCTTGCTACTTAAGAAAGAACCAAAGCCTATTCTCATTATTTAACCTTCTTTTTCATTGGCTCTGCTTTATGCTAAAATGGAAAGCAAAGGGGCTACTTTAGTTTCTTTTGTGAAAGGTGCTCTCGATAGCATCACTCAGAATAATATTTTAAGTTTTATATTATATTAGGATTAATACCATGATTAATCCTTTGATCAATTTTTTGTTTTAATCTATGTAGTTTCATAAGGATTCATAAGGATTTAGTTTAAGCTTAACAATATGATTTTTATACATTTAACGAATTTTGGCTTTAGTCCCATTAAGACCAAATCCTTATGAAACTATAGGTACCAAATTAAAGCCAATGATTTGAAAATAGAGGAACCAAAACTAAAATATAATTAAATTATAATTATTACTACCTTCTTACCATATTTTGCGCCAAATTCCTCGATGTGAAGGCATGATAATGATTTATGACTTTCGTTGCTAGAATATGCCTTTCAATGTTTGAAATTCATAATCATGCCAACAACACGAAGGCTAAATTTAATGTGAACGCAATTATGTGTTACGACCTTCCTAATCTTTGTCCAAAAAAAAGTGAAAAAGAGACCCCTCAATGGGCTCGATCAATGTATTCGTACATTTATTAATGTTATACGCCTAGCGAGTTAATTATCAAAGAGTTATGTGAGACAATTATGAATAGAGGCAAATTTGATTTTTTTCCCCCTCAATTTAATACAGGTTTAAAGTTAACCACTTTTCCTTAATTTGAGTCTAAACTTTTATTTTCATTTGTGATCCAATTTCTACAAGCACCTACAATTAAATGATAAAGAGTAATTACAATTTTTATGACAATTTTACCTTTTTTTGGTTCTAATTCAACATATATTTACTCTTAATCCCAATTAATCACATAGAAGGCATTTTAAGCTCAATAATTATAACAAAAACCCCCCAAATAAACAAATTAGGGATTTGTCAATTCTCCCACACTTAAACTTTTGCACTCCTACCAAAACACTAATCCATTTAAAATTAAATACCAATAAAAACTTCTAATGCCAATGGGATGCATACATAATGCTTGTTAATGAATAATAGTTTTTTTTTTTTTTTTGATAAGATAAAAGTTTTGGAGGGGTTCGACATCAGTCCCCCACCAAGGCCAGGGCACGGCCCCGGGCTCTATGAGCACTTACTGGGGACTTATGAGATCGCCTACCAAAGGAGTCCCAGCGACGGTAGAGGGGATCGAACCCACAACCCAAGGGCCTAATCCTGGATCCCTTACCATCTATGCCAACTCACATTGGGAGGGCTCAAAGAGGGTCAAAAATGGATTGGCCTATAAGGTTTTTGCTTGGGATAAAGGGGTTAGAAAATGAATGCCCTATCATGTTCATTAATCTAAATGAAAATGTGATTTTGAAAAATAATTGAAATAAGTTTTAGAGGTAACTCTAGAATACGAGGCAAACACACATTAATGGATGGAAATGATGTTCAAAATCCTTCCAAAAAAAGGTTTTCTCTCAAATGCACATTTACAAAGATTAATTGACATTAGCCTAATAAAAAAGCATTAACTCAACTAGTCCAAACGCTAACTCTAAGCAATAACCAATCAATTCATTAACTCAGGCCAATTTGTCTCTCTTGGTTTCCTCATGGTTCAGGCCAAATTTAGTCTTTTTCAAATTTCTTCTACATAGCTGGATTCCAAGCATACATGTGCATGATTCAAGACTACACTTTAATAATATATACAATACAAACATGTATGCTTCCGTGACTTCTTACCCCCTCCCTCTTTTCAAATGAAATGGGTCCTTATTGAGAAAATAACATCAACACTACATAATTATTCAAACAAGTCTACGGGAAAAATGGCACTACAATTTTATAAAGAAGATATAATGATGATAAAGATGTCACATCATTTAAAATTTCGTATTTAGTTAATGGAAAATAAAAGTAGCAGCCTAGCAGGTCAAGGATCATTTAGAAATAAATAATGTGTATCATTTTCTAGAGAAAGTGATCCTGCGCGCTGTGGCCAACTCCCACTCACAAACAATTTAATTAAATAATGAATCCAATCTATATGTAGATAATATAATATAAAGATGTAGGCACTACCTGTATGCTATAATGTTATGAAAAGTTTTGTTCCTCCCGTGACCATTTATTTAATAAAATGGGTCCTACGCCATAAACTAAAATTGCTGAAAAAGTAATGACTTCCATGTCCTGCCAGTCAAGCTAGAATACCGATAAAATAAGGAAGAGGATGTTCTCCTCCTTTTTTTCCCTCCTTTTCTCTCATTAGCCAATCTGAGCCATTGATTGGAAAGAGGAGAGAGATATTAAAGTAGTATTGTGATTGATTGGATGTATATAATTTAGAAATAATGAGGGATAGTGAGAAAAAGATTATGAAAGAAACCAACCCATAAAATAATTCACACAGCAAAGACAGAAACGTACCTGAGGTTGAGGCTGCAACTTATCACGACGTGGTGCCCAAGAACAAAACGACAAAATCCACCGCCACCAAGGAAAACAAGGTTAGGTTAAAGAAGATCAAAAAGTGGGGCTCGAATCTGCACTTTCTTCGCTCGGTTCATCAGCGTTCAACTGAGTCAGAATTTTCTGCTGAAAAATCTCCATCCCCAAGCCGAAATGACCAAGTCTTAGAGTCTGTTTTTTTTTCTTAAAAAAAAGCCACCTGAAACTGACCTCGTCGTCGAATCGACAGTGAGAAAAGAGAAAGGAGGAGAAACAGAGAGAGATCTGAGTAGGTTCAGTGAAGGAGGGCGTGTTTGCTCTCATGTTTTGATGATTACAATTTATGAGTTATTAAATTGAGTGAAATCATGTGGCTCAAAGCATGCTCGAACAAGTCAAAGATGTTGCCCGAGCAATATCGGGATTCAAGGATGAGAAGTCAAGTTATGAGAACCTTGCCTGAGCAGCACCTATGCATTTGCCCGAGCAACACCGTATCAGTACTCCTTTTAAAACGCAAAATGGGCAATCATGCTCGAGCAGGAGAAATCCCTTGCTCGAGCAAGGACGAGGCAGAAGCAAAGTTATTGCAAAACAAAAAGCTTGCTCAAGCACCAGAAGAGGCTTGCCCGAGCACCATGCTCGAGCAACAGGGAAAAGGTTGCCCGAGCAACCTCCCAAATTCGCCATAAAATGTTGGCTGCCCGAGCATGAATTCAGTCATGCTCGAGCACCATGCCCGAGCAAAGACAAAGCCTTTCTCGAGCAACTCTACTCAAGCCCTTTTAAGTCACCACTATATGTCGTCTGCCCGAGCAGGTTCTTTATCCCTGCTCGAGCACCATGCCCGAGCAACATATATTGTTTGCTCGAGCAGCATCGAAACATCCCTGATTTTCGCCTCTGTCTGAGGCTTGCTCGAGCACATCATGAGAGTCTGCCCGAGCAGCAGCGAGAAAAAAACCAATTCCTCTGAGGCTTGCTCGAGCACCCGAGTAAACCTTGCTCGAGCACCATGCCCGAGCAAAGTGAATAGCATGCCCGAGCATCAGTGAGAAAGTCTACTTTTCTTAAAGGCTTGCCCGAGCAACGAGAAACACCTTGCTCGAGCAAGGTTGTTAGAAACAGAATCACGATGCACTATCTCTAATTGATTTCTTTCTATACTATTATTGAAACACCATTATTGCTAATCATATTCAAAGTCATTAATTTCCATTTTCTAATCATTCTACTTAAGTGAGTTTCAGGAATCAACCACTGATTGACGAAACGGAAAATCAGAACATTACACTTCACGCATCAACAGAGGAGAAACCAAGAAGATGAATTTCATCATATGGAAACAATTGATGTAGCCATTACTCAAGATGATTCTCTGAACAAATAAAAGGAAGACAATAAATGATGCAACGGCCATAATCTTCAATACAGAGCAATCATCGGAAATTCAAGAAACACTACGACCCAACGGATACCTTCTCAAACACCGAACGTCAAATATTATAAAGAGACATCGGATTCAATTGAAAAAAATACCTCAAGAGAATACGAGACATACATCTTTTCTTATTACTACGATTATCTTGAGAATCTCATTACACATTGTACTTTAGTGTTCATACTTTATACACTCGTGAGGAGTAGTCAAACACCTTCATTATTTCTATTGTTTGAACTTGAGGTTGCGGAACCTTAAGTAAGGGTGTACAATTACAACTTATAAGGGGGAGTGAGTCCGAGAGTGAAAGGATCAATCTAAGTTACAGAGTGGGTAATTGTACGAGTGATTTAAAGAGCTAGTGTAAAAACTCAAGGTGTACTTGAGGACTGGACATAGGTCGAAGATTTAGACCGAACCAGTATAAATCTTCTTGTGTTCATCTCTCTTCCTTTACTCCAGTATTTTATTTTATAAAGTGAATCCCAGAAAAATTTATCAAGACCACCTATTCACCCTCCTCTAGGTGATATTCCATCTTCATTTGGTATCAGAGCACAGTTTCTCTATTGGGCTTAACATCCCGAGATAGATCATGGAAAGAATATTACCTGATGGTGCCTCAATCAACCGACTACCTGGATTCAATGACGACCACTACTCATTTTGGAAAGCAAAATTCAAGGTGTTTGTGCTAGCAACCAAATATGGTCTCTGGCAAGTAATAGAAAATGGGGATTATGTTCCCACAAGAAATGAAGGAGGAATTGCGGTTCCTAAAACAGAAGAAGAATTTGATGAAACTGACAGAAAGAAAATTACTTTTAACAGCAAAGTCGTCTTAATGCTTCAAAGTGCTCTTAGTCAAAAGGAGTACTTTTGGATATGCAATCTCTCTACTGCAAAGGAAATGTGGAAGGCATTGGAAATCGCGTACGAAGGAACCTCAGGCATTAAAGAAAATCGCATCAATACTCTAACCACCAAGTATGATTTACTTCGAATGAAGTCCGGAGAAACCATTGCTGAGTTCCAACTCCGTTACACACATTTGACCAATCAATTGGCATCCCTTGGCAAAACATATGAACAACGTCCTCAAGTTAGAAAGATCCTCAATGTTCTAACAAAAGAGTGGGAAGCCAAGGTCACAGCAATAGAAGAGGCCCGTGGAGAATCAATGACTTCAGTAGCCGCTTTATTTGGAAGTCTATCCGAATACGAAAGCAAACTGAAATTCAGAAAAGGCCTAGATGAAGTCAACACCAGTAAGAACAAAAGCATTGCTCTTAATACTGTAAAAGAATATCAAAATGAAGATAACGAGGACGATGAAGAGATAGGCATGCTGGTCAGAAGATTCAGAAAATTCTATAGAAAGGATCAAGGATCCAGAAACAGGTTCCAGAAAGGAACCCCGGGTAATCGACGAGAGTTCAAAGACAAAGATCAAGTCATTTCTTACGAATGCGAGAAACCCGGTCATTATAAATCAGAATGCCCTCAACTGAAGGAAAATGAAAAAGAGAAAAAGAAGAAATTCAGTCAATTTAGAAAGAAAGCCTACGTCTCTGCCATATGGGGAGATGGTTCATCTGATGAAGAAAGCGAGGAAGAAAAAGACACTGCAAACATTTGTCTAGTCGCAGAGGAAGAAGAGCAACCTGGCAATAACAACGAGGTATGTAACTCACAACCTTCTTATGATGAATTATTTGATGAATACTCTGAGTTGCAATCTGATTTTGAAAAACTTGCTGAAAAGTACTTAACTCTAAAACGAAAAAACATAACTCTTGAACAACAAGTTGAAAATCTCACTTCCAAAAATATTGTCTGTGAAGACCGTGTTGATTTAGAGAAAAAGAATGTATATCTTACAAAAACTCTTGAAAAATTTACAAAAGGTAGTGACATGCTCAATGTAATTTTAAAGCAACAACGGTTTACAAATGATAAGTCGGGAATTGGTTACAAGCCTGAATGTGACAAAAAGAAAGGAAAGAAAAAAACTGGAGAAAAGAACTATTTGAACTATTTTCAAAAAACAGTTCATTTTTCAAATCCTTTTGCCCATTGCAATTATTGTAATCGCAAAGGACACACCACTTCATCCTGTTTCCATAAGAAGGAAAGAAAAACAATACCCATTGGTAATTACAAGTGGGTGCCAAAGGGATCCTATGTGTCTCCTGAAACCCGAACTAACCCGAAAGGACCCATAAAAAATTGGGTGCCTAAAACTTAATCCTTTCTAACTTACAGGTATGTCTGAGAGCATCAAGACTCAACAAGTGGTATATCGACAGTGGATGCTCTAAACACATGACGGGAGATGCAGAGAAATTTGTTGCAATGAGATCAAAAGATGGTGGTAAAGTCACATTTGGAGGAAACCAATCAGGCAAAATCACTGGCATTGGTAAAGTTGGTACAAAAGAAGGCCCTCATATCAAAGATGTCTACCTTGTGGAAGGACTTTGTCACAACCTCCTAAGCGTGAGCCAAAGTGCAGACAAAAATAATTGGATCACCTTTGACTCAGAAGAATGTCTCATTGTTAACAAAAATGATCTGCCAATTGACAAAGGTAAAATTAAGGTATTATTCAAAGCTCCTCGTGAGGGAAATTGTTATACATTAGATCTACCTAATATATATTCTGAAAAGTGTTTTGTTAGCAACTTGAATGAAAGCTGGCTATGGCATAAGCGACTAGCTCATGTTAATATGACTCAATTAGACAAGTTGCTAAGAAAAGACTTAGTCCTTGGTTTACCTAAACTACAATTTAAAAATGACATGCTTTGTGACTCCTGTCAAAAGGATAAACAGACAAAATCCTCTTTTAAAAACAAATCTGAAATATCAACAAACCGACCACTTCAACTACTTCATATGGATTTAGTTGGACCAGCAAGAGTCAAGAGTCTTGGAGGGAATCTATATACTCTTGTTATTGTCGATGATTTTTCAAGATTTACATGGACTATTTTCCTATCCTCAAAAGATGAAACATTTGATCTATTTGTTGTATTTGCCAAAAACATGCAAAACGAGAGAGGTATTTGCATTTCAGGAATTCGAACTGATCATGGAGGTGAATTTGAAAATCAAGCCTCGAAGAATTCTGTGACACTCATGGAATAGATCACAACTTCTCAGCTCCAAGAACCTCTCAACAAAACGGGGTGGTTGAAAGAAAGAATCGAGTGCTTACCGAAATGGCTCGTGCAATGTTAAATGAAAATTAAACCTCACAAGTCTTTTGGGCGGATGCCATGAGCACAGCCAGCTACATCTCAAACAGAGCTTATCTCAGAAAGAAACTTGACAAGACTCCATATGAGCTGTACAAAGGAAGAAAACCAAACTTGGGCCACCTTCACATTTTCGGATGCAAATGCTTTGTTCACAATAACGGTAAAAGCAACCTAGGTAAGTTTGATCCAAAATCATATGAAGGTATTTTTCTTGGCTATTCAAATAGGAGTAGAGCATACAGAATTTTCAATAAACGCACTCGCTTAGTAGAAGAGTCAGTCCATGTAGTATTCTGTGAATCTAAAATTGACAAACCTCTAGATGATGATGAGGAAACCCCCTACAAAAATCAATTCTTTTCAAAAACTACCCCTGCATCTCTTGAAAATCCAGCTTACGTTTTTGAAAACAACTCAGAAAACTCTTGTGAAACGCGTGATCAATCTCAACCCAAACCTTGGAAATTCATAAGAAATCATCCCTTGGATCAAGTGATAGGGGATCTAAATCAAGGTGTAAGAACTAGAAAAAGCACATTAAATGAAGTTATTTTTTCTGCATTCATATCTGAGATTGAATCTTCTAAGATTGATGAAGCCCTCTCAGACAATGATTGGGTGATAGCAATGCAAGAAGAATTACATCAATTTGATAGAAATCAAGTTTGGGACTTGGTACCTAGGCCTAAAGACCACCCGGTCATTGGCACCAAATGGGTATTTAAGAACAAACGTGATGAATCCGCAATCCTAGTCCGAAACAAGGCTAGATTGGTTGCCAAAGGCTATAATCAGGAAGTAGGTATTGATTATGAGGAAACATATGCTCCAGTAGCTAGATTGGAAGCCATACGAGTACTTTTAGCCTTTGCGTGTATCAAAGGATTCAAACTCTATCAAATGGATGTTAAAAGTGCCATTTTAAATGGTTTCATTCAGGAGGAGGTCTACGTTGAACAACCTCCTGGTTTTAAAAATGACCATCATCCAGACCATGTTTTTCACCTCAAAAAGGCCTTATATGGTCTTAAAAAAGCTCCTAGAGCTTAGTATGAAAGGTTAAGCAAATTTCTGTTAGATCAAGCATTTGTTAGAGGAAAAGCAGACACAACCTTATTTATTAAAACCAACAAAATTAATGAAATTTTGATTGTACAAATATATGTCGATGACATTATATTCGGTGCCTCTAACGATCTCTTGTGTGAGGAATTTTATAAGGTAATGCAAAGTGAATTTGAAATGTCTATGATGGGAGAACTCAATTACTTTCTTGGTTTGCAAATCAAACAACGAAAGGATGACATATTCATCTCACAAGCGAAATATCTTCGTGACCTACTAAGAAAATTTGGAATGGAACACTGTAATGGTGCAGACACACCAATGTGCTCAACAGCCACACTAGATGCCGACGAAGAAAAAGGGAAGGATTTTAACATTACCAAGTATCGGGGAATGATCGGATCCTTGCTATACCTAACAACGAGTCGGCCAGACATTGAATTTAGTGTGGGAATGTGCGCCAGATTTCAATCAGCCCCCAAAGAATCTCACGCTGAACATGTCAAAAGAATTTTTCGGTACCTATCGGATACAAAAGAGTTGGGGCTCTGGTTTCCAAAAAGTCAACAGGAGCATTTAGTCGCATATTCTGATTCAGATCATGCTGGGTACAAGACTAATAGAAAGAGTACCAGTGGACAATGTGAGTTTCTCGGTGGATTGTTGGTTTCCTGGTTCAGCAAGAAACAAACAACTGTAGCAGTATCCTCCACTGAAGCTGAATATGTGGCTGCCTCAAGTTGTTGTGCTCAAGTCTTGTGGCTTAAACAACAACTTCAAGACTTGGGAATTCTTTTGAAAGAGATCCCAATCCTATGCGATAACACAAGTACAATTAGCTTGGCCAAAAATCCAGTTCAACACACAAGAACCAAGCATATTGATGTACGACATCATTTCATTCGTGACCATGTGCAAAGAAAAGATGACAAAGTAATGTTCATACCTACACATCTTCAATTGGACGACATCTTCACCAAACCGCTAGCTAAAGAACAATTCACGTTCATACGGAGAGAATGGGGTATGGCCAATCCCAATGAATTGTAGGTATTCCCTTCTCAAATAACTTGCTTCAACAAGATAAATACTAACTTTAGCATCGGAGTCTCTAGAAGTTGTTTTTGCAGGATGCTCTGTCTGAACAAAGAAAAACAGAGACGAACAGAGACGTCCTTGCTCGAGCAAGAACACCAGCTATGCTCGAGCAACAGTGTAATTTCCTGGCTTACAACGAAGAAATACTTAATCCTGCTCGAGCACACTATAAGCTCTGCTCGAGCAACAACGGGAAATATACATGACGAGAAGAGCATGCTCGAGCAACCAAATAGTCCTGCTCGAGCAACAACGAGCATCTTGCCAACAAAGGAACACCTGCTCGAGCAACACAAATGACCCTGCTCGAGCAAGAGCGGGTTAGCAAGAAAAAAATGGCAAGCTGCTCGAGCAGCCTCGAATACCTGCCCAAGCATACAAACCTGTCGACACAAATCCAAGAATGACGGGCTCGTTTCAGTCTCTTATAATCCTGGTATATCACCCATAGGTCAAGTATTCACAGTACATACTTGATTAAAGGTCAGCTTGGCTCTTCATTTTTCAAATTAAAAACGTATGTGCTCGTTCCTGCTCGAGCTAGACTTCAAGACTACCCGAGCAAGACCTCTGCTCGAGCATACAAAGTATGTTGCTCGAGCAACATCGCAGAATGTCGTTTTTAAAAAGGGAACAGATGGTTCATTTTCCCATTTCCGTCAAAACCCTTATTCCCGTTTTTCTCTCAAAACCTCCAAATCCTCTCACACTGTTACTTTCGTTTTTAAAATCCTAGCAAAATCAACCGTTACGACTGTTCATTGGCGCCCAATCTCACTTTCTAACCGATTGATTTTCTCATTCTTCCCTCCATCGTCACATTGCTCGTCGACACATCCTGATTTTTTCTCTTCTTTTCCAAATCCATGTCGATACTTAATTCATCCTACCCAATGGCTGGATCCAGCGACAAAACTCCCTCCAAATCCATTCCGAGCAAAAAATCACGCTACTATCGGCCGAAGGTCAAATCCTCGGAAACGCGGAAGATCGTCAAAGAGAAGGTGGTTCCAGCGCAAACGAAGGTGTCACACCCCGAGAAACGAGAAGTGACCAACCCAGAATATGAGATAATTTACATTCCTTAAGCCCTAAAATATATAGAATTTCTAATACTTGTATTTAGACATATTTACAATATATGTAAAACAAATATCATAAATATATTTTTTGTTACAATTTAAAAAAATCAACTTTTGTAGAAATTTCGTAAGAGTCATCCCTACAAGCGCGGGACCTCCTAAGAATTCTACAATAGCCTGATACTGTCAAGAGAAGCTCTGCTCATTACCAATAAATACAAAACATACAAATTAGGTGAGGATCCTATCTATAGCATACGTGGAGCACCTAAATTATAATAATAAATACATAGGTGTGAATTTACACAAACTGGGAATTTTCAACATGACGCTTCAACTTCAAACAACAGTATGGACCTTCAATGACCAGCAAGAGGAGCAAAGTCAGCTGCACTATCTGAGACCAAAATAATTTTCCGGTAAATAACGTCCCATTTATAGAATTTTAATGAAATACTAATGAAAATAATTTAAACAAATTTAACTTTAAATCATAGCAGTATGCCAATCAACATCAATTTCTACAGTATACAATCATAAACTAGAAACATAACTATATGTAGGATCATGAATCAAATAATTCAAAATACGTAATAAATCATTTTGTTTAACAAAATCCGTTTAAAACAGTAAATCTCAAAGCTTGTCTAAACGTAGGACTTCTATAGAACGAATGACAAGCGTGGACACAAAGTCCACGAGGGAAAATAACCAAGCGTAGCTCGAAGCCACGAAACAAGCGCAGCACGAGGCTACGAAACAAGTGCAGGTACAAGACCCACGAATAACAAGCGTGAGAATGAATCCCACGAATATCAAGCGAGCTCGAGGTTAACCATGGTGCACCAAGGACTAACAGTACTGCTGTTAGTAACCAGCGTTCTGTATTCAGTCCTCTCAAAAATACTTCCAAGCATGCATGGGGCCAATTTTCCATCATATACAATCTATATAAAATGAATCTTCAATACCAAAATATAGCGAAAGTTCCATAACCAAAGACCCCAGCATGAAGTTCACAAAAAATAATTCTTTTATATTCCTGTGCATAAAGGTTTGTAAAGAATAAAATGATATGGAACAAGTAAGTAAGTATAATAAAATCGTCATTTCATTTAATCATTTAAATATAAATAAACAATAACATAGTTCTAGTAAACTTGGTTTTAGAAGATAATACTGGAAAATTTATAACTTGATGAAAATGTAACAAGTAATAGAATATCAATGGGACGTTATTCACTCACCTGTGGTGCTCCAAATTATACAATGCTTCCTATTTATCAACTTCTGACTTCCCCTAATATCCGAGAACAACAATGTTATTACCTCAATTACAACTTATATAAACTTTCCATATATCTCATTCAATAAGATTCTTCATTCTATCATTATCTACTTCATCCACATATCAATTTAATTTCAAACAAAACCATCACCCTTTTACATAATTTATAAACCAAATTCTTCTCTCTCTCTCTCTCTCTCTCTCTAGCTATATACACATATATATAAGAGTGCATATACCTCATAGGTATCTCTCTAACATGAGAACAAACAAGTTTGACCCTCAAATACAAATCAATCACTTTTAAATTAATTCACCGGTTTTATAGCCAGCTTCATTACAAATAACGAATAATTGTTTCTTATACTATAATTAATAAGTAACCCCACCTCAACAACAATCCAATCAAACTTTACTCCTACACCTTTAGTCAATCACCTACATCATGCATAGAAGTCATAACTAGTAGAACAAGCTTCCTTTTCATCAACTTTCTACAACACATATAAGTTCTCATTCACACATTTCATCAAACATCTTATGGGCATTCAGAATTTACTCATAAAAAAACCACCCAAATGCATATAATTACCCACAAATAATACACTCCCTAATTCAACTTTTACTTTAAATGTCCATCAAGTGAAGTAAAAGAACTCAATTCCTAACTCCACAGTTTTTACATCACAACAGCAACGAGAAAGAGAAGGAAATCAGATTTAGGAAAATCAAATTATATTCTTCAAAGTTCTATCAAGACACAATCAGGAGAAAGGAAATTGCTTCAAAAAAATACCTCTTAGTAGAAGCTCCTTTCCCTCTCAATCATTTAGCAAACAAATACCCAACATCCTCTCCTGTTTGGAATGTCCGGCCATGGTGAAGAGAAGAAAGAGAATGAAAACTACTTGCCACCGACAACAACAACCAGCAGAGGAAAGAAGAGAAGGAGTCGGTGAACACTAGAAAGAATAACGGCACCGATGAGCAGAGGCAGAAGAGGCTGCGAATTGAAGAAAGAAGAGAGGAGAAATTTCTAGAGAGAACCAAGGTTAAGGCGGTGAGAGCTTATTCTGTTTTTCTTTTTCTGATTCCCTTCCAATCGTCACCCCAAGTCCACATATATATACATATATTGAGTTATTTATGTCAAAAAAAAAAAAACTTAAGATAGTGGGAAAAGATTTTTTTGTACTTCCTTAATGCGTTTGAGAATAATAAGTTTAAATGCCAAACCACAATATAACAATGATATATTAATACTATTTATTATTATTTTCATCTTTAAATATATATATATATATATATATATATATATATATATATATATATATATATATATATATATATATATATATATATATATATATATATATATATATACTTTTTAAAATTTGAATTATTTCTTTCCTTTTTACTTATTTCATCAATTAATCAATTATTGTTTATCTTAAGAATTCTCAAATAATTACTGGGTCATTACAGAAGGAAACAGGTTCTCAGGGATCCCCCAAGCACACGATGCGCCTCCAGACTGGATCTCTATCCTCTGGAAAAAGGAAACGCGCTCACTCAACCGACGACTCCGAACGCACAATCGAAGCCATTCGCTCTAAGGAGAAAGAAGACCGGCCTCAAGCCTCCAAGTCCGCCATGAGTCAGAAATCTCAAGCTTCCGGAAGCAAGAAAGTCTCTTTTTCATTCAAATCTCAGGAATCAGGAAGCAAATGAGAACACGTCTCCACTCAGCGCACCCCGGGACGGCCACTTCATCGGAACCCACTTCTGGTATGATTCAGGGTCATATTACTGTCGATGATCATTTACTATTTGCTAGATACTATGAGACGAGACCATTTTGTCCGATCGTCTACGTTGATCTCAAGTACTTTAAGAAAGAGTGCAATTTTGACATGACGGACTGGCTGCAGCAATTCATGCCTTTACTGGGTATCAGCAAACTATTCTCTCTTGCGGTGGTTCGGGTCTTCTATCACAATATGTATCTCCTGGAAAAGGCTCAGGACGACGATGAGGATACACTGGTTACTCTCATACGGGGTAAGATCATTAAACTCACTGCTTATGACCTCAACGTATTACTAGGCATCGTTGATCCTCCTGAAGACCCTCCCAAGTTGTCTCCAGCTCAGTGCCACCAAATTTTATTTCCTCACATCCCAGTAGATGGGAATAAAAAGATCAATCTGACTCCTGCATCTATGAGCGACGAGCACAGGGTGCTCTGGTACATCTACAGTCGGAGTCTCGTCTAGAAGGGTCAGAGCTTCACCCATTTTGTCCTGAAGGACTTCGAAAGATTTGCCTCGCTCATTACCAAGGAACCAAGGAATCTTGGCAAGTGGATTTTGGACGAAATGATTTCCTTCATATCAGAGGCTCAAGTGAGACTCAGGGCTACCATTCTATATCCTTCTCTGGTATCCCGGATCTTGGAGGTCAACAACGTCTGGTACTTATCGGAGGACAAGGAAGAATATCCTCCCTGTTTTGGGCCAGAGCATCTGATACGTCTTCGGGTGTCCTTCACCGAAGCATCGTCTCAGAAGAAGCGTAAGGGAAAAGAACCAATGCCCTCCTCCTAGCCTTCAGTCCCCAGACCAGGGCCATCTATTCCCTCTGCTGCTCCTCCAGATGAGGCAGAATCTTCTAAAGCGGGTCCTTCCACATCTGCTCCTTCCTTCTCCCAGGCAGCTACTCAGGCTGCTATTCTGGCAGCTGTTGATTCCTCTGTCCGAGCAGCCATTGCCCCTGTTTTACAGTTACTCTACGCCTTCAAGAAGTTAACCTCTAACATGGTCACCGCCATGGCCGATGAAATGAAAAACCTCAAGCAACATATCGGACTTACTTTTGACATAGACTTAGTTGACTTGAAGACCGACTTAGAGTCCAGCTATGCAGTCCTTTATAAGGAACAACAGGAGCTGAAGCGACAAGTCCAGGAGACAGCCGACCACCAGCAGAGGCAGATTTCTGGATTGGATGCCACATTGGACGCCTTTGTCAACAATTTCATACCCTCTAGCTCCCACATCATTCCACGGCATCCTATCGATCCCGCTACTGTCCCTCTTCCATCTACCTCTCATTCTGCTCAAGTCCCTCCTTCTGATCAGGCCCCTGATAATTGAATATTTTATACACTTATTTTTGTCTCTTGAATAATAATTTAGGACCCTTTAGCTAATAAATAATGGCTCTTATGTTTATTTGGGCCTTGGGCCTTTTATTGCATTTTAGCTATTTTTAATAATAAAATTCCAGTTTTGTGTTGCTTCACTATTTCTACCATAACTCTTGAACCAGACATCGGATTTGCCTCATTTTTGTCTCATATTTCAGATGATTCAGAGAGCTACAATTGTTATGAAGACATCAAGAGCAAATTCGGTCAAGAAGGAGGTCAATTTTGGAGCCAAAGTCGGATGCACAATTCTGGATTTATTTTGGACCCGAATTTTGTAATTTAAGTCCAGTTATATTTTATTTCTGTTTTGGGCTAAAACTATGAGAGCCCATTTCGTTTTAGGTTATTTTTAAGTATGGCAGCTGCCACAAACATATTCATTCACGTTTTTAACATTAGAGTGGATCAAAATACAAGTTTTCATTTTCTCTCATCGTTCTTCATGTTCTTGCGCGTTCTTCGTGTTCTTCGTTCGTTCTTCGATTTTCCCAGCCATGATCGGCTAAACTCTTGTGATTAACCCAACGATGAGGATTCCATGATTCATCCAGAGAACTCGTGCCTAATCGGTAACTACTCGATTCTGTTTTCATCTTATCGGATTCGATTTACGGAAATAGTTCGAATATTAGATTTAATATTCGGTTTGGTTCATCCCAAGGACTTAGTTCGGACTAGGTTACGGTGTTGCTGTGCGATTGCACAGTGAGGCATGCCACTGTCCGGACAGATTCTAGGCGATCGTCTAGGCGAGGAATCTCGGATGAATGCGAGAGATTTCGATTCATCCGGAACCAAACGTGGGTTAGTTGTATTTTCGTTCAATGATGGAGGTTTATGGAATCAATTCGTTGGGTTGATCATCTTTAATCTGTCTCTGTTTATTTGATTCTGTTTGACTCTGTTTATTGCACTTTGATTATGTTATTTCGTTTTGTTCTATTCATTAAACCAAACCCCCATTTTATCATTCTGTTTCACTATTGTTATTGAACAAGCCCGCTGCAAATTCGTTGGGAAACGACCCGGTTCCCTAATTACGCAAATTGTTTTCGAACTTGGTTTATTTTGGAAGACACGGCAAAAATCTTTCCAAAAATGGCGCCGCTGCCGGAATTTGCATCGGTTTGATTAGTAACGATATTGTAAATAGCTTAGTTTAGGTAGTTTAGGTGGTTCGGGTGGCGGGACAGAAATTTTCTGACTCCGATCACTCAAACCAGGTCTTATTCACAAGGAATTGGGTGTTTTAAGCAAAAGTAACTTCCTAGGAGGAAGTGCGGTCTCACTCATTTTCCCCAAATTCCAACGTTTAGACCACTTTTTCACTGTTTTAGGTTACGCTTTTTGATTTCCAACGGGACCATTTTTTTGAGTATCTCGATTGAGTTGAAATTTGGTACGGGGATAGAAAATGGTGAATCGTTAGACCACATGAAAATGTTCCATTTTCCATGTGGTATCCTCCGTTCGCCAAATTCCATCGTTTAGGCCACTTTTTCAATTTTTGAAGTTTTTATTCCATTTTTGAGTCCCCCAATAGTCTAGGAGTTGCCTGTCCAAGTCCCAAAAATTTTAAAAATCATTTGATCTTGTTTCGGACTTGTTTTGGTCAATTTCTAGCATAGGTTTTTGCTTTTGTGTGTTTTGTCTTTGTGTCTCTTAGTGTTTTTCTACTTTTCACCACCTCTTGTGGCATTTTCGTAATTCTGATTTTACGGTGGCATCTTTGTCATTACGAGTATTTGCCAATTCTGCTTTGTGTACATGTTGCATGAGTACCGGGAATACTACTAATCCGAAGATTTGTTGCCATTTGATCTGAAATAGAAAGAACAATTCTTCTTGCTAGAAGAGTTGTTAGGCTAAGTCATAAGATTAATACCAAGCTGGATACTCAATTAGAGTCGATTACGGCCATTCGATTGTGTCCATTACGTTGATCTTTCGATTGTGCTTCGATAGTATTTCGATAGTCTTGTTGTGTTCATGATTCTAGTAGCAACTTTGCTCGCTCGGACATTATGGCGGGAGAGCGGGAAAATCATCATACTTTGAAGGAATTGGGTGCACTGATGTTAATTATCAACCCTTGTGCATCCAATATCCTAACCTTCTTTGCTAACTTTGAGCTGAAATCTGGTCTAATACACTTGTTGCCTAAGTTTCATGGTCTTGCGGTGAGTGCCCCATTAAGCATTTGAAGGAATTCCATGTAGTGTGCGGCCTATGAAGCCACATGCCATTGATGAAAATCATATCAAGTTGAGAGCTTTTCCTTTCTCATTGGAAGGTGGAGCCAAGGATTGGTTGTTGTACCTTCACCCTCATCTATTGGGAGCTGGGTGATATTCGAGAGGATATTCCTAGAGAAATATTTCCCTTCCTCAAGAGCAAGCTGCGATCAAGAAGGAGATTGGCAACATTAAACAAGTCATTGGGGAGACTATGCATGAGTATTGGGAGAGGTTCAAAGGTTATGTGCAAGCTGTCCACACCATCGGATATCGAAAAGACTTGATCAACTCTTTCTATGATGGTCTATCACCGGTAGACAAAGGGTTGGTGGATGCTTCTAGCGGTGGGGCTATGAGTAACAAGACACTGAAGAAGCCGAGACTTGATATCCATTATGGCGAGATAACTCTCGGCGGTTTGGCACCGGGGCCAATAGTACTCCTGTTTACCATATTCAAACACCTCCGAGTTCGGTATGATTCTCGAGAGATTAGAGACTAGACTTGATGATCGACCTCCCTTGTGAGGCGGTTAGCGGTGACACGAGCAGTGCAGTCTTCTCCTCCTCGGCATGGGTACTCTTGTGGGTTTTGTTCGACCCTTATCATTCTCTGCGACTCTTGCCCTACCTTGCATGATCCTACTTACCAAGATCGGTCGGTAGGCTGCGGTGGGTGTTTTTCCGGAAGGCCACAATACCAACGAGAATAATGCCTTCTCCAACACTTATAATCTGGTTGGAGAAATCACCCCACTTTATTGGAACCAAAATCGGAACAGAGCAACCAATACCAAAATCGAGTAACCGGTATCGGCGAGTGCAGGAACTACCGGCGAGAGGCCGTACGGACCACGGACTTTCCAACAACGATCTGCACCCCCTTTACCCTTGCAAGCACCACCTCCTCGACCGGCCATATGTCCACCTCCACGGGCGGCACGACGGCGAGCTAGTAGTAGTGGTGGTTCCTCACTTGAAGAAATGATGAAGCAATTTGTCACGGCCAATATGCGGTTCCAACGACAAGCGATACTTCCATTCGAGTTTGCAAACACAGATTGGGCAATTGGCAACATCATTGAACCGGCTTCAACCTCGGGGATCCAATTCCCTTCCCTCACAAACAATTCCCAATCCTAAGGGAAATGTGAGTGCTATATCACTACGATGCGGCAAGCAATTGGAGGAACCTAAGCAAGGCTGCGAGATGTGACTTCCACATCGAAAAGCGAGTCGGGAAATGTGAAGATTGACTCGAAAAGAAAAAGCGGTGCAGCAAGGTGAAGAGGAAGACATTCCTATTCCTCTTCCCTTCCCTCGAAGCGATTCGGTCAAGAAGTTGGCGAGATAGAGCACAAGAGAAGGATATACTTGAGACATTCGAAGAGTAGAGATCAACATTCCTCTCTTAGATGCGGTCAAACAAATTCCTAAATATGCCAAGTTTACGAAGGAGTTGTGCACCAACAAGAGCGGCGAAGGGAATGAGCGAGTGAGCTTGAACCGAGAATGTCTCGGCACTCATCCGACCTACCATGCCTCGTAAATGCAAAGATCCGGGGACATTTTCTATCCCTTGCCTTATTGGTAACTATAGATTTGATGATTGCATGCTAGATTTAGGTGCTTCTATTAATGTCATGCACATCTCGTTTATAGATCTCTTGGTCTTGGTCCCTTGCGTCCAAGCGGTGTCATTGTTCGGTTAGCTAATAGGAGTAATGCCCATCCTTCGGTTTAGTTGAAGATGTATTAGTCAAAGTTAATGAACTGATATTCCCTGCTGATTTTTACATCTTGGATATGAAGGATGAGTCTCTAGTAGTAGGTCACCAATCATTCTAGGGAGACCTTTCATGAAAACAGCTAGGACTAAGATAGATGTGCATTACGGTACTCTTTCCATGGAGTTTGGTGATATATCGTGAATTTCAATATCTTTGATGCCATGAAATATCCTAGGGAAGAGCATTACATTTTACGTATTGATGTGATTGATGATCTTTGTGGATGATGTTCTTAATGGTTGGTGTCTGATTATCCTTATTTTTCATCGAGAGTGATACCCCCATTTGTGCATGCGATGATAATGAATGGTGCTCTGTTTGCACTAATTTGGTTAAGGCTTGCATTGTTTGGTGATTCGATTTGCTTGATGATGATGATTCTACATTACTTGTAGACTCGATATTGATTCGATTTTGATGAGCTTCATTCGATTTTGATGAGCTGAATTCGATGTTAACCTTGAGTTTGTATAGACACGGTCCTTACGCTTGTGCTTCTTTGAATATGGTTTCGGTATTCCCGGTGTGATGACATCGAGTTGTTGCAACAACCACCCAAGCTTCTCCCTCCAGCGAGCAACCGCCCAAACTAGAGTTGAAATCCCTTCCGGACCATCGAAGTATGCATTTACGGAGGAGAATGAGCGGTTGCCGATCATTGTGGCAAATAATCTCACGCCGATCAAGAAGAGAAGGCTGCTAAGCTTATTGAGGGTGAACAAGAAAGCTATTGGGTGGACATTGGGTGACATAGTTGGCATTAGCCCTTCTATGTGCATGCACGGATTACATTGGAAGAGGACTCTAAGCGGTGAGGCAACCCCGAGACGCCTTAATCCTCTTATCCTTGATGTGGTGAAGAAGGAAGTCACTAAGCACGCAGGCGGCATCATCTATCCTATTTCGATAGCCGGTGGGTTAGCCCGATCCAGGTGGTTCCTAAGAAATCCGGAGTCACTTGTAGTAGCCAATCAAAAGAATGAGCTCATTCCTACTCGAGTTCGAGAATAGTTGGAGAGTTTGCATTGACTATAGGAGACTCAACCAAGCCACTCGCAAGGATCATTACCCTCACCTTTCATTGATCGGATGTTAGAGCGATTGGTGGTAAGTCTCATTCTTGCTTCTTGGATGGCTACTCGGATACTTCCAGATCCATATTGCTCTGAGGATCGGGAGAAGACGACCTTCACATGCCCCTTTGGGACATATGCTTAGGAGGATGCCTTTTGGCCTCTGCAATGCACTGGCACCTTTCGGCGTTGTATGGTGAGTATTTTCTACGAGTTCCTAGAGGGTTGCATGGAGGTTTTCATGGATGATTTCACTTGTATATGGGTCGATTTTGATGCATGCTTAGCTAATTTGTCTAGAGTCTTGCATAGGTGTATTGAATCTAATCTTGTCTTTGAATTATGAGAAGTGTCACTTTATGGTTGAGTCGGGCATAGTCTTGGGACACATAGTGTCTAGGAAAGGGATTGAGGTAGACCACCTAAGATTGATGTTATTCTTGCTTTGCCTTACCCAGCACGTGCGGGAGGTTCGCTCTTTTCTTGGTCATGCGGGTTTCTATCGACGTTTCATTCGAGATTTCAGCAAGGCTGCTCAACCCTTGTCCAACCTTACGCATAAGGACAACGACTTTGTCTTTGATGATGCGTGCAAGGCGGCCTTCGATCACTTGAAGCGTTGCCTTACTACGGCCCAGTGATCCAGCCCACGATTGGCACCTTCCCTTTGAGTTGATGTGCGATGCTTCCAACTATGCGGTTGGTGCTATCTTGGCACAACGGGTTGATAGAGCCTCCCATGTGATTGCATATGCCTCCAAGACTTTGGATTACGCTCAATCTAATTACACCACCACTTGAAAAGGAGTTGTTGGCCATTGTATTTGCCTTCGATAAGTTTAGGTCATATCGCTAGCTAGTAGAGTCATTGTTTTCTCGACCATGCGGCTTTAAAGTTTCTTTTGAAAAGGCGGATGCTAAGCCACGACTCATCCGGTGGATGTTGTTGCTCAAGAGTTTGATGTGGAGATTCGAGATAGAAGTGGAGCACAAAGCGGGTAGTGACCACTTGAGTCGTATCACTCATTCTCCCTCTCACCCCTCTTCTATTCGGGATGATTTCCACGATGAGCGGCTTCTACAGTGCAAGTTAAGACCCATGGTATCTTGATTTAGTTAACTACTTGGTAGCTAGTGTTTTCTGTAGAATCCACTAGGGCCCAAACCCTTAAATTGAAAAGTGAGTCTAAATATTATGTTTGGGATGACCCTTATACGTGGAAATTTTGTAGTGACCAAGTAGTTAGGAGATGTGTGCACGATTGTGAGTTTCAATCTATATTGCATTTTGCTCATGCTTACACTGTGGTGGTCACTTTGGACCCCAAAGAACTGCTAGGAAGGTGTTAGAATGTGGTTTGTTTTGGCCTTCCTGTTTCATGATGCCCATTTGTTTTGCAAGTCATGTGATAGCTGTCGGAGGGCGGGGAGTATTTCCGTAGGCATGAGATGCCCCAAAACCCTATATTGTTTTGTGAGATCTTTGATGTTTGGGGTATTGATTTCATGGGTCCATTTCTGCTTCATATGGTTACACTTACATCTTCTTGTTGTTGATTATGTTTGAAATGGGTTGAGGCGAAAGCCACCGGACAAATGATTCTTACGTGGTGGTGGATTTTGTTAGGTCTAACATTTTCTGCGGGTTTGGCATTCCTAGAGCTATTATCGGTGATCGGGGTTCCCATTTTTGCAATCGAAGCATGGGTGCCTTGCTACGCAAGTATGGAGTGCTTCACAAGGTTTCCACGACATACCATCCTCGGACCAATGGTCAAGTGAAGTCTCAAATAGAGAGATTAAGCAAATCCTTGAGAAGATGTCAACTCTACCGGAAAGATTGGAGTAAGCGACTAGATGATGCTTTGTGGGCATATCGCACCGCCTACAAGACTCCGATTGGGATGTCTCCCTATCGGATTGTCTTTGGTAAGGCATGTCATCTTCGGTTGAGTTGGAGCATCAAGCCTATTGGGCTATTAAGCAATGCAACATGGATTTGGCTAAGTCAGGGATGGAGAGGAAGGCTGCAGTTGCAAGAGTTAGATGAGCTTAGATTGGATGCCTATGACAGCTCACGGTTGTAAAAGGAAAAGACTAAGGCATTCCATGATAAGCATATTCGAGGAAAGAATTTTACGTGGGCGGAAAGTTCTTCTATTTAATTCCGTCTGAAGTTTATGCACAGTAGCTTCGATCTAGATGGGATGGCCCTTTTGTGATCACTAACATATTTCCATTTGGTCTTTGTTGAGCTATGTGATCCACCCACGGGACGGACTTTTAAGGTCAATGGGCATCGCCTCAAGCCATTTCATGAGGGATCCCCACGGCGGCTGAGGAAGCGAGAGATTCTCCTCATTGATGCCACTTATCCTCCATAAACCCTTGGGGAGTATTCTTCTTTCTTCTCCCTCCCTCTCTTTTATTTGTTTTCCTTTTCTACTTTGCTTTTTGAAAATAAATACATTCTTTCTTTCTAATGATTGCTACATATTATGAACTAGGACATTTTGGTTTTAATGGATCATTCTGTTTAGTCGGAACTCTTGACTCTTCGATTACAAGTCTTGGTAGTTGATTTGATGTTGTTGATTACCTAAGTTGGTATTGACCTTGTGAGGTTTTGGGCTGCATGAATGGAATTCATCTTTTGCCATTCTTTCTTTCATGTGTGCATCTCTCATGATTTGTGTTCTCTAGAACTTGCTCCTTTTCTTTTTGAAACTACATTTTCACTTACGTGCATAAGTATGATGGAAGCTTGTTTTCTTTCTTTTATTCTCCTCACTTTGGCCAAATAGCTTTCCCTTACATTATAATTCCTTTGCTAGCCCCTTTGTGCCTTTTGACCCATTCTTTTCTAAGCCACATTACAAGCCTAAGCGTAAAACCATTTTATTCCGCACCTTGAAGATTTATTGAGCATTGGTTTCAACTTGTTTTGTGTTTAAGTGGGGGGTTGCTCAGGAGTGCAACAGTTTAAGTGTGGGGGGGATATTTGATTTTGACATTGTAATTACGTATACAATGAAAGGAAAGAAAGAAAAGTAAAATAAAAAAAAAAAAAAAAAAAAAAAAAAAAAAAAAAAGAAAGAAAGAAAAGTAAAAGAAAAAAAAAAGAAAAAAAAAAAAGAAAAGAAAAGAAAAAAATACATAGAAAGGAATGTATATATGAGTAGAATAAAAGTTTCATACATAGAGAATGATTGTGTTAATCGGTGCTCTTCCTTTTGATTTCTTTGGTGCTTAGCCTCTTATTCCATACTATTACCTACCTTCACCCTAGCCCGTTACAACCTTTAATTACAAGCTCTCTTGATTTGTGCATGTATGTGTTATGAGTAGTGGAGACGTAGAAGTTGAGCAAGCTTATGGTAGAACAAATTTCTTGAGTAGAATTTGAGCGATACACTTATTTACCTTAAACACTTGAGAGGCGATTGATTGAGCGCATCATTTGAGAGATCATCTTTTGTGATTAGCATCATTGATTGACACTACCATGAATTGTAATTTGAGATGAAGGGGTTTTGGTCTTGAATGATTGGTCTTTTGAAGCTTTGTGTCCCTTGATTCAATTTTTGCATTGTTAGCAATTATTAGTAAAGAAGAGTTTTCCCTTAGGTCTTTCTCTTTGAATTTTGCTCGGGAGTGCAAAAAGATAAGTGTGGGGAATTTGATAATTGAATATTTTATACACTTATTTTTGTCTCTTGAATAATAATTTAGGACCCTTTAGCTAATAAATAATGGCTCTTATGTTTATTTGGGCCTTGGGCCTTTTATTGCATTTAGCTATTTTTAATAATAAAATTCCAGTTTTGTGTTGCTTCACTATTTCTACCATAACTCTTGAACCAGACATCGGATTTGCCTCATTTTTGTCTCATATTTCAGATGATTCAGAGAGCTACAATTGTTATGAAGACATCAAGAGCAAATTCGGTCAAGAAGGAGGTCAATTTTGGAGCCAAAGTCGGATGTACAATTCTGGATTTATTTTGGACCCGAATTTTGTAATTTAAGTCCAGTTATATTTTATTTCTGTTTTGGGCTAAAACTATGAGAGCCCATTTCGTTTTAGGTTATTTTTAAGTATGGCAGCTGCCACAAACATATTCATTCACGTTTTTAACATTAGAGTGGATCAAAATACAAGTTTTCATTTTCTCTCATCATTCTTCATGTTCTTGCGCGTTCTTCGTGTTCTTCGTTCGTTCTTGATTTTCCCAGCCATGATCGGCTAAACTCTTGTGATTAACCCAACGATGAGGATTCCATGATTCATCCAGAGAACTCGTGCCTAATCGGTAACTACTCGATTCTGTTTTCATCTTATCGGATTCGATTTAAAATAGTTCGAATATTAGATTTAATATTCGGTTTGGTTCATCCCAAGGACTTAGTTCGGACTAGGTTACGGTGTTGCTGTGCGATTGCACAGTGAGACGCCTTGTCGGGACAGATTCTAGGCGATCGTCTAGGCGAGGAATCTCGGATGAATGCGAGAGATTTCGATTCATCCGGAACCAAACGTGGGTTAGTTGTATTTTCGTTCAATGATGGAGGTTTATGGAATCAATTCGTTGGGTTGATCATCTTTAATCTGTCTCTGTTTATTTGATTCTGTTTGACTCTGTTTATTGCACTTTGATTATGTTATTTCGTTTTGTTCTATTACATTAAACCAAACCCCCATTTTATCATTCTGTTCACTATTGTTATTGAACAAGCCCGCTGCAAATTCGTTGGGAAACGACCCGGGTTCCCTAATTCTGCAAATTGTTTTCGAACTTGGTTTATTTTGGAAGACACGGCAAAAATCTTTCTTGCTCGAGCAAGGACGAGGCAAAAGCAAAGTTATTGCAAAACAAAAAGCTTGCTCGAGCACCAGAAGAGGCTTGCCCGAGCACCATGCTCGAGCAACAGGGAAAAGGTTGCCCGAGCAACCTCCCAAATTCGCCATAAAATGTTGTCTGCCCGAGCATGAATTTAGTCATGCTCAAGCACCATGCCCGAGCAAAGACAAAGCCTTGCTCGAGCAACTCTACTCAAGCCCTCTTAAGTCACCACTATATGTCATCTGCCCGAGCAGGTTCTTTATCCCTGCTCGAGCACCATGCCCGAGCAACATATATTGTTTGCTCGAGCAGCATCGAAACATCCCTGATTTTCGCCTCTGTCTGAGGCTTGCTCGAGCACATCATGAGAGTCTTCCCGAGCAGCAACGAGAAAAAAACCAATTTCTCTGAGGCTTGCTCGAGCACCCAAGTAAACCTTGCTCGAGCACCATGCCCGAGCAAAGTGAATAGCATGCCCGAGCATCAGTGAGAAAGTCTACTTTTCTTAAAGGCTTGCCCGTGTTAGAAACAGAATCACGATGCACTATCTTTGATTGATTTCTTTCTATACTATTATTGAAACACCATTATTGCTAATCATATTCAAAGTCATTAATTTCCATTTTCTAATCATTCTACTTAAGTGAGTTTCAGGAATCAACCACTGATTGACGAAACGGAAAATCAGAACATTACACTTCACGCGTCAACAGAGGAGAAACCAAGAAGATGAATTTCATCATATGGAAACAATTGATGTAGCCATTACTCAAGATGATTCTCTGAACAAATAAAGGGAAGACAATAAATGATGCAACGGCCATAATCTTCAATCCAGAGCAATCATCGGAAATTCAAGAAACAATACGACCCAACGGATACCTTCTCAAACACCGAACGTCAAATATTATAAACAGACATCGGATTCAATTGAAAAAAATACCTCAAGAGAATACGAGACATACATCTTTTCTTATTACTACGATTATCTTGAGAATCTCATTACACATTGTACTTTAGTGTTCATACTTTATACACTCGTGAGGAGTAGTCAAACACCTTCATTATTTCTATTGTTTGAACTTGAGGTTGCGGAACCTTAAGTAAGGGTGTACAATTACAACTTGTAAGGGGGAGTGAGTCCGAGAGTAAAAGGATCAACCTAAGTTACAGAGTGGGTAATTGTACGAGTGATTTAAAGAGCTAGTTGAAAAACTCAAGGTGTACTTGAGGACTAGACGTAGGTCGAAGATTTAGACCAAACCAGTATAAATCTTCTTGTGTTCATCTCTCTTCCTTTACTCCAGTATTTTATTTTATAAAGTGAATCCCAGAAAAATTTATCAAGACCACCTATTCACCCTCTCTAGGTGATATTCCACCTTCAGGGCAGTCATCGTGGGGTTGCAGCGGTGGATAACACAAGCGTACGCGTGAGAGTGGAGTTGCCAACAACGCCGAGAAGCGACGGAACAGAGAAGTAGGGGAAAACAATCAAGAGTACAACGAAAGTTTGTAAAGTTAGAGAAAAGGAAGGAGCACCGCAAAACGAAGAACAATATGAAGAAGATGAAGAGGAGTTTGGAAGAGTGAGATGTGAAGAGGAAAGAGAAGAAATTAAGATGGAGAAGCATCACAGGTGAGGAAGGAGAAGAAAAGGCTCTACCTTTGATAGCTGTGAAAACGTGTTGCAAGTGGCTGAGTTGAGTAATTTTAGTATTTTACTGTAGATTTTCTCTTAAAACTCTACCCCATCACGTGAATTCACTGTTCAATATTTTAATTATTTTCCCCTTAAAAATAATAAAGCGGAATATACTTTTTCAGGTTTTCCAACATTTTTTAACAAAATAACATCTTATATTTAAATTATTTTTAACAAATAGATAAAAAAAAAAAAAGATCATTCGTTGTTTTTACATATAGGTGACATAAGTATATTACTAGTAAGATAATTAACTCACCATTAAATAAGATCATTTAAAATCATTTAATTTTTTATTTACTTTATATATTTATAATTTTATATAATACTAGCGCTAGTGCAAAAAAGGGATTTAAGACCGCATCATTTAGACCGGATCATCGACGCCCCAGTCTTAAAGGTGTGACCAGTGGTAGTTTTGTAAATAAAAAGAACTTCTTATACAATAAAGGGCTTTAAGACCGCCTCATTTAGACTGGACCATCGACGGCCCGGTCCTAAAGCTATGACCGGTGGCAGTTTTGTAAATATAAAGAACTTCTTATACCGAAACATTTTTTCATAGGTCTTATCCAGACCTGTTAAAAAAACAACCGGTCTTAAAAATGTTATGAAAAAAATTGAAATATCAATACTTTATGGAGAAATCTCATACAGCCAGACTTATATTTTCTACACTCCAAAATAATACGGAAAAATTTCAATATAAAGGTATTAAAGTTTTAAGACCGAACATATATAATAGCCGGTCTTAAAAGTTAGACTTTTAAGACCGGACATAAATTACGGCCGGTACTAAATTTTAAATATAAAAAATTAATTAATTTTAAGACCAGAGTTACAGGAAGACCGGTCTTAAAAGTTAGACTTTTAAGACCGAACATAAAATCACGCCGGCACTAAATTTTAAATAAAAAATTAATTAATTTTAAGACTGGAGTTATAGAAAGACCGGTCTTAAATGTTAACTTTTAAGACCGTGTATACTAATTTGTCCGGTCTTAAAAATGAGGCGCCAAATATATGTTTCTTCGCACGGAAGCTTTTGTCACTCTCACTGAAGAACCCATGTTCACGTTGCGAAACCCTTCCTGTTGCATTACCTCTCTTCCTCGCCCACGTACCATTCGCCTATATTACTCCCTCATTTGCTCGAGCATTCCTCTCTTACTGTCTTGAAAATGAATGGTGAAAATGATTCCACTCGTGTTCCTGGAACGCCAGATACTGGTTTGACAGGTGTGGGTCAGAACGAACCCTCTTCATCTCACAATGAGCCTCCTCAGTGCCGTGCACGCCGTGGTAGAAGCGGCACACGAATGATGGATGTATCCCTTAGTCGGAATTCTGGGACGAAACTCGAGATTCAGTTTGATGAAAATTTGCAACCTGTCGGTCCTAATAAAAGTACATATACTAGTTTTGTCGGTTGTCTAGTATGCAACAAGGTTAGCATCTTGACAGCTGAGTGGAAAAATGTGGACCAAAGCACAGTAAAGGATCCTATTTGGGACACTATCCGACTTACATAAACCGCCCCTAACTCTGAGAAGTTGAAAGACTCAACATTGTCTTATTGTGCTGATCGGTGGAGGAAGTTTAAGACCTTTCTAGCTAACACGTATATTTTTGCCGAGGTTCTTCCTGACCATAAACCCTGTGACAAGTACAAATTTATTGATGAACAAACTTGGTAACAATTTGTTCAGTTGCGGACCACTCCTGAAGCACTAGTGAGTTTATATTTAGTTTTGTTTGCCCTTTTGTTTGCTTATTAACCTGTGCGGATATGTGAATGTTATTGTGTTCATATAATCCTGTTAGTTAAATTGAGAGCAATGTTTCAAGCTGAGATGAAACAGATGAAGGAGAAGATGGATCAGAAAATGAAGTGTCTCTGAGATCTCGGCCAGAGACCAGTGTTCCCTTGACACCTTCAGTTGCACCTATGCAACAGAGCACTAGAGGGAGCTGTATTGTTGGACAGTCAGAGCAACCTTGTCATCTGTATGTGGAGGATCGTGTTAGTCATAGACAATTAGTTGCTAAAGGGACTGTCCACAACTTGGGATCAACTGTACACCACCAACAAATGGCTGATGATGAAGTCAGAGTGTCAGTTGATGAGGTGATCATTGATGCACCTATCCCTCTCCCAACTGATGAGTTGAAGCTTGTGAGTGATGTCAAGGGAACCTTCATCTCTTGGCCCGTGAAGCTTGTAGATGTCTCTACTCCTCCTCAAGCTCCACCCCCTCTTCAAGCTCCATCCCCTCCTCAAGTTCCATCCCCTACTGCTAACTTGACGGCCAAGGAAAAAATATCTGATTTGGTAGCCAACAGATGGTTTAAAGATAAATCGTGGCCTGTCAATGAAGTAGTAGGCCTCCCTCATCCTCAACCGCTTTACATTGATAATGTCGATGTAGAGTCCATGCTGCTTCCTGGACAGGAGATTACTAGTCCAATTGTTCAAATGTTTATAAAGTATCTTCTTCCTTGATTACATAATTTAAATGCATCGTTTAGACACACATACATATATACTAATTCCCTGATCGATGTCATTCTTGTAGGTGCATGCATGAGAAACTGGTTCAACAAGGCAGAATCGATGATTTGGGATTCTTGTGCCCAGTCTATGCAAGTTCAACACCTCTGGAATCGAGACAGCAGTACATATCAAAGAGGTTGTGTGAAGTGCCAAGAAAGGTGTACTTGTTTCCATACTACATCGGGTACATATCACAATTCTTGTCTGCAATTCACTTAATTCTGCTACATATATATATCACTGAGTACTTTACTGCTGTGAATTTTCAGCCACCACTGGCAGTTGGTCGTCATGTCCATGGAGGCGTATATGGTTATCTTCTTATGCTCCATTCACGGTGATCCAGGGCCTACGTTGAAGCAGACCATCAACAAGTAAGCATGTCATTTTGATTGTCTTGTCTGAAATCTTTGCTGTGAATTTTCAGTGAACATTATTGATAAATTTGTGATTTTGATGATAGTGGCATGACGCCCTTCCAAATTGAGGTAAAAAAGGCATGGGTTTGAGCTCAAAGAGCCTAAATGGTTCTGTCCAAAGGTTAGTACATATTTGGACATGGCATAACTACCTTGTGAACTTGGTCAGTAAGCTATATATGCTCTTATATATATTTATTGTTATTTTTAGACCCGTCGGCAACCAAAAGAATCGAACTCATGTGGCCCGTACGTCATGAAACACATATATGATATTGTGACGGAAGGAAGGACTAAATTCTGCAAAGGTAAATGTTATGGTTGAATTCAGTCACTGGCTTAATGTTACATATGAAATATGCACGTAAGTTACTTCTGATTCTGTCTTTGATGTTACAGAGGTTTGCCTGTTCAAAGCCATTTTCTGATGATGAAGTGGAGCACATACGGATGTGTTTTGTGAATATCTGTATAATGAGGTCTTAAAAAAGCCAAGTCAGGACAATAATTAATGTCCTAAATTAATTCATTTGTAAATAATATATGCTGTAGCAACAATAGCCTTCTGTACATTTGTTTAGTTTTTCGACTAATTCATTCATTTGTAAATATAACGCAATGCAATTCAATAATAAATTTGTTTATTTTTTCGAACAATTTTTGTGTGTCCATTTTGGGTTTCTGAATGAATGGGATGGTGGATAAAGCTATTTAGTGCTTGAAATTTGAGGTACAGGAGGATGTTGTAAATTAAATGAGCCATAAGAGACTCTGAAAAGTATTTGCGACTTTTAGGACCGTATATTTGTTAAAAGTCCGGTCCTAAAGGTCTTCGTCTGTCTAAAAAATATGACTAGACTTTTAAGACCGTATCTTTGTTAAATATCCGGTCCTAAAAGTCTTCGTCTATTCTTAAAAATATGGCTAGACTTTTAGGACTGTATATATGTTAAATATCTGGTCCTAAAAGTATCTAAAAAATACGGCTAGAATTTTAGGATCGTATATTTATTAAATATTCGGTCCAAAAAGTATTCGTCTTTAGCTAATGAATATAGCTAGACTTTTAGGATCGTATTTTAGTTAGGAGTCCGGTCTTAAAAGTCTTCGTTTACTTTAAAAGTTTTGCGAGACTTTTAGGACCGTATATTTTTTAATTGTCTGCTCCTAAATTCAAATTTTCGTTTATTTTTTAAAAAATATGGCTTAACTTTTAGGACCGTGCATATTTTAAATGTCCGGTCCTAATAGTCTTCCTTTAAATAGAATTGGTGACTCGGTTTTCAGACAAACCATTAGGGTTCAAGACAACCGAGTTTCTGGCGTTCTTCTCAAGCTTTGTGCTTTGTTGTCCTCGTTTTTACCTCTCCTTTTTTGAAGATCATCATCGGTGTCTCTTTTCTTTGTCCTTTTTCTTTTTGTCGGAAAAAAAGGAAGATAATGAAAAGGACACTGAAAATGTTCAAAGAAGGAGGTCAAATCGACGACAACGATGGTCCAACCTTGAGAAGAATCGTCACTCTGTTTGTTTTTATTCGAATAAGGTAAACAATGTTTTTTTTTTGTATGGTCTTAACTGTTAACTGTATTCTGCAAATTTTTAATGTTGATCACCACGAAGAGGACAATGTTTTGTTTGTTTCCTTTTTGTCAGAAAAAAAAAAAGAACATAAAGAGACAAGTACAAGGGATTGGGAACTAAAAATTTTATATTATTTTTTTCTGCTGCCTTGTAGGCAGCAGTAGTACAAAAAAAGCATAAAAATATCTAATCCTCCCCATCGTTGTCGGAGGGGAGGGAAGGGTCGGAGACATCGTCATCAGAGGTACGGTACTCAACGTCATTGGCGTCGAGTACCGTGTTCAGCTTGTTGTTGACGGCGTGATAGAACTGAAACAGTTGGCCCAAGCGTCGGTCTATATGATCGACGCGGGCAATCATGTGCTGCATCATCTGGTACAAGTTCGGGTTCGGAGGCAACGGAGGAGGATATGGAGGTGGCTCAGGATTTCGCCGAGTAGGAGGACCTCGTGGTGGTGGAGCAGCCATTACAGTGGAGGTTGTAGGAGGAGATGGAGATGAATGTGAAGAAAGTAAAGTAACAACGGGTTTAAATAGAGAATCCATCCTGAACAATGTGAAACGCCGCCGAAAACATTAATGAGGAGACGCATAGTTCCTCAGAATACGAGGAGACGTCTAGTTGGGAAGTTTATGTGGAAGCCGAAGAGTTTCATTCATTTCAACATAGGGAACGATACGACTCTGCTATCTGAGTATCTTGAAAAGAATGAACTTTTAATATCGGATACTATAAAAGATCCGTTCTTAAAAGTAATATTTTTTAACAAAAAATTCTTACTTGAAAAAAAAAATGAATTGAAAAATAAATGAGTTTTAGGATCGGATACAAGATAAAAGGTCGGTTTTAAAAGTAATTGAATTGAAACAAAAAAGAGTTTTTGGACCGGATACAAGTTAAAAGGTCGGTCTTAAAAGTAATTGAATTGAAAAAAAAAGTTTTAGGACCGGATACACAATAATAGGTCGGTCTTAAAAGTAATTGAATTGATTTGGAAAAAATAATTGACTTTTAGGACCGGATATTTAAAAAAATACGCACTGAAAGTAGAAACACTAAATTCATTTATACCAATTGACTTTATCATCATCAGATGTGTATCTCTCCTGCTCTCTGTCCTTATTAACTTCTCACACTGCCTCTCTGTACTTATTAACTCCTCACACTACCTCTTTGTCCTTATTAACTCCTCACTACCTAGCTCTCTGCCCCAACTGCTCAAAGCCTCAAACCATGGTTAGATACAAGAGAATTGCTCGTAGGGGTGCTCTTACACCTGAAGCTCGTGCCATGGTTAGATCGTTATACGGTGCGCCTCCTCCAGCGAGAGTGCATCCTATTGTCGCCGAAGACTCTCGGGTCGTCGAACCCATTGTTATTTCGGATGATGAAGAGATTGCCACACCCCCCTCGATCCTTCAGACCATGCAGAGGTTCGTGGTCCCCCTCTCCAACCTGTTGGCCCCAGCACGCCTACCTTTGACCACTCTCCGCTTTTCTCTAATGATGCATTAATATTGTGGCTGGAGCAACTAAGATAGGAACTTGCTGATCTCCGGCGGGAAACTAATGCTCTTCACACCGATATCGCTAAGGATGTTCAGTCAGATTCTTGTGGATGATAATTTTCAGCTTGCTTTTCTTTTTTCTTTTTTTTGGTCTTGTGTATGCATATTCTGAAGTAATGTAAGACAAATTAAGAACTATGTATTTTTTTTTTTTTGGTTCTCCAGTAATTAATTAAAGAAGCTTTTTCTCCAATTTTCCTTTATTTTTTGTCCAAAAAAATCCTTTATTTTATTGATTCAGTCACTACTACAATCTCCAAGGCCATTAAGACCAGACATTTTATAAGTAACGGGTCTAAAAAATATTTGAATTTTAGGACCGGATGTTTTATCAAACTCCGGTCTTAAACTTAAATGACTAATAAAAATTTCGGACCGGATACTTTTAAAACTCCGGTCTTAAAAAGTTAGTTATATCTTTAGGACCGGACTTTTAATAATTAATCGGTATTAATAAAATCCAAAAAACTAAATAAGGTGTCTTTGTTGCGCGGAAAATTAAATTTCCCTCTCTGAATATCCCTTGTCGCGCCGAAAGTGATTACTCAGGTTCCGACTCCAATATTTGTGTGTTGCTTCGTCGCTGCTTCGCGTACCTCTCTCGACAATCACTCTCTGGTTCCTTAGCTAAATGTCTATAAACAAAGTTGTAAGAGGTGTTTCGGTTATATAACTTTATTATTTTTCAGCTTATCGTTCTGGGTTTTTCATGGGTTGAACGAAATCAATGAAATGTTCTTATGGGTATTCTCTGTTGTTAATGAATATTGTTTTTTGAAGATTATATTTGCACTTTATACCTACCCAACTGACCAACAAGTGTTTTTAGGTTACTCTTGTTGTCTTGTCTGCAACATCAACGTTCGTGGCCGGAGAAGTAAGACTCAGCAAACACATTTGAATTTATATGCTACAGGTGAGTCCACAAGACCTTCATCCGTCCCATGCATTTAATTTCCTCGTCATGCATTTATTTTGGTTCTTAGATTCACTGTGATGCATTTATGACCAAAAGTGTTTCTTTGTTATGCATTTAATGGGCAAGTTCCTCCGTAAAAGTGATTCTTTGAGCATATACATTTGGAGTTGGCTTATTTTATATGCAAGTTTCAATTTTTTTGGATTATGTATGGGCAATGATTTCCGTCTATATATATAGGAATTCTACTATGGATCACATTTGGATAAGTGCTTTACGAACGGGTGTTGAATATCAGAATGGCCTGAGGGAATTTATAGAATTTGCTAAACAAAATGCCCATGATGATAGGGGAAGTTTTATTGCCCTTGTGTAAAATGTTTGAATGAGAGTTGACTAAGTCCTGAAGTTATACACACACATTTAATTTGTCACGGATTTTGTAAGACTTGTACAGTATGAGTATGGCATGGTGAAAAAGTGCCAAGTGGGTCTCAACATGGGGAAGTGGCCTTTGATGATAATGACACGGATATGGATGATCGCATAGAGGACATTATCCGTGATGTAGGAGAAGAGGCTTTTGAGCGATCACATGCATATGGTAATATGTGCAATGATGCAGAGAAGTTGCTATACCGTGGGTGTAAAAAATACCAATTGTTGAACGCTGTATTGAAATTGGTAAGCTTGAAGGCACGTCATGGATGGAGCGACAAGAGTTTTTTTAGAATTGCTTGAGGCTTTTAAGGACATGCTTCCGGATGATAATGTGTTGTCGCATCGCTACTATGATGCTAAGAAAATACTTTGTCCACTGGGGATGGAGTACAAAAAGATCCATGCATGCCCGAATGATTGCGTACTGTATAGAAAAGAGTTTGAAGAGAAGCAGAGTTGTCCGATATGTGAAACCCCACGGTACAAGTCAGATAAGGGGCCTGCAAAAGTGTTGTGGTATCTTCCAATCATACCAAGGTTCAAGCGGTTGTTTGCGAATGAAAATGATGCAAAAAATCTGAGGTGGCATGCAGATGAGAGGGTTTTGGATGGACAGCTTCGACATCCGGCTGATTCTTCTCAATGGAAGAAAATCGATCAATTATTTCCGAACTTCGACGAAGAACCTAGGAACCTCAGGCTTGCCCTTAGCACGGATGACATGAATCCCTATGGAAGCCTTAGCAGCATACATAGTTCATGGCCTGTACTCCTGATTATTTACAATTTATCTCCTATGTTATGCATGAAACGAAAGTACATCATGTTGCCTATGTTGATTTCGGGACCAAAACAACCCGGAAATGACATAGATGTTTACCTTGAGCCCTTGATCCAAGACTTGAAGGAGTTGTGGGAAGAAGGTGTCACTGTTTTTCACTCTTTGAAGAAGGAGGTCTTTAAAATGAGAGCCATGATATTTTGTACTATAAACGACTTCCCAGCATATGGGAACTTGTCAGGGTATAGTGTAAAAGGCCATAAAGCATGTCCGGTTTGTGAAGAAGGCACACGCTACCATCAACTTCAACATGGAAGAAAGACGGTGTATCTTGGACATAGGAGATTTCTTAGACGGGGCCACCCATATCGTCGATTAAAGAAGGCCTTTTTTGGTGGCCAAGAGTATGAAGAAGCTCCGGTGGCATTGACTGGGGAGCAAGTGTATGAAAAGGTTAAAAATATCAGTGTCATCTTTGGTAAGACTGGAAGGAGAAGAAAAGAAACAAATATATGGAAGAAGAGATCTATATTATTTGATCTTCCATATTGGTGCAATCTTGATGTGAGACACTGTATTGATGTCATGCATGTGGAGAAAAACGTATGTAATAGTATTGTTGGCACGCTTCTCAACATACAAGGTAGTTCGAAGGATGGTGTGAAGGCAAGATTGGATTTGCAAGCAATGGGAATACGCGAAGACTTCCATCAAAGGCCATATGGGAAGAGAACTTATTGTCCCCCGACTTCTCATACTTTGTCTAAGGATGAGAAATGAAGCTTTTGTGAGTGTTTACATGGCACAAAAGTTCCCTCGGGGTATTCTTCAAATTTTAAGAGGCTTGTCTCGATGAAGGACTTGAAATTAGTAGGCCAAAAGTCTCATGATTGTCATGTCTTCATGCAACAGCTACTCCCAGTAGCTATTCGAGGCATCGCCGAATATGATCTTCGGGTCGTTTTGACTAGACTTTGTTTCTTCTTCAATGCGGTTTGTAGTAAAGTTTTCGAGATTGAAAAGTTGGATGAATTGGAGAATGAAGGATATCTTATCTTGTGCCACCTTGAGAAGCTTTTTGTTCCTACATTTTTTGACATCATGGTTCATCTGATTGTTCATCTAGTGAGGGAAATAAAGTTGTGCGACCCTATCCATTTAAGGTGGATGTACCCTATTGAAAGATCTATGAAATTCCTAAAAGGGTATGTGAAGAACGCGTACCGGCCAGAAGCATCAATTGTTGAGAAATATGTTTCAGAAGTGGCCATGGAATTCTGTCAAAATTATTTGGCCAAAGTAAGACATATTGGGCTTCCAAAACGTCAGCATGCTGAAGGGGGTAGACGAGGGGCTTCAGTAAAGAGTGTGGATCCTGATGAATTGTCACAAGTCCACTTATACATCTTGAATAATGTTGATGAAGTTCAAGCCAACATATCTGCACATAAAGAAGCTATAAGGAAAGAAAACCATCGAATGACGGAACAAAGGTTGATTAGGGAGCATAACAGAACTTTTGCAAACTGGTTCAAACAAAAGGTTAAGGGACCTGAATGTATTCTGATGCAATGAAATGGTTAGCACGTGGTTCTGAGGTTGATGTCATAAGTTGGAATTCGTATGTGATAAATGGTTATACATTTTACACGAAGTCCCTAGATGATAGGAGCACAGTCCAAAACAGTGGTGTTATGTTAGAGGTTGAATCTATGCACTTCTCCAGTTTGAAAGACAAGAGGTCTAAATTGGCAGTCATGCCATATTATGGGGTTATTGAAGAGATTTGGGACGTGTACTATGTCAAAATTAGATTTCTCATCTTCAAATGCAAATGGGTTAATGTTAATAATGGTGTTCAAATCAATCGGCTAGGATTTACTTTAGTCGATTTCAATAGTAGAAGTTTTGGAGATGAACCTTTTATTATGGCAGACCATGCGAAACAAGTGTTCTATATCACTGATCAAGAAAATAAAATGTGGTCTGTAGCTCTCAAAGGAATGAGGGTCATTGATATTGATGAGGAAAGTCATTCAAATTATGGTCTTCCTGAGAGTACTCATTTTTCAAGGGGTCTACCGGACATGAATGAAGAAGATGAAGCGGATAATGAACCCGGCATAAGAAATGATCATCAAGAAGGGATATAGGAGGATATCACTTTTTAAAAGAGTCAATTCATAAGGTAATATTCATATGCAGAATTCTTTGAAAACTTTAAGGTTTTAACTATATTATATTCCTTCTATGTTCTTAATTAAACAATATAATGTCACGCTGACTAAGAATTTGTTCTTGTTTTGTTTTTGTGGCAGGATCCGATTCAAAGGGGCCTATTATAAAAGAGGATGTTACGTTGTTGGGTGGGAATCAGATGAAGGCATGGTGAATAATATATTGGGCATGTATGTTGATTTACGTGTTGTATTTGTAACTCATTGTGATTGTAAGTTATCTTAGCTTATTGTATAAATTACTTTAGCCTGGTTAGTCTTAAGAGACCACATAACTCATGGTGGATAATATTTGTATTCTTTTTCCCAATTCAGTTTATTCATAATTGTTCATAGCTTGTAGCTTAAAGTATCGACTTTTATGTGTTGTTTTGGGTGGTGGATTTGTGTAATATATATATATATATATATATATGATCAGGAAGAACAGAACAGGGAAAAAATCGGGATAATTTAGACCGGAAATAAATAAGCCGGTCATAAATGTTCAACTTTTAAGACCGGATGTTTTTCTATGACCGGTCTTAAAAGTTGGGTTTTTAAGACCGGTCTATCTGTAAGTCCGGTCTAAAAGTTCAATTTTTAAGACCGGATGTATATATCATCCGGTCTTGAAAGTCAGTCTTTTAAGACCGGGTAATTAGTCGTCTGGTATTAGAATCCGCTATTTTTTGGACTAGATTGATATTTGTCTGGTCTTAATATTCTGATCTTTTAAGAGCGGTCAAGTTGTTGTCCAATCTTAAAGGTTGAGTTTTAGTACCAAACAAAAAATATTTCATATCTATTTAGTACGACTTTTAAGACCTCAGGTTTAAAATGTCCGGTCTAAAAGAAACTCTTTAAGTCCGGTCTTAATAGGGAGACTTTTAATACCGCCTGGAACAAGACCGGCCGCAGGTCCAGTCGTACGATACCTGTTTTGTCCGGTCTTAAAAGCCTTTTTTCCACCCGTCTACTTTGGTATTAAATATAAAACCCATTTAATTTTTTATTCTTCACCGGTCTAGGCCCGGGCTGACTCTGATCTAAGTCATTAACCCTTAACCCAGTACCCCGACCGGTTCAGTGACCAGTCTGAGTTTCAGAACCTTGGTTTAGTCTAACAAGACTTTTAAATTTTCTTAATACTTAATACTTATCCACACCGCATTACATTACAACCGGTTTAGAAAATATTATTTAGATTGTATGAAAGCACGACCGGTGTTAAGTTGTATCAATATTTACAAAAAATGCCACTGGTCATACTTTTTAAACCGTCTCTACCTATATAGGTCTAGATGTAGCAGTCTTATAAGCATTTTTTCTAGTAGTGTGGTCCCAAAGATCTGGACACCATAATAGTCATTGAGAGCACATTTGACAAGGTAGCTTATCACAAAATTATCGCCTCTGTCAATTTGTTGGAAATCAACCTCCCAATGGTAAAAATGCCTTCATCAATCTCTCTCAAATTTGTTGGAAATTTAACCAATTTTAATCGCCATTAAAATTTTTATTTATGATAACATATAAGGATCTAAATCAGTGTCCGTGGTGTTTTATGTATACGAAGAGAACCAATATTTTTGTATATAGAAAGTTACTAGGTTTTTATTACCAAAATATTTTTGGGAAAATCCCCTTCAATGCTCAAGTGACTAAGATATTCTCAAAAAGGGCTCAAAGAAAAGTCACATATCAAAAAAGGCCCTAGAATATTTTTGGATATTATGTCAAAAAACGTTAACAATTATATCAGTACACGTTAACAACTATATTGTAACAACTAAATCAGTACACGCTAACAACTATATCAGTATAACATTGTAATTTCGTTTTCTGACATAATACCTGTAACATCCCAATTTTCGAAGCAAAAACTTTTTTTTTCAATCAGAGTAGAGCATGGGAGCAACTTAAAGTAGTGAGTAACTGATACAACATTAATTGTGGCGTAGCTGCCTGTTCATAAAGAATGATACATTAATTTGTACAAATATTAAATATCCTCGGTCGGGTCTTCACGCGTGCTGTCTATTCTGCTTACACCTTTCCTCTGACCTTGGTTCCCCGGACCCTGATGCTATAGTAAGAGCTGAGGTCCAATACCCATCGAACCCCAGGTAACGGTTAACCTCATACTTATATAAACAATATATGTACAACATATATTTCTAATATTACAGCAATATATAACCACATATGTAAACCAATAACCACACATTGTCAACGCATATGCATGTTATTCACTGTCTGCACTATCCAGTGCCACGATGTACGGTCGTGTCCTCAGAGCTAGGAAAACTCTAACGGCATTATCATGACTATAACCCGTAAAACCAGCTGTATGTAGTGATCTAAGTCCCATACCTTAGTCACTGTGCATGTCCAGGACAGAGTCTCGTTCATGGCTCTATGAAAGTATCCATAACATATATAAGCATACTATAAGCATCAGAGTCAGTGTTACAGTACGTGTTCGTACCTTCGTTGACGAATACGGTACGTCTGAACACGGTACGTCTGTCAGTTGGATCGCAATCACAGATATCCTATAAGGATAATATCGCATTTATTAATTAACAAACAATATCTTAACAGATATTTTAGCCATAAGTGACTATTCTACCCCTGACCTTAGAAAATCGCTACCCGATAAAATTTCGCCAGAGCTTCGCTACTCTGACTCCCAACTTTCAGAAACTCAATCCCTACTATGTTTTTACCTCGTCAGGCATCTTTCAATGCAATGAGGCCTAAAAACAAGAATAGGAATTTCATTTCCTACTTCCTAGTACTAACTAACATTTCTACTAAAACTATTAAACTAAAGACTAGAACTTAAAAGCTAAGGACCGAAGAACTTACCCAGAACCTTGCTACTCCTTCTCCAGAGCTCTTCCTTCTCTCTAACCTCTCTCTAATTTCGAATTGCTCAAGGCAATTTTGGTGTGAATTTTACAAAGGATTTGGAGGCTATTTATAGAAAAACCCTATGGCATTTTGGTAGTTCTTTCAAACTTTCTCTACCATTAGATCTAGGGTTTTTGGCATCTTAAATCTCCACCATTCAATGCCCTAGCCGACCTCCCTTCCTATTTCCTCTATCTCTTCACCCTTTTTCATGATGTCATCATATCCATTAGGGATTTTCTCCTACCGATTAAATCCCCTGCTCAGTGTTCTAATCGCATAGGCTTATAAATCTTAAATACTTTTAGAGGTAAACTTTGAAGTTTATGTAATCACTTGAGAAGTATTTTAAATATCCAGGATTATGGTCCGATTAGGGGTCTTTACTAGCATTTTAGTCATTTTAGGACAAACTCCGTCGGTTACGGAAATGACTTCGGAGATAACCTACTCCGGGCTAAAAATACACTTGTTTATAATATGTCCTGATGTTAGATACTTAGTTCACATATTTCAAGATACGATTTAATTTATATCGGTTCCCATTTATCCTATTTTCTTTTCACAAAATATCTCTCAAAAACCCTTGGCTTACATTTGTCCACATACTTCTCACACATACATCACACAATTCACATACACTCTTATTGTCAACAATTTCGGCTACCCCCCCCCCCCTTTTATTTTTATTTTGTTTTTTCCAATTAATTTATATCATCTTTTAATTATCTTATATTTAACTAACAAAAATTCTCTCATTGGTTCTTAGGAAATGACATGGATTTAGACCATTTTAAATTTTGGAATTATTGTGAGCCTTAGATCTTGCTTTATGAGATTTAATCCTAACCATTGCTTTATGTTTGATTTGTCAAAGTTGATTAGTAAGTTTAATTAGAGCCTTAATCCTATGATTAGTAATCTTTTGTTAATCAATTAGGCTTTAGGGATTTTATATAATTCATCATATACATTTTCTTAATCATTTCTACTCAATTAGCAATCATCTTTATGCTAACCTTGGCCATTAGTCTTTAATTAGGGTCACACCTCTTAATTATGTCTTTGTAACATGTTGATTTATCTATAATAAATGGAGATTTATTTATCTACTAATTTTTGACAAGTTTCTTAATTAGGATTAATTATTTTCTCACAACTATTTTGTTTACCTTGGTCATTTATGCATCATGCATTATTTAAAAATCATAGGGCAACTTATGTTCCCCAGAATAATATTGAATTTTTGCCGTTTTAAATTCCAAGGAAATAATATAATAAATTACCAAAATTAGAGTTAACATGCTTCCCTATTTTTAATAAATATTTAATTGCCTCTTAAGACATATTATAATATTCTCAGGGTATGTATTTTATAATCCCTAATAGGCTTTAGAAAATTTAGCATTTGGTTCCTCTAATTCTAGGAAAAAAAGTCTCTTATGATTTAATCAAATACACTACAAAATTTGAGACTACATATTCACCTATTTCCAATAGGTATTATTTACTAAAATATGATACCTTTCATAAATGAGATTTTTAAGGTATTACAATACCCAAAAAGGCCCTATGGCCTTTTCGGACATGTGAATTTTCTTTAGGTATTTTTTGAAAATATTTACTTGGGCCCTGAGGGGGATTTTCCCTAAAATTTCAATGTGAGATTATTTTTCCCTAATTTTTTTCACTTTTTAATTTTTTTTTAAATTTGGTTGTTTGTTTCTTGTGAAAACAAAGAGGGGCATATATCTTAGGGAAAATCCTAAAACGGATTTCTAAGATTTCCAAATCTCAAACAGGTTTGTTTCCTATAATTGATAAGGGATTGCCTACTCTTTATAAAAAAAATTCACAGCTCATTTTAGATAAAAACCTCTAATTTGAGATTTTAAAATTTCGAGGTCTTTTTCAGAAATTTTCTCTATATTTTAGTATAGCACAATGTTGAATTTTATGCTTATTCCGTCTTCTTGCTGTTTTTATTTCCCAGCTTAGTCGTTCATTTTACCTCAACAACGGTCAAACCTTCTTTTAACTTTTGTTTTTAAACTATTATTGTTTGGTTGTACTTCATTACTACTCGCATTTCTTATCCTTTTTTTTTTTTTTTTTGGGAAATCACAATCGGGTTCTAAAGATACAAAAAAAATTATAATTAAGTCACAAAACAGATTCCCCTGTCAAGAAATTCCGTAGGGACTTCATTGATATTAATTTCGGTAAAGGTATAAAAATGCACATGGGTTTTTACTCGAAAGTCATCCAACACTAAATGCTTTTTAGAGGTGTAAAAGTACCCATGAACTCTCAAAATAAGAGCAAGAATACCCATGCCATTAAAATGCCTTAGTTGACGTTACTTTTAGGATGGGCCCACGCCATTTTAGAAAAAAAAATCCCTAACTTTTGGTAATTTCCAACCTTACCCTTCTCTCTTTCTTTTCTTTTCAGATCAGATCGTTGAATGACCTCTAGAATCTAAACTATGCTGGAAGAAGAAAACAATAGTAATGCAGGTCTTGGGAATCAACTTGCTTTGGGGAGGCGATTCTTGTTGTCGTCAAATTTTTCTTGAAGAGCTTCTGGTGTGACGATCTCATTTCCAGCGCGATGACCTCAGTTCCGGCACAACGATCTCAGTGCCGGAGATGGCGTTTTTTGTGAACGCATTTTCATGCTATTGGAGATCGACCTTCACAAGGGTCTGGGTACAGCGTCGGTGGAATTCAAGAGCAACAGGAACATGAAGATCTGAGGAATTTCTTTGAGATCCTTCTTCTCTTCTTTTCAGATCGTGCCCCTCCCTCTTTCTTTTTCGTCACCCTTCTTTTTCTCTTCATTTTCTCTTTAGAGGTTGGTGACAGCGGCGAACAACGGCAACGGCGTTTCTCCACTCTACTTTGCAAATCTGAATCATCGAAGTCATCCCCAACAAGGTCTCCTTCTAGATCCGCCAAATCATCCTCCGCCTCGCCAGACGCCGGTGACTTGTGTATTGTTCTCGGTCTTCTAAATGGGTTTCGTTCTTTCGTTGCTATTACCGAACCATGTTCAGCCTACCCTCCATTTTCCTCTACAACTAATGGCTAATTGTATTACCGCATTACCCAGTCTCATCCACTTCATTCTCTTGGAGGAGACTTAATTGGGTTTGGAAGATGGAAGATTGGAATTTGATTTCTTCGGCCACTAATTTAATTTCTGCGAATTGAAGAAGCGAAATTTGGTACATAAGTCTTTCTTAATTTGCTTCAGTTTATACTATTTCGGTATCCATTTGATGTTTGTGTCTTGTTTTGGTTCCAGACTAACTTTTTTAAAGTTTAAACCCATTTCCTTCCAATTCCAATTTATATTATTAGTCAACCTACATTTTTTGTCCAACTATTTTGACTGAGAAAAACTTATGTATTTTTCTCACCAGATGTGAATCGTTGAAGTCTTCCTCCCACAAGGTCTCCACTTCTGTCACCGCCTCTTTACTCATGTATTTTTCTGAGATTTCTTCATTTGAACTCAGTAGGTTATAATTTGGGTGGTGTTGTTAGTTTATGTTGAGCCTCTGAAAATTGAGGATTTGTCAGCCAGCGAAGAGGATGAATTGAGAATTTGAGAGGGATGTTTTTTTTTTTTGTTGAAGTTCAGGGGTATTTTGGTATATTGTGTGTAACATCTGTTAAGGCAATTTAACGGTCATGTTATTTTTGCACCAATTTTGAGAGTTCATGGGTATTTTTGCACATCCAAAAAACACATAAACTTGTAAAAATAGGAAAATAAACTTGTCATTTTTTAAGTTGTCAAAGTAAACACATAAACTTGTCAAAGGAGTCACACACTTGCCCATTTATAACTTGTAAATATAAGCACATTAACTTGTCACAACAGACACCTAAATTTGTCAAATTTTACGCACTTAACTTGTGACAATAGACAAATAAACTCGTCATTTTATAAGTTGTCAAAATAGGAACATAAACTTGTCATTTTATAAGTTTATGCAAACTTCGCAACAAAAGGGTTTAAGGTTTATGTGTCTATTTTAACAAATATATGTATCTATTTTGACAAGTATATATGCATATTTTGGCAAGTGTATGTGCCAATTTGTGTTAAGTAAAATAGTTCTTGTTGACAAGTGTATGTGCTTATTTTTACAATGCATAGAGTAGTGATTGACTAGTACATGTACCTAATCATATAACTTAATCAATGGGAGGTAAAAATGTAATTCCACATTCAGAATTAATGTCAATGTAGTCCCTAGAGAACTTTTAGATAAGAGAATATGCTTTGAGACTTTTTTTTTTTAAAAAAAAAAAAATTCCTTGAGATCTGAGTGTAATTTTCTTCTTCTTCTCCTTCTTTTTTGGCCAACACATTACTATTTTTTTATCAATGGAAGCATTATTCAGACATAAAACGTTTTTTTCTTGGAAAACACACTAGTGCAAAAAAGGGCTTTAAGACCGCCTCATTTAGACCGGATTATAGAGAATCAGGTCTTAAAAGAATGACCGGTGGCAGTTTCGTAAATATAAAGAACTTTTTGGACCGGATTATAAAAGATCCGGTCTTAAAAATATGACCGGTGACACTTTCGTAAATATATAGAACACTTTTAAGACCGTACTATAAAAGATCCGGTCTTAAGAGTATGACTGGTGGCAATTTTGTAAATATATAGAACACTTTTAAGACCGGGCTATAAAATATCCGGTCTTAAAAGTATGACCGGTGGCAATTTCGTAAATATTGTGAGAAGACGCTGATCAAGTCCTAGAATGCGATGATTTATTCCTTCGCTTAATTGAAATTATATACAGATGCTAATAAGTAAATAAACTTAGGCAATTCCTAGAATTTAGGGATTACAATCAGAAATATAATTACGAAATTCATAAAACCATGATCTGCTAACTTAATTCCTAAAATCTCTCTAACATCTTAATTAAGATGATTACAATCAAGAATTTAACTACGAAATTAAAAAATCATGATCTGCTAACTTAATTCCTAAAATCTCTATAACAACTTAATTAAGATGATTACAATCAGGAATTTAATTACGAAATTCAAAAACCATGATCTGCTAACTTAATTCCTAAAATCTCTCTAACAACTTAATTAAGATAATTGCACAATATAATCATATACGCTAACTAATTAAATAAATAGAACACTTTTAAGACCGGCTGTTCCAAACAGACGGTCTTAAAAGTATACTTTTAAGACCCGCTGTTTCAAACAGATGGTCTTAAAAGTGTAAAAAAAAAATTATATAGATTACTTTTAAGATCGGTTGTTTCAAACAGACGGTCTTAAAAGTGTTCTATATATTTACGAAATTGCCACCAGTAATTTTTTTTTCACTTTTAAGACCGGTTGTTTAAAACAACCGGTCTTAAAAATATACTTTTAAGACCGGTTGTTTCAAACAGACGGTCTTAAAAGTGTTCTATATATTTACGAAATTGCCACCAGTCAAATTTTTTTTTTACACTTTTAAGACCGGTTAACAACCGGTCTTAAAAATATACTTTTAAGACCGGTTGTTTCAAAAAACCGGTCTTAAAAGTGTTAAAAAAACTAAATTCGCTAAACCTGTTAAGTCCGTGAGTCTGCTTTGTCTTCTTGGTGATATAATATTTGCTTAATTATAGATTCAACGAGTGTCCCAAGAGCCTCACGGGCAAATCCTCAGCAAGAATGTCATCCTCTTCCTCTAACCTACTCGCAATCTTCGTAAGTCATCCTAAGAGTCGCACAATCAAATCCTTGGCAACGTTGGCAGTGAGATGCTTCGAGGGTTTTGCGATAGCGTCGACTCCAATCCTCAGCAACAGCGAAAGCATACTACTTTGAGGATTCTGGACGACGGCGGCTCTTTCCTCTTCGATCTATGGGTTCTTCCACGCCGCCTTCACATAGATCCGGTTTGAAATAAAACTCAGATATCTTCTTGCTTAAGTCTGTTTATTTCCTACAGTAACATCCCAATTTCAGAGCCAATTTTTTTTTTCATCATAGTAGAGCATCGGAATAAAAGCATTGAGTAACTGATACAACGTTAACTGTGGCGTAACTGCCTGTTCATAAAGAATAGTACACTTTTTGTTCAGGACTTTAATCTACTCGGTCGATCATTACTTTATCTTCACGTGTGCTGTCTGCTCTGCTTACTCTCATCCTCCGTCTTTGGTCTCTCGTATACTGCTGCTATAGTAAGAGCTGAGATCCAATACACATCGGATCTCAGGTAACGGTTAATCTCATACTTATATAACAATATATGTTCAACATATATTTCTAGAATGAATTACAGCAATGATCTTGACAGAACAATATATGATCATTTAATAACAACTACCCTACGAGCAAAGTTATTTGTCTACACTTTAACCATGTGCCACGATGTACGGTCGTGTCCTCAACGCTAGGAAAATATAACGGCATTATCATGTCCATAACCCGTAAAGCTGTAATAGTGATTATCTAAGTTCTTTACCTTAGTCACTGTGCATGACCCGGAACAGAGTCCCGCTCATGGCTTATGAAACTATCCGTATCATATATAAGCATACTATAAGCATCAGAGTCAGTATTACAGTACGCTGCGAACGTACCTTCGTTGATGGTACTTCTGGCGGAAAATCGTATTTTTGACGGGAAACAGCGAAACGTTTTGGTAGCGGCACGTCGGACAGCGTAACGGCAGAAGATCAAGATTACTGATATCCTATAAGGATAAATATCACTTTTGTCAATATTTGACATTATAACAGGCATTTTAGGTACAAATTACCATTTTACCCCCACCCTTACTAATCGGCGGAATTTTTCCAGAGCTTCGCTATTTTAAACTCCCAACTTTCAGAGACTTAATCCCTACTATGTTTTTACCTCGTCAGGCATTTTTCAATGCAATGAGGCCTAAAAACAACAATAGGAATTTCATCTCCTATTTCTAGATCTAACTAACATTTCTACTAAAACTACCGAAAGAATTACTAAAGACTAAGGACCGGAAGAACTTACCCGTTGAAGAACTTCCCTCTCTAACTTCTCTCTAGTTTTAGAAATCACTCTTGTGATTTGGTGTGAAGAATGCAAATGAGAAGCCTGCTATTTATAGAGTTTTTGTGAGGGCATTTTGGTCTTTTTCCAATCTTCCAACTTTCAATTTTGGCCACATAACACATCTTTTTTGCTCAAGCCACTTCTCCACCACAAAAACTCCTCCAAAACCGTGCTCCCCTCCCCCAAGGTCATTAATGCATTGTCACCAACTTTTGCTTTATGGTCTTGCACCGATAAAGTTCCCCGATCGGTGTCCTAAACGCGTATTCTTGTAAAATCTCAAAAATCCGGAATCACAACTTTGAAGACCTTTTCTCACTCACTAGAAATGTCCGGGTTGAATAACTTTTTGATTCCATATAGGGTTCCAACGGTCCTGCGGAAGTTTCTCGAAAGACGTGCCCGTTTACGGAATTCACTTCTGGAATTGTCACTTTCTGGACAAAAATTCACTGACTCCAAATATGTCCAAATAATCATAAACTCATCTCCAAATGTTGAGTTACAATTTATTTTGTTCAAATTCTAATTTTATGACTATCTTCCTTTTTATCAGATTTTCCCTATTTCGTCTTATTACTAACTTCTTCTATCGATCTCGGAAACGACTTCTGAAACAGTCCAGTCCGAGATAAAAATTCACTCATTAATATTCTTCTCTGACTTTAGAAATCTTGTTCATGGTTTTCTAGATAGGATTTAATTTCCATCGGTGGTCATTTGTCCTATTTGCTTTTCACATATAATATTATTATATTACAAAATCCTATCATCTTATCCTCTTAAGATTTTTTTGTCCTTTTTATTATTATTTTATTCATTTTCGTTTTAATTAATTAATTAATTATTTAATAATATATAAAATAATTATTTATATAATTTTTTTTACAAAATTTCCTATTGGTTCATTCTTGTATTTAGGCTTTAAATTACTTAATCTCATCAATTTTTCTTCATATTTTCCAATTAATTAGAAAATATATTTTATGCTAATTCTAGCCATAAACCACTATTTATAGGGTTTTACATAATTATCTCTGAATTTTCCTTTGTTTAAGCTCAGATATTTAGCCAATAATTACTTAATTAATTACCCACTAATTTTTGATAATTTTCTTAATTATTACAACTCATTACCTTACAACTTTTGCACTGACATTAGTCTTTTATGCCTCTTGCATTTTTTAGAAATTACGGGGACATTCTGATCATTATAATACTTTTTGACTTTTCCCTCTTTATTTTTCCAATGTTATATTTTATTAAATTACCAAAATTAGAGACAATATACTATCTTAATTTTAATAATTATTTTACTGCCCCCCAAGATTTTCATAATTTTCTTAGATCTTTATATGCTCCCAAGGGCATTTTAGTCATTTTGACTCCTTATTCTTTTTCCCTAATTTTCAAGAGATTTTTCCCTCAGAAAATTAGATAATTATAACATACTTTTGAAACCACTTTTCAAAAACAGCCAATTTATTTATCTGGGTATTACACCTACATTGACCGCTCCTGCTCAGATCTGGACTTCGATTTTGGTTGCTTGAAGCTTTGCTAGCACCGACAAGAGGATCCTGCTCAGATTTGGTTGCTTTAATATTGTGATTTTTTTGTAGATCTGGACTTCAAATTCGATTTTCATGGTGAATGATTTCTGTTTCTTGTTATTTTTGTTTATTTCTGGACTTTGTAATCATCTTTTTTGTTTTTCTTGTTGTTGTTGCTTCCAATCTTCTCTTGGTTCTCCGTCGTTGATGACGGAGGGAAATTCAAAATGTTGCCAGATCTGGTGATTTGGGACCGATTGTTTCATTTGAGTTTTTTCTTTTTCTTTTTTATTTTGAAACACTTTTAAGACCGGATGTTTAAAATGTCTGGTCTAAAAAAATTTCTTTAAGACCGGTTACAAGTCCGGTCTTAATAGGGAGACTTTTATTATTGCCTGGAACAAGACCTGTCGCGAGTCTGGTCCTAATATACATGTTTTGTCCGGTCTTAAAAGCTTTTTTTCCACCCGTGACAGATCAAATAATAACAAAAAAAAAAAAAAACTGTTATTGCGCGCAAAGTTGCACGGGTTTTGTGTGCTATATTTAGCTGAAATGAAAAATTCTGTACAGAGAGAGAAGTGAGAATCCGGAGATGGTGTAAAGCTTACAAGTTGGCGGGTAGATAATCTGTCACTACTCACTACCAATTTATAATACAAAGAAATACAGCAAATCTGATGCATTCTCACGGGTTAATTATTATTTTTATTCTTGGTTTCTAAATTTCCAGCGTGTTTTCATTTTTCAACATCCTTCAGCTTTATCCTTTTCTTTAAAAAAAAAAAAAATTCTCCCTTTTTGGATGCTCGCGCACTTGCGTTGTGCATTTGAAGCCATCACCGTTTATCTCTCAGCTTTCCATCACTCTCTCTCTGCCGTTTCATGCCCTTTGTATATTCTTGGGATTCAATGGAAAAAGCTTGTACTGATGCAGATGCTGGAGTTCGAAGTGATGGAGATTCCTTGTCAGATCCTGCTTATTATCATCGTCTACAGGTGATTTCACGAATCTGAGTGGTTGAAACTTTTTTTTTGGTGCCTGGGTTTTCTCTTGATCAAATGGGTTCTGAACTATATGGAGGAGAACAAAACGAAATTGGTAAACCCTTGTGAGGTGAGTTTATAAACGCTTGAGGGTAATAGACGGCTCGTATCAATATTGATATCATTTAGGAGGAAGAGAGACTTTGATCTGCCCTTAGATCGGGATGAGCTCAAGCCCTTTCCTAAAATTACTATAGAAGAAGAAGAAGAAGATCAAAAAGAAGCCCTTAGATCGGGATGAGCTCAACCCCTTTCCTAAAATTACTATATTAAGAAGAAGATCAAAAAGAAGAAGAATGAGGAGGAATGAATATTCCTATAACCTGAAATATTCCACCCAATAATTGAATAATCTATTAGTACCACACATTGTATCTATAAGTTCATAATCTCTAACAAACATAGTGGAACGATGCCGTACGTATTTAGATGTATAACACATTCCAACAACTAACTAACTATTTACAAAATAACTACAATATTCTCAATAATACTAACTAAACTATTTCTCGATCGCAAAGTTCTATGGCCTAATTGACTTCATGTGAAAAAAAAAAACCCTCCACGAGCGATGGGCGAAGCTTCAGCACGACTACTGGTAGGAGAATTTTGAATCTCTAAGGAGTACAGGAATAAGAGATGAAGAAGAAAGTATTGTACAATGTCTTTAAGGTATGGATAACACTTTTCTTTAGGTTTTATGTGCCCCACCTAACCTATCTTGTAAGGTACAAGTTGAATTGACGAGCAAATTTTCTGCAGAATACAACGAAGACTTTTGAGTATGGATTACACTCATAATACTATAGCAAGTGTAACACCCTGTTTTCGTAAACGTTTTCATAGCGTTTTGATCAGAGTTGAGTGACGGAATATTTTTTTCACAATAAAGAGTAACTGAATAACATTAATTGCAGTGTATCTGGTTGTTCATACGGCAGTACATTCATCCGAGTGTTCAATATAATAAAGTGATAAGTGCAGATTTTATAATTAAATGAGTATCAATTCTGAGATATATTGGATTAAATTTATTACTATTTATATATCTTGCAGGAGTTATTAGCTGGTTGAGAAAGGAGCAGAAAAAGGAAATCAATTTGAATAAATTGTGTGATATGAGAGAGTGGATTGCAAAAGATTTGGAGATGATTGGAGATCTCAAAAGGATATTGCATATCTTGTATTTAAGACAGATCGATCACGACCAAGTCAGCCTAAGGGAATTTCTATATAAAGAGCAAGGGAGATACACACTGGGACCACAGAGAGACAAGACGCAGAAGCAACCAAAGTACACACGAGAGAAAATAATATCCTTATGCTCTCTAAACTTCGGTATTTACCAAAGGTTTAGAGAGAAAGGATAAAGGAAGAAAAGGAGGAGACGGCTGAAGGAAGAAAGAGGATGCAAGAACAATTCCAATTTTCATCTCTTTTCTTCTATTTTGTTAACCTAGCCATGCTCGGCTAATTTCCTTTAGTAGTTAGGGCGAGGATGAACCCTATGCGAATTTAAGTATTTGTTTGAATTCTTGATTGAACGTTATTTTCCATGATTGAATGAATTATCTTTGCTTAAAGCTTTCTTAAAGAATGATCACCTTTTAGATTGTTCATAGGTTGGTGTATGACAATAGAGATGTTGGTGCATTTAATCGAACCGTTAATTCGTCATAGAGTTGCATGACCTAGACATAGGCTTACGAGTTTATGCGATCTTATAATTCTGGTTTAAATAATTGATCTTTCCAAACAATACTAAGACATTAGGTTGTTTTTAAAGATAACGGACTAAGGTAGCGTCAAGACATTGGGACTTAGTCTAATTTTAGAGAATTGATCGTCAATCATGGGAAATAATAGTCAATTAGGGATTTAATTCAAATACTTGGATGAACATAGGGGATTTCTATGCCCTAGCTACGTTTTTCTCCACTGATTAACTTTTCTAAACTATCGTCTTTGAGATTCTTCATCTTGAATGCGTGATTTCTATTAAACTCTTTAAAAATTCTGTTAAGTTACAACTCACCCTCTTTTACTCATTTGTCCAACTAAAGCTAAGATAACGAATTAGTGGTGGAATACTAGTCCTCGTGGGACGATCTTTTCTCACTACTTTATTACTTGATACGGCCCGTATACTTGCGGAGTTTATAAGGCTTTAAAGTTTTGCCCTATCAAGTTTTTGGCGCCGTTGCCGGGGACTAGTTTTATTTCAACACTAAGAGTAGTTATCGAAACTCTAGATTGGATTTTTCTTTTTCTTTTGTTATCATACTGCTTATGCGAGGTACCATTGACAGAATTTTCTGCGCTTTGATCCCGAAATTGAAAAGACAAAGAAAGAGAAACCGGAAACTTGCTAAATAGAGAAGAGAAGAGGCTAATAGTTCTAGTTCTGAGACTAAACCGGTAAAAATGGCAGAAATTGGTGCAGACCTTCCTCCTCCTCCAAAAAAGACCATGGGCGACTACATGACGCTTAACCCTGCCAGGGCTGCAACTAGCATTGTCAATCCTGCTGTGAATGCAAATAATTTTGAGATCAAGCCAGCCCTCATAAGCTTGGTTCAACAACGCTCTTTTAGTGGGAGTGATTTAGAGGATCCTAATCAAGATATCGAGACTTTTCGCAAATTTGTGATACCATCAAGATGAATGGGGTTTCGGAGAAGCTATTCGTGTGAGACTGCTTTCCTTTCTCTTTGACGGGAAAGCAGAGCTTGGCTTCGTTCTTGTCCTAATGGAAGTCTCTCCACTTGGGACATTATTACCACAAAGTTCCTTGAGAAATTTTTCCTTCTTCTAAGTATACAAAGTCGCTTTCGGACATCAATTGCTTTACTCAAGGCAATGGGAATCATATTGTGAAGCGTGGGTAAGATTCAAGGAGTTGCTTAGGAAGTGCCCACAACATGAGCTGCAAGACTATGATCAGTGAGAATATTCTTCAATGGGATGCTTCCGTCCTCTAGAATGATGATTAATGCCGCAGCAGTGGTACGCTAAAAATAAAACTCCCGAAGAAGCATTGGAGTTGTTTGAAGATATGGGGTCCTTTGAGAATGAAACTGTTACTCCACAACCAAAGAGGGAGTTCTTCACTAGACTCTTACAATACAATATTGGCCCACAATGAGAACTCCGCCCAACAAAACAAGGTGATCCAACAAAGAATTAGCTTCCTCACTAAACAAACTTGCCTCTTCTCAAGTATCATCTATCACTTCTCACCTCATTTGATTTGTGATTTTTGCCAAGGGGAACATGCTAATGGAGAGTGTGCAGCATTCATTATCAAGAAACAAGCAGAGGTAAAATACATGGGTAATCCTCCTAGAAATCAGTTTAATCCGTATAGCAGCACATACAATCCCGGCCGGAAATCTCACCCAAACTTCTCCTATAAACCCCAATCAAGACCTCAGCAGCTCCACCAAACCACCACCACCGATCCGGAAAAGGTTTTGACACAGCTTGACTCTCAAGCACTACCGAATACATAAAGGGGTCGAAGCTTTCCGAATGAAACAAAAGCTTTCCGAATGAAACAAATTCTTCTCTAAAAATCGGGGGCTTCGATCCGAAATTTGGAGCATCGATTAGTCGCTTATCAAAGCAAATAGCGAGAGAAGCCAAGGGTCCTTCCCTAGTGATACTGTGGTCAATCCAAAGGAGCATTGTAAGGCCATAACTACAAGGAGTGGTATAGTGGTTCACCGGTTGAGAAATCTGCTCCAATAATGGACAAGTCTGAGAAAGGGGAAGAAGAGGTTGAGCAATGTGATGTGCAGCAGGTTCCAAAGGAGATAGCTACAAAGAAGCCTCCCACTCCTTCTTATGCAAAACCTCCTTATCCCCAAAGGTTGAAGCAGCAGATTCAGAAGCAACAAGATGCCAAGTTCTCGGATATTTTTAAGAAATTGCAGATTAACATTCCTTTTGCGTAAGCTCTTGAAAATATGCCTAATTATGCAAAGTTCATGAAAGATTTGCTTTCCAAGAAGCATAAGTTGCAAGAGGCGAAACGATAGCATTGACTCAAGAAGGTGTAGTGCCATCATTCAAACTAAGTTGCCACCAAAGCTTAAAGATCCTGGCACTTTAGCATTCCTTGTGCAATAGGGAATGTCAATATGGGCAGAGCACTTTGTGATCCGGGAGCTAGTATTAATTTAATGCCCTTATCTGTTTCAAAAGCTCTCGGAATTAAAGAGATGAAGCCTACTATGATGTCATTACGCTTGGCGGATAGGTCCATTAAGAAGCCAGAAGGTGTCATTGAGGATGTGCTTGTGAAAGTGGACAAATTCATCTTCCCGGTGGATTTTGTGGTTCTTAACATGGAGGAAGATGCTGAAATTCCTTTACTTTTGGGAAGACCCTTCTTGGCTACTGCTAGAGCGGTAATTGATGTAGTCATAGGAAAATGGAATTCCAAATGAATGACGAGAAAGTCACTTACAATGTGTTTCACCATGAAATACCCAGCTGATAATAGTGACTGTTTCAAGGTTGACGTGGTTGATGAGGCCATTCAAGAAGTTTTTCAAAAAGGTTCAGATGAGCCTATGGAGGATGATCTTGCTCAATTGTTACAAGTGGAAGAAGAGGTTTCTGCAAAGGAGAATTCTCATTTACAGGAAAGTGTGGATCAAATTATAAGTTCCATGCTTAAAAAAATTTAAAAAAAAAATTTGGGCAGAAAGTTGGCGCCTGTGGCGCCAACTTTGGCGCCCGGCCAACTTTCGGCCAAAAGGCCAAAAAAATTTCTTTTTTTTTTTAAACCACCCCCCCTTCCTCCTTCTTCTTTCTCTTTCTCTCTCACTTATCTGACCCAGATGGTCGAGGCCCTTTGCATCAAGAATATAGACCCAACTAGTTGTCAACCACCGAGGACGACAATGATTCCGACGATGCGGTCACACATGAGGACGCCGATGACCACTCCGATGACTTTTGGCAGAGCACTCTACATCGAGTTAACGGCTTAAACCAGGGAGTACTAGTTCCTTTCCTTTTATTTATTGTTCCAACAAATGAGGACACTGTCTGATTTATGTGTGGGGTAGGGATATGAATTCCCTCACTGTCTGATTTATGTGTGGGGTAGGGATATGAATTCTTTGGTGTTGCTTGTTCTTATTCAATTGAAAAGAATTCCCTTGAAAAAAAAAATTCTTGAGTTTTTGTTCAGATTGACCTTAACTTTGAGCATCCCCATCTTAGAGAATATTATCAAGTAAAACAATAAAAAGGAAAAGAATGTGTCAACTAAGCCCCGAGCATTGAATTTTTGTAAACAACTGGAGATGTTTTGAATATTTTGATACCTGATTCCTCTAGGAGATGAGATTATGCTCTTTGTTGACCAAGTAAAACTTTTGTTTAGGGAAAGGACTCAAGTGAGTTATTATGAAAAAAAAAAAAAAAAAAACACAACTCCAATGACTTCTCTAGACCTACTTAGTAACCGGTACTGCATCACCCATGTGCAGGGTCGCGTCAAACGGTAAGGTCAAAGAGGGCTATGAGTTGAGCTAAAAGCCTCTTGAGGTGCCTGTTGGAGTAACCGAGTAACCGGTGCTACATCACCCATGTGCAGGATCGCGTCAAAAGGGGACCTACAACGGCTCAAGATTACGGTGCCTGTTGGAGTAACCGAGTAACCGGTGCTGCATCACCCATGTGCAGGGTCGCGTAAAAAGGGGACCTACAACGGCTCGAATAAAAAAAAATAAATAAATAAAATGAAAAAAAAGAGAGTTATTTCTTACATGAGGATCCCTATAAAATTAACTGCAAAGCTTGGTTTAGTGGGGGCATTTGAATTTTTCTCGGAGGAATTAAGTAGAATAATATTTTATTAAACTTATTGTGGTGCTTATTATCGCTATTGTTTAAGGCTATTGGCTTAGTGACCCAATCTTATAAGACATTAACCGAATAAATTTTGATAACATGATCTCGAGTGTGGTGGTAATCGCCACTGTTTAGGAAAGTAAAAACAATGTCATTCTCATTTAGATAATGAATTTTCTTTCTTTTGCTTGAGGACAAGCAAAGATTTAAGTGTGGGAGAGTTTGATAAGTGCAGATTTTATAATTAAATGAGTATCAATTCGAGATATATTGGATTAAATTTATTACTATTTATATATCTTGCAGGAGTTATTAGTCGATTGAGAAAGGAGCAGAAAAAGGAAATCAATTTGAATAAATTGTGTGATATGAGAGAGTGGATTGCAAAAGATTTGGAGATGATTGGAGATCTCAAAAGGATATTGCATATCTTGTATTTAAGACAGGATCAGATCACGACCAAGTCAGCCTAAGGGAATTTCTATATAAAGAGCAAGGGAGATACACACTGGGACCACAGAGAGACAAGACGCAGAAGCAACCAAAGTACACACGAGAGAAAATAATATCCTTATGCTCTCTACACTTCGGTATTTACCAAAGGTTTAGAGAGAAAGGATAAAGGAAGAAAAGGAGGAGACGGAAGACATTGGGACTTAGTTTAATTTTAGAGAATTGATCGTCAATCATGGGAAATAATAGTCAATTAGGGATTTAATTCAAATACTTGGAGGAACATAGGGGGATTTCTATGCCCTAGCTACGTTTTCTCCACCGATTAACTTTTCTAAACTATCGTCTTTGAGATTCTTCATCTTGAATGCGTGATTTCTATTAAACTCTTTAAAAATTCTGTTAAGTTACAACTCACCCTCTTTTACTCATTTGTCCAACTAAAGCTAAGATAACGAATTAGTGGCTGGAATACTAGTCCTCGTGGGACGATCTTTTCTCACTACTTTATTACTTGATACGGCCCGTATACTTGCGGAGTTTATAAGGCTTTAACGTTTTGCCCTATCATAAAGCATACAACAAAATAATAATGTCTCCATCTGGTTCTCATGCTTGCATCTTACCCTTGTCTTCGATCCTGAGTCCCCTGGATCCTGAAGCTAAGGTAAGAGCTGAGGTCCAATGCCCACCGGACCTCAGGTAACGGTTAACCTCATGCTTATGTAGACAATATATGAATGACAGTTTATTCATGACATCACATCAGTACATAATCATATATGTAAAACAATAACCACACATAGCTATCACACATGCATGTTATTCTTGTCTGCACTCTTCACCAGTGACACGATGTAGACTCGTGTCCTCAGCGCTAGGAAAACTTGACGGTATTACATAACCATAAACCGTATATAGCTGGATGTTTAATGAATCATCTAAGACAGAGTCTTAGTCAATGAATACAACTATCATATATAAACATACAACAAGCATAAGAGTTAAGGTTACAGTACGCGTCCGTACCTTCGTTGATGAATACGATACATCTGTCGGTCGAAACGTGATCACAGATATCTTATAAGGATAATATCATATTTATTAATTCATAATCAATATCCTACAGATATTTTAGTCACAAATGACTATTTTACCCCTGACTTCAAAAATCGCTGATCGATAAAATTTCGCCAAAGCTTCGCTACTCTGACTCTCAACTTTCAAAACTTACTTCCTATCATGTTTTTACCTCGTCAGGCATCTTTCAATGCAATGAGGCTTAAAAACAAGAATATGAATTTTATTTCCTACTTCCTAGATCTAACTAGCATTTATACTAAGAACTACTAAACAAAAGACTAGAACTTAAAAGCTAAGGATCAAGAACTTACCAAGAACCTTGCTCCTCCTTCTCCAAGACCCTTTTTTCTCACTTTCACTCTAATTTTCGAATTGCTCTTGCAATTTTGGTGTGAGAATTCAAGTGAACGAAGGGGCCTATTTATAGGAAAAGGGTATGGCATGTTTGGTAATTCCATTGAACTTTCTCTCCTCAATTTTCACCCATTGGATCTAGGTTAAACTTTGAAATCTCATCCTCACCCTCCATCTCTCTCAAACGTCCCCTCTCTCTCTCTCTCTCTCTTCCCTATCCTCTTCCATTTTCATAATGAGCCTTATCCCTTAGTAGATATTTCCTCTTACCAATTAATTCCCCTACTTAATGTTCTAATTGCATGTGCTTATAAATTACAAATATTTTTAGAGGTAAATTTTGAAGTTTATGCAAGTCTCTTGAAAAGTACTTGGAATAACAAGAATTATGGTTCAATTAGGGATTTTTACTAGCCTTTTATTCATTTTAGGATTAATCTCAAACGTTAAGGAAATAATTTTGGAGACAACCTATTCCAAGCTAAAAATATGCTTGTTCATAAAAAGTCCTTATATTTGATCTATGATTAACATATTTCAGTACACAATTTATTTTCTATCAGCTCTCATTTACTTATGTCTTGAATTAATCCCAATGGCTTTTGAACTCTCACAATATCTTCTCTCTTTTCTCTCTCCAAAATGCTAGGCTCACAACCCTCACACACCTCACAACACTTACACACCACACACTCACAAAAACTTCCCCCTCCCCCTTTTTGCTTTTCAATCTTGTATTTTAATTTATCTAATATCATTTAGAAGGAAAACCTCTCATTGGTGGATTATGAGTTCACAAGGATTTCCCTTTATGTAGTTAAATTAAGGCCTTAGGATTTAGCTTTATGAAGTTTAATCTTAGCCTTTGATTTGTGTTGACTTGTCAAAGTTAATTAATAAACTTGATTAGTGTCTTAATCCTATGCTTAATACATCCTTTGTTGATCAATTAGGTTTACTTGTTAGGGATTTTATGTAATCAATCTTATACCCTTCTTAATCATGCATTTTTAATTATTAACTAATTAATTTCAAAAATTACATAAATATTTTAATGTTTTGCAAATTTAATTTCCCATTAGTATTTGATAATTTTCTTCAATTGGAATAAGTATTTCCATGTCATTTTATCATCTCTTATGATTAAATTAAGATTATACTTAATTATGATAATCTTAGGGTATTTTATGATCCATAAAAGTATTTAAGGATTTTGGCTCTTTGTTCATTTTAATTCTAAGAGAAATTGCCCTAGAAAATAAAATAAATACACTACCAAATTTGAGACCACATATTCACCTATTTAAAATAGGTATTATTTATCACAATATAATATTTAAGATAAATAATTATCCGGGTATTACAACAAGACAACAATGGCTATGATAATTTGATTTTATATTTTTGTGCACTCAAGGACAAAAGTAATGAGTTTGATCTCTTGATGGTACTTGTTATTTATAAGCCATGAAGTAGCGCCGACTGGAAATGGTACATTTTGAAGCAACACTTGTTCAATTAAAAATCATAACGATTAGTTAAAGTCATGAATCTCATGTTAATTCGTGAACAAACATAAGAAGAGTTAATTATATCTTTATATTATGTCTCATAAACACAACAAAAATTTTCATCAAGTAGTGGCTATCACATCTCTGGCTATAACCTTTCACATTTGTCTCTAGAAATTGAACAAACATAACATTTAGTGACTTTTAATCTTATGACTCTTTACACAACTCTTCATATAAATCATTTAATTTAATGAACACGACTTTATAAAAAACACATCTCTTTAACTTAAAATATTCCGACAATTTTTTGGGTAAAAACTAGTTAATGTGGGATTTGTTCTCACCGCTTTCTGGATTCTAAGAAATTTCATAACTATTGGTAATAATGTGTAAAATACTATGTTAACTATCTATATTTAATACACACACGAAATGATCAATTGACTATATGGATTAACAACTATAGTTTTATGATGATAACAAAACTTAAGATTCATCTCTTAGGATTTAAAGTGTTGGGGGATTGATGATTATACTTCACTTTATTAAGAAATAACAATTTAATCTTTAGTTATATATAACTACATGAAATGACAATAACAAATAGTGTCTCTAAATTCAACTTCTAAGATTTCAAACTTTTGTGAATTAATGACTACTTCACCTTAAAAAATAATAACTTTAATTATATGAAATGATAGTAACAATTTCTTTAAGATAGAGATTTTATTTTCTTCAATCTTCCTTGGCTCATCAAATATTGCATAAAAATGAATCTCTCTGGGACTTTCACCTTAATTTGGTCATTTGGGTTATGTCAACTTCCCCTTTCCTAATTTTTTTTCTTTCTCTATTGCTCATCCTAATTGTTAGATTGAAATTTGAATGATCCAAATTTAATATTTTACAAAATAATTTTTGAAATATTTCTTTATCATTTTGGTTTGTTGAGCCAAACACTGTTCAGAACAATAATTTTGTTTTTCCAAAAAAAGATTTGGTTCATTGATGAGATGAGGGGCTAGAATTGAGTGGACTAGAAGAATGACGCCTTGTTAAAATGCACAATGTGCATCTCCCTTGTGAGATACACTTGCACCAACATGTTATAGTTGAATATTCAGAGAATTTTCTTCTTGTTACAATTTTTTATGTTATACACTACTTATTGAACAAAATATTAGTGCGATTTTAAGTTAACTCGGTGTGAATGTAGAAAAGTTTTGTGAAAGAACTTCTTTTAATTGGGTCTAATAGTACTTAAATTTGACCATAAACACTACTCTATCCTAAATATAAAACATAGTTTATAATACAAATTGTATTATAAAATATGTTTTATATTTTAGATAGAGGTAGTATCAAATAACGATATAAAGTGTTACTCCAGTCCAACAACTAACAACATGAAACTAAATACAACGCTTAGGTAGTAATTGTTGTTGAAATCAAAGAAAAAAATCATTTTATGAATGAGGAATATAATTATTAAAAAATCTTATTGCATATTGAAAAGCGTATAATGATAAGTTTCAATATAAGAAATAACATGTCTATACTTCACAGTTCTCACTTATTATCAAGACTTTTTCACAATTACAATTTTTTTAAGAATATCACCATGATTTTCCTAGTACTACAAATTTTAAAAAAAAAAAGGCATTAATATCTCCAAAAACGCGAAACAGTGATAGGCTTGACTTGGTGTCAGTGGTTTGACAAGCATCTTCACATAAGCACAATTCATAGGAAATGACAGTCAGGTCTCAATGACTATAAAAAAATAGTAAAAAAGTTCTAACAGAAATTCACATATCAAAAAAGTCGTCCTTAGAGACTTTTCTGATATTATTTGTATTGACAACATGATGTGCTATATTTACAACAGAAAGTGCTATATTCACAACATAATTTAAAAACCTGGTTATTCACAACAACAAAAAACCTATATTCACAACAGGAAGTGTTATATTCACAACAAAATTTAAACACTTGGATTTTGTTTCAAATTCAAGTCCCTAAATGTACAGAGGTAATTCATAACAGAAAAAGACTAGGTTTATAACAGGAAGGGTTATATTCACAACAAAATTTAAAACCTGGTCATTTACAACAGAAAAGCTATATTCATAACAGGAAGTGCTATATTCACAACAAAATTAAAAAACTTAGATTTTGTTTCAATATAAATAATATCAAAAGGGTTTCTAGGGACTTTTTTTATATGTAAATTTTCTATAGAGACTTTTTTATTATTTTTTATGATCTTTGGGACCTGACCATCATTTTTCCATAGTTCATTACAAAAATAAAGTCACATAATTTGATGTGACCTTTGAATACTAAAAGTGGCTTAGTATGAATCTGCCTCTCAAATATACTTTTATCTTTCACCAATTCCCATTTCACCCTTAGTATTTTTTTAAAGGAAAAATCACATATAAATAAGCAAATGCTGATTTTCAATTTGATTCATAAATATTTGATGATTATCTGTAATTTTTCATTTATTTTAATTTACATGTTTTCCAATATTTAAGAGTTAAATTAAAAAAAAATTATGACTTATATAGTGTTTTTTTTTTTAATAAATTTTAGAGATATGTTCATAACATAAAAATTCAATTTTAAGCCAGGGATTCTAGATGAGGAAATCTTATGGGAGCTACCGACTCCAACTACGGTCTATATACGATCTATACTAGATTTGACCAACTTCTCATCCTACCTCCTCTATGTTCTTGACAGCCACTAGTGGAAAAAAGGCTTTTAAGACCGGACAAAAAAGGTACATTAGGACCGGACCCGCGAGCAGTCTTGTTCCAGGCGGTATTAAAAGTCGACCTTTAAGACCGGACTTTTACTCGGTCTTAAAGATTTTCTTTAAGACCGGACATTTTAAACCTTCGGTCTTAAAAGTCGTACTAAATAAATATCGACCGCTCTTAAAAGATCCAAATATTAAAACCGGACAAATATCAATCCGGTCCTAAAGATAGAGGACTCTAAGACCGGAGGACTAATTACCCGGTCTTAAAAGACTGACTTTCAAGACCGAATTTTTTCAATGGACCGGTCTTAAAGACCAACTTTTAAGACCGGCTTAACACCTTTAAGAGCGGTGTTATATATACATCCGGTCTTAATATTTGAACATTTAAGAGCGTATTTTTTATTTGCGGTCTAAATTTTTCCGTATTTTTTCCCTGTTCTGTTCTTCCCGATCAATATATATACACAAATCCACCATCCAAAACAGCACATAAAAATCGATATACTTTAAGCTACAAGCTATGAACATGAATAAATTGAATTGGGAAAAAGAATACAAATATTATCCACCATGAGTTATGTGGCCTCTTAATTAAGTCTAAAACAACTAAAGTAATTTATACAATAAGCTAACATATAACTAATTACAAAGGCAATGAGTTACAATACATGCAAGACGTAATTCAACATACAAATGTAGTCCAATATATTATTCACCATGCCTTCATTTGATTCCCACCCAACAACGTAACATGCATCCTCTTTATAACATGCCCCTTTGAAACGGATCCTGCCACAAAAACAAAACAAGAACAAATTCATATTCAATGATGACATTGTTTAATTAAGAACATAGAACGAATATAATAATAGTTAAAACCTTAAAGTTTTCTAAGAATTCTGCATATGAATATTAATTACCTTATGAATTGACACTTTTATAAAGTGATATCCTCCCATATCCCTTTAGACCCCTTGTAAAAGGAGTACTCTCAGGAAGATCACCATAATTTGAATGACTTTCCTCATCAATATCAATGACCCTCTTTCCTTGGAGAGCTACAGACCACATTTTATTTTCTTGATCGGTGATATAGAACACTTGTTTTGCATGATCTGCCATAATAAAAGGTTCATCTCCAAAACTTCTACTATTGACATCGACTAAAGTGAATCCTAGTCGATCGATCTGAACACCATTATTGACATTAACCCACTTGCATTTGAAGATGGGAAATCTAACTTTGACATAGTCCACCTCCCAAATCTCTTCAATAACCCCATAATATGGCATGACTGCCAATTTAGGCCTCTTGTCTTTCGAACTGGAGAAGTGCATAGATTCACCTCTAACATAACACCACTGTTCTAGACCGTGCTCCTATCATCTAGGGACTTCGTGTAAAATGTATAACCATTGATCACATACGAATTCCAACTTATGACATCAACCTCGGACCACGTGCTAACCATTTCATTGTCTCGAAACACATTCGATCCCTCGACCTTTTGTTTGAACCAGTTTGCAAAAGTTCGTTATGCTCCCTAATCAACCTTTGTTCGGTCATTCGATGGTTCTCTTTCCTTACTGCCTCTTTATGTGCGATATGCCGGCTTGAACTTCATCAACATTATTCAAGATGTATAAGTGGACTTGTGACAATTCATCACGATCCACACTCTTTACCGAAGCCCCACGTCTACCCCTTCAAAGATGCCGACGTTTTGGAAGCCCAATATGTCTTACTTTGGCCAAATAATTTTGACAAAATTCCATGGCCTCTTCAAACATATTTCGAACAATTGATGCTTCGGCCGTGCGCGTTCTTCACTTACCCTTTTAGGAATTTCATAGATCTTTCAATAGGGTACATCCACCGTAAATGGATAGGGCCGCACAACTTTATCTCCTCACTAGATGAATAATGAGATGAACCATGATGTCAAAAATGAAGGAACAAAAAGCTTCTCAAGGTGGCACAAGATAAGATATCCTTCATTCTCCAATTCATCCAACTTTTCAATCTTGAAAACTTTACTACAAACCGCATTGAAGAAGAAACAAAGTCTAGTCAAAACGACCCAAGATCATATTCGGCAATCCTCGAATAGCTACTGGAGTAGTCGTTGCATCAAGACATGACAACCATGAGACTTTTGGCCTACTAATTTCAAGTCCTTCATCGAGACAAGCCTCTTAAAATTTGAAGAATACCCCGAGGGAACTTTTGTGCCATGTAAACACTCACAAAACTTCTGTTTCTCATCCTTAGACAAAGTATGAGAAGCCTGGGACAATAAGTTCTCTTCCCATATGGCCTTGGATGCAAGTCTTCGCGTATTCCCATTGCTTGCAAATCCAATCTTGCCTTCACACCATCCTTCGAACTACCTTGTATGTTGAGAAGCGTGCCCACAATACTATCACATACGTTCTTCTCCACATGCATGACATCAATACAATGTCTCACATCAAGATTGCGCCAATAGGGAAGATCAAAGAATACAGATCTCTTCTTCCATATATTTGTTTCTTTTCTACTCTTTCCAGCTTACCGAAGATGACACCGATATTTTTAACCTTTTCATACACTTGCTCCCACCAATGCCACCGAGCTTCTTCATACTCTTGGCCACCAAAAAGGCCTTCTTTAATCGACGATATGGGTGGCCCCGTCTAAGAAATCTCCTATGTCCAAGATACACCGTCTTTCTTCCATGTTGAAGTTGATGGTAGCATGTGCCTTCTTCACAAACCGGACATGCTTTATGGCCTTTTACACTATACCCTGACAAGTTCCCATATGTTGGGAAGTCGTTTATAGTACAAAATATCATGGCTCTCATTCTAAAGACCTCCTTCTTGAAAGAGTCAAAAACATCGACACCTTCTTCCCACAACTCCTTCAAGTCTTCGATCAAGGGCTCTAGGTAAACATCTATGTCATTTCCGGTTGTTTTGGTCCCGAAATCAACATAGACAAAGATGATGTACTTTCTTTTCATGCATAACATAGGAGATAAGTTGTAAACAATCGTGACTACGGGCCATGAGCTATGTATGCCGCTAAGGCTTCCATAGGGATTCATTCCATCCGTGCTAAGGGCAAGCCCGAGGTTCCTAGGTTCTTCGCCGAAGTTCGGAAATAATTGATCGATCTTCTTCCATTGACAAGAATCGGCCGGATGTCGAAGCCGTCCATCCGAAATCCTCTCATCTCGCATGCCACCTCGCATTTTTTGCATCATTTTCATTCGCAAACAACCGCTTGAACCTTGGTATGATTGGAAGATACCACAACACTTTTGCGGCCCCTTATCCGACTTGTACCGTGGGGTTTCACATATCGGACAACTCGCTTCTCTTCAAACTCTTTTCTATATAATACACAATCATTCGGGCATGCATGGATCTTTTTGTACTCCATCCCCAAGTGGACAAAGTATCTTCTTAGCATCATAGTAGCGATGCGGCAACACGTTATCATCCGAAGCATGTCCTTCAAAGCCTCAAGCAATTCTCAAAACTCTTGTCGCTCCATCCATGACGTGCCTTCAAGCTTACCAATTTCAATACAATGTTCAACAATTGGTATTTTTACACCCACGGTATAGCGGTGTCTCGCATCACTGCACATATTACCATATGCATGTGATCGCTCAAAAGCCTCTTCTCCTACATCACGGATAATGTCCTCTATGCGATCATCCATATCCGTGTCATTATCATCAAAGGCCACTTCCCCATGTTGTTTCCCACTTGATGGCACTTGTTCACCATGCCATACCCATACTGTATAAGTCTTACAAAATCCGTGACAAATTAAATGTGTGCGTATAACTTCGTGACATAGTCGACACTCATTCAAACATTTTACACAAGGGCAATAATACTTCCCCATCATCATGGGCATTTTGTTTAGCAAATTCTATAAATTCCCTAACCCCATTCTCGATATTCAATACTCGCTCGTAAAGCATCTATCCAACCGTGATCCATAGTAGAATTCCTATATATTATTTAGACGAATTAAGAATTACTTTTGGTCATAAATGCATCACAAGAATCCAAGAACCAAAATAAATGCAAGACGAGGAAATTAAATGCAGGGATGAAGGTCTTGTGGACTAACCCGTAGCATATGCGTTTCTTGAGTCGTCTTACTTCTCCGCTCACGAACGTTGATGTTGCGCACAAGACAAAGCAAGAGTAACCTAAAAACACTTGTTGGTCAGTTGGGTAGGTCTAAAGTGCAAATATAATCTTCAAAAACAATATTCGTTAACAACAGAGAATACCCATAACAACATTACACCGATTTCGTTAAACCCATGAAAACCAAGAACGATAAGTCGAAAGTAATAAAGTTTTAACCGAAACATCTCTTACAGCTTCGTCTATAGACGTTTAGCTAAGGAACCGAGAGTGATTGTCGAGAAAGGTACGCGAAGCAGCGACGAAGCTGAGAGGGAAATTTCGAGTCGGAACCTGAGTATTCACATTCGGCGCGACAACAGTTCAGAGAGGGAAATTTAATTTTGAGTAAATACCCTTTTTGGTCCCTGGAAAAAACACAGATGCCCTTTTTAGTCCCTGAAAAAAAATAAGTCACTTTTAGTCCCTAAAATGGAAAAATAAGGTCCCTTTAGTCCTTTTGATCATTTTTTGGACATTTTAATCCTCGAAATTCCCAAAATGTCATTTTTAGTCCCTAAAAAGGACCAAAATGACAATTTTTTTTACTTAGGGACCAAAAAGGGTCAAATGTGTTTTTCCAGGGACCAAAAAGGGTATTTACTCTTTAATTTTTCCGCGCGACAAAGATACCTTATTTAGCTTTTTGGATTTTATTAATACCGGTTATTAATTAAATGTCCGGTCCTAAAGATACAACTAACATTTTAAGACCGGAGTTTTAAAATTATCCGGTCCTAAAATTTTATTAGACTTTTAAGTTTTAAGACCTTGAGGTTTATAAAACATCCGGTCCTAAAATTCAAATTATCTTTAGATCCGTTACTTATAAAATAAAATGTCCGATCTTAATGGCCTTCGTGATTGCAATATTAAATCAATAAAATAAATGATATTTTTGGACAAAAATAAAGCAAAATTGGAGAATAAGTTTCTTTAATGAATTACCGGAGAAGAGCCAAAAATTCATACAGTGTTCTTAATGTTTCTTACATTACTTGTAATATATACACAACAACAAAAACACAAATGAAAAACAAGCTGAATATTATCATCCACAAGAATCATTCAACAACCTCGGCGATTTCGGCGTGAAGAGCATTAATTTCCGGAGATCAGCAAGTTGTTGTCTTATTCTCTCCACCCGCAATATGAATGGATCATTACAGGAGAGCGGAGAGGGGTCAGAGGTAGGCGCGCTGGGGCCAACAGGTTGGAGAGAGGATTACGAACATCTCGCATGGCCGGCTTCAAGATGACGGTTGAACTCAAGAAGGAAAGGATCGGCGTAAGGATCGGGGGGGTGCGGCATGAGCAATCTCTTCATCATCCGAAGAAATAACAATGGGTCCAACGACCCGAGAGTCTTCGGAAACAATACGACGCACCGTCGCCGGAGGAGGCGCACCATATAATGATCTAACCATGGCACGAGCATGAGGCGTGTATGCACCCCTACGAGCGCTTTGCTTGTATCTAACCATGGTTTGAGGATTTGAGAAGTTGGGGCAGAGCTAGGAAGTGAGGAGTTAACAAGGACAAAGAGGTAGTGTGTGGAGTATATAAAGACAGATAGCAGAGAGATAAACATCGATGATGAATTCGTCATTTTACTTTTATACAAACTTTTAAGACCGGACTTTTATCTTATATCCGGTCCTACTTTTAATTCAATTACTTTTAAGACCGTCCTTTTATCACATATCCGGTCCTAAAACTCATTTAAGACCGATATATTACTTTGTATCCGGTCCTAAAACTAATTTTTAATTCAATTACTTTTAAGACCGTCCTTTTATCACATATCCGGTCCTAAAACTCATTTAAGACCGATATATTACTTTGTATCCGGTCCTAAAACTAATTTTTAATTCAACTACTTTTAAGACCGTCCTTTTATCAAATATCCGGTCCTAAAACTCATTTAAGACCGATATATTACTTTGTATCCGGTCCTAAAACTCATTTATTTTTATATTTCAATTTATTTTTTTCAAGTAAGAATCTTTGTTTAAAAAATATTACTTTTAAGAACGGATCTCACACAGTATCCGGTATTAAAAGTTCATTCTTTTCAAGAGTCCCTTCCCCATTGTTGAAATGAATTCGAGTCTCTTCGGCTTCCACATAAACTTCCCAACTAGGCGTCTCCTCGTATTCGAGCAAATATGCGTCTCCTCGTTAATGTTTCCTGCATTTCACATTGTTCAGATGGGTTCTCTATTTAAACCCGTTGTTACTTTACTTTCTTCACATTCATCTCCAACTCCTCCTACAACCTCCACCGTAATGGCTCCTCCACTTTGGGCGACTGAGCACCTCCATATCCTCCTCTGTTGCCTCCGAACCCGAACCTCTGGCCGATGATGGAGCACCTGATAGCCCACGTCGCTCATATAGACCGACGCTTGGGCAACTTTTTCAGTCTATCACGCCGTCAACAAAGAGCTGGACGCGGTACTCGACGCCAATGACGTTGGGTACCATATCTCTGATGACGACGTCTCCGACCCTTCCCTCCCCTCCGACGACGATGGGGAGGATTAGAAATTTAAAAGTTTATTTTATTTTATTTTTGTACTGCTGCCTTACGAGGCAGCAGAAAAAAAAATTATTAAATAAAATTTTTATTTCACAATCGCCTTCCTTGTTTGTCTTTAACTTTATGTTCTTTTTTCTCCGACAACAAGAACAAACAAAACATTGTCCTATTCGTGGTGATCAATCTTAAAAATTTGCAGAATAAAGTTAACACTTGCGACCATACAAAACAAAACAAAAAAACATTATTTACCTTTTTTCGAATAAAAACAAACAGAGTGACGACTATTCTCAAGTTTGGACCATCGTTGTCTTCCCCTCTACTTTTCCAGATGTGATGAAAATTTTCAGTGTCGTTTTCGTTATCTTCTTTCTTTTTCCGACAAAAAGAAAAGGGACACCGATGACGTTCTTCACATCCAGAAAAGTAGAAACGAGAACAACGAAGCACAAAACTTGAGAAGAACGCCAGAAACATGGTTGCCTTGAACCCTAACGATATGTCTGAAAATCGAGTCACCAACTCTATTTAAATGAAGAATATTAGGACCGGACGTATAATAAATCCTCGGTCCTAAAAATTAAGCCTTATTTTAAAATTTAAAGTTAGGAGCGGACAACTAACAAATATACGGTCCTAAAGGTTTCGGCAATCTATTAAATAAAATGAAGACTTTTAAGACCTGACAACTAACAAATATACGGTCCTAATATTTTAGCCGTATATTTTCTAGACTTTTTAGGACCGGATATTTGACATACATACGGTCCTAAAAGTCTCTACCCATATTTTTTAGAATTAGGCGAAGACTTTTAGGACCGGATATTTGTTAAATATACGGTCTTAAAATGGACGAAGACCTTCAGGACCGTACTTTTAACAAATATACGGTCCTAAAAGTCGCAAATACTTTTCAGAGCCTCTTCTGGCTCATTTTCAACATCCTCCTGTACCTCAAATTTCAAGCACTAAATAGCTTTATCAACCATCCCATTCATTCAGAAACCAAAATGGACACACACAAATTGTTCGAAAAAATAAACAAATTTATTATTGAATTACATTGCTATATTTACAAATGAATGAATTAGCTAGTCGAAAAAATAAACAAATGTACGAAGGCTATTGTTATGACATCATATATTATTTACAAATGAATTAATTAGGACATTAATTATTGTCCTAACTTAGATTTTCTAAGACCAGTTTATACAGATATTTACAAAACAATTCGTGTATGTGCTCCACTTCATCATCAGAAAATGGCGTTGGACAGGAAAACCTCTGTAACATCAAAGACATAAACAGAAATAACATATTATTACGTGCATATTTCATATGTAACATTAAGCCATCAGTGACTGAATTCAACCATAACATTATTTTACCTTTATAGTGAATGTAGTCTTTCCCTCCGTCACAATATCATATATGTGTTTCATGACGTACGGTGTAATACCCCGAAATTTGAATTAGGGAATTTAAGGGCCAAAGTGCCAAAATGACCAAAATACCCCTGGGAGGAGTAAATAACTTAGGAAAAAAGGTGAATATGAGGTTTCAAACACCTTGTATTGAGTTTACCTTATTGTTAAGGTAATTTCTCTTGAAATTGGATAACTTGCAATTAGGTCCCTAAAACGTTTGGGAATTTGCAAATAGGTCCCTAAATACATTGTGGGTTATAAATACCCCTGTGAAAGCTATAAAAGAAGCAAGTAAAAATCTATTTAAAATAGGGAAGGATATTGTCCCTAATTTAGGTAATTTATTAAGTTACAAACTTGGAGAAATTGTAGAAGAATACTCAAAAAGTAAGGAAATGACCATAATACCCTTGCGATTATGGAAAAATGCAGAATAATGCAGAATGCATGAAAAATCTCATGTTAAAGCAAAGGTTAAGAGGTAATGTGGTATTCTAATTAAGAAAATTACTAAGCAGTGATAACTCGAGTGATTAAGTATTTATTAGCAAATTACTTAAGCACAAGTATAGAAAATTCGGAGATAATTATGTAAAGCTCCAAAATTAGTGATAAATGGCTAAAAATTAGCATAAATATATTGGTTAATTAATTGGAAAATTTGAAGGAAAATGGATGAGTTTAGGTATTTTTAAGCCTAAATGCAAGAATTGACCAATAGGAAAATGTTGTGAGAGATTATGTAAAAATAATTATTTAATTAATTAAATAATTAATTAAATAATTAATTAAAAAAGAAAGTGCAGAAAATAAAGTAAAAAAAAAACGAAAGAAAAAATAAATAAATAAGAAATAAAAATAGAAAACTTAGTTGATAAGTTAATTTTATTATTTTATTAATATAATTAATTAAAGTAAAATTATGTGAATAGTAAAATGGGAAATAGGAAACGGATCCTATCTAGAGATCTAGGAATGGGATTCCCAAAGTCAAGGTAAAATATTAATCAGTGAGATTTTATCTTCCGTTAAACTCTTGCGGAAGTTAATTCTGAAGCCGTTTGTGCTTTTTCCTAATAAGACGAAATAGGGAAATTTCGAGAAAAGGCCAGATAGCCAAGAGGACGAAAAGGTTATGTTGTGACATTTGGAAAAGAATTGGGAATTTTCATGAACATATTTGGATTCGGTGGATTTTCGAAGAGATGGGTGTTTCGAAAACAAGTTTCGACCGGACGCGTTTGGACACGTTTTTCGAGAAAGACTCAACTGGACTGTTGGAGCCCTATATGGAATCAAAATATAGGTTAACTTGGACATTTCTACTAAGTGAGAATATGTTTTCAAAGTTGTAAATCCAGAATTTTGAGATTTCTCCGAAATTACGCGATTTACACGCCGACGGAAATTCTACACGGCTTTGGCTTCTTGAACAAGTCGCGATGTCATCCATGACATCATTTTCATGCCACCTAAGGGCTCAAGGACGAAATGGACAAGTGTCCCGTGAGGATCGCGACATTTGGCGAAGTGCGATCCGGCGGTCGGTATTCGTTCTGGTAAAGTTTGAATTAACTGCCGAAATGCCATCCTGGATTTCTATAAATACCCCCCCTTCCTCTTCATTTCTCACAATTCCAAGAGCTCCAAACCGAAAATCTAGAGAGAGGAGAGAGAAGGAGAAGGCCGGGGAAAATCTATAGCGAAGCTCTGGGTAAGTCTTCCGGTACCGAGCTTTAAGCTTTCATAGTTTTTTCAATAGTTAGTAATGCTAGAGTAGTCTTTATTTTTATGATTGGATATCATATGGGAGGGCTATTTTAGTATTTATTTTCGAAAATCATGATGGCGTCGAAGTTCTGGCGAAATTTCGGGAAGAAAATTTGTAAGAGTAACGAAGTGCTGGCGAAATTCATGGATTAGGGGTATAGGGGCAAAATGGTAATTTTTATCTAAAATGCCGAGTTATAATGCCAAATCACTAATGAAAGTGATATTACTCCTATAGGGCGTCGAAATCCTAATCTGTGCCGTTCTGTTACGCCGAAGTGCCGCTGTTGGACGTTTTCACGTTTTTCCGTAGAAAAGTACGATTTCCGACGGAAGTGCCGTCTATCGTCAACGAAGGTACGTTCGCGTACTGTAACACTAATCTGATGGATATAGTATGCTGTAGATGGTATGTGTGTGATGTGTGTATAATGTGTATATATGTGGGGTGTTGTTGGAATGCATATTATGTTAGAAAATAACTGTATGCATGCTGGGAGCGATATAGTTGCAAGGCTGGGAGCGATACATTTATAATGCTGGGAGCGATACATCTATAAATGCTGGGAGCGATATATCTGCATGCTGGGAGCGTTACATGTGCATTGGTTGGGTGTGGTTTATATGTTATTGTTGTGTAACCATATGTGTAATCAGATACATGAGGTTAATCCGTTACGAGATCCGGTGTGGATCTCAGCTCTCAATATAGCGTCAGAGTCGGAAGGACCGAGGAACGAGGAGAGAGGGAAGCAGCAGGTTCGAGGATCCGGCTGAAGACTTTCCATTATTATCCTTTACTTTTTGGAACTCTCGGTTATTGAACCGCCTTTGTAATCAGCCAGATACACTACTGTTGGCTTTTTGAATCTATATATCAGTTACTCTTCCGCTCAAATGCTCCACTCTGATGATTTTGAAATGATGTTTGAGACAAAAAAAAAAATTATACTGCTTGTGAAAAGTCGGGTTGTTACATACGGGCCACATAAGTTCGATCCTTCCGGTTGCCGACGGGTCTAAAAATAACAATAAATATATATAAGAGCATATATAGCTTACTGACCAACTTCAGAAGGCAATTATGCCATGTCCAATTATGTACTAACCTTAATTTTGTGCCATTTAGGATCCGTGAGCTGAGCACCACGCTTTTTTACCTCAACACTAAGGTCTTCATGGCACTATCATCAAAATCACAAATTTATCGCAATGTTCACTGAAAATTCACAAATGAGATTTCAGACAAGACAATCAAAATGACATTACTTGGTGATCATCTGCTTCAACGTAGTCGATGGATCGCTGTGAGTGGAGCATAAGAAGATAACATAATGCAACTCCATGTTCATGACGACCAACCGCCAGTGGTTCTTTGAAAATTCACAGCAGAAAGTACTCAGGTGATATATATATATGTAGCATAATTAAGTGAATTGCGAGACAAGTATATATGTACCAGAGCCAGGTGTGAAACAAGTACACCTTTCTTTGCACTTTACACAACCTATTTGATATGTACTCCTGTCTCAATTCCAGAGGTAGTGTTGTACTTGCATACAATGGGCACAAGAATCCAAAATCCGAAATTCTACTGTTGAACTGGTTTCTCGTGCATGCACCTACAAGAATGACATCGATGAGGGAATTAGTATATATGTATATATGGGTGTCTAAACGGTGCATTTCAATTATGTAATCAAGGAAGAAGATACTTACTTCATAAATATTTGAACACATGAACTAGTAACCTGCTTTCAGAAGCAGCGCATGGACTCTACATCTTCATTATCAATGTAAACCGGTCGAGATGAGGAGGCCTATTACTTCATCGACAGCCACGATTTATCTTTAAACCATTTTTGGGCTACCAAATCTTGTATTTTTTCCTTGGCCGTCAAGTTAGCAGTAGGGCATGGAACTTAAGGAGGGGGTGGAGCTTGAGGAGGGGGTGGAGCTTGAGGAGGAGTAGAGACATCTACAAGCTTCACTGGCCAAGAGATGAAGGTTCCCTTGACATCACTCACAACCTTCAGCTCATCAGTTGGGAGAGGGACAGATGCATCAAAGATCACCTCTTCAACTGACACTCTGACTTCATCATCATCCATTTGTTCGTGGTGTACAGTTGATCCCAATTTGTGGACAGTCCCTTTAGCAACCAATTGTCTATGACCATCACGATCCTCCACATACAGATGACAACGTTGCTCGACTCACATGGTCCAACAATGCAGCTCCCTCTAGTGCTCGCCGCTGCATAGGTTCACCAAGGTGTCAAGGGATCCACACTGGTCTCTGGCCGAGAGCTCGGGAGGAACTTCATTTTCTCCATCTCCTCCTTCATCTTGCTCATCTCGATTGAAACATCCTCAATGTAGCATCTTTCGCCGCCGATTCAGATAACGAGAAGCTTAGTGATAAAACATGTTTAGTAAGCAAAAAATAACAATATTGATACTTACAATTCGTTCAGCAACTACACGAGTTTTTTCACTCGTGTAGGCGCCGCTTGGCTTTTGCCGAATATACAACCACAGCTCCTCGCGATGTATTGGAGATGGCGGCTGGTCAACTACCGTAGAAGGATTGGATTCAGCTTCATCTTCCAATCTCTTCCGTTTGGCTGCCATCAAATCTTTTTCGGCCTTTTCATATCCGCGAGAAGCCACTGTGGGCAATCATTCTTTCTCCCAATCTCCGATATTTTTCCCTTATTTTCGTGAATCGGGATTGAAAACAACTATATATCAATTATGAATTCCACCATGTCACTAACAGAAATTAGAGAACTTCGCTTGATATGAACGTCAAACATTAGTCAAATTCACTTCATCAAGTTTCAACATTTTACTTAAGGAAGATGTAGCATTGTAGAAGAAATTGGGAAAACCAAAGGAAAGGGAGTTGCGTAAATGCCGCCAACTCGATCAATTCATTCATTCATCATAAATGGTTCCTACACATATTAGAATAACTAACTAACTAACAAAGAACGCCTAACCATGGCCATTATACAGTTTACATATCAGACTTGCATGGAACTAGGACATGCTCCTCTGATGCAGGACAAAGGCAAGAAATGTATACTTCTATTCACACACCAAACCATTTAACTAACAGGATTAGATGAACACAATAACATTCACATATCCGCACAGGTTAATAAGCAAACAAAAGTGCAAACAAAATTAAATATAACTCACCAGAGCTTCAGGAGTGGTCCGCTTCTGAACAAATTGTTGCCAAGTTTGTTCATCAATAAATTTGTACTTGTCCCAGGGTTTATGGTCAGGCTCAACCTCGGCAAAAATATAAGTGTTAGCCAGAAAGGTCTTAAACTTCCTGAACCGCTTAGCACAATAAGACAATGTTGAGTCTTTCAACTTCTCAGACTCAAGGACGGTGAATGTAAGCCGGATAGTGCTTTTATTAGGACCGAAAGGTTGCAAATTTTCATCAAAAAGAATCTCGAGCTTCGTCCCAGAATTCCGACTAAGGGATACTTCCATCATTCGTGTGCCGCTTCTACCACGGCGTGCACGGCGCTGAGGAGGCTCAATGTGAGATGAAGAGGGTTCGTTTGTCCAACCCTCCCAGTCAAACCAGTATCTGGAGTTTCAAGAACACGAGTGGAATCGTTTTCACCGTTCATTTTCAAGACAGTAAGAGAGGAATGCCTGAGAAAATGAGGAGTAACAGAGGCTAACGGACGCGGGCGAGGAAGAGAGGTAATGGAACAGGAAGGGTTTCGCAACGTGAATAGGGGTTCTTCAGTGAGAGTGACAAAGCTTCCGCGAAGTTAACGTTTGGCGCTTCATTTTTAAGACCTAGGACAAATACACATATACGGTCTTAAAAGATAACCTTTAAGACCGATCTCTATATATGTCCTAGGTCTTAAAATTAATTAATTTTTATTCAAACTTTAGTACGGCCAAATTTTTGTCCGTTCTTAAAAGTCTAACTTTTAAGACCGATCATTCTCAGAACTATGGTCTTAACATTTATTACTTTTTTATTTAAACTTTAGTCTGGGACAAATTTTAAGTTCGGTGTTAAAAATCAAAGTTTTAAGATCGGCTTTTATATATGTTCGGTCTTAAAACTTTAATACCTTTATATTTATATTTTTCCGTATTATTTTGGAGTGTAGAAAATATAAGTCTGCCTTGATGAGATTTCTCCATAAAAGTAAATGCTATTTCAATTTTTTTAGTTCTTTTTATTTACAAAACTGCCACCGGTCACACCTTTAAGACCGGTGCGTCAATGATCCGCTCCGAATGAGGCGGTCTTAAAGCCCTTTTTTGCACTAGTGAGCCTATCTTTATCTCAATAGAGCCTTTCAGTGCATATTTCCATATTCTAAGAAATATTTACTATTTGAAAAGAGGAAAAAACAAAGTCTTTGTCTAAAAAAATGATTTGAGAAAAGGCAGATATATAATACCTTTCAAGGATCTATCAATAAATAATTTTAGTGCTGAAGCTGTCTTTGTAATTTTTCTTATTTTTTTATAACACGTAATGGTGTTCATCATTATCATACTCCCATGTTCTTAAAAAACAATGAAATAAACGGAAATATTTTTTATTCCTTAATTATTAGAAACATTAGACTATTGTCTGGTGCATTTATTAATAGGGTTAAGGTGCGATTTGGCCAATAAATTATTGGTTCAGGAGCATCCAACATAATTAACTATTAAGCGGACCAAAAATACCAACAAACTTTTAAAAATGAGCGCCCAGCACAACGCCGTTAACACCGTTAACAAAAAGTTAACCTCTGTTATCTAACCGTTATCTAAGGTGTAGATTGGCCAACGAACTCTTACTCTAGGAGCGCCCAGCACAAAATTTTAAATTTTAATAAATTAAATAATTTTTTTCTCAATTGTCATTATTCAAAACTACTTGTATAGATATCTATGGACAAAAATTATTCATTCTTTAATTTTGTCACACCTATTTGCAAAATTCTTTTATTATATGTTTATCTAAAAATTCTTAATATTCACACTTATTTGCAAGAGAATCATAAAAATGTTAAGCTCTATGTTATCTCCCCCGTTCCAATATATAAGAATTTTTTTTTTTTTTTATGAGGTTCCATCTAACATTATTTGATTAATAAGTGCACTTTTACATATTTTACTCTAATTCTCTTATATCATTTATCATACATTCTTTTTCTCATAAAAATTATTATTTTATTTTAGAAGAAATTTATGTGAGTTTTATTATAAAAATAAATCATATAATTTTTTGTTTAACATATATAATAAATTATAAAACACCTTGAGTTTTATTTAAATCATATAATTATATTTTTAATTAAACCTTTTGTTTATTTTAGAAAATTATAATTTTGACAAAATTAAAGAATGAATAATTTTTGTCCATAGATATCTATACAAGTAGTTTTGAATAATGACAATTGAGAAAAAAATTATTTAATTTAGTAAAATTTAAAATTTTGTGCTGGGCGCTCCTGGAATAAGAGTTCGTTGGCCAATCTGCACCTTAGATAACGGTTAGATAACGGAGGTTAACTTTTTGTTAACGGCGTTGTACTGAGCGCTCCTTTTTAAAAGTTTGTTCGTATTTTTGATCCACTTAATAGTTAATTGTGTTGGACGCTCCTGAGCCAATAGTTTATTGGTCACATTGCACCTTAACCCTTATTAATATTATTCTTTTTTATATATATACATTTATCAATATTATTCTAATTATGCCTTTATTATACGAAATAGTTAAGTGAGTGACATTAATAAGTCACTACTCACTCCTTTCTTAAATAGAACTTTTTTTTTTTGTCTCTATCGTTTTTATATACATATTTCAGAATTTTATGATACTTAAAAAAAAAGCCCCTATGCGGGAAAAAAAAAGCCCCTATTTAACCAATAAAGATTGATCTAGTTGGTAAGGAATTTGACTCATAACCATATAAACTTGTCAAAGTAGTTATATAAACTTGTTAAAGTAAATACATAAACTTGTTAAAGTAGGTATATATACTTACCATTTTATAAGTTGTTACAGTAGACACATAAACTTGTTAAAATAGTCAGATTCATGCCAATTTATAACTTATCAATATAGGTACATTAACTTGTCAAAATAAACACATAAACTTATCAAATTTTACGCACATTAACATGTAACAATAGACAAATAAACTTGTCATTTTATAAGTTGTTAAAGTGGGCACATAAATTTATCAAAATAGTTACATAAACTTGCCATTTCATAAGTTTATATAAACTTGGCAATAAAATGATTTATGTGCCTATTTTGACAAATATATGTGCATATTTTGACAAGTGTGTGTGTCAATCTAGGTTAAGTAAAACAACTCTTGTTGACAAGTGCATATGCCTATTCTGACGCATAGAGTAGTGATTGACAAATACTTGCATATAATCATACAACTTAATCAATGGGGGCAATAATGTAATTTCACATTTAGAATTAATATCAATGTAATTCATAGGGAGCTTTTTGAAACGAGAATATGCTTTAGGACTTTTTTGTAATTTTTTTCATCCTTGGAACTTGAGTGTGATTTTTTTTTTAATAATTTTTTGCCAACACATTACTATTTCTTATCCATGGAAGCATTATTCAGACAAAAAACTGTTTTTTGGGGAAAAAATATCAAAAAATAACAAAAGAATGTTTCTTTTGTTGGAAAAAAGATCAAATAATAACAAACAAACAAAAAAACTGTTTTTGCAAAGTTGCTCGGGTTCTGTGTGCTATTTAGCTGAAATAAAAAATTCTGTACAGAGGGAGAAGTGAGAATCGGGAGATGGTGTAAAGCTTACAAGTTGGCGGGTAGATAATCTGTCACTACTCACTACCAATTTTTTTTTTTTTTTTTGCTCAGTAAAGGTCTTGATATTACTAAATAAACGAGTACAGTAGAGTAATACAAACAGCAACAGCATACACTACAAAGACTAACAGAACTGAAAAAACAACTACACATCAGCAAGCAGAGCCGATCAAGAAGAGACTAGAAAATCCCTGTATCAGCAAATTGAGAGGCAGCAGAATCCTCATTTAAACTTGTCTCTGGCGCATCCAAGGCTAGAATAGATAGCAAGGAAGGTGGCGGTCGGAAGACCCACCCAATCGGGCCCACCTCCTTATAAGCATTAGCCGCTAAGAGATCAGCAGCTCTATTACCCAGGCGAGGAACAAAGGATAACTTAAACCCAACCTTGTTTGCCAAGAAACAGATTATATCATGTATTATACTTCTACATTGCCATTCACATAACACAGCAAATTTAGCATTCACAAAAGATACAAAAGAGAGACAATCAGACTCAAACACCACCTTGTCATGCCCCAAATCCATTGCCAACATCAGTGCTTTCCTAAGGGCTAGAGCTTCCGTCATGAACGCCGAGATAGACTTGAGTTTGTCCACAAAGCCCCATTTAAATGAGCCATAATGGTCCCGGCATATAACTCCTACAGCTGCTGAGTCCCTACCAGCCACAAAAGCACCATCCATATTAAATTTCAACCACCCACAGCCCGGGGGAGTCCAGCGATCAGACCTAGATGCTGGCCGACTTGGAATAGCTCTAACAGTAGACCTCTGATCCCACTAAAGCCAGAAATCAGTATTAAACCTGTTAGCACAAGCAATGACAGCACAGGGGTCAGGTTGTAGCTGATTGAATACTTTCGCATTTCGCTGCTTCCATATTAACCATAACAACCAGCAAATATGAGAAATATCCCTATCATGAAGAATATGCAGATTAGTAACCATCAGCCACCATGCATTAAAATTAATAACATTAGAGCAATCTAATCGGGCCCCTAAACTACTCCCAAACCACACACAACGAGTCCAATAGCAGTGAAAAAATAAATGTTCTATTGTTTCATCAGCAGCCTCACAAATTGGACACAATGTAATCCTAGCATGTTCCCTCCTAAACAAAGCTTCATTAGTGGCCACGGCGTTATTTAGGAGACGCCATAAAAATTGTTGAACCCGAGGAATTGTTTTGATGCTCCAAATGGATTTCCAGCAAGAGGAGGGAATTACAACCGAGGAACCAGCTTTCTGTACAGCCACCATAGTCTTGTCCTTACATGTATGATACCCGCCTTTGACACTATAGTCACCATTAACAGCACTCATCCACACTAGTCGGTCATTCAAGTCATTTTCAGGAATTCTGATGGTCAATATAGCTCTTAGAACCTCCGTTGTGACCAAATGAGAAATTGGTGCCAATGACCATGAACCATCAGTTATGAGATCACTTACCCTCCCACTATTGATCATATACTCATTACTATCCGGAGGTTTCACAAGTGGCGGGACTCCCGGAATCCAGGGGTCCCCCCAAATTCGGATATCATTCCCTGTCCCAACTTCCCACTGAAGATCTTTCATCAAGAAATCCCTACCGTCAACCAGACTCGACCAACACCAAGAAGCCTTGTAGCCTTTGCCAACATCAATAAATTCAGCCTGAGGGAAATAAATACTTTTCAATACTCTGGCCCATAAATCCTGAGGACGATTCATAAGACGCCAAGCTGTTTTTGCAAGCAAGGCTTCATTCATAATTGACAAGTCACGAAAGCCCATACCCCCTTGATCTTTGCTCAAGGTAAGATAGTCCCACGCCTTCCAATGCATACGTCTGCTAGAGGCATTTCCCCCCCCCCCCCACCAGAAATTAGCAATAAGTCCATGAATTTCCTTGCAAGTCTTGAGAGGGAATTTGAAGCAGTTCATGGGATAGATAGGTATCACCTGGATTACTGCCTTGATTATCACTTCTCTTCCAGCCGAGGAAAGGAATTTATGACTCAATCTTTGAAGTTTAATTAAAACCCTTTCCCGAATATAGGATAAGGCTTGATGCTTCGTCTTCCCCCAAATGCTGGGGATACCAAGGTACATACCAGCATCATCAGATATAGGAATTTGTAACATATGACCCACCACCAACCGCACCTCACTGGGGGTATTTGTCGAAAAGAATAAACTAGATTTCTCAAGATTTAAAGCCTGACCAGATGCATCAAAATACTTCTGCAAAATCTTTGCCAGCTGACCACAGTGATAACGGTTAGCCCTCATGTAAACAAGAGCATCATCCGTAAAAAATCTATGGGTTAGAATCGGGCAACTTAGACTCAATTTAATGCCTTTAATTAATCCAGCATCCTGACTTTTAGAGATCATCAATGATAATAGTTCAGCAACTAGAATAAATAGATAAGGGGACAAAGGGTCTCCTTGACGTAAACCCCGGCCAGGGCAGAAGGAGTCTACTCTTTCACCAGACAAACACACATTTAGTTTAACCGACCTCACACACTTCATTACCAGAGAAACCCAAGCCTGATCAAAACCAAAACAGAGAAGCACATTTTCTAGAAAGTCCCAATCCACTCTATCATAAGCCTTACTCATGTCCATTTTAAGGGCAAATTCATACTTACCACCACTGTTTTTCCTCTTCAAGTAATGATATACCTCATGAGTGATAATTATGTTGTCATGGATGCAACGGCCCGGTACAAATGCCCCTTGATTAGGGGAAATACAACTATCAAGAAGAGGCCTCATTCTACTAGCCATAATCTTCGAAATAATTTTATACGAAAAATTACACAACCCTATGGGCCAAAATTGAGATACATGCTCAGGCCTACTCACTTTAGGAATTAAAATCAGATTAGTCTCATTAATAGAATCTAGACAAGACTTTCCAGGAAAAAAAATTCCAGAACCATAGTGTAAACAGAATCACTTACCTCCAACCAAGCGTTTTGGTAGAACATGCCGGAAAATCCATCAATACCAGGAGCCTTTGAGCTACCAAGGCTAAATGCTGCCATTTTGACCTCCTCTCTAGTAATAGGCTTTAACAAGGACTGATTCATCTCTACAGAAATCTTAGGATCAATAAATGAGAGGACAGAATTCATAGAATTAGATTTAGACGAGGCAAACAGCTGTTGAATTTTTTTTTTCAATATTCTCTGCCACATCCTTCTTCTCTAAAAGCCACTCCCCTGTATCATCTCTAATACTGGTTATACTATTTCTCTGTCTTCTTCGAACTGTTGACAAGTGAAAAAAGCGAGAATTCTTATCTCCCGCTGAAAGCCAGCTTACCCTTGATCGTTGCCACCAATACTTCTCCTCCAACTCAAGCAACCTCTCAATGGCTAACTTCACATCACAAATAGCCTTAGTGTCATCCCTTGAGCGACTACCGCGCGAGAGAGAATCTAATTGCTTTTTCATTTTCTCCAGCAGGATTGCATTATTAGGAAATTCAGCTTTACTCCACTCCTCCAACATCGTCCTACAGTTCTTTAAATGGCCCGTAAAAGAACCAATTTCAGATCCTAGATCATCCACAGGCTGCTGGCAACTACTATTCACTACTTGAGTAAAGTTAGAATGATGCACCCAGTTTTCTTCAAATCGAAATTCCTTCTGCCTGCGAAAGAACTGCGGTTGGCATACAACCTATAGAAGATGATGGTCGAACCCGGTGGGAGCCACATTGAAGACTTGTATGTTAGGGAAGAGAAATCGAAGGTGACTGTTTCCAAATGCTCTATCAATACGTTCCCAGACAGTTTCCGGGGCCTACATATTGTTGCACCACCTGAACCGATAGCCAATAAATCCCAAGTCCTCTAATTCACATCCTGCCACAAAGCACTGGAAATTCAGAATCCTCCTCCAAGCCCTAGGACTGCCTCCCATCTTCTCTGATTGAGCCAATAAATCGTTAAAATCACCTAAACACAGCCAAGGTTCTGATATAGTCCTACTAACCCTGGATATCTCATTCCAGCACAACATTCTTTTATCTTCAACAGGGGGGCCATATACAAATTTAATGTACTTGGGGGAGGCAACATCACCAGCATCAATTAAAGTGTGGATCAAATGAGAAGAGGAAAAAAGGACATTAACCTTAATCTGATCTGACCACCAAAGAGCAAGACCCCCAACTATTCCGATCGGCTCCACCAACCACTCCTCAGAAAAGCCGCACCTTCGACGAATCTTCCTAACATAAGCTGCTTTCTGTTTAGTCTCCGATAAAAACACAATCAGGGATTTTCTACGGAGGCACTCCTCCTTTAAATTCCTGGCTGTCAAGGCAACCCCCAGGCCTTGGTAGTTCCAGGCTAAAATATTCATGGTGTACCGGTGGTTGGTCCCATCCAACCATCGGCGTTTTGCTCAACAGATGAAGACTGAACCTCTGAGATTTTAAAGCTCCCTGGAACCTATTCAGAAGTAGAATCATTATTAGAATCCATCGAAGACTCCAATCTCGCAGATTGCCTTTCATATTTCCTAGATCGAATTGATGCTTTGACTGATCTGTAATTCTTGTGTCGCCCTCTCGCAGATGGAGCAACCCCAGGACAAGATTCTGGAATAGATAAGGGAACTTCAAAGTTAAGCTTACGATACCGTTTTACCTGAGCTGGGCCCAAGTCCTCTTCATATTGTCTTTTAAGGTGAAAACTTCTCAAGGACACCGCCACTTCAGATATAGGAGAAAGCCCAATCTGTTGATTACCCGATTCCCCCATATTTTCTAGTTCAGCCGGAAATTCCACATGGTATGGAGTCTTCAAGACAGTCTTCGATGGCCCCTGCAGCCCCATTGTATTCGGACCAGCAACAAGGGCCCTGTTCTCACTAGGGCCCAATCCAACAAGATCAGAATTAAGCCCAGTCATAGAAATCTGCTCAGAATACATCAACTGGGCCACATGAGGTGCACGTGATACCTCATCAGTACATTCATTAAATACCTTACCCTTTCCAAGGTCAACTGCCACCTTAGGAAAAGAACCCTTCTCCGTACCCCCTTGACTAGCCACAGACATCTGACAGCACACAATCTCTCTATCTGCCTGTCCGGATTTCTGACAAGGCTCCATCCTCAGACCCAAGTTACCAGCTTCCTTCTTCTCCGGTACCGACGCCCCACTCCGATGAGCCCCAATAGGGTTGACATGGGTTCCAGCATACTGAACTTCAATCCAGTCCTCTCTGCACACTACCAGGGACTCGTCTAATGTATGAACAGCTGGAGTACTAAGCCAACTACCAAACTCCGGTGAACCATCGTCCCGGGAAGGTTGATCTGAGGAATATTTACAACCCCTGCCGTCATGGCCGATACGACCACAGGAATAGCAAAATGTCTGTAATCTCTCATATTTTACCGATACCCATGCTGGGTCCTTATTCTCACGAGGCACCCAGAATCCAGCAGTAAGAGGTTCATCAATAGAAATCAGAGATCTCACCCTGACATAGCCACGTCCTAATCGTCCCTCCGTGAACGGTCTCTCATACATAACAGCTTCCCCCACCGAGTCTCCAAGGATCCTGGCATTATCATTATTGAAAGTTTCCAGAGGGAGCCCGTGGAACTGGACCCAGAAAGGCACAACATTAAAATTAGCATCCTTAATAACCATACAATCCTCCCATACCTGGAGACTTAAGAGATGCCCAAGAATCGACCATGGCTGGCCCTTCAAGATGCGAGTGAAATCTTTAGTCTCCTTAAATCTGAACAAAAAAGTAAGATTGCTTCTGTCCAAATGATGCACTTCCAACCCCACATCCATCTGCCATCCCTTCTTAATCATCGAAATAACAGTTGGGATGTTAAGATTTTTGCTAGTAAGAATTTTACCCGCAAGTGTATGGCCCTGGCTAACCTCCTTTCGGTCAATAGAGAGGATCACCTGCTTCTTCCTGCCGGAATGAGAGTTCTCACCCCCCTCCATACTTCCGACAACCACCACGCTCGCACTCCCGCACCACCGCCGACCACCAAGACCGACACCTATACACCACCACCAACCACCAAACCACACACCCACACCTCCCCAACACTACCCCACTAACCAGAAGACAAAAAGAGAAAAAGAAAGAGAAGAAACCGAGAAGAAGGAGAAACAGAGGTTAGAGAAAAACGGACAGAAAGAGAAATAGAAAGAGGAGTGATCTCCGATCAAGGATCGTCGACCTGAAAGAGACCCAAAATCTCACCCACCCTCACCGAGAAGAGAGAAACCCCCACGAGAGAAGCATCTATATGTAGGCATGTAATACTTACTCACTACCAATTTAAAATACAAAGAAATACAGCAAATCTGAGGCATTTTCACGTGTTAATTATTATTATTATTATTAGTTTCTAAATTTCCAGCGGGTTTTCAACATCCTTCAGTTTTATCCTTTTTTTTTTTTTTTACAACAAAAAAAAATTCCAAATATCCTCTTTTTTGGATGCTCGCGCACTTGCGTTGTGCATTTGAAGCCATCACCGTTCAGCTCTCAGCTTTCCATCACTCTCTTTCTCTCTGCCGTTTCTTGCCCTTTGTATATTCTTGGGATTCTATGGAAAAAGCTTGTGATGATGCAGATGCTGGAGTTCGAAGTGATGGAGATTCCTTGTCAGATCCTGCTTATTATCATCGTCTACAGGTGATTTCACGAATCTGAGTGGTTGAAACTTTTTTTTTGGTGCCTGGGTTTTCTCTTGATCAAATGGATTCTGAACTATATGGAGGAGAACAAAACGAAAGAATATGGAAAATTAAAAAGAGATGGAGAAAAATTTGGGTTTCCCGATATCGCTTGTTGTACTAAGTTATATCACACTGAGCACACAGGAAAACCCATTCTGAAAACGAGAAAGAAAACCAATTAGGAGGAGTGTTCGCCTTCTGCTATGAGTTCAAGTGATTTAAAGGTTCTCGAAGCTGAATTTTTCATCATCACTTTTCCTTTTAATTTCTCCTCTGTTACTGTTTTTCTGGATTTGCTTCATTCAGTAGTCAAGATGGCTGCTTACACTGTTCGTAAAATGGGTGGCTTACACTTCAAGATGATATTGCTTGTTACATTAATTTCAATTACCTGTGACGCGTCCTTGAAGTATTTTTAATTTGAGGTGCTACATAGCAAAACAATGAGGCCAGGCAATTTTGTACATGGATTGGAGTTTAGCTGCTAATTTATGTCTTAGTTTACCTATTTATTAGATTACGTCAAGTAAAGGATAACTTTCAAGTTTGGGCTTGCTTGATGTAGAGCCGGGAAATCGGGCCGAGCCTATCGGGCCGGCCCGTTTAGGCCCTGACCCGTCAAGGGCCAGGCTTGAAAAATAGACGAGATATTTGAAATTGGCCTCAGAGGGCCACCTGAGGGCTCGAGCTTAAACGGGCCAGCCCTGCAGGCCCTTTTCACTGTAGCTTTTTCTTTTTTTCCCTTTTTAATTTATTAATTTATATATATTTTGTCTTTGTTATAGAGTTATTTATCCATTTAACTACAAATACATAATAACTATACTCTAATTTTATGATTTGGTTTATTATTTGTTGCAAATAAAATTACTCTTATGTTAAATAGATTAAATTATTTGTTACAATAATAGTCATCGTACTAATGTCACTTAGTGATATGTTTCTTATGTTTTATATGAGTTATTTGTGAATATAATTTGCTTTTGATTATGAATTAATGACTGCTTATTTGTTGGATGATTTGTAATGTAATTTACTAATTATATATATTTTTTTTTAAAAACATATGAAAATTAATTAAAATTTGGAATAGTAATTTCCGGGCCCGGGAGGACCGGCCCTGGCCCTGGTGCTCTCGGGCCGGGCTTTGAAAAACAGATATTTTTCTTACCTCGGGCCCTGGAGGGCCGGGTCGGCCTTGATTCCCAGCTCTAGCTTGATGACCCTAAATTGCTAGTACTACCTTGAATTTTGTAGGGCCATGATCAAGAAACCTTGTCATATACTCCTTCTGGTCCTAATTATAAGACATATTTAACCGATTTTGGGGAGATTAAGGAAAGAAGTTAAATTAGTTAATTTTACTCATTTTCCTAAAATGTCCTTATATAAATTTAAAATGACCTAAGTGAAAGTAAATCAATAGCTTCTACCGCCTCTCCAACCTAAATTTTTTTTTTACACGTTATCTAATTAAAATAATGGTCTTACTATATATACAACATATGTATATATATATAGACACACACACACACATATATATATATGTGTGTGTGTGTACATATATCGACAGACACATATAGGCACACACACCCCACACACATATAAACACACACACACACACAAAGATATACATGTATATATGTGTCTGTTTATATTTTTACACACATATTGACAAATACACAAATATACATATATGTACACACACAGTACACACACCCACATATGTATATATGTGTGTGTGTGTGTGTGTTTGCGCGCGTGTGTGACTATATATATTTGTGTGTACACACACATAAAATATATATGTGTAGACACACACACACACTAAAATATATGTGTGTAGACACACACACACATACATACATATATATGTAGACACACACATATATGTGCGCTTACACACACACAAAATATATATGTGTAGATACACACATATATACATACATACATACATACATATATGTAGACACACACATATATCTGCGTGTGTGTGTGTCTATAGTGTCTATAGATATTTGTGTGTAGACACACACATATATACATACATAGATACACACACATATATATATCTAAAATTTTTGTTGATTGGAAGAGTATACGCGTCCACATACATATACTCACAAAAAATCAAACACACTTGAGAGAATAAAATAGGGGTATTTTAGGAAAAAATTGACAATTATTAGAATGTTGTCCTATAATTAAGACCAAAACCAACTCTCAAATGTTGTCTTATAATTAGAACCGGAGGGAGTACCATTTTTGACACCTGCCTATACTGATTGTTAGAATAAGCTGAGGAAATGTAACAAGAAGAAACATAAAGCGGCAGAAAGAAAAAACCAGGATTTTTTCTTTTTTGGGGGGGTTGGTGGAAGAACAGGGATGCAAACTATTTTACCTACAGCTTTGACCTTTTGCACCTTTCTCAGATTTGTTGAGCTCTTTGTTTGATGAACTAGTTTCGGTCTAGATAATAATTAGGATATAACAGATGCCCAACTTATCCTGCGTAAATAAAAAATTTATGTTAGAAGTTAATAAACAACATTTACACCATTATTAAAGACTTAAACAATGGTTCAGATTAACATATTTATACCTTGTGCCACTATAATTGGTTTGAATGTAAAAAATTATATTATGATTTAATTTATTAATAAAGTGTATATATGTATTTTATAGGAAAATTAACTTATCAACCCGGAGACATAAACAGTAATGGAACAAATTAAAGATGCAAGAGACGTGAACAAAATCAATATCAAGATAAAAATTAGAAATAAAAATATTTTTTTATTACTAATAATATTTTTATTACATTGATTTTTTTTAAAAAAGCATTAATTTACATTTTTTTAAAAAAAAAACCCTCAATCTTCCTCCTTATCAATGGAGGAAGAAGAGGAAAGAGAAGATTGGTCATTCAATAGATTGTACTTGATATCATTGGTGTTGAGTAGAAGGTTGAACTTGCTGTTAATAGTGCCAAGTATCACCAAGAGTCTTCCAAGGCGTCTGTGGATATGATCCACCCTCGCATGGAGGTGCTACAAAAGTTGCTTTGTTGAAGGTGGCGGAGGAGGCATTGGAGGTTATAGAGGAGGAGGAGGAAAAGGAGGATGAATAGCATTACCCTAACGCGTACCATATTGATATTCTAGAAAAGAGAGGAAGAGGAGTTAAATATGAAGAAACAAAAGCAATTAGAAGTTTAAATAGATAAGACAGATGAATATTTTGAGTAGACGTATAGTTGGAAAGTTTACCTTAGAAGCTAATTAAAGAAACTCTGAAACATCTAACACCAGGTATAAAGAAACGATTGTATTTAAAATGATATTTGTACCAGACGTATAAGCGTTCAATCTAACAAGAATTTAAAGTTTTAAATTTTCTTAATGCTTAATACTTATCAACACTGTATTACATTACAACCGGTCTATAAAATATTATTTAGATTGTACAAAAGCATTATATCAATATTTATAAAAATGTCACTGGTTATACTTTTTAAATGGTCTCTGTTTATATATGTCTAAATATAGCGGTCTTATAAGCCTTTTTCTAGTAGTGTGGTCCCAAGATCTGCACATCGTAATAGTCGTTGAGAGCACATTTGGCAAGGTAGCTTATCACAAAATTATCGCCTCTGTCAATTTGTTGGAAATCAACCTCCCAATGGTAAAAATGTTTTCATTAATCTCTCTCTTAAATTTGTTGGAAATTTAACCAATTTTAATCGCCATTAAAATTTTTATTTATGATAACCGATAAGATTTAAATCAGTGTCCGTGGTGTTTTATGTATACAAAGAGAACTAATATTTTTTGTATATAAAAATTTACTAGGTTTTTACTTTTTAATAACAATAAAATTTTCAATGTGATATTTTTTCCCTATTTTTTTTTTTTAATTTTTTGAATATTGGTTGTTTGTTTCTTGTGAAAACAAAGAAGGGCATATATCTTAGGGAAAATCCTAAAAAAGATTTCTAAGATTTCCAAATCTCAAACAGGTTTGTTTCCTATAATTGATAAGGATTGACTACTGTTAAAAAAAAAATTCACAATTCATTTTAGATAAAAACCTCTAATTTGAGATTATAAAATTTGGAGGTCTTTTTCTGAAATTTTCTCTATATTTTGGTATGGCACAATGTTGGATTTTATGCTTATTCTGTCTTCTTGCTGTTTTTATTTCCCAAGCTAAGCCGTTCATTTTAGGTCAACAACAGTCAACCCTTCTTCTACTTTTTGTTTTAAATTGTTATTGTTTGGTCGTACTTTATTACTACTCGGATTTCTTATCTTTTTTAGGAAAATCACACTTAGGTCTAAAGGACAACAAAATTTATAAAAAAGTCTTAAAGCAGATTTCCTTATCAAAAAATTCTATAGGGAATTCATTGATATTAATTTTGAATGTGATATTATCTTTTTGCCCCCGTTGATTAAGTTATATGATTAGGTAAAAATACTTGCCAATTACTACTCTAGGCATTGTTAAAATAAGTATATGCACTTGTCAACTATAGCTGTTTTACTTAACACAAATTGGCATATACACTTGTCAAAATATGCATATATACTTGTCAAAGTAGGCATATGAACTTGTCAAAATAGGCAAATAAACTTGTCATTTTATAAGTTATCAAAATAGACACATAAAATTGTCAAAATAGTTATATAAACTTGTCAAAGTAGACATATACATTTACCATTTTATAAGTCATCAAAGTAGTCACACACTTGCCAATTTATAACTTGTCAATATAGACAAATTAACTTATCAAAATAGACACATAAATTTGTCGAATTTTACGCACGTTAACTTGTTAGAATAAACCAATAAAATTGTCATTTTATAAGTTGCTAAAGTAGACACATAAACTTATCAAAATAGTTACATAAACTTGTCATTTATAAGTTTATGTAAACTTCGCAACAAAAGGGTTTAAGGTTTATATGCCTATTTTGACAAATATATGTATCTATTTTGACAAGTATATATGTATATTTTGACAAGTGTATGTGCTCATTTATGTTACGTAAAACAGTTCTCGTTGATAAGTGCATGTACCTATTTTGACAATGCATAAAATAGTGATTGACAAGTACCTGCACTTAATCATATAACTTTATCAATAGGGCAACAATATAATTTCACATTCATAATTAATATTAATGTAGTCCTAGGGAACTTTTTTATAAGAGAATATGCTTTGAGACTTTTTTGTATTTTTTTTTTCTTGGGATCTAAGTGTAATTTTCTTCTTGTTTGTTTTTTTTTTCCCACCAACACATTACTATTTCTTATCAATTGAAGCATTATTCAGACAAAAAACTTTTTTTTTTTTTTGGGAAAAGATCAAATATCAAATAATAACAAAAAAAAACTGCTATTGCAAAGTTGCATGGGTTTTGTGTGCTATTTAGCTGAAATAAAAAATTCTGTACAGAGAGAGAAGTGAGAATCTGGAGAGGGTAAAGCTTACAAGTTGGCGGGTAGATAATCTGTCACTACTCACTACCAATTTATAATACAAAGAAATACAGCAAAATCTGATGCATTTTCACGTGTTAATTATTATTTTTATTATTAGTTTCTAAATTTCCAGCGGGTTGTCATCTTGTCATCATCATTCAGTTTTATCCTTTTTTTTTTTTAATAACTTTTTCCAAATGTTCTCTTTTTTGGATGCTCGCGCACTTGTGTTGTGCATTTGAAGCCATCACCGTTTAGCTCAGCTTTCCATCACTCTCTTTCTCTCTGCTGATTCTTGCCCTTTTGTATATTCTTGGCATTCTATGGAAAAAGCTTGTACTGATGCAGATGCTGGAGTTGGAAGTGATGGAGATTCCTTGTCAGATCCTGCTTATTATCATCGTCTACAGGTGATTTCACGAATCTGAGTGGCAGAAACTTTTTTTTTTGGTGCCTGGGTTTTCTCTTGATCAAATGGGTTCTGAACTATATGGAGGAGAACAAAACGAAAGAATATGGAAATTAAAAAAATGGAGAAAAATTTGGGTTTCCCGATTCCGCTTGTTGTACTAAGTTATATCACTGAGGACAGGAAAACCCATTCTGAAAAACGAGAAAGAAAAACAATTAGGAGGAGTGTTCGCCTTCTGCTATGAGTTCCAGTGATTTAAAGGTTCTCGAAGCTGAATTTTTAATCATCACTTTTCCTTTTAATTTCTCCCGTTACTGTTTTTCTGGATTTGCTTCATTCAGTGGTCAAGATGGCTGCTTACACTGTTCGTAAAATGGGTGGCTTTTTTTTGCTCAAATAAATGGGTGGCTTACACTTCAAGATGATATTGCTTGTTACATTAATTTCAATTACCTGTCACGCATCCTTGAAGTATTTTTAATTTGAGGTGCTACATAGCAAAACAATGAGGCCTGGCAATTTTGTACATGGATTGGAGTTTAGCTGCTAATTTATGTCTTAGTTTACCTATTTATTAGATTACGTCAAGTAAAGGATAACTTTCAAGTTTGAGCTTGCTTGATGACCCTAAATTGCTAGTACTACCTTGAATTCTGTAGGGCCAGATCAGCAACCTTGTCATATACCATTTTTGACACCTGCCTATACTGATTGTTAGAATAAGCTAGAGGAAATGTAACAAGAAGAAACATACAGCCGCAGAAAGAAGAAAGCAGGATTTTTTTTTGGGGGGGTTTGGGGGGTGGAAGAACAGGGATGCAAGCTATTTTACCTACAGCTTTGACCTTTTGCACCTTTCTCAAATTTGTTGAGCTCTTTGTTTGATGAACTAGTTTCGGCAATGTTCCAGACATGCACAGGAAATGAAAAAGGTGATAATTCCTCCTTGCTTCTGCAGTCCAGACGACCAAGCCTCACCTCTTTGCAGATACCAGTAGGGTCAGTAGAAAGTGTATTACCATCTTCTGCAAAGACAGATGTTGTATTATTGCCAAGTCCTGGTTCCTCTCGAGGAGGACTGCCTCCAAGATCAAATTTAGCCAGAGTCAAGTCTTCCATGAGAAGTTTACTTCCCCAGAGGAGTTTTAAGGCAAAAAGTTGTTCTCCTGATTGTGAAAGGGAAGTTCTCATTGTTTCTGATATTCCCTCATCAGATGGAGTTTTGGACAAGCCTTCAACTTCAAGGTCCCTTTCTTTAAATAAGGTTTTGTTCCCTTCATCAACAAAAGCATCAAATTCATTACCAGTTACACCAATTGCAAATACAGTTGCAGAGACTGTGCATGGAAGTCATCTAGGAAGTGATCCTGACTTAAGTGTACGTTTCATAATGCTGATTCTTGTCCTCCACTTCTCAGTAGAAATTTTGAATTTTATTCCATCTAAAGGGATGTGTATACTAATATTTTGCTGCATTAGTGAATGATATATTTTTTCTTTTATATATATACCTAGAAAATGGAAGTCAAGCATCACATGACTCGATCATTTTCAGTTCCAGTTAATATCAAATCCTCTAGTTTAAAGCGAACAGGTTCTAGTGGTTTGATCCGAGTAATTTCAGCAAGACGACATCCTGCAGCTGTTAATGACTATTCAATTGATAAAGCTTCAGTGCCAGAGATTGGTAATTTTTTGTGTTACATAAAACTTGCATTATTTTTCTGAATTTGTGTTATGATTAAAGATGCAAACTGTGATACTAAAAGATCTTAAGTGTCTTGTTACTTTTTTAAGTTGTGTTATGATTAAAGAGCAGAGCAGTTGACTTGTGTCGCATGAGGAAAAAGCTCATTTCTTGAAGTGTACATGCTTCATAAATAACAACTAAGGGATTTTTATGTCTTGCATTTTCCTCCTCACTTCCGTTACTATCAGAATTGAAGAAGATTATTTCTTCATAAATAACAACTAATGGATTTTATGTCTGTAACCTTGAGGCACTACTCTTGTATGTGATTAAGTGCTCCTCCTGCTCCTCAAAGCAAGTGTTGACAACCTTAATTTTATAAGCCATTGAAAAACCAATAATAGATTGCCTTCCTCCATTAAGTTCTCTAAAGCCAAAACCATCATGAGCTCCCGCATACCTCCTGGCCACTGTTGCCATTAAGATCCCCGTTGATGAAAATCTTTTCATCTAATGGAATACCTTAAACCAATCCCTCTTAAGATGTGCTTTTGCCCTTACTTGAGATGCATAGGCACTTTTGATGTTATTAGTGTCTACTAAAACAATCATTCTTGAGGATCTTATCCCCAATCCTCTTTTTTTTTTTTTTTTGATATAATCCCCAATCCTCTTTACTTCCACAGTATTCTTCTTCCAATTCTTGTCAACAATAATACTAACCCCATTCCTTGCTTTTACTTTCCTTGTGCATCACAGTTTATATCCTATTAAGTGCAGTTCCATAGCCTTTTCTCCAACACATTAAGTTTCTTTTTTCTTTTTGATACATAACACATTAAGTTTATTGAAGGCACTTGATATTATTATTTTTCTACATCATAGCATCCACTACCTCCATAGATTTACATGACAAAGGCCCAATATTCCAAGTATCAAACATGATCTTACTCTCATGGACTAACTTCTTTACCCACATCCTTCTCTATAAATGTGGAAATTCTTGCTCGTAACACATCAAGTTTCTTGAAGGCACTTGATATTATTTTTTCCCTAGATCATAGCATCCACTACCTCCATAGATTTACATGATAAAGACCCAATATTCCAAGCATCAAACATGCTCTTACTCTCATGGAATAACTTCTTTACCCACATCCTTCTCTATAAATGTGGGAATTCTTACTCATTTAACACTACATCAAGCACTGATGTAGCAGCTTTAGCTCATTTGACACTTTTAAGTCATACAACATGTTACTTTTGGATAGCATTAGCACAAATCTGTCTTAAATCCATTTCTCTGAGAGATTCAACTGAGTTTTATGTTTGCGTTTGAGAGTTTGACACAACCCTCTTCCTTTATCTAGGCTTAGGACTGGCTTTGAAACATAGGTGGAGTTGAAAATGAAACTATAGTATTTTAAAAAAGCTTTTTAAATTGCCTTTATTTTATTTTCATCTCATTTTTTGATGTTTTGAAAACCACTTCATCATTTTTTTCCCATGAGGATTTATTTCTGTCAACTATTTAAACAGGTTTGTGATTGAAAAAAGCCTTTTGCTGATTGCATGAATGATGATGTCTTTCCAAATGGGTCTATTGTTTTAACAGTGTATTATTGAACAAGTTTTGATCTTGCCATGCATTTTGTTAATTAATGAATGAAGCACACTAATTAAATTGGGGAGCAATCTTTCATTTAATCTTGCTGTTTGTATGCATCCTAGATCAACTGGTTGGCACTATTCTATGCAAAACTATTTTTTATTTTTTTAGTACATATTAATTAACCTTCCCCTAGTCCTCAGCTTTCTAGTTAATTTTGTGCTTAATTTCCTCCTCTTCCACGTTCTGCCTTTTCCAGCCATTGAAGATGCTACTGAGGACATTCCTGAAAAAGAAGCAGTCTGTAGGATTTGTTTAATGGAGCTGGGGGAAGGTGGGGATACCCTTAAGATGGAGTGCAGTTGTAGAGGAGACCTTGCGCTTGCTCACCAAGAGTGTGCAGTGAAGTGGTTTAGCATAAAAGGAAACAAGACATGTGATGTTTGCAACCAGGAAGTTCGAAATCTTCCAGTGACTCTATTGAAAATCCAAAGTCCTCATCCTACTGCCGAACTGTCATCAAATACCCCACAGCAGATAGAAGTTTCTTTTCACAGGCAAGTTTAAGTTCTTCCATGTGCTAGCTCATACAACAGCAACAACACATGCTTTATTTAATGCTTTTAGTTTTTAATCATAAGTTAGCTCGAAACTTTGTCCTAATCATAAAATGAGGGATAAGGATAATGTCCTTTTAGCTTACCTCTGCCTCATCCGCAGCAAAGCTTAAAAATTCATAACTAGATTAATCAAAATTGAAATGAGGAAAGCTTTGGCTTGTTTAAAGCTCTGGTTGTCCCCTGTACCTTAAAATTTACATAAATGCAGCTGGTTCATAAACAAAAATTCCAGTTTTTTTATAAAATTCAAACATAACTTTGTAATTTTGTTTTTCATGCCACAGATTTTCAAATAACATGAATGGACATTTATTCTGAAATTGTGTCCTCTTGAACATCAAATATATCTAAGAGTCATGAGTCCAAAAGATTTAAATGAACAATAGTATCCAGGAAGTCTAAATTATTTCTGAAATAAAAATATATTTTAATATTATTGACAAAAATATCCTTTTGATTGATCCTTTATTGTTTTTTCCTTTTTTTTTTTTAATCTTGTTCACTATTTTGTATGTGCGTTTACTAGCTCTAATTAATTATAATGCATTCTACTGATTCATGCATGACAGGATCTGGCAGGATGTACCAGTACTTGTCTTGGTCAGCATGCTTGCTTATTTTTGCTTTTTAGAGCAACTTCTGGTATGCCTTTTTATTTTATTCATTCTGAAGTTTATGGTAACTGTTTCTAGTGCCAAATTATTAGTTGGTCCTTTGTAAAAGATAATTGGACCGTGGTGTTTTAGTAGTCACTGTTAGGAATAATAGGTAATTAGTATCTTGTATATAAGTGTCAATATTACATACAGATGTACTACCTGTAGTCTGCCACATGTATGGCCATGATTCATTTGTAACAATACCCTAATACCTATTCAGTCTATATAAAGCACAGTGACCTAAGGGATGATTATCCATTGGGCAATACAATTCTCCTCTCTTGTCCTTTTTTCTCTCTTGGCATCAGAGCCACTTTTTTTAATTGCCTTATTTCATTTCTCTTTCTTCCGACAGGCACGATGGCCTCGTCTTCAACCTCCTCCACTGAAACTGCCTCAGCCCCTCACACCGTCTCTTCCGCCGCTCATCCCACCTACACTCTTTTCCAATCGTCTAGCCAGACTTCGTCGATCAAGCTGGATCGGTCGAACTACCTGGTTTGGGCGTCCGTCGTCTTGCCTCTTATTGAAGGCAACCGGCTTCAATCTCACCTTGACGGAGCTGCTCCTGTGCCGCCGATGACCACGGTGGTTCCTCCTTCCACTGCTCCGGTCTCCAATCCTGCATTTGAGGAATGGTTTTCTGTAGATCGGATGCTTCTCGGTTGGCTTCGCAACACCATGACCCAGGATGTTGCTACACAACTTCTGCACTGTCGCACAGCTTTTGAGCTTTGGAGTGAAGCTCGGTCACTCACCTCTGCTGTGTCCAAATCTCGGATTATGATCCATCGTTCTGAGCTGCATAGCACCCGCAAGAATGGTCAGCCTATGACTGATTATCTTGCTCGAATGAAACGCATTGCTGACCATCTTGCCTTGGCTGGAGCTCCCATTTCATCCGATGAGCTCATTCTTCACACTCTCAATGGCTTGGATGGTGAGTATAATGCTGTTGTGGTTAAACTTGTTGATCAGGAAGGTTTAACCTGGGTTGATGCTCAGTCTGCCCTCTTAGCTTTTGATGCTCGATTGGAGCAATTGAATAATTTTTCTTCTCTTTCTCTACAACCGAGTGTGAATCTCGCCAGCTCCCACTCTGATTCCTCTCGGCCTTCTGGGCGTGCTCCATGGCGAGGTGGCAGGGGAGGTAGGAACAATCGTTCTCGGGGACGCTCCACTAACAACTCTGGCCCCAATAGCTCCAATCGTCCTGATAGTGGAAATCGTCCTCACTGTGCTCTTTGTGAAAAACCAGGTCACACTGTTGTGAATTGCTTCAAGCGTTTTGACCGAAGCTTTCGTCCTCCCACTCGTTCTCCTCCTCAAGCATATCACATAGATGCTCTGGATTCATCTGATTCTGATTGGTATCAGAGCCAGGTTGCGATCCTGGGACCTGTGGGTTATGGGCCCACCACGCTTCCGCTGCGCTACTGATCTTGATGATAGAAAATCTATGGGTGGATATTGTGTTTACTTGGGAGGAACACTTGTTTCCTGGTGTTCCAAGAAACAAAAGGTTGTCTCAAGAGCGAGTTCAGAGTCTGAATATCGTTCTCTCTCTGATGGGGCAGCTGAACTCAAATGGTTACATTCTCTACTATCAGAAATTGGTCTTCACATTCGCCAACCCTCAACAATTTGGTGTGACAACCTAAGTGCTCAAGCTCTTGCTTCAAACCCGGTTCATCATGCCAGAAGCAAGCATATAGAAATTGATGTTCATTTCATTCGAGACCAAGTTCTATCCGGTGCCATTCGAGTCCGTTATGTTCCTTCAGCACATCAAATTGCTGATTGTTTGACTAAAGCACTCACTCATTCTCAGTTTTCTTATTTTAGGCACAAACTTGGTGTGTGTCCCACACCCTCTCGTTTGAGGGGGAATGTTAGGAATAATAGGTAATTAGTATCTTGTATATAAGTGTCAATATTACATACAGATGTACTACATGTGTAGTCTGCCACATGTATGGCCATGATTCATTTGTAACAATACCCTAATACCTATTCAGTCTATATAAAGCACAGTGACCTAAGGGATGATTATCCATTGGGCAATACAATTCTCCTCTCTTGTCCTTTTTTCTCTCTGTCACAAAGTAATGAAGTAGTCATAACCTCATCTACTAAGAGAAGATTGTGAATGTTTCATGCCTAGTACTTCTTATTTACAATCGGTCTAGCTTATTCAATTCACTTGTTTCTCAATGATGCAATTTGACCCAAGTTGCACCTTTAGAGTTTTTTTTGGGCTAAAATGAGATGTTGATTCATTGGCCCCCCAAAAAAGTGTGATGGTGTTTCTATAAAGTTCTTTAAAATTTTGGAGTTACCCTGAATACCAGATTCATTTAGAGGTCATTTGGTTGTTGGAAAGGAGGAGAATAGAATGGATTAAAGAAATAAAAACAAAAATAAGGTTTCCATTTCAGCATGATGTGGGAATCACCACACCCTCCATAGACCTCATGAATCATGACTCTCAACCTCAGGAACTAAATTACCCCTCCCCCGTTATGAACACTGTTGACCTATCTCCCCTCCACATTTTGGTCATTTTAGTTTAGTTTTTATTTCTTTAATCCATTCCATTCTCATCCTTTCCAACAACCAAATGACCCCTTAAGGTCGTTCATTAGGCAAGGGACTGGAGAATTCTGTCTTATAATTTTTTTCCTTTCCCTTTAATTTTATTTTGCCTTCTAAATGTTCTTTATTAAAATTATATCTGACAGATTGAGTTCTGATTTAACAGGTTTCAGATATGGGTCCTCGTGCTCTTGCCATCTCTCTACCTTTTGCCTGCACGTTTGGCCTTGTTGCTTCTTTGCTTGCTTCGACCATGGGTATATTTGTTACCTTCTGTCTACCTAAGCATATTAAGTAGTTTATACCTGGCTTATACGGTTATACTCGTTAAATGAAGAAATTGTGGACAAGATAAACAAATGGAAAAGACACTGAAAGAAAAAAAAATATAATAAAATTTACTCGAGTTACTTCCTGGATTCTTGTGGTGGAAGCATTTTGCATTTTCATTAGTATATGATGAAAATCTGCTTTCCCTGTTCGGGCTGTTGATAACCCAGACTAAAAATATACAATTTGGATTGGGTACGTGCATATTGCAAAAAGGATCAAATGGTAAAAATCAATTCAATTGTTTTCATTTTTATTGACACATCCTTATCTGTTATTTTTATGTTTGATACTAAAGAAAGTTACACCAATTTTGTGCTGCAAAAGATTACATGATGCTGATTTATTAATGTCTCTTTTTAATATGAATATTTGTTAGCTGATTATGGTTAACTTGGTCTGCAAATTTTAAAATCTCACCATCTCTTTTATTGGCGCTAGTGAGCAGGGATTACATGTGGGCTTATGCTTGCTTCCAGTTTGCAATTGTCATCCTACTGGCTCATGTATTTTACACCATAGTAAGATGGCTTTGTTTCTTTCATGACAGTGTTGTGATCTTCCCATTTAATGATTTAGGCGAAACAAGAAAAGAAAAAGTCCCATTCCTATAAATCTTATCGTGTACTTTTTTTTGTACAGCGTAAAATAAATGGTGTTCTCTCGGTTATGCTATCTTCACTTGCTGGATTTGCGATAGCAATGGCCGTTAATTATCTGCTCAAGGTATTTTTAAATTGGAGATTTAGAAGGCAGATACAATCTATTAATCAGACCCTAACAGAGCAGGGACAAGGACAGCATAATAGGCGTCAAAGACAGTAGCAAGAGCAACATCAATAACAGTACCTCCACCATTGTGATGAATTTTGCTTCTTATCACTCAATCAGAGGTGCTGTTTTTGTTTTGGCTTACATTGTGATGTGTTATTAACCATGAATTTTCTTTAGTACCAGAAATTAATCTGTGTGATAGAGAAAAAAGAGGCGTGATGCTGTGCATATAACCCGGAGTCTGGTATGACCCGTCTTGACTTGACCTCGGTCCAGTCCACCCCAATGAAAAGGCAGCAGCCTGACAGGGCAAATCGGCTAAGTTATTAGCTCAGACGAGTCCATATTACATGCACATAAATTATGTGCATGTAATATATTTTTTATCGGTATGAGCATATTTTTTTAAATTTTTTTTATATATTGTATTTATTTAGATTTAAATTATATGCTGCTTTCTGAGATATTTTTTGCACCCAATATCTCAAATTAATTAGTTTTCAATTCTGCATTTGTCTGTAACACCAGTATTATGGAAACTAATTAATTTGAGATACTGGGTGCAAAAAACATCTCAGAAAACAACATATAATTTAAATATAAATAAATACAATATATAAAAAAAATTAAAAACAAATAAGCTCATACCTCTAATTAGAGGTATGAGCACCTAAGAAGTACATAATTATGTGCATGTAATGTGGACTCTGGTCAGACCGGGTTTTGGGGTGAACATTAGGACCAATTAGTCTAGTCTGGCCTGTTGCCCCATTGGGGTCCACGGGAACCATCCATATGGCCCACCTGGTATTCCTCCTCCCCTGTTAAGCTTGAGCTATTTGTGCATCAAGTGTGCATCAATATATTTTGGGATGGAGGCCTTTGCATGCCCAATATAATGTAAATAATTACTGATTCATTCCATGTTTGTGCGGTTGAAGTTTTGGACGTGGAGATAATCAATGCCTTTATTCACTAAAGTTATATGAGAAGAAGTGCTAGTTACCAGAAGTAAAAAAGAAACAACAATATATTCCATGATTTATTCAACCAAAGTAGCTTTTCCGTCAACTTTGTCAATGACTATTAGCCTCATGGACAAAATTGAAAGCTTTAAGTTTTAAACTTTCAAAGAGATCCAATTATTTGAATAATTACCGAACATCAAGATAATCAAAATAATTATTTTTCATACCCAACGCCTATTTTATAGTAATTATTCATGCAATTAACTTGTTCTTTATTCATTAACATCAAATTAATTGAAGTTTAATGTGCATTGAGCACCATGAAATCTTATTAAAAGTGGATCATTGTTATTCTTCAATTAACACTCCCACAAACGTCCAGTTTCTCTCCTCTTGAAAAAGTTACCATCTCGTATGAATAACAATACTCTCTCTCCCAACAACCATTGGGAGTAAGTAGAAAGGATTTACTCTTCTTTAATTGCATCATCGATTTGAGATATGAAAATAGAAAAAATGGTGTTGGAAATTCTTCCCTCATCATGATCGTGAGCCCGACACGGGGCAAAATCCAAATTAGTCAGAACAAAAGGTTTTAGTGAATTAGGTGGGATACCAACAAAAAAAAAAAAAAACTCTCTTTGCGCACCCTCCCTCCATATCCATCACGATTGTTGTGGGGATGTATTTTCTCATGCCTGGAGCCCATTTGAGAGGAGGGTACTTGTATTGTGGGATCAAGTTTTGAGCTTTGTCCTATTGGTTGGTCCAGCGGAATGTGGCGTTGGATTCCCTTAAGAGGTCTAGGGTTCGAGCTGCGGTAAAACCACTTGGAATCCGCCTTGTATGGAGTTACCACTGTTGGGAGGGTCGTCTTTGCCACTGCAGTACCCGAAGTGGTTGCACACTTGCCACCATTTTTCTCACCAAAAAAAAAAAAAAAGTTTTGAGCTTTGTCCTTGTCAAAAAAAGAAAAAAAGTTTTGAGCTTTGTGATTGTGTCTGCCTGTCTCTCTTTTTGGAAGTTTATTTGAAGATGAGAGTTGGAATTGGAAGAGAGAGAGAGAGGGAGAGAGAGCCATGGGAAAAAAAAAAACTTGAAGGTAAGAAAGCAACAATGATCACAAGAACAAATCCCTCCATGTTATCATTACATCCTACCTGGCAAGAGTACAGTTCTCCACCGCAGGGAATAATGGAAGAAAAGACAGCCAGAAACTTCTGATTTCACGTTCATCTCTATTAATTAATTAATTCTCCAATAATACATATAGCAGTCTTAGTTAACTTACTCTTGATGATGGCCAAAAAGAAACATTTTTGCTTAATGCGTTAAAATTAAATAAACAAGTGAGTTTACTTCAAAGATCAAAAAATAGCAAAATCCTCCCAGTGTCGTAAATGATGGAAATTAAGATATAGTACATGTTTCCTCCAAGAGATGGAATGTCAAATGGATTAGCTATATCTAATTGAATTAGTTGCAGTGGTCTTTTTGCTTTCCATGTCTTCTCAACTTTAAATCTTTGTCTATGTTTCTTTCATTGCATGCATCCTTACATAATTGATTTAGGATGATTTTATTGTTGGCAATTCATTTACCATATTCACTTTTGATAACACCTATAGGCCGGTGAATCCGATATGACCAAATCTGATATGTCATAACCATGAACTATCTTCAATGATAGACTTCATGCATTTGATTCCATCTGCCTGTATATTCAACTTGAAAAGATGATTGCTTGTCATATTAACTTTTAATTTGCTATCAATTCTTCTTTCTGATTTCTCATGATAAGAGAGCTATCTTTTAAATATATGTCATATCTCTTTTTCCAATAATTGACCAAGACTGAGGAGATTGCTCTTCAAAGATGGTACATAATAGACATATGAAATGTATTTTCTATCTCCATTCTTTGTAAATATCATAATCTTACCTTTGCCTTTAACTTGGATTTTTGATAGAGTGCCGAATGTGACTTCTCCTTGAACTTCTTCATTTAACTCTGTGAATAACTCCTTTTTGCCACATATGTGATTGCTTGCTCCAGTATTAAGGTACCATACATCTTTTCCACTATCTTCTTCACCTTTGTAAGTGAACAAGATGGTCGGGTCATTAATTTTAGCTTCATTTGCTGTATAAAGACTTCTCCCTTATACTTTAACAACATCTTTGCACTCATAACTAAGATGACCAAATCTATTACAATGATAACATTGCAATTGGGATTTATCACCTCTTAGTTGATATTTGCCTCCTCTTTTGGTTAGAAATCCTCGACCTCGACTTTGGTCACAACCTCGATTATATGATCCTTGACCACATTCATGTTTTGCTATATAAGTTTCAAATTTTCCATTTGATCGGCCATATCCACTGCATCTAGCATGACCACCTCGAGCATTGAAACCATCTCAGGTGTTATATCCACCTTTATATCCATCACAATTTCCTCTGCCACGTCCATAGCTGCTATTGCTGGCTTGATTTTCATTTAAAGATAATTTGCTTTGCAAAGCTTGCTCCAAATTGCTGGAGCCTTCATTTAGATTCATTTTGTGCTTGTGAGCTTGAAGAGAACCCACAAGCTCATCAACGGACATAACTGACAAGTTTTTGGCTTCTTCAATGGCAGTGACAATGTAATCAAACTTTCTTGTTAGCAACTGTAGAATCCTCTCCATTACTCTGACATCATCTAAAGTCTCTCCATTTCTTTTCATCTCTTTGGTCACCTTTTGCACTCGTGACACATAATCTGTAACGCTTTGCATTCTGCATTTTCAAATTCTCAAATTCAGCTCTAAGTGATTGCAATCGTACCTTTTTGGCTTTGTCTACTCCTTCACAATATTTTCGTAAGATCTCCCATGCTTTTTTGGATGATTTTGCATATGATATTTTCTCAAAGGTTGATTCATCAATACCTTGAAAAATAAAAAATAGAGCCTTCTTGTCCTTCTTCTATGAGTCCTTAAGTGTCTTTCTCTAAGCATATGATAAAATTGCTTCAGCAGCTGCATTGGCGGGCTTCGTGTATCCATCCTCAACAAGGTCCCATATATCTTGGGAACCTAGTAACGTCTTCATTTAAATGCTCTAGTCAATAATTATCTTTTGACAACTTTGGAATTTGTGCTTGCACCATCTCCACCATCTTTGATCAACTGTGGCCCTGATAACTACTTGATGGAAATTGAAGGTATAGAAAGATGAAAACAATACTTCTATTATAATATAATTTCAAATAAAAATGCACCAGTGTTTTTGTCTAACATGCATATCAACTATCTTGTATTTTTCCTCACAAAGTGCTACAACACACACACACACACTCTCTCTCTCTCTCTCTCACCTCTCTTTTTCTCTTATCTTTCTAATTCATCTTCTATTGATTACATTGTAACATATATATAGACTTAGTCAACCGACTAAATTTTCCAACATCTATTATTTTATTATCATTTTTTCTATACTTACATTTGTGTACAAGTCAGTATAGAAAAATACTTCTATTATAATATAATTTCAAATAAAAATACACCAGTGTTTTTGTCTAACATGCATATCAACTATCTTGTATTTTTCCTCACAAAGTGCTACAACACACACACACACTCTCTCTCTCTCTCACCTCTCTTTTTCTCTTATCTTTCTAATTCATCTTCTATTGATTACATTGTAACATATATATAGACTTAGTCAACCGACTAAATTTTCCAACATCTATTATTTTATCATCATTTTTTCTATACTGACATTTGTGTACAAGTCAGCTTCCTTCTGCTTTCAATTGTTGACTTTGTGCAGCCTCCTACTTTCTCCATAGCTCAAGTTGATGAAAATTGCCGACTTTGTCTTTTTCAAGTTGTAATTGTTGACTTTCTTCTTTATTCATTTGACAACTCAGACTTCGACAATATTCTTGTTTTTTCTAGTCTAGCAGTGAAATAAATGGGAAGAGTGATATCAAACTCAATTTGATATTTCTCTCTCTTCCCATTAATCCATTGCCAGACTAAACCAAGCAAGAATATTGTTGAGTTGTCAAATAAATAAAAAAGACAGTCAACAATTGTAACTTGAAAAAAAATAAAGTCGGCAATTTCCATCAATTTAAGTTACAAAGAAGGTAGAAGGAGGCTGTACAAAGTAACAATGAAGGCTACAAAGAAAGTAGAAGGAAGCTATACACAAATGTCGGCATTGAAAAAAAAAATGTTAGAAAATTGAGTGGGTTGACTAAATCTATATATATATTAAAATGTAATCAATAGAAGTTGAATTAGAAAAGATAAGAGAAAAATAGAGATAAGAGAGAGAAAGTTCCTTAGCACTTTGCGAGAAAAAAAAAAGAGAGTTGATGTGCGTGTGAGACAAAAAACAATGGTGTATTTTTATTCAAAATTGTATTATAATAGAAGTATTATTTTCATCAATCCTCAATGTACTTCAAAGAGTTGATGTCCGTAAAAGCTTTTTTTCCCGTTGGCAAAAAAAGAAAAAGAAGCTCTTTTCCCCTAAATGTACTTCAAAGCTGATGTATGAAGTCTTAATTATTATTATTTTTTTTGTAAAAAAGATTGAGCTTAGTTTAGTTTAAACAAATTAATAAATATATGATTAAAAACAGAAGGACCCGTAAATTTAAACTTTAGTTTCTTAGTTTCTAACCGTTGATCTCTTTGTTCAAGATTGATTAAAACTATGCTTGACCTTTCCATGTGAAATAGTGTTGGCCCACAAAGGCTAAAAACTCCTCTCGTATGAAAATGATAGTGATAAGAGAATACAATTTATGCTTTTCAATCACTTAAAGAAAGAAACGAGTAACACTCTAAAAGAATTAAATCCCTTCTAAGAAGAACAGATATAACATCCAGAAATTCGTATACTTTTTTCATCCCTTTTCTCTTCAAATCACAAATAGGAAAATCCCTTCTAAGAGAGTTTGATATACTCCAGACCATCTTTCTCGTCAAATCTAAGCACTTGGAGGAGGCTTGTACAACTTTTCCACCATCTTTCTGTATTCTGTAGAATAAAACAGATATCCAATTTAGGTTATTTTTGCAGGGAATAAAAATTATTTACAAGTTATATGGCAAAAAAGGTAAAAAAATCATCAGACTTTATTATTTACCTTCTTGATTGCTCCAAAGCTGTGCTGCTTGTGGATTTAGTGGTGAACTGTTGTTTGGCTCTGAATTTAGCAAAAAGTAAACAAATAAATGAATATGAGCAAATATGATATGGAAAATTCTACACCCATTTTATTCAAAATCCTTTTGGTTCCTCAGAGAAGAGAGAAAAGCCAGAGAGAACGGTAACTACAATATGATAATCAATAATCCAAGTACAACTGAAATGCTATATTCCATATTCCATCAGTTATATTACCTCCAAGCAGATATGATATGGAAAATTCTACACCCATTTTATTCAAAATCCTTTTGGTTCCTCAGAGAAGAGAGAAAAGCCAGAGAGAACGGTAACTACAATATGATAATCAATAATCCAAGTACAACTGAAATGCTATATTCCATATTCCATCAGTTATATTACCTCCAAGCAGACTTTGGATTGATAGAAGAATAGTTCTCACATCATAAGCCGATGACCATTTATCCTATAAATCAAATAAAACAGGAAATAAAAAAGTTATTGTCCATTAATGGCGAAAATAATCTCTTCAAAGTGTCATACAATAACAAATTGGGCCATTACCTGAAGAATGTCCAAGCATATATTGCCATGTAGATCAACATTGGGATGGAAGCAGGTTGTCTCAAATTTGACTTTAGGAGATTTAAATGGGTAATCATTTGGGAAGGACAGTGATAGCTTGTACTCTGTTCCTTCAAACACTGTATCTTTGCTTCCTGTTATGGTTCCTTTCCAGAAGAATATGTTGTCCTCTTCAGGGAAAGCAGAGATACCAGATTCTCCATTCATCTATAATTCCAGTCACAACACAACAAGAATTATCAGTGTAATTTCCAAAACGTTAACAAAATTTTCTATTTGTCTGTTATTTGCTTTAATCCCAATTCCCAAATCTTAGGCCGCGCATGAATCCGCACTGAAAATTAATATATATCTACTTGCACATAGTCCTCCTCAGTTAATTTCTGAGATCTGAAGCTAAATGGAATAAATTAAAAATTAACAAACTTCATGAATAAAGAGGCTTAGAGAGAAATCTTACCATCAAAGCCATCAATTCAGACTGCAACCTGTTTGATATAATCAACAGCCACAAACAGAAAAGAGGGAGATCAGAAACAAAAACGAAGTCGAACATAAACCGCTCCAAAATCTTCTAATTCTAACCTTAAACCTTAAACCTGTATCTTTTCTTCTAAGTATATGAGTGTGTAAAGTCTGATCAAGCAAGATTCCGAGAATACTCAAGATAGTAAGGAAAAAAAAAATTGAAGAAAAGAGAGTGAAAAAGAAACCTTTTGAGAACAGACTGAGAATCAACGCTCTTTGCAGCAGGAAGAGGCTGCTTAGAGGGACTAGTGATGTTGCCTTGAGCCGTTTCAATTTGACCGTTGACAGTAGCCATAATAATGACAATTACGATCTTCAATTGAAACCCTAATTCGATAAAATCAAAGAACAAAGAGAATAAAATCAACAGAGAATACAGATAGAGCTTATTACGCAGGAAGAAGAGATAGAGAGAATGTGTGAGAGTTTCTCTATCTTCGTCCTTGCGAAAGCAAATTGAGAGAGAGAGAACGCGATGATCAGATGGTGAATTTAAAACGTTGTGCCTGCACTGAAAAACGGCGTCGTTGGAGGTTAGCTATTTATTTCCTTTTTTAGGCATAGAGCACTAGAGCAAGTTGTGAATCGAGATTCAAATAATTTGAACGTTGAGTTAATTTTTTTTGGAACGTTGAGGCTCCGAGGTCTGAGGCCCAAGAGATTCCTATTCTTGGGTCCCACCTGCAACGGCTAGTAGGGCGCCGAGTGCAACCCCTCTTTTTCTTTGTTTTTTTTTAAAAAAAAAAAAAAATTTATTCTTTTGGTCCAGAAAACATTACTTACTTTCCATTTTTAAGTGAGTTTCTTTTTTTAAAAAATATTTAATTACAAATTTTAATGTTTGTTTTTGCCCAACAAATTTCACTGTTAATTGATGAAGAACTGTTAGTTAGCTTCCTGAATTTATCTCGTGAAAAAAAAAACATATAATGACATTTCCAAATGTAAATTAGTGGAATTCGAAATTGAACTTTATAGCTTTTATGTCACAAAAAAGAAATTTATATCTTCCAAATTCAATTTTTTTAAAATAATAGAAAAATACATTAAATGCTTAAAAATATTTCTCTACCATAATATGGTTAGGTAGGAAATTTTGGTAGGATAGGATAAAAAAATTGGCAAAACCTAGGTCTACTTTTTTTTTTTCTTTCTTTCTTATATTCATTGTGCCCAATTATTAACAATGCTCCAAAATAATTTTTAAATTTTATTGATGTGAATTTTTATAATCCAATGTGGCAAGAAAAGTCTGTATGATGACAAGATTTGTACTACTCAAAGAGTTACACCTAATGTGGCTTCCAACTTCAAGCACATTTCAATATTCTCCCAATTATTTCATTTCTACAATGTTAAGTTGACAGTTGACATGAAAAAGGGTATGATCAGTAAGCTCACCTACAAGACAATATAGAAAAAGGGTTAATACCGTCCTCATCGTTTACTCTCATTTAGGATTTGGTTCATATAGTTTCAAACCATGGTTTTTTTTCCCCCCTCAAGAGACAAAATGGTTCTTATCAAAGTACATAAACAAACATTTTTAAATGTACACATTGTATATAAAATTCATTGGTTTTTGTATTTCTCTAAAAATAACTTGATTATCACTACCATAGAGACACACACAACTTTTCTAGTTTTTATTTCCTATTTATCCCATGTATATATAACATGTTCACCTTACTCATCTTTCCCATCTTTTTTAGTAGGTAAAGTATTATTATATTTTTAAAAAAAGAAGAAGTCAAACTTGTGTACTAGATTATTATATAAAAAGAAGAATCTAAAAGTTGATACATTCATTGTCTTTTTCTTGTTTTACAAACTCTTTAATTAGATAATTCAAATCATAAATAATAATAAAAAACATTTATGATGCCATATATGATGAGGTTTGTTTGTTTGTTTTTTTTTTTTTTTAAATGACTAACTAGCTAAGTTAGATTTGAGTATTATTAGGCTTAATTGGTGGTGCTAGCTTTTCTAAAGCATTTTCTGCATTCATATATACTCGACCTCAAGACCTCTTGTTCGTGCTATTAAAACTCCTTCCATTAGAATCAATGCCTAGTATGAAGAGGCTTTTCTATTCAGCAAGAGACAATTTACAAATATAGTGAGAAACCAATATAGCATTGCATAAAAAAGAAAATTCTTTCCGAGTAGGTCCTATTTATAGCAATCCTTGTTTTCACAATTATGTCCCCTCACACATGATTTAACTTATTATTACAAAGGTTATGAAATCGAAATCTACAAAACCAAATGTATGAACTAAAACATGGTTTTGAATATTAATATCAGAAGGACTTGTCATAATTAAAAGTTGAGAAACTTCTTTTTTTTTTTCAAGCTTTCCACTATCTCTCTCAGAGATATCTCTAATGGAATAAACTCAATTTCCAAGGTTTTTGTCTTTTCCTTGGAAACATGAAATTTTGGTATCAAGGGCTCATTCATGACAAACCTAACAAGTTCATTGAACAATCAAGAAAATAAATTAGCAAAAAATCGGGGTGAAAAAAAAAAAAAACTTGAACCAAAATATATAACCTGGATAGAAAGAAGAGTATGTACAAGTCATTTGGCTCATAAAAAGATGACTGAATGATTAAAACCAAAAGCCAATCTCATCAACCTTGTGGAACAAATATCCATTATCAGCAAATTTAAATATATTATGTTTCATTCATTCTCTAATAATCCATAAGTGTTGATATATACTCCTTCTTGTCCTTATTATAAGACACCAATTAACAATTCTAATAAACCAATAAAAATAGTTAAAGTCATTAATTCGTCCTAAAATGTAAGTAATTTCCAATATTACCCCTATTAATTGCAATAAACTCTAATATCATATTAATTATTACTCTCACCTACTACCCTTATTAATGATGAACATACATGGAAAAATATATATTTAATGCTCTTTGGAAACAAACAAGTGCCTTATAAAAAAGATTAAATACACTTGTTAGTTGGTGCCTCATAATAAGGATCAGAGAGAGTATATACTCCCTCCAATCCTTAATATAATATATACTTAGGGAGTTGATCTTGGTCCTCAATATAAAATATAGTTTTCAACAATAATAAAGGAGGAGAGGAGATGAAGGAATTAAAGAAGATGACTAAGGTGTTTTAGAAAATACATTCACTACTACAAAAAAAAATGAAAAAACGACCTAAATAAGACCCAATTAACGTCCTTTTTCAGAGGGACGTCTCGGGTTGGGTAGTCGTTTTGCTGAAGTTTGGCATCTTGAATTTATCTCAGGACGCCTAATATTAGGCGACCTGAATTATATTCAGGACGTCTCATATGAGGCGTCCTGAAATTAATTCAGGTCGCCTCATATGAGGTGTCCCGAGATAAATTCAGGACGCCTCATATGAGGCGTCCTAATTTATATTAAGGACGCCTCATATGAGCAGTGATGGATCGTCATATGAGGCGTCCTTAATTTCTTTTCAGGACGTCTTTTGTAATTTTTTTTATTTGTTAAACTATCATATGAGACGTCCTCTGTTTACTTTAAGGACTTCTTAAGTTATTTTTTGGCGTCCTTAGTTTAATTTCAGGACGTCTTGTTTGAGTTTTTATTTTTAAAATGACTACTTTATATTTATATAATACCCAAATTGTCTGCAAAAGTTAATACAATATTTACAATCCACTTGGTAGCCACAGTTTAAAAACAACCTTCCTTCATTAACATATCAGGTTGATTTAACAATGAAACATATATAAACTAGTGCACTACTATATATTTGAAATACATGATGACCATCAACAACAATATAATGTCAAAATGAAATACATTAGGATGAACACAATGTCAAATTCGCACTAAACATTTGAACTAGTGCACTACCGGCCAACAACAATGTCAAATTCACATAAAGATGTCTAGCCAAAACGTCTCGAACTGTATCAACTTCTTCATCCGAGAACGGAGCAACACTATCAAAAAAACTGTAAATTGAAAAACAAGCCATAAGATAAACCGATGAAGTGAATGAAATAATTAAAAACTCAAGTGTGCAATCTACAAAAATATCATGATTTGAGAATCATGGAGCGATCACGTACATAAGTGTGCAATCTTCATATGGTTTCCCATATTTCTTCACAATGATCATTTCTTGCAGCATATTCTTCATCATCTACCAATTCTACTTCACGTGTTATAGGTGGATTTGTTGAGAAAGGGAGTGTATCGTCAAGGTTCAGGCATTCTTCACCATACTTGTTTTTACTTTGAAGCACAATAGACATTTTTTTATTAGCGTGGTCTCGTAACATAAAACACTTGCTTCGCTGGCTTGCTAGAATGAATGGCTCATCTCTATGACCAAGTCGTTGAAGGTCAACTGAGACAAATCCAAATTTAGGATCTATGACAACAACATTATTGCTAACCCACTTACATTTCAACAAAGCAACTTTGAACTTGTTGTAGCTCATCTCCCATATTTCTTCAATAACTCCATAATAAGTCATTGATGCTAAAACCGGGTTTTTGTCTTTCTAACTCGAAAAGTGCATGGATTCAGCTTCAACCATCACCCCACTATTTTGCACAAAACTTCTGTCATCTTGGTCTTTTGTGTAGAAAGTATATCCGTTTATATCATAACCACTCCATGTGATGACCTGAAAAGAAGGCCCCAGGCTAACCACTCAATTGTATCCGACACACCGGTCTCGTGCAATACCTTCTGCTGGAACCACTTTATGAATGTCTTCTTTTGCTCATTAACTATCTGCATGTCGTTCTTCCTTGGATTCATATTCTTCAAACTCTTTTTGTGTTCATCAATGTATGGTTGAACTACTTCCATATTATTCAGGATGTACAAGTGTGCTTGCAACACCTCTTCACGAGGCATATTCTTCAGTCTGACTCCTCGATTTTCCTTGCTTATCCCCTCGTCATGCTGAGATTGTATCGTCGCCCCTGATAGATAATCCTTGCAGAAGTCCATAGCCTCTTCAACTACATATCTCTCAACTATTGAGGCTTCTGGTCGATAAGGATTTTTAGAATATCCTTTTAAGATTTTCATGTATCGCTCGAAAGGGTACATCCACCTTAGGTAAACTGGACCACAGAGTCTTACCTCCTTACCAAGTGCACTATCAGATGCACCATTATATCAAAAAATGCAGGAGGAAAATGCATCTCTAGTTGGGACAAAATAACAGAACTCTCATTTTCCAATTCATCCAGCTTTTCAATGTCAATGACTTTGTTACAGATAGCATTAAAGAAAATGCTCAATCTTGTTATAGTGGTTCGCACTTCATCTTTCATAATGCCTCTAATTGCTACTGGTAATAGTTGTTGCATCAACACATGATAATCATGGGACTTCATTCCCACTAACTTCAAATCGTCCACTGAAACACACCTTCTCAAATTAGAAGAATATCCTTGTGGAACCTTAATGTCATATAGACACCCACACAAACTTTTTTTCTCCACTTTTGATAGTGTGTGAGCTGCTGGCTCCATGTATGCCCTCTTACCCTCTTGAAGTTTTACACTTCGGACAATTACTAAGGTCTTCATACTCATTTCTGTACAATATGCAGTCATTAGGGCAGCTGTGTATCTTTTCATACTCCATGCCCATGGTAGACAAGATTTTCTTCGCCTCATACATACGATTTGGAAGTACATTATCATCGGCAATATATCACACAACAATTCAAGCAGCGACGTGAAACTGCTATCGGTCCATCCACAAGTTGCCTTTAAGTTGACCAAATGTAAGGTCCCAGTCAACCGTGTATACTTAGTACACCCAGGCAACAAAGGTGTCTCTGCATCACTCCGGACGCTATCATATTCATGCATTTGTGCAAAAGATTCTACCTCAACATCATGAATCATCCTCTCCATTCCATCATCATCTACCTCTAGTTCATTTTGATGAGACGCACTGGTACTTACTTCCTCACCATGCCATATCCACGTTGTGTATCAAAGGTTTATTCCATCACAAATTAGGTGATCCCTTATATCAAGAATATCCCTTCGAATCCCATTTAAACAATTAACACATGTACAATAATACATCCCATTTTTTGTAGCCACATTCCTTCTAGCAAATTTAATAAACTCTTCCACCCCATTCTCATATTCTTCACTAGTTCTCAAAGCATTCATCCAACTATGACCCATTTTATTATCACCTAAGATATTTCCAACAACAGTAAAGTTCATAACAACTTCATGAATGACATGATTCATATTCTTAATCTTGTCAAAAAAAAATCGGCAGCATTTCCCCTTAACAGTAAGACATCCCAAAATTTCAACAACAAACCATTTCAACATAATTCAACAAAACTTACTAACTAAGTAAATTTCGACGCTTGAAATTTATTTGCTCAATTCAACCTAAAGACAACAACAATAAAGACAACCTTAGCGGGATATTCTTGCATGTTTTCTAACTATTATTTAAGACCAAATGCTCCCTCGGTTTCTGCCCCAAGGTCGGCACATACACAAGACAAGAAAGAACAAGAATGAAGTATTAACCCCAGTAAACTCAAAAACCAACAGCAATATAAAACCAAGTGGCAAAACAATTATAACAATTAGCCAATAATTAACCCCAGTAAACCAGTACGCAACAATATAGAAACCAAGTGCTAAAAGCAAACCCTTGATATATAAAATTCAAGCCAAGAATGGCAACAAGCTAAGCAAAAGTATTAAGGTTTTGATTGCGTACCGCTAGAGCTGACGGCGAGAGGGAAGCGAAGAGGGAAGAAGGAGAGGAGATCGACGGACAGTCGCGCAAGGGAGGGACGAGACAACGAGAGCCGACGGACACCGCCGCGAAGAGGGAAGACGGACACCGCCGCGAGGAGGAGATCGACGGACTACTGTCGCGCAAGGGAGGGACGGCAATCGCGATTAGGGGAGAGTGGTTGATAGCGATTAGGGCTTACGTCGTGAATGGATTTCGACCAAGATGAAGTGCAGAGGAAATAATAGATTAAGAGTGTGGCTGAGTAAGCGAAAAGATGGGGTTATATGGTTTATTGGGCAATTTAGGCGACCTGATATATGATTAAGGACGTGAAAAAAGAAATTAAGGCGTCCTGTTATACTTTCAGGACGCCTTAAAACTAATTAAGGCGTCTTGATAATATATCAGGACGCCTAAAAGTTATTAAAGGCGTCCTGAAATTATATCAGGACGCCAATAATTTAATTTAGGCGTCCTGATATAAAATTAGGACGCTAATAAATTAATTTACGCGTCCTGATCCTCTGTTCAGGACGCAAAAAAAAAAAAACCTAAAAAAATTAATTGGCGCAAAAAAAGTTCGCGAAATAGCGAAAATTTTTTGCGCTAAAAATTTAATTTTAGGCATTCTGAAAATTTTTAAGGACGCCTTATCTTTATATAAGCGTCCTAAACATTGTTTTAGGACGCTACATACTTAGAATTCAACTATATAATTACAAGAATGCCACTACCTTTACTTTTAACTTCCTTTTAAAAAATAAGGACGTTTTTTAGGGAAGTTGTAACTCTTTTTTGTAGTAGTGATTTCATATTAATTAACTTAACTAACTTCCTTAATGAAATCAAATTAGATAAATATGTCTTATATTAAAGACTGGAATGAGTATATAACTACTAGATTTTCCTCTAGTTCAAAGAGAAAGATATGGTCAGCACACTTGAAGCAGATTATATCTGTGAAACAGAAACTAGATTTTACAATATCAAGTTTTTAAGGTCTATGCTTATCAACGGAAGATGGAAAAAATTATGGAAACTGACACAAACCCTACTTTCAAAAGCTAATGGAAAGGAATCAACAAAGTACTAATTGAAGGCCATGAGCTCAACTATTAACATCAGTGTTATGTCTGTCGTCAACATCATCTCATTATTACTAACTCTGGTTTATAATATAAAATCTATTAGAGGTCCTAAATATAAATATAAGACCTTAATCCACTTTGTCCTCAATATTTATCATTTATTTTCTAAACTATCCCTTTGATTGCACATGTAAGGGAGTTTGCATTAAAGAGTAGTTTCAATGTGAAAGATTTAAGAGGGTATCTCAGAAAAATCAACACACATTTTTGAAAATAACTAATGAAACTAATTTCCTTAATCTACCTAAATTAGCTAAGTAGATCTCATGTTAAAGACCAGAGTTAGTATTATTTTACTTCTTTCTTTCCTTTAGGGTGTGAAATTTCCCACCCCTCATAGATATATCACTTCTGTTCAGACTTGAATAATAATATAAAAAAAATCTCAGCATTAATCTTCGGATTTGGTTTAGGTGATTACAAATATCAAAACCGACTTGGTGCCAAGGCATGTTCTTGTTCATCTCTTAAAGCCAGATCCTTGAAGCAATAGGCATCATCTCTTCAAGCAGAAAAAACAAGAACATTCTATGCATGTTATTATAGAAGGTGGCAATTCATAAGTAGTCTCGTATAATCATATTATGAGTTGCATACAAGTTGCTTTGTGTGAGTGCGCGTGCGCACATGCATACATACACAATGATAATATAAGAGTAAATACCCTTTCTGGTCCCTGACAAAGAACACGGACCTCATTTTAGTCCCTAACAAAAAAAAGGTCATTTTTAGTCCATAAAAAAGACGAATAATGGTCGATTGGTGGACATTTGGATCCCTCACAAATTTCTAAAAGGTCATTTTTAGTCCCATAAAAAGGACGAATAAAGGTCGGTTTTTTTGTCAGGGACCAAAAAGGGGTCCATGTTTTTTTTAGGGACCAGAAAAGGTATTTACTCATAATATAAAAGGCGTTATAACAAATAACTTACATTATTTATATAAAAATCATATTTCCAATTTTTTAGTTTCCAATTCATATCTAGTCCTTACTCTTTGTATTTTCTTTTGATATATACAGGTATTCTTCTATTGGAAGCAATTTTGTAGTGTCAGGTACTAAACGTAGACACTTCTCTCAGTGGGGGTTCGAACTTTAGTTCACTACATTTTGAAAGATTAGCCCCTTCTGCTAAACTCAAGCCCCCATAATTTTAACAAGCACTAAATGTATTTTCTTATAGACTAGTAATTCCACCTTTTTGGCCATTTTCCCACTCTTTTATGTTTCTTTGTGTGAGTTTTGGCGGCAAAAGGTGATGGGGTCTCATTAGAGTACCAAATGCCATATGCTCAGGGCCAGCGACGGAGCTTGTCATAGATATTTGGGGGGCCAAATGGGCCTCACTTTTTTCCCACTCAGAAAAATTAGATTGTCTCTTTCCTCATCTTCCTGAGTTTCTCCATCTCTCTCACACGTTTTGTAGCTATTTGTAGCTTTCCTCATCTTCCTGAGTTTCTCCTTCTCTCTGTCACGTTTTGTAGCTATTTGCAGCTTATAGTATTTATATATTGAAACAAAGTTAGCTGAACAAGGAAACAGACCCGGTTACAATGGCTATGGGTTTTCTTTCTTTGTTTGTGTTCTCCTCCTCCTTCGTTTCTGTGTCAAGTAAGTCTTGTTTTTAAATGTTATTCTCGAAATCATTGATCTAGTGATCTAGGTTTGTTCGTTTTGGGTTTGTGTATAACCCCTTTTGGTTTTACAGGTGCAGAATTCTGGAGCATTCCAGGAATCAACTATGGTCAAGTGGGGAACAATCTGTTGTGGCCATTGAAATCGGTGGAGCTCATCAAATCTCTCAAAGCCAAACACGTCAAAATCTAAGATGCAAACTCAAAAATCCTCAAATATTTTTAATTTTTGTTGGGGGCCATGTCTCCAAGAAGCTTCGTCTCTGCTCAGGGCACAATGAGTCTCTCACCATTGTGAAAAAGATGACAAGTAACATTGTAAAAAAGATTGCTCAAACAGATTAAAACGGTTAAAAAGATTGTTTTTAAGAAGGTCAACCACAATCAAACTATCTATGAATTTTAGAAGATACGAAGCTGTGGGTCTTTGACATCAAAACACCCTTACAGTCCTCAACAGCAGAATCAAAGGAACCTTCATCCAGAAGATCTGCTTTAAACTGCTTCAATCTCTCCTTTGATCCAACAAGCTTAAGCAGATGATCTATCTTCTTGGGATCATCTGTAGGTAGTTGCCAAAAGCACCAGTGACACACACAAGCTTTCGGTTCTTGACGTTCATTTCTTAAACCAATAGAGATAGCACCATTAGGGAATGAATCCAAAATTTCTTTCAGTTATCACTTTGATCCTTTATTTGCTTTGTTTTTGCTCTGTACCAGAGCTCGTTTGATTTTTAGATACTTTGAGTGGTTGTTAACTGCTTCATGCACTTGCTAGCAGCTACCACCTTCATCTTTATTTTAAGCTAATATTATTGTCAAATCCCAAGGACTATAAAAAATCACAAAAAAATCTCATACCAAATTTTCCTATCAAAAAAGTTCCCAGGAACTTTTGTGTGATTAATTGTCAATGTGAAATCATTAAGTTGCCCCCAAGGAATAAAAATGCAAAAGGCACAGGAGAAGGAGGGAAGGCGCATTCTGCGTCCTTCAATCGTCTCTTTGTTTGTCGCTCGTCACTCCTCTGAAGTTCAAGGTCCTTCGCTCCTCATCTGTTGCACTCCTTTACTAAAAAGGGTTAAGTAGCAATTTTGCCCTGAAAGTTTTTTTGGATTCAATTTTGCCCCATAAGCATCAAAAGATAGCAATGTTGCCCTTCCCTAACAGTAATGCCTAACGGGGTTAGCCCACACTCAAGTGTGTACGGATTTTTTTCCCTCGTACACTCAGACAAATATGCACACACTGGAGTGCACTCCAGTGAGTGTGCATTTTGCACACTCATATGAGTGTTCACTCGAGTGCACTTTAAGTGCACTCAAGTGAACACACTGGAGTGCAGTGCACTCGTTTGAGTGTCACTCCTTCTCTTTCTTTTTTCTCTCATCAGTTCGCCGCATCATGTAAATCACCAAGGTCTAATAAAAATCAAGTCTAATAAAAAAATGTCTTCTTCTTCGATTCTTTCAACGCCTCTCAACGGATCGGAAAAATCTCATCCTCTCTCTCTAATCCGAAAAATTTATGGTAGGCATCTGTGTCTCCTCCTTTCATCATCCGCCTGCGTCTCATCTTAGTTTTTTTTCTTCCCTTTTTCACCGTCATCTTCTCTCTCCACCATCATCATCGTCGCCTTCTTCAAGTGCACTGCGAGTGCACACTCATTTTTCCTATGACTGTCGGCGACTTCTTCCTCCTCCTTCCACAATGTTTTCTGATGTCACTCTCTTCCTCCCCCGTCGTCACACTCTTCTCTCTCTACCATGTTTAGTCCATTTTCATAGGCTTTGGAAAATGGCTTCCCACCACCATTTTTGGTGGAACCATTTTCAGTGGGAGAATGGAGCGCGGCATATTTTCCAGGGAGAATTTGAACCAAACGGCTGCCGCCACTGGAAAATGCCAATTTTCCTTTTCATTCCCCTGATTTTCTTTGAATGCACTGCACTTGTGCACACTCATTTGAGTGTGCGAGGAAAAAAAAAAATTCCGTAGACAATCGAGTGTGAGGGGTCACACTCACACTCAAGTGTGCGCTAATGCCGTCAGTGTTTACCATTATGGGAGGGCAACATTGCTACCTTATGATACTTCCAGGGCAAAATTGCTATTTAACCCTTACTTAAAATGACACCGTTTTGTGTCAAAACACCGAGCAACTATGCTTTTTTTTTTAAAAAAAAAAAAATTTATTTAGGTAACTAGCTGTTATTAAAAAGGTACTTCAGGATATTGACTAGTATTGAAAAAATACTTCATGATCTTACAAAATTATTTGAGAATCTTAAAAAAATATTTTAGATTACTGAATGGTACTAAAAAGATACTTTAGGATACTGACTTAGTACTTAAAAAAATACTTTATGATCTTAAAAAAATATTTTAGGGTACTGAATGTTACTAAAAAGATACTTCAAAAAAAAAATTTCAAGATCCTAAAATAATTTTCCAAGATCATGAGGTATTTTTTAAGTACCGTTCAATATCTGAAGTATCTTTTTAATATTAGTTAGTATCCTGAAATATTTTTTTTTAGATTCTAAAATAATTTTGTAAGATCATGAAGTATTTTTTCAATACGTGTCAATACTCTGAAGTATCTTTTTAGTAATAATAAATATTCTAAAATATGAATAAAAAAAAGGCACAATTGCTCCGTGTTTTGAGTTTTGACACAAAACGATGCGGTTTTAAGTAGGGGGCGCAACAGCCGCGTCCATTCAAAGTACCCCAGGCCTGATGTTGAAGCATTATTATTAGCCGGACTTGTTAGATGGATAACTTTAAATGCTTATACCAACAGAAAGTTTTTTTTTTTTCCTTAGAATTTCTTTTTAGGAAAGGTTAGATCACGTCAGGAACTTCTAGCTTCTGAAACGTGGACTTTACTTCAGAGCCCAATTTCTCATTTGTATTTTTAAGTTTGGAGGCGTCTTCTAATTTTGATGAACTCATGATCCCAATCACCTAAATTTTTTTGTAACAAAAAAAATTATAGTTCCCCCCAAAAGGTCAACCTAAAATTGACTTTCCCAAAAGGTCAACCTAAAATTGACTTCCCCAAAAATTATCCTACCAAACATGTAAAATATACCATTTTCCTTTAAGAAAATAGGAAAAATGTCATTAGTTGAAAATTTATTGGTAAAAAAGATATAAACCATAGTATAAGTTGTATACAAAAAAAAAAAAAAACTGCAAAATACGGATACTTTCTATGGATGAAAATTTATAAGGTTTTTCTCATTAATAGAATTTTCAATGTGAGGATTTTCCCCCCTCAATTTCCCCTTTTCCTTTTTGCACTTTGGATTTTCACTCTACCAAATGGACTTTTGATTAATATCTTCTGATCCTTTGCTAAATGGTAATTATAGAGAAATTTTAAAGAAGGAAGTTAATTCCTACGTCCGGTCCTAAATATAAGACATAGTTTGTAATACAATTTATATTATAAACTATATCTTATATTTTAACTAGAGAAGTATTAAAAGTTCCCTTTACATGCTATCATGTGATATTTCTATGACATCTTATGTCGTGAAATTTTGCTATAGATAGGATCGTTTAGAAATTAAATTTTATATATACTCGTTTGCTTCTTAAAATAAAAACTAATTAACTATTTCGATTAGTTTATTAATGTTAGTTAATATGATATGCTTATTTTAAAATACCCTCATCATCTTTCTTAATGAAAATAATAAAATATAATATGTATAACTACCAAAATTATGCGGAACAATTACCAAAATAAGAGTTTATAATGAACAACTACGAAAATCATGCAGTTCAAAATATTAGTTAAAAGTAATAAATATGTAAAATATGTATCTTTCTTTCCAATTACACCTTTATTTATAAAGGGGCACATGAGAGAACATGAGTGACATATATTTAATGAACGTAAAACTAGAAAGACGTATTAAAAATTTCAGACAAAAGAGATTTATTTCTTATATTAAAGATCGCCCTTATGAGAAAGAATGTTCCTTATAAAAAGGACCGAAATGAGTACAATGCTCATTATGTCCAAAAAAAAACAAGGCTTAACTTATTACGATACATTTGTTCAGACATGCTTGGGAACAATTTTTGACAAAACTAAAATCATGGTGTTTGCAGAAGCAATCCATTGATAATTTATGCCTAGATCATGGGCAAGTATGTTGCTAAACACATACATAGCTCTCCACAATATTTGTAAGAGATATCACAATTAAAAGTTGAGTAGTTTTTTCTCTTTCAAGCTCTCCACAATCTCCTTAAGGGACACCTCCAATGGAATAAACTCAATTCCTAACGTCTTTGCCTTTTCTTTGGAAACTTGAAACTTTGGCGTCAAGGGCTCATCCATAACAAACCTAACAAGTTAATTGAACAAGCAGTACAATTAATTAGCAAAAATCAGAAAGAAAAACTTGAACCAAAAATATAAAAAGTGAAGGCATAAGCCATTTGGTTCATAAAAAATGACTGAAGGATAAAAAACAGAAGCCATTATCACCAACCCTGAGGAACAGATGATCATGATCAGCAGATATAAATAAATCCCTCTTCTTCATCAGAGAAAAAAATAAATAATAAAACTAATAATAAAATCCCTCATTCATCCACCAAGCACAAAGGTTATATAGAGTGAACCTAAAGTACTGGATTCCCCTCTAGTCTAAATAGAAGGGTATGGTCAGCATAAATGATGCAGAACATGACAGTAATACTAAGACTAGATTTTACAGTCTCAAGTTTTTAAGGTCCAAGCTCATCAAGGGGAGAAGAAAATAATGGAAACTGACAAAAACGCTTCTTTTGAAGGCTACAGGAAAGGAATAAAAAAGGTGCTAAATGAAGGTTTAAGTACAATTTCCAACAGCAGTTTCTGTGACTGGGTGGATATTCCATTACATGCTAACTGAACAATTGTATGCATGCTTGAACACAAAAAAACAGCATGGTTTAAGGTGTTTGACCATGCATCTAACGAGGCGAATGAAAGTAAATTTCGGGTTGTTTGTGAAGAAATTTATTGATTCTTTCTGTGACTCTCTTTTCTATCTGTTTATGACATGATTTACTATGACAGTTTAGTTTTTCATTTATTCCTTTCCTTTAGGGTGTGAAATTGTCCCCCACAGTATGTTTTACTTCCATTTAGACTTGAAGAACAAGAAAATATTAGCACTAATCTTTGGATTCTGTCAGAACATTACGAATTTCAGAACCGACTTGCTGCCAAGGCATGTTCTTGTTCATCTCAAGACCAGCTGCTTGAAGCAATGGGCATGATCTCTTCAAGAAGAAGAAACAAGAAAACTCTATGCATATTGCTATAGAAGGTAGCAATTCATAAGTAGTCTCATACAATCATATTATATGGTGAATGCAATTTGCTTTGTGTGAGTGTATTCAATTGTGGAAACAGTTATTGGAGATCTGAAGTCAAAATTTATGTAGGCTTATGGAATTATGGACACAATTGACTTACTTTTCTGGAAGTGGTAATGTTGGGTACAATTCATGTGAAATCTTTACAATGTCTGAGAAGTGTGCCATAGTCTCAACCAAACAGTATCTTCCACTAGCTGAAGAAATCTCAAATGCCTGAATATGAGCATTTGCAACATCTTTCACGTTGATCCATCCTACAGCTAAATTCGGCGATGTTTGAGCACCTGCACCAAAAAAGCGTGGGAATTATTTACAAAAAGCAACAACACAATCATATTTATCATATTTGACTAGCAACACAATTACCAGTTACTATTTTTAAAACTGTAGCAGAGGAGTCATTAAGTGATGGTTGCAAGAGTGGTCCGAGTACGACTCCTGGGTGGATAACAACCATGTCAATGCTGTTCTCTTTCACAAATTTCCAGGCAGCTTCTTCAGCCAAAGTCTTGGAAAGTGCATACCAGAGCTGATATCACAAGAAATTAAGACTACAGTCAACTGACTTCCATCATAAAGTGCGACAATATATAGTCTTTATGCAGAAAGAAGTTAAGAGGAAAATTGGAAACTTGAAATCCCAACTCAGCAGCATTCGCTACAATCACAGAGGCATCTGTATCAATGAAAAACCTCATTTCGTGGTAGACTAAGAAATATGGCACATACCCTAGCCTCCCTACAAAAATCGGGCTTTGAAAACCATGTCTCATCAACTACAACTTCAGGGGTTCTTGGCTGTCCACTATATACTATTGAAGCCATGGAAGATGTTAAAACAACTCGTTTTAGAAATGGCGATTTTGCACATGATTTAAGAAGATTAAGAGTTCCCTTCACCGCTGGGTCAACGAGTTCAGTCTGCAATAAAGAGAGCAACAGTTAGAGACTAGGAAATAAGACAGGTGTTTCTTTTGAGAACAAAATGGTAACTTAAATGGCTGACAAACTTGTGATTTATTTAAACTCATGGAAAGCCTCCATATTCAAATCAAACTTTGTCATGGTCCTCTATTTACATTATAATTTGCAAAATCTAGTCGCCTGTTTGTAAATTGGGAACTAAAAAATTGCAAGATGTAAGTCTAACTTTACAGGAGTACGATAAGTCCCTCAACAAATACTTCTAGATCAGACCACCTGGGGTAGATAATGAACAGATTTGCACAAAGATGAAAATTTAAGCTAAAACACGTTACTTTAGATGCAATAGACTACACTGGTACAAAGAACATTACACTAAACCCACTCTACTACAATTACAAATTACACTGTAAAGGGAGGAAAATTATTACACTTTCAGATTCTAACACAGGATAACAAAGAGCAAAAATACAAACCACACACAATGACACAGCAATCTCAACAGAACAGAAACTCTAGAACAGGTTCGCCAATTGTTCCAGAGGATTGGCTCTCTCAACTTCAATGCCTAAGACTGACTTAAAGTTCTTCTTCCCCCTTCTGTCCTTCCAAATTCCTCTCTTTATACACCCATTCCCAACTTTCTGACTGCTTCCCTTACCTTTTTCATCATGACTAACCAGCTTTACTCCCCTACTTTTCTGTCTCGTCTAGTCCTTACCCCTAGTATTTTCTTCTAGACCATTAGTTCCACCTTTTCTGTCTTTTTGCCACTCTTTTATGTCTCCTTCTGGGTATGAGGTTCATATATATAGGTATGGGGTGTCATCAGATTACCGAGCAAACTGATATGATTTCATCAACCAGGTAATGTTATACGCTCAGGGACAGGGAAAACACAATAAGTCTCTCACCATACTCTTTGACCCTCTAAGCCACAAAACGATGACAACATTTTTAAAATGATTGATCAAACAGATTAAAGAGGTTAAAAAGAGTACTTTTCTACAAGTCAATTACTGTCAAATTTCTATCAATTTTAGAATTATATGAACCTGTGGGTCTTTGACATCAAATTGGCAAGGAGAGGCAGCATGAAAGACACCCTCACATCCCTCAACAGCAGGGTCAAAGGAACCTTTCTCCAAGAGATCTGCTTTAAACAGGTGCAATCTCTCCTTTGCTCCATCAAGGTTAAGCAGATGATCTACCTTCTTGGGATCATCTTCAGCAGGGAGTTACAAGACATCGCAAATTAATTAATATTAAATTTACAGAATAATTTATTCTCTTTGCAGTAGATAGAAAAATATACAAGAAACAACAAAATACAGAACTGTTTCATCTCAATGAAATGTAAACCTGGGAATCTAGCTATTCCCCAGATCTGCATACTTACACGCACATTTGGACTTTCATGTCAAAATGTTGAATGAATGCCACCTTGACATGCCAAGTCTTATTTCGACATATGTATAGCATGTTCTTATGATTATCTTTACTCCATCACTTATTATCAACTATTTTATATTCTCCATTCTATGTCTTCACAATTTTAATGCCCCGGTGTAACACACAGAAGGCAGCATCAATGTCTAAGACTCTCTTCATAGAAACTCTTTAATTCTTTTTTAATTGTCATTTAATCCATTGGCCATTATACTGTTGTCCTACAACATACCACAGACTTCTATAGAAATATGCATGAAGAATATCAACTTCAAAATTTAACCGAATATCTCTTCGAAAAAAAAAAAATTTGAAAGTGATGCACTATCCCAACTGAACCACAATTGTGATCAAAAGCATGGAGATAAATGGAAGCATATGAAGAAACACTAACTAGGATCGCGAACAGTGGCATTGACAGTGTAACCACGAAGAAGAAGAATCTTGACGAGCCACGAAGCAACGTAGCCAGAAGCGCCGGTGACGCACACAAGCTTTCCGTTTCCGGCGTTGCTGCTCATGGTCTTTCCTTCTTCAATTTGAGCCCTTCCACAGCTTTGACTTTGCTCTGTACCAGAGCTCGCTTGACGCTTTTAGAAAACTCGGAGCGATTCTTGGCGTCTTCACCGTTTGTCATTACGCGCTCGCATGCAGCTACATTCATCTTTAATTTAATGTTTCGAGCATGTGATCGCCATTTGATCCACAATAAATTACCATTTGGCTGGCGACCCAAGACTTCTGAAGAGGTGATAATATATATAAACCAAGATTTTCTCTCTTTGTCGCTTTCGTCGAGTAAACAAATCATGAATGATTTTGTTTGACGCGAACTCAATTTTTTTTGTAGTCATTTGCTTCCAAACACAGTCGAGTTCACTCACAATCACCCGAAAAAAAAGAGAAAATGAATTCACATCTTTTCAGTCTCACAAGATCATGACAATTCTTCTTTGCCGAAAACAAGATCACGACAATTCACATATAAGAGGTTAGGATTCTCTGCACTCCTTTTCCCTTGTTCTTCGGATCTGCTCTTTTTGGAAAAAAAACAAAACAAAAAAACAAACTGAAATATTTTCCTCAGTCACAAAATACTTTTAGCTACGAGTATATCACTCTGTTCTATTTATAAGTCATTTTTGACTAAAAAATTTGATCCTATTTATAAGTCTCTTTTGACCAAATAAAGAGATTATGACAATTTTTCCCATATTATTATACCAATGAAAATACAGAAAGAATAAAGAGTTGAAAGGTATCCATTCATAAATGAGGTTAAAGTTAAAAATTTACCCCATAATTATTGAGCTACCTACCTCTCATTGGTATGTGTGATTTGGTCAAAAGGGACTTATAAATAAGACCAGAGTGATATACTAATATGACTTTTTTTTAAAAAAAAAAAAAAACTTCCTGACTTGTTTTTACCCCAAATTTCCGTAGTTTAGTTTTAGGGTAAAGGATGGAAGCCAATGGGAAGGCAAAAGGAGAGAATTCTAGTTCCAGATAAGGAGATGACCATTATGCACTTGAAGCATTACTAATGATAAATAGGCTTTTATTCACGGAGAAATATTTACATGCTCTAGGAGTATTCTAGGAGTATAATGTCATTTAAATTCTGTCCAATAAAAATATAACAATTCAGATGATTTTAATCCTAGTTGGCAGGTGACTCTTTTATTTTTGTTTTTAAGAAAAATATGAGTCCATCATTTTGTTTTAGTTTTTTTCCAACCTAAGATGTATATTTTTCTTTAAAACAAAAAAAAAAAAGTGAATTTTTTCAAATGAGTCACTTGCCAACTAAAATTAAAATGATATGAGTTGTTATCGTTTTTATTGGATAAAGTTTAGATAATGTCGTACTCATGGAGTATCTAAGTATTTCTTCTTATTCAAATTGGCAAAAAAAAAAAAAAAGCTCTTATTCACAGCCTTTGTCCACATCATTTTTTACCTGTTGTAAAAAAATATCATAATTTCCTGTTTTTATTTTTTTGACATTTTGATAATATGGTATCTATGTAGAAGGGTTTATTTATTTATTTGCCAGCACTATGTAGAAGGGTTTAAGGTCCTAGTTGTGTTTATTATATTTATTTAAGGCATTGACATAAATATAATCATAGAAAAAATATTTCTTAATCAACTATGGCCAACAAAACCTCTGCATTTTAAAAATAGACTTTTCTACAAGTTCACATGACATTTCTTTCCTTACATCCAACATACAAATTTAACAAAATTTTATTCGTGAAATTATATTGGGAGTTTGAAAGGAAGGGGAAGGAAAGGAATGCAAGGAGAATGGAGGGGAGGGGATGGAAGGGAAATGAAGGATATTTCCTTGCCTTGTTTGAGAGTTAAAAAAATAGTAAGGGAGGAAGATGAAGGATTAATGAGTTATTTTTACCATTTTATCCTTTTCTTTAATAATTATTATATTTTTCAAATAAATTTAAATTTAAATTTTCAAAAAAATTTATTTATGTAATTTTTATATTCAAAAAATTATTTATGTGGTGGTGGCGGCGGCGGTGGTGGGGTGGTGGCGGCGGCGGTGGCGGTGGTGGGGTGGCGGTGGTGGCGGCGGTGGCGGGGTGGTGGTGGTGGCGGTGGCGGCGGCGGCGGCGGCGGGGTGGTGGCGGCGGCGGTGGGGTGGTGGTGGCGGTGGTGGCGGTAGTGGGGTGGTGGTGGTGATGGTGAATAAGGGTAATAAAGTAATTATTCTATTTTCCCTCTTAAAACCCCCATATTGGGGGAACTTTATTTTTGTGAAGAAGGAGGGTTTTGGGGGATTTGTAAAAATCCCTGATTCCCTCCCCTCCTATTTTTAAAACTTGCAAACAATGGAAGGGACTACCAAAACTCTTCCTTCCCTTTCCTTTCCCTCCAAAATGGAACTCCCAAACATAGCCTTATTGGAACTTATCTATTTAATGTCACATGCAACAAACAAGGAGGGATTTTACTTTATTACAATATATCACAGTATGTCCCCACCACAGACTTGGTTTAACTTTTTACAAAACATATGTTCATACATGTTTGGAAACACATTTGCCAAAACGGAAATCATGGCTTAGCAGAAGCAATCCTGATCAACATTAAAAGTTGAGAAACTTCTTCTCTTTCAAGCTTTCCACAATCTCCTTAATGGAAACCTGTAATGGAATAAACTCAATTCCTAAAGTCTTCGCCTTTTCTTTGGAAACCTGAAACTTTGGTGTCAAGGGCTCATCCATATCGAACCTAACAAGTTCATTGAACAACCAAGAAAATAAATTAGCAAAAACCTGTAACAAAACTTGAACCAAAATATGTGTTAAGTAACAATTTTACTCTGGAAGATTTTTTGGGTTCAATTTTGCCCCGAAAGTTTTTTTAGGAGCAACTTTGCCCCTCCTTTACAAACCCTAACGGTCAACTAACCATTGACTGTTAACCCTAACGGTCAACTAATAGTTGACTGTTAGAGTTGTTAATGGAGAGACAAAATTGCTCCCAAAAAAAACTTCCGAAGCAAAATTGCTCCTGGCCATATATTTTTTATATTTAATATTTAATTTTCCAATAATGACTCGTTAATGAAAATAATTGCTCCTGGCCGTATATTTTTTTTATTTAATATTTAATTTTCCAATAATGACTCGTTAATGAAAATGTAATCCTTTTTTATCTCTACTTTTGTTGATTTATGTAATTTGGCCTGTTGATTTATGTAATTTGGCCTGTTAAAGTAGGCTTATTTTTGGCCTGTTTGAAGTAGGTCTATTTAGCAATGAGGTCTGTGGCCTGTTAGCCTAATTATGAAATTCTTAAAAATATAGGCCTCCTTAATAAGGCACAAGCCAGGCCAAGCCAGACCTATATATAGGCTAGGCTCAAGCTAAAAAAATGGCCTATAACAGGCCCCAGGCCTGGCTCAGGCCACTTTGTTTCCTAACAAGCTTGACTTGTTATGGGTGAAGCTTGGGCTGACCTGTTTCCACCCTTAGATATTATATAAATAAGAATTAGAAATATATGATATCATAAATAACAGTTTTAACATTTTTTTTGGGTTAAGTAGCAATTTTGCCTTGAAAGTTTTTTTTTTTGAGCAATTTTGCCCCTCTGTTAACCACCCTAACGATCAACGGTTAGTTGACTGTTAGGGTTTCTAACGGATGGGCAAAATTGCTCCCAAAAAAAAAAACTTCCGGAGCAAAATTGAACCAAAAAAAACTTCCATGGCAAAATTGCTCACTTCTGAGGTAAAATTGCTACTTAACCCACCAAAATATATAGCCTGGATATATATGGATAGTGAATGCACAAGCCAATCGATTCATAAAAAATGACCGAAGGATCACAATCAGATTATTATTATCACCAATTTAAATAAATCCCTCATTCTTCATCAAAGAAAAAATAATAATAAAATCTCTCTTTCATCCATTAAGAACAAAAGTTATGTCATGTGAATCTAAGTACTAGATTGTCCCCTAGTCTAAATAGAAGGGAATGGCAATTGGTCAGCTTTAGTGATGCAGAACATGACTGTTAAAGGAAAACTATATTCATAGGTAATAAAAAAAAAACGGAAACTAGATTTTACAGTCTCAAGTTTTCAGGTTCAAGCTCATCAAGGGGAGATGAAAATAATGGAAACTGACAAAGACTTCTTTTGAAGGCTAGAGGAAAGGAATCAACAAAGTACTAATTGAAAGCAATGAGTACATGTACAACTGTTAACCTATGATGCACGGAAACGCCTAATTTCCAGCGAAGAACGTTTCGGAAACGCGTTTTTCTCCGAAACGCTGGGAAACGGGAAAAAAGCGAATCGAAGCCATTAAATTTTGTCAATGTCAGTTTTGTAATTTCTAATTAAACAGAAGGGTATTTTCTAACTGAATTTTTTTAAAACAAAAATGCTTCTCCCCAAATCTACATTCGATAGTCTCGTCTCCTTCCCTAAATCGACATTCAACAATCAACACCGCGCCTCTCCCCCAAATCGAGTAGCCTCCGACTCCGACCTCCGTCTCCGTCGCTGTTCCAGTGTTTTCCGTTCTTCTCGCGCCTAAGAGGCTAGGACTCGTCTGCCGTCCGTCGACTCACGACTGTGAGTGTTTCGCTGGTTACATTTCGTATCGGTGTATGTATTGTATATTTGTATTGTTTCGGTTTCGTGCAGTTTCGGAATTCTGGTTTCGTTCTTTGGTCCGGTATATTGCTGTTTTGTATTCTGTTTCGGTTTTTGTTATCGGTTTTGTTTCCCTTTCTCTAGATGAGCCAGAGTTGGAGGCAAATGTTATTAGTGGAGATGCACTTTAATTATACTAGTGATTTATCTTTTATTATATTTTGTTAATGTGAAATACACTGTTAATATTATAAATATTATTTAATACCAAGACGTTTCGGAACGTTTCGAAAAATTGGTATTTTTGAAGTCACGTTTCGATGTCACGTTTCGGCAACGTCTCGAAAATGCCGTTTCGGTTTCGGTGCAACATAGCTGTTAACACTAGTGTTGTGACTCGGTGGATATTCCATTACATGCTAAATGCATAATTGATAAATACATTAACAAACAGCCAGCATGGGCTTAGTTGTTTGAAGCATCTAGAGTTGCCAATATGAAAGTAAATTCCAGGTTGTCTGTGAAGAAACTCTTGTTGTTCTTGTTGTTGTTATTGTTTTCTTGTTTCTTTCCTTTAAGGTGTGAAATTGCTCACCCCTCATAAATATGTGTCACTTCTGTTCTGTAAGTTTTAGGGCATACTGGAAAGTACGGTGAAGCAACTCTATTACCCATGCAAAACCAAATCACAGCACCGACTTAATTTAAGCCACATGACAAATACATCGAGCAAGAGAGGAGAGATTAGTTCTTAGAGAGATTTTCATATGAGAGGAAAAGAAGAGACATTAAGGTAGGATAAAAGTTAGATAGAAAATGTGATTTATGTTTGGATTAGCGGTAACAGAAGTAACTTTTTCCCAATTTGAGTTTTGCAAACTTAAGATAGGTTAAAAGTTAGATAGTAAATGTGATTTATGTTTGCATTGACAGTTGTAAAAGCCCATCTGCATTGTGAAAATTAGGTCTTAATGGCTTCTTAAAAGTAGCTTTTGACTTAAAAGCCTATTTGAAAAAATGTCAACCCAAACGCCTCATTTTACTCCCACCGTGCTTTTTCAGCCTTCCACCGCCTTCCCAAACAAGCCCTAACTCAACTCTGGAGGTTACACTTCTGTATTCACACATGAACCCCCATTCTTTTCATCCCATAAATGTCTCTTGCATGGTTGTGTAACTCCCTCTCCAATTAAAGGGTGAACTAGGTATAACTAAACTTGTTAAGACTTGAATAAAGAAAACTCCAAGATCAATCATCGGATTTGGTTTACTCATTACAAAGATCAATACCAACTTGGTGCCAAGGCATGTTCTTGTTCATCTCGTAAAGCCAATTGCTTGAAGCAATAAGCATTATCTCTTCAAGAAGAAGAAACAAGAACATTTTATGCATGTTGCTATAGCAGGTAGTTATTCATTAGTCTCATACAATCATATATGAGAATCCAATTTGCTTTGAGTGAGGGTGTGTGTAGATATGAAGCAGTTTATGGAGATCTGAAGTCAAAAGTTATATGTGCTAATGGAATTAAGGAGACAGTTGACTTACTTTTCAGGAAGTGGTAATGTTGGGTACAATTCATGAGAAATCTTTACAAAGTCTGAGAAGTGTGTCACAGTCTCAACCAAACAATATCTTCCACTAGCTGAAGAAATCTCAAATGCCTGAATATGAGCATTTGCAACATCTTTCACGTTGATCCATCCTGCAGCTAGATTCGGAGATGTTTGAGCACCTGCAACAAAAAAACACATGGCAAGTCTTTATAAAAAGAAACACAGTAATATTTGTCTAGGAGCCAGATCAAGAGGATATTCAACAAGGATTCAAGTCAACCAAGAGTTCTCTCGGAACAATAATAAATTAAATTGATATAGTATCAGAATAATTAACGAAGAAATTTATTGACATTATGACATTAAAGATTGAAGTAGGAAAATAATGCTTAGGTTCTATAACTTGTTTTCTGTCAAAAACAAAACCTTAGTTTTGAACCAGCATCTCATGTCTTCCATGGGCAAAAGCAGAAAATGAGAATTCAAGTAGCAGTCTCCCTAACATTTTTTTCCCTAGAATGAAATTGATATAATGGTAATAGCTTATATTTCTTCTTGATTTTGTTGGAGTATACAAGTGGATTGGTTGAACCCTAAACCACATATCCATCATGCAGCTATTAGCATATTTAACACAAGCCACCCTTTATTAAAACCTTCTAAAGCATTCTAATAGGAAAATTTGAGAGAACCAAACCCTAAAAGCTACCTTGTTAGGTTTGAGAACTGTAAATTCCGATAAACAACTCATCAGAATAGGGAGAGAATAGAGAGAGAGAGAGAGAGCAGAGAAATTTATACAAAAGATGCAGAACTCGATTCTTATTCCATAATTCCAGATTATCTGATTACATTAGCCCCTACCCCTACCCCTTATAGGGCCATTGGATCACTAACATTCCAAATTGCCTATTATACCATTCAGGCATTCACTAACTACCCAACCAAACTCCTCTTATTATATTTACATATCGTCTTGCCTCTAAAAGCCCTTTCCATTCATTATGTGAGTAGAAGCAATGTCCAGCTTTAAAATGATGATTGCTTCCTTTTGTGATGATCATGCTCTCATAGATAACCAGTAAAGAGCATCATGGTACTAAGTATCTAATCTAGTAGTTTTATGTTTTTGGTGAAACCGAATCTAGCAGTTAGATAAGCACTATGATTCCAACGGACATACCATACAAGACAGCCCTTTTTTCAATGTGATATGTAATTCATGTATTAATTCTAGCTATATAGGTAAGTGGCAGCCACACTAATCCTATGAGGCAGCCACTTAGTAAATAGGAACCGCAGCACTATATTAAGTCTATGAGGCCAGCGGTTAGTATTAGTATAACACTTAGGATTAGGATTAGTTAGCTATTGGGCCTTTGGGCCTTGAGTCTAAGTCTAGCATTAGGCTATATATACCTAGCCATTAGGCTAATGCAAGCATGTCAAAACTGAATATTGTGTATGAATGGAATGAGCAGTGCAACAACACTTGTTTCGACTATGTTTCTTCTTCTCTAACTTCTTCTACAACCTAGCTATCAGTGGTATCAGAGCGAGTCATCCTCGGCTCCTCCGCTGTGAATTCTGATTTTCTTGCATCAACCATAGCCATTCTTCCCCCCCGCAAGGCTGATAGTCAAGAATCCCAATCAAGAAGCAAGTGTCGATTTTAATGCAGTCAGAGTCATTCTCTGCCTGATTTGAATTGGCATTTGAGACATAAACCAAGAAAACTCAAAAAGATCAACCAAAAAATCAATCAGGACAAATTCTTTGGGCCAGAAGTCATTCAGTCCAGAAACGCCAGCAAGAAAAAAAAAAGAACACAGAATCGACTGGAACGGCTGGAACGGCCAAAGACTCATTGATAAACCGAAATTTGATTGAATTTCGATTACCCATGTCGGCACTCTGTTTCCAGAAAGTCGACGTGAAGGGTAGCGGATTCTTGAATTGCGTTATCACGTGGTGTTCTTGTTGTGTTTCGGTCAATTGGTTTGTGGCATCACCGAGTCATTCAGCGTCTTCGTCAGGGGTCGACACGTCAACTCTGATTCTTCCGATAACCAGGTGTCGACAGGTCTTGGTCTATTGAAGGTTCACGTCGCGACAGGTCTTGGGGAATTGAAGCGCGATTTTTGTCTCCTTCGTGTCAATCCACCGATTGTATTGTGGGGGTCGGGACGCTCCAATTCAGATTCTACCATCGGGTTTTAATTCAAGAATTCAGAAACCGAAATAGTATCATTGGGTTTCCTTGTTGGGGTCGACACATCAACGCCTACGTGTCAACGTCTTGCAACTCAAGGACCCAGTCCCGATTATTAGCGACGTCAACCTCTGCCTTCTCACAATTTCGGCTCTCTGCCTCGTCATTCTGGTCAATTCAAAGACCACCCAATTGCTGATTCATCTCTGCGCCAAAAATCTCTTTCTTTTGACCCAATTGTTGAATTTTGATTCACCTTAGCGTCAAAATTCTGTTTCGAAGACCCAAATTCTGATTCATATCAGCGTTATTCTCTGTCTTCTTGATTCATCCCAGCGTTAGAAATTTTTTCGTCGGTGCATGGAAACACGCTCCCAGACAGCCACAAGGACAATGTCGAATGAATTAAACGAACGGGTACAAGCTCTGGAGTCTACTATTGCAGAGCTTCCAAACACAATTCAAGCGGCCATCACCAACCAATTAGCGGACATTCCCAATGCTATTCAAACAGCCATTGCCACCCAAATGGCAACCGTCAATGCGGCACATGAACGCCGTCGCCAGGCCGAAGATTACCATGAAAATAATGGGGATAATTTCAGAGGCCCTCATCGCCAAAGACAAGGGGCTGAATATACCCCTCCAACTCGGCAAACTAAATTTGATTTCCTAAATTTCAACGCCATGACATAGAGGTCAGGCTGTACAACCGCGACAGTACTTTGAAATTGATGGCACACCGAAAACCGGAAGATGCGTTTGGCCGGCGTTAACTTGGATGATAAGGGGTACATATGGCACCAAGCCCTTATGGATGAAGACCAAGGCCGAGCTATCACGTGGCACGAGTACAAGAGGGCACTCAAGGCACGGTTTGGGGTTCCATATGAGTCTCCGATGGCCGAATTGAAGCGGCTGTACCAAACGGGGTCTTTGGAGCAATACAATGACGATTTCGATGTTTTGCGTTGTAAACTAAAGCTGAGTGAAGATCATGCGATCCAGGCATTTATCGAAGGTCTCCGAGGTGATTGTGCTCGACAAGTGAGATTACAGCAACCACGTTCCTTGTCAGATGCTAGGCGGATTGCACAGATACAGGAATTTAATATGAATGAGGAGTCAGGTTCAAAGTCAACCTCACGAAAGCCATATGGTAATGTAACGAGTACTCAAACCGGGTGGAAGCCTAACACAACGGTACTCAAACCGGGTGGAAGCCTAACATAAATTCATCCCTTTCTACGGGACCACAAACGACAACCGCTAAGTCTTCAATACCAGCCAAAAATTCGTGGTATTCGGAAAATCAACCACGAATTTGAACTCGTGGTCATCAGTGGTCTCATCCGCCGAACAGGGATGTTACTACCAAGAAGGCGACTACGTATACGGGGATGATTTTGATGAGTTAAGAGCCCGAAATCTTTGCTTTTATTGCAAGAACCCTTTCTCAAGGGGCCATACGTGCCCTCAACGCCAACGGTTACAAACTGCAATTCATTGAATTGGGGGCTGATAATTCAGAGGAAGAAGCACCACAAATGGTGAAATAGAGTTGCAACCGAAGATAATTCGAATCGAACCTAACCAATGCTTACAAATATCTTTGCATGCAATTCAAGGTGGTGTAGGTGTGATTTCTATGCGCATTCAAGGGTATGTAGGTAGGCGGCCGTTCAAATTCTCATTGATAATGGAGCTTCGCACGGGTATCTAGACTGTGCCTTGGCTAAAAAACTAGGGTGGAAAGGAGATTCTACCGGGGGCGGTGAAGTAGAGGTCGCTGGTGGAGCTAAATTGAAACTTTATGGTATCTGGAAGGGGTTCAAATGGAAGATGCAAGGGCAGGAGTTTGTCTTTGATTTGAGGGTTATGGAGATCAAGACATATGACATTGTGTTGGGGCTGCATTGGTTACGAGAGGTAGTTCATCATGCTACTTGGAATTATGAGGATCTATCAATGACATTTAAATATAAGGGGTCTGAGTGTACTCTAAGCCCAAACCAGCCGCATACTAGCAGGATAGTCAGCAAAATCCAGCAACCTAAACATGAAGGCAGCCAACTTTTCCTATTGCACTCCATTGATGACACAACCGTGACCACTTATACACTCTCTGATGGTAATGAGGAAGCAACCAGCAATGTTGAAGGGGTTCTTAGAGCTTTTGCAGATGTTTTTCAGAACCTAAGACTTTGCCTCCCCTTAGGGAAAATCACAACCATCCGGTGATATTAAAAGAGGAGCTGATCCGGTGAACTTAAGACCTTACCGGTACCCTTCTATTCGAAAGATGAGATTGAGGGGCAAGTTAAGGGGTTGCTTGAATCGGGGTATTACAAGAAAGTTCTTCACCATTCGCGTCTCCTATTGTCCTAGTCAAAAAGAAGGACGGTTCGTGGCGCATGTGTATCGACTACGGAATTAAACAAATTAACAGTGAAAAATAAATATCCTATTCCTCTTGTAGATGAGTTGCTAGATGAATTAAAGGATGCAAAATGGTTTACAAAACTAGATCCGAGGGCCGGATACCACCGGATCGAGAATGGAGCCAGGTGATTCCTACAAGACTGCTTTTAGGACTCATTCGGGCCATTTCGAGTGGCTGGTCATGCCCTTTGGACTCACTAATGCTCCAGCTACATTTCAAGGAGCTATGAATACTATCTTCAGAGAACATTTGAGGAGGTTTGTTCTGGTTTTTTTCGATGATATCCTTGTTTATAGCTCTAGCATGTCTTCACACTTAGAACACTTGAGAACAGTTTTGGAAAATCTAAGGCAACATCAGTACTTTGTTAAGGAATCTAAATGTACATTTGCCGCTACGAAGGTTGAGTACTTAGGTCATATTATACAAGGTGGTGGGGTCTCTACAGATCCGCAGAAAATTAAGTCGGTGGTTGAATGGCTCGAACCATCTACGGTAAAACAATTACGCTCATTTCTTGGGTTGGTGGTTACTACCGGAGGTTTATTAAGAATTATGGTGTGATTGCAAGACCCTTGACAAACCTATTACGTAAGGATCGGTTCAAATGGTCACAAGATGCAACAAAAGCCTTTCAAGAGTTGCAAAATGCTCTTAGTACAGCCCAGTGTTGGTTTTGCCTGATTTTGCAAAACCTTTTGTCATTGAAACAGATGCATGTGCTACCGAATTGGTGCTGTACTAATGCAAGGAGGACAGCCCCTAGCCTTTTTCAGCAAAGGGTTGGCTCCAAGACATCATAGCCTATCTACCTATGAGAAAGAATTACTTGCTGTGGTCCAAGGGGTTGAGCATTGGCACCAGTATCTAGAGGGACGACACTTTGTGATCAGAACGGATCAGCAAAGCCTTAAGTATTTGCTGGATCGAAATTGAAGACTTCTTTCCGATGTATTGGATTTCAAACTAATGGGATACGACTATGAAATTAAAAATCAGGTTTTTCAGATCACCTTATCTACTTGTTCTGATGAATTGTTGCTGGAAATTCAGAACAACTGGACTGTAGATCCTGAAATGGTGACACTTATTGATCAGCTGAAGCAAAATACGAAAACAGTGGGTAAGTTTACGTGGGATGGAGAGTTATTGCGAAAAGGGACACGTCTGGTAGTGGGAATGAACCAACAATCAGAGTAAAGATACTTGAGTGGTTGCATTCGTCGCCTCAAGGGGGGCATTCAGGGATTCATGCTACCTATCAACGAGTAAAAGCTCTATTCTGGTGGAGACATCTATTCGAGGAGATTAAGGAGTTCATTCGTCACTGTGATGTGTGTGCTAGATGTAAATACGAGACTGTGGCATCTCCGGGATTACTTCAACCCTTACCAATTCCTAGTAGGGTTTGGGAGAGTATATCTATGGATTTTATTGAGGGGTTGCCTAAGTCCCATGGCAGAGACACTATATGGGTTATTGTGGACCGTTTGAGCAAATATGGCCATTTTATTGCACTCTCCCATCCATTTTCAGCATCTAGTTTGGCTCAACAATTCCTAGATGGGGTTTATAAACTACATGGAGCTCCTACTGAAATTATATCGGATAGGGACTCGATTTTTATCAAAGCAACTTTTGGCAAGAGTTCCTAAAGGTCATTAAGGTAGAGCAGAAGTTGTCTTCATCTTACCATCCCCAAACCGATGGGCAAACTGAGGTTTTGAATCGCTGTTTGGAAACTTACTTAAGATGCATGTGTTGGGAGTTCCCTAAGGACTGGTTTAAATTTTTACCACTTGCAGAATGGTGGTATAACACTACCTACCACTCTTCTACTCACATGACCCCTCATGAGTTACTATATGGGCAAAAACCAGCTGTTTATGTGCCTTATTTGCCTAGGTCAGCCATCGTTGAGGCTGTTGATGTGTCTTTTGTGGCAAGGGAGGGGCTGTTATGGTAGCTAAACACCATTTACATAGGGCTGTGAACCTGATGAAGCAGAATGCTGATTCCCATCGCACGGATAGAGAATTTCAGGAGGGTCAATGGGTTTTTGTGAAGCTCCAGCCTTATCGTCAAATTTCAGTTGCCTCTAGGAGCAACCAAAAGTTAGCTCCTAGATTTTTTGGGCCCTACAAGGTGCAGCAACGCATTGGTGCAGTCGCTTATAAGTTGGAGCTACCGGAGGTAACAAGGATTCATAATGTTTTTCACATTTTCTTGTTGAAATTATGTCCGAATCCAAGCATGCGGCCCGGCATCCACCCCTTGACTGGCGGAACCTCCCACTTTGAAGGAACCAGAGAAGATTTTACAGACCAGGCGGGGTAGAAGAAAAGGACGCATTGTAACTGAAGTGTTGGTTCAATGGAAGCACCTACCGGAGGAGGAAGCTTCATGGACGCTGCTATACACATTTCAGTCATTCCTAACCCTTGAGGACAAGTGTCTTTAAAGGGGGAGTATTGATATGTAATTCATGTATTAATTCTAGCTATATAGGTAAGTGGCAGTATTGATATGTAATTCATGTATTAATTCTAGCTATATAGGTAAGTGGCAGCCACACTAATCCTATGAGGCAGCCACTTAGTAAATAGGAACCGCAGCACTATATTAAGTCTATGAGGCCAGCGGTTAGTATTAGTATAACACTTAGGATTAGGATTAGTTAGCTATTGGGCCTTTGGGCCTTGAGTCTAAGTCTAGCATTAGGCTATATATACCTAGCCATTAGGCTAATGCAAGCATGTCAAAACTGAATATTGTGTATGAATGGAATGAGCAGTGCAACAGCACTTGTTTCGACTATGTTTCTTCTTCTCTAATTTCTTCTTCTACAACCTAGCTATCACAATGAAATGATTATAATCCATAGTTTTCATCCCAAAGTACAATCATTGCAAGTCAAAATCAACAATTTGACCCAAATTCCCCTTTCAATTATCAAAAACCAGACAAAGTATTTCAGTTGAAGAAGATAAAGTATTCAGGATGCTGACAAATTACATACAAGGACTTCAATACAGCATGAACCCTGTGCACATAAAAAAAATTACCAGTTAGTAGCCTTAAAACTGTAGCAGAAGAGTCATTAAGTGACGGTTGCAAGAGTGGTCCTAGTACATATGATGGGTGGATCACTACCATGTCAATGTTGTTTTCTTTAACGAATTTCCAGGCAACTTCTTCAGCCAATGTCTTGGAAAGTGCATACCAGAGCTGTAATAGCAGAAGGAAATTGAAGAGTCCAAGGCATACGAGTTTAAGACAATGTCTTGTGAAACAATAAGCATGGCAAACATGGAATTTTCATACATTTGAAATTGGAACAAGTACATTAGAGTAATAAGCAGAAATAGTCCAGGGCATACAAGTTTAAGACCACAGATATGTTTTTGTTTTTGGAAGGGATCAAATAAAACTGCTGAAGCAGTTTCGACAAGGTTAAGGTGCTATCTCTGTATCACAGTAATACAATGATTTGACTTCTGTCATAATAAGCAGAATGGAGTTCCAAGGAAACATTGGAAACTTCAAATCCCAACTTAACAGTATTCATTACAATTACAGAATGAAAACTCTTATTTCACTGTTAGTCTAAGAAATATGGCACATACCTTAACCTCCCTGCAAAAAGCTGGCTTTGAAAACCATGTCTCATCAACTACAACATCAGGAGATCTAGGTTGTCCATTACTTAACACTGCGGCCATGGAAGATGTTAAAACAACTCGTTTCAGAGATGGCAATTTTGCACATGACTTTAGAAGATTAAGAGTTCCCTTGACAGCTGGGTCAATAAGTTCAGTCTACAAATGAAGAGAGCAACAGTTAGACACTAAGAAACAAGCAAGTATATGTTTTTCCCTGACGACACAACAAAATGCTAACTTAAACGGTTGACAGACTCAAATCAGGCTTTGTCATGATACTCTATTTTCAACATTTTAATTTGCTTAATCTCCCAAATTTCACCAGTTGTGAATAGGACAGTGAGAAAATTGCAAGATTTAAGTCTCACTTTCTAAGAGTACCAAGCGAACTAATAAGATAACCCAACTAGGTAGTGCTATTTGCTGAGAGACAGGGCAAACAAAGGGCTTAAACATTTATTTATCTTACTTTGCATTGTATGTGGTAAATATATGAGAGGAATTTTATCTCGCAAAATGAGAAAGTGATGTTTAGATGTGATCCCAAACACCCACCAAAAAAGAGTGCTTTGTTGCAAGTCAACCACTATAAAGTACCACTCTGGTCCTATTTATTAGTCCAAATTAACTAATTCTCACATACCAAAGAGAGTTAGTTAACTAATTAATTATGAGCTAAATTTTCAATTTTGCCCTTTTCTATTATTGGTTCCAAAAGTCAACATGAACAAATTCTTTTTATTTATTGCAATTAATAGGGGCAAAAATGTAACAAATGCATTTAATACTCTGAAACTGCACTTATAATAATAGACTTATAAATAAGACCAGAGTGATATCTATCAATTTTAGAATGATATGAACCTGTGGGTCATTGGAATCTAAAAAGGTGGGAGAAGCAGTGTGAAATATGCCCTCACAACCCTCAACAGCAAGGTCAAAGCAACCTTCTTCCAAAAGGTGTGCTTTAAACAGCTTCAGCCTCTCCTTTGCTCCATCAAACTTAAGTAGATGATCTACCTTCTTGGAATCATCTGCAGAGAGTTGCCAGAAAATCACAAATTTATTACGAAAAATTTACAGAATAGTATATAAGAAACAAAAAGAAAAGGGAAAGGGAAGGGGGGGAAAAGAATGAAATGGGGACCTGGGAATCTAAGTAAGCACCAAATTTAACACACATGAACAAATTCATCTCCATACTCCAGTGTTGAAAGCCACAAGGATATTATCAGAAACTTTACTAGTAACAATCACGACCTTCAGAACAGATCAGAGTCTAAGATCAAGCCTCTCTTGTTACATCATTCCTTCAATTTTTTTATTGCCAAAGCACACTTATACTACTTTTCTACAACATGCCACAAACTTGTATAGGAATATGCATGTAGATGTAGTATATATCAACTTTAAAATGTAATAGAATATCTATTTAAAAAAATAAAAATATTTCTCCGTCTCATTTACAGTGGATTTATCGAGTGATGTACTAACCTAACCGAACCAGAATTGAGATCAAAGCATGAAGACAAGTAGAAGTAAAATTAAGGAACACTCACTAAGATCACGAACAGTGGCATTGACAGAGTAACCACGAAGAAGAAGAAGCTTGACGAGCCACGAAGCAATATAGCCAGAAGCACCAGTGACGCAAACCACCTTTCCGTTTCCGGCGTTAACGTTGCTGCTCATTCTCTTTCCTTCTTCTTCTTCTTCAAATGACTTGTATTCAATTTGCTGCTCATTCTCTTTCCCTCTTCTTCTTTAAGATCTTTTGACATTAATCGATTATTCGAGTGATCTTGGCCTCACCGTTTGTCATTACCCTCTTGCTTGCAGCTACACTTCAGGACTTAAACAAGGATTTTCTCTCTTACCTTGCTTTTTTTTTTTGGGAGAATTACACACAGATCCCAAGGATGACAAAAAAATACAATTAGGTCCCAACAAGAATTCACATTACACAGAAGTCCCAAGGGACCTGGTTGTAATTATTTGTGAATGTACAATTACCAATTTGACCTTCCTTCCAATTCCTCTCTCTCTCTCTCCTCTATCTCCGTTCTCCTCTCTCTCTCTATCCTCTCTCTCCGGTCTCTCTCTTCCTCTCAATCTTACCTTGCCCTTCCTTCCTTTTGAATTCTCAGTCAAACCCCACAAACAAATCCAGAAACCCCAAAGAATGGATCCCGATTATCATGGCTTACCTCTGCGGTTTTCCTCTCTTGCATAGAGCCAACCTTACTCTATGTGCTTTCCTGGGTGGGCTACCATCCTTTTCCATTCCACTACTTTACATCTTAGCTCGTCTCTGTCTTCGTCTTTGTGTCTGCCGATTCAATTGATGCTGCGAGACTGAGAAGGATGGCTCGACGTGGATCCCTATTCTCCTAGTTCTACATTCTTCAATAGAATAAAAAGTAGCTGCCAATCGCTTAGTTCCGAGTTCAGATTTTGATTCATTCTAGCGGAATAAGATAGAATAATAAAAGGGTTTAGTACACGTGGGACTTATCAACCTGATTTTGCTTCTGATATCGTTTTCAAATTTTGTTGTAAATCTATACTTTGTCTGTTGTAAATTTATACTTTGTCTGTTGTAAATAGCCTCTGGAAGTCAAAAATGGAAAAATCTCGTTTTCAAATTTTGTTGTAAATCTATACTTTGTCTGTTGTAAATTTATACTTTGTCTGTTGTAAATAGCCTCTGGAAGTCAAAATGGAAAAATCTCGTTTTCAAATTTTGTTGTAAATCTATACTTTGTCTCATTGTAAATTTATACTTTGTCTGTTGTAAATAGCCTCTGGAAGTCAAAAATGGAAAAATCTCGTTTTCAAATTTTGTTGTAAATCTATACTTTGTCTGTTGTAAATTTATACTTTGTCTATTGTAAATAGTCTCTAGAAGTCAAAAATGGAAAAAAAAAAAAAAAAAACTCGTTTTCAAATTTTGTTGTAAATATATACTTTGTCATTTGTAAATTTATACTTTGTCCATTGTAAATAGCCTCTGAAGTCAAAAATAGAAAAATCTCGTTTTCAAATTTTGTTGTAAATCTATACTTTGTATGTTGTAAATTTATACTTTGTCTGTTGTAAATAGCCTCTGGAAGTCAAAAATGGAAAAAACTCGTTTTCAAATTTTGTTGTAAATCTATACTTTGTATGTTGTAAATTTATACTTTGTCTGTTGTAAATAGCCTCTGGAAGTCAAAAATGGAAAAAACTCGTTTTCAAATTTTGTTGTAAATCTATACTTTGTCTGTTGTAAATTTATACTTTGTCTGTTGTAAATTTACATTGTTCAGAATGGTCATTTTACATTCACATATAATTACACAGAAGTCCCTTGGGACTTCTATGTAATGTGAATTCTTGTTGGGACCTAATTGTATTTTTTTGTCATCTTTGGGACCTGTGTGTAATTCTCCCTTTTTTTTTGGTTTTGGATATAAAATGGTGGCAAAGTCCGCCACACTCTGAGATTCTATCGGCCGCCCAAATGGGGACCTCTCCCAAGAAAGTTTTTTGCATTCACAAAGGCTCCAAACCGAAACCTCTTACTTAAGCGACCAGAGCCCCTTTCACTCAGGTCAATTTCTGCTTATCTCTTACTTGCTCTAGGTGAGTAACGGTCAACTAGTATAAGCACCTTTCTCTATTGTGGTTCTTAATATAATTTTTTTTTTCAAAATTTAAACTATTTTTATATCTAATTTAAATACATATATTTATATTTAAATCAATGAACCACTAGTTTTTTGCATTCACAAAGGCTCCAAACCGAAACCTCTTACTTAAGCGACCAGAGCCCATTTCACTCAGGTCAATTTCTGCTTATCTCTTACTTGCTCTTGGTGAGTAATGGTCAACTAGTATAAGCACCTTTCTCTATTGTGGTTCTTAATATAAAAGTTTTTTTTTTTTCAAAATTTAAACTATTTTTATATCTAAATTAAATACATATATTTATATTTAAATCAATGAACCACTAGTTCTCTTTCATTCAATTAATTATTAGTTTGCTACTTATTCATTCTTATATTTTGTATTCATTCTCTCCTCTACACTCTTTTCATAAATAAGGGATATTTGAAGAAGACATGGAATTTTTGACACATTTATTGATTTGAATTAATCTTAACCCCCTAATTCGTTGTGCGCAATTAGGAAAAATGCTGCTTATAAAAAGCAGTGGAGGGAGTATTACTCTATGAAGGCATGGAAAAAGGTCAAGCCAAGCTTTGGCTACATAGGTTTGAGCCTGTAATGGAGGTAAAATGCATGATCCTAGACTTGAGCCTGAATGCAAGTTTTTTTATTAGACTCAGGCATGAACTTCTTTTTTTTTGATACATCAGGCATGAGCTTCTGTAAGGCCTGATTGAGACTGAAGCATTTTTAAAAGCTTAATTACAATATAGGCATTTAAAAAGTCCTCATATCCTTTTTCTGTGCTTACATGGAGCAATACTCCCTCCACTACTTTTTATAAGCAATATTTTTTTCCTAATTGCACACAACAAATTTTTTTTTGGGGGGGGGGGGAATTCAAATCAATAAATGTGTCTAAAATTAAATGTCTTTTTTAAATATCCCTTATTTATGAAAAGAGTGTAGAGAAGAGAATGAGTACAAAATATAAGAGAGAATAAGTAACGCGCTAACAACTAATTGAATGAAGGAGTAGAATTTGTGCACTTTAAAATTAGAATATAATAATTTAAAAATAAATATTGTGTTAGTTATATGATACTACCTCCAGTCCTAATTATAAGACATAGTTGACTTTGTTTGGAGAGATTAAGGAAGCTAAATAAGTTACTTAATCATTTTATATGTTGTGTATCTTTAGATTATATATTAGTTTATTAGTCAAACAAATTACTTTGAAGAAAAAAATAAAAATAAAAGTACTCTAAAGTAATTTAATTAACTTCCTTAATTTCTCCAAAAAAGTCAACTATGTCTTATAATTAGGACCGGAGGAGTATAAATATAAAGGTTAAGGTGCAGATTTGTCAACGAACTATTATCGGAGAAGCATCTGGCACAAACATCAATTGAGGATACCACAATTACCAATCAACAATTAAAAAGTGAAAAAATACCAAATAACTTTTAAGAAAAAACAACTATCACAATTACATTAAAATATGAGGCATTGGCGTAGGACGATGGCGGAGATGCTGGAGAAATGAGCGGTTAAGCCTTCTTGTTGGATAAGGCAAACACCAACAGAGATAGGACCCATGCGAGCAGGTGCTGTGACAGCGGCGGCTGCTACTTGTGGCATCGAAGGGATAGAACCAAGGTGCAAGGCGTGTGCCAGTCGAAAGCTGTGGACTGCTGGATTTGGTTTTAGTGCATAATTCTCGCCTTAAAGTTGCATACAGACCTTGATGAGTTCAAAAGGGTGAGTGGAACACCCAGTAACAATGGAAGCTTTGGAGGCGCCGACGTCACTCACACTGTGACAGTTAATGAAAAACAGAGACATCAAGACAGTGACGGGTTCGTTGGCCAATCTGCACCTTAATTGTGTTTTTTTTCACGTTTTAATTGTTGATTGGTAATTATGGTACCCTCAATTGATTTTTGTGCCAGATGCTCCTCGGGTAATAGTTCGTTGGTAAATCTGTACCTTAACCCTTAATATAATTACATTTATTTAATGTGTAAACAGGCTAAGGCTGAAGGTCTACAAGCTCGGCCTTAACAAAATAGGCATGACCTATTTACACATTAAGAACTTTAAGCAAGCCTTGACCTGACATTTTTAACAAACAGGTCAGGTCAAACCAGGTCCTAAATAAGTCAAACTATAGGCCGCCTGATAGGGGTTTGACCTATTCCTACCCTTAGCTCTATGCCTAAATATAAATTACTTGTAGAGGAAAAGTTTGTTTTAAAATATAAATCTTTTGTAAGATAATTAATGACATTTTCTCAATTTTACTCATATTTAATTTTTAGTGAAAAAAAAGAGAAAGAAAAGAGAGAGGAGTAAAAATCATTTTTAAAATAGAGAAAGGAAAAAAAAAATTAACAAGGGTAAATGTAGAAAATTTTATCGATTTAATGTATTTCTTGCTATGCGAGAATGTGATACAAATGACTTGTATTTAGTCATAAAGTAGTATAAGAACTAATTGAGAATTAAATTTAATTTTAAATATAAGAATCCAATCTACTTTGTCACCCAAATTTATAATAATTTTTTGATTTACTTTGTCTCTAAGATTTATATATTTTTTCCTTAAAGTATCCTTATTAAGTACATACATCAATGAAAAATTGTTGTATAAACTTGATTTGTCACGTTATTTTTGGTCTAGCCAATTAAAATACAACAATTTAACTAATATTAATCCTAGTTGGCTGCTCCTGTAATTCAAATTTTTATTTAAAAAAATAGATCCTTTAATTAAGATATGAAAAAGTAAATATTGTGAAATCTTTTAATTTTATTAATATGTTGACTAATATTTAGGAGGTGCCAAATCATCTTATGAGTTGTTGTATTTTAATTGGTTAGACTGCAAATGACGTGGCAAACTGAGTTTACACAAGAATTTATTCACATTAAGAAGTTTCTATTCAATATAAGTATTGTAAAAGATGATATTTTAGGAAACCAATATATTATATATATATATATATATATATATATATATATATATATATATATATATGCGTGCGTGCTATAAATAACTAACTTCCTTAATATAATATATCTTAATTAGTCTAGCAGCTCTTACATTAAGGAGAGAGGAGATAGTAACATATTTGGATTTATTTAACTAACTTTGATATTTCCCTTATCCTTAATTATTATTCTTAATATGAGACATATTTGAGGAATTGATTTTGATCATAAATATAAGACATATTTATCATATATATCAATCTTTTTCTAATTTACCTTTATTGATGCTCCCTCAACAATAATTAAGGAGGAAACAGAAAGAGGGTATTAAGGAAGATGATTATAGTGTTTTAAAAAATATGTATATATATATATCATATGATCTAATTAATCTAATGTTTAGTCAAATCAAATTTGGTAAGGGAGTAAATGGTATTTTGGATTTGTTTTTATACATGTGCATTAAATTTGATCATTGGGTCAAAACTCATTTTCATTTTTTGTGTTGTTGGTCCTACTCAGTTTTGTTGGAGAGTTGACCGTTGGTAACCTTTGCGAATTTCTTTTTTGGTATCTCACTCTATTTATCGAAACCTTCGATTCCGACTAATTCAGATTTCGCCCCTTGTTGGACACATGGTTGTGGGGGAAGAGCTTCCAACACCATTTTCTCCATTACCATGCCTCGAATTGAGGGCGTAGTTAAGGGAGATCAAGTCTCTTTCCACTTGCTCCCAATGATTGTTGATGGTAACCTTTGTGAATTCAACAAATGAATTTGAGCAAAGAATTGCCTGATGGGTTTGTGGTTTGTTTTTCATACTTTGGGCTTTAAAGGCCTTAGGCCCATTTGTGTTGTAGGATCCCAGTACTTCTGCTTTTGCTATACTTTTTTTAGGCTCAGGTATCCACCACTAATAATAGTGACCAATTCCCTTGCATCATAGACTTCCCGAAGATGCTTTTGTTACACCCCTACCGGCCTCGCCCTTCCGGGTGGCGGGTTAGAGGGATCCTTTTTACTTAATACATTTCCTTTGTTAATTAACCCCTTTTAACATATATCAAAGTGTGCGCGACATAGCATATGATCGGAATAGACAACCACAATATATTGGTAAAGGTACGATAATCAAAAAGTAAATAGTCCCCGAAGGCAACACCACCTCTTCCTCTTCATCCTCTATACTTCCTTCATCTATTTCTATTGTGCACACTAAAACCATAGAGATGGCTTCAAAACTCACAACCTTTACAGAAAATCAAGGGATGATCATTAATCATAAACTTCCTAGGAAGAACTACTAGAGTGTGCTGAGATATTTATGTGGCAAGAGAAAGGAGAAATATATTAACAATGAAGCTCCTCAACCAGCCCTTGATGTTCCTAATTTTGACACTTGGTTTGCTGAAAATAACCAAGTAATGAGTTGGTTGTATAACTCAATGACTTTGGATATCAATGAGGGCTATCTACTTGCCTACATGACAAAGGAAAATATGAGATACAACTCTTGATCCACCTGAAGAGACAACTCTGTGATTTGAGATAAGGTAACATGTCGGTGAGTGAATATTATAATGCTTTGCTAAAATTGTGGCAACAAGACTTGTTTGAAGTTCATCCATGGAAAAACATCAAGGATGCTCAATTGTACAAGAGGATAGTGGAAGAAGGAAGGATACATGATTTTCTCCTAGGCCTGAATGACTCTTTCAAAGAGATAAAGGGTATAATCATGGGATTGAGGCCTCTACCATAGCTCTTTGATATTGCTAACTTTGTACAATTTGAAGAAAGTAGAAAATTCCTGAACATAAGTGACCCTAGTCAAATTGAAAGCTCAGCACTCACAGTGAAGGGACCATAAGGGGAACAAAAGAATAACAAAAGGTGCAACTATTGCAAGAAGAAGGGTCATATTAAAGAAGAATGTTGGAAGCTCCATGGAAAACCTTTCAATGGAAAATCGAACTTCCAAACTCTTTGATATTGCTAACTTTGTACAATTTGAAGAAAGTAGAAAATTCCTAAACATAAGTGACCCTAGTCAAATTGAAAGCTCAGCACTCACAGTGAAGGGACCATAAGGGGAACAAAAGAATAACAAATGGTGCAACTATTGCAAGAAGAAGGGTCATATTAAAGAAGAATGTTGGAAGCTCCATGGAAAACCTTTCAATGGAAAATCGAACTTCCAAAGTCACCTTACCACAACTAAACCGAAGGTTGAGAATGATGATCACCTAAGCCAGGAAGAATTGCAGGTGTTTCGTAGGATACTTGACAAGCAAAATAAGTCAAACTCTATTTCTAGTGTGAATCTGGTACAATTAGGAAACTCCATTGTAGCTCTCAACATTGTGATGACTAGTGAAGATACTTTTTTTGTTAAATTAGGAGCTACAGATCACATGGTAGATAACAAAACTTTATTTCACAACCTTAAATTCTATCATGAACATCTCATAGTAAAAGTAGCTAGTGATGTATTCACAGGGGTTGAGGGAATTGGCACGGTCACATTATCTGATCACTTGGAAATTCACAATGTTATATTAATGCCTCCACTCACTTGTAATCTAATATTTGAAAGCAAGTTAACTAGAGGTCAAATATGCCTAATGATTTTTTATGATGATCTTTGTATTGTTTTAGGACTTAAAATTGAGGAGGACGATTGTAACTTCTAGAGAATGAGATGGACTGTTCTATTTTGAAGGGTCAAACTAGAAGAATAAAAATGCATGAAAGGAAAGAAGGGCATTGGTTAGCTTCAATTCTCAAAATAATGATGTACTTTTTTGGCATCGTCGCTTAGGCTACCCTAGTTTTGATTATATGAAGCGTGTGTTTCCAAATTTATTCAATAAAAATTTTGTTCCTTTTCAATGTGAAACTTGCCAACTTGCAAAAAGAAAAAAAAAAAAACCTACATCTTCATATCTCAAATAGCCCTATACACCTTCCTCATTGTTCATGCTAATTTATAATGACATTTGAGGTCTTGCACGAATGAAAACCTTCACAAATACTAGATGGTTTGTTGCTTTCATAAATGTTCACACAAGAACCACATGGGTTTATTTAATGAAATAAAAATTTGAAGTACCCAAAGTATTTCAAAGCTTCTATACTTTTGTACGAACCCAATTCAACACTTCCATTAAGGTACTATGAAATGATAATGCCAAGGAATACATAAGCAAAACCTTTAAAGAGTTTTTTGATCAACAAGGAATTCATCACCAAACTTCCTGTTCTTATACCTCTCAACAAAATGGAGTGGATGAGCGAAAGAACCGTCGCCTGTTGGAAGTAACACAAGCCTTGCTAATGGAACAAATTGTTCCTACCATCTTATGGGGTAATGTCGTACTCATAGCAGCTTATCTCATTAACCACATGCCATCTAAAGTTATCAATTATGACACTACTATCCAAAAACTCATTGAACACTTTCCAAATTTCCCATTAATGAATTCATTACCTCTAAAAGGTGTTTTGCTGTGTTGTCTTTGTTCATAAAAATGATAGAAACAAATTAATTGCTCGAGTTAACAAATATATATTTCTTCGCTACTCCTCTACTAAAAAAGGGTACAAATGCTATTGTGCTCCTTCTGAAAAGCTTATTATCTCCCAGGATACAGTATTCTTGGAAAGAAAAAGCATATTATCCCAAATTATCCATTCAGGGGAGTATACTGACATTGAATGGCTAATCATGGAAGAATCTAAATCCAAGGCTCACTAGACATATCATCACCAACACAGCTTAATTGTGTCACGAATCTGATTCATTTGGATTGAAGATGACATAGCATAATTTGATGAGGAAGGCTATTCACCTACACTAATATTATCTACATGACCTATATTCCCATTTTCAGCTTCCATGAAATTAACATCTAGTTGAGAATTTCTTATAATAAAGTTATGTGTACCCATTATTGTACAAATCATGCAAACAAGTGTTTGAAATCTATATTTGAGCATTCTTTGTAAGATTTCAAACATATTATTCCACACTCTAAAAATTCTTTCTACAGTGAACCTCAAACTTGAATGATAAAAATTGAAAGTCTCTTTATGATTTCCAAATCCAGGTTGATGCTTAAATTCTGGCAGGTGATAATGCTCACATCTATAGGGACCAAGATACCCAACGGGTGTTGGATATCCAGCATCGGCCAAATAATATTTGCATAATAAATGGTGAAAACATTGTGAAGGTGTGAGATAAATTCAAATGTGAAATGCAAAAATTATAATTTAGTTGAAGTAGACAAAAATATACATTGAGGTGGATGGGGAAGTTCATAGATGGATTTCAGATAGTAGAGTGAAACACACAAGCATCATATGCAGTACCTTCCCATCCCACCAACACGAACGTGAAGTACATATCCCAATCATATACAGCCATGACATTCTGTGTTGAATATCCCTTTCTCTCGATATATTTATCTCTCGTCAGACCACTGACCACACACTTTATATGTGTTTCGTTTATTGCTCCAATGGCATCGTTGAAATAAGGGTAATATCGGTGATCATTTTTTATTTTTGGGTGCCAGCCATGGAATTCAGGATCGCCTGGTTTGATATCTTCCCTAGCTAGACTAAGGCAAGATTCTAATACCCTGTGCAGAAGCCTACTTACAGTTTCCCTGAAGATTGAAATAGTTCTTGAATCACCCTATTACCTACTCCATGTCCAACAATAAGTAAGAACATGAGTATAATTTCTTTAACTCCAACGTAACATTCCTAGATTTTGTAACCCATGATTAACCAATTTATTGCATAAGTTGTAGAAGACATGTTTTTCTACTCTAAAAATTTCATGATATCATGAACCTTGAGTTGCCAATATTTCTTGCACCCATAAATGACTTGTGTGTACTAGTTTTACTCGGTTCTTTGCACACATAAGGCATCAAATATTGACACAACCACATACTTAATTCTTCATACTTTGTTATCTCTTCATCAATAAGATATAATATTTAAGACTCTTTATCTTCCTCCTGTTGCTCTGACACATTTTGATTGTCCAATTTGCCATTGATTATGTGATAATTGCATATCATTGCACTTATTTGTATCTTTTGGTTAATAATTTAGGAATGTATAATTAATAAATAATGGGTTTTATTACTTAATTGGGCTTTGGGCTTTTAATTGGATTTAATTCATTTGTATGATTAAATTCTAGATTTACATTGCTTATTATTTTCGCCATAACTTTTGATCTAGATATCTGATTAGCCTCATTCTTCTTTCATTTTTTAGATGATCCAGAGAGCTAAATTGTTATAAAGACTCGGAAGGCTTATTTGGACAAGAAGATGGACGAAATTGGAGTTAAAGACATACACATTTTTCTAGATTTTAATTGGGCCCGAATTTTGTAATAAAAGACTAGTTATTATTAGAAGCTTCCATATTGGGCTTATTTTGCAACCCTAGCCTGTTTTGAAACCCTAGCCGTCATTCCATTTTAGGTTAACTTAGGTGGCGTCTACAAACACATTCAACATTACATTTTATGAGATTTTCAGATTAAATTAGAAACTTTTTATTTTCTCTGAGCTGTTTATCATGTTCATCGTGTTCTTCATCTTCTCATTTGTGTTTTGCCAGCCATGCTTGGCTAAATCTCTCTGATCGGCCCATGGATTAAGGATTCCACTGTCCAGAGGACTCGCGCTTAATTGATAACCATCTAACTCGTTTCTGCATTCTTTAATCAGATTCGATTTTTGGATTCGGATTGGGTTTTTGATTAAAAACCCAGATTGATATTTCCCAAGGACGTAGTTTGAACTAGGTTAAAGTATTACTGTGTGATCGTACAGTGACACGCCACTAATTCGAATAAATTCTAGACGATTGTTCAGTTGATGGAATTTTTGGACAACGCGAAGATTTCGGTTTGTCTCTAGAGTCGATCACGAGTTCGATTATAAATTTGTTTTCGTCTGAGGAAGGAAAGTGGTGGAATTCAAAATCCTAGGTTGATCTTTTGTTTATCTGATCAATCTCGTTTTACCGTTTTAACTACATTTTGTTTTTGATTTAATTCCGTTTTATTCCTCAAACAGAAAACCCCCTTTTTCATGACAGTCATTGTTAATTGGACCCGCTATGAGTTCCTTTGAGAAATGATCCAGGTTTCCTATACTACAAATCTTTAAATCCTGATTATTTTGAGAGAGCTCAACAAATCTTTGTCAAAATTTGGTGCCATTGCTGGGGAATTTGCATCGGTCTAGTATTAACAGTAATGTAGTTAGTGTAGTTTAGGTGGTTTTGGTGAATGGACAAAAATTTTCCTCACCAGATCACTCAGACCAGGTCTTATTCACAAAGAATTGAGCATTTTGAGCAAGAATCACTTTCTTGAAGGAAGTGTGGTCTCACCTATTTTCCCCAAATTCCAACATTTTGACCACTTTTTCATTGTTTGAAGTTTCAGTTTTGTGATTTCTACTAGAACTTTTTTTTTTGGAGTATCTCTAAATGGTTTGAAATTTTGGAACTTGATAGAAAATGACCTAAATACAGGACACATTGCTTCGCCATGTAGTCTTGAGATTTTAGCCAAATTTCATCGTTTAGACCAATTTTTCAATTCTTTTAAGCTTTTTTTATTCCATTTTTAGGCCTAGGAATAGTGTATATGTTGTCCTGTGCAAGTCCCAAAATTTTTAAAGATCATTTGATAGTGTTTCTGGACTTGTTTTAGTCAATTTCTAGCATATGTTTTTGCTTTTATATTGTCTTAGTGTTCTTCAGTTCTTTTACCACTTCTGGTGGCATTTTCGTAATTTTGTGTGTCTGCCAATTCTGCCTTGTGTTTATGCTGTATGAGTACTAGGAGTACTACTAATCCAGAAGACTTATTAAAATTTGATCCTGAAATAGAAAGAACAATTCTTGCTGCTAGAAAAGTTGTTAGGTAGAGTCATAGGATTAATACTGAACTTGAGTTTGATTGTGAGCATTCTGATTGAGTCCATTCTATTGATCTTTCTGACGGTTTTTCTGATAATACCTCTGATAGTCTTGTTGTTTTCACTGACAATTTTGCTAACTCAAAAATTATGGCAGAATAAGCAGATCATCCTATTTTAAGAGAATTGGCTGCCCCTGATATGGTCAATCAAAATTTGTGTATTCAATATCATGAACTTGGTCCTAACTTTGAACTGAAATCTGGTCTTATCCATTTGTTGCTCAAGTTTCATGGTCTTGCAGGTGAATGTCCTCACAAGAATCTAAAGGAGTTCCATGTGGTCTGCAGCACAATGAAACCTCAAGCAATTGATGAGGACCGTATTAAGCTGAGAGTTTTTCCATTTTCCCTAGATGGTGTGGCTAAAGATTGGCTATATATTTGCAACCATCATCCATCCGTTGGGAGCTGGGCTGATATGTAGAAGTTATTCCTAGAAAGGTTCTTCCCTGCCTCAAGAGCTACTGCTATTCGAAAAGAGATTAGTAGTATAAAACAAGTCAATGGGGAAAACAATGAGTATTGGGAGAGGTTCAAGCGATTGTGTGCTAGCTGTCCACACCACCAGAGTACTGAGCAACTACTGATTATATACTTCTATGAGGGTCTATCGCCAATGGACAAAAGTTTCGTGGATGCATCAAGTGGTGGGGCCTTAATAGCAAGATACCTAAAGATGCTCGAGAGTTGATATCCACTATCCCCCAAGCCCTCTTCTTCATCCATGGTGCATCAGCACACATGTTCCTAATGTTCCTCCTGTGCATGAGGCTGTGCAAAAGGTGGTGAAAAAATATCCTCTCAAGTTACAATCATATCCTTGAAGATAATCCTTAACTCCTTTTCAAACTTTAGTGTAGTGTGCCTAAACTTTTTATACGTTGAATTCTCCTGCATACAAACAAGTAACAAAAGTCTAAGACTATAAACAAAAGTATCACTACCAATCTAGTTGAAATGTATAAACAAAATATAATCATAGGTTTTTATGCCTGTATTTTCTGTTGTCGCCACTCATTCGACGCAAAAACAACATTCATTGTTGGGTCCCAACCCACACTAGTCTCTTTGTTTAACGTATTCCAAGTCTTCAATTGTTTCTTTCCATATGTTTTCCCAGTTTTCTCATTGAAAATTGTTACAAGATTCATCCAACCAGTCTTTGTAAATGGTAGACCACGGTGTTCTTTTATTTAAATTTGCTTAATGCAAGCGTTAATAAATAACTTAGTTGAGACATCATCCCATACTAATTTACTCTTACTGTTATACATAATTCTATAACAAAAATTTATATTCCAGATAATATAAAATTATATGGCATTAAAGTATATAACTTTGACCAAAACGAGTTAGTTACATAAAATGCATTTCAAAGTTAAATCATAACATCCAGATAACATTTATTGTCCAGCAACTAAAAATTTAACAACGATAAAAGGCATTCAATTTGCTCATTTATTGTCCTCTACTTGTGTTATTCTGGACGCTCTTCTGTCCTCACAGCTAGAGAAAAGCTCACAGTAAAGTTGGAGAGAAAAAACAAATGAGAGAGAGAGAGAGAGATTTCAGAGACGCCGGAATAGTTTCAATAAATTATCAGAAATTGAGGTTAGGGACGCCTGAATCTTCAAGCAATTATATTCTCATATTGTCCTCTATCGGTAATGGTGATGCCTAACGGAGCTAGGGCGATGGTAAAAAAAAGAGCTTCTAACCAGAAAAAAGCTTCAAAAGCCACAATAGAGCTACTAACGAGATTACAAGCAGAGCAGAGTATATCAGATGGAAGAGGAAGAAAACCACTGTTGAAGGAGCAAAAACGAAGACGAGCAAATCGATTTGGACAAATCGTAAGAGAAAGAAACATACCGAAGCTGTTGAATGTCGGATGAGCAGAGCAGATCCAAGCCTAGATCCACACCCCAAGCCAACCTACTCGACCTAGGTTGAATGCACAGATCGGTCACAACAGTCCGCCAGCGAGATAGAGAGCAGGAGAAAATCTCAGCCACATTCACACAGATTGACTGTGCCGAATCTTAACTGATCGTAGCTGCGGACCTCGGACAACAACTGAGTAGAGAACAGATGAGAGACAAGTCGAAGAGATTGGGGCCGTCGATGCTCGCTTAAAAGGGAGGACAGAACATTATAGAAGTAGATTAGCTCAGACAAGGCGGATATATGAGGTTGTTGACAAATAAATGCAGAGCTTAGGCAAGAGGACAAGACAAGCGAAGATAGGATAAATGCTCTGCTTCAGGCAATAAGACGAGTGTTGTTGAGAAATAAATAACGGATAAATGCACAGGTACCCTTCTGATTGGGCTTTTAATTTTTTTTACATGTTTGGTATAAAAGTGACTCAATTGTGCTTTTGTTGAGTCACTTTTGGGTAGAACGCACGATTTGGAGAGCAAAAAGCTTTACCAAACATGCAAATTTGATCAACCCCTTTTTAACTAAAGGTGCATGCACAAGTTTAATATTACAAGTGAGATTGAACTCGCGATCTTCCAATTACGGATAAGCTTTCATGCTACTTAAGTTACAAGTTCATCTCATTCTATCCCTCTACTCTGTAAAGTATTCCGATGAATCCCTAATTACAAATAACAGCAGTCACACTAGCCAGTGTATCCCATAGGTCTTATGTGCTCAAATTCAACTTTTTCTCCAACTAGGTCCTAACTACATGGCTCGTATCACAATTCTTTCTTCTCAAGCATAGCATTGTTTAGCATAGTTTATAAAACAAAAGGAATTTTAGAAAAGTTTATTATTTTCAATGTTTATAGGAGATATCATGATTTACAGGTTGAGAAGCTTCTTCTCTTTCAAGCTCTCTACAGTCTCCTTAACAGACACGTTCAATGGAATAAACTGAATTCCCAAGGTCATTGCCTTTTCTTTGGAAACCTGAAACTGTGGTACCAGGGATACATCTTCAACAAGCCTAGCAAGTTGATTGAGAAACAATAAGTAAAATTAGCAAAAAATAAAATAAAAATAAATCAGAAACCAACAGTTAAACTAAAATATATTACCTAGATATTAAAAAAAAAAAGGTGAATATGCAAGACATGGGTGATCAAATATGATCCAAAGATTATAACTACTAGCCATTATTATCAATTCTAAGAAATAGCAGACCATCATCAAACAATTTAAAAGAAATCTCCCATTAATCCCCTATGAAGGGTAGAATCTGTCAGCTAGTGCCTCTTTTAGCCCACAAATTGAAGGTTACAATCAGCATAAAAGATAGAGAACACATCTGTTGAATGAAAAATTTGTATTACAATCCAAAATGCATATTTCAGGTTATGCTCATTTTACGTTTAGTGCATGAAGACAGATGGAATCAATGGAAACTGGTATAAACTTTTCTTTTTGAGAGAATCACCATGAGATCCTAAGGAAGGAATGCAGTAACCAAAAAGTCCCAAATAACAAATAAGCAGTATAACTTCTTCTCCTACATTGCAACTTGTTGTTACATCTTGCTCATTTGTTGTGGGACTTTTTGGTCCTTACATTTGTTCCTTGAGACCTTATAGTAATTCTCCTTTCTTTTCGGGCCATGGCAGCTAGCAGTTCATGAGTTGTCTCATACTCAGAATAAGTTAATGGAATTTGCTAGGCGTTCAGCAAACGGAGGCCTGAGTTCATATGTTATATTGCATTCAAGAAACTATGGAAATGGTTTACTTACTTTTCTGGAAGTGGTAATGTTGGGAATAGCTCATGAGTGATCTTCAAAATGTCTGAAAAGTAAGCTACACTCTCGACCAAACAACATCTTCCGCTAGCTGAAGAAATCTCAAATGCTTTAATATGAGCATTCACAACATCTTTCACATGGATCCATCCTACACAAGCATTCGAAAGCTTTTGTGCACCTGCATCAAACAAACAATGAAAGAGTATCTAAAGGGTGCAACATAATAGTTTGTTCACCTGCATCTAACAATGAAGTGACCACAAAATTGAAGAGGAAAGAATGTCTAGACTATGACTTATTTCTCTGATAGATGAAACCATAGTTCTGAATCAGCAATCTCATATCAATGTGCTAAGTGGGAAAGAGGAATTCGAACTAGTTATATCCTCTACAACATTTTCCCTAGAATGAGATTTTAGAATAGGATTATTCTATGGTTATAGAGTAGATAAGCCCCATATTGGTTCTTTCTCAAGCTACAGAATCTTCAAGCAGTTATGATTTATGTAACACAAGCCTCCACCCAAAGTATCTGTCACTAATTCTCCTTTCAATTGACTAGAGCCAGAAAGCATTTCAATAGAAAAAGATCATGTAACTGGATGCAGACAAATCAAATAATAGGATTTCTGTACAGCATGAAACTTGTGACTATCTAAGAAATTACCATTCAATAGAGTTAAAATTAAAGACGAAGTTTGGTTTAATGATGGTTGCAAGAGTGGCCCTAGCACTACTCCTGGGTTGATAACAACCATGTCAATCTTGTTTTCCCTTACAAATTTCCAGGCAGCATCTTCAGCCAAAGTCTTGGAGAGTTCATATGAGGGCCAGAGCTGAAAAACCAGAACAAGGAACATTAAAATGTGAATTGTTTCAGAAGAATCATTAGCCTACTAGGATTAAAATGATATAAGTTGTTCTATATTCATTTGACAAAATTCAGATGATGTGGCACTCATAAAGTAGGGAAAATTACGTGCAGGTCCCAAGATCAGAAATAATTACAAAAAAGTCCATTAAATCACCAAATTACACAGAAGTCTCAAGAGACTTTTTTGATATTATTTGTATTAACAATAGGAAATGTCATATTTACAACAGAAAGTGCAATATTTACAACAACATTTAAACACCTAGATTTTGAACATAGAGAGGTCATTTATAACAGAAAAATGCTAGATTTACAACAGGAAGTGTTGTATCTACAACAAAATTTAAAATGTGGCTATTTACAACAGAAAAAACCATATTTACAACAGAAAGTGTCATATTTACAACAACATTTAAACATCTGGATTTTGAACGTAGAGAGGTCATTTACAACAGAAAAATGTTAGATTTATAATAGGAAGTGCTGTATTTACAAAAAAATTTAAAATCTGGTCATTTACAATCGAAAAAAGCCATATTTACAACAAAATTTAAAAACCTAGATTTTGTTTCCATACAAATAAAATCAGAAAAGTCCCTAGGAACTTTTGTTGTGATTTCAAGGGACTTTTTTGTAATTACACGTAATTTTCCCCATAAAGTATGTAAATATTTCTCTTTAATATACAGTCTTCATGTAGGATGAGTTACAAGGAAATTTTGACTACACCCACATAGGTCATTTGTATTAATTACAAGCTTCATTTCAGTGTGAGTTTAATGATATACATGCCTGAGATGCTTTACAAAAATCTTCCTTCGAAAACCATGTCTCATCAACCACAACATCAGGAGTTAAAGGCATTCCATTATATACAACTGTAGCCAAAGAAGATGTAAGAATAACTCGTTTCAGAGATGGTGATTTTGCACATGATTTAAGAATATTAAGAGTCCCCTTGACAGCTGGGTCAATCAGTTCAATCTGAAATGAGGCAAGAAACAATTGTAAATAAGGCTGCTTTTCTTCTTAAGACAAAATAATAACAACAACAACAATTCAAATAATTGTCAAAATATTCATGAAGAGCTTTTGCATTCAACTCAAGCTTTTAAACATAAACTCATAGGAGTTCATATATACTTAACCGGTAATAAAAATTCATATAGGACCGATCATACATCATAAATTGGAAAAAAAAAAACTAACTAAAATGATAATAACAGAAATAACAAGTGAATTCTAACAGAAATCATTAGTCAATACTAGTTTTTCTCCATGACAAATAAAAGGCAGCCTAGTACATAGTACATAATAAGGCTTCCACCTGGTGGGGTCTAGAGAGGGACAACTGAGCAAAAGGTGGAAGGCACTAAATGCAGTAATGTCTCTCTTCAATCTTTCGGTCTGCGAATCTCACATCTGAGGGTTAAATGGTACCTGAGCCATGGTTTTCTATATTTTAACTGTGTAATTTGTTGAAATCTCCCAGAATTTTCCCTAGAAGGACTAATTTGAGCGCTTTGCTTCTAATTTAAATAGTAGTAAAAGAGATTGTTGAAAATCATTGAAGCAATTTAAAAAAAAATAAAAATAGTGCTTCCTGCACAGAGAACACAATCTATTATCAATCATCTATAAATTATAGAATGAAATGAACCTGTGGATCTTTGACATTGAAAATACAAGGAGAAGCAGTATGAAAGACACCCTCGCAGCCCTCAACAGCAGAGTCAAATGAACCTTCTTCCAACAGATTTGCTTTAAAAAGCTGCAACCTCTCCTTTGCTCCTTCAAGTTTAAGCAAGTGCTCTACCTTCCTAGAGTCATCTAAATGGAGTTACAGAACATCACAAATTGATCACTCAAAAATGTACAGAGACAGATAGCGTATAAGAATCAGTAGTCTAAAATTGTAACGAGAATATTGGAGGAAATCAAAGTCAGAAAATGGGTACACAGAAATTAAGGAACACTCACTTAGGTCACGAACTGTGGCATTGACAGTGTAACCACGAAGAAGAAGAAGCTTGACGAGCCACGAAGCAATGTAGCCAGAAGCGCCGGTGATGCAAACCAACGTTCCGTTTCCGGCGTCGCTGCTCATTCTCTTCCTTTCTTCTTCAGGTTTTTTCTTCTCGCCGATTCGTTTTTGCTTCGCACCAAATCGTTTGAGATTTTGTGCGATTGGGAAGAGCGATTCCTGGATTCAACGTTTGTCGTTATGCGATTGCTTGCAGATGCAAGCATTGCTTTGGTCAACTCCCTTTTTTCCATATTGCCAATGGGCATCAATTGGGAATCTATAAATTGCACTGCAATGGCCAATGGGCATCAATTGGGAATTTATAAAATACTCAATTGTTCTCCCTCCCGAAGAATTCATCTGGACCCGTTGGGTTGGATAGGGGGAAGATTTGAGGAGGAAAAAAAAGGGAATGGAAGATTGAGAAGAAAGTAAAAAAAGATGAGACATGAGAATAAAACTTAAGTGAGAGAAAATAAAATGTTTGGTTAAATTATAAACAAGTGAATTTTTAGCTCGGAGTAGGTTACCTCCAAAGTTATTTTCGTAACCGAAAAGGGTTATATTAGACTGGTTAAGAAGCTATCTGATATTCAAGAAGCAAATCAGATAAATGAAAATCTATAGAAACTAAGCCATAACTTGAAATCCAGGGATGAGGTGGTAAACATCTGGGCATATTATGAATCAGTGGATTTTTGTCCCGAAGATGTTGTTACTCGAGCGATTTCCGTAGAATCAAGACGTTTATCCGAAAATGTTCGGCAGGCAACGGAATGTCCTGAATGGGATAAAAAATTTAGTTAACCCAGACATTTCTAAAGAGGAAGAATAGACCTTCGAGGCTATGTTCTTGGATTTTTGAGATTATTTACGATTACGCGATTAGAACACCGAACATGAGACTTTATCGGTAGAAATCCATACAGCAAGGATAAGATGACATCACATGACATCATTTTTGTTGAAAATGGGGAGGGGGAGGTCGGCACACATAGGTGAATGGTGGAGATTTAACATTAAAAGTCCTATGGCCAAGATTCAAGTAGAAGGATTTGGGAAAAGACCATTTTGCCCTCACAAAAAGTCTATAAATAGGCACCTTCCTTCTTCACAAATCTCACACCAAATCCTCTCCAATATTTCGAAACTTAGAGAGAGGCTAGAGAGAAGGAAGAGCTTGGAGAAGTTGTAGCGAAGTTCTGCACGGGTAAGTTCTTAAGTCCTTAGCTTTTAAGTTCTAGTCTTTTGTTCGGTAGTTTTAGTAGAAATGATAGTTAGATCTAGGAAGTAGGAAATGAAATTCCTATTCTTGTTTTTAGGCCTCATTGCATTGAAAGATGTCTCACTACTAGAAAATTCGCAATTTACGACGGATTTTGCGACGGACGGTCCGTCGCAAATTTGCGACGCACTGGGGCGTCCGTCGCAACTGTCGGCGCCCCTGCCGACAGTTTTGCGACGGACTCCACCGTCCGTCGCAAATTTGCGATGGACTTTACAGTCTGTCGCGAATTGCGACGGTTAACCCCCCTGTAACATCCCAACTTGAAACGCAGATTTTTTTTTTTTTCAAAGTCAGAGTCGAGCAATGGAGCGTAAGAGTAACTGATCATAACATAACATGGACCATAATGTAATAAAGTATTGATTACAGTAATCCTACTGTTCAAAAGTAAACTACGAAAGAAACAGAAGCGATAAGATAACTTCATCCGCAAGTCTACTCCTGCCGCTTGCCCGGACTTCAATTCGCGGTCCTCCGGACTGAAGCTACAACCGAGATTCAATTCAACGCATTGAATCTCGTGTAATCAATTAACCTCATACCCAAACAACACAAGATACAGCCAACATATATTCTAGAGCTAATACAACAGTATATCACAACATAAGCATACAGCAGATGCATGATCATTATGCTGACACACATAAGCAATAAGCAATATGAAAGCCCCACAATGTAAAACAATACCAACCACAGCCTGCACTATTCACCAGTGCCACGATACTCACTCGTGTCCTCAGCGCTAGGAAAACATAACGGCATTACAAGACATAACCCGTATAAAACTGTCTGTATAACGGTCTACGAACATATCTTAGACATATATGCATTTAAGCAGCACAAGATTAGTGTTACAAGACGCGTCCGTACCTTCGTTGGCGCACGAGGTGTTTCGCGGAAACTTGTACTTTCGACGGAAAAGCAGCAGCTTGTCCGACAATGCACGTTGGACAGCGTAACGGCAGCAAACTAGGATTCCTGACGTCCTATAAGAGTAATATCACTTCCATTAGTGATTTGACACAATAACTGGCATTTTAGGTAAAAATTACCATTTTGCCCCTATACCCCTAATTGGCGGAATTTCGCGAGCACTTCGTTACTCTGACAAATTTTCTAAAATTTTGCCAGAACTTCGACGCCATTTTGATTTTCGAAAATAAAGACTAAAATAGCCCTCCCATATGATATCCAATCATACTTGAAAATTTAAAGGCTATTCTAGCATTACAACCCCTACTTTTGAAAGAGCTACAAAAGCTTCAACTTTTCAGGTACTCGATCCCTACTAAGTTTTTTACCTCGTCAGGCATTTTTCAATGCAATGAGGCCTAAAAACAATAGTAGGAATCTCATTCCCTACTTACTAAAACTATCTAACAATTCTACTAACTACCGAACTAAAACTAAAGACCGAAGGACTTACCCGTTGAAGACTTCTTCAAAATTTTTCCAGAGCTTCTCTCTCTTCTTTCTCGCTCTAGAATTTCGGCCAAAGGAAGAGTGAATTGGTGTGAAAATTTCATGAAGGCATGCTACCTATTTATAGAAGTTTCAAGGGATATGTTTGGAATTTTCAAGGTTGTTTTTAACCATGGAAAATCAAACTTGAAATGGTGTAAAATCCTTGCCCATTCAAGCCTCTTGGTCGACATCTTTGAGTGATGTGGCAGCCCAAGATTGGTCCAAAAATGATGACTTGGGTTGCTTTTAGCCCGGTCTAATAGAATTTCCCCGATCGGTACCTGATTCGCGTGATTTCGGAGAAATCTCAAAATTCTGGATTTACAAATTTGAAGACATGTTCTCACTTACTAGAAATGTCCAAGTCAACCTAAATTTTGATCCCATATAGGGCTCCAATGTCCGATTGAAGTTTTCTCAAAACGTGTCCGAACACGTCCGGTTTTAACGCATTTCAAATTATCAACTTCTTCAGAAAAATTCACTGATTCCAAATATGTCAAAATAAATTCAAACTCATTCCTAGATGTTGAGTTAGAATTTATTTTCTTTATATCCAAAAATATGCCTTTATGCATTTTTCCCTATTTTGTTTTATTAGGAAATGCACAAACGACTTCAAATTTTCTTAGGAAGAGTCTAACTGGAAGATAATAACTCACTGATCAATATTTTTCCTTGACTTTGGAAATCCCATTCCTAGATCTCTAGATAGGATCCGTTTCCTAATTTCTAAATTACTATTCACATTTTTTTACTTTAATTAATTATATTATTATAATAATGTCAACTTGCACATATTTTTTTTTGTTCTTAAAAAAAAAAAAATTCCGCGTTTCAAATTGGGTTGTTACATTTTATGGTATCAGAGAAAATCTTTCTGGCAAGTATTTAACTATGTTACCACGAACAGTTTAGTGCCGAAGGCAAGGCTAGTCTACGTGGGTATGCCAATCAGTCGCCGTATAAGTCGGTGAGGCCCCCATGGTAGACACTTACCTGGCCATTCTGTTCTGATAACGGAGTTAGGTTCTTAAGCCTTATAACTTTGAGCATTTTTGAAAATGAGTACTGATAAGACTACTGGTGTAATGTGTAGAGATGGACAGAGATGAACCCCCTCACGAACTTCGTTTTCGTTTTGGAAGATGGAGGCGTACTGCACGCAGAACCGTAGTTTCACCATCTCCACCGGACCCTGAACCTCCGACAGGTTCACAAGACCCCGTACTTGCGTACTACCATGATCTCTTAGTTGATCCAAATTTCTCTGTGGAGCAACTGGATGAACCGGAGCCGGAACCAGAGCCGGAAGATCACTCTGAACAGTTTCCTTGGGATCCAAACCATGAGTAAACAGATCCCACCATCCCCAGTCACTATTTCAGTACACCTGAACCATCCTATCATCCTGCTTCAGGAAATTCTGACCCCGAATCTCTTAGTCCTGACCAGAACGACCTAGAGAGTGAAGACCAAGTTGTACCGGGAAGCCCTGCTGGGTCAACCCACTCCTCAGTTGATGACAACTTTGACTACCATGACATCCAACTTCTTGATGATGAGGAAGCCGAACCTGAAGACTACCATTACGTCCTAGACGATAATACCCCGTTAATCATTCGTTTAGAGCACTATCTGGTTGAAGCTGGGAACTACACCGAAACCATTCAAGGCAAATACCTTGTGTTCCTAAGCCTGATCAAGAGTTATCAAGCCGTTTGTAACCAACATTCACCTGCAGATTGGATTCGGTCCACTCTGTATTTCTTTCCCTGTACCCGCTTTTGGGCAAGGTTTATCAACGAACTGTTAGACGACGGACCCATTCTAGGTGTCAGTATTCACCTCTGTTACTTGAAGAGTATGGTTCGTCTATACATGTAGGGGAAGAGCGTCAGTGCAAGGAAGCTGTGGATTGTAGAAACTAGGAAGTTTAGTTTGTATCTCCAAGTACTTTGGAAGATTGTAAATACGTTTGAATAAGGAGATTGTACAGTATGACTTGTATTAGGATTAGAACTACTGATATGTACAAATCTTATGAAATGAATATATGTGAATATATGTTTGGTGTGCAAATTGTTGTGTCATCTCTAATATTTACATATCTGCTTTTATAAATAAAGGAAAGGAATTAAAACATGGCAATCTTAAGAGGTGCTGGTGCACCAAGAGGCCGAGGCCGAGGTCGAGGCCGAGGTAGAGGAAGAGGCAGACAGCCTCAGGATGAACGGAATCAAGTACCGAATCAACCCGGACATGACGAAATTGAAGAAATGCGTAGGACTCTGCAAGAACAAAGAGTTTTGATTGATGCTCTCTTGGCAAGACAAAACCAACAAGACCAGGAGGCACAAAGACAGTTGGACGCACATCAACATGAAGAGGAGCGAGAAAATGAAGAAGACAACAACAACAATGATGAAGAAGAGTATGATGACAATGAAGATGATGAACATGATGAAGAGCCTGAGGGGTCTGAGAGATCCCAATCACCACCCAGGCATGAACAAAAAGAGAGAACCACCGAGAGTTGGGTCAACCAGTTCTGCAAACTGAAGCCACCCGGTTTCCGGGGAAAGAATGAACTAGCTGAGGATTGGCTGCTAAGCCTAGAAAAGATTTTTGAAGTTATTGAGTGCCCGGAAAATCGGAAGGCACTGCTGGCTATCTACAAGCTAGAGGGCGATGCCCACAGATGGTGGAAGAGTGTTTCCACAACCCTGCCAAGCCCTGTTACTTGGGAAATGTTCTTGGAGCAATTCAACGAACAATACTTTCTGCAGATCCAGCAAGAAAACGAGGAATCATTCGACGATTACTTCGCACGTTTCACCAACCTGTCCCGATACTCTTCGTATCTGAAGAGCAATGTGAACGAAAGCTGGAAGGCGAACCGACTGGTGAACGGGCTGAGGTACGACATAAGAGCGAGGCTGGTATCTCACCAATTCTCTAGGATGGCCCAAGCCATAGGATCCTGCAGACTTACAGAGCGCAACTTGAAGGAACTGCGCAAATCCCGAGGCCAGGAAGGCAACAATGTTGGTCGCGGTGGATCTAACCGCGGAGGTTCCTCACAAAAGAGGAAAGCGCCTTGGAGCGACAACCGAGGCGGGAACAAGAGACCTTACCAACAGTATAGTCTCAGACAGCAGGGATCCCAGACGTGTCCGAAATGCAAGAAGTACCATCCAGGAGCCAACTGTGATGGGAAACAAGTCTGCTTTAGATGTCAAAAGCCTGGACACATTAGCCGGGATTGCCCCGAGAAGGTTGCAGAGGCGAGACCTCAGAGCGCTGGCCGGATTTTTGCTTTAACAAACACAGAGGCCAGAAAATCTCCAGAGATGGTTCAAGGTACCATCTATCTCAATGGCAATCTATTACAAGCAATGTATGACTCGGGTGCCAGTCACTCGTTTATTTCCTATGATTGTGCGAATCGTTTAGGGTTGCATGCCTATAGATTACCATTTGATCTTGTAGTATCTACACCGTTGGGTGTAAAGTCTTTAGCTTCTAATGCATGTATGAATTGTACTGCTAACGTGGATGGACGAGTTTCTAAAGTGGATCTTATCCGTCTACCTCTTCACGGCATCGATGTTATACTCGGTCTGAATTGGCTGACGGCCAACGGTGCGATGATCGACTGTGGCAAGAAGGAGATATCATTTACCGGAGACAAGGTTGAAGTGAGCTGAACTTTCTCTCCGCTACAGAAGCTGATCGATGCGTGAAGCAGGGATGCCATGCCTACATGGTATTCTTTTCAGTTAAAGCAGAAGCTGACCTTTCACTTCAGGACATTCTTGTGGTGAATGATTTTCCTGATGTATTTCCGGAGGATCTCACTAAGTTACCTCCTATCCGAGAAGTGGAGTTCAACATTGATCTGATGCCTGGTACCGGATCAATATCAAAGGCGCCGTATCGTATGGCTCCTAATGAGATGCAAGAGTTGAAGAAACAGCTGGAAGAGCTTTTGAAGAAGGGGTTCATTCGACCCAGTGTATCACCGTGGGGAGCCCCAGTGCTTTTTGTAAAGAAGAAAGATGGAAGCTTCCGACTTTGCATCGATTACCGCGAACTCAACAAGGTGACTGTCAAAAACAAGTACCCACTTCCCCGGATTGATGATCTTTTGGATCAGTTATCTGGTTCCACTGTTTTCTCTAAAATTGATTTGCGTTCGGGATACAATCAGTTGCGAGTCAAGGATGGCGATATTCCCAAGACAGCTTTCAGAACCAGATATGGGCATTATGAATTCCTTGTGATGCCTTTCGGATTAACAAATGCACCTGCGGTATTCATGGATTACATGAACCGTATCTTCCGACAACACCTAGACCAATTTGTGGTGGTGTTCATTGATGACATTTTGATTTACTCTAAGAGCAAGGAAGAGCACGAAGAACATCTACGAAAGGTGTTAGACATACTCAGGGAGAAGCAACTATATGCTAAGCTGAGTAAATGTGAATTTTGGCTGCCGGAAGTTAAATTTCTGGGCCATGTTATATCTAGCGGCGGAGTTGCAGTTGATCCAAGCAAGGTGGAAGCGATCTTTGGGCCGGAAACGGCCAGAGACTCGACGGAGATCCGTAGTTTTCTTGGTACGGCGGGATACTACCGCAGATTCATCTGGGATTTCTCGCGTCTTGCCCTACCATTGGCTGAAGCTTACGAGGAAGAATCAACCCTATGTATGGGGAGATGATTGTGAGGAGAGCTTTCGAATACGAGGAGAGGTTGACTACGGCCTGGTGTTGATTATCCCCGATCTGATGAGACCTATGTTGTCTGATGATGCCAGTGGGCAGGGATTGGGATGTGTCCTAATGCAGCAGGGTAGAGTGGTGGCTTATGCCTCTCGTCAGCTGAAGCCTCACGAGTTAAATTATCCTACACACGATCTAGAGCTGGCGGCTATCGTGTTCGCTTTGAAGATATGGAGGCATTACCTGCGGTGTAACCGGGTAGGGTGTGTGTGACCACAAAAGTTTAAAATAATTGTTCGATCAACGAGAACTCAACATGAGACAACGTCATTGGATGGAGCGATTAAAGACTACACCCTGGAGATCAAGTATCATCCGGGTAAAGCAAACATCGTTGCTGATGCTCTTAGTAGAAAGACGGTGCAGGTATCATACATGATGATACAAGAGCAGAAACAACTGGAAGATTTCAGAGATCTGAATCTATCCAACCAGATCTGCATGGGTCTGCACGCACCTGCTGATGCCTATCTTGCTACTCTTCTTGCGAGTCAAGGGGAGTATGACCTGAGAGACGAAGTTGACAAAGCTCAGAAGCAAGATGATTGGGCTATCGAGATTCGTGAGAAGATCTCTCGAGGTGAGACCCAAGACTATCACTTAGTGGTTTGGTCAGGTATAAACAGCGAGTTTACATACCGCCAGTTGATGAATTGAGGCGGACGATAATGGATGAGGCTCATAAGAGTAAGTACACTCTACATCCAGGCATGGTCAAGAAGTACCAGAGTATGAAATCCGAACTTTGGTGGCCCGGAATGAAGAAAGACGTAGCAGAATACGTAGCCAAATGCTTGACCTGCCAGAAAGTAAAGATTGAACACTGTCGACCCCTGGTCTTCTTCAAGGACTAGAGCTGCCGGAATGGAAATGGGAGAACATAACCATGGATTTTGTGGTAGGTCTGCCCAAAATCAGGCATCATGATACAATTTGGGTAGTTGTTGACAGATTAACCAAGTCGGCACACTTTATTCCCATCGGTATCCACTATTCTCGGAACGATTGGCAGAGATTTATATCAAAGAGATAGTGAGGTTACATGGTGTCCCTACGAGCATTGTCTTTGATCGGGATACGCGGTTCAAATCCTGGTTCTGGCAAGCGTTACATGAAGGTATGGGTACCAAGCTGAAGTTCAGTTAAGCTTACCACCCCCAAACTGACGGTCAATCTGAAAGAACTATACGGTATTTGGAGGATATCTTTGCGAGCATGTGCCACAGATTTCAAAGGAAGTTGGGATCAACATCTTTCGCTAGGCGAGTTTGCATATAACAACAGTTATCATGCTAGTATACAAATGGCCCGTTTGAGGCATTGTATGGCGGAAGTGTCAATCACCATTATCTTGGGCGTATTCATCGAAACGATTGCTCAGACGGATATGCTTGAGCAGACCTCTGAACAGATCGCATTGATCAAGAAGAGACTCCTAGCCGCACATAGTAGACAGAAGAGCTATGCGGACAAAAGGAGGGGACCCTTGACGTTCTATGTCAGCGACCATGTATTCCTAAAGTTATCTCCAGTAACTGGTGTCGGCAGAACGCTTAAGAGGAAGAAATTGAGTCCACGATATGTAGGACCCTTTGAAATTTTGGCTAAGCGCGGAGAAGTAGCTTATCAGATAGCTTTACCCCCGAACCTGAGTAATTTCCACGACGTTTTCCACGTGTCGCAATTGAAGAAGTACCAACCAGACCGTGATCATGTCATCGAATACGAGGATGTTAAAGTACAACATGATAATACCTTCATAGTCGAGCCGGAGCAAATCATCGATCACAAAGAGAAACGACTCAGAAACAAGACTATTTTGATTGTGAAGGTGGTCTGGAAGGGTTTGTCACCCGAAGAAGCGACTTGGGAAACCGAGAAAGACATGGAAGAGAAGTACACAGAGTTCATGGCCCGAAGTTTAGTTATGATAGATTAAATTTCGAGGCGAAATTTTGTGTAGGGGAGAAATGTAATACCAGGATTTTATTATACGGAATATTATGAATAAAATAGATATTTCGATAAGTGAAATTGATGTCTCAGACTTTTGTAAATTTAGCCTATTATTCTAAGTTAAATTCGTAGGGAAATCGTGAATTTAAGGGCCAAAGTGCCAAAATGACGAAAATGCCCCTAAGGGACATAAATAACTTAGAAAAATTATGAAAAATCCTAAAAGGCAGTAAAATGACCAAGTGAATTAGGATAATATATTATCTCTAATTATGGTAATTTAGTAAATTATGAACTTGGAGAAATTCTTGGAAAATACTCAAAAAAAAAGTGAAATGACCATAATACCCTTGTAATTTCTAAAAATGCAAGAGGCATGAAAATACTAATGTTAATACAAGAGTACGAAGGTAATGAGGCATTGTAATTAAGAAAATTATCAACAAGTGATAATAAAGTAATTAAGTAATATTGGGCTAATTACTTAAGCATAAGCAAAGGAAATTCACAAGTAATTATGTAAAACCCTAAAATTAGTGGTTTTTGTTTTAAAATTAGTAAAAACATGTTTACTAATTAATTGGAAATTTTGGAGAAAAAATAGTTGAGTTTAGGTATTTTTTTAGGCCTAAATACAAGAATGGACCAATGAGATAATTTTGTGGAATTTTTGAGAAAAATTAAATGAGTAATTAATTAAATAATTAATTAAATAAAAAATAAATATTTATTAAAAATAAAAAGGGGCCAGCCGAAATTGGGCCTAGAAAAAAAAAAAAATTTCGCGTTTCAAATTGGGATGTTACACCCCCCGGGCGAAATTTCATTTCGCACTCTCTTCTTTCTCTTTCTTTGGTCCGTTTCTCTCTTGTTCTCCCATTCCGGTGGACTCCTTTTGCTCCGGTCAGCGACTTTCCGGCGTCATCCCCTCTCCTCCGGCCGTTCATTTTCCAGCGGCTTTCCCCCTTGTTCCGGCCGATCATTTTCAGGCGTCCTCTCCCTCTCCTCTTCCAAGCTGCACTTCTATTCCAAGTAACCCACCTCTCTTCTCCCTTTTTTGTTTTCACTACTGTATATATGGATAGATTTGAGTATTGTTTTTATATTTTCTTGAGTATTATGTGGATTTATGATAAAATGATGGTATGTGATAATATTTTTTGTTATTTCTTTAATGTTGATTAAATTATTTATTATTGGTTCTTGAGAATATTAATGTTGCATTATTTGTTTATAGTCTGTTTTGTATAGTTGAAAAATTATGTGTTAAAATTATGATTTTGTATTAGTAGGTAATGATATATAAGTCTATAAATAGGATGATGTTGAAATGAGAAAAATGAAATGTTAAGAAATGATTTTTAGGAATACGAGAATTAATTAATTACTATAAAGTAGGAGGAATGTGTGACTCTAAGGATTTATTAAATTTTTATGTATTAGAAAAATTAATGATATTAACTAGTTATACAATAAACAGTGATAACTTGACAAAACAAATTATAAAGTGATATTTAGGGGTAAGAGAATTAATTAATTAATTAAAAGTAGAAAGAAGATGTGAGTGTAGGGAATAATGAATTTATATGTCTTATAAAAATTAGTTAAATTAGTTAGTTAAGTTAATGTCTTATAAAAATTACTATTAAGTTTTTTTTTTTTTTTAAATATCTCATTTACATGTTTTATTTGAATCTATCTTTAACGTAATGTAGAAAAAATATGTGAGTTTAGGGAATAATGAAATTCGTATGTATTATAAAAATTAGTTAAATTAGCTAGTTGAGTTAAATTAGCTAGTTTAGCCCTTATATCTTATAAAATCCAAAATACTTATATAGATTTCTGTCAATATGAGCAGTTGGTTATGGATGTCGCGGGACCGTCGATCGGCCAATATTTTGATCCCGTTACTCATGCTGAACCTTCATACATGGGAGAGGAGACCGATACACATACTCAACCACAATACATGGGAGATGATCCTCATCCGGAAGCTGATAGGTTCTATAAAATGCTTCAAGAAGCGCAACGTCCGTTATGGGAAGGTTGCGAACACTTTGAAAATAGTGAATATTCATCGCTATCGGCTACCCTGGCAACACTAAGCTTGAAGACTGATCACCATATGAGTGAGAGGAATTACAACGAAATGATGCGAGATCATGAGTAAGATTGTTCCCAAAGACAGTAATTTGCCGAAGGATTTTTACCAAGCAAAGAAAAAGGTGAAAGAGCTTGGTCTTGGATGTGAAAAGATACATTGTTGTCCCAAAGGATGTATGTTGTATTACAAGAATGATGCTGAGATGACCAATTGCAAATTCTGTGGACTTGACAGATACAAAGTTGTGAGGAATGGAAGGAAAATGACGCGTCAAGCATTAAGCAAGATGTGGTACTTTCCTCTCGTGCCCAGACTTCATAGATTGTATGCATCAGAACAAACAGCTGCGCACATGAGGTGGCACCGAGAGCATCGCAGGGATGAAAACTTTGTGATGCATCCATCCGATGCCGAAGCTTGGCATAAATTTGACGAGGCAAATCCGTTCTTTGCTATGGATCCCCGTAATGTCCGTCTTGGTCTATGCTCGAATGGGTTCGCTCCTTTCAACAATACGTGGAGGAATTAATCCTGTTGGCCTGTCATTGTGACTCCGTACAACCTCCCACCTTCTATGTGCATGAGAAGAGAGTTTTTGTTTCTGAACACGTTAATCCCTGGACCATCCAACCCAAAAAAGAAGATAGATGTGTAGCTCAGACCTCTGATAGACGAGTTGAAGATGTTGTGGAGTGAAGGCATTCTTACGTATGATGTACCATTGAGTCAGAATTTCACCATGCGGGCTGCCTTAATGTGGACGATAAATGATTTCCCTGCATATGGGATGTTGAGTGGCTGGAAAACGTCGGGGAAGCTTGCATGCCCGGTATGTCTTGAACAAAACACGGGTTTTAGCTTGGATTACGGTCGCAAGGTGTGTTGGTTTGACGAGCACCCCGCGATTCCTTCTCCCAGAGCATCAGTTTAGGAGAAATAAAAAAGACTTCATGCGGAATGTGGTCGAACGAGCAGATCAACCTCGTCATTTAAGTGGCCAAGAAATATGGGACAGTGTCAAGTACATTCAAAGTGTCGAACAAGGGGCTGGTTCAAGCGAACCTGGGGGATACAACATTGATCATCATTGGAACAAACGCAGCATCTTTTGGGAACTACCATATTGGAAATATCAATTGTTAAGACACAACCTCGATGTCATGCATATTGAGAGGAATATGTTTTGCAATATTCTGTACACCGTGATGGACACCAAGGGCAAGACGAAGGATACAGTTAACGCAAGACGGGACATAAAAGTGATTTGCAAAAGGCCTGATTTGCATTTGGTGGAGGATGCCACGGGATGGACTTCCAAACCTAAAGCACCGTACACATTCAACAAACAACAGAATATAGAATTGTTGCAGTGGGTTAAAGATCTGAAACTCCCGGACGGTTATGCGTCAAACTTGAGAAGATGTGTTGATCGCACGAGGCAAAGTTATTCGGGATGAAGAGTCACGATTGCCATGTTTTTTCCAGAGATTGTTGCCGTGGGCCTTCAAAGCACTTCCGAAGCATATATGGTCTATTTTGACGGAATTTTCCATTTTCTTTAGAGAAATTTGTGCTTCTGAACTTAATGTTGAAAAGTTACGGCATCTGGAGGCGAGCTTGCCCATAACGCTATGCAAGTTAGAGATGATGTTTCCTCCTAGCATGTTTGACTCAATGGAACATTTTCTTGTTCACTTGGCCTACGAAGCAAAGGTAGGTGGTCCGCAACAATATAGGTGGATGTATCCATTTGAAAGGTAATATATATATTTCTTTCGCGCAGCTGTTAATTGATAGACATGGTGCTTTAGTTTATAAATTCCCCTTACATTGTCCATTGTAGGTTTTTACGCACACTTAAGAACAAGATCAAAAATCCAAGGTACGTCGAAGGATCTATCGTTGAAGCGTTTCTAGTTGAAGAGGCCACTAAGTTTGCGTCATACTATTATCCCCCTGAAATGATATCAAGATGAAGAGGGGTACCTCGTAACGATGATGGCGGAGATACTTGCAATCAAAATTCAATATTTAATTTTCCAGGTCGAGTAGTGGGAAAACATTGGAGGTCAACTCTTGAAGGAAGAGATAAGCAAGTAGCAGAGTGGTACATTCTAAACAATTGTGAAGAGGCCGCCCAGTACTTAAAGTAAGATTTCTTTTCTTTTTACTGTTACAGGAAGTATTAAAGTATTAACTTCATCTTTTTGTTACAGTTACTTCTGTAACTGGGTCCGATCGACGAATCCTTCGATGTCGGATTCCAAAGTTGAGCAAATCACGAACTCTAAGTTTCCTCAATGGTTTCGATCCTACTTCATGGAAAATCCATCAGATCGCAATGAAATTGCGTGGAGTTTATCTTATGGAGCTGCAATAGTTGTTACCCGGTGCAAGAAATACGTAATCAATGGGTATCGGTTTTCAATTGTTGAAGCGGACGCAAATACACTATGTTGCAATTACGGTGTATGTTGTCGAGGTGACCAAGTTGACGGGGTCGAGGGAGCCTACTACGGGAAGTTAATCGAGATAATTCAGTTGCAAATACACTATGTTGCAATTACGGTGTATGTTGTCGAGGTGACCAAGTTGACGGGGTCGAGGGAGCCTACTACGGGAAGTTAATCGAGATAATTCAGTTGCATTACCAATGGGACAAGGTGGTGACTCTGTTTAAGTGTGAGTGGTTTGATAACAATCCGCATAGGACAAAAGTGGACAAATATGGCAATGTTGAGATCAACTGGACAAGGAGATATACGGTTGGTTATGACCCATTCATCCTTGCTCAACAGGCGGAACAAGTTTACTATACCTTATACCCCACATCCCGTCAAGGGTGGAGGGGAGTTATCAAAACCAAAGCACGAAATATTATACCCAAATCGAAAGAGTCGGAAACAAATGACGGTATGCAGAACCGTTCCGGTGATGTGGAACATGTCGCCCCTAAACAGTGCCGACGACGATGTACCAATCAATTTGTTTAATTCGGCTGCGGAGTTAGAGTTGATTCCTATCTAAATTGACGATGAAGAATCAGACGATGATGCATAAGTGATTTACTCTGATAGTGAATCTGAGTTCGACGATTATGAGACTCCAGAGGAAGGCGTGCAAGCAGATGACCAAGAACAACAATCGTCCGATTGATGTGTGTTAGTTCTTTTTTTATGACGATCTATTATACTACATACTTCGTTATATACTTCGCTACTGTCATATTTAGTAAATATCTTTTTTTATATATATATTTTGACATAATGGTTATAAGTGTTCAGAGATGGAGCATCAAGGAGGACGTTCCGGTAGTGGACGTAGTAGTGGTCAAGCCCGACCCCGTCCTATCAGAGGGGGTAGGGCGACGCTATCTGGTGCCTCTGTAGGCAGAGGGCTCAGCGCTTCCCCAGATGTTCCGCTATTTGAGATGTCATCTTCACCGTCACTTTATATGTCATCATCACCGTCTCTTTATATGTCATCGTCGCCGTCTACTGCCGACTCTTTTATGGGTGGTAGAGGTGGGCCAGGACCTTCCCATAGTCCACAGCAAGGAGCAGGGCAGGTTTACTTTACCATTTCTAATTGATTTACATATGTTTAGTTTTGTAAAACCACCTATGTACAAGTATCTTCAATAGTTGGCATTCCTTCCTTCAGCACACTTCGTCGCCTCAGAGCCACGTCGGGGAAGGAGGTAGTTCTTCCGAGCAACCAATGCGGGATCGGTAGATCCTGCAACAGGAAAGATTTGGATGTGTCCAGTTGGCACCATCGAGTAAGTCACGTAAAGTTAGCAATAATAATGTTACGATTTTCTACCTTTAGTTTCTATGCTAATATTTCCATCATATCCTCTGTGTTCAGATTTCTACCAAATAATGAGGTGAATGATATCATCTCAAACCAAATATTTCGTAACTTCAATCTGCCTTACAACACTTGGTCAGAGATTCCTAAGGATCATCGGGATGCTTGGTTCAATGAGTTATTGTTAAGTTATGTGTTTTATGGTTATTAATTTCTTATCCAAATGCAAAATGATTAAGTACTTTTAAAATTTGGACCACTGATTGTTTGTCATTGATTTTCAGGATAAGTTTAAGACGTTGCCTCAACATAAGGGCGACATTAAAAAAGCTTATAACTACAAATAAAAGTCGAAAAATAAGCAAAATAGGGCCAAAATGGAAGGACCTTCCTATGTTGGAGGCTCCATTTCAATGAGTGAGCATAAACGAAAAATTGTGAGTACACGTTATTTTGTATTTAAGTATTCAATATTTTGTTCTTTGAAACAATTAATTAACGGTCATCATTTGTGTTTGCAGGTATTGTCTGAAGATGTTGCTCCAGAAGATATTGACTGGATTGCCTTTGAGCGTACCCATTCCCAGCCAATCGAAGGGAGTGAGCCGCACTGGATTAACGCCAAGGCGCAGCAAGTAGCGGTGAGATATTTATATTGCATTCTTTGTTTCATACATCAGCATATATTTATTTCATTTCACATGGCTTATCTGTGATGTATTTATTTTTGCTTCTAGGAAACCTATAAGAAGTTGACGGAGGAGAGAGACTCGCAGAGTACGAGCGACCCCACATCCTCTCAGTCCGATAACGAGAGTCTATTCATTTAGGCTGCAGGCGGAATGAACAACAAAGGTAGAATCTTCGGGTACGGTGCCTCTGCCAGCCGATTTAAGCAAACGAAGCGCATCTCATCCGACCATGAAGGTGTTTCTGCAGGTAAACGTAATACATTTGATATTTTTCATTCCCTATTCTATTTGAATAAAGTACAAAAAATAAACGTAGTTCCTACTTTTTTTATAGATGAGATGCAGAAGATGAAGGCGTTGGTCCAGTCGCAGGCAGACGAGCTACATGAGACACGCGAGATGGTAAGGCAGATGCAGCTTCAACTCATGTACCTAATGAAAAACAAGGGGCCGGCTTCTGGTGATGGTGGTGATGACAATGCTGATGATGGTGGTGACAATGCTGATGATGGTGGTGGTGGTGGTGGTGATTTATAATGCTGCTGTTTAGACTACTTTTTATTACATGTTATTCGGGACAATATTATTTATATTTTGATTTCTCTCTATGTAAAAACTCTTTATGCTTGATTCTTATTTTATATATATATATTTATGGAACACAGTTAGTTTAATTCTAGAAAAAAAAATTTAAAAAAAAAATTAACCTTTTTTTTTTTAAAAAAAAATTAACCTTTTTTTTTTTAAAAAAATTATTATTATTTTTTAAAAATTATTTGCGACGAATATTAAAATCCGTCGCAAACATAAAAATGTGCGACGGATTTTAATATCCGTCGCAATTGCGACGGATTATAAAATCCGTCGCTATTGTGACGGATAAAATGATCCGTCGCAATTGCGACGGATAAAATGATCTGTCGCAATTGCGACGGATTTTCAAAAATCCTTCGCAATTGCGACTAGGGATTTTGCGACGGACAAAATCCGTCGCAAAATTAGTTTTGCGACGGAAAATCCCTTTTTTGCGACGGATTTTGTCCGTCGCAAAAACTGCTTTTTTTTTGTAGTGTTTGACGAGGTAAAAACATAGTAGGGATTGAGTTTCTGAAAGATTAGAGTCAAAGTAGCGAAGCTCTGACAAAATTTCGCAGATTAGCGAAGTCAGGGGTAAAATAGTAATTTATGGCTAGCTAGAACCTCTGTTAGAATACTGTTCATGAGTTAATGGATACGATGTTACCCTGTTAGGATATCCGGGAGGTCCGGAATTGGGTTCAAAAGGGCCGGACAATTGGCCAAACACACGGTAGAAGGTACGTTCGCGTACTGTAACACTAATTCTAATGCATATGTTATGCTTGTATATGTTGTGGATATCATGAACAGGACTCTGTCCTAGACATGCACTGTGACTAGGGAACCGTATATAGATCACTAAATACAGCTTTACACGGGTTATAGTCATGATAATGCCGTTTATGTTTTCCTAGCGCTGAGGACACGACCGTACATCGTGGCACTGGAAATGTGCAGACCAGGGATAACTTTTCATGATGGTGTAGTTGTTATTAAATGATCATACGACGTACTGGCTTGATCATTGCTGTAATGTTAGAAATATCTGTTATGCATATGATGATAATATAAGCTGAGGTCCAACGTGCATTGGACCTCAGTCTTGAATGATAGTATAGGTAAGGACCAGGAACAGAGAAGGCACAGGTAGATGGAGCCATAGATATGAACCAAGGGGCAGAGTCGTAGTAATCCACCGGTCGAGGAAAGAGCCGAAAGAAGATCATCAGAGCCTATTGTCAGGCATGGGTCTAATGAAGTTATTTCGAATAGTTTGGTGCCGAAGGCAAGGCTAGTCTATGTGGGTCAGCCAATCAGTCGCGTGAACTCGGTGAGGCCCCATGATAGACACTTACACAGCCATTCTGTTCGGTTAACAGAGTTAGGTTCATTGCCCCAAGTCTAGTCAAGGCTTGGTCTAGGTTGTATAGTTACTTTTTGTGAAATGTAATTGTACAAAGCTCTGTATATTGTAACACATGATTATTCCTTCAAGAAATTTTTAATATACCAGCATACGCTCGGCATCGTCATATGTCGGGGTATTTTTATATCAGTTACTCATATATTGTCCAATTTTTAGTACATTGCTCTCCGTTTCCGCAGTACTCTGATGTAGCATCTCAATCTCTGTCAAATTTTATAAAACAAAGTGTCAATCGGCACTATTTGAGGTATGGAAGTTGTGATGTTACATTATGACACTACAATTAGGGAAAATAAGATGTGGTATAATTAACACATTTAAATAATAGTTAATTCATAAATAAAAGAGGCAAGAAAGTGATATGAAAACACTTGATCAAGATAAAGGAAATTAGTAAAAGCAATTAGGTAATTAAATTGCACTAATTACCTAAGTTAATTAAATCAACCAATTAGAAGACTTAAGCTATTGATTTTGCATTGTAAATGAATTAATCAATCAATTACCCCAAAAGTCATCAAAAAGAACGTATGAGTTGTGAAAAGATGCAGATGGAATTGATCATTGAATAAAAGCTATTGGCTATTTAAAAACACAATAAATGGCTAAGGAAAGGGAAGCATGTCGGTACAAGGGAAAAAGTATTTATCATATAATAAGATGGAGTTGAAAAGTCAAAGCTTTTAGCTATCCATTTAGGTAATGGAACTATTTGTTATTTTGTTGATTAAATACATTCATTAAATGGCTAAAAGGGATGGGGCATGTCGACCAAAGCTTGTTGGGCCAGGATTTTGTTTCATAAAGTTCATTTTAATCTTAGGGATAATATGAGAGTTGGTCAAAATTAATTCCCTTTGTGTCCTTGATTCTTTCTCTATAAATAGCCACCTATTCTTCACACCATCACCAAAACTCCTCTGATCCTTTGATTAAGAGAGTGAGAGTGATAGTGTTCTTGGAGCAAGGTGAAGGAGTAGTAAGAGTCTTCAAGAGGTAAGCTCTAGCTTATAAGTTTCAAGTCTTTAGTTTTTGTAGTTCTTAGTATAAATGTTAGTTTAATCTAGGAAATAGGGAATAAAATTCCTACTCTTGTTTTTAGGCCTCATTGCATTGAAATATTCCAAACGAGGTAAAAACATAGTAGGGAATAATTTTTGGAAGTGGAAGATCAAAGTAGTGAAATTCTGGAAAAATGTTCGGTTGGGAGTTTTCTGGAGGCAGCGTTATTTAAGCTATTATTTTATGTATTAAATGAAGTCCTAAAATCATGAATTTTTTCATGAACAAAGTAGATGTCCAGGGATTTTTAAATATATAAAATATGTGGTGTTTTGAGTTCTGTGGAAGGAGAAAGAAATTCTTGAAGTTGGGTCACATTTTCTGGGAAAATTCTGGACAAAGGTTGGAAAATATTAAACTGCGAATGACTCATTGATTTCGAGCTAAAGCCGTTATTTTTCCTAGAAAATATACTTATCAAGGGTCATTTTTTCTTTGGAAGAACCTCATTTCTATTTTTTTGGAATTAATAATGATTTTTCAACGTTATTGAAAAATCTGCCCAGAAATGCTGAAATAACGTTTTTAGGAAATGTAAGGGTATAATTGGAATATCAAATCCACCAGGGGTAAAAAGGTCAAAAATGGCTAAAATATCTCTTAAGATATTATTTTCAAGTGGGTAATGCGGTGATACTAATATAGGATATCCGGGAAAAGCAGGAGTTGTACCGAACGGACAAACGTACCGCTAAGCTCTACGGACTAAGGTACAGACGCGTAGTGTAACTCTAACTCTGATGCTTCTTGTATGCTTATATGTGATAGATCATTTCATAGAGTCATGGACAAGACTTGGTCTTGGGTCATGCACCATGGCTAGAACTCTGTCTGAGGTCACTGTTTACATACATTCAGCTTTATGCCAGGGACGGACACGGCAGGGGGCGAGGGGTGGCCCCCACCCCCCCTATTTTTTTTTAAAAAATTATATAAACATCAATCCCAACTCCCAACACATGGCGTAGCGTCAGCGTCAACGTCATACTCGTATCATCTGTTTGCTTTCCTCTATATATTAGCTTAACTGAAGCATCAATCACCGTACGTCTCGCATCCCACCATTCATTTGCTTTCATATAGATTAAAAAAAAATTACTACCTACCTGCGATCCTAATTATAGGAACACTTTTGTAGTGTAAATTGCACTACAAAAGTATTCCTATAATTAGGACCGGAGGGAGTTATAAAGAGGTGGGGCTCACAATCTCTAATATATCACCAACCCCACTTATTTTCCTCTTTTCCGAAAATGCCTTCGTCTCTTCTTTCTCTTGCTGGTGGCGCCATTTTCTTCTAACAACTTACGAAAAATTTTGAAAATCAATAAAGTACTTAAAATCACTTATTTTCATTAAATTTCCTTCATAAAATTTATTATACATAATTTTATCTTTCTAATGATACAACTTTTATACTAATTAGAGAATATTTTAGGGTTAAGATTTTGGAAAAGTTTTGAGATTTGTTAAAAAAAATGGCTATGGGAATATAGATTGAAAAAGAAATTGTTTTGAGTTTCAGCACGGATTCAATTATAGATAAATTTAACAATATGAAAACATGTAGAGTAAGAGTTAAGTGAAGTTATCTTAATTTTTATAATAGATTTCTTTCAATTTTTTTGTATATTAGATCTGTATCGTATTTAAGTACTTTTATTTATAATGTAACATTTTTTATTTTCGCCCCCGTAAGTAAAATTCTTGGGTCCGTCCCTGCTTTATGCGGGTTATAGTCTTGATAACACCGTAGTGTTGTTTTCCTAGCACTGAAGACACGAGAGGCCTTCGTGGCACTGGTTAGTGGAAACATGGATAACTTTACATGTGCTGTGTGCTATGTACTGTCGTGTTGTTATAGCCTTACATTTGTTGTGTGCTATGTATGGTATGCTGTAATGTTATGAATATCTATCTTCCATATTTTGTCTTACTTGAGCATGAGGTTAACTGTTACTTGACGTCCGATGGGTATTGGATCTTAGTGTAAAACCCTAAAAATCTCAGTAAGTAATGCCTAGTAAAAATAGGTGAATATGAGGTCTCAAACACCTTGTATTGAATTTAACTTGTTATTAGGGTAATTTCTCTTGAAATTAGATAATGTGCAGTTAGGTCCCTAAAACGTTTGAAATTTTGCAAATAGGTCCCTAAAATATTTATGGGTTATAAAATACCCTGAAAATATTATAAAGAGGCAAATAAATATTTATTTGAAATAGGGAAGAATATTTTCCCAAATTTAGGTAATTTATTAAATTATTACCTTGGAAAAATTAAAGGAGAAAAATCAAAAAGTATTGTGGGGCCATAATTGACCCCATGATTTTTAATATTTTGTGTGAGGCATAAAATACCAAGGTAAGTCCAATAGTTGTGAGAAAATAATTAATCCTAATTAAGAAAATTGTCAACAATTAGTAAGGGATTAATTAAGTAATTTTTGGTTAATTGTTAAGCTTGGATTAAGGAAAAATCCAAAGATAATTATGTAAAACCCTATAATTAGTGGTTTATGGCTAAAATTAGCATAAAATATATTTTCTAATTAATGGGAAAATATGAAGAAAAGTTGGTGAGATTAAGTAATTTTAAGCTTAAATCAAAGTATGGACCAATAGGAAACTTTGTGGAAAAATTATGAAAAATAATTATTAAATAATTAAAAAATACATATTATTAATTAAATAATTAATTAAAAAACGAAAAGAAAGAGAGGAGCAGCCGATATTTTTGAAGAAAATTGGATAAGAATGAAGTATAAAATATCATGATATTTTGTAGCAAGTTGCAATATAAAATTAATAAAATGGAATATTCTATGGAATATTCTGTAAAAAGCAAATAGGATAAATGACCACCGATAGAAACTAAATCCTATCTAGAAAACCATGAACTAGGTTTCTAAGGTCAGAGAATATTATGGACGAGTGTAATTTTATCCCGGAGTGGACTGTCTCCAAAGTCATTTCCGTAACCGGCGGAATGCCTTTGTAATAAGACGAAAAAGAAATAAGGCAGATAGTAGAAATGAAAACCTATAGAAAATAAATCCTAACTCAATATCTGGGGATGAGTTGATAAACAACTGGACGTTTTATGAACCACTGAATTTTTGTCCAGAAGTTGACGTTACCAGAAGCGATTTTCATAACCGAAGGCGATATCCGAAAATCTTCAGCGGAACCGATGACACCCTGAATGGGATCAAAAATTTAGTTAACCCAAGTATTTTGAAAGAGGAAAAAGAGATCTTCAGGGCTATGTTCCCGGAATTTTGAGATTTTACAAGATTACGCGATTAGGACACCGAACAGGGACTTTATCGATATAAAACTTCTTGAGGAAGTAAGTGACATCATCAAAGTACATGGGTGACATCATTGGCATGACATCATGGCCTTGAATGATGATGTAAGGAGGTGGGTTGGATGGCCAAGATGAAGCCACTTCAACAAAGTGCGATCCTACGGTCCAGAATCCGTCTGCTAAAGCATGAATAGTACACCGAATTTTCTCTATAAATAGGCCATTGCTCTCATTGAGTTTTTCACACCAAATCCTCTTAAGGATTTCAAAATTAGAGAGAGAAGTTAGAGAGAGAAGCTCTGGAGAAGTTGTAGTGAAGTTCTTCAACGGGTAAGTTCTTCGGTTCATAGTTTTAGTTCGGTAGTTCTTGAAGTTCTAGAGTAGATGTTGTTTTGATCTTTAATCTTTCAAGTATGATTAGATATCATGTTTTAGGGGTAATTAAAGTATTAATTTCGAAAATAATGTTGGAGGAAGAATTATGGCAAAATTTTGGAAGATTAGAGTCAAAGTAACGAAGTGCTGGCAAAATTCCGCCGATTAGGGGCTCAGGGGTAAAATGGTCATTTATGACTAAAATTTCCGTCGCAATGATAGATCCTTAAAAAATACGTTGTTATCTTGATAGGATATCCCTGATTACGTTCTGACCAACTGTCGTACCGTATTCCGCCAGAAATACCGTATAACGTCAACGAAGGTACGTTCGCGTACTGTAACACTAACTCTGATATTTATGGTATGCATGTATACTTTTAGGTGTATTGTATGAGTAGAGTTGTTATGCTGTTAGAAGATGATTGAACATATGCATGCATTGGGAGTGGTATATCTGTATTCACTGGGAGTGGTATGTCCTGATTCACTGGGAGTGGTACATCTGCATTCGCGGGGAGCGGTACATTTGCATAGGGTTGTGTGCTATTATGAAAATTATACTGCTTTTGAAAAGTGGGATGTTACACTTTGGTATCAGAGCAGTAGTCCTGGCATAGATCTGACTAAGTTATTCCAAACCTTTTGGTGCCGAAGGCAAGGCTAGTCTATGTGGGTACGCCAATTAGTCACCGTGAACTCGATGAGGCCCCCATGATAGACACTTACCTGGCCAATTGGTTTGAGTAACGAAGTTAGGCTCTACGCCTTTTAAAGAGCATGTTTTGAAAATGAGTACTGATATAGCCCTGAGTCAGTGTACCACCCTATTTGAGTATACCAGCTTGAGCCGGTATACCATTCTGAACCAGTGTACCACTCTCTGTCGGTACATCAATCTTAATAACCCTGATAATTCACGTCATTCATCGGTAGTCGACAATTTCGACTATCCAAAGATCATAGATCTTGATATCAACTCCGACGCAGACTCTGATATTTCTGATAACTTTGAGAATTCTGACAACTCTGATAATCGCCAGTTTATACTGGACGGAAATTCTATCATAGTACGGAGCTTACATGTGAAGCTGGGTCACGCCGGATGAAACTCTGAGAACAGTAAAGATACGTACATGCAGTATTTGACTCATGTAGAGAAACTTCCGATACGTATTTTCGTATCCGTTTTTTAGTAGAAAGAACCAACGAGAACCTAACGAAGGAAATGTTGCGGGTATCTATTCTGTTGCGGTGTGAATACTAAGTACGATAGAATCTATGTGCGGTATAGATACTAGTGCAATAAAATCTGCGATATACTAATTGTTTTCCTTATATAACCAACGTTTTCCTTAATAAAGGAAAAAGAACACGAAATGGAAAATTTGAGAGGAGCCGGAGCTCCCAGAGGCCGAGGAAGGGGCCGAGGTAGAGGTGGAGGTAGAAGAGGAGGTAGACAGCCTCAGATGAGAGTGATACCTGAACAGAACCAACCAAAACAGAATGAGATGCTGGAGATGAGGAGAACCCTGTAAGAGCAGAGGGCACTAATATATGCACTCCTAGAAAGGCAGAATAGACAAGATCGAGAAGCTGAGAGACAATTAGAAGGACGACAAATGAAGAAGAGCAGAATGATGAAGAAAATGACGAGGAAGAAGAAGAAGAGGAGAACGATCAAAGTGATGGACATGCTGAGGAATCTGAGGGGTCTGATAGATCCCAATCACCTCCTCGACAAGGAAGAGTTGGACAGACCACACAATACTGGGTTAACCAATTCTGTAAGTTGAAACCACCAGCTTTCCGAGGTCAACTAGACTCGGCGGAGGACTGGCTAAAAAGGTTGGAGAAAATCTTCAAGGTGATTGAATGCCCGGATGATTGCAAAGCTCAACTAGCGATCTACAAGCTAGAAGGAGACGCAGACCGATGGTGGGTAGTCATAGCGGCAACTTTACAGACACGTTACTGTCTCGTTACATGGGAGAAGTTTCTGGAAAATTTTAATGAGCAGTACTTTCCTCCCTCTGTACAAATGACCAAAGAGTCAGACTTCCTTCACATTCGACAAGGTCAAGAGGAGTCCTTTGATGACTATTATGCCCGATTCACCAATCTATCACGATACTCATCACATCTCCGAAGGAACAATGATGAGAGCAGTATGGTGAACATACTGATCCACAGGTTAAAGTACGAAATAGGTGAGAGACTTATGTCTCAACGATTCCAGGAGTTGACTCATGCTGTGTGAAGCTTGTAGGCTGATAGAGCGGAATTTGAAAGAATTCCAGAAGTCCAGATTCTCCAATAGCAGCAACGCAGGTCGTAACGAGTCTAGCCACGGAAATTTCTCAAGGAAGAGAGAGGCACCATGGGATAACTCCCAAAGAGAAAGCAAAAAGGCCATTCCAGACAAGGCAGCAAAACAACCCACGAATGCCGGAATCCCGACCATGTTCAAATTGCGGGAGGTATCATCCTGGTGTTAGCTGTAATGGGAGACAGGTTTTCTTCGGATGCCGGAAGGCAGGACACATTATTACAAATTGTCCTGAGAAAACTGCGGAGAGACGGGTTTGCTACATATGTCAAAATCCTGGACACATCAGCGTGCACTGTCCGGAGAAAGCTGCGGGGTTAAGACCACAGAACCCAGGCCGAATGTACGCACTGACCGATACAATGGACAGAGAACTTCCAGAGAGGGTCCATGGTATCATCTCTCTTAAAGGAAATCTTCTCTAGGTATTATATGAACTAGGTGTTAGCTAGTCGATTAAATCGTACGATGTGTGAACCACCTCCGTAACGTATTCCATGTTTTACATTCCGACCACGACTGTGTCATAGAGTATGAGGTATCTTGTGTTTCCATGGTGTGTGGGAGCCATGGAAACATTTAAAGTATCTTGTGTTGTCATGGTGTATTCCATGGAGACATTTTGGTATTTGTGGTGTTTACCGCGGTGTATGGGAACCACGAGAAACACTATATATCAAAGTACGATATGACAAGATCATTACGGTCAAACCAAAGTGAATTCTCGATCACCAAGAGGAGCAGCTGGAAGACAAAGTAAAGATTCGACACGTATAGACCGAAGTTTAGATCATACGGAGTTTAGATGGTAGAGTGCAAATTTCGAGGACGAAATTTTATTTAACGGGGGGAGAAATGTAAAACCCTAAAAATCTCAGTAAGTAATGCTTAGTAAAAATAGGTGAATATGAGGTCTCAAACACCTTGTATTGAATTTAACTTGTTATTAGGGTAATTTCTCTTGAAATTAGATAATATGCAGTTAGGTCCCTAAAACGTTTGAAATTTTGCAAATAGGTCCTTAAAATATTTATGGGTTATAAAATACCCTGAAAATATTATAAAGAGGCAAATAAATATTTATTTGAAATAGGGAAGAATATTTTCCCTAATTTAGGTGATTTATTAAATTATAACCTTGGAAAAATTAAAGGAGAAAAATCAAAAAGTATTGTGGGGCCATAATTGACCCCATGATTTTTAATATTTTATGTGAGGCATAAAATACCAAGGTAAGTCCAATAGTTGTGAGAAAATAATTAATCCTAATTAAGAAAATTTTCAACAATTAGTGAGGGATTAATTAAGTAATTTTTGGTTAATTGTTAAGCTTGGATTAAGGGAAAACCCAAAGATAATTATGTAAAACCCTATATTTAGTGGTTTATGGCTAAAATTAGCATAAAATATATTTTCTAATTAATGGGCAAATATGAAGAAAAATTGGTGAGATTAAGTAATTTTAAGCTTAAATCAAAGTATGGACCAATAGGAAACTTTGTGGAAAAATTATGAAAAATAATTATTAAATAATTAAAAAATATATATTATTAATTAAATAATTAATTAAAAAATGAAAAAAGAGAGAGGAGCAGCCGAAATTTTTGAAGAAAATTGGAAAAGAATGAAGTAGAAAATATCATGATATTTTGTAGCAAGTTGCAATATAAAATTAATGAACAGGAATATTCTTTAAAAAGCAAATAGGATAAATGACCATCGATAGAAACTAAATCCTATCTAGAAAACCATGAACTAGGTTTCTAAGGTCAGAGAATATTATGGACGAGTGTAATTTTATCCTATCTAGAATATTATGGTCAGAGAATAGTAAGTTCTTCGGTTCATAGTTTTAGTTCGGTAGTTCTTGAAGTTCTAGAGTAGATGTTGCTTTGATCTTTAATCTTTCAAGTATGATTAGATATCATGTTTTAGGGGTAATTAAAGTATTAATTTCGAAAATAATGTTGGAGGAAGAGTTATGGCAAAATTTTGGAAGATTAGAGTCAAAGTAACGAAGTGCTGGCGAAATTCCGCCGATTAGGGGGTCAGGGGGTAAAATGGTCATTTATGACTGAAATTTCCGTCGTAATGATAGATCCTTAACAAATACGTTGTTATCTTGATAGGATATCCCTGATTACGTTCTGACCAACTGTCGTACCGTATTCCGCCAGAAATACCGTATAACGTCAACGAAGGTACGTTCGCGTACTTTAACACTAACTCTGATATTTATGGTATGCATGTATACTGTTAGGTGTATTGTATGAGTAGAGTTGTTATGTTGTTAGAAGATGATTGAACATATGCATGCACTGGGTGTGGTATATCTGTATTCACTGGGAGTGGTATGTCCTGATTCACTGGGAGTGGTACATCTGCATTCGCGGGGAGCGGTACATTTGCATTGGGTTGTGTGCTATTATCTTTGTTATGTTGTGATTGATTTGTAGTCCATGTATTGTATATGTAAATATGAGGTTAACCGTTACCTAGGGTCCGATTGCAATGGACCTCAGCCCTTAACATAGCTTCAGGGTCGGAAGGACCGAGGACCGAGGATAGAGGCAAGCAGTCCGCATAGAAGACCCGGCTGAAGACTTCCTTTTGTTGTTCCGGCAGAAGCTTTCCTTTTCCTGTTGTATATATCTTTTGAAATACTCGGTTATTGTACCACTTTGTAACCAGCCAGACTTACGGCGTTATATATATATATATATCAGGTACTCAATCGCTCCGTCGCTCTACTCTGATGATTTGAAATGATGTTTTGATGAAAAAAAAATTATACTACTTTTGAAAAGTGGGATGTTACACTTAGCACTTACCATAGCTTCAGGATCCGGAGGATCAAGAGTCGGAGACAAGGGTAAGCAGCATGCATAAGGACTCGACTGGAGAGTTATTTTGGATATGTATTTATATTCCTACTTAGTTAGAATTTTGGATACTCGGATAATTGTACCACTATTATGAACAACCGGATAATCCACAGTTAGTTTTTGGATACATACTGATCAGTTACTCATACTCTTATCTGCTCCGATGCTCTACTCTGATAAATTTTAAAGGGTTAAGGAGCAATTTTATACATGAGCTTTTCCCCCCGGAGCGCCCAGCACCACGTGCTTTTTTCTGGAGCAAAAGTACACACGTGGTTACGTTTTGGGAGCGTCCAAAGACCACTACAGTTAGTTGACCGTTAGTCAACTGTTAAGTTGGATGGAAATGAACATGAACTCGGGTAAAATTACACTTTTGCCCTTAGTTTTAAATAAAAATTACCCTTTTGCCCTAAGTTTTTTTAAAAAAACTAAAAATACCCTCTTGGTGGGCCCCACCACCGCCACCGACCACTGCGCCGCCGCCGGTGGTGGTCGGCCGCCGGTGGTGGTGGTCGGCCGCCGCCAGCCGGCGGTGGTGGTGGCCGGCCGGCCGCCGGTGGTGGAAGGGTATTTTTAGTTTTTATTATTATTTAAAACTAAGGGCAAAAGGGTAATTTTCATTTAAAACCAAGGGCAAAAAGGTAATTTTCATTTAAAACTAAGGGGCAAAATGGTAATTTTCTTTTTTTTTCCTACCAACAGCGTCCACGTCAGCATCCACGTCAGCGTCCATGTCAGCGAGTCAGTCCAAATAAGCGCCACGTCACGCCACATCAGGGTTCCATCCAAGTTAACGGTTGACTAACGGTCAACTAACTGCCGTGGTGCTGGGCGCTCCCAAAACGTAACCACGTGTGTACTTTTGCTCCAGAAAAAAGCACGTGGTGCTGGGCGCTTCTGGGGGAAAAGCTCATGTGTAAAATTGCTCCTTAACCCAATTTTAAATTATTCCGCTTTCAAAAATGGGGTGTTACAAACGTGATTGATGATGATGATGTTAGAGACCACTCGAATCCACATTCCATACTCATTCAAAAGATGAGCATGTAGTGTTCATCCCCAAATAAAATGGGGGTTTTTTTTTTTTGAAAAAATACTCCATGCACTAAAAATTAATTAACTTAAGATATAGGGTGTTGAAAAAATGTTTCAGATATTATGTGCTACTGGAAAAATATTTCTGAATCCAGGACTAGAAATTAATTAATTTGAGATACTGGGTGTAAAAAATATTTGAGGGTGCAACATACAATTTAATCCAAATAAATATCAAACAAAATAAATGAGTATGTAGGAGGTGAATTCAATGACGATGATCCTCTCCAAGGGTCGTCACTTGAAACACAACTCAATGAGGATGATGCTTTGTACGTTAGACATGACCACAATGAAGGAATTTGGATATCAAAGAGGGGTAAAAACAATTATAACCAAAAAGAGCATTAAAATTATTAAGACTAGGAAAAGAAAAAAGGACCCTTGATCATCTGTATATTCTCTTACCTTAGCTTTGATGTATTCATAATTATTGTATAGATAAAATTCGATGATTTCTTTTAATTTGTTGGCACTTGTTGGTCGGAATATGTTATTTTGTGTGTGTGTGTGTGTGTGTGTATTTGGGTACATCCAGCTAAAACTGGATTTGTTTTGGTGTTTGGTAAATAAATGTTGTTTCTATAGGTTATTTTGCAGGGGTTGATTGAAAGTGAGCCCCCCATTTTTTTCCAAAATAAAAAAATGTTACATGTACTTAACAGTTATTTGCCAATAACCATAAAAGATTATAAACATATAACATTCTTTCCATATAACCGTTAATTAAACCCTATCATTTGGTGACAAATACTTTACTATTCATCATTTTAACTGTTAAGTATTGTACAAAATATTTCACGATTTTTACTAAAAAACCGTTAAATAATATAAATTGCTATATTTAATAATCGTATTCTTACAACCGTTAAATATAGTCTCCTATACATAATGCCTGTGTTTTAAAAACCGTAAAACATAGTGTTCAATATTTAACAGTTATAAATTGCTATATATAAATATTTGTTGCTCAAATATTTAATGGTTGAAAACAATTAAATTTCGGTAAAAAAAATGTTATATATTGACAAATTTGTAGTAGTAGATAAAAAGGCGGTATTTTAAAAAATATCAAATATAAGGAGGCTGGATTCTGAAATTTTCTTACTTGATGCAACTCTTTAAACTCCTTCTTAGACAGTTTCTGAGATCCCCTAGTGAGTCCCATTCTTATTTTTTCCCCATAAGTTTTCTTTTGGCGTTGCAGGTCTTGTCCTCCACCACTACCCTGGGTCTTTACTTTATAGCTCATTCCTCTTGTGATTCTTCCTCATGTAAACTTTCATTTTTTTTTTCAATTAATGGTTTTAGCTTCATTTTATTTTTTATATAACAAGAGCTTGCTAGTTGATTCTCAAGGTCGTTAGTCAGGATTACGATATCTAATCGATGATGGCTGTTGGTTTGAAGATTAAAAGAGAGAAAACAAAATAAAAGAGAAAGCAGGGGACACGGAAAAACAAAGAGGTAAAATGATGGTTTTTTTTTTAATATATATATATATAGTTTGTTGGAATTTAATATTGTAACCGTCCATATTAATGTTCCAATTTATGTCCCACATTATTACCGGTTTTGTAACCGTCCATTAATACCGTAACGACCTAATTAATACGCAATAAGTGCGTATTGAATTCGTTTACTTTTTTAGCTCGCGATGGTCGAGAGGAAACGAACGTGTGAAATTTGTCCGGTCCCCCGAACTGCTCGATTTTGAGGAAGCACACCATCTCAGTTTCGAGAGAAGGATCGGAAGAGTTGAGACTCGGAGTCATGCTCCGGCTTTCCGGCTTGGATTTGTTCTGTTTGGAGACTCGAGTTCGTCCTGTTTGCTTCTGGAGACAAATCAATGGCGGGAGGTATTTGTGATCTCTTACTTCAGTTTTCCGCATTGATCTATATGTTAATCCATGAATAACATGTTTAGATCGTTAAAGTATTCTAACATTTGGTATCAGAGCCATGATTCCTCTGCCTTGATTTTTGTTCGATGAAATTGTATGCATATATATTAAAATCTGGGTTTTGCATTTCTGGATTTTTGATTATAATATATGTGTGTTTATTTCATCAAGAAATCAGTCATATGAATTTTCGCATGAACATATGGGTTTTCGATGAATATGTTCTTAATGGGTGCAATTTATTTTGGGTGCAATTTATTTTAATTGTCATAATAAATTGATTAATCTATGCGAAAATATCATCTTATGCTTCAAAGAATTACTGTAATCCTTTTATTCATATGGTGACTGTGATTTTTGTTGCTTTCTGCAATTGCCGAATCGATTCTGTGCCAAAATCTTTTGGTTTCGAAATTGTGATTCATTTGTGAATACCTGGTTTTTCGATCTGGGTTTCGTGAATCGCTGCCTTTTCGTCTTCATCGGTGTTCATGGACGTTTTCGCGAGTTTTTCATCGGTAAAACAAAAACGCTCAGAAAAACGCGTTCTGATTTGGTTTCAAAAACCAAAATTTTTTATCTTGATTTTCATGGGAATCTTTGTAAGATTGTTCGAAATCATATTTGAATCGTTTTTCCTTGATTTCTGCCGTCGAAAACGCTGGTTTCTGAGTTCTCCCTGAGTTTCATCGGTGAAAAGAAACAGAAAAACACGATTTTATTTTGTTTTCAAAACTCAAATTATTTGTTTTGATTTTGAGTAGATCCTTGTTAGATTGTGTAAAATATGTATTCAGAAGCCTTTTCCGTGATCTCCGCCGTCAAAATCGTCAGATTTCGAGCCCCATCGTCGCCTGAAAACGCTGCCGGAAAATCGCGTGTTGCGGCTGAAGAAACCGGGTTTCAACCGGGTCGATATCGGGTTATCGGGTCGGGTAGGGTTTTCAAACCGGGTAAGGAAGAAGGAGGAAACGACGCCGTTTTGTGACCTGATGAAACACACCGTTTCATTAACTCAGGAGGCGGGCCAGGCGGGTGTGTGGATCGGATCGCGGTTCGGTTTTTGGGCCGAGCATACATAATGGGTTTTTTTTTTGGTTGGTCCAAGTTCGGTTTTTGGCCCAGCGCCTTTAAAAAAAAATATATATATTCCCTCCGCGAAATTAAACTGCAGAAGCGCCCTCAGTGGATTCGAACAGGGGACCTCAGGGCGCGTGTAAGCCTTAAGCCCTGGCGACTAGCCAGCTGTGCTACGTGTCCCTTGTTTTTTTATTTTCCAACATCTATTTATTTAAATGTTTCTTTTTCCCAGCGAAAATTTTAAAATAAAACGTTGAAAGGGTCCTGAGTAGATTCGAACCCACACAACATATAATTATTTTTATATTTAAATATAATAATCTAAAATTTAATTAGAATTGGGATTTCATGTGATTGTTTTATATGCATTATATATTCTGTTTTTGCATGAATTAATTATTATTTAATTATACATGCAATATTAAGTTGAATAATATGCAAAACATGAATATCCAATTTTATTTTAGTATTGCTTATAGTTTATTGCAATATTAAATATTAATGTTGAGTGATCTATATATTTTAATTAATTAGAGAATAGCCACAGCATCTTTAATTAGTCAAAACTATATATTACAATGCAATATCACATAATGACATTAGTTGCAATTAATCATATGTAATATAATAAATCTTATCCCACAGGAATTTTTATTATATGTTTTATATGATTAATTAGGGTGGAATATCAAATTAAATTCTTAACTTACCCACAGGAATTAAGAATAAAGAAATAATTTGGTAGTTCTATCATAGAGTTGTGAATCCAATTGAATTAGAACTTTAGCCCACGTGCAAGTTTTATGTCGTAGATTCACTATTTTCAACATGATTTACATTGGTAAAACATGATATGGTTTATTAGTCTCAAATCTTAATTTTTAAGCATGTATTTTTCTTAATTGTGCAAGACAACAACTCCGTGATTTTCTCGATATGAAAACGAAATTCCCGAACTGAGGGGTGATAACTATAAGGTATGGAGAGAGAGAGTTCTTCTCCAATTAGGGTGGATGGATATAGATTACGCTATTAGGAAAGACGAACCACCTTCCATTACTGCAACCAGCTCTCCAGATCAGGTTGATCTTTATGAAAAATGGGAGCGATCTAATCGTCTCTCGCAATGTTCATAAAGACTCATATCTCTGCTTGGTATTCGTGGTTCGTCGAACGGCATGACAAAACAAGGCCACTTCAAGGCGATTGATGATCAATTTCGGACTTCGTGCAAGGCACTTGCTAGCACCTGATTATGAAGTTTTCATCCCAAAGACTTACTACAGTCAAAGGTGTGCGTGAGCACATCATGCAAATGAGGGACATTGCAGCTCAACTAAAGCAACTTGAGGTTGACATGTCTGACTCTTTTCTCGTACACTACATTCTGAACACCCTTCCACAGCAAAACCTAAGGAAGCCATTGGGAAGTGAACAATTCATCTACTCGGGTGGAAGGATTCGTTCGCATGTGGAGGCTGTAGGGACTTGTGGTTTAATCTTAAGTAGTGGCTTTGTTTTAAATTTGGAAAAGACCTTTTATGTTCCAAGTTTCTCTAGGAACTTGATTTGCTTTCAAGACTTGTACGTTTGGATTATTCCTTTATGTTTTATAAGACATCTTTGGATTTGTTTTATAAATCAAATTTGATTGGGAATGGTACATTGTCTAATGGTCTTTATCCTATTTGCTTGAAAATGATACTACTTATGATGCCATGCATGTTTCTGTTGGTTCGAAACGTAGTGTTATGAATGAGGATTCCTCTATGTTGTGGCACCGGAGATTGGGACATATCTCCATTCAGAGAATTGAAAGATTGGTGAAGGAAGAGGTATTTAGTACTCTTGACTTTACTGATTTTGAGACTTGTGTAGACTGCATAAAGGGAAAGCAGACTAACAAGTCAAAGAAAGGTGCTAAGAGGAGTACTGAATTGTTAGAAATCATACATACAGACATTTGTAGTCCTGAAATGGACGCATATGGTCGAAATATTTCATCTCTTTTATTGATGATTACTCACGATACATGTATCTCTACATGCTTCATAACAAGCACGAAGCATTGGATGCCTTTAAGGTATTCAAATCTGAGGTAGAGAAAAAATGTGGCAAACAAATTAAGATCGTGAGATCAGATAGAGGTGGTGAATATTATGGTAGATACACTGAAGATGGACAAGCACCTGGTCCATTTGTGAAGTTTCTTCAAGAACATGGGATTATTGCCCAATACACCATGCCTGGTTCTCCAGACCAGAATGGCGTAGCAGAAAGAAGAAACCGAACATTACTGGACATGGTGAGAAGTATGCTTAGTAGCTCTAAGCTACCTAAGTCCTTGTGGATTGATGCACTTAAGACACTGTGTACATATTAAACCGAGTTCCAACCAAGGCCGTCTCCAAGACGCCATTTGAGTCATTCAAGGGTTGGAAACCGAGTTTGCAACATGTACGCGTTTGGGGATGCCCGTCTGAAGTCAGAATATATAACCCACAAGAAAAGAAGCTGGACCCAAGGACCATTAGCGGATATTTCGTTGGATATGCCGAAAGGTCAAAGGGGTACAGATTTTACTGTCCATCTCATACCACTAGGTTTGTGGATTCAAGGAATGCCAAATTTCTTGAGAATGACTTGATTAGTGGGAGCGATCGATTCAGAGACCTAGTTTCGAAAAGATCATTTAGATAGCCAACCTTCTACTTGGTCTTAGATTGGATGTCATACAACCAGTCATACAAGATCCACAACCAGCTGATGTTGATCCAGTAGATCAAGTTGTTAATGAGGAACAACCTGAAATTGAGGAACAACCAGAAATTGTTGAACAACAAGTTCCTCAAGAAGATGTTGAAACAACATTGAGAAGATCTACTAGACCAAGAAGATCAGCGATACCTAGTGAATATGTAGTGTATCTGCAAGAATCTGACTATAATGTAGGAGCTGAAAATGATCCTGGAACGTTTTCACAAGCTATGAACAGTAGAGATGTTGTATCATGGCATGATGCTATGGAAGATGAGATGAATTCTATGGCATCCAATAGAGTCTGGGATCTTGTTGAGTTGCCTAATGGGGCGAAGGCCATTGGTTGTAAATGGGTCTTCAAAACCAAAAGAGATTCATTAGGCAACCTTGACAGACATAAAGCAAGACTCGTAGCCAAAGGATTCACTCGAGAGAGAAGGAATCGATTACAAGGAGACATTTTCTCCCGTATCTAAGAAAGATTCTCTTCGCATCGTTCTAGCATTGGTTGCACATTTTGATTTCGAGTTGCAACAAATGGATGTGAAAACGGCCTTTCTCAATGGAGAACTAGAGGAAGAGGTTTACATGAAACAACCAGAAGGATTTTCCTCTAGTGATGGTGAGCATTTGGTATGCAAGCTTAGAAAATCCATATATGGATTGAAACAAGCTTCTCGGCAATGGTATTTAAAATTTCATGACGTTATCTCTTCTTTCGGTTTTGTGGAGAACGCCATGGATGAATGTATATACCAGAAGGTCAGTGGGAGCAAGATTTGTTTTCTGATTCAGTATGTGGATAATATTCTGCTTGCAACCAATGACAAAGGCTTATTGCATGAAGTGAAACAATTCCTCTCCAAAAGCTTTGAAATGAAGGATATGGGAGTTGCATCTTATGTCATTGGCATTAAGATACAAAGAGACAGACATAGAGGTGTTCTGGGTCTGTCTCAAGAGACCTATATCAATAAAGTTTTGGAAAGATTTCGGATGAGGCATTGTGCACAAAGCGTAGCTCCCATTGTGAAAGGTGACAGGTTCAATTTGAACCAGTGCCCAAAGAATGATTTGGAAAGGGAACAAATGAAAAACATCCCTTATGCTTCAGCTGTAGGAAGCCTTATGTATGCTCAGGTCTGCACCAGACCTGATATTGCATTTGCTGTTGGAATGTTAGGAAGATATCAGAATAATCCAGGTATGGACCACTGGAAAGCTGTGAAGAAGGTGTTGAGATACCTTCAAGGAACTAAGGATTACATGCTTAAATACGAACGGACAGACAATCTAGGAGTGACTGGTTACTCGATTCGACTTTCTTGTTGCATTGACTCAAGAAAATCCACTTCGGATACATTTTTATGCTAGCCGGTGGAGCGTGTCTTGAGTAGCAAGAAGCAATCTTTGATTGCTACTTCTACGATGGAAGCTGAGTTCGTGTCATGTTTTGAGGCTACTTCACATGGTGTATGGATGAAGGGGTTCATCCGTGGGCTTAGAATCATGGATTCAATTGCTAGGCCAATGAAGATATATTGCGACAATTCAGCTGCTGTGTTTATGGCTAAGAACAACAAAAGTGGTAGTCGAAGCAAACACATCGACATTAAGTATTTAGCCATAAGAGAACGTGTTAAACATCAAGTAGTGGTTGTTGAACACATTAGCACTGAGTTGATGATAGCAGATCCTTTAACAAAAGGCATGCCACCTATGAGGTTTATGGATCATGTAGAAAGAATGGGAATTAGTGCCCATATTTGAATTTCATTTTGTATGATTTTCTTTCGTTGTAAGAACGTAGTTATTTTATGGAACCCCATTTGTGATGTTTTTCTCATTTCAGTTACGCGTACATTTATTTGTTTAAATTTGAGGAACATCATTAAGTTTGGACCAAGAATAAACGTAGGGTTTATTCATTAAGTTACTTGGGCATGGGAAACATAATGCACTGTGATACATGGAAGATATTACTCGCTTTAAGAGGACCTATCGCTATGATCCATGCATTTTGTTTCTTAGAGGTATATACTGATATGTGGACCAAGTGGGAGAATGTTGGAATTTAATATTGTAACCGTCCATATTAATGTTCCAATTTATGTCCCACATTATTACCGGTTTTGTAACCGTCCATTAATACCGTAACGACCTAATTAATACGCAATAAGTGCGTATTGAATTCGTTTACTTTTTTAGCTCTGCGATGGTCAGAGGGAAACGAACGTGTGAAATTTGTCTGGTCCCCTGAACTGCTCGATTTTGAGGAAGCACACCATCTGCGGTTTCGAGAGAAGGATCGGAAGAGCCGAGACTCGAGTGCTGCTCCGCTTGCTTGGCTTGGATTTGTTCCTGTTTGGAGACTCAGAGTTCGTCCTGTTTGCTTCTGGAGACAAATCAATGGCGGGAGGTATTTGTGATCTCTTACTTCAGTTTTCCGCATTGATCTATATGTTAATCCATGAATAACATGTTTAGATCGTTAAAGTATTCTAACATAGTTGATCATCTCAAGTTCTTAAACTTTAACAACCCAAACTATAGGTTAAAATTAGGTTTGTTGAATTAGGTTTTGATATTTGCTTAAGTTTTTATTTGTGCCAATTTCACTATATTATGATTTTCAAAGTTATATTAAAAATTTGTTTAATATTTTAAATTTACTTATTTTATTATATATTCTTATTCTTATATTTATACTATCCTCTTGTAATTAAAAGATATGTGACGGGAACTCTTGGAGTGCACTAATATGTGATCTATGGACAATATACAACAAAGACATCAGAAAATATTGTGGAATTTTTGACTAATTGGTTTTCTTTTAGAAGTCAAAACATTATAAGATCATGTTTTATTGTGAGAGTGTTTAAGTTATTAATTTATTTCAAATTGTATGATGTTTATGATAAACATCATACAACAAGGTTCTAAAACCTGGACCGGTCACTAGACCGGTCTAGGTACTGGGTCAAGGGTCAGTGGGTCAGACCGGAGTCAAACCGGTGAAAAATGAAAGATTTTAGGGTTATTAGTATGAAATTCTAAAGAAAATAAAATAAAAATTAATTTTTTTATTTTTTTTTAAAAATAAAAAGCGAACTGGTTTGACCCCTGGACCGGACCGGTTTACCCACCGGTTTGCCGGTTTCCGATCCGGTTCGGTCTGGGTCTGAGAACATGGTGTTTATCTATAATATATTGAATTTTATTTGAATTGTACAAAAATAACTTTTTATTTATTTAATATTATCTTGTTATTATCAATGATTATATCGTGTCTTATATAATAAATATTAATAGTAAGAATAAATAATAAAAATAACTATATAATTTAAATAATAAAGCCAATACATTATGTTTATTAACAAAAAACCATTCTATATGTGCTTAATATATTATAGTTCACCTTAGGTCAACTGGTAAGGGGTTGTCCTAACTTAACCAGGGGTCTTGAGTTCGAGACATGGGAATGCAGCTTACGTGGGTGGTAGAGGCTTCCCCCCGAAAGGGGCCACCCGGTCTCGGTCCGGATTAGTCTAGAGCCGTTGATGTGCCTGAAAGATAGCCTGCCCTAGGATATCGGATGCTCTAAGCAAAAAATATATTATAGTTCAGAACTGTTATTTCTCTGTTCGGAGCATGTATAGCGCTCGCATAAATAACGGTCATAAAAGGCCTTTTTCCATAACGTACAGTGTAAAGTAGGTTAAAGAATAGATTCATCAACAAGTCACAATACAATATATTAATAGTAATAAGCAGAAAATAATAAGTCGTTGAAAACAACTCTGGAGGAAAAAAAGAAAACAACACCAATTCAAAAAAATCGCCGACCCTAGTGACAGTTTGGCCAACTGGTCCAATACACCAAATTAAGATTTTTTTTATACAAAAAAAAAAAAAAAATCACCGTCACTCTCTCCCCTCCTCTGGCAATGTGAGTGTCAATTAAATAACTTGACAATTATCCTAAGTGGTCAAATAGTCAAGGACGCGTTAATTTGTCCAAAACTAGCTAAATGGATCCACCGCACAAAAACGAAAAATAATACTCCCTCTCGTCCTAATTATAGGAATATTTTTATAGTACAATTTACACTACAAAAGTGTTCCTATAATTAGGACTGAAGATAATATATAATTCTTCTATGTTAATTTTTGTTAACCTTTATTACTTTTTTTTTTTTTGTAAATAGTACTACACAAGTGGGGTACCCATGCTGATTATGAGGTTGTTGTTATAGATATATGATCAAACAATTGAAAAGTAAAAAGTGATAAGGTTTATATGTAAAAGTAAGGTTGTCAAACTCACGAGTCTAAGCAAACTCGTGACAATAACGTAAATTCGTATCGTAAACTTAAATTAGTAAACTCGTAAGAGTTTAATTTTATCATTAAATATATATTAACAGTGTATAATAAAATAATTTAAATATAAAAATGACAATAATTTGATTTAAATATATTTTAAATCCAAATAATTGAAATTAAATATATCAACATTCATAATTTATTATATTTAATAAAGAAATTTCTATAAAATTCATATATAAAGTCGTTGAGGATGATAAAACTGAAAAAAAATTAACACAATTTTGTAAGCTACAAACATAAAAACGGTAAATTCGGTGTGTAAACTCGTGAGTTTATCTGAGTTTACAGCTAACATTATTTTACTAGAGACTTAACTCGATTTAGTAATATAGGAACATAAAAACGGTAAACTCGGAGAGTCAACTCGCGAGTTTGACAATAATGTGTAAAAGAGTTGAAGTTGTGTCTATTGAAAAAAAAAAAGGTTGAAAACAACTTATTAAGTGGAATCTTTTTGACAAGGTAAGAGAAAGATCGAAAAGAATACTAAATGAAATTATTAAGCGGAATCCTTTTGTCAACAACTTATCCAATTGTTTTTTTTTTTTTGTTTTGTTAATTGAGCACAATATTATAGTACGATCCATATAGTTAACCTCACTAAACAAGTAATATAAAACTTGCTCCTTTAATACTAGTTATATATAAGTTATTTCCAACGTAATCAAGGACAACATTAAATCTTTTTATTAATTTTTTCATAAAATTTAATAGCTTTATAACTTTATTTTATTTAATATACATCTACGGTCTACCTCAAAATTAAAAAATCTACATAATAATAAATAATAAATGAACGATGATAAATTGTACATTTATAATGAAACTTCAATGATGATGTAACTTACAAATAGGATTAAGAAAAAGCATTCCCTCAGTCTTATGATAAATAGAATTAAAGTATTAATGTTGTTGCACCATATCTCAATGGATCACCCCACAGAGGAAAATATAATCCTTATTTAAAAAAAAAAAAATATATATATATTTTTTGGTTCTCAATTATGGCCTTTTCAATATATAAGGATGATAGGGATATAACACAGTATACCTACCTTTTGACCATTTTGCACGTCGTCGTCTTCACGTTTAGGAGCAAACTGAAGGCTACTACGTGGTATGAGTGATAGATCTACTCAATCATTAATCAATAAAATATTTTGAACATCTCAACTACCCTCTAAAGAAACTCATCCCAGCTGGCAATAATGCAATTTTCGATATAACTTAGAATCAAAGTGTCGGATATTAAGAAGACGATGATGGTGTGTTAATATAATAATAAGAAAATAATGTTTAAAGGTTATAATTTGTTTTAATATACTTATTTAATTAGGCTAGTAGACAAGTTGATTTAGATAAAATACAGAGTCACTTTCACCAAACAAATCCCAGCTAGTGAGCATTGTATTACACCAACCACATGCAATCAGCCAAAACCATTTACTCCTAATAATTTCATGCATAACTATCTACTCTATGAATTAGTGATAAACCGAAAAAAAAAATTGAACAAAAAATTAGGATTTCCAATTTTCCACATACATTCATGGCGATATCCATCAAGTTCACATACCTACCGATCTTGACTTTATTTATTATTATTTTATCAATTAATCTTATGTTTGTATTAAAATACTCCATCGACTGCCCTCCCTCGTTTACTATAAATGGCAGTGCATGTTCTCTCATATGCACCATCAACACAAACTCAGCTAAACAATGTCCTCTAAACACTTGCTAGTGTTTCTCATAGGAGTGGTGTTTCTCACCACTTCTTGCTTGGCAAATTACTATCCGCCACCACCAATTGAAAAGCCCCCACCCTATAAACCTCCAGTAGAGAAGCCACCTGTTTACAAGCCACCAGTAGAGAAGCCACCAGTTGAGAAACCTCCAGTTGAAAAGCCACCTGTTGAGAAGCCTCCTGTAGAGAAGCCACCAGTTTACAAGCCACCCGTTGAGAAGCCCCCACTCTATAAGCCACCAGTTGAGAAGCCCCCGATTGAGAAGCCTCCAGTGGAGAAGCCCCCCGTTTACAAGCCTCCTGTTGAGAAACCCCCTGTTTACAAGCCACCTGTTGAGAAACCCCCTGTTTACAAGCCACCTGTTGAGAAACCGCCTGTTTACAAGCCTCCAGTGGAGAAGCCGCCCGTAGAGAAACCCCCTGTTTACAAGCCACCTGTTGAGAAGCCGCCAGTTTACAAGCCACCTGTTGAGAAGCCTCCTACATACAAGCCCCCTATAGAGAAGCCGCCAGTTTATAAGCCACCTGTTGAGAAGCCTCCTACGTACAAGCCCCCTACAGAAAAACCACCAAGCTATCAACCACCACCATATGGTTACTGAGTATCCCATGAGTTTTAGCTTATTTTGATACCCTAAATATAAAAAGCATGTTTTCTCTCAATTTATCACCCATTGTTGCTTTGTTCTTTAATATTTTCTTTTTACCTTTCACTTTGTGGTGTGTATCGTAATCATATTAATTATCTACAATAAATCTACTGTTTGATTTAATGGACTCCTTTCTACTTGTATTGATCACTATATATAATTAACCATAAGGTTATGCATAAGCTACAATTGCTAGCACATTAAATTGTCCAAATCTATTTCATTTGTTCTATTTGAGAGCCATTAAATCCATTATATCAAATCAAAATTTATATAGGAATGATTAAAATCTTACTAAAATTAAATAAAAATTTAAGTGCATTTATTTATATTTTAAATAATTAAATACTTCAGAATATTGAATTATAAATTTTAATTTTACCATATTAATTATGTCAAAATTCAAATAAAGGTAAAATATTTATTAAAGTCTTCATCATCCTCAACAAATAAAAAGATAATGTCCAGAAGATCGATAATTAAATAGTAACAACATGGGTTTGTCTGCTCTCTGCAGCACACAGTTGGATGGACCAAATACGTAGCAAATGTGCCATGGCGCCAAGAACAAAGGAGTCAGCTGTTTTTTTTTTAGTTGTTGTATTGAACGTACCGACAATAATGTTGGAATGAATTCAAAATTTTTAGTCTTCCAATAACAAATTTTAGAGACTGAGTTATAATTGATAAACACCGCATTGGGGGAAAAAAACTAATTATATGATTTAATCTGGTTTAACTGAAATTATATAATTTAATCTCATTTCAAGAAAGACCTTAAACATCATTACCCCTATTTACCCACATAATTTTTAAGAAAATAAAAGTCTACATAATAATAAATGAATAATGTAATTATATATTTATGTAAAAAAAAATTAATGATTCTTTATATAAATAGGACCCCAAAAAAAAAAAAAAACACTCCCTCTGCCCTATAAATAAAACAAGAGAAGTATGTCCTATGAGAACAATATTTCACACAAAAAAAGTCTACAGTAATAAATAAAAACTAAAATTGAAAATTTCAATAGTGTGACTTATAATAAGGACTAAAATAGACATTCACCCTCAACCTGATAACTAGGACCACATTTTTGGGGTTGGGTTTCTCTCATAATTTTTTTCTCATAATCCCTCACCATCTCAAAATCATATCCATCCAATCAATTACAACACTATTTTAACCTTTCTTTCATCTTCGCAATAAACGGCTCATATGGGCTAATGAGGAATAATGAGGAAAAATGAGAAAAAAGATAGGGAGAGAATCCTCTTCCATCGGATGGGTTGGGTTTCTCTCAATCGGATGATTACTTTGGTCAAATTAACTTTTTCAGTAATTTGCCATCGAAAAAATAAAACAAATTTAAGAGTTTTAATTTTGTGGAATAATATACAACAAAAAGTTATCTCCAATTGAGGTATAATGATATTTCAATTTGATAATTTCATATTATAATACAAAACATTAAATAATTATATAAGAATAAGGGAAAATGACAAATAAATACCATTTGAATTTGCAAAACCCCCAGATATCCGTTGAATTTGTAACGAGACTGAGAGGTGACAATGACTTCTGAGGGATATGCAAATTCGGGTGAAAAGTCCACACTGCCCTTAAGTAACTTTATGAAGACACTAGAGGGAGTAAGGCCACTCCATTCTCATTCGACTGCCCTAGCACGTTCTTCATCGTCTTCATTGCGACGCTCTTTCTTCATTGCCTTCCGTGCGACGCCGTGAATCCCTTAAGAAAAATATGGTTTGATTTTCTGAAATTTTAATCGTTTGGGATGTGGTGGTTGTTGGGGCTGGACAGTATCGTTGGAAATGAAAGAAGGAGATATAAAGAAAAAGGTGAACAATAAAACAAGCTCAGGAGGCTGAAAAATTGAGTAATGAACAATAAATGCGTTTGAGGAAGAAGGTGAACAGTAAATGTGGACTTTTAACAAAATTCGTAATAACTTTCAACGACTATTTTCATATAAACCGTCGTTGAAAGTTAAGCAAAAAAAAAAAAAAACAACGAGTGTTAAAGAAAACAGTGGTTGAAAATACTTTTAACGATTGTTTTTTTGAAAAACAGTCGTCAAAAGTTTTTGATGACTGTTTTTCAATAAACAGTCGTTAAAAGTACTGTTTTTACTTTCAAAAAATAGTCGTTAAAAGTTTTTGACGACTATTTTGAAAAAAGAACAGTCGTTAAAAGTTTTTGACGATTGTTTTTCAAAAAACAGTCGTCAAAAGTATTTTCAACAACTGTTTTCTTTAACACTCGTTGTAAATTTTTTTTTTTTTTTCAACGACGGTTTATATGAAAATAGTCGTTGAAAGTTATTACGAATTTTGTTAAAATAGCAGGTCAGAGTAAAGCGGAACAATGAACATGCATCAACGTTTGGACGATAAGTAATTGATAATAGATGCCCAGACATATGCTGGTTACACTGAAAATCCAGAAGGAATATTTGTGATATAGTTATACAGAATCAAAATCCTGGTCTAGCTAAACCTATGGCTTGGAACCCAATACAGTTAATCAGACCTATTTGTTAGTTCTCTATGGGTTTTGATGATAACTGATAATTGTAAACACAAGTTGAAGTTTGTCTTTGGTAAGTTGAAAAACTTACTGTCAAAGGCAAACTCAAGTTTTGATTAGGAAACTTGAGTTTTGACTTGACAGAGAGTAGCTCAATTTGTAATGAACTGAGAAAACTCCAATTTGCATAGGCAAACTCGAGTTTGTGAAGTACAGAGAGCACTTCAAGTTTTTCACATTAAGACAAACTCGAGTTTAGTTTTACAAACTCGAGTTTGTACCTTACAGAGACTTCTTAATATTTTCTAAACGGAACAAAACTCCAGTTTCCATTTGGAAACTCGAGTCTTGCCAAGACAGAGAGTTCTCTGAGTTTTCAAACTTTGTTGGAAACTCGAGTTTGTGTTTGTAAACTCGAGTTTGTAACATACAGAGAGCTATGCTCCTTTCTGAGTTTAAGAAAACTCAAGTTTTTGATTTAAAACTCCAGTTTTCATTTGACAGAATATTTATCAAAGTTTTCTCTTATGAGGAAATTTGAGTTTGGTTTTGGAAACTCGAGTTTTCAAGTGACAGGGAGCTTTCACGTTTTTACTCACTTTGAGAAAACTCCAGTTTGTTTTGAAAACTCCAGTTTTCACCTGGCTTAAATTTTCAAAGGTTTTCATACTTAATAAAAAAACTCGAGTTTTGTTTAGTAAACTCGATTTTGTACCAAACAGAGAGCTTTGCTCATTTCAGTGATTTGAAAACTCCAGTTTACTTTTGAAAACTCCAATTTTGAGCTTTTGGACTTAAACATGTTTTGTTTTCACTATAAAAGTTCAAAACTCGAGTTTGTCATTAATAAACTCGAGTTTCGCTCTATGACTCAAAATATGCTTTTAAACTCAAGTCACGACATTCTTCTCTGGAAGAAGAAAACTCGAGTTTGGACTTGGAAACTCGAGTTTGTTTTCTGGGCATAGTTACAAACTCCAGTTTGGTTAAACAAACTCGAGTTTGTGTCACTGGTTTTGAAAATCAAATTACTCAATTTTATGAAATCTTCATGATTGAGTTTAATACTTTCTATCATCACTCATTACTATTCCTAACTATGTTTAATCAGTTTGTTAGTGAGTTTCAGACGATTTAAAGAGAATTAAATGAAGCATTAGCAAAAAGCAAAAAGTGATGTCAGCTCATTAAATGCAAAGTCCAGAAAACTTGCATTCTTTTGGACAATCATTCTACACACGTTGCAAAGGGATTAATGTTTCTTTTCCACATCCAGTAGCTGCTCTTCCAACGGATTAAAAGTCAAGAAGTCAACCATAAACTTCTGTGCAGCTGGATTAACCAAAGAGTAGAGAGAGAAGAAGACCAAAGCTTCAACTAATCCATTATTAATGTTGTCAACGGTCACATTGAGGATTACAACAGTCATTTAATGCTCTCTTTGTATAAATAGAGTTGCATTCAATTCTTTTCAAAAATCAATCTGCTGAAAACGAAAATCATTCAAGTTTCCAACTACTCTTTGAGTTTTCTTGTGTAAAGTATCTTTTAATACATTGTACTTCAGTGGTTATATTTATACACTCTTAGAGAGAGTTCATTTATTGAAATTCATTCATTGTAAGAATCTCAAGTCAGGGACTTGGAGATTGGGACATTGATTGCAACTTCTAAGGGGGAGTAAGTTCTAGTAAGATAATTACTTTTAAGTTACAGAGTGTGTAATCAATTGAGTTAGTGAAAAATCCTAGTAGTCTGGGGACTGGACGTAGGTCAAGAGGTTGGACCGAACTAGTATAAATTTCTTGTGTCTTGCTCTTCCTCCTTATACTTTGTTTAGCTCTGTTTTAGTGTTCGAAAAACAGAGTAATTCACAAAGAAATTTATAATCCCCAATTCACCCCCTTGGTGATTAAGCTTCACTTTCACTATTGGCCAGGCCGGTGTTAGTCTAGTAAAAGTCTCTCTGTCTTTAACAGTGACTAATTATTGTAACCACTTTGACCAACTCTTTCTTAGACACCAAATGGTTTGAACTAACTTTATCGGATTCATGCCAGATCAACGCCCTATTAAACTTGTTCAGATGCTCCTCTGAACTGATGCATCTTCATGGCTTCATCCATATCGCCTTCCCAGGTCTAAATTCCTTTATTGAACCTTTAGTTAGGACTGAGATTCAATTGAATTGAATTTCAAGTAACATTTAACCTCATATGCAAAGTATAAACACTACATGATAGTTATTCATAACATGGAGACAACATTCAGTTATCACAATACAAAGCACACATCAAATGTATGTTAACATCATTTGCACTCAGCAATGCCACAAATCCACGTGTGCTCAGCACTAGGAAAACATGTAGCATTATCATGACTATAATTTACTTCAAGATGAATCCACACCTTAACTGAATATAAACAAACATGTGACCTAAGACCTAGTCTTAGTCATGGTGCCCAAGACCTAGTCTTGCCTATGACTCTAATCAATCTTGAATCAAACAATCATATAAAGACATATAAAGCATTGAAGAGTCAGAGTTATAGTACACGGATGTACCTTTCATCGCGTATTTAGTAATATGGCCATCCTTTAGAATCTGGTCCTGGACTTCTCGGATATCCTAACATATTACCATTGCATCATCTCCTTTTCCACATTTTATATGATAGTAAAATAAATATCATATCACTTAGAATAATATCCTAAAGGGTTTTTTCACCTCCTTTGACCTTTCTAACCTTGGTGGATTAATTATTCCATTTTTACCCTTACATTTCCTTATTTTCGAAATTCTGGATTTTCTTGGCAAATTTTTCAGCAACTTTGAAAAGTCATAATTAATTCTAAAAACTCCAATTTGAGTGCTTCAAAAATATACATGACCCTTGACATGTCTCTTTGAAAGGAAAAATAATCCCAGAAGCTTAAACAACTCGAATCATTCTCAGTTTATAAATCATGTGCAGGTAGCGAAATTGATGCTATTATTTTATGTATGAAATGAAATCTTAAAATTATGAAAATTTACAGGAATACAATAGACATGTAGGGATTTCTAAATATATAAAATATGTAACGTTTTGATCTCTGGACAAGGAGATATGAATTTTTGAAGATAATATTTGTTTACTGGATTTAAATCTGAACAGTGTTTGAAAACGCAAAACCTGGGAATGATTCTTGATTTTATGACTTCTGGGAATTTTCTCCTTGAAAATATACTTGTCAAGGGTCATTGTGGCTTGGGAAGAACATCGTTTCGATTTTTGTAGAATTAATTATGATTTTCCAAAATTCCTGTAAAATCTGCCAATAAAATGCTGGAATTGCGTTTGTAAGAAAAATGTAAGGGAATAAATGGGATAAATAATCCACTTGGGGTAAAAAGGAGAAAATAACCCTTTAGGATATGATTCTATGCAATATGATATTTATCACAATATCATATAATAATCTGACAATAATGTATAGGATATTCGGGAAATCTGGAGTCGGATTCAAAAGGTCGGGCGTTTTGGCAAATACACGGTGGAACGTACTTCAAGCAACTATGATAGTTGGTTAAAAAAACCCAATGAAATACATTAGTCTATAAGGTAGTGGACTTACCCTACTTGCATGTAGCTGATATTATTGTTTATGTGTATATGTATGATTGCTATACTTGATTGTTATGTTTAACATACTTGAATGATTGAAGCTCTGTTTCTGATTATGCTATGACCGTGAGTATGAGTATTAAACATTGAGCATGCAAAAGTATTATTATTTTGGCATGATCCTATGCAAGGCAAGCACTACATACACTAGCATTTATCTTGCATGCATTGTTTGGTATTGTTTGCGACTAAGATTCCCCAGAATCTCACCCCCCACTACCAGTCAGCTGGTGTGCACTAGGAAGAAGTGCTACACTTAATCCCACGGGGAAGGTCGCTTGAAGATGAATCGGCAGACGGAGCCGTGATGTAACATCCCGTTTTCAAAAGCAGTATAATTTTTTTTTTCATTTAAAATCATCAGAGTAGAGCAACGGAGCATAAAAGTAACTGATATATATTCAAAACATCATCCATAGTGTAATGTAACAACAGTACATTCCTCCGGGTGTTCTCAAAAGTAATACATAACCGAAACGGAAAATCTCTAGCCGGGCCTCTCAAGCGTGCTGCTTCCTCTTCTCTTCCGCCCTTGGTTCTCCAGAACCTGACGCTATGTTAAGAGCTGAGGTCCAATGCACCGGACCCCAGGTAGCGGTTAACCTCATATTTACATATACAGTATATAAGCACAGCAAATGAATCACTCCTAACCAATGCAAATGTACCGCTACCAGCGAATGCAGATGTACCGTTCCAAGCGAATCAGGATATACCGCTCCCAGCGAATACAAATGTACCGCTCCCAGCGCATGCATATGTTCAGTTATCCTCTAACACCACTATGCATCTAAATAACATACCACCAACACACATACAACACACATAAACCATATACGCATACCATAAATATCAGAGTTAGTGTTACAGTACGCGAACGTACCTTTGTTGACGATATACAGTACAATCGTTGGTCAGAACGTGATTACAGGTATCCTATAAGGACAATAGCGTATATGTTACTAATCAATCATCATAACAGTCATTTTAGTCAAAAATGACCATTTTACCCTTGACGCCCCTAATCGGCGGAATTTCGCCAAAATTTCGTTACTTTGACTCTAATCTTCCAAAATTTTGCCATATCTCTAACTCCAACATATTTTCAAAATAAATATAATATTTAACCTTAAAACATGATATCTAAACTAACTTGGAAGATTAAAGATCAAAACAACATCTACCCTAGAACTTCAAGAACTACCGAACTAAAAATTAAGAACCGAAGAACTTACCCTTGAAGAACTTCCTTGAACCTTCTTGGAGATTTTCAAATGAAGTTGAAGGCTATTTATAGCAAAAAATGTGCACTATTCACAACTTTTTCATATTGAATTCTAGCCCTTGGATCTTGATTTTTGCTCAACTTCAAATCCCCACCACACATGTGTGCTTGCCGACCTCCCCCTCTTTTCTCCAAATTGACATCATCAAAAGTGATGTCACCCTTGTGCTTTATGGTTTTGTACCAATAAATCTTCCTGTTCGGTGTTCTAATCGCGTAATCTTAACAAATCTCAAAAATTCATCGACGTAGTCTTGAAGGTCTAATCTTCCTCTTTAGAAATACTTGGGTTAACTAAATTTTTGATCCCACTAAGGGTATTTCCTAGCCTGCTGAACATTTTCGGACAAACGCCAACGGTTACAGAAATGACTTCCGGTAACACCAACTTCTGGATAAAAATTCACTGATTCATAATATGTCCTGACCTTAGCAACCTAGTTCAAGGATTTCAAGGTAGGATTTATTTTCTATCGGTTCTCATTTATCTTATTTGCTTTTTACACAAATATCTCTTACACATCTTATCTTTATTGCAACTTGCATTACAACTTGCAACTCACACATTTCACACACACACACACACCTATTTACACGGCCTCCCCCCCCTCCTTTGACTTGTCCAAGTTTGATTTTTTATTTAATTTGTATTATGTTCAATTACCTTATATTATGTTAGCATAAATTCTCTCATTGGCCCTCAAGTATTAACATGGATTTAGCCCTTTTAAAATGTTAGAAATATGGTAACCTTTAGATCTTACTTAAGAAGATTCAATCTTGGCCTTTCATTGGTTACTAATCTTTAATTAGGGTTTGCACCTAATTAACTTTGAATATCTCCTTGATTCATGCTTAAACAATTAGCCAATAATTATTTATTTAATCACTTACTAATTGTTGACAATTTTCTTAATTAGGATCAACCATTTTATCACAACTATTTTACTGACATTGATAATTTATGCTCCATATATTATTTTAAAAATCATGGGGCAACTTATGCTCCCCAAAATTATATTTAATTTTGCCTCATTATTTTCCAAGGGAAATAATCCCAAAAATTACCTAAATTAGAGACAACATACTTTCCTATTTTTAATAAATATTTACTTGCCCCTTAGGATTTATCATGATATTCTCAGGGCATTTTATGACCCACAATTGCATTTAGGGATTTTTAGCTCTTTATTCATCCTAATTTTATGAGAAATTACCCTAGGAAATAAGATAAATTCTACATTAGTTTTGAGACCACATATTCACCTATTTCCAATAGGTATTATTTATCAAAATGTAATATTCCAGATAAATAATTATCCGGGTATTACATGTGAAGAGGCACCGAAGGATGAAGACGTGAAGATGCACCGGCTAAGACAAGAGTCGGAAGAAGTCTAGTAGGACTAGTTCTGGCATGAATCTAACTAAGAAAGGGTCGGTCTATGTGGTTCAGTCATAAGTCGCCGTGAAAGACGGGGAGACTTCCACTAGACTTTACCCGGCCTAGCCAATGGGTTTGATTGACTGAGTTGGGTTCCAAGCCATAGGTTTATATAGACCTGTATTTGAGTCTGTAATGCTATCACATGAATATTCCTTCAGGAAATATTTAATTTACCAGCTTATACCTGAGCATTTTATATCGGTTATTCATCGTCCAAACGTTAGTGCATGCTCTTCGTTTCACATTACTCTGACATGTAACACCTCAAACTCTATTGATTTTCCTAGAACTACGTGTCAACGGACATACTAAATGGTATGGAATTTGGTGTGTTACAAGTTGTGTCTATTGAAAAAAATGGTTGAAAACTAGATCAAGTAGTATAGAGTTCTCTGAGAAGGTAAGAGGAAGATCAGGGGAAAAAAAACTAACTGAAATTAAGCGGAATCTTTTTATCAACACTTATCCAAAAATATATTCTTAATACTTAATAGAGCACAATATTATAGTGCGATCTAACCTCCGTAAACTAGTAATATCAAACTTTCTCCTTTAATAGTATCTATTAGTTATTTCCAACGTGCTTCAATGAAATCAAGGGCAACCTTAAATCTCTTTATTAATTTTGTCTTAGAATTTAATAGCTTTTTAACTTTATTCTTATTTAATATACATCTACCTGGAAAGTATAAAGTCTACATAATAGTAAAAGAATGATAAGAAATTGTACATTTATAGTAAAAATTCAATGATGATGTGACTTATAAATAGGATTGAAAAAAAAGAAGAAGCATTCCCTCCATCTTATGATAAATAGAATTAAACGAGTAATGCTGTTGCACCATATTTCAATGGATCACCCCACAGAGGAAAATCTAGCCTTATTTTTTTTTAAAATATTTTTTTTTCCCTTATCAATTATGGCCATTTCAATATAAATGGATGATATAGGTATAACACAGTACCTACCTTTTGACAATTTTGTACGTTGTCGTCTTCACGTCTAGGAGCAAAATGAAGGCCGTTACGTGGTCTGAGTGATAGATCTACTCAATCAATAATCAATACATTAGAATATTTTGAACATCCCAGCAACGTTTTGAAGAAAATCACCCCAGCGGGCAATAATGCAATTTTAGATATGAATTAGAGTCAAAGTGTCGGATATTAAGAAGACGACTATGGTGTTTTACTATAATAAGAAGAAAATAATGTTTAAAGGATATAATTTGTTTTAATTTATTTATTAATATGGCTACCAAACAAATCCCAGCTAGTGAGCATTGTATTACACCAACCACATGCAATCAGCCAAAACCATTTCCTCCTAATAATTTCATGCATATCTATCTACTCTATGAATAAGTGATAAACGAAAAAAAAAAAAAATTTGAACAAAAAATTAGGATTTCCAATTTTCCACATACATGCATGGCGATATTCATCAAGTTCACACACCTACCGATATTGACTTTATGTATTATTATTTTATTAATTAATCTTATGTTTCTACTAACATACTCCACCGACTCCCCTCCCTTGTGTAGAAACCCCCTGCTTACAAGTCACCAGTTGAGAAACAACTCGTTTACAAGTGACCTGTAGAGAAACCCCTTGTTTACAAGTCTCCTATTGAGAAGCCACCATTTACAAGCCACCTGTTGAGAAGCCTCCTACGTACAAGCCCCCTGCAGAGAAACAACCAAGCTATCAACCACCACCTTATGGTTATTGAGTATCCCATGAGTTTTAGCATATTTTGGTACCCTAAAACTAAAAGTGTAACACCCCAAATTCCATACCATTTACTGTGTCCGTTGACACAGGTTTAGAAAAATCAACGGAGTTTGAAATGCTATATCAGAGTAATGCGAAAATAGAGAGCATTCACTAACGTTTGGACAATGAGTAATTGATATAAAATGCCCAGGCATAAGCTGGTAAATTAAAATATCCCGAAGGTATTTCATGTGATACAATTTAGAACTTGTATAATTATAACTCTTGAATAGTAACTATACAACCTTAAATCAAGCCTTAACTAGACTTGTGGCTTGGAACCCAACTCAGTCAATCAAACCTATTGGCCAGGATGAATGTTAGTCTAGTAGAAGTCTCCCCGTCTTTCACGGCGACTTATGACTGAACCACAAGACCAACCCTTCCTTAGACACCAAATAGTTTGAAATAACTTTATTGAATCATGCCAGAAACTAAGCCCTGTTGTCCTTCTACTGGAATTCGTCTTTCACTGGCGCCTCTTCTCAGCTTCGTCCATCGGTTCCTTTTCATGGCTCCGTCCATTGGTGCCTTCTCAGTTCCAGGTTCATTTCCTGAACTTTTAGTCAAGGCTGAGATTCAACCGAAATTGAACCCCAAGTAACAGTTTACCTCTATAGCAGATATAACAATATATGATAGATATTCATTACACACCAGCATTAACCATACATAGCACACAACAGATGTAAGATTACAACAATACATAAGCACACAGCAGATATAATGTTAACAACACAACAATACATAGCACACAACACATGTAATGTTATCCACATTTGCACTAACCAGTGCCACGACGGCCCCTCGTGTCCTCAGCGCTAGGAAAACAATACTACGGCATTATCAAGACTATAACCTGCATACAACTGAATGTATATAAACATGTGACCAACGACCGAGTCTTAGCCACTCTATGAATCATCTATCACATATAAGCATATAAGATATAGACGATTAAAGTTACCAGTATGAGAACGTACATTTCACCATGTAATTACCAAAATGCGCGACCTTTCGAATCCGACCCCGGACTTCTCGGATATCCTATAATGTTACCGTCGGATGATTTTCCTTTTCCATGATATTATAATTAATATCATATTTGCTAGAAAAATATCAAAAAGGATATTTTCACCTATTTTGATATTTTTACCCTTAGTGGATTTATTATTCCACTTTTACCCTTACTTTTTATTAAAAACTCAATTTCTTGATTTTCTAGGCAGATTATTCAGCAACTTTAAAAAATCATAATTAATTCTGTAAATATAATTTTTGAGTGCTTCAAAATTCCTCATGACCCTTGACATGTCTATTTTCAAGGAAAAATATTCCCAGAAGTTAGAACATTAATTTAATGTGCTTTTGATTTGCAAAATATCCCATGGTTTAAGCCTTCTCATTGGCTAGTTGATAATTTTGACTTTTCAAAGCTCTAACTCAACTATGATAAATGATATCTCCTCCTTCTGTAATACCCTAAAAATCTATACCATAAATTGGTGAAATAATACCTATTAAAAATAGGTGAATATGTGGTCTCAAAGAATATGTTAAATTTATCTTATTTTCTAAAGGAAAATTTCTTGGAACTTAGAGAATTTAAGTGCCAAAGTGCCAAATGACGAAAATGCCCTTATAGGACATAAGTAACTTAGGAAAATTGTGAAAAATCCTAAAAGGCAGTAAAAATAATTATTAAAATTAAGAGAGTATATTGCCTCTAATTTTGGTAATTTAATAAAATATAACCTTGGAAAAATTAGAGGAGAATAAACAAAAAGTATTGTAAAGACCAAAATGCCCCTGTAAATGCTAATATTATGCATGGGACATAAAATACCAATGTAAATACAAAAGTTGTGAGGTAATGAGCTATTCTAATTAAGAAAATTAGCAACAAATATTAAGGAATTAATTAAGTAATTATTGGCTAATTACTTAAGCATGAACAAAGGAAAATTCAAAGATAATTATGTAAAACCCTAAAATTAGTGGTAATGGCTAAAAAATTAGCATAAATATATTTCCTAATTAATTGGAAAATATGAAGAAAAATTAGTGAGATTAAGTAATTTTAAGCCTAAATACAAGTATGGGCCAATAGGAAAAAGTTATGAAAAATTATGAAAAAATAATTAAAATAAAAATTAATTAATTAATTAAAAATAAAATAAAAAATAAAAAATTGTTGTGAGGGCCGACATGAATTTAGGGAAAAAGAAAAGAAAAAAAAAATAGAAAGAGTGTAAGGTTAAAACTCTTGTATAAATAATAATTAAAGTAAAAGTTAAGAAAATAAATAAATACCTATAGGAATCGGATCCTATCTAGAGAACCAGGAACAAGATTTCTAAAGTCAGGATATAATATTGATCAGTGGATTTTTATCCTGAATTGAGCTGTACCTGGAGTCGTTTCTGAGATCGGTAGAAGAAGTTAGTAATAAGACGAAATAGGGAAAATCTGAGAAAGAGGCAGATAGTCATAAAATTAGGATTTGAACAAAATAAATTATAACTCAACATTTGGAGCTAAGTTGAGAATTTCCTGGACATATTTGGAATCAGTGAATTTTTGTCCAAAGGTTGATGATTCCGGAAATTGATTCCGTAACCGGCACGTTTTTCGAGAAACTTCCGCAGGACCGTTGGAACCCTGTATGGAATCAAAAAGTTATTTAGCCGGACATTTCTAATGAGTGAGAAAATGTCTTCAAAGTTGTAATTCCGGATTTCTAAGATTTTACAAGATTACGCGATTCGAGCACCGATCGGGAACTTTATCGGTATAGGACTTCTAGAGAAAGGGAGTGACATCACCACCATGACATCATGTTTTGTGCCACCTAAGGGATTGAGGTCAGCATGGTGAGGTGTAGGGCAAGGATTTTGCCAACTCAAAATTTTCCGATCCGACGGCTGAGATCCGGTCTGGTAAAGTGTGAATAGTAACCTCCAAAAACCCTATAAATACCCCCCTTTCATTCATTATTCACACCACTTCTTGAGAGCAAAACCGAAATTTAGAGAGAAGTTAGAGAGAAGGAGGAGCCAGGGGAATTCGCAAGAAGCTCGAGTAAGTTTTCGGTACTCAGTCTTAAGTTTCGATAGTTAGAGTAGTAATGCTAGATTAGTCTTTAATCTTTCAAGTATGATTAGATATCATATGATAGGGGTATTTTAGTCTAGAATTTCGAAAATCATGATTGGGTCGAAGTTCTGGCAAAATTTTGGAAGAAATTAAAGTCAAAGTAGTGAAGCGCTGGCAAAATTCCACCAATTAGGGGAATAGGAGAAAAATGGTAATTTTTACCTAAAATGCCCGTTATGATGTCAAATCACTAATAAATGTGATAATACTCTTATAGGACATCAGAAACCTTGATCTGCTGTCGTTACGCTGTCCGACGTGCCGCTGTTGGACGTTTCTCACTGATTACAGCTTTATTCGGGTTATAGACATAAAAATGCCGATATGTTTTCCTAGCGCTGAGGACACGACCGTACATCGTGGCACGGGTGAATGGTGCAGACGGACTTAACGTTACATGTTAGTGTAGTTGTTATTAAATGATCATACGACGTACCGGCTTGATCAATGCTGTAAAATTAGTATTGCCTGTTGTACATATACTGTTTGTAAGCATGAGGTTAACTGTTACCTCTTGACTCTTGCAATGTGTTTTCTATGTGTCTATCATCTAATGATTCAAGCTTCTTATTGGCTCATTTAATTTCATGAGTATTTAGCTTAATTTGGTGATTAATTAGGATCATTGGATTTAAATTATTAAACTTAATTCTAACCTTCCATTGTTGTTAGAAAAATCCTACTACTATTGAAGATCTTTTTGTGAAAACACATGTGCTTCTATAATTATAATATCTGGATTTAAATATAATAAAACTCCCTCTTCCATGTGCCTATGCGCCACTTTGCTTGACTTTGGGGCTAAATATTTAATCTCCAATTAGCATTCAATTCAAGTGTTTAAATACCCCATTAATTATATGTTTCATTGTATCATTGGTTTGTTAGCTTAACCATGGTAATTAGTGCTTATCTAGACAAATAATTATTTTATTCTCTTTCGCTTAATTATTTTCAAATATAAAGCCCTCTTTTGATCCTTTTAATATAATTTGTCTCTAATTAATTAGAAGAATTATGCAATTCATCTTAATTAGAGACAACATACTTTCCTATTTTTAATAAATATTTACTTGCCCCTTAGGATTTATCATGATATTCTCAGGGCATTTTATGACCCACAATTGCATTTAGGGATTTTTAGCTCTTTATTCATCCTAATTTTATGAGAAATTACCCTAGGAAATAAGATAAATTCTACATTAGTTTTGAGACCACATATTCACCTATTTCCAATAGGTATTATTTATCAAAATATAATATTCCAGATAAATAATTATCCGGGTATTACATGTGAAGAGGCACCGAAGGATGAAGACGTGAAGATGCACCGGCTAAGACAAGAGTCGGAAGAAGTCTAGTAGGACTAGTTCTGGCATGAATCTAACTAAGAAAGGGTCGGTCTATGTGGTTTAGTCATAAGTCGCCGTGAAAGACGGGGAGACTTCCACTAGACTTTACCTGGCCTAGCCAATGGGTTTGATTGACTGAGTTGGGTTCCAAGCCATAGGTTTATATAGACCTGTATTTGAGTCTGTAATGCTATCACATGAATATTCCTTCAGGAAATATTTAATTTACCAGCTTACACCTGAGCATTTTATATCAGTTACTCATCGTCCAAACGTTAGTGCATGCTCTTCGTTTCACATTACTCTGACATGTAACACCTCAAACTCTATTGATTTTCCTAGAACTACGTGTCAACGGACATACTAAATGGTATGGAATTTGGTGTGTTACAAGTTGTGTCTATTGAAAAAAATGGTTGAAAACTAGATCAAGTAGTATAGAGTTCTCTGAGAAGGTAAGAGGAAGATCAGGGGAAAAAAAAACTAACTGAAATTAAGCGGAATCTTTTTATCAACACTTATCCAAAAATATATTTTTAATACTTAATAGAGCACAATATTATAGTGCGATCTAACCTCCGTAAACCAGTAATATTAAACTTTCTCCTTTAATAGTATCTATTAGTTATTTCCAACGTGCTTCAATGAAATCAAGGGCAACCTTAAATCTCTTTATTAATCTTGTCTTAGAATTTAATAGCTTTTTAACTTTATTCTTATTTAATATACATCTACCTGGAAAGTATAAAGTCTACATAATAGTAAAAGAATGATAAGAAATTGTACATTTATAGTAAAAATTCAATGATGATGTGACTTATAAATAGGATTGAAAAAAAAAAAGAAGCATTCCCTCCATCTTATGATAAATAGAATTAAACGAGTAATGCTGTTGCACCATATTTCAATGGATCACCCCACAGAGGAAAATCTAGCCTTATTTTTTTAAAAAGTATTTTTTTTCCCTTATCAATTATGGCCATTTCAATATAAATGGATGATAGGTATAACACAGTACCTACCTTTTGACAATTTTGTACGTTGTCGTCTTCACGTCTAGGAGCAAAATGAAGGCCGTTACGTGGTCTGAGTGATAGATCTACTCAATCAATAATCAATACATTAGAATATTTTGAACATCCCAGCAACGTTATGAAGAAAATCAGCCCAGCGGGCAATAATGCAATTTTAGATATGAATTAGAGTCAAAGTGTCGGATATTAAGAAGACGACGATGGTGTTTTACTATAATAAGATGAAAATAATGTTTAAAGGATATAATTTGTTTTAATTTATTTATTAATATGGCTACCAAACAAATCCCAGCTAGTGAGCATTGTATTACACCAACCACATGCAATCAGCCAAAACCATTTCCTCCTAATAATTTCATGCATATCTATCTACTCTATGAATAAGTGATAAACGAAAAAAAAAAAAAAAATTGAACAAAAGATTAGGATTTCCAATTTTCCACATACATGCATGGCGATATTTATCAAGTTCACACACCTACCGATATTGACTTTATGTATTATTTTTTTATTAATTAATCTTATGTTTCTATTAAAATACTCCACTGACTCCCCTCCCTTGTGTAGAAACCCCCTGCTTACAAGTCACCAGTTGAGAAACAGCTCGTTTACAAGTGACCTGTAGAGAAACCCCTTGTTTACAAGTCTCCTATTGAGAAGCCACCATTTACAAGCCACCTGTTGAGAAGCCTCCTATGTACAAGCCCCCTGCAGAGAAACCACCAAGCTATCAACCACCACCTTATGGTTATTGAGTATCCCATGAGTTTTAGCTTATTTTGGTACCCTAAAACTAAAAGTGTAACACCCCAAATTCCATACCATTTACTGTGTCCGTTGACACGTAGGTTTAGAAAAATCAACGGAGTTTGAGATGCTACATCAGAGTAATGAGGAAATGGAGAGCATGCACTAACGTTTGGACAATGAGTAATTCATATAAAATGCCCAGACATAAGCTGGTAAATTAAAATATCCCGAAGGTATTTCATGTGATACAATTTAGAACGTGTATAATTATAACTCTTGAATAGTAACTATACAACCTTAAATCAAGCCTTAACTAGACTTGTGGCTTGGAACCCAACTCAGTCAATCAAACCTATTGGCTAGGATGAATGTTAGTCTAGTAGAAGTCTCCCCGTCTTTCACGGCGACTTATGACTGAACCACAAGACCAACCCTTCCTTAGACACCAAATAGTTTGAAATAACTTTATTGAATCATGCCAGAAACTAAGCCCTGTTGTCCTTCTACTGGCATTCGTCTTTGACCGGCACCTCTTCTCAGCTTCGTCCATCGGTTCCTTTTCATGGCTCCGTCCATTTGTGCCTTCTCAGTTCCAGGTTCATTTCCTGAACTTTTAGTCAAGGCTGAGATTCAACCGAAATTGAACCCCAAGTAACAGTTAACCTCTATAGTAGATATAACAATATATGATAGATATTCATTACATACCAGCATTAACCATACATAGCACACAATAGATGTAAGATTACAACAATACATAAGCACACAACAGATGTAATGTTAACAACACAACAATACATAGCACACATCACATGTAATGTTATCCACGTTTGCACTAACCAGTGCCACGACGGCCCCTCGTGTCCTCAGCGCTAGGAAAACAATACTACGGCGTTATCAAGACTATAACCCGCATACAAGTGAATGTATATAAACATGTGACCAACGACCGAGTCTTAGCCACTCTATGAATCATCTATCACATATAAGCATATAAGATATAGACGATTAAAGTTACCAGTATGAGAACGTACCTTTCACCGTGTAATTACCAAAATGCGCGACCTTTCGAATCCGACCCCGGACTTCTCGGATATCCTATAATGTTACCGTCGGATTATTTTCCTTTTCCATGATATTATAATTAATATCATATTTGCTAGAAAAATATCAAAAAGGATATTTTCACCTATTTTGATATTTTTACCCTTAGTGGATTTATTATTCCACTTTTACCCTTACTTTTTATTAAAAACGCAATTTCTTGATTTTCTAGGCAGATTATTCAGCAACTTTGAAAAATCATAATTAATTCTGTAAATATAATTTTTGAGTGCTTCAAAATTCCTCATGACCCTTGACATGTCTATTTTCAAGGAAAAATATTCCCAGAAGTTAGAACATCAATTTAATGTGCTTTTGATTTGCAAAATATCCCATGGTTTAAGCCTTCTCATTGGCTAGTTGATAATTTTGACTTTTCAAAGCTCTAACTCAACTATGATAAATGATATCTCCTCCTTCCATTAGAGCTAGCTTCCCCCTTCTTTCTTGACTCTTGAAATGTGTTTTCTATGTGTCTATCATCTAATGATTCAAGCTTCTTATTGGCTCATTTAATTTCATGAGGATGTGCTTGTGAAAGTGGACAAATTCATCTTTCCGGTGGATTTTGTGGTTCTTAACATGGAGGAAGATGCTGACATTCCTTTACTTTTGGGAAGACCCTTCTTGGCTACTGCTAGAGCGGTAATTGATGTAGCTGCAGGAAAAATGGAGTTTCAAATGAACGATGAGAAAGTCACTTACAATGTATTTCAACCCATGAAATACCCAGTGATAATAGTGACTGCTTCAAAATTGACGTGGTTGATGAGGCCATTCAAGAAGTTTTTCAAGAAGGTTCGAGATGAGCCTATGGAGGATGATCTTGCTCAATTATTACGAGTGGAAGAAGAGGTTTCGCAAGGAGAATTCGATTTACGAGGTTGAGGAGTGAAGAAGAAAGATTATGATGCGCCACCTGTTACTCCTAAGGTGGAGCTAAAGGAGCTCCTTCTAATCGAAGTATGTTTTTCTAGGGAAGGATGACACTTATCTCGTTATTGTTAGCGCGAGTTGTCCCCTCTTGACGAAGAGAAGTTCTTGAAAGTTTTGACTACCCACAAGACGCCATAGGGTGGTCTATATCGATTTAAAGGGGATTAGTCCTTCATTTTGCACTCATAAAATTCTTATGGAGGACCATGTGAAACGAGTAAGGCAGCCCAGAGGAGACTTAACCCGACTATGAAGGAAGTGGTGAGAAAGGAAGTGGTGAAACTGTTAGATGCAGGCTGGAGAATGTGTGTGGATGATGCCACTCGCAAGGACCACAGGACCTTTTGTAGTCAAAGAAGTCACACCTTTTGGTGCAATTGCCATTGCACCAATAGGTTCAGATGAAGCTTTTAAGGTAAATGAGCAGAGATTAAAGTATTACCACGGAGGAGACATTGATAGAGGAAGAACCTCTGTGGCATTGGAAGTTGAGAATTAAGGTGACATCCGTCAGGCTCGAGACGGTAAACAAGCGCTGATTGGGAGGCAACCCAATAAGTTTTTCTTGCAGTTATTATTATTATTATTTTGTTTTTTTTTCTTTCATTTTTCTAGGTTTAAAGATGATCACTCCTCTTGTTGTTGCCAAGTCTCGCGTGTGCACTCGCTCCTCTCTTCAAATTTGAAACATCATGGATGGAACTAAAAGAAGAACTCCACATCGGAGTTAGAGACCTAAACCAGGGGAGTACTAGTTTCTTTCCCTCTTTATATTTTTGCAACATTGAGGACAATGCTTGATTTAAGTGTGGGGGAGGGATATGATTTCCTTGGTTATGCTTGTCCTAATGCAATTGAAAACATTGAATTTTTTTTGAGATTGACCTTAACTTTGAGTTTTCCCCATCTTAGAAAATATTATCAAGTCAAAAATTAAAAAAAAAAAAAGAATGTCTCAATTAAGTCTCTAAGCTTTGAATTTTTGTAGCAATCTTGATATGAACTATGAGAATAAGGAATAGTTTGTAATAGGATCAACAGATTATTAGTTTATGAATATTTTGCTACATGATTTTTTTTAGAAAATTAGATGATGACCTTTGCTATTTAAGTATAACTTTTGTTTAGGGAAATGACTCAGGTAAAAAAAAAACAACAACTCCGCTGACATCTCTAGACTTGACTTAGTAACCGGTGCTTTGCATCACCCATGTGCGGGGGTCGCGTCAAACGGTAAAGTCCAAGAGAGTTATGAGTTGGGCTAAAAGCCTCTTAAGGTGCCTGTTGGAGTAACTGAGTAACCGGTGCTGCATCACCCATGTGCAGGGTCGCGTCAAAAGGGGACCTACAACGGCTCAAGACCAAAAAAAAAAACAAAAAAAAAAGAGAAAAAAAAGAACTATGAGGATCCCTATTAAGTTCAATAAAAAGCTTGGTTTAGTAGGGGCATTTGAATTTTTCTGGAAAAATTGAGTAGCATAATATTCCTTCACTAATCTTATTGTTGAACTTATTGCTTGCCGATCTTTTGATCATAGGATGTGGAAAGATTGTTACAATTGTTTAAGGCTATTGACTTAGTGACCTATTCTTATAAGACATTAACTTAAATAAGATTTGATGATATGATCTAAGTGTGGTGGTTTATTGCTCTCTGTTTAGGAATTCCATATGCAATGTTCCTTTCAGATAATTAATTCTCTTTCTTTTGCTTGAGGACAAGCAAATGTTTAAATGTGGGGGAGTTTGATAAGTATATATTTTATAATTAAATAACGGTAGATTCTGGGATACATTGAATTAAATTTGTTAATATTTTGTACTTATTTAATTATCTTTATGTACTTATCTATCTTTTAATTAAATATAGGATAAAAGAATATTATAACAGAAAATCTATTGATATCCTATTTTATTGTGCAGGAGATATTATATGAAGAAAGAGATAAAAAGAAATCAAATTATATATATATATATATATATATATATATATATATATATATATAAAGATAAAAGCCACGTACAGGGGCTAGCTAAAACGTAAAAGGATATTGCTAGCTAAAACGTAAAAGGATATTGTATAATCCTTCAAAACAAAGGGATTAGATCACGTACCTCATGCCAACGGCCCAAGTAAAAATCAATATATATTAAAGGTTTCATCAGCCGAAAGAGGGGAGACGAGACGCACTGACGAACAAGAACGACATCACGAACGGCACAAAGAAGAGAAACACCGCGATCAAGAACGAATTCGGAGACACGCGAACAAGAGAATTAACCAGACGCAGCAAGACGCAAAGGACGGCCAGTATTGATTTTTCATCTTTTCTTATTTTGTTAACCTAGCTATGTTTTTCTCTATTGATTATCTTTTCTAAACAATCGTTCTTGATATTCTTAATCTTGAATGCGTTTCTTGATTAAATTCTTTAAAAATTCTGTTTGGTTACAAATCAACCCCTATTACTCATTAATCCAACTAAAGCTTAAATAACGAATTAGTGGTTGGAGTACTATTCCTCGTGGGACGATCTCTTTCTCACATACTTTATTACTTGTAACGATCGGTGCACTTGCCGAAGTCGCCTATCACTTAACCATGGTAATTAGTACTTATCTAGACAAATAATTATTTTATTCTCTTTCGCTTAATTATTTTCAAATATAATTAGCCCTCTTTTGATGCTTTTAATTTATCTCCAATTAATTAGAATAATTATGCAATTCATCTTAATTAATTGTAAGCTAATTTGTCCATTAATCCATGGCTCAAGTTTCCCATTGGTCCAATTAATTACCTAAGAATTTAGATTATTTTCTTGATTTTTCATTGGCTAGTTGCCATTGTTGACTTTTCAACATTAATTAACAAAGTTTAATTAACTCTTAATTGCATTTGTCATTGGTTAATTGATTTGTTAAGTAACCATGGGAATTAGTGCTTAATTAGACAAGCTTAATTATTCATTTTTGGCCCCTATATATTTTGAAATAATCAGACCCTTTTTTATTATCTTAATTTGCCTCTATTCATCTGGAAGAATTATGCAACTAATCTCAATTAGTGCAAGCTTAATTGCCAATTTGCATTTGCTAATTTGTTCTAATTTAATTAAGTGTCTTCATAACCTTTTCTTATCTCTTTTGGTTATAAATTAATAAGCTATCTATGTGCTATTTATATCACATTATATAGCCCTTAAATGTAGTCTCATAACTAACCATTGGTTAATTGATTCCAAAATGATAAGAATATAATCCTTTGAGACACATATTCACCTTTGTATTTTGCTAATTATTCACTAAAATACAAGCATATGAGAATTGGCAAAATTGGGGTATTACAAAATGTGTTAGAGATTTCAAATTTTTGTTTTCAAATATACCCTTATTTGTGAAGATGATAAGTGAGAGAGAAAATGTGTAGGAAAACATGAGAGAGAATGGGTGGGAAAAAGAGATAAGCACGGTATATAATTAAGGGTTAAGGAGCAAAATGACCAACAAACTATTACCCGAAGAGCGCCCAACACAAATAACTAATTAATAAGTGGACCTTAAATACCAACAAATTTTTTAAAATGTTAACTTAGCACAAAAACATTAATGCATCACCAACGTACATTAGTGGAGTGACTCAGCGTAAATGTCTACGGACTGCAAACGTTTTGCAGTCAAAACGTTGACTCAATACAATCTGGAATATATCCCCTACCTCAATATGTTCTTTCGCCCGAAGCACTGTTGCCTTGTATTCTTCACTCCTCATATTCAACTTCTTTAAAGGAGGACCAAAACGTTGGGTATGCAAGTTCACAAAACTTGGAGATAGCTTTGGGCTACGAATTGAAAATTCAAATTAATTTCACTTCAAAATCATATTTAAATTATTGAATACGTTTGTAGGTAACTTAAAGCTTAGTATCTGTTAATCTTGACACTAGCTTTTGTAGTTGTTCCTTCCCATCTTTGTAAGCATGCTCGGCAGAGGAGAATCGATCCAGCCTTACCCAATGAATCACGTATGCTTTCAACTGTGTCATATGAAAAATATCCCTAGATTTGGCAAATAATATTGGAATGTACACATTAAAGCCATGCTCTGTTTCCCTGATAATCTGAGACAGAGACATCGGTAGGTGTGAAAGGTAAACGCCCATGTATTATGGGAGCCGTGATCGGAAAGACCCTGTTTCAGAACACGAGTATCATAAACATAATACTCCTATAATTTTACACCTACCACAGAATGCAGGCGGAAGCTCATTAGTGAGACAGGGTTTCCAACCCTTTGAGATTATTTTGGGAACGGACATTGGATCTTCAATAATTTCCTCAGTCAGATGCCCAAATTCATGGTCCACTGTTCTAACTTTATTTTCCTTTGCCACAATTTCCATGACCGGTTGAGCCCCAACCACACTGTAGCGCCCCTGAAATAAAATTCAAACCCGCATTTCGATATATATATATACAAACGATGAGTGAATTCAAAGTCATGAAGCTATGCAAGCACACTCACAATTGTAACTTGGACATTAGGCTCCACAGATTCAAAAAGAAAGCTTGGAGCCTCCCAGTCATCTTCCTTAACCAGACACCAGTACACAAGAACAGGGGTCAGCTGGTTAGAGAAAATGCACTCCACCAACAGACGTTGGTGATGCATTGATGTTTTTGTGCCAAATTAACATTTTAAAAAGTTTGTTGGTATTTAAAGTCCACTTAATAGTTATTTGTGTTGGGCGCTTGATGAGGGCCTTTTTGTCTTTAACCTTGGGGTCCACAATCAAAAGTTAACTAAGGATTGCGTATAGGCAAACCTAAGATCGTTCTCTCTTCTCGAGGAGCCTTTTATTGATTTCTAGGTAATCTAAATGACATACAAATGTAATTAAAATAAGGGGAGAGTTGGTTTTGGATTTTTTATATTAATAAACTAAAATGAGAATGCAATTAAATCAAATGCTAACTATTGTTTTTGGTATTTTCTTTATAAAATGGAATGGAGTAAGAAAATGAGTCGTAAATGTATAATGGATGTTCTTGGAAATGGAATAGTGACTATCATAGTTCAATTAAATGTAGGAGTAAATTTTCACTAAGTCTAGATGAAAAACCCCAAGATACCACTTGAGTCTACTATTCTCAATTAATAGTAACTCCTACTACCGTAGCTAATTACTACCTCTTGGGATATTGTTTAAAACCACTTAGTGTGTTATTAGGATTAGATTAATGCAACTTGGTTCCTCTTGATATGAATGCGATACCACGCCACTCATTTAGGGTATGTTTGGTTTGAGGGAAGGGAAGGGGAGGGAGGGGAGAAAAAAAGAAGGTGAAAGGAAAACTTGTGGGCCCCACTACACTCAATTTTGAATTTTTTTTTCCCTCCTCTCCTTTTTTTCCTCTCCCCCTCCCTCCCCTCCCTCCCTTTCCCTCAAACCAAACATACCCTTAATCCAATTCAATCATACTATCTAACAATACCACGTAGAAAGTACAATATCATTGAATCAATAAGGAAAATACACATATATATAAATCCAACAAGCTACGAAAATCCAATACAATCACATAGGTTCAATCCACAAAGTTATCCAACTGGGTAAACTAAGTCTCAACAATACAAAACAATGTTCCTAAAACTAGGAAATTCGGATTCAATTAGAGAAAATAAATTGAACAAATAAACTCCCCTATATTGAAAAGCTTTGGAACTCATGTCAATCTCGACCAAAGAGCAAAACGTGCTCAGGCACGCATTAAAGCCTCAGCAAGACAACAGGATCCCATTGAAAATGAATGCACAAAATCTGAGAGATAGATGATGAATGGGGACGGTTCTGGTACGGAGGAGGAAGAAACAATGGTGATCAATGCCCGACAGTGGTGTTAGAGCGAGAGAGTGACGAGAACGTTGGAAGGAGGAAGACGGTGGAGCAGTGGCGGACCCAGGATTTTAAGTTTGTGGGTGCACAATTAGTGGTGAGATTTGGGGGTTCGAGGGCAGCGCCCCTGAAAAAAAATTTTAAGCAAAGTTTTAAACGCATTAAAAAACAAGATTAGGGAACATGTTGCAACCTATAAGCTAGTTCATCTCAATGCTTCCTCTATCAAAACTTATAAGATTGTATTTTTTTCTATGTCAATTTAGTAAGTAATCAACAAGTAATCCAAAACAAGATAAATTAACATCCAAAGGATTAAAAGATAGTATTTGTAATCAACAAACTATGGATAAGTGAACTAACACAGCAACCCCCAATTTTTGTTTATCCCCAGTAATGCAATTTAAAGAAAGCTAATCAATGAAACTAATGTAGAGCAATGAAATATAAAAGAAAGCTAATCAATGAAAGCTAATCACACTAGTGTCAATGTGGCTAAGAAGGTAGATTGTTCAAATTAGGAGCAAAACCAAACATAGGCAGGGTTTACACATCAATGTAAGAATTGCATGATAAGATAAAAATATACAGCAAACAGCTACAAACAAATAAAAGTGATCATTCATGCATTAAATTGAGTATCAGATTAACTAAACAATAAAAAAAAAGTTGAGAAAGTAATCGATGTTTCCATAATCATTAAGGTCAAAAGGAAATCAATCAGTAACTTGTCAGTTGGTAGATTTTCATCACTGAAATAATACTCTACCTAAATATCCACATAGATGTTCAGCAAGTAAGATCATAATGATAAGATAATAACTAAAACAAGGTTAATTGAAGTGGAGATGATATCAAGTCATCATTCTTGAACAAAAAATCATTCAAAAGAAGAAGTGATGTTCAAGCTTTTATATAGTCTCTTGATTATCGAAAAGCCTGATATTTTGCTTTCTTCCTTCTTTATTTATCATCTCCTCCTCACACGAAATCAGGATCTCATAATGATCTTCTTTTTGTCAGTTATTTAAAAAGAGCACACTAGATTACATTATAAGTTAGTTATACAAGAAACAAGATGCAATGATTGTAGAAATAAACAGTATACACCATTCAGCTCAATCAAGCTCACATTTCTCCAAGAATTTCTGCAACAATCAAACAACACAAAAGGAAGGGCCATATCAAAAAGAGGGGAAAAGATTTTCAAACCAACCTGATGTCTTAATAGAGAGGAACAATCATCAATCCATATGGGGGTAAAGCTTCTGACTTTGGTTGAGAAAAATCCTGCAATGAACATCAGAATTTATTCACTCATTTTCAATTGCATACAACTTTTCCTTGTTAGGGTAAACATACAAGTCTATTAAACTGGACATTAGAGGAAGCATGGAAATCTTCACACAAGGCAACACAAACAGGACAAGACATGTCAAATGCTTATGAGTTCCTAATGATGTACCCACACACAATCGTACAGAATTATCTATGGAAGATAGCAAGCGTGATTGAGCCCAAATTACAGTTTAAACAATAACCCATGAATCTTCTTAACCTCAAAAGTATCCATAGCATCACCACATGATCTAATGATGCACGGAAACGTAAATTTATCTTGCAAAACTCCCACACATCGCATTTGTGTATAAACCTCAAATGCGTCATGGGCAAACCCATTAGCAATAAAACCAAGTATTTAACAAAAGAACTAAAAAAGAGAACAAGGAACATACAACGGCGAATGCGAGGGGAAGGAGTGAGCGTGGCGGAGAACATGCCAGATTCCGAATCGATTGTCCTATACGAATCGATTGAGAATATACCTTTGAGAGGGGGATCTGGAAAATTACCTTGAGACGAGAGAGGGCCGTTCGACGGTTGAGCGACGGCGGACTAGAGCGTGGCTGCACGGAGAATTGGAGACGAGAGAGGGCAGAGAACGAGAACCAGGGGAATGGAGGAAAAAGAGATAGGGCGGAGAGAACAAGACGGCAGAGAACGAAGAAGGGAAAAAAAAGGGAAAAGGGGGAAAGGGGGAAAGAGGGGCAGAGAACGAAGAAGGGAAAAAAAAGGGGAAAAGGAGGATTGGGAAGCTCGAACCCACGACCTATTGACTAAGGGGAAGACTGAAGTGTTAACCATCTGCACTATCTACATACACATTGTCATTAATTTCTTGTAAATTGTATATATTTTGTGTGTTCACTTGCCCACATTGGCACCCATATAGGTCCGCCCCTGCGGTGGAGGTAGAGTGTGAAAGTCGAAGGTCTGGTTCTCACTCTTTGCGGCGCACTGTGTATCGTCTCTGCTCTCAGATCTGTCGGCTAAAAGGGTGGTGGTCAGCGGAGGAGGTCGCCGGCGACTGAAAAATGATGGTGAAGGTCGAAGGTGGTACAGAGAGTCGAAGGCTCAGCGATGAAAGTCCCTAGTCGTGAATCCGCGGCGCTGGTTTAATATTCATCTCTCAATATATTTCTCAGATCCCCTTTCGCGTTGCAGGAGTAGGGCTGCTGGTCAAAACGCAAGTTTTGACCAGGCACCTAAGTGAGAACTTTAAAAGTTTTGCAGGAGGGACTAAAGTGAAATATGTTCAAATTATTTTGGGGCAGAATACAATTCATAATACCTCTGGGGATATTTTCTGTAATTTATCTCTGACCCATTTCTGCATTGATTTCCAATTTTCAGAAATTATTGAGGCCTTTCTTGTAATTTTTCCTAATTCTCAAAACATTAATTTTGACCCCAATTGACATTTTCCGAATTCTTCAATTTTCTTCCAAAACACCTACAATGCTAGATAACACAATGTAGCATCAAAAGTCCAAGAAATCATTTGCATGAATAATTAATAAATTAGTACCATTTTGGCCCTAATTTCACTTAATTTAATACAAATGTTCATATCTCAAATTAGTGCTTAATCATGCAATAATGTCATAGAAAATGCATTAAGAACCCCAATTTAGTTATAAAATATCATATAAAATTATGGTTCGATCAGCGCTCTTCGAGTAATAGTTTGTTAGTCATTTTGCTCCTTAACCCTATAATTAATGTAGGGTAAAAATTGAAAATTGCATTTAATTTGTAGACAAATACAAATTGTTGCTTATATATATGTACCCTATGCAAGATAATGTTGCAATTAATTAAATTTAAATATCGACAATCTTAAAATAATACCATTCTGGTTTTATCATAAAACTCAACAGACACATCACAACACAATAGATTAATAGTAACAATGAGAAAATGAAAAGTCGTTGAAAACAACTGGAGCGTTTATAAAAAAAATAAATAATAGTAAAAATAAATAAAAAATTAGCACCAAATAAAAAAAAATAAAAATCACCGACACTCTCTCCACTCCTCAGGCAATATGAGCGTCAATTAAATAACTTGACAACTATTCCAAGTGGTCAAATAGTCAAGGACGCCTTAATTTATCGACCACTAGCTAAATGGATCCACCCCACAAAAAGAAAAGAAAAATATTATCCTTCTATTTTAATTTTTGTTATCCTTTATTACTGTTTTGTAAATAGTATTACAACAAGTCAACAACTGGGGTACCTAAGCTAATTATGACTTATGAGGGTGTTGTTATAGACATAAGATCAAACAATTAAAAAACGATAAGATTTTTAATGTTTTTTTTTTTTTTGAACGATTCTATAGCTTCATTAACCATAAGAAAACTTACAAGGAAAGAATGAAACAACCAAACAAGAAACAACAGCAAACTACACCAAAATAAAAGGACATAAAGATAAATAGGCAAACGGCGAACGTGTCCCAACAAGATTAGGCATGTCAGCCTGGATCGAGAGGCCTATGGTGGGCTACGACATTACTTCTTAGAGTCTGAAGTTTTCCATATCTGCTTCCAAAATAAGAGACAAAGGGGTAAGGGTCTTTCCACCCACCCAATTGGGCACACCCCCTTATTAGTGGCTGCAGCAGCAAGAGAGTCACCGCTTGGTTTCCTGGCGAGGGATGAACTGGATCGAAAAGGAAGACTCGGATGAACAACTTTTTTTGCCAAACAACGCACAAGGTTCTGACAATCTGATTCGAAAATAACATTCTTGTTCCCCAAATCTTGAACTATCATTAGGGCTCGTTTGAGGGCAAGGGCCTCAGTCATAAAGGCGGAGATGGATTTGACTTTGTCTACAAAAGCCCATACCATATCACCTCTGCGGTCACGACAGATGATGCCTATGGCAGCGGCTTTTGTTTGCTCGTTAAAAGCTCCATCAAGATTTACCTTAAGATTATGATCAGGGGGTGGGGCCCAGGGATTGGCCACTGAAATTGCCGGAGATGTATCCTCAGAGCTAACAGGAGGGAAAGCACTCCAGAAAGCAAGAAAAGACTGTGCGGCCTTCTCTATTACAATAGTGGGATTTGGCTCTATGTGGTTGAAGACCTTATCGTTTCTGCTCTTCCAGATGAACCAGAGGATCCAGGAGATATGCGCCTTGTCATACTCAGAAAATGGACTTTGTGGCTGCATGAGTTCTTGCCACCATAGTTTGATGCTTTTGATATTTTGCAGATCATACCGGAGAGATAATTTACAGCCAAACCATACACACCTTACCCAATCACAATGAAAGAAAATGTGTTCTATAGATTCGTATGCATCATGGCACACCGGACATACCTCGGAGACGCCTCTTTTACGTTTGACAAGGGCACAGCTTGATGCAACGGCATCTGAGAGCACTCTCCATAGGAAGTTGACTACTTTTGGAGTTGTTTTGACTTTCCAGGTGGCTTTCCATGCATCGCTAGAGAGATGGGTTGTTGATCTTACAGTTGGGGTAATCACAGTAGGGGCCGAAGTTAAGGAATAGTACCCTGATTTTACCGAATAGACTCCATTTTTTGAGAGAAGCCACCGCCGCTGTCATCGTAGGCACCCTAGGAATAGGAATAGTTAGGATAGCCTCTACAGCCCGGTCATCAAGAACATGCCTCGGCGGAGATACATCCCACCGCCATCCGCATTTGATAAAAGGGACTCCACTCTTTGGTTAGATTTTTTAGCACCTCATTATCTCGTAGCTAACTTGCGGGAGGGTAAGGTGGGCAGCCACCTATCTTGCCATACACGCACCGATCTTCCATTACTTATTTGCCAACACAAATTATCCTTGATAAGGTTTCTTCCTTCAAGAATGCTAGACCAGCACCATGAGGCCCGATGCCCCTTTTTGCTTCAAGGAATGTGTTATTAGGGTAATAGAGTCCCCTAATAACTTGTGCCCAAAGCTCGTCTGTATTTTGTGTCAATCGCCAAGCTGTTTTTGCAAGTAAAGCATCATTGAAATTAATGAAGTCACGAAACCCCATGCCCCCTTCAGTTTTGGGACGAGTAAGCTTGTTCCATGCCACCCAATGCGTAGTATTTTGGCCTCCCCACCAGAAGTTCGCCACCAGACTATTTAGTTCTTTACATGTTCTGACTGGGAATTTGAAGCAGGTCATGGAGAAGATTGGGATGGCATTAATAACAGCTTTAATCATTACTTCTCTTCCTGCAAAGGATAAATGATTGCTGCTCCAGCCAAGGACCTTCTTGCTCATTTTCTCACGAACATATGCAAGGGCTTGGTGCTTGGTTTTGCCCCATACACTTGGGATACCCAAGTATCTGCCTTGGTCTGTGCTCTCGCCAATGCCAAGGGTATCACATATGCCTCTCCGTAAAGGGCACGGCGTATTCTCTGAAAACACAATGCTTGATTTTTCCGAGTTAGCTTTGTTGGCGACGCTAGACAATAGCTTTGAAGGATCCGCCCAAGACTTGACAGTTAAGGTATACGCATTCATAAAAAACAAAGCATCATCTGCGAAAAACTATGTGATAAAGTGGGACAATTATTGTTCGGTTTAATGCCCGCTAGCTGCCCTTGAACCACGGCTTTGTTAATCATACACGAGAGGGCTTCAAGCGCCAAAATAAATAGATAGGGTGACAGGGGGTCTCCTGGCGAAGCCCTCTTCCCGGTGTAATGGAGGCTATTTTTTCACCTGCAGTGCAAAGGTTAAGATGCACCGATTCCACACATTTCATAACAAGATTAACCCATTTTTGAGAGAAGCCAAATTTCAACAATACATTTCTTAAAAAATCGCATTCAACCCTATCATAGGCCTTGCTTATATCCATTTTTAAGGCAAATTCGTACTTTCTACCAGTTTTCTTCCGCCTTAAATAGTGGAATACTTCATGGGCTATGATAATGTTGTCTGTATTAACTGCCGGGGACAAAGGCCCCCGGTTGGGGAAATACTGAGAGGTTAAGACACCTTTTCATTCGATTGGCCAAAACTTTAGAAATGATTTTATATGAGAAATTACGAGAGGCCAATCGGTCGATACTGTGAAACCTCTTCTGGCTTGTCTACCTTTGGGATGAGAGTGATATTTGTACCATTGATATTATCCAGGCCTAGATCATGATCAAAGAAATTTTTTACCATACCAACCAGAGAATCCCCAACCTCTTCCCAAGAAAATTGGTAGAATTTACCTGAGAAGCCATCAGGGCCAGGGGCTTTAGCGCCACCTAATTTGAATGTTGCTATACGAACCTCCTCACGAGTGACAGGGCGGAGGAGGATCTCATTTGAGGCACTTTGTCAATTTTGGGGTCCACTGAGTTGACTACATCCATAATTTGTCTTGGCCCTGAGGAGGTGAAAAGATTAGTGAAGAAATTAGAAAACAGGTTATTGATAATACTCTTGTCACCGGTCCACACGCCATTTTCATCTTTGATACTTAGAATATTATTTCTTCTCCTTCGATAAGGGTAGACAGATGGAAAAATTTTGAGTTCTTGTCCCCGACTGTAGCCATAGGATCCTTGATCGTTGCCACCAGTAATTTTCTTCCTGGTCCATGAGCTCCTCAATGCGTTGCAGGAGGATCCCCTCTTCCTTTTTACTCTCAGCATTCTGGTTTCCCTGTCGAATAAAACTTAGATGGGATTTCAATTGTTCAATTGTTTTTTTTCGATTAGGGAAATTTTCCTTACTCCACTTAATTAAAAATTGTCTGCAATTATTAAGAGTAAGGGCAAAATGCTCAATGGTGTTACAATACTGGGAGGCACCCACCGCCCAAATCTCATGAACAACCTGCAAAAAATTATTATGGGACGTCCAATAATCCTCAAACCTGAATGGTCGCATTTTATTAGAAGAAACATAATTCAAATTAATAAACAGGAGATGATGGTGCGACCCCAAGGGTTCCATATGAAAAATTTGAGCAAACTTTTTCCCAAAACAAGGCAAGGCCACCACTTCTTCCCTGGGGCTCCACAATCCACTCCTCATCGAAGCCACATCTTTTTCTGATTCTGCTAACATAGGAGCCTTTATTTTTTGTCTCCATCAAGAAGACCACCTGGGGTTTTTTATTTCTACACACCTCTTTTAGGTGTTTCACTGTCAAGGAAACCCCTAACCCTTGACAGTTCCAGGCTAAAAGACTCATGGCGAACCGATGGCTGCTTGGTGACAACCATCGGAGGGGGAAATATTAGTTTCCATTTTTGGCTTCTCATTAGTGGTACTGATAAAGAGGTCTGGAGCAGGTAAAGGCGGAGGGCTAATATTGACATGGTCAGGGCTAATTATAGAGGGTGGAGGGTGAGAGGGATTCCCTATGACAGGCACTTTGGAGGCTTTAAAACGACTTTTACCCTTGGCACTCCGAATATTATTCTTTGTTCTACGACAATTTGCACTCCTAGTTCCTGAAGAAATAGGTGGGGTAGTAATGGGAATGGAGGGGGACCCGGGATGGTGGTGGGTTGCTGGTTGCCTGGATCCGAATTGGGACTGGGTTGGTGGGTGTTTGGATCCGATATTTCGGGAGGTGGCGGATGACATGGCCTTGGTTAATGGAGATTGGAGAATTAATTGGAGAGGAAAGCGAAACTGGTGTATTGCCGTTGGAAATATTAATTCTTCCACCATATTCGCTGTTACCGTATCTGCTGGGAGTTCCACGATTTTGAAATTCCTTTCCTTTTGCATTGGAGCTTTGACCAGATCCTTTTGTATTGGAGCTTTGACCAATTCCTTAATAAGGAAATGACCGTTGCCAGGTGCTTTAATGCCATTAAACTCATGATTAATGCCATTAAACTTCGATTTGTCCCAGCTTCCATATCCGGGTATCTCCATAACTGCCTTGCGGAATCATCGCCAGAATCAGTGGTCTTTCCTTTGTTGCCAGGTGATTTAATGCCATTAAACTCATGATTAATGCCATTAAACTCATAATTAATGTCATTAAACTCATGATTAATGACATTAAACTTTTGATTTGTCCCAGCTTCCATATCCGGTATCTCCATAACTGCCTTGCGGAATCATCGCCAGAATCAGTGGTCTTTCCTTTGTTGCCAGGTGCTTTAATGCCATTAAACTCATGATTAATGTCATTAAACTTCTGATTTTCCCAGCTTCCATATCCGGGTATCTCCATAACTGCCTTGCGGATTCATCGCCTGAATCAATGGTCTTTCCTTTCCTGGATGTATCACCACCCACTCTTCGGGCCATGGGTATCCCAGCCGCCGCCGCTGGTGGTGTTGGTGTCGCCGCTTGCGGTGTCTCCGGTGGGAATTCATTCCACTGAGAATTGTGAGCCACCAGCGAGTGATCTTTGGTTTTGACATGTGACGTTCCCAATCCAGGTCCGACTCTATTATCGGCTGCATCTTCATCATCCAAACCTGCAACTGGGAATTTACAACTTTTGGCTTCATGGCCAATCCGGCCACAATCATAGCAATAGATTTGTAGCCTTTCGTACTTGATCGTCACCCATACTGGCTCTCGCTGAGGTCGAGGAACCCAAAATCCAGGAACTAGTGGCTCGTGGATGTTGACTAGGCTCCTTGTTCGATAAAAGTTCTTGAAAGTTTACCACCATCTTGTTGGGATTCATACATCATGACCCTGCCCACTGCGTTGCCCAGAGTAATTGCGTTATCATCATCAAGAGTATTATGAGGAGGCCGTGAACCGGATCCGAACGGACACCAGCCAAAATCGACTTCCTGAATCACTGTGAATTCGTCCCAATGCTGTAGATTTAGTAGAGCCCCTAAGATCAACCACGGCGCCCCTTCAGATCTTGATATAATCAGATTGCAATGTGAACCGAAAAGAAAAGCGTTGTTGTCTGGCATCTCGTGGACCTCCATGTTTCTATCAATTCCCCATCCCTTTTTTATCATTGAGATGACGATACCACGATTAATGTTCTTGTCAGTTTCTAGTCGTCCGACCAACGTACGACCTTTTTGAGAATTAACAGGGGAGCAAACCTTCAACTGTACCGCCTTTGAGGTTCGTTTGCCGCTGCTCCCAGCACCTTTCTCCATTGGGACAAAAGATCGGTAGCTAATATCTGGAGTTTTTGAGGATCTCCTTCCAGATACGTGGTCACCTCCAACACGAGAAGGGGACTGAGAAAGCTCAGGGAAGGGTTCTCGCTATCGGAGAGGAAGGACTCAGAGAAAACTCAGAGAAAAAGAAAATTCAGTTTTTGTCCCAATTTTTAATGTTTATTCATTATGGCCTTTTCAAGCTGAGTGATTTATTCAATCATTAGTCAATAAAAAATATTTTGGACTGTCTCAACTACCGTTTAAAGAAAATCATCCCAGCGGGCAATGCAATTTTAGATATAACTTATAATCAAAGTGTCAGATATTAAGAAGACAAAAGACGACGACGACGACGGTGCCTTAATATAATAAGAAGAAAATAATGTTTAAAGGTTATCGTTTTCTAATATATTTATGGGGTTTAAACTTCTCATGTTGCACGAGAAGAATAAGATTCCTACAAACACATGAAATGGTGGGACCCCCATATAGATATAATGCTAATTATATATATATGTGTGTGTGTGTGTGTGTGTGTGTGTGGGTCCCACCATTTCATGTGTGTATGACATGAGATTACACTTCTCCTACAACATGAGAAGTGTTTTTCCCAACTTTTAAAAGCCAGAGTTTGTTTTGCACAGGAAAATATGACGCTACACAAAGAGGAACTTGAGGATTATTGTAACATCTCATTTTCAAAAAGCGAAATATTTTTTTTTTCATATATCAGAGTAGAGCATCGGAGTAGATAAAATATTGAGTAACTGATATAACATTAACTGTGACGTAGCTGCCTGTTCATAAAGAATGATACATTTATCTGTCCGAATGTTAAATATCCTCGATCAGGTCTTTACGTGGTCTTTGCGCTTGCTGCTTACACCGCTTTCTCTTATCTTCCGTCCTCGGGTCTCTTTGAAGCTAAGAGCTGAGGTCCAATGCCCATCGGACCTCAGGTAACGGTTAAACTCATGCTTATATAACAACACATGAATAACATATATTTCTAATATTACAGCATTGATCAATCCGGTACGTCGTATGATCATTTGATAACAACTACACTATCATGCAAAGTTATCCCTGGTCTGCACTATGACCCTGTGCCACGATGTACGGTCGTGTCCTCAGCGCTAAGAAAACATAACGGCATTATCATGACTATAACCCATAAAGCTGTAAATTGTTATCTAAATCTCATACCTTAGTCACAGTGCATGTCCAGGAAAGAGTCTCGTTCATGGCTTTATGAAAGTATCCATAACATATATAAGCATACTATAAGCATTAGAATCAGTGTTACAGTACGCCACGAACGTACCTTGGTTGACGGAAATTCGGTACGTTTGACAACTGGAATGTGATCGCAGATATCCTATAAGGACAATGTCGTACTTAGTAGTGATTAACATTATAACAGACATTTTAGGCACAAATGACCATTATGCCCCTTATTTTACTAATTGACTAAATTTTGCCAGAGCTTCGCTACTTTGACTCTAATCTTCCAAATTTTTTGACATATCTCTATCTCCAACATATTTTTGAAATAAATACCATATTTAATTCTAAAACATGATATTAAAATTATACTTGGAAGACTAAAGATCAAACTAACGTCTATACTAAAACTACTGAATGAAATACTAGAACTTAAAACTAGGGACCGAAGAAATTACCCAGAACTTTGCTACTTTTCCTCAAGAGCTCTTCCTTCTCTCTAACCTCTCTCTAGATTCGAAATCCCTCTTGAATTTTGGTGTGAAGATTATGCCAAGAGGTGATAGCTATTTATAGGCAAAATTTGCACTATTCATCACTTTTTCTTCTTGAATTCTAGCCATTGGATCTAGGGCTTTAATCAACTTCCAATCTCCATCATCCAATCCACCTCCTTACCTCATTCTTCAAAACCATGATGTCATGCACATGGTGTCATCCCATGTGCTATATGGATTTACCCGATAAAATCCCTTGTTCGGTATTCTAATCACGTAATCTTAAATAATCTCAAATATTCCTTAGCATAACCTTGAAGGTCTAAGCTTCCTCTTGAGAAATATTTGGGATAACAAAAATTATGGTCTCATTAAGGGTATTTCCTAGCCTGTTAACCATTTTAGGATAAACCCCGTCGATTACAGAAATGACATCAGGTAACACCAACTTCGGGACAAAAATTCACTTGTTCATAAAAAGTCGTGATGTTAGAAACTTAGTTCAAGGATTTCAAGATAGGATTTAATTGCTATCGGTTCTCATTTATCCTATTTTCTTTTCAACAAATATCTCATCTTTTTGCCCAAAATATCATGATATTTTCTTTTCAAATACCCACAACCCTTTTCACACACACTCCTCTTCCTTTTTCTCTTCAAAATTCCCCCCTATCATCTTTTTATTTTGTTATTTTAATTTCCAATATGCTCTAATATATCTTATAGTTTAATTAACAAAATTCTCCCACTGGTCCTTACATAATTACATGGATTTAGGCTTTTAAAATTGTTAGAATTATTGTAGTCTTTGATCTTACTTTATGAGATTCAATCTTAGCCATTTCTTAATGTTTTAATTTGTCTAATTTACTTAGCAAGGTTAGTTAGGGACTTAATCATATGATTAGTAATCTTTTAAGCTTTAGGAATTTTCTATATTTAATCTCACCCATTTTTCTTGTAATACCCCAAAAATCACACTTAGGGTAAATATCAAAAATTGGGAAATATACCTATTGAAAATAGGTGAATATGAGGTCTCAAACACCTTGTATTGAGTTTACCTTGTAGTTAGGGTAATTTCCCTTGAAATTAGATAATTTGCAATTAGGTCCCTAAAACGTTTGGGAATTTGCAAATAGGTCCCTAAACACATTGTGGGTTATAAATACCCTGTGAAAGCTATAAAAGAAGCAAGTAAAAATCTATTTGAAATAGGGAAGGATATTGTCCCTAATTTAGGTAATTTATTAAGTTACAAACTTGGAGAAATTGTAGAAGAATGCTCAAAAAGTGGTAAATGACCAAAATACCCTCACAAATTCTAGTATAATGAAAGAGACATGGAAACACAAATGTCAATGCAAGTGTTATGAGGTAATAAGATATTCTAATTAAGAAAATTATCAACAAGTGATAATTAAGTAATTAGGTAATTACAGGCTAATTACTTAAGCATAAGCAAAGGAAATTCAGAGATAATTAGGTGAAGCTCCAAAATTGGTGATTTTTGGGTTGAAAATTAGTAAAAGTATATTTACTAATTAATTGGAAATTTTGGGGAAAAATAGTTGAGTTTAGGTATTTTTAAGCCTAAATGCAAGAATGGACCAATAGGAGAATTTTGTAAAAAATTATGTAAAAATAATTATTTAATTAATTAAATAATTAATTGAAAAAAAAACGAAAAAAAAAATGGGCAGAAAAAAAAAGGGAAAAATGAATGAAAATGAAATTAAAAATAATTTTTGCAAGTTGCAAATATTTTAATAATATAATTAATTAAAGTAAAAATGATGAATAGTAATTTGGAAATTTGGAAACGGATCCTATCTAGAGATCTAGAAATGGGATTTCCAAAGTCAGGGTAGAATATTGATCAGTGGAATTTTATCTTCCGTTAGACTCTTCCGGAAGTTAATTCTGAAGCCGTTTGTGCTTTTCCCTAATAAGACGAAATAAGAAAATTCTGAGAAAAGGCCAGATAGCCAAGAGGACGAAAAGGTTATGTTGTGACATTTGGAAAAGAATTGGGAATTTTCATGGACATATTTGGAATCAGTGAATTTTTCTCTAGAGATTGATGATTCCGAAAACTAGTGTCGGCACCGGACGCGTTCGGACACGTTTTTCGAGAAAACTTCAACTGGACTGTTGGAACCCTATAAGAGACCGAAATCAAAGTTAAATTAGATATTATTGATGAGAAAGGGAAGATCTTCAAAGTTATGAATTCAGAATTTTGAGATTTCGCGAAACGGACACCGATCGGGGAACTTTTCGGGCCGGAGGCAAAAAGCAAAAATGGTTTGATGACTCATCTTTGCTTGGAGGAGGGGCTGCACGTTTTTGAAGCTTTCCATGGCTGCAAATCATCCACCAAAACCCTAAGTTTCCATGGTTTATATTCAAAGAGAAGGAGTTGTGAAATTACCAAAATACCCTTGAGTTTTCCTATAAATAGGCTTGCATCCTCTTCACAAATCTCACACCATTCTCTCTTGAGAATTTAGAAAGTAGAGAGAGGTTTTAGAGAGAGGAGCTCTGGAGAAAATCTGCAGCGAAGCTCTGGGTAAATTTTCCGGTACCGAGCTTCTAGTTTTTTTAGTACTAGTCTTTACTTCCGTAGTTAGATTTAGTAAGTAGGGAGCGAGATTTCTACTAATGTTTTAGGCCTCATTGCATTGAAAAATATGCCTGAAGAGGTAAAACTTGGTAGGGATTGAGTTCTGAAAAGTGGAAGTTAAAGTAACGAAGTCTTTGCGAAATTCCGCCAATTAGGGGTAGAAGGGCAAAATGGTAATTTTTACCTAAAATGCCAGATATAGTATCAAATCACTAATAAAAGTGATATTACTCTTATAGGACGTCAGAAAACCTAATTTGCTGCCATTACGCTGTCCGACGTGCCATTGTTTCACGTTTTCCCGTAAAAGTACGTTTTTCCGCCAGAAGTACCTAACGTCGTCAACGAAGGTACGTTCGCGTACTGGTAACCTTAACTCTTGTGTTTATAGTAAGCGTATATGTGATGTGGGTATGATATGTTTAGGTATGTATGTACGTTCACGTACTGGTAACCTTAACTCTTGTGTTTATAGTAAGCGTATATGTGATGTGGGTATGATATGTTTAGGTATGTATGTACGTTCGCATACTGTAACACTAACACTAATGTTTATTGTATACATATATGTGATATGTGTATTGTATGTGATAGATGATGACTTTATGTCTGTTGTGTGTTTAATTACTGTTGGGGTATGTACGTTCGCGTGCTGTAACACTAATCTGATGTTTATGGTATGCATGTATGTGCTAGGTGTATTGCATGTGATAGCTTATAGCTCTGTGGTATGTCTATGTGCTGTTTATATGTTCATGTTTGCTATGGGCGATATATCTCGCATGCTTTTGGGCGATATATGTATACATGCTATTGGGCGATATATGTATGCATGCTTTTGGGCGATGAGTGCACATATACTTGTTGTTGATATGATTGTCTGTGGTCCATATGTTGTGTCTGTAAATATGAGGTTAACCGTTACCTGAGATCCGGTGCGGATCTCAGCCCTTAATATAGCATCAGGGTCCCGAGGACCGAGGACCGAGGAAAGAGACAAGCAGCTCGCGTAGATGTTCCAGTTGTAACCAGCCAGACTTACGGCAGTTTATAAATATATATCAGTTACTCTTCCGCTCAAATGCTCTACTCTGATGATTTTATATGGAAAAAATTTTATACTGCTTTTGAAAAATCGGGGTGTTACATTTCTCAATCTTTTCTAATTAATTAGCATCAATATTTATGCTAATCTTAGCCATTAATCTTTAATTAGGGGTTTTACATAATTAACCTTGGATATTACCTTGATTCATGCTTAAACAATTAGCCATTAATTATTTATTTAATCACTTACTAATTGTTGATAATTTTCTTAATTATATTAATCATTTTCTCACAACTATTGCACTGACATTGGTAATTTATGTTCCATGTATTATATTAAAAATCATAGAGTCATTTAGGGTTTCCAAAATAATATTTAATTTTTCCTCTTTTATTTCCAAGGGAAATAATCCCAAAAATTACCTGAATTAGAGACAACATACTTTCTTATTTTTAATAAATATTTAATTGCCTCTTAGGATTTATCATAATATTCTCAGGGTATTCTATGACCCATAAGTGTATTTAGGGCTTTTTGACACTTTATTCCTTCTAATTTCAAGAGAAATTACCCTAGAAAATAAGGTAAATGTGACACACTATTTGAGACCACATATTCACCTATTTCCAATAGGTCTTATTTACTAAATTATGATACTTATCATAAATGCGATTTTTAGGGTATTACAATTATTTACATATATAGAACCAAAGCTTGGAAATAATAGGGAAAAAAAAACTGATCTAGTTTGCTGCATATGCTTACTATGATGGGTGTGTGTGTATACTTGAAGGAAAACAAATAGGAAGCCTCATTGGTTTAAATATATTTTACTACATATAGAAGGGAAAATTTGGGTGTTAAACATATATATAACAGTGTTATTTTCTGATTCGTTGCTGCATAAACAAAAGAAAGAAAGAAGGAAAGCTGAAACTAGATTGTTGTCATATGAATGTTGCTGTCATAAAATATATATAAGTAGATATACATATATGTAGTCGATGCACTGGAGAAAGAGGGAGGAAACCAAAGCTTACTGATCTTTAGATAAGTATGTGTGGTAGATATATATATATGCATGCATCACTGTACACCTATAAAAGAAGAAAAAGTTGATGTTAAATCTATATATCCTAGGTACAAGGTTTCCAACGTGATATTTTGTAACTACATATCATCCAAGTTGTATTTATAAATACTAGGTGCTAGTATTTATAAAACTCAAAAGTTTACTATTTCTATATATATTTAATGCTATGCGTAATTCCTGGAAACCTATATATATATATATATATATATATATATATGGTTACAGTGGTGTTCAAATACAAAACCTAATGCATTGGGAAAACCATGAGAAACCTTAAATCATATTTTATATGATGAATGGTATTTGTAAACTCCTAATTAAAGTGTTAAGATAGCCTTTGAGAGTTTAAATAATTGTAGAAAAATAATTAAATAAATACCAATAAATAGTACTACAACAACAACAACAATAATAATAATAATAAATAAATAAATAATATTATTGCTAGAAAAGGAAATAAGTGATAAATTAAAAGGGAAATTAATAATAAATAATAAGGGGAATTATTAATAGAAAGTGTTATTATTAATTAATAATAATTAAAAAGGGTATAAAGGGAATAACAAATCTCCCAAGGGTAGAAAGGTCAATAGTGGCAATGACATCTCTTAGGATATTATTTATAAGGAAATAATGCGGTGATACTATTATAGGATATCCGGGAAAGTCAGGAATCAGTACCAAAAGGTGAAAGTACTGCTAGCTACGCAGACTAAGGTACAGACGCGTACTGTAACTTTAACTCTCATGTTGCCTTGTATGCTTATATGTGATAGGATGATTCATAGAGTCATGGACAAGACTAGGTCTTGGGTCATGCACAGTGGCTAAGACTCGGTCTTAGGTCACCTGTTTATATACATTTAGCTTTACACGGGTTATAGTCATGATAATGCCGTATGTATGTTTTCCTAGCGCTGAAGACACGAGAAGCTATCGTGGCACTAGTGAGAGTGCAAACGTTGTTGACATTACATGGGCTGTGTGCTATGTATTGTTGTGTTGTTAACATTACATGTGATGTGTGCTATGTATTGTTGTGTTGTGAACTTTACATGGGTTGTGTGCTATGTATGGTTAATGCTGAAATGTAATGCATATCTGTCATATATATTGTTTATACTTGAGCATGAGGTTAACTGTTACCTGAGATTCAATGGGTATTGAATCTCAGAATTTACCCTAGCTTCAGGATCTGGAGGATTGGGAGTCGGAGAAAAGAGTAAGCAACACGAGTGAGGACTCGGCCGGAGTATTATTTTGGGATAGTATTATGTATAATTTTTTAATAGTCGAATAATTGTACTACTAACGTGCCGACCGGATACACTGCAAAGAATTTTAAGTTGTATCACGCTTATATTCCTTCGGGAATTTAAATTAACCAGCATATGTCTGGGCATATGTTATCAGTCACTCATTCTTCCAAACGTTATGCATGCTCTCTGTTGCGACTTACTCTGATCTGTTAACGCCTTCACTCTGATAATTTCACACCAATTAGTCTAATAAGAGATTTAGGACATAAATGGACATCATAATGGACGTAGGAATTAGGGGCGTTACAACTTCAACATATCGATTAGAAGCATATATAGAATCAAGAGTATCCTAGATATCTTTAGCATTAAAGCAACATTTGATTTTTACAAAATCATTTTTGGTTAAAACACTATACAAAATTTTCATTGCTCTAATGTTCAACGAAAACATTTTCTTTTCTTTTTCTCTCCAATCCTTTCTCGGTTTGAAATCAAAGACATTTATAAAAACTTTCCACATATCAAAATCCCTTGATTTGATAAAATTAGTCATTCTAGCTTTCCAAAATAAAAAATCAATATCTTTGAAAAATGGTGGAACAGTATAATCAAAACCTTCCGAAAGTGAACAACACCTAAAGTTAGCCATTGACAACTCTTAAGACTGTTAAGTCCTTTAAACAAAAGCCTGGCTCTGATACCAAATGTTGGACCTGGCTATCACCCAAGAGGGGGGATGGTGAATTGGGTGTCAGATAAAAACTTTTGAAAACTTAGAAAATCTGTTCGCAACTTACTGAAGGAGGTTTGAATTACAGTAATAATTTATGAACTAATAGATAGTCATTCAAAACATATATGCTGAAATATAAGAGTTTAGGGAGGAGAGTATATATGCAAACAGAGATTTATACTGGTTCGGCCCAATCCTTGACCTACGTCCAGTCCTCAAGCTCCACTTTAGATTTTCAACTATTTCCTTGTTTAACCAGGCACAAGAGAAAAGCCTTTACAACCTCACAAGTTTAGCTGGGCACTTGTGCAGCCTTTACAATCTCTTTCCAAGATAGCCTCTTATGCACTGTAAGAATACAATTACCGACTCTGTACTCAGGATGATCCTTTCACACTAGAACTCACTCCCCCTTACAAGTTGTAATTGTACACCCACACTCAAAGGTTCCACAACCTTGAGATTTGATCACTAAACAGATAATCAAATAAGTGTTTAGACTCTCTCTCAGAGCAGATGAATAAGAACCACTGAAGTACAATACAAATCATTTCACTCTCTATGATAAGCTATGTAAGCATTGAGAACAGAGTGTATGAGCTAAGTGTATATTCATAATGTCGGCATTTCGGCAGTGCACGCTCGTGTCACTTCTTGAAGTTTGAATGCTTGTTCTTTTATAGCTAACCAATAGCATTCGACCGTTAGAGCAATTCTTCAGTTGAGCTTCTTAGAATATTACCGTTGTGACTTGCTCTGAATTACCGTTGGAGCTCTGACGTAATCATTCACTTTTTGATAATCTAATGTTAATCCTTCGTTTGATCATTTGAAACTTGCTAACAAACATGATTAATAGCATTGAGAAGTATAGCAAGTAGGAATGTACTCACACACAATGATTTAGGATTTACGAAGACGGTGATTTTGAAAAACAGGGATGATCATGCTCGAGCATGACTAACTGTATGCTCGGGCAAGATTCTTTTGAAAATCAATCATTACTGTCGATGCTCGGGCAACTCGTAAAGGCATGCTTGGGAAAGCAGCTCTGGACAATATTGAAATATCATTTATAATGGCAATGCTCGAGCAAGCTAAAAGGGCATGCTCGGGCAGAAGTTTGACTGAGGAAAGGAGATCTTGTTTTAACGACTTTGCTCGGGCAAGCCTTTTCTCTTGCTCAAGCATGGTGCTCGGGAAAGACTCTAGAATTGTGCAAATTCCATGTTTAACGCGATGATTCTCGGGCATGACAAATGCACTGCTCGAGCAAGACCCACCAATTTGCACTTCTTCGCTTTGGGCCCGATGATGCTCGGGCATCACAAAAACTCTTTTCTCGAGTAACTGTCTTCGATTGTCACGCTGCTCGCTACTATGATCTTGGGAAAATATCAGTGTATTGACTTTCAAAAACGCAATAGCATTGGCTGTACAAGAGTCAATTTCCAGTGAGCGTAACGTCTTCAATATAGCTATAAATTTGGCAAATCACCCATGCTCCGAAATATCTTTAAGTCTTCTTTCCAATGCAAGAAGAGTCAGCTCCAAACTCATTGTATTTCGTCTGTTATCATCAGATGAATGGAGGTTGTTCTTGACCAGTGTTTTTTGCAGCATCCTAAACTGACTGTCAAATTCAAAACATAATATCTCCTTCAATTGATATTTATTTTTTATTATTTTTATGGTTTTGGAAATTTATGTGAGTTTAGTTTCAAATGCCACCGATTCCGGCTCAATCGGATGTGTCATTTGTGAGATACGCTCAAAATACCGAAGCTGGGTCTGGATTGTGACGTTGATGTTTGTTACAACTTCCACAATTCATATCTCTCTCATCTGAACTCCTTTGGGATTTAATTTTATATCAAAATGACTTATTTGGAGTCTAGTTTCATACTAAATTGTTTTAACCTCAATCGGACTTCTGGTTTGAGAGATATCATCGAATTACCAGAGGTCGCCTGAAATAGAGCTGAACAGAGTAGCTGAAAATCGTTGTTGCTCGAGCACAAGATTTGCTTTTGCTCGAGCAAGACATTTTTCATGCTGGAGCAAGGACGTTTTTCATGCTCGAGCAAGACCCTGAAACTGCAGGAATGACCTTAGCAAACCACTATTCATCCAAAAGCTTGAACTTGCTTATTTTAACTCCGATTTGAGTCATTCCAACTTCCATTTGATCGTGGAAACTTCTAGAATCAATCTGAAAACTTGTATAATGATTTTATCATTCCATTTAACAAGTTCTTCTTTCTTTCTTCTTCTCTTGATCATTCTCCATAATTTAACTCTTTCTTTCTTCTCTTCTTATTCTCTTCATCATTTTTCATAATTTAATTTGAACTAATCATTCTTTGTGAGTTCTTCCTTCTTCAATGTTTCCTCTTCTTCTTGATTATTCTCAAAATACTTTGATAACTTCTTGCTTCCTTGACACTTCTGAGTGATGGCATAAACAAATCTCATCATAAAATTCCTCCTTACTCCAACCCATCACAAATGTACCACCGTTCATATGCATCCATGACAAACAATCACAATAAAATCAATAATATTTTGATCATAACATATAAATATAGTTAAAAAGTTTCCAAAGTACATAACCATGAGTTCAAAAAATACAAGTATGCTTGAAAAATTTCTCACTCATCAGTAAATTTTACCCAAATATATAATTCCAAATCAAACCCTTCATGGGCACAACAAATCCCAAAATAATTTAATATATACATATATATATACAATTGAAAAGTATATAAAAGAATAACCATCTACTCCAAGCTTGCTGACACCAAATAATTTAACTTCAATCCACACCGTAATGTGATCTTTCTTCTCTCTCCCTCTCTCTATTTATATTTTTCACTTTCTCACGGGTAATTTACCAAAATAATTTTTTAAAAAAAAAAATTTACCGATTTGAAGCACTTTTGAAACAATTTACCAGAGTAATGCTGACGCCACTAGTGGGACATCAACTTTTTTTTTTTATTACTCTCTCTGGTCCTTATAAAAAAAAAAATTTGACGCTTGCACTAATGGCGTCAGAAAGTACGACGCCACTAGTGGCGTCGTACTTGCTGACGCCACTAGTGGCGTCGTTTTTGACGCCACTCAGTGTGGCGTCAGCAAGTACGACGCTACTAGTGGCGTCAGCATTACTCTGGTAAATAGTTTCAAAAGTGTTCTAAATCGATAATTTTTTTTGGAAAAAAAAAATTATTTTGGTAATTTTCCCCTTTCTCACTCTAGTCGGGCGTCTGTGCGGGTTGGTTGTGTGTGTGGTGTCTGTGAATGTGCCATCTGTCAATGTACAGTATGTGTGTGTTTATATAATAGATGAAAATTAGGTCATTTGGTGTAATTTCCACTTGATCCGTTAGATGTAATTTACCCCTTGCCAATTTCACATCCATGGAGCGCGCACTAACACTATATGTGTGTGTGTGTATATATATATATTATATTGAAATATTATATAATATATTATATTATATTATTATAAATAATATTTTTTCCCCTTTCGCCTGCGTTCCTTCAGTCTATACATATATATTATTATTATATTATATTGCATAATATATTATTATATCTGCAGAGCCATGGTGATGATAATTGATCCCCATACATTTTATTCATCGGAGTTTACATAATTATATACCGTAGGAATATTATCTGCTAGATTCTAATATCTAGGGGTTATAACCAGAATAATAATTATAAAATTTAAATTTCCATAATCTTCTAATTATATCCTAAAATCTCTCTAACCACCGTGCACAGTGGCGGAAGGTGCTTATGGCCAGTTGGGGCCTTGGCCCCAGCTGGCCTTCTAAAATTTTCTAAATTTAATTAAAGTATATGTATTAATTATATAATATTTTATTTTGGCCACTAATTTGGCCCCAGCTAATCTTTTATCAAGGTCCCAACTTGCCTTCTAAAATATTTTAAAATATATGTATTTATTATATGATATTTTATTATGTCCCATAATTTAGCCTAATTAATCTCTTATTTTCTCTATTATTTCCCTATCTCCCTCATTTCATTTCTTTTTCTTTTTTCTTTTTTCACTTTTCCCTGGCTTCAGTGGCTTGGCTTCCAAAACACGCATACTCTTCCATTCTTCTCTCCCATGTCGCCTACTCGCCTCTGCTTTGACAGTCTGACTCCTCTCACGGGCAGGGGCAGACCCAGAAATTTATTGAAGGGGGCACCATTGGCAGGGGGATTCGGAGGCAGCGCCCCCGAAATTTTTTTTAAGGAAAGTTTTAAATACATTAAAAAACAAACGAATATAAACAAGAAAAGAAAAGAATATCAAAAAAATATTAATGAAATCAAGTGAACACTAATGATATGATAAGAAAGGCAATTATTTTACAAACTTGTCATTTAGAAAAGTAAGGCTAAGTGCTGTTAGAAATGCAATTACATAAATTACACTGAAGGGTGGGCACTCAATATGTTCAAATACATATATTTTAATAACAAAAGTATATTACAATGAAAATAATTACAATGTCATCATTCTAGGCCTAATATTTTAGAATTCCATCATAATTGTCTTATTATCAATGCTATCAAATACATCTTTTTCAATATAAGGTACTAAACAATTATTCAACCATTCATCCCCTATTTTGATTAAGAAGTGCAGTCTTGATGTATTAAGTGTGAGCATTTAATTTAAGGCTGGACAATCATTAATATATATATATATATAACATCTCAAATTTAGGGGGGCACTTGCCCCCCTTATATATAACCTGGGTCCGCCCTTGCTCACGGGCTCACCGCTCACGGCTCTCCACGCCACGACTCAACCGTCCACTCCACCATCAGTCTCCCTCTTCCTCCAATGACGTCCGACGTTCGACGACCGACGTCCACATGGCTCCCCTTCTCTGCTCTGAGTGCTCTGCCTCTGCTCTCCATCCTCAGTCTCCAACGTGCGTGGTGACTCACTTCCCAGTCTCTGACAAGGCGACGGCCGACGAGCATAGCGACATCCGACCAGAGTCCAACTGACCTCTGTCTCAGTCTCTCAGAGTCTCACAACTACCTGACCACTGACCAGTGACCACCTTTCGAAGAACCTTAAGCACCTTCCACCATTGCGACCGCCGACCAGGTATTTGAATGCCAAAATTAGTTAATATTATGTTCATTCGATTTCCAGTTGAGATTCATTTATTCAATTTCCTTCAATTTCTATTTCGATTTTGTTGTATGTTGGCTGGATTGGTGATGAATTTCTGAACTTATAATGATTCAATTAATTTGGTTTTCTGTATTGAAAGAGAGATTGCTGAAACATTTACTACTGATTCTATCCTTGAAGATTTTGTCAATTTAAAAGAGCGTCGTCTACAATTTTAGGTATGCATTTTTTCTTTGATTATATTTAAATAATTTTATTAAATTTCATTATACATATAATTATTATGTTTGTGATATCTTTAGGACAATGTTTATTTTATTACTCATTGGACTGTGAAAGGAAAGTAAAATTCATGTTTGAGATACCTACTGAAAATGTTAGTATCATTATATATCTTGTTTTAATTTATAATTGTCGGTTATTATTTATTTATATTTTCAATGTTAAGTTATACTATTTAGTAAATAGTTTAATATGTTTATTTTTTGGCCCGGACTAAAACAATTTCTTGATTCCGCCACTGCTACCGTGATCATGATAAGAGCAAATATGCCCTTAATTGTGTCGGGCTTCCAACAATATTATATAATACTTAATATATAGCATATAATGTATTATTATATCATATAATTATTTTCTGTCTTACCTCTTTCTTTTTATTTAGATATAGATTAGATTACTAAAATATATATTAACTCATGCTGCTATAGTACAGGGTTAGCTACCAGTCATCATTAACCTATTAATCAGACTAAATCTCTCCTTTGCTCCTTCCACTTTCAGCAAATGTTCTGTCTTGTTTGAGTCTTCTGCAGAAAAAATTGGTGATGAGCTCATAATCAATGAAACCAACATAACAGAACTTCTTGATGAGTGAAATCACTTGGGTCACTAACAGTGGCTTTGACAATATAATCACAAAGAAGAAGAAGCTTAACCAGCCATGAAGCTATAAAACCAGAAGCACCAGTTACACACACCACCTTCCCATTTCCTGTCTTGCTTTCCATTATTGTTGAATTTTGGGGAAGGTGAAACTGTTATGGAGCAATGTTTAGTGGATGAATGAGAAAGAATTTTGGAGACGAAGAAAAATTTACGGGAGACAATTTTTTCTTGGACTTGGTGCAGTAATAAGGAGAGATTGTATTGATTATTATTAGTACAGTTCTGAATAATGTCAATGAATTAATGGCAATAAATGGAGGGAATCTCTATTAATTGGTACACAAATTTGTCAAAATTTGTTTTGGTAACATACTGTAACTGCAACTACTTGTTTAGCCAAAACATTTATTACAAGTACTTGAATCTAATAAATTCAATGTATTTATTACATGCATGTATTTAGGTAGTTAAAGATAATGTCATACACATAAAAAACATATAGTTATGTGTAAGGTTGTCAAACTCACGAATTTAAGTAAACTCGTGACAATAATGTAAACTCGTATCGTAAACTCGAATAGTAAATTCATAAGAGTTTACTTTTACCATATATTTTTTTTATAACACGAAATCAAATCAAATAAACACAAGTAGTCAAAGGAAAATACAAAAAGGGGCTAAGGTTACCATTAAATAGGTATTAATAATGTATAATAAATAATTAAAATATAAAAAATGACAACAATTTGATTTAAATATATTTTAAATCTAAATAATTGAAATTAAATCCATCAATATTCAAAATTTACCATATTTAACAAAGAGATTTCTATAAAATTCACATATAAAATCGTTGAACGTGATCAAATAAAAAAAGTTAACACGACTTTAAGGGTGGGTTAACACGGTTTTATAAGTTTGAAACGTAAAAACGGTAAACTCGGTGTATAAACTCGTAAGTTTAACCAAGTTTACAATGGTCATGAGTTTAATAGTAACTCAACTCGATTTGGTAAATTAGAAACGTAAAAACGGTAGACTCGGAGAGTCAACTTGTGAGTTTGACAACAATGGTTATTGTTGGATATGATTAGTTTTGATGATGTCTTATATAGATGCCATGCTTAAGAGCAAAAAGGTTGTATACTACATTTATCTTCTACTTTGACTAATTCTTATATTTAATGTAGATGCAAAGTTTAATAATGGAGAATGATCAAGAAAGGAGACTAGAGAAAGAAGAATCTGCACTATATGGTCATATATGTGATATTGGAAGTCTTTGTGATCAAACAGAAGTTGGAATGAAGTTTTATCATATTTGAGCTATAGTGGAGTATACTTGAATAATGCTTGTTGAGAATGATGAGTTCGAGCTCAAGAAGAAGAGAAAGAAAGAGTTGAGTTATGGAGAATGATCAAGAGATAAAGAAAAGAGGGAAGAAATTGCTGAATGGAATGAGTGCATCTTTATTCAAGTTCCTAGATTGATGCTAGAAGTGTCCAAGATCATATGGAAGTTGGAATGGATCAATTCAGGTTTAAGATCAGCAAAAATTCAGTTTCAGGTCGACATAACTCCAGTTATGGTGTCACAACTCGAGTTGTCCCCTATGCTACAGTGATTGGCGACTCTGGATAATGAATTATTCATTTCTGAACTGATATAACTCCAGTTATACCACATAACTCGAGTTAAGTGTTATATCAGCAAAACTCTGTTTCGTGTATCAGCTGGCGACCTCTGGTAATTCGACAATATCTCTCAAACTAAAAGACCAATTGAGGTGAAATAAATTTTGTATGAAACTAGACTTCCAAGGCGTCAGTTTGATATATAATACAAGTCCAAAGGAGGTCAGATGAGAGAGATATGAATTATTGAAGATGACAGTGTAATTCACGCCTCACAGCAGACCAGCCTTCAATGATTTAAGTGTATCTCTCAATATACAAATCCAATTGAGCTGAAATCAGTGGCATATGAAAGTAGACTCAAAGAGCTTTCAATCAAGATTTGAATCAACCAAAATGGAGTTCAGACCAGGGAGAAATGACCCTCGAAAAAGTGACTGTCAGTTCAGGACATAACTCCAGTTATAGCTTCAGAAAGTTAACCTCCACAACTCCAGTCATCCTGATTGTGCATTGATTAATTAATGCGATAACTCCAGTTGCCCTCCATGACTCCAGTTAGGCATTCGGTATTCCTTGCTGCAATGATTAATTTAAGTTGTAACTCCAGTCACAACTCTACAACTCCAGTCATGCTTTCGATATTCTGCATTGAATAATTAATGCTATAACTCCAGTTGGCCTCCATGACTCCAGTCATGCATTCGGATTTCTTTGCTGCATTGAATCAGAACTACCTAACTCCAGTTACAGCTAATCAACTCCAGTCAAGCTCAGAACAAAAGTCGATCAGGAACACTTCAACTCCAGTTACAACTAAACAACTCCAGTTGCCTTATGTGCATCAGCAAATCACCGTATCGGAAATTCCAGAATCCTTGATTGTGATTTGATTACTTCTTATCATCACTCATTATTATTCCTAACTATGATTAATCAATTTTTTAGTGAGTTTCAGATGATTAAAGCTTGAGATAACATCAAACTTGATGGAAATCAAAATCTGTCAAAAGCAAGATAATGAAGTTGCTGCAGATTTTCAGAAATGGTGAAGCAGATCGAATTCAACAGAGAACTTGTAGAAATGAAGTTGAATGCTCAACTGTAATGTTCTTCAATGAATTCAGATGATCAAACGATGAAATGCTCCAACGGATTCTAGATTCAAATGTTCAACGGTCAAGGTATGGGCCAAGCATTATTTTAATGTCTGAAAACAAAAGCATATGTTGGACAATCTGGAAAAGTTGGATAATCAGCACTCAAGCAGACCGAAGGCATCGACCAGCAACTAAAACAGATTTCTTTAAGTCATCTTCTGAACACAGCATCATGGGCAAATACTCTCGACACACTCAGACGCCTCCAACGGAAATGTCTCCAACGGGAATGTTCTCCACCGATGAGATTCTGCAGAAGAAGCACCGAACAGCTGGTTCAATTCAAATGCTAAGTGGAGCTGCAACGGTCATCAATCCAAGTAGTATAAATAGATGAAGACCTTAACAGCTCAACACACACAGAAGAGATACAGAGAACGCACACACAGAACGCAGTACGCCAAATGCAAACAGAAGTTTCATAGAGAGTTCAAGCTTTGTACTGTATCATTAGATATCTCTGTTATACTTAGAGCTTCAGTGTTTATCACATATCTACTCAGTGAACAGTTTCGTATCATTTGATTATCTGTGTAAAGCTTAAGGTTGTTGAACCTTAAGTCTGGGTTATTCAATTACAACTTGTAAGGGGGAGTGAGTCCGAGTGAAGGATCATCTTACAGAGTGTGTAATTGTGTTTGTAAAGTCCTAGAGTGTGTCTAGGCAGAGAAAAGTCCTAGAGTGTGTCTAGGCAGAGAAAAGTCCTAGAGTGTTTCTAGGCGGTGTGAAGTCCTAGTGTTTCTGGGCAATTGTAAAATCCTAGAGTGTTTATAGGTAAGTTAGTGAAAATCCCAGAGTGTTTCTGGGGACTAGACGTAGGTCAAGAGTTGGACCGAACCAGTATAACTTCTCTGTGTCAATCCCCTCTTCCCTATCTTTACTTTGCCTTGATTTATATCTGTTGTGTGGGTGACTGAGCAATTAGCAAAAGAATTTTGTAATCACCTATTCACCCCCCTCTAGGTGATATTCCACTCTTCAGTTATGTGCATGAGATTTGCCTATTATCGTAATTACTAATTAAATGACTTCATTAACTTGTTTCTTATTATAAGAAACAACCGCCACACGCCCACATGCTCCATTCCTTTTTATAAGAAATATTTAAAAATATTTTATTTTTTACTTATTTCTTTTCCATTTTTCCTTATTTAATTACCCTATTTAATGTCAATATATTAAATCCACACTTACTCTCTCTTATACAATCATCTTTATTACTCAATCTCTTTTACAATCTTCCTTATTATAATAACTTCCTTATTCTCTCTCTTATTCCCAATCTCCTTATAAATAAGGATATTTTAGTTTTAAAAAAGGTTATAATTTTGACACTCTTATTGTTTTTAACCATTACCTCAAACCGTGAGATTTGATTAAAAGTTTCTTATAATAAGAAACTAAGGGAGTGATATTTTTTAGTTGGGTCAAGGTGCATCCATCACCCTGAAGTATTTTAGGGTATTAGATTTACCTATAAAAAATACTTTAAGGTGTTCGATGCACTAAAAAAATAGTGTATGATACTAGACGCATATTGAAAAAATACTCTTTCATTTCTTAATAGAAGACATGTCTACCTAATTTGATTAGTTTAAGGAAGTTAGTTAAGTTTGTTAGTATGACATATATTTTCTAAAATACCCTTGTGATCTTCATTAATTCATCCATTCATTCTTCTCCTTGATTATTGCTGAGGGAGCATCTGTAACATCCCATTTTCAAAAGCAGTATAATTTTTTTTATCAAAACATCAGAGTAGAGCATCAGAGCAAGAGAGTAACTGATATATATATTCAAAATACCCATGGTAGTATGTCTGGCTGATTATAACAGCGGTACATTAAACGAGTGGTTCAAAAGTAATATACAACAAAAGTGTCTTCCTGGCGATTCCCACGCCGTGGCAACAAAAGATAGTCTTCCGCCAAGTCTCTATGTGTGCTGCTTGCCTTTCTCTTCGGTCCTCGGTTCTCCCGACCCTGAAGCTAGGTTAAGAGCTGAGGTCCAACGCGCACCAGACCTCAGGTAACGGTTAACCTCATGTTTACATACACAATACATGGACTACGGATGTTCACAACATAAACAGTATAAGAGCATGCAACCAATGCAAATGTATCGCCCCTAGCATACAGACGTATCGCCCTTAGCATGCACATGTATCGCCCCTAGCATGCATATGTATCACCCCTTAACATGCAAATGTATCACCCATAGCATGCACATAGTTATCTTCTAACATCTATATGTACTCAAACAACATACCAACTACACACATACAATACACATAGCACATATACGCATACAATAAACATCAGAGTTAGTGTTACGGTACGCGAACGTACCTTCGTTGACGATATACAATATGTCTGTCGGTCAGGAACGTGATTACAGATATCCTATAAGGATAATAGCGTATTCATTAATGATCAATCATCATAACAGACATTTTAGTCCCAAATTACCATTTTACCCCTGACCTTACTAATCGGCAAAAATTCGCCAGAACTTCGTTACTTTGACTCTAATCTTCCAAAAATTTGACATATCTCTATCTCCATCATAATTTTCGAAATATATCTCATATTTAACCCTAAAACATGATATTAAAATCATACTTGGAAGATTAAAGATCAAAACAACATTTCTATTATAACTACCAAATTGAAACTAGGACTTAAGACTAGGTACCGAAGAAATTACCCAGCACTTCGCTACTCCTTCTCCAGAGCTCCTCCTTGCTCTCACTTCTCTCTAACCTCTCTCTAGAATTGCTTTGTGAATTGGTGAGAAATGAAGAGGAATGAAGAGCCTATTTATAGGAAAAGTCCATGGATTTAACCCTTGGATCAACTTTATTGAATTCAATCTTAGCCCTCCATTTGAAACCTTAGCCAACAAGTTTTTCTCTCTCCTTTTCCTCTCTTGGCCGACCTCCCCTTAGGTCATTCTCCAAAAAATGATGTCACCAAGGTGATGTAATCTCCTTTGCTCTATAGATTCATCCAATAAAGTCCCATGTTCGGTGTTCTAATCGCGTAATCTTAACCCATCTCAAAAATTCATCGACGTAGTTTTGAAGGTCTAAGCTTCCTCTTTCAAGATATTTGGATTAACCAAATTTTGATCCCATTAAGGGTATTTCCTAGCCTGCTGAAGATTTCAGGACAACCGCTGTCGGTTACGGAAATTACTTCTGGTAACACCATTTTCGGGACAAAAATTCACTGATTCATAATATGTCCAGATGTTTACCACTAAATCCAAGTATTTCAAGGTAGGATTTATTTTCTATCGGTTCTCATTTATCCTATTTGCTTTTTCACAAATATCTCATCTTTTTCCCAAAATATCATGATATTTTCCTCAAATGACCACAACCCTTTTCACATATGTTTTTAACATTTCTTCTTCTATTTTTTCCCTACAATTTTGGCTTCCCCCTCATGGTTGACTTGTCAACTTTGCTTTATCTAATTAATCCATGCATTAAGTAGTTAATTAGATAATTATCTTATTGCTTAATCCTTTGTTGCTTAATTAAGCTTTTAGGGATTAAGTGTAGTTCATCTTATACATTACTTAACCATGTCTAATTAATTGGCAATTACCTTTTTGCTAATCTTGACCCTTCATTGGTCACTAATCTCCAATTAGAGGTTGCACATAATTAACTTTGAATATCTCCTTGATTCATGCTTAAACAATTAGCCAATAATTATTTATTTAATCACTTACTAATTGTTGATAATTTTCTTATTTAGGATTAATCATTTTCTCACAACTATTTCACTGACATTGGTATTTTATGTCCCATGTATTATATTAAAAATCATGGGGTCATTTAGGGTTCCCAAATAATATTAAATTTTGCCTCATTATTTTCCAAGGAAAATAATCCCAAAAATTACCTAAATTAGAGACAACATACTTTCCTATTTTTAATAAATATTTTATTGTCTCTTAGGATTTATCATAATTTTCTCATAGTATTTTATGTCCCAAAATGTATTTTTGGGCCCTTTGGCATCTTACTTCTTCTAATTTCAATAGAATTTTCCTTAGAAAATAAGGCAAATGTGACACAATATTTGAGACCCCATAATCACCTATTTCCAATAGGTATTATTTACTAATTTATTATACTTATCATATGTGGCATTTTTAGAGTATTACAACATCAATAGGGCCAAATTAATAAAAAAAAAAATGACAAATTTGAAAACTATGTCTTATTCAAATATGTATTATATTAAGGACCAAATGAGTACTTCAGGGTGCCAAGTACACTAGCAAATATACTTCGGATATTGGGTGCATCACAAAATATATTAGGACACTAGTTGGATGAAATTAGAAAAATACTTCAGAATGCTAGATGCATATTAACCCTTTTTTGCTCATATAAATTAGCTAACAATGTCTTATGTTTTGAACTGGATATATTTGAAGAATTTTGTCTTGACTTGCTTGAACTTCCTAAGATAACAGCTAGCATAGACATGCACGTACGTAATCATTTATCAAATTTTGTATTTCTAACCTTTACTACATGCCCTTGAATCTAAGAAATTCAGTGTATTTATTATATTCATGGATTTAGGTGTAGTTAAAGATAATGATAAATGCATAAATACATATAGTTCACTATTATGGGATCCACCTATTGTAAAACCCTAAAATTCCTATCTATCTTAAATATTATATTTTGATGAATAATTAGTATATAATGAAGGTGAATTTCACTTGGAGTTAAATTAACAAAAGGCAAGATATAAGACTAAGAATAGGGATCACAAAATGTGATATAATTAGCACATAAAATGATGGTTATTTTATGACCAAAATTGGCAAGAAATGTTATGAAAACACTTAAGCAATTTAAAGGCAATTAGCAAAAACTAATGGGCAATTAAACTTACACTAATTAAAATAATTTGTGTAATTCTTCAAGTTAATCAAGAGGCAAATTAAAAAGCATCAATTGAGGGTTGTCTTATTTTGAAAATTAAGGGCCAATGGGAAGACAAGATTAAGCTTGTGTGAAACACTAATGACCATGATTAATTAAAGAACCAATCCTACAATGGCAATTATAGTTAAAGGGAATTTAAAAACTTCATTAGGGATGCTAATTGGAGATTACATAATCAGCCCCTTTGGCCCCACAATAGGACACATAGGCACATGGGGGGGTCGGGGAGGGGGGAGAGAGAGAGAATTTATTATATTATAATTTATAAGAGCACATGTTGTTTTAAAATACAAATCTTCAATAGTGTTTAGATTTTTCTAACAACAATGAAGGGTGAGGATTAAGTTTAATAAAGTAAGTTTGATCCAATGGATAGGGATCAAAGTGATTGGGTGTGGGAGTTTCATGTGAGCTTGGAAATTTTACTATAAATAGGGGCTCAACCCCTCTTCATTTTTCACACCAAATCAACTCCAAGTAGTTGATTTCTAAGTAGTGAGAGTGAGAGGCAAAATCCTTTGAGCAAGAAGGAGGAAGGAGAAGCAAGGTTCTTCAAGGGTAAGCTCTCTAGTCTTTAGTTTTTGTAGTTTTTAGTAAAATTATAGTTTAATCTAGAAAATTAGGAAATAAATTCCTATACTTGTTTTTAGGCCTCCTTGCATTGAAAAATTCTTAATGAGGTAAAAACATGTTGGGAAATAATTTTTAGATTTAATGGAACAAGATAGTGAAAGATAAGAAATTTCCAGATTTTTGGGTTGCTGGAGTCAGTCACGTTGAAGTCATTATTTTATATATCAAATGAAGTCTTACGTAATACCCTAAAATTTCTATTTATCATAAATACAATATTTTGATAAATAATACATATTAAAAATGGGAGAGTATATTGTCTCGAAATTGTGAAATTTATTTATTTTAATTCTTAGGAAATTTTCTCTTGAAATTAAATAAATTAAAGGCCAATTTCGAATACATATAAAGATCATAAAACACAATAAAATTATCATATTAAATCATGGTTCTTATATAATCAAAAGAAACAAGAAAATGATATGAAAACACTTAATCAAATTAAAAGAAATTAACAAAAATTAATAGGCAATTAGGTTTTCACTAATTAAATAATTTGTGTGAATCTTCATAATTAATCAAGGGGCAAATCAAGAAGTAACAATTAAGGAATGTCTTAATCAAGAATCAACTAAACAACAAGATTACCATAGAATGAGTCTTTCATGATCATAATCAACCTAGGAACCAATCACTCTATGGCAAATATACCTAATCACATGTTAAACACTACATTAGGAGTACTAATTAGGACTAAATATCCATTCCCCAAAGTCAAGAGTGTGGGGACGGATTGCACAAGAATGAGAGAGGAAAAAGAATTGTTTAATAATAAAGATATTATGTAGATATGAGCACATGTGAGATTAAGTAGGATTTTTCTATATGAATGGAAGACCAAGATTAGATTCAATAAAGCTAGATCCAAAGGCTCTAGTTAATCACATAATCAATCTAAATCCATGAGATAATTAAGGGACCAATGGGAGGCTTTGCACATGGGATATTTGAGGCAAATGAAACATTAATTAAAGAGGAAGGGGGGAGGACGGTTTGCTTGTGGATGAAGGGGAAAGAATTGTTTAATATAAACATACAACACATGGGATAATGTAAGGGGACAAATTGGAAGAGGATAAGGTGGAAGAGGATAGAATGGAAGAGGATAAGGAGAGAGAAGGAGGGGATGGTTTTGAAGAGGAAAAAGGGAAGAAAAAGAAAACTTATGGATGAAGAAAAGGGCATTTTGGGAAAAACACATGCAATGGCATTTTGGTCCTTTCTGTAACATCCCAATTTCAAAAGCAGTTTCAAAAGCAGTATATTTTTTTTTCATCAGAGTAGAGCATTTGAGCGGAAGAGTAACTGATGCATATATTTAAAATGCCGTAAGTCTGGCTAAATACAACAGCGGTACAGTAACCGAATATTTCAAAAGTGATGTACAACAACAAAAGGAAGGCTTCCGCGGGAACAACAAAAGGAAGTCTTCAGCCGGATCTTCTATGTGGACTGCTTGCCTCCATCCTCGGTCCTCGGTCCTCCCGACCCTGAAGCTATGTGAAGAGCTGAGGTCCATCCAACGAACCCCAGGTAACGGTTAACCTCATGTTTATATACACCATATATGTACGACAGACATTCATAGAATTTTGGCAACATTTACTACGGTCAGACATAGGGTATACATATCAGATATGTATGGCAATAACAAGACAATCGGATGCAAGGTTAAGGCACAATGAGAAATGTACATGATCAGAAATGCACGGCAATAAGAATACAGTCGGATATAGAGTTAAGGCACAACGGACAATAATACAGTCGGATGTATGGTTAAGGTACAATGGACATTGGACATAGTCAGATTTGGACGGCAACAACAATACTGTCACATGTAAAATACAGCATGACGGAGGAAATACATATATGCATACAATAACCATCAGAGTTAGTGTTACTAGTACGCGAACGTACCTTTGTTGACGGTAAACGGTACTTCTGTCGGAATACGGTACGACAGTAGATCAGAACGTAATCGGGGATATCCTATAAAAATAACAACGTATTTATTAAGGATCTATCATTACAACGGTTATTTTAGTCATAAATAAACATTTTACCCCTGAGTCCCTAATCGGCGGAATTTCGCCAGCACTGCGTTACTTTGACTCTAATCTTCCAAAATTTTTCCATAACTCTTCCTCCAACATTATTTTCGAAATTAATACCTTAATTACCCCTAAAACATGATATCTAATCATATCTGGAAGATTAAAGATCAAACTAGCATTTCTACTCTAATTACCGAAAGAACTACCGAAGCTTAAGACTAAAGACTGAAGAAATTACCCAGAGCTTCGCAGCAAATTTCCCTAGACTCCTCCTCCTCTCTTCTGCTCCAAGATTTTTGAACTAGCTAGTGGTTTTGGATGTGAGAATTGTGCTTGGAGGTGCCTTCTATTTATAGGAAAAAGTTGGGTACTATTCATGCTTTATCAGACGAATTCTTGACCTTCGGATCGCACTTCATTTAGATGGCACAATATTGGCCATCCAACCCACCTCCTTACATCATCATTCAAGGCCATGATGTCATGCCAATGATGTCACCCCCTTGTTTAACAAGTTTCCTACCGGTAAGTTCCCTGTTCGGTGTTCGAATCACGTAATCTTGAAGAATCTCAGAAATCCGGCAATGAAACCTTGAAGGTCTAATCCTCCTCTTTAGAACTATGTGGATTTACTAAATTTTTTATCTCATTCAGGGTATTCCGTTGCCTGCCGAATATTTTCGGATAATCGCCTTCGGTTACGGAAATCGCTTCGGGTAACGTCAATTTCTGGACAAAAATTCACTGATTCATAAAATGTCCAGATGTTTATCAACTCATCCTCAGATATTGAGTTATGATTTATTTTCCATAGTTTCTCCTTTCTACTATCTGTCCTTCTTCCTTTTCGTCTTATTCCCTAAGCATTCCGCCGGTTACGGAAATGACCTCGGAGACAGCCCACTCCGAGATAAAAATTCACTTACTAATTGTTGACAATTTTCTTATTTAAAAATAATCATTTTCTCACAACTATTGGACTGACATTGTTATTTTACGCTCCATGTAAAATATTAAAAATCATGGGGTCAATTATAGCCCCCACAATACTTTTTGATTTTTGCCTCATTATTTTCCAAGGAAATAAATCCCAAAAATTCCCTAAATTAGAGACAACATACTTTTTAATTTTTAATAATCATTTTATTGCCTCTTAGGATTTATCACAGTATTTTATGGCTCATAGATTCATTTAGGACTTTTTAGTACTTTAATTCCTCTAATTTCAACAGAAATTGCCCTAGAAAATTATGATAAATCCCATCTAATATTTGAGACCTCATATTCACCTATTTTCAATAGGTATATTTTACTAAATTATGATTCTTATCATGAGTCAGATTTTTAGGGTATTACACTTTCTCATGTGAAGTTTTCCTATAAATAAAGAGGCTTGGCTTCTTCATTCTTCACACCAAACAAGAGTTCTAATACCTACATAAAGAGAAGAGAGAGTGAGTGTGAGGAAGCTTGAAGGAGTTGAAGCAAGGTTCTTGGTGAGTTCTTGAGCTATAGTCTTTAAATTCATAGTTAAATGGTGTTTTGATCTTTAATCTTCAAGAATATTTTTGTTATCATGTTTTTATGGTTAAAAATGTTACTATTTCGAAAATTAGATGAAAAATGTGGTATAGCAAAGTTCTTGAAGATTAAAGATCAAAGTAGCGAAATTCTGGAAAACTTTACGGTTGGGAGTTTTCTGGAGGCAGCGTTATTAAACCTATTATTTTATGTATTAAATGAAGTCCTAAAATCATGAAAATTTTCATGAAAAAATTAGACATCCAGGGATTTTTAAATATATAAAATATGTGGTGTTTTGAGTTCTGTGGAAGGCGAAAGAAATTCTGGACAGAGGTTGGAAAATATTAAGCTGGGAATGACTCAGTGATTTCGAGTTAAAGCTGTTATTTTTCATAGAAAATATACTTATCAAGGGTCATTTTGGCTTTGGAATCACCTCATTTTGATTTTTTTGGAATTAATAATGATTTTTCAAAGTTACCGAAAAATTTGCCCAGAAATGCTGAAATAACGTTTTTAAGGAAATGTAAGGGTATAATTGGAATATCAAATCCACCAGGGGTAAAAAGGTCAAAAGGGGCTAAAATATCTCTTAAGATATTATTTTCAAGGGAATAATGTGGTAATACTAATATAGGATATCCGAGAAAAGCAAGAATTGTATCGAACGAACAAACGTACCGCTAAGCTCTTGATGAGGCCCTTTTTATCTTTAGCCTTGGGGTCCACAATCAAAAATAAACCAAGGATTGCGTATAGGCAAACCTAGGATCGTTCTCTCTCTCGATGAGCCTTTTATTGAATCCTAAGTAATCTAAGTGACATGCAAATGCAATTAAAACAAGGGGAAACATTTGGTTTTGGATTTTTCAATTGATAAACTAAAATAAGAATGCAATTAAATTAAATGTTAAACTATTATTTTTGGTATTTTCTTTATAAAATGAAATGGAGTATATAAATGAGTATGAATGCTCTTGGAAATGGGATATTACTATCATAGTTCAATTAAATATAGGAGTAAATTTTCACTAAGTCTAGATGAAAAACCCCAAGATACCACTTGAGTCCAATATTCCCAATTAATAGTAGCTCCTACTACCGTAGCTAACTACTATCTCTTGAGATATTGTTTAAAACCACCTAGTGTGTAATTAGGATTAAATTAATGCAACTTGGTTCCTCTTCATATGAATGCGATACCACGCCACTCAATTAATCCAATTCAATCATATTATCTAACAATACCACGTAGACAACACAATATCATTAAATCAATAAGGAAATACATATATATAATCCAACAAGCTACAAAATTCAATCCAATCACAATTGTCAAACTAACAAAGACAATAAACATTAATCTCAGTTCCAGAATTTATACACAATAATTCCTAAAACTAGGCAATTTAAATATATAAATCTGGACTAATAGAATGAACAAAATAACTCCCCTTTGAAGCTTTGAAACTCAAGAACATATCCTCATCTCCAAGAACCAAAAGAAATCAGCCACACATTATTCTGAACACTCGCCGGAATCTGGAAAAACGCTAGCCGGAATCTGGAAAAGTCGCCGGCGAGAGGAAGAAGGAAGGTGGATGGAAGATGAATCGAAGAAAAAGCAGGTCTGCGTCTCTCTCTTGTTCGTTTTCTCTCTTTCGTTTCGCCGCTCTCTCGTCTTTTTTTTTCCTCTCAATATCGGGTCTCTGGATCATCCCCCCTCAATCAAAATTCTGACCTAAATTCATTTAATCCAAAAACGCACAGTTTCTGCCTAGGGCCTTCTCTGTCAATTTCTTCGATTTTGGGCCCTTTCTGTCAGAAATTCAGGGCCTTCTCTGACAGTAATTTAGAGCCTTCTCTGACATCAATTCGATTTCTGGGCCTTTCTCTGACATTAATTTAGGACCTTTTCTGACATGCTTTCAGTTTTTGGGCCCTTTCTGATAGTAATTCAGGGCCTTTTCTGACATTAATTCTGGTCCTCAAAAATCTCAAATTTCCTTCTTAAACACCTACAATGCAAGATTAAACACAATGTAGCATCGAAATTCCAAGAAATCATTTTCATGAATAATTAAGAAATTATGACCATTTTGCCCCTAATTTCACTTAATTCAATACAAATGTCCCTAACTCAAATTAGTGTTTAATTATGCAATAATGTCCCAGAAAATTCATTAAGAATCCCAATTTAATTATGAAAAGTCATATAAAAATATGGTTCGATCAGCTCTACGAACTAAGGTACGGATGCGTACTGTAACTCTAACTCTGATGCTTCTTGTATACTTATGTGCGATAGATTATTTCATAGAGTCATGAACAAGACTTTGTCTTGGGACATACATGCATCGTGACTAGGACTCTGTCTGAGGTCACTGTTTATACATTCAGCTTTATACGGGTTATAGTCTTGATAATACCATGAGATTGTTTTCCTAGCGCTGAGGACACGAGAGGCCGTCGTGGCACTAGTTAGTGCAAATGTGGATAACTTTACATGTGTTATGTGCTATGTATTGTTGTGTTGTTATAGCCTTACATTTGTTGTGTGCTATGTATGGTATGTTGTAATGTTATAAATATCTATCTACCATATATTGTTTTACTTGAGCACGAGGTTAACTATTACCTGAGATCCGAGGACCGAGGACCGAGGACCGAGACAAGCAGCTCGCGTAGATGTTCCGGCTGAAGACTTCCTTTCGATGTTTCGGCGGAAGCCTTCCCTTTTGTTATTATCTGTTTTTGAAATACTCGGTTACTGTACCGTAGTTGTAACTAGCCAGACTTACGGCAGTTTATAAATATATATCAGTTACTTTTCCGCTCAAATGCTCTACTCTGATGTTTTCAAATGATGTTTGTTTAAAAAAAAATTATACTGCTTTTGAAAAGTCGGGTTGTTACAACTTTTCTTCCCAAAATTTCGCCAGAACTTCGACGCCATCTTGATTTTCGAAAATAATGACTAAAATAGCCCTCCCATATGATATCCAATCATACTTGAAAATTTAAAGGCTATTCTAACAAATTCTACCCTTACTTTTGAAAAACTGCGAAAGCTTCAACTTTTCGGCGACTCGATCCCTACTATGTTTTTACCTCTGCATATTTTTTCAACGCAAACAAGGCCTAAAACAAGAATAGGAATCTCATCACCTACTTCCTAAATCTAACTAACAATTTTACTAACTTTCGAACTAAAAACTAAAGCCCGAAAGACTTACCCATTGAAGACTTCTGCAGAACTTCTCCAGAGCTTCTCTCTCTTCTTTCTCACTCAAGGATTTCGGCCAAGAGAGGAGAGGAATTGGTGTGAAGAAATATGAAGAGCATGGTCACCTATTTATAGAACTTTGGAAGGACAAAATTGGAATTTTACAAGTTGTTTTCAACCATGGAAAATCAACATGAAATGGTGTAAAATCCTTGCCCATGGAACATTGTTGGACGAAATTGAGGTGATGTGGCAGCCCTTGGCTGGTCCAAAAATGGTGACTCAAGCTCACTTTATGCCCGGTCTGGCCGATTTCCTCGATCGGTACCCGATTCGCATGATTTCGGAAAAATCTCGAACTTCTGGATTTACAACTTTGAAACCACTTCCTCACTCATTAGAAATGTTCAAGTTAACCTAAATTTTGATCCCATATAGGGCTCCAACAGTCCAATTGAAGTTTCCTCGAAAAACGTGTCCGAACGCGTCCGGTTCCAAAATGCATTTCTGGAATCATCAACTTCTTCAGAAAAATTCACTGATTCCAAATATGTTAAAATAAATTCAAACTCATTCCTAGATGTTGAGTTAGAATTTATTTTCTTTATATCCAAAAATATACCTATATGCATTTTTCCCTATTTTGTTTTATTAGGAAATGCACAAACGACTTCAGCAACTTGCATATGTTATTTTCCATTTCTTTTTCATTTTTTTCTCTTTTTTTTTCTGCCCATTTTTTTTTTATTTCGTTTTTTTTTTCAATTAATTATTTTTACATAATTTTTTACAAAATTCTCCTATTGGTCCATTCTTGCATTTAGGCTTAAAAATACCTAAACTCAACTATTTTTCACAATATTCTCCAATTAATTAGTAAATATATTTTTACTAATTTTCAACCATTTTCCACTAGTTTTGGAGCTTCACCTAATTATCTCTGAATTTCCTTTGCTTAAACTTAAGTAATTAGCCAGTAATTACCTAATTACTTAATTATCACTTGTTGATAATTTTCTTAATTAGAATATCTTATTACCTCATAACACTTGCATTGACATTTGTGTTTCCATGTCTCTTTCATTATACTAGAATTTGTGAGGGCATTATGGTCATTACCATACTTTTTGAGCATTCTTCTTCAATTTCTCCAAGTTTGTAATTTATTAAATTACCAAAATTAGAGATATACGCTCTCCCAATTTAAATAATTATTTCATTGCCCTTTAGGATTTTTCACCATTTTCCTAAGTTATTTACTCCTCCCAGGGGTATTTTGGTCATTTTGGCACTTTGGCCCTTAAATTCCCTAATTCAAATTTCGTGGTATTACATATGCCCACATTTAGAAGGGGTAAGTAAGAGACCAAAATAGAATAAATATGAGCATGTAATTTTATTCCTAATTTTTTTTTCAACCAAACACATTCACACCCACCTCTGCCCTCCCATCCAAAAAACCCAACCAAACAGAGCTTTAATATGCAATAATGCTGTGCTTAATGATGCAGAAAAAATAGGTTTCATGCATAATTATACTCGTTCCGTTTTTTAAAGAAATATATATGAGAATGTAATTTTATTTCTTATTGTAAAAACAATGTGGTTTTATTTGAAATATTCATTTATTTTTACTACTTGTGCCCTTGTCTTAAAAATGTGAGAAACATGCTTTTATATGTTACCTATGCAATTCTCTCAAGGGTGTTATTGGAAAAATTTATGCACCTACATATTTTTCAACCCATTTGTACCTACATATTTAAAGCTTTTAATTAACAAAGTTAAAATATGGTTTTGATCCTTTAGGTTTACATCATATTTCAATTTAGTATGTTAAATTGAAAGTATATTTTTATGTTTTAGTGAGAGTCAACATTTTTGTTAGTGAGTATTAACAATGTTAAAAAAAAAAAAAAAAAACTAAAAATGCATTTTATAAACTTAAGAGATTAAACTCAGATATTATGTAAATTTAAAGCACTAGAGCAATACTTTAGCCAATTAACAATTATTTGCTTAATATGGAACATCTACAACCAAAGTTCGAAAAATAGGACTAGTCATTGAATCAGATATGGTAGCGAGTTAAAAGTTAATGATTCAACCCCTCGTCTTTGGGTTCAACTAGTCGGACTTCCTCACCTCAAGGGAGGGGGTTCGATCCTTACGTTGGTCAAGGCGTTGGGGGAGGCATCCTAGGGGTCTAGGAAGCAGTGGAATCGCTGGTAGAGGTGGAGACATGTGTACTCTCTGTCCAATATGTCCTATGGACTGGACTCCAAGCGCCCTGCCCTTAGATTGTGGGTGAGCCCAACCCCTTTTCTAAAAATTGTATATCAAAAAAAAAAAAAGTTAATGATTCAAATCAGGATCAAACCAATTATAAATGAAATAATATAGTTATATTAAAATATTTGAAATGCATCTATAACCATAAAAAATATTTATTAACTAAAAGATATAAAATATTACTTCATATCCTTAATATAAAATTACATTACCAATAAAATCTTATGGTCAGGAGTAGAGGTTGTACTAAAATATCAATTTGCTGCTATAGGACACCATTAAGCACTAGACATCATTAACCTGTTAACCTATAGGCTGATGGTAAATGTTTCTTTCAAACTCGTGAAAACAAATATGAAGGTACGTGTAATTTTTTTTTTCTTTTTTAAAAAAATATTTTACCCCTAACATAGTTCTTTCATATAGAGAAGGGATACGGATGTCCACTTTTTACACATTAAGACTAGAACCCACAACCTGGTTTGCTGCTTCTTTGTTTCTTTCCTTTTCAAATTAAAGGAGGTAACACCAATTCCAAAACTCCAAATCCATACCCATGCCCAAATAAGGATTTTCAAATGTTAGTGCTTTTACAATTTTACTCCTTACCTTTTTTTTAAAAAAAAGCATAAACCACCATCATTGGAGACACCATTGCTGGCTCTAGCGGCTACCCTACCACTGGAGTTCCAGCCGTCAACTAAAATTTTTGGGGCTAAGATGGTCAAGGTGAGAGATGTGATTCCATCCCTCTTCTGATCCAAAACATTCTTCATCGTCAGTAATTAATTCTCTCAATTGGTCCCTGAGTGACATACATTCCACAACATGTTCCCATGTGAATAGGGGTGGAAATAGGTTAGACCCCCTATCAGGGGCCTACGACCTAACCTACTTTAAACCTAGCCTGACCTATTTAGTAAATAGGTCAAGCTTAGGCTCAGGCCTATTATCAGGCCTATTTTCGTAAGGCCTAACCTTCATGCCTACAGGCCTGACCTATTTAATTTTTTTTAATGTTTTATTATGCATAGTTATATATAATTTAATCTAAATTATTTTTTTGATTATTTATAAAATTAATAACTTATTCTTAACCTTAAATTTCACATTTCTCCATTTATCAATGAGCTTAACCTTTTCATTCATCAATTGACCACATATACTTCTCTTCTTTTTGAGCGCTCGAGGTAGCAATGCTATCTAACTACTCGTCCATTGATTTACGTCATTTGATATAATATAAAAATTACATTTAGTTTTGTTTTAGTGATGCCCAAATGAAAATGATCCAAATAGGTGTAGTTTGTCTAATTTTCTACAAGAAAAATAAGAGGTAAAATATAGTTTTATATGCCACTTGTCGTGCTTGGCTGATTTTAAGAAATATATATTCTTAATCAATAAATGATTGGTTTGTCTTATTCATACTTTCTCAAACAATTGATATCACTAGGTATTCTTTTCTTTCACTTACTAACTCTTTTATTTCATATGAAAATGAATCCTTAAACTTTTTAGATATAATGTAGCCATTTATATAGACTTGATGAATTATATATAAACTCAGATGCATATGGTTTAAGACTACGTAAAGACCTACATTTTCAGTAGACCTTTAAATAGGCTTCAAGCCTTTTGAAGGCCCAGACTCAGGCCTAAAAAAAAGCCTACACACAGGCTCAGGCCCAACCTTTGGATTTCCATCGCAGACCCAGGCCTACATAGCTAAAGCCTAGCCTATTTCCACCCCTACATGTGAAGTAGATTACAATTTAAAAACTAACAAACTTCTTTTCTTTAAAGCTTTCTACTATTTCTCTAAGGCCCACTTCGAATGGAATAAATTCATCAATTCCCAATGTCTTTGCCTTTTCTTTGGAAACTTGGAAGGTTGGCATGAAGGGTTTATCATCTGCACATCTGAAAATAAGTAATGAAATTAACAAATATCATAAAGAAAAATTTGAACTTGATAAATACAAGGACAAAATAGCTTATTCCTTTAAATATCATACAATACACAACAAAACATGTCTATACTTCAATTTAGAAGTAACAAGTCTCATGAATCTTAACCTTACTACTAAGGCTAATTTTATATGTGTGTGTTTAACAACAATTTGCACTCAGAATGCAAAAGTGCTAAACCCAAAACTTTGAGTCGAATCAAGATCATAAGCTAACTTTAACGGTTTAACTTTAGGTATGAATAGAAATTTGCAAACATTATCATCATATTATACCGTGTGTGTGTGTGTGTGTGTGTATATATATATATAGGGAAAAGTATTTCTCCAATAACTGGAGATAGAGTTATCTCCAGTGATCCCAAAACTACGTCGTTTTGAATTAATGAAGGGTGTGTTAGTAATTTTAAGTGAATTAATGAAGAGTGTTTCGGTAAAATTCATATAATTAAAAAATAAACAAAATTACAGAAACGCCCTTCATTAATCCAAAACGACGTAGTTTTAGGGTCACTGGAGATAACTCTATCTCCAGTGACTGGAGAAATCCTATATATATATATATATAGGATCCTCTACAGCAGATAGAGTAGAAACTATATGATACTATTACCAAATCATTGTCTTATCCTTTACTTCTTAAAGGAATTAGTTTGACAACTCTTGCAACAATTGAACGCTAATACATACCCCTCTTCACTCTGATTATTTTTTATAAGAATATGTTAAACAGTTTTACATAGCAAGAAAATCCCAACAAAATCAGTCAACGATTTCAAAATTCTAAATTATCCTCAACATAAAATTGAGTGAGAGCGTAATTAAGCACTACTCTTACATCTCTATAATAATTGAGTAAGAAAAATATTAATAGTAAATAATTGCTCAGCTATGCTTTTCTCAAAAAAAATTATTTTAGGCTTGCATAAAATTAAAAAAAGCTATATTATTTATTGCAGTACATGCTTTTAACATATAATAACACATCATCTAACACAACATATGCTACTTACTATACAGAGTAGAGGTAATAATTAAAGCACAAAAAAGAGACACACGATTGAAGTTTCTTTTAACATTAAAGGAAAGAAATAATGTCTCAAAAAGCTGAGGGGGAAATTAAAACCAGATATCTTTTAATATGTGAATTCTTAATTAAAATTATAAAAGACAATTGAACTTACTTATCTGGAAGTTGTAATGTTGGGTACATATCGCGCAAAATGTTCACAATTTCTCCGTAGTGTTTCACTGACTGGACCAAACAATATCTTCCACTAGCCGAAGGAATTTCAAATGCCTGAATATGAGCATTTATAGTGTCTTTTATATGAACCCATGATAAGGTGAAATTTGGAAATGCTTTTGCTCCTGCACAAAAAAACCAAGGAACAAGAGTCCACTTGAGAAGGAACACAATAATTCTGGTCCAGGGTCCAAATTAAGAGTGAGCTTAGCACAAACACAGGTTCCTAAAAAAAAGGCAAAGAAATTGCCATATCACTATATGAAGAAATTTAATGATCCGTGAGGAAAAAATTACCATTTGGAGAATTATAGCATTTAGAAGTGAGTATCAAAAGAAAATAAATTAAAATTACCATTTAATAGAATTATAATTGCAGCTGAACTTGTGTTAAGTGTTGGTTGCAAGAGAGGTCCTATCACTGTTCCTGGATTGACACTAACCATGTCAATGTTGTTTTCTTTTACAAATTTCCAAGCAGCTTCTTCTGCCAAAGTCTTGGAAAGTACATAACTTGACCAGTGCTGAAAGAATAAGAATATAAATGAGCATGAAATTCGAAGGATGTTGTACAATATTGCATGCTTCATAAAATTTTGATAAAGAATGAGTTGCAAATATCAATTTAAATTGTTATAAATAAAGGAATTTCAATTGCAATTAAAGCATTTAAATTTGATAAATACAAAAAAAAAAAAAAATCAGATTTTCATATTTGCAATGGGATAAATACTATTTTGCCATGGAAGTTTGGCCTAAGGAGTATTTGTCACCCGGAAGTTTTTTTTTTGGATCAATATTGCCCCGGAAGTTTAAAAACATAGTAATCTTAATCTTGCCCTTCCGTTAATCTTGACCGTTAAATTGTTGCTGCAATTTGTAAACTTCCAGTGGCATAATTGCTCCTAAAAAAAACTTCTGGGCAAAATTGCTTCGTTTTGTTAACTTGCAAAGCAAAAATGAGACCAAAAAAACTTTCAGGTGACCAGTGTTCTTTAAGCTAAACTTCCATGAAAAAAAAATGGTATTTATCCCTATTTGCAATTGTTGGAATTAGTATTCGTAACTTATTTTTAGTATGATTTTTAAAACATAACTATGACCATGCAAATTGAAGTTTTAAGACCTAAATATCATTTTCCCAGCAAAAATGGTATGCCCAAACACTAGTACACATCACTTGGAATATTTAGTGTGAGATGACAAGAGAGGGGGAAAAAGATGTTGGAACCCACATTTGCCTCAAATGTTGGTCTCACCTCAACCCTCTCCCTTTCTCATGCTTCACATTATTAAGACCAACTGGCCAAGAACTTTTAGCTCACATGGCATCTCACACCTTTTATAGAGGAGGATCATGTGTAGTTTTAATTTGTATTTTTTCCCCTTAATGATTCATGCAAAATATGACTTTGAAAAGACATTGAAGTCTTGTCATATCGGAACTTCTTTTATATTTAGCATTCACCATTGTATGAATTACAAGTTAATAAGAAGTTCAATTTCATTCTAAGTTAAAACTCAACAAAGTAGTTAGTATACATACCTCAGATTCATAACAAGATTCTGGATTTGAAAACCATGTTTCATCAACTACAACTTCAGGAGTCCTAGGCTTTCCATTAAATAACATTGTAGCCATGGAAGAAGTTAAAACAACTCGTTTGAGAGATGGCGATTTTGCACATGATTTAAGAACATAGAGAGTTCCCTTGACTGCAGGGTCTATGAGTTCAGTCTACAATCAAGAAAGCAATTCTTAGAAGCTACTTTTAATTTTTTTGGAAAATTAATCTTTTGTCCCCTGTAGTTTTAACTGGGTTATAACTCAATCCCTATATTTTAACTCAGTGCAACTCAGTCCCTAGAGTTTTGACTCAATTGTAACTCAGTCCATAAACTTTGACTTATTGCAACTCAATCTGTATAGTTTTAACCATTTTATAGTTTAGTCCTTATGTTCTAGAATAAAGGTGGGGGGTTACATTATAAAATGGTTAAAACTATATAAACTGAGTGAGTTGCAGTAAGTCAAAGTTCAACTTGCGTATCATGATGAATAAATTACTTAGTTAAATACTCTTCCGGTTCCGGTCCTTAATATAGGACATATTTGAAAAGTTGATTTTGGTAATAAAAATATAAGACATGATTTTCATATTTATCAATATTTTCTTAATTTACCCCTACCTATTAATGCTCCCATAAATTAGGAGAGGAAATGAGGGAATTATGTGAGATGATTAAGGTGTTTTAAAAAACACTTGATATCAACTAACCTAGCTAACTTTCTTAATTTAGTCAAATTAAGCTTATATCGAATATGAAGGGAGTATATGACTATGACAAAGACCCAACAGTGAATGTTAATAGTTGAAACCATTAACTAGCACTATTAGTTTCTGTATAGATTGCAGAAATATATCAGAGTATTTAACCCTGAACTACGCGTACTCTCAAAAAATCATTGTTTATAAATGATTGTTTCGAATGATATACAAGAACCTGAGGGTCTTTGACATCAACAGAAACAGGGGAGGCAGTGTGAAAGACACCCTCACAGCCTTCAACAGCAGAATCAAACGAACCTTCTTCCAACAGATCTGCTTTCATCAGACTCAATCTCTCCTTTGCTCCTTCAAGTTCAAGCAAGTGTTGTACCTTTTTTGTATCATCTGTGCAGAGTTTTAAACCACCACAAAATTGGTATGGTTCTGAGAACAAGACATAGGAAATACCAAAATAGAATTGCTTCATGTGAAAATAACAACTAGAGATTGTAAAATTTAAAATCTCTCTGCAAGTGAATAAAGCTGTTTTCACTCTAGTTTAAAAGCTGTTTTGACTTAATGGATGCCTGGATGGTTCAGAAAGACAGTAGACAGAGATCAGGAAAGAAACACAAACATATGCAAGAGAGTATAGATCCTAGTCTTCAAATTTAGCCCTTAGATTATTTCTTTCACCTATTCCAAGAATCAATTCATCTCACCTTTTACTGGGCAAACCGAAAACATTTAAATCAATCTATCAAAGACCCAATATTTAGAGAAGTAGTATCAGCGATTGTTTCTGCAGGACGATTTTTGAGACCAAAAATAAAATAAAGGGGATGATGGTAACTCACTTGGGTCACGAACAGTGGCCTTCACAGTATAGCCACGAAGAAGAAGAAGCTTTACAAGCCATGAAGCTATAAAGCCAGAAGCACCAGTTACACACACCACCCTTCCTTTTCCTGTGTTGCTTTCCATTACTCTCGCCGCCGCCGCCCTCACCCTTTTGTAAAAATGCAGCCCGGTTGGATATGGAGCAGGGACAAAAATATAGTAGTTAAATGAAAGTTGCATTATTATATTAAAAATAATATTAAAAAAAGGAAGAGTGGAGGACAGCTGCCCATCAAAATTTTATCGGCGAGCGAGAGTGAGAGTGCAATAGTCAATGGTAGAGTTTTCTAGAACTTTTTCGGAAAAAAATTGTCATATTTTTTAAAGGGTTAAGGTGCAAAAATAGACATGTGCTTTTTTCTGAATAGCAAATGTTTTTTTCAGGTGCAAAAGTAACTATGTGGTTACAAATTAGATGCAAAAATAGCGTTTGACCATTAAGTTTGACTTTTGACCGTTAAGTTTGACTTTTTTTGCTAACTGGACGATGACGGGCATTAAAAAAGTCAAACTTAACGATCAAAAGTCAAACTTAACGGTCAAACGCTATTTTTGTACCTAATTTGTAACCACATAGTTACTTTTACACCTGAAAAAAGCATTTGCAACTGGGCGCTCCTCAGAGAAAAACACATGTCTATTTTTGCACCTTAACCCTTTTTCAAATATACTCTCACCAAATGTTTGGACCGTATAATACATTAATACTACTAATTGAGGTTTTAAGTTTGAGTTTGTGTTAATAGGGAAAACGTATTTGGGAGAGCTACTTCTTTTTTGTTTTATAAGAAAATTTTAGGAGAGGGGCGGGTCACCCACAGTCTAAGGCAGGGCGCTTTAGTGGGAGGGCTACTTCTAATTAGATCGGGTAATATATGAATCTAAACCATTCAGATAGCCATATAAAAAATACTAAAAATTAAGTCACTTTTAACTAATTCTAATGTATAAATATAAATAATTAAAATAAATAAAGTTACCATAAAATTTAAGTGGTTTCTAATATTACATTTTTGTCTAACATCTAATATTACACTTATTAATTACAACAAATGCCTTATGAAAAGATCAAAAATAACTTTTAGAAGGCATCATATAATAAGAATTGGAGCCTTGGAGGCAATTTTAAGTATTCTAGATATTATCCCTTCTTATCTATTGCAGAATGTAATGGGAAGGGGCGAAGCTGAATTGAAAGAGAAGAGAAGGCGGAATAATATGGGGAGAGGGGGAGAGTTTGTAGTGTGTTGTAAAAGCTTGATTCATTAGAGATTTGATGAACGATCAGGATTAGGGAACTGGAAGGAGTAAGGAAATGAAGAGTTTCCAAGGCAGCAAGAGAATAGGCGTGATTTTCAATTGATTTAATCAGACTGTTTAAGTGCCCATCTGCATTAGCGGTGGAGAATGATTTTAGATAATCATGATTTGAATAAGTGCCGTTCATGATTTCTGTTTAGAGTATTTTTTTACCAAAAAGGGTATGAATTTAATGAATTTGTTTATATTTTCATAGTTATATTTGATAATAAATATTTGTCATTTAATTTAATAAATGACATTAATATTCAAATATTATTTTCATTTTATTATTAGTATAATAAATAATTTAACAATATATTTAAAATATCAGTATAAATATCAAATAAAATATATTTTATATTAAATAAGGAATGAATCTGTCATACCCCTTGTATTTACGACATTTATCATAGTAATAAAGCGATGTATAGTGAGTAATACAGGTATAGAATAGTAAACTGATAATAGTAAACATTTTTGGAATTGTTCAGGAATAATTTATAGAGTTATTAATACAATGATCCAAAGTAACATCAATGTCAATATATATACATATATATATACTACGGCTCAAAACTAGGTGAAACAAAACTATTATAGGCTCTACGGCTATATCAAGTATCTAAGAAGCAACTATCAATACTCTGTATTTGTTGCCTTTCCTTTAGAGATACGCCCGCTACTTTGACCATGTCTAGAACTTGTGTCTTTGGGAACGTCTGGGATTCAATTTGAACCCTAGACTAACATGTTAATCTCACGGTAAGAGTATAAACAATGTATGAAGGTTAACCAAAATAAATAGTTCACACAACATAAAACATTCAGATAATGCATATCATATATGCATACCACACAACCCCTAGCACTAGGTATAACGAATTGGCATGTACCAAGTGTAACGCCCCTAATTCCTATGTCCATTATGATGTCAAATTATGTCCTAAATCTCTTATTAGACTAATTGGTGTGAAATTATCAAAGTAAAGGCGTTAACAGATCAGAGTGAGTCGCAACAGAGAGCATGCATAACGTTTGGACGAATGAATGACTGATAACATATACCCATGCATATGCTAGTTAATTTAAATTCCTGGAAGAATATAAGCATGATACAACTTAAATTCTTTGCGGTGTATCCGATCGGCACGTTAGTGGTACAATTATCCGGCTATTAAAAAATTATACATAATACTATCCCAAAATAAAACTCGGGCTGAGTCCTCACGCGTGCTGCTTACCCTTTTCTCCGGCTCCTGATGATCCTCCAAATCCTGAAGCTAGGGTAAATTCTGAGATTCAATACCCATTGAATCTCAGGTAACAGTTAACCTCATGCTCAAGTATAAACAATATATATGACAGATATTCATTACATTTCAGCATTAACCATACATAGCACACAGCCCATGTAAAGTTCACAACACAACAATACATAGCACACAACAAATGTAATGTTCACAACGTTTGCACTCACCAGTGCCACGCCTCCGCGTGTCCTCAACGCTAGGAAAACATACATACGGCATTATCATGACTATAACCCACGCAAAGCTGAATGTATGTAAACAGGTGACCTAAGACCGAGTCTTAGCCACAATACATGACCCAAGACTTAGTCTTGTCTATGACTCTATGAATCATCTAATCACATATAAGCATACAAGACACATAAGAGTTAGAGTTACAGTACGCGTCCGTACCTTAGTCTGCTTAGCTAGCGGTACGTTCACCTTTCGGTACTGATTCCTGACTTTCCCATATATCTTATAATAGTATCACCGCATTATTTCCCAATTGAAGTTTAAAACTAAGGTTATCATATTAGTACGTAAGTGTTCCAACCAGTATTTACAAATTATTATAACTATAACTAAATTGAAGTTCTGAAATCAGTGTCATTTTCCCTGCTCTCTCTCTCTCTCTCTCTCTATATATATATATATATATATATATATATATCCCAAACACACTCTCTCTCTCTCTCTCTCTCTCTCTCTCTCTCTATATATATATATATATATATATATATATATCCCAAACACAATTAGTACACATCATTTAGAATATTTAGTGTGGGATCAGAAGAAGAAAGGAGGATACGTGGGTCTCAACTCTCCCGCCCTTTCTCTTGATTCACATTATTGAGGAATTTTGGCCTCCAAAAAATGATTTTTTTTTTTTTTTTTTTTTTTGTATCTCAATATCAAATTTGACTTATCACCAAATGAAAACATCAAAGATGACTTTAGATAGAAGCTAGATACAATTCAAGCAAGTATTGTATATACAATTCTTAGTACATGAGGCGATGTAGTCATAAAACGATGTAAATTAATACTATATCTGGTCTTAAATGTATAGGACTCAATTTATAGTATAATTTGCGCTGCAAATTAAGTTTTACCTTTAGAATTGGAGGAGTATATTGTTTTAGAAGTACATGCAAAATATGATTTTGATTAAGCATTGAAGCCATGTAATCCCGGTGAGATTCAAAGTTAATTACAAGCTGAAGTTTTAACTCTAACATAATGCATAGTATACATACCTCATATTCATTACAAAATTCTGGATTTGAAGACCATGTTTCATCAACTACAACCTCAGGAGTCCTAGGCTTTCCATTGAATAACATTGTAGCAATGGAAGAAGTTAGAACAACTCGTTTCAGAGACGGCGATTTTGTACATGATTTAAGAACATTGAGAGTTCCCTTGACCGCTGGGTCAATGAGTTCAGTCTGAAATGAATGCATCTCTTAACAAGAAGATACTATATAAATTATTATATGCAAATTTGTTATAGTTTATTCAGATCATAAACTCAAGTCATAAGCTAATAAGATTTACATAACTAAATAGCTAATAAAAAAACCTCACATACAGGAGTGGAACCAGAAATGTAGTTAAGGGAAAATTACAGAATAAAACCAATATTTTTATGAAAGTATATTTCAGCCCCATAAAAATTTCAATATTTTTACTTTAATCCCTCTATGAAACTTTTAGTGGGGACTAAAGTTAAAATATTGAAATTTTTATGAGGTTTAAATGTAATTTCCTAAAACTTTGGGTTCAATTCTATAATTTTGGGGGGCTAGCCCCGGCTCACATACTACATCTTGCTAATATACTTAACGAACAGATTACTAAGTACTCCTCTAATCTTATCTACAAGCCACTTCTAATATATTATTTTAGAATTAAGAAAAAATTTAGTTATTTTTTAGCTATTTTAAATTTCGTTAAATCTATCTTAAAATTTAGTTATTTTTTTAACTTTACCCATATTTAATTAATACTCCTCCAATTCTTAATATAAGATTTATTTACCTAATTTGATTAGATCATTGAAATTGGTTATATATTTTTTAATATGATATATATTTTCTAAAACAGTTTAGTCATCTTCCTTAATTCCCTCTTTTCCTTTCCTCCTTGATTATGGTTGAGGGAGCATTAATAGGGGTAATTTAGGAAAATATTGATAAATATGAAAATTATATCTTATATTTAAGACAAAGATCAACTCCCTAAAGACATCTTATATTAAGTACCAGAGGAGTATACTTTAATGAAAATCCAAGAAAATAGCAGTCTATGCATATAACAACAAACTATATATAGAATTGGTTATTTGTATATATATTAAGTTTAATGAGATGGCTTATATTTATTGCATGTTTGAGATGGCATCAGGCCCCATGTAAACTGACTTTGTTAACTCAAAAAGCCAATTTAAAATTATGCTTGGGATGACTTTGGTGGCTAAAATGACTTCTTGAAAAAACTTAAGTTGAAGTTTAAATAAATTTTTGTAAATTTTTGGCTTTTCTTTAAATTTGATTGAAATTGTCTTTTTAAAAACTCAATTAGTATAAAAATCACTTTTGCAAATGTTAATTTGAACAAGTCTTAGGTTGTTTTTTAAGGAAAAAAAAAAAACTAATAACAGCGGAGTATATTTGATTATTACGATTGAAACTGTTAAAACATTAATACTCACTACTACAAAATATGGATATTACTACCCTAAAAGACGTCCTTATTTTAAAAAAGGAAGTAAAAAGTGAAGGCGGTGGCATTATCGTAATTATTTACTTGATTTTGAGACTTCAGACAACCTAAATATTAATTTAGGACGCCTAAAATATTTTTTGACAACCTAAATATTAATTTAGGACGCCTAAAATGTAATATTTGGCGCCATTTAGGATTTTTTTGGAGACTTTAGACAACCCAAATAATAATTTAGGACTCCTAAAGTTTTTTTTGACTACCTAAATTTATTTTAGGACGTCTAAAATGTAATATTTGGCGCAATTTAGGATATTTTTTGGCGCGTGGAAAATTTTTGGCGACCTTAAAGTATATCGGGACGCCAAAATCAGTATTTTGGCGACCTAAAAGTATATCACGACGCCAAAATCAACATTTTTGGCGTAATTTTGAAAATTTGGGAAATTTTTTGGCGCCAGAAATTTTTTTTTTGGCGACCTAAAAGTATATCAGGTCGCCAAAAGCAGTATTTTTGGCGACCTAAAAGTATTTCAGGTCGCCACAAGTAATATTTTTGGCGCAATTTAGAAAATTTGGGAAATTTTTTGGCGCCAGAAATTTTTTTTTGGCGACCTAAAAGTATATCAGGTCGCCAAAAGCAGTATTTTTGGCGACCTTAAAGTATTTCAGGTCGCCAAAAGCAATATTTTTGGCGCAATTTAAAAAATTTGGGAAATTTTTTTACACCAGAAATTTTTTTTTGGCGACCTAAAATTATATCAGGTCGCCAAAAGCAGTATTTTTGGCGACCTAAAAGTTTTTCAGGTCGCCAAAATCAGTATTTTTTGTTTCCCTGCTCCTTTATTAATATCCTCTCACCTTTCTCATTAGTTAATCGTCCCTCTCTCTCTCTCGCACGCATCATCACCATCGCTCTCCCTCGCGCTTGACTTCTTCTCATCTCTTATTTAATTTCATTTATCCCTTCTTTCCTCTACACACCATCCCTCATTTAATTTCATTTATCCCTTTCTCTTCTCATTTGATCTGCACATACGCCTTCCCCTTCTCTCCTCTGCACCCCACATCTTCTCTTTCGATCTATTCCTACTCCTTCAACACTCTTCGATCTTGCTGGGTGAGGAGATGGCGACGAGGAGACGACGGCGAGGAGATGACAGCACCGGAGTTTGAAAGGATGATGATCTCAGGTTTCACTGTTGGTGCTATTTTCAATTTCAGGTCCGATATGTTCTTCCCTTTCCCTTAATTTTTTTTTTTCTGATTCCTCACTTCCATAATATTTTATTCTCCATCGCTCTCTAAATATTAACAAATATTTTATTAGTCCGGTGATTATTATAATATTTTATAAGTCCCATAATTATAGGGATTAACAAAACCTAGAGATTATAGGAGATTATTGTTAGAATATTATCTGTTATTATTATAATATTTTATTAGTCCCATAATTATAGGGATTAACTAAACCTAGAGAGAGATTATAGGAGATTATTGTTAGGATGTTAGTTTTTCAAATTTCAAATCTAGATCTCTATTTTGTCTATAAATGTAATCGTGCTCTCATCTGAATATACAACAATTATTCTCATCTGATAATCTTCAAATGCTCAGTAAAAAATATGAAGCAGGTATATATAAAAAAAAATCATATAAGACGTCCTGAAATAAAATCAGGACGCCTTATAAGGCGTAAAATCAGGACGCTTTATAAGGCGTCCTGAAATAAAAATCAGGACGCTTTATAAGGCGTCCTGAAATAAAATCAAGACGCCTTAACTAAGGCGTCCTGAAATAAAATCAAGACGCCTTATATGATTTTTTTTTACTTCCCCCGTCGAGACGTCCTTTTGAAAAAGGACGTTAATTGCCTCTAATTTAGGACGTTAATTGACTTTTTTGTAGTAGTGACTATTAGTTTCTGTATTGCTAATGATTGTTTAGACTGATACATATGAATTGAACCTGAGGGTCTTTGACATCAAGAAAAACAGGAGAGGCAGTATGAAAGACACCCTCACAGCCTTGAACAATGAGAATCAAAGGAACCTTCTTCCAACATATTTGCTTTAATCAGATGCAATCTCTCCTTTGCTCCTTCCAGTTCAAGCAAGTGTTGTACCTTTATTGAATTCTCTGTAGGGAGTTACAAACCAACACAAACTTGGTCACAGAAAATGGTTCTGAGAACAGCAAAATAATTAATCGACTTCTAACTCAAACTTTTAAAACTGTCTTGACTTGATGGATGGTTCAGACCGAGATCGGAAAGAGGCCAAACACCTACTTGGAGCAGTTAGATGCTGCTCTTCAAATTTAGCCCTTAGATTGGTCTAACTATCACTATAACGCCACATCACTCGGGCCAAAGTCTTCTTAATTGTGTGCCTTTCTCAGCTTTACATTGGCATAAAATCAACTTTTTTTTGTGAATGTTTTTGAAGGACCATTTTTTAGACCAAAAATCAAATAAAGAGGATGACATGGAGGAAGAGAACTCACTTGGGTCACGAACAGTGCCCTTGACAGTATAACCACGAAGAAGAAGGAGCTTGACAAGCCATGAAGCCAAAAAGCCAGTAGCACCAGTTACACACACCACCTTTCCATTTCCTCTCTCTCTCTCTCTCTTGTCCCCTCCCTCTTGAAAGGGAAGATGAATGAGGTCCTGTTGTTATCAAGTCACCGATCGGTTGGAAATAATCATAATCTTCTTTGTTCTCACTAAGTGACAATTTAGAGAAAAGATAAAAAACAAAAAATGCATTTAAATACTTGTCCCCAAAAGTTGGTCTCTTACCAATGTTATATGATGTACATGATTTCTATAATTATGTCTGGGTTTGTGGCCCCACTTAATTATCTATTAACTAGATGAGTATTATGATGTCCTGATATTGTAACATCCCAATTTTTAAAGCGGATTTTTTTTTCAATCAGAGTAGAGCAATGGAGCGAAAGAGTAACTGATCATAACAAAACATGAACCATAGTGTAATATAGTATTGACATTACAGTGATCCTACTTGTTCAAATGGTAAGTACATAAAGCGATAATATAACTTCGGCCGGTAGCCTATTCCTGTTGCTGCTTATCCCTAGCACCGATCCGCGGTCCTCCGGATCCTGAAGCTACAGCTGAGATTCAATTCACCGCATTGAATCTCAGGTAACGGTTAACCTTATGCTCAAATAAAATAGTATATAGACAATAGATATTCATGACATAACAGCGGTACCTCATCAGATAAGTGTGACACAGACAAAACATAAGCATGGAGCAATACGTAAGGTCCTACACATCAATATTGTGACACAGACAGGACATAAGCGTAAAGCAGTATGTAAAGTCCTACACAAAAATAGTCTGCACATTATCCTGTGCCACGAGCACGTGTCCTCAGCGCTAGGAAAACTCAAAACGGTATTATCATGTCTTATAACCCGTACAAGGTTGTATGTAAAGCTGTACTTTCTGACGGAAAACAGCGGTTTTGTCCGACAGCGGCACGTTGGACAGCGTAACGGCAGCAATCTAGGATTTCTGACGTCCTATAAGAGTAATATCACTTCCATTAGTGATTTGACACAATAACCGGCATTTTAGGTAAAAATTACCATTTTGCCCTTCTACCCCTAATTGGCGGAATTTGGTCAGCACTTCGTTACTCTGACAAATTTTCTTCCCGAAATTTTGCCAGAAATTCGACGCCATTTTGATTTTCGAAAATAAAGACTAAAATAGCCCTCCCATATGATATCCAATCATACTAAAAAATAAAGGCTATTCTAGCATTACAACACCCACTTGTGAAAGAGCTATAAAAGCTTCAACTTTTCAGGTACTCGATCCCCACTAAGTTTTTTACCTCGTCAGGCATTTTTCAATGCAATGAGGCCTAAAAACAATAGTAGGAATCTCATTCCCTACTTACTAAAACTATCTAACAATTCTACTAACTACCGAACTAAAACTAAAGACCGAAAGACTTACCCGTTGAAGACTTCTTCAAAAATTTTCCAGAGCTTCTCTCTCTTCTTTCTCCCTCTAGGAATTCGGCCAAAGGAAGAAGAGAATGGTGTGAAGAATTTGTGAAGGCAAGCTACCTATTTATAGAAAATCCTAAGGACATGTTGGGAATTTTTCAAGTTGTTCTTAACCATGGAAATTCCAAACAAAAATGGTGTAAAATTCTTGACCATGGGAGCTTCTTGGCCGAAATTGAGGAGTGATGTGGCTGCTTTGGAGTGGTCCAAAAATGGTGACTTGGGTTGCTTTAAACCCGGTCTAATAGAATTTCCCCGATCGGTACCCGATTCGCGTGATTTCGGAGAACTTTCAAAATTCTGGATTTACAACTTTGAAGACATGTTCTCACTTACTAGAAATGTCCAAGTTAACCTAAATTTTGATTCCATATAGGGCTCCAACAGTCCAGTTGAAGTTTTCTCAAAAAACGTGTCCGGTTTCAGAACGCATTTCTGGAATCATCAACTTCTTCAGAAAAATTCACTGATTCCAAATATGTCAAGATAAATTCAAACTCATTCCTAAATGTTGAGTTAGAATTTATTTTCTTTATATCCAAAAATTTGCCTATATGCATTTTTCCCTATTTTGTTTTATTAGGAAATGCACAAACGGCTTCAGAATTTTCTTCCGGAAGAGTCTAACGGAAGATAAAATTCCACTGATCAATATTTTACCCTGACTTTGGAAATCCCATTCCTAGATCTCTAGATAGGATCCGTTTCCTAATTTTTAAATTACTATTCATAATATTTCACTTTAATTAATTATAATATTAAAATAATTGCAAGTTGCAAAAATTTATTTTTCATTTTTCATTTTCTTTTCTTTTTCTCTTCTTTTTTTTTTTTGCCCATTTTTTTTTATTTCGTTTTTTTTTAATTATTAATTATTTAATTAATTATTTAATTAATTTTACATACTTTTTACAGAATTTTCCCATTGGTCCATTCTTGCATTTAGGCTTAAAAATACCTAAACTCAACTATTTTTCTCCAAAATTTCCAATTAATTAAAAAATATGTTTTTACTAATTTTAGGCCAAAAACCACTAATTTTAGGGTTTCATATAATTATTCATGAATTTCCCTTACTTATACTTAAGTAATTAGCCCAATATTACTTAATTACTCTTTTATCACTTGTTGATAATTTTCTTAATTACAATACCTCATTACCTTCATACTCTTGCATTAACATTAGTATTTTCATGCCTCTTGCATTTTTTAAAAATTACAAGGGTATTATGGTCATTTCACTTCTTTTTGAGTATTTTCCAAGAATTTCTCCAAGTTCATAATTTATTAAATTACCATAATTAGAGATAATATATTCTCCTAATTCACTTGGTCATTTTACTGCCTTTTAGGATTTTTCATAATTTTTCTAAGTTAATTACCTTTTCCAGGGGTATTTTGGTCATTTTGACACTTTGACCCTTAATTTCCCTAATTCCCTACAGAATTTAACCTAGAATAATAGACTAAATTCACACAAGTCTGGAGACATTAATTTCACTTATCAGAAATATCCAATTTATTCATAATATTCCAGATAATAAAATCCGGGTATTACAGATATCAACGACTAATTAGTTAAAAAAGTGAGAAACCCTTGTCCTTGCATGTAATATTGTTAAAATTGCACTACCAAAAAAATACTCTTATAATTTAAGCTAATTTCAAATATATGTATAATAATTATATGCTAAAGTATACATTTGCTCCTCTAAATTTATACTATCAAATTTCAGTTTATATTTCTTCTCTTCCTTTCCATTATTATCTTTCTCTCTTCATTCTTCAAAGGGAAGGTAATATAGTTTCCTTTTTTGCTATGCAATTCGGTCCTGATATATCACACACACACACACACATCTAATTTATGGAGCTGAATATACTACGAAAAGCTGGCCTTCATTCCGAGCACTTGATGTGGTTGAACGATTAATATGTTAAGTTAGATACAATTTCAACCTTTATTTATTATATAGATTGTAGATTGTACTTTTGGAGTATATTAGATATTACATTGATGTAAAATCAAAAAATTTTTAAATTTTGGGATAACCCAATTGAAGATGTATATACTTTTCTTCAATTTTTAATTTGGTACTTGTGTTTTTTCCCCCTAATTAAATACTTTAGTTTTGATTTGTTTAAGTCTCTAAGGTGTGTTTGGTTTGAGGGGAGGGGAGGGAGGAAGGGGAGAGAAATTTTTTACTTCATATTGACTAAATTACCCATGAAATTTTTTCAATATTTCAAAAATATACTCTAAAAAATAATATTCTTCTCATCAATGACAATTTGGTCAATATCCTTTCTCCCCTCCCATCCCTTCCCATACCCTCTCTTCAAACCAGACATGCTGTAAGTTTTTTGTTAGTTTCGATGAAATTTGTTAGAAATGACTTATAAATAGGACAAGATGAATAGTTAGACAATTAGAGAGATTTTTAAAGTCATGTTTACAAGTCTTTTGTATTTGTATGAAAGTACAATTTTCCCTTCATTTTTATGTGTGTAGACTTTCTACTTTTATTATTATGTAATTTATATAGGGGTAACATTCAAAATTATTAAACTTTTAAGACTATATGAATTATATTTAAAGGTTTTTTGTTAATATAAAACATATTGGAAGTAACTTATAAATAAAATTAGATGCTCTCAATATTTATGATTATTTTATATTATATAAGTTCAATGTCATCAGTCTTAGTTACAACCAGATCCTACCTCCCCCAGATGCCAATTCTTGTTAATTTTGTATGCTAGTTGTGCTTGATGTGCATTTTGATGTGGTCGGGTCCCCACCCACCACTAAGTAATTGCAATTCAGTAATCTTATGTCACGACATTTGTCATATAACGCTTGTCGTTTAACCGTTACAACATTGACTAAATTGCAAGTCGAGGACCTGCTTTAACCAATTTATTTATTCTCCATCTTTCATCCAACATGGTGAACTCACATACTCATAATACCCATGGAGGATCTATCAAACTGGCAATCACCCACTTAACATTAAAATATCTTATGGACTGCTCGGTGCAAATTGGGTAAGACAGTCCCCTGACTGCTTTGACCAATTTAGGGTGAAGGGCTTAAATGTTTTGGAAGTTTTTGCGTATAGACACAGGACACTAAGAAGTTTTTGAGAGGATAAATATACTCTGAAAGTTTAAAAAAAAAAGGGCAAATGCACCCTTCCGTTAAAGACCCACTGGTCAACGTTTGTTGACCAAATTAAGTACGATGGTATGGCACGTGACATCCACCTCACCATTTTTAATTCCATGTCAGATCTTTTTAATAGGAAAAAAAAAAACTCAAAAAAACAAAAAAAAGGCCTCCAAGGAAAAACTTCAAATCCAGATTTATAGAAATTGAGGCCTTTGATCACTCTATCTAATCTGGATTTTTTCTTGCTGCTCCATCATTCTTTTAACCTTTGTTCTAGATTTATTTTACTTGATGAAGGGAGAGAGGTGTGCTTTTCCAGATGGGTTAATTTCTTATTAGCCTTTTGGCTGTTTTTAGGCTTATGGTTCATGGACCCCAATGATGAAGGGGGAGATATTTGTTTTTCTTAGATTGTTTTTTGTTTTTCCCTGCAGATTGGGTTCATTGTTCATGATTCATAGATGCTGATGATGATGAAGGCGAGAGGCTTTTGTTTTGAAAAGGAGAGGCTTTTGTTTTTTTGCTAAGGAGGAGGGATGATGATGATAATGACGTGGGGGCATATGCCTATTTGATCCTATGTGTAATCACAACTCAGTATGATTGGTCAAATGTCATTTGACTGTTTGGCTCTTTTAGGATGAGGGCTAAATTGCCTTGTTTTTAACACTTTTTGAGCATTTTCCCTCTCAAAAACTTGCAGGTGCCCACATGCAAAGACTTCCCAGCAACTAAGCCCCTTAACCCACCAATTTATTTGTGTAATACCCTACTGTATACCATATTCATTAGAGTATTTATACGCAGTAGTGTGGCAAAACAGTAATAGCATACAATACTGATACAATAAAATATTGATTACATTTTGGGAATTCCCACAAGATCAATACATATTACAGATAGTTATATTATTTACACTGTCATCCTTCAATTGTTTGGCATTCCCTCCGCTCACTACTACAAAAAGTAAATTTAACAACACCCAATTAACGTCTGTTTTTTTGAAAACAGAAGTTAAAAGGGAGGCAATGACATTTTTGAAATTTTGTCATAACATTTAACGACTGTTTCAAGAAAAACAGTCTTAAAAAAAGAGATTACACGACTGTTTCTAAGAAACAGTCGTTCAATTTATTCAAATAATAGAGAATCGACAGGGGAAAACACAACTTTATAAACAGCAAAAACAACTTTAATCCTAAACTTTTATCCAAAGTGCTTCCAGTATCATATATTTTTCGAAGGTGTAAAAATACTGATAAACTTTTAAAATGAGAGCAAAAATACCAACCCATTAAAGCACCTTAACTACCGTTAATTTCTATGGTGTCACCACGTTATTGTTGTTAAAGTGCCAAAATACCTCCAATAAAAAAGCACCCACCATCTCCCCTGGATACCTAAATGACTCTGGAGCATTGCCTTGCTGATTCATGTAAAAAAAAACCCCCAGAAAATCTCCAACTTCTAATATACTAAAACTTATGGCTTAAAGAATTTATTAAGAAAGCTGCAAATAAAGCCACTTTAATTTGTTGAAGAAAAATAAAACCCCAATTTGATATTAAGCTTAAATACTAAGAACAAGGTTAAAAAAATGTGAAAGAAAGCTGAAATCAAACATAGAACAATATTTATTACGTTCCGCAAATTAAAAGCAAAACTCAGGTCGTAGAGAACCCAAAACACAAACAAACCAACAAAACATCTAGCAAAGCGAAAAGACGATGACTTCGTCGGGCTCTCCCAATGCTCTCCCTCTGTCTGACTCTGGGCAACGAAAGCTGCCACCGGACTGCCCACCGGCTGAAGGTCAGGATGACAGGAAGAAGAAAAAGAAAATGGAAGCTACTCCGCAAGCCATCATGGACGATCGAATGTCTGACAATGAAATAGATCAAGCTGAAGAGCAGAATAAGCTTTCTGAGGAAAAGGAAAAAGCTGATAAGAAAGATGACACACCACCCAAATTTACCTCCTATCGTGCTTCCTTAATGGGATTTAATGGTGTTGCTGTAATACCCGATTTTCGACTTACCGAAAATCCTGTATTTTAGAAATATGTTACCACATTAAATTGGCTAATGTATGTGACATAAAATCACATAAAGTAATGGCTATTTTAAATATAAATGAGCCATGGAAGACTTATAAAACACTTAATTAAATTAAGTATCGATTAGCAAATAATAGGCAAATAAGCTTTGCACTAATTGGGATTAGTGGCATAATTCTTCAATTTAATTGTGGGCAAATTAAAGTAATCATTTTTAAAATAAAAGAGGGCTGATTATTGAAGAAAAATTAAAGGCCAAAGAAGATGAAATAATACTATATTAATAAATGCATAAATAGAGTTGATTAAATAAGCAACCAATTGTAGCTTGGCATTTGACATTAAAGGATACTTAAGCACCTAATTAAGTCATTATAATAACATCATAATTTGGCCCCAAGGATCAGCAAAAAACATTCAGCATAAGGAAGGAAAAGAGGAGATGAATAAAGCATAAAGTAAGAGTTGAAAAGTCAAATAAAGCAACTAGCCAATGAGAGAATGGAACAATAGAATAATTTGTTAATTAAAATACACATTAAATGGCTGAATAAGGGGCTGCATGTCGACAGCCACATGAAAGGAGGAGTTTGGAATGGAATTTAATATTAAACAATTGAGTTATTTTGCTAATAAATGACACAAACAAAAGTAAAAGCAAAACACAATAAATGGCTAAATAGATGGTGGTGTATGTCGACCAAACATTGAGGGTGGAGATGAAGTTTCATAAAGTGGTTTTTTAATCCAATGGATGAGGTGGCAATTGGTCAAGTTTAATTGCCATTTGTATCCTTAGAATTTCTCTATAAATAGAGAGCTTTACCCTTCAGAGTTTCTCACACCAAAACACAAATCACTTCTAATCCTTTGGGATAGGGAGTGAGATGTGAGTTCTTTTTAGAGGTGAGGAGCAAGAAGAAGGTGTGGAGCAAGAAGGATGAAGGAGTTATGCTTCAAGAGGTAAGCAAGCTTTTAGTTTCTAGTCATTAGTTTTGTAGTTCTTGAGTTTTGGTTTTTGTAGTTCTTAGCATAATTGTAGTTTTAATCTAGGAAATTGTTAGGAAAAATTCCTTTACTTGTTTTTAGGCCTCCTTGCATTGAGAAATTCCTAATGAGGTAAAAAATTGTGAGGGAATAAGTTTTGGAAGGTTATAGATCAAGATTGTGAAAATTGTAGAATTTTCGGTTGTGAATCCTGTTCTGGCAGCCGATGTTTAGAATATTATTTTATGAATCAAATGGTCTTAAAAAATTATGATAATTTACATGAGTAAAGTAGACATGTATAGATTTCCAAGTATATAAAATATGTATCATTTGGACTTCTACATAAGGAGATAAAAATCCTTGAAGTTAGGCTATATTTCCAGACGAAATTCTGGGCAGATTTTAGAAACCTTAAACCTGGGAATGACTCAGGAAATATGGGCGAAAATTAATATTTATCTTTAAAAGTAGACATCCTAAGGATTTCTAGGAATTTTACGGATCCTTGTTTCGATTTTTGTAGAATTAATTATGATTTTTCAAAGTTGTTGGAAAATCTGCCCAGAAATTCAGTGTTTCGTTTTTGAAAAGAATGTAAGGGCAAAATTGTAATAAAACATTTACCAAGGGTAGAAATGTCAAACAAGGTGAAAATATCCTTTTTGATATTATTTTAAGAGATAGAATATTAGTTGTGATATTATGGGGAAAAATGAATAATCCGACAATAACATATAGGATATCCGGGAAAAATCGTGCAAGTTGGCCAAAACGCGGTGAAAGGTACATTCGCGTACTGTAACACTAATTCTAATGCTTATGTTATGCTTGTATATGTTGTGGATACCATGAACAGGACTCTGTCCTGGACATGCACTGTGACTAGCAGGGAACCGTATCTAGATCACTAAATACTGCTTTACACGGGTTATAGTCATTATAATGTCGTTATGTTTTCCTAGCGCTGAGGACACGATCGTACATCGTGGCACTGGGTATGTGCAGACCAGGGATAACTTTACATGTTATTGTAGTTGTTATTAAATGATCATACGACGTACTGGCTTGATCATAGCTGTAATATTGGAGATATCTGTTATGCATATGTTGTTAATATAAGCATGAGGTTAACCGTTACCTGAGGTCCAATGTGCATTGGACCTCAGTCTTAAATGATAGTATAGGTAAGGACCAAGAACAGAGAAGGCACCGGTAGATGGAGCCATAGATATGAACCAAAGGGCAGAGTCGTAGTAATGCACCGGTCGAGGCAAGAGCCGGAAGAAGATCATCAGAGCCTATTGTCAGGCATGGGTCTAATGAAGTTATTTCGAATAGTTTGGTGCCGAAGGCAAGGCTAGTCTATGTGGGTCAGCCAATCAATCGCCGTGAACTCGGTGAGGCCCCATGATAGACACTTACCTGGCCATTCTGTTCGATTAACGGAGTTAGGTTCATTGCCCCAAGTCTAGTCAAGGCTTGGTCTAGGTTGTATAGTTACTTTTTGTGAAATGTAATTGTACAAAGCTCTGTATATTGTATCACATGATTATTCCTTCGGGAAATTTTTAATATACCAGCATACGTTCGGCATCGTCATATGTCGGGGTATTTTTTTTTTATATATCAGTTACTCATATATTATTCAATTCTTAGTACATTGCTCTCCGTTTCCGCAGTACTCTGATGTAGCACCTCAAATTCTATTGAATTTTTCTAAAACCAAGTGTCATCCGACACAATTTGTAGTATGGAATTTGGGGTGTTACAGTTGCACATAGCACTCATATACTAGAGGAAGATGATCTCTTTGCTGATGATAAAGAACTATGCTGGAAACTACCAGATGAATCTGAGGAGATGAAAAAGCTTATGGAAATATATCCAGTTGCGCCTTGTACAGAAGAAGAATTTAATGAATGGTGCGAATCATGGAATTATGCGTTGATCATCACAGTGTTGGGCAAGAAATTTAATCTATTTGTTTTGAAAGAACTTTTGGTAAAGCTCTGGGGATTTTCTAGCTTTGAACTCATTGACATCCCAAACAACTGCTTTGTGGTTAGATTTCAGGACCAGGAGCTATGGAGAACACATTACCGAAAGGTCTTATACGATGGCCCCTGGGTGATTCGGCAACATTGCCTTCTTGTGCAACGTTGGACGCCATACTTTAACCCCTATCAGAATCAACTTGGCCGAGTGGCTACATGGGTCCATATCCCGGATGTGCCAATGCATTGCTACAATAAGCATTGCATCTCACGTTTGGGGGATCGAATTGGGCGTACCCTCAAGGTTGACATGAACACTTTGCAAGATTATCAGGCTGTTGCACCAAAAATCCAAAGAGGGAAGTTTGTGAGGATTTGTGTGGAATTGTATCTCCAGAAGAAATTAGTTCCATGGGTAATCACAGCTGGGTCGATTTTCAATGTACAATATGAGGGACTTACCCTTATTTGTTTCACTTGTGGTCGATTTGGACATAGGAAGGAAGTCTGTCCTTACAAAGCTTCACCTTACAAAGCAACAACCTAGCACGCAACCCCTCCCAAAGTCTGCCGCCAATCGGACAGCCGCGAACCCTCCAAAGACGATCACCGACGACCCATTTGGTCCTTGGATGTTAGTCACTAGACGGAACACCAGGAACCGGCCACCGAAAAATCGGACCTCCGAGAAACTCAGAGATACTCCTCGGGCTTCAACTTGAAGAAGGTTCCAACGGCTACTGACAGGGAGGTCTCGCGGTTTCCAGTGCTAGACGTCTCGGATGGAGAAGCTTACCTGCAACGGGATGTGGACCTGGTATGGAATGACGACAGGCAGCCTGAATTGAGATTGGGGAAATCTCCCTCGGTGAAAAGAACGGTCCAGGCAAGCAAGAAAGATCTAGGTGGCAAGTCAAAAAGTCAAAGGCTTCAATATAAGCCTAAAATCCACACCAAACCTAACGAAAATAAGCCCACTAATGGGCCAGCTAAACAAATTGAAGTTGTTGGCCCTAGTAATCCGTCGGATTTCTGCCAAATTGGGCAAAATGATTTACAAATCATCCCTAAAGATGGAGCCTACTTGACCAATGACATTAGCAAAGACCTGGCTATACCTGATAATGCCGCAGGACCTACCTCTCTACATGCTGGGCAATTCATCAATCTTCAGTCTGAACAACCAATTCAGATTCCAGATGAGAATCATCCTACCAATCATGCGATGGTCTCACATATGGGCTCAAAAAAATCGAATGAAAAAAGAAGTAAAAGTAAAAGTCAGCGTGGCCATATTGTTGTTCAGGGAAACCTTAATAATATGACCTAGCATAGCTCTCCTCTCATAAATCCTGCAGGTTCTCTTACGAAAGAACAAAATCAAGATGTCGCTCTTCTGGACCCAAACCAACATTTATCTAAGACAGATCAATGGGACCCGAATGAAGACATTGCGCCTGATTTTTTGGAAGACAACGGAACATATGTGCCAGAAACCCAACTTCAACAACAATATGGTGGGGAGGTTGATTAGTGCAGGTAAGTATTCCTTTCACTTGACTTGTATTTTTATTTTAATGATTATTTCCTGTTGGAATTGCAGGGGGCCGGTAGCCGGACCTTCCCCTTAATTATTAAAGATATTGTTCGTAAGTACAACATTAATATTCTCTGTCTTCTGGAGACTCGTATTAGTGGTGGCCGAGCCAACAAAGTTTGTCGTAAGCTTGGATTTAGTAATTGGATCCGTGTGGAATCTACGGGTTTTTCTGGGGGAATTTGGATATTGTGGAACAATTGCGCTTTTGACATTACTTATCTCACCTCAACCACCCAGTTACTTCATTGCCAAATCAAAGAGCGTAACAATAATACTTTGAGCCTTGTGTATGGTGAAACTACTATAATTGGGCAGAATGCTCTATGCAATTCCCTCCGTTCGCTTGCTAATACCCACCTCCCTTGGCTTATCTTGGGTGATTTTAACTCTTAATCTATCCCCTAATGATAAGCTTGGAGGAGCTGAGCCCCCTTGGACCTCAATGCAACATTTTAAAGATTGTATTGATGACATTAATCTCATTCAGGCCCCGATCCAAGGAGACAAATTCACTTGGGAAAGACAGGGTTTGAAAGAAAGGTTTAATTGGGTTTTTACCAACCTTAACTGGTTTTCCTGTCATTCCAACTTCACCGTTCGGCATTAGCTTAAGTTTAAATCTGATCATAGGATCGTTGTGGTTAATTCGAACTCTTCCCCCCATAGACAAAATCTAAAGAAAACGTTTTCCTACCAAATTGCGTGGACTCGGGAGAATGACTTCAACGTTATCACCAGAGAAGCTTGGAGGGAAAGTAATTGGATTCAAGGCCTCCAAAAATTTCAAGTCACTTCTTCTGACTGGAATGATAACAGGATTGGAAATTTCTCAAAAAAGAAAAAGCAGTTGATCCGTAAGCTTGAGGGAATTGATAGATGCAGGCGAATGAATATGCAGACCGGGTTATTCAGATTGGAGAAAAAATTATGGGAGGAGTATCACAGAATTGCCACTCAAGAAGAAATCACCTAGTTCCAAAAATCCAGAAGCAAATGGCTGCAGGGGGGAGATAGAAATACAAGGTTCTTCCATGCTTCTACTATGATCCAAAGGAAGAGGCAGAGAATTGGTGCAATTCTGAATGATAATGGAGACTGGGTTGAAGATCATGATACAACAAAAATGATGGCCCATGACTTTTTTCTTAATCTCTATACTCGTGATGATTCTGTTAAAGACCATGACGAGCTGGGCTCTGAATTTCCCTCTATTGATGTTAACAATTTGCGCATGCTGTCGAGACATGTCACTAGAGTTGAAATAAAAAATGCAGCTTTTGCTATGGGGGCGTTTAAAGCCCCGAGTCCTGATGGTCTCCATGCTCACTTCTTTCAGACTTAGTGGAATGTGGTAGGGGATAAAATCTATGATTTTATAGAGGATTGCTTCAATAACCCTTCCATTATGTCCAATATTATTAAGTCAAAGATCATTCTCATACCTAAGGTCGATAACCCTTCGTCAATAAGAGATTTTCGTCCTATATCCTTGTGCAATGTGAGTTTCAAAATCATTACTAAAGTTTTGGCGAACAGATTTAGAGGTATTATGGGCCAGCTTGTTGGCTGAGAGCAATGCAACTTTATTGCGAACAGATATACCTGTGACAACATCCTTATTGCCCAGGAAATCATTCATTCCATGAAAATAAAGGGCAGAAAGAAAGGGTTCGTTGCTATTAAAATTGATATGGAAAAAACTTTTGACAGACTTGATTGGGATTTCATCAAAAATACTCTCATACGTCTGAATCTAGATAGCAATCTTATCGACCTCATCATGGCTTGTATGTCTACAGCTTCTATGTCCATTCTCTGGAATGGTGATGAAAGTCTGAGTTTCACTCCTTCCAGAGGTGTCCGACAAGGCGATCCCTTAAGCCCATATATATTTGTTCTCGGTATGGAATGCCTTAGTCATCTTATTAAAGTTGAGTGTTAGGCTCGCCGGTGGAAGCCTTTTACCTTTGACAGAAGAAGTCCTCATATTTCCCATATGTTCTTTGCCGATGACTTCATTCTTTTTATTGAAGCTTCAACTAGTCAAATGATTGAAGTCCGCAAAGTGATGCAAATCTTCTGTGAAGTCTCCGGCCACCGAATCAATTTGGAAAAGTCAAAAATGTTTTGTTCTGCTAATGTTAATTTTAACAGAGCGGTTGATCTAAGCACAATCCTTGGGATTGGAATTACTTTGGATCTAGGAAAATACTTGGGGGTTCCCATTATTCATAAGAGAGTTACGAAAGCCACTTACCACCCCATTGTGCAAAAATCTGAAAGGAAATTGTCCATGTGGAAAAGCAAATACTTGACTATTGCTGGGCATTCTGTGTTGATCAAATCTGTTCTATCTTCCTTACCCAGCTACTATATGCAATCAACCCTCTTCCCCATTTGCACCATCAATGAAATTGACAAGATCTTGAGGAAGTTTCTCTGGTCCCAGGAGGAGAATGTTAAGAAAATGCATCTCATTGCTTGGGACAAAATAACTGGTGCCAAGAAGGAAGGCGGGATCGGGATCAAAAATCTTCGACGTCAAAATAAAGCTTTTATTATGAAACTTTGTTGGCACCTCTTGACAAAAAAGGACACTTTTTGGGTCCAATGCCTCTGGTCTAAGTATAAATGTGGTGACTTACTCGTGCCCAACGTCAAAAGAAAGCAAAACTCATCATCCGCTTGAAAAACAATTGTTCAAGTTTGGGAGAAGTTTCTATCTGGTGTTGGGAAAAAGGTGAACAATGGGGTTGCGACCAAATTTTGGAATGATCTATGGCTCCCTGTTGATCGCCCCCTGCGAACCTTTGTCGTGGCTCCTTCCCTGATCAATGAAGATGAAACTGTGCGTGATCAGCTCTCCATTGACGGGGGATGGGACATTAACAAGTGGCGGGTATCATACCCCCTCACATCATCAATATTATTTCAAGAACCCGGCCACCTTATAGCAACTCCCCCGACTGTTTCACTTGGAGAGCTGCGAAAGACGGTTGCTTCTCTGTTAATTCTACTTATCGATTTCTTTCTGATCGTGAAGAAGCAAGTAGAAACAACTTCTGGTCCTTGATGTGGAAATGACAGCTTCCTGAAAAAGTCAAATACTTTATGTGGTAGGTTGGCCATGAGAAGCTTGTCACTAATTCTCTCAGAGTCAAAAGAGGTCTTGCAAACGAGGGCCTTTGCCCATATCAATGCAATAGTGAAGAGAATGTGATCCATGTTCTCAGGGATTTCCAAAAAGCAAAGGATTTATGGAAAGCAATTTTACGTAATGATTATTTTTCTCATTTTTTTGCAGGAAATTTACAGACTTGGCTCCAATGGAATACCAAACATAGGCCGGAAAAAGGAAGCTTTCAAAACTTCTCTTGGTCACGTGTGTTCAGCTTGGGATGTTGGATCCTCTGGACATCTAGGTGTAACTTTTTGTTTCAGGGCAAAATCCAGGAGACCAGGGAGATGTTTCACTTGTGTCACTATCTTCTTATGGAAAACTCTGTTAATTATAAATTCTCTCACCAAATCTTTCAAATTGATAGGTACGAGGAAAGATCCTGGACCCCCCGGCAGATACGGTTTGAATTGACGTGGATGGGTCGGTACGCCAGCAATTTCAAGCGGCTTGCGGTGGAGTCCTCAGGAATTCCCAGGGTCACTGGTTGATGGGGTTTTGCAAGTCCCTTGGAACTCATACTGTTATCGAAGCGGAGCTAAATGCTATCATGATGGGACTCAGAGTGGGATATCAGATGGGATTCAAAAAAAATCCTGCTCTACACTGATTCGCTGGACGCTGTCAACATCCTCATGCGTGATTGTTGCTATGATGACCATCCGCTTCGAGACACTATCATGGATATTAGAGACCTTCTCCTTGGGGAATGGGATGTCAAGATTCACCATACTCCAAGAGACAACATTGTTTGTGCTGACTACATGGCCAAAGAAGGACATAATGTTCCCACTCAGGCGGGTGAGGTTCTAATACCTACGATACCCGAAGGATGCCTTGCCATGGCGTTGAAGGACCAGCTGGCCTGCAGTTTCTAGTTTTTTCTATTTGATGTATTTTGAGCCAGACTTTCATAGTCTGGTCTTTTTTCACTTCTTTCAAGCCCTGGTTGGCCTGTATTTCTAAAAAAAAAAATCGCAGACCAAAAATGTGCTCAGAAATTGTGATACTCTGCCTACAAAGTGTACCATCTCCAATGAAGAAGAGTGCTCCTAATAGCTTCACTACCTCACCACTCATGGACGATATCATGTTAGTCAAAATACCGATTGCTTTGCCTGGTCCCATACAGATATGACATGTATAGATCATGAAGTGATAACACACCAACTCAACATGGACCTATCACACAAACTAGTTAAACAAAAACAACGAAAATTCACACTAGAGCGTAATAAAATCATAAATGAAGAGGTACAGAAGCTTTTGAACATTGGATCAGTGAGGGAGGTCCAATAGCTTGAATGGGTCGCTAATGTAGTTTTTGTACCAAAGAAGAATGGTAAGAACCGAGTATGTATAGACTTCACCGATCTAAATAAGGCATGACTGAAAGACTCTTTCCCTTTACCTCATATTATATTGATTATTTGGTTGATGCTACATCTAGACAAGAATTACTAAGATTTATGGATGCTTTTTCCAATTATAATCAAATTCTAATGTACCTTAATGATTAAGAAAAAATAGCTTTTGTGATCGAACGAGGCATATACTGATACAAGGTTATGTCGTTTAGACTGATAATGTAGGAGCGACTTACTAAAGGTTGGTCAATCGAATGTCCGTAGGGCATATAGGTAAGATGATCGAGGTTTATATTGATGATATGCTAGTAAAGCCCTTCACAATAGATCAACATGTGAAACATTTGGAACAAGCCTTTGATATGCTTCGTAAGTACAATATGAAACTAATCCTAGAAAAATATTCGTTCGGTGTGACTTTTAGTAAGTTCCTTGGATACCTAGTGTCATACAGGAGGATTGAAACCAATTCGAGTCATATAAAGCAATACTCGATATACCCTCTCCAAGGTGCATCAGAGATGTACAAAAGTTAACAGGACAAGTAGCAGCATTAAATAGGTTTATCTTTAAATCATCCGAGGAATGAAAGTTATTTTTTGATGCATTAAGAAAGCATATGAGCTTTGAGTGGAGCGATGACTGTGAAGCTGCACTACAATGGTTGAAGCAATACTTAACTAGCGCACCATTGCTGTCAAAACCAAAGGAAGGTGAGATACTTTATGTTTATCTAGCAGTATCGCGTAGAGCAATAAGTTCAATCTTGGTTAGAGATGTAGATGATAGAATATCACCAAGAGGGGGTGAATTGGGGATTTAAAAACTTTTTCAATAAGCTAAGAATTTCACCACATAACAAAGGCAAACAGAGAGAGAGAGAGAGAGAGAGAGAGAGTAGAAGAAGATGAACACAAGGATTTATATTGGTTCGGCCTTAACTCTTGACTTACGTCCAATCCCCATAAACTCTAGGATTTTCACTATCACTTCAATCAGTTACACACTCTGTACTCGAAAGTTATCCTCTTACTAGGATATACTCCCCCTTACAAGTTGTAAACTGATAACCCAATCTCAAAGTCCCACGAATTGAGATTCTTACAATGATTTAATAATTAGAAATGAAACTCTCTAAAAAAGCAGATTGATAAACACTGAATAATATTTATATCAGAAGATGTTACACTTGAAAGTGGAATAGTAAACGCAAGTTGATCTTTTAACATTTGACTCTCTTAGATGTTAAGAATTGAATGCTTCAGCTTATATATGTTGGAAGCATTTAATGACTATTGAGATTCTTGATACAACCGTTGGAAGCCTCAAAAGAGCTATGAGGTTGAACCAAGTGCATTTACTTAGTCATTTTGATTTAATCTGGATGTCCAGACTTTCTTTGTTGACTTTTCTTGAAATATATCTATTGGATGATCTAGCGTCAAGATGAGGAAAGAAAACATTAAGACATTTGGAATTTGCAAAGAATGACTTGCCAAATGTGTGCTTAGTTTTCTAGATCAGCATTTAATGCTCTAACATCATCCTTTGCTTTTTGCTTAATCTTCTGTTTCTCACTTGTTTGATCATTTGAAATTCACTAACAAATCGATTAAACATAGTTAGGAATAGTAATGAGAGACGATATGAGATATACAAATCATCCATGAAAATTTCGCAAATTCGAATATGGAGATATAAAAAACAAAGACGTTTTAAGCTCGAATTTGTTTAACCAAACTGGAGTTCATGACTCGAGTTTAACATTCTAGGCTCGAGTCACATGATCATCTTCTTTGAAAATAGATTTGAAGTTTAAATAAAGATATCTCTGTAAGATTGAAATTGGAGTTTAAAATGTTTCACTCAAGTACATGACTTGAGTCAGTTGGCATAAACTCGAGTTTATATCTTCTTTCAAAATGAGCTTTGCGATAGCATTTGGAAAAACATTTTGAGATCGCGAAAACTCGAGTAATTAAGTGACTGACTCGAGTTTAGGACTTCTTTAACTTGAAAATGAGTTTAAGTACAAAACTCTAACTGGAGTTTTCAAGATCAGGCTCTAGTCACTTTAAGTTCAAAATATTGTGAAAGCTCTCGGCCTTGCATATACTCGAGTTAACCATAACTGGCTTGAGTTTACTTTTAAATGAGAAAAATTTGAAAACTCTTGGCCAAGTACTAACTCGAGTTTTGCTTTCTGAAACTCAAGTCAAGTTCAGAAATCTTTGAAAGCTCTCTGCCTTGAGTAAAACTCGATTTTTGGAACTCCAAACTCGAGTTAACCTCTGATAGTAGGTTACTGGCTAAGTTTGAAAAAATTCCAAATATTTTTAACTTAACCATTAACTTCATTTTGTTTACAATTGTCAGTTATCATCAAAACACATAGAGAACTAACAAGAGAAGAAGAAGGTAAGAAACATCTGGCATATTATATTAGTAAGGCACTCTTGGATACTGAGACTAGGTATTATCAACTTGAAAATTTAGATTTATTACTTGTTTCTGCTTCCAAAAAATTACGTCCCTACTTTCAGTCTCATCTAATAAGGGTAGTTACCACATATCCTTTAAAATATGTGTTGTACAAACTAGACCTATCTAGAAGGTTAGTTAAGCAGGCTATAGAACTAAGCAAATTTGACTTAACCTATGTACCATACCTTACTATAAAATCACAGGTCCTAGTAGATTTTGTAGATGACTTTATCCCTGATATACAATAGATGTTGATAAAGAACTTTTTTGCATAAGTGGGAAAGGCCAAAATGTCATCAAATGGACATTATTTGTGGATGGTTCATCTAATGCTAAAGGAACATGACTAGGTCTAGTGTTAAAATCATCTAGCGGTGATATCATGCAACAGTTGGTATATTGTGAGTTTAAAGCTACTAACAATGACAGAGTATAAGCTTTGATTCCAGGTTTACAGCTCACTAAGGAGTTGGGAATAGAAAAACTAGAAGTCAAAAGCGATTCACAACTGGTTTCCAAGCAACTAGATGGTTCATACCAAGCAAAGGACCTACGCACACAAACATATCACAAACTAGCAGTGTCTGTGGTAAAGGAATTCCAAGAGTTTAGGATAAACCCAAATCAGTAGGACAATTATCAAGAAGCTGACGCACTAGCCAATTTGGGATCATCAATCTAGACCAACCAACAAAAGTTTGTACCAATTATGTATATGCAATTCCTAGCGATCTACCCTAGTGCATGCATGGTACTCTCAAATAACCTAACATGGGATTGGAGGTCCCTAATTTTATGATACTCATAGGATAATGTGCTTCCATAAGACAATAATGAGGCTTGATGAGTGAAGGTATGTGCTACATGATTCTGTGTTATAGACAAGAGGCTATAAAAACGGTCGTATGCTGGACTACTCATGTGGTGTATCGACCACAAGAGGCTAATTACATACTAAGGGAGATACATGAAGGGGAATTTGATGACTATACTAGTAGCAGAAGCCTAATACGCAAAGTGCTCCAAATCAGATATTACTGGCTTGCCATACAAAAAGATGCCATGACCTTAGTCAAGAAATGATAAAGATGTCAATGATTCACGAACATGACATACCAACCAACAAATATGTTACATACCATCACTCCTTCCTAACCATCTATGAAGTGGGGGATAGACATAGTAGGAAAGTTACCTATAGCACTCGGATGAGTTGTTTACATACTAGTATTGACTGACTACTTCACCAAATGGGTATAGGAAGAATCATATGCATAAGTACAAGAACACAATGTCATTGACTTTGTATGGAAAAGTATTGTTTGTAGGTTTGGAATACTTAAGAAGATAGTCTACGACAATGGATCCCAATTAATTAGACAAGTGTTTCAAAATTTCTGCCAAAAGTAGAGAATACAACTCAACTTCTTTACTCCCCAAAACCCACAATCCAATGGGTTGAAAGAATCGAGCAACAAACCATCATCAACTCACTAAAAAAGAGGCTTGACAAAGCCAAAGGTAGGTGGGTCGAAGAACTTTCATTCTTCCTATGGGCATACAGAACCACTTCTCACACGTGAACAGGCGAAAAGCCTTTCTCCTTGGTTTATGGCTCAAAAGCAATTATCTCAATCAAAGTAGGAATGCCATCATTAATATATAGCTGGACAGACAAGGAATCCAACAACCAAGCCATCACGGACCAACTAGACTTACTTGACAAACACCATGAACAAGCCTTGATCAAGAAACAATATACCAATAGAAGATTGCGCAATACTACAAAAAAAAAAAAATGTATGAGCAAGGCAGTTCAAATTTGGAGACTAGGTGCTTCAAAGAGTGTTCTAGAACACTAAGGAGATGAGTAATGGGAAGTTAGGACCGACATATAAAGGTCCTTACAAAGTAACTAGGATAGTCGTTCAAGGAGCATACCAACTGAGTGACAGGAGTAGTAAGCCTGTGAAACAAAGTTAGAATGCCATACACTTAAAAAGCTATACAGGAGTAGTAAGCCTGTGAAACAAAGTTAGAATGCCATACACTTAAAAAGCTATGATTTGTAATCTGTTCCTCACAAGTTTACTTTGAATTTCTATCTAATCACACTTACTAACCTTGTTCGCAAGATATGATAATACACATCGTACATACGTCTATGAGATATGACCGAAGCTCTAAGCAATATGGTCTAGGCCTACTCAGTGTTTTGATATTGAATGTCCCACCATCAATGCACTTCGTTTAGCTACAAGAACTCTTTATGCTGTCTATAATAGTCATTTTCTAGTCTATCCAATCAGGTAAAGCTGCATCCATACGATGTACTAACCAATATGCCATCATATGGTCATCATTGTTGTCCTATGCAACTTCACTTAATAAAAATATATCATCTTCTGTATAATCTTTGATTCAATACATGTTAGCTACTAACCTTTTGGGTTGCCACTTGTTTAACGCACCATGAACAAACAAACTTATTAGCTAGAGTTCAGCATACAAGACTGACGTACTAGGTTATAAAATGCATAATTGACACATCCTACAATTCATGAGTGCTTCACACTAACACTCCTAAACGTTGATGACCTAACTATAGGGGTGTCACGTGACATAACACAAACCAAGTCATGAAGATATAATGTGCGTACCAAAAAGCCTAAAAGCTCAAGCAAGGTCATATATTATGAGATTACTACAGACGTACTAGTATTCATGAACACGCTAACCAATAAAGTCACATAACGACAACTTGCACGACATGGATATATTAAGTGCAACCAATTTACTACATTTGCATACCAACGCACCAAAGACATTGACCATACCAAGCATGAAAAAATATGAAGGGGTTATTCAAAGCTAAGCCATGCAAGGTAACATAGTACCCAAAACATCTAGGAGATACAAGAAGTCAGCGAATAAAAGAGCCCCTAAGACTCCATCCTTTCTATATCACTTGGAAATAGGAGATGGCAAATCGAAGGTAACATTTACGGTGCGTCAACTGACGAAACCATAGCAGGGAAGTGGAGATCAACGCCCTCACCATCAAATTGGCTTCTACCACCTTTCTGCTTCTTGCTAGTCTCAACTTTTCCTTTTCCTTTGTCTTGCTCCACAGTAGTGGTAGAAATGGAATCTACATGGTCAGACGGAGCACTCGAGTAACCATCCACCTTCGCCAACTTCTTTGCCTTCATTTCCTCAAGGTTGGGAACTTTGAAGGGTTTGGCCTTCATATTAGATGTCCCTGCCTGCACATATGTGAACAAGAATGATGTTTGTAATACCTGATAAATCCCGATTTTAATATATTTTATCCCACATTATTCATTTATTTTGGGGATTATTTTAGGCTAATTTGTAATTATTAGATAATATTTGGATTGTTAGCCAATTTTAGGAAATAATATAAATCAGAATTAATTATGAGATTATTAGGCTTAAATTATTAATATTTTGATTGATATATTGTGATTGAATAATATTTATAAATATATGATAGATCACAATTTTATTAAATTCTTGCAGGACAAGGAAAAGCATATTAGAAGATCCTATGGTGCAGAATTTTTTCAGAAAAAGCTAAAAGAAAATCCAATGGTGGAATTTTATTGGGCTCAAGTTGGTACCCAAAAGCCCTCTCTTCCTCTCATTAATTAACCTAACCTAGCCACCAAATAGACAAACACACTCATGCTTGGGAGAGACTCACGCTGAAGACAGAGCTGCGGGATTGAGAGACACGTAGAGGATTGATTTATTCATTCTTCCACTCACGGGACCCACAATTATCTCCTGCGCTGCAATTGAATTCTCCATTCTCTATTCATCAATTGATTTACTTCAACTCATATATATTTCTCCAGTGGGTGGAGGTGAAGAACCGAGGCAATTCAATTTGATTAATTCTTCTCTCATGGCCGTGACTTGCTGTTGCACACTTGATGGAGGAAATTCCATGGAAGCTTAAGCTCTTTTGGGAGGCAACTTGGGAGGAGCATGGAGGAAACTAAGGCCTAGGAACTTACACTTGAGGACCATAAGGGAGTGTTGTTCTTTTTATCTTTTTAATTCGAGACTTGAGATAGTTTAGTTTTAAATGGTTTCAAGTTGTGTTAATTGAGAACAATCTAGTTTTAGATTGTAAACTTATTTCTTTTGAATTGGATTGATAATTTGAATTGTGCTTGAGACAATTGCTGGATTTTTGTTTGCAACTTTGGATTGTCAATTGAATTAATAATTGAGTTTTCGTTATTAATTAAATTGTCATTTGGTTTATCGATTTAATTGTTTAATTGAGTTGATAAATTGTCTAGTTGTTTAATTGGATAATTGTAAACAAGATTCCAAAATTATTTAGAAATTAACTGTGATTGGTTCTTAATGAGTTTAATTAGCCACCACTTATTTCACTATGAGTTTTCTAGTGGAATAAGTGTTATTGAACTTGAGGGTTTCCCATGTTTCAATTAGGTAATTAATTTCATTAATACCAATTTTCATTAATCTCCCTTTGGTCTAATTAATTGATTTGGGCTAAGAAAGTTACTCCATATGAATCCTAAGTTGTCTCCTTAATCATCATAACTGAACTAAATCTTTATTGTTTGATTTGCTTTTAATCAATCTTTTTCTTAGGATTTTAATTATTCTCTCATAACAAAAACCCCCCAAAAATTGCATTCAAATTCATATAGATTAGTCTCCTTTTCATATAGGTCTTAGAGTCAATTTTCATCTTGCATTTAGTTAGTTATTTGCATCTAGGTAGTAGTGTCTTGCATTTTAGTTAGGTTCATTCCACTACATTTTTATCACCTAAATTCAACCTAAAGAAAAACCCACAGCTTGCTCCTGGGAGAATGACCTAGGTTGCCACTATATTGCATTATTAGTTGATCTTGGTTTAATTGATTGCTTTAGCGATGAAAGTAGCGCATCAATACCTAAAGGAGTGTTCTTCAGTCCGAGTAGGGACACATAATATCTCTTGGTAATTGGAAGGGCCAAGATGCATTTCGTTCAATCCTTTGAGAAGTCTTCTGGAGTTGGAGCCATTCGCGGCTTACAAACGTCTGCAAAGATAGCATATGAGTGCTAAACAACTTGCAGTAGAAAAAACCAAGAATGAGAGAGGGACTTACCATCTGAGTTTCACTTAGTATAGAAGCCCAAGTCATCTTCAACTAGGGAAGCGGAATCAGCAAACATGTACTTTTCATCCCAATCGCGGTCATTGATTTGGCACCGCCTCACTAACACCCTTTTTGCTTGTCCTCCTAAATAGTTTGTATAACCCTAGGCTCTTCTTAACCAAGTAGTAGGTTTGGAGCAAATCGGTCACAGTAAACTCTACCCTAACCCGCTTAGTTAGGACCTCCACAGAAAGCACTACCCGCCACACATATGGCATGACCTGAGAAGGTGCAAGGTCAAAACACCTACACAATCCAACCATCACAAGAGATAGAGGATAGGAAGCTTCGTACCTCAACAACTCTACATACATAGTAGCCCAACCCTCAGAATACCAATCTGCCCTCTCATTAGCCATGGGAACCCTTAAATGTACACTCTTAGCTAAGCTATATGTTCTGCGGAATTTCCTTATGTCCTTAGAAACCTTAGAAGCCAAGCTCTTCACTAAGACCCCACGCTTAAAGAACATGCAACCACTGACTGACCAACCCCCTTACACTCAAATCCCTTGCCAGGTCAATCTACCTCTTCACCTTCACTCACAGAGATATTTGTCCTAGAGTTATTTTTCGGGATAACAGTAACACTCAAGGACCAACCACCTACTGTTGACATAGTCACTTACACAAATAAGTCAAGGAAGCTAGAAACAAAAGCAAAATAGGACCCATGTAAGTAAGCACAACGGACGCCCTTCCAATGACAAATGGTCCCCATAAAGAGTACGAAAAAGTACAACTCATGAACATGTGCGTAAAAGGTCAAAAGTCACTTGCCTAGCTATACTGAGCATACATACCAAAGAGTCAGGAAAGTTGAGCCACAAGATACTCGAATCCCAAACAAAAATGGAAAATTTTTAGGAAAAAGGTTCAAGAACCGTGGATCAAAAAAACTTGAAGTGCACGCCATGCACGAAAAAGGTAGGATAAGCCACACAACAAAGTATGCCCTAGTTAAAAAGACAATATGAGAGAGTCAACAAAGATCAAAACAATATATCCAAACTATTTTCGATAGGAAAAAGAACCTAGCTCACCAAAAAGATCACAAGACAAACAATGGAAAAGGAAGAAGCAAGAGCTCAAATCCATGCCCTAAGCTCGCGTCACTACAAGCTTGAGGCAGGAGAAAAACAAACCCTAACCACAACATTTTGAGGAAATTGAAGACAAACTGTAAGGATAGTTCGAAAATACATATTTTAAGCTGCACCTAAAAAAGCTTGAGAAATGTTGACAAAGAAGAAGCCCCATTGTCGCTTCAGCTAAGTCTCAACGGAGCACCACACAAAAACCACCTTAGCTAAGGAAGTGATCCGATCGCGTGGAGTACGAGTCACCTAGAAATCAATGAAGGGTTCACATTAGATGTTTTTTTCTTATATGGTTGTTATGTGTTTCTCCCTCTAATTAAAGGGATGAGGGCTTTTTTTTTAGATTAAATTATATACTGCATCCTGAATTTTTTTAACCAAGTATCTCAAATTAATTAATTCACAATCTTACATTTGGCAATATTTTTCCTGTAACACCAGTATCCTGAAAATTAATTAATTTAAGATACTGTGTGCAGAAAAAAAAAATCAGGATGCAACATGCAATTTAATCTAAATAAATAAAATATATAAAAAAAAATGCCATCATCCCTCTAATTAGAGGGAGAATCACATAATAAACACCTAAGGAAAAGCACCTAATGAGAATTCAACTCGAAAGGAAACGGAGAAAGAAACAATAAATCCAAAGAAAAGAATAAGGAAATAAACCCCGAATAGCGACCCTTGGATTAGAGGAGGACTTCAATCGCTAAGATTGAAAAGAAAAAACACTCCCCAAGTCAATAATCAATCTGACCTGAGGAGCGAAGGGCTTATTGTAGGGACAAGATCAACACCTCAAGCCCACATGCGAGATGGCCCAAATTCAAGCCCAACAAAGTAGGACCGATAGACGTGGCCCATACTCATGCTCGATCCATCATCCTCACTACCTAGTCAAACCCACAACCAAGCAGGCGCCCCAATCCACATATATATATGAATCACCTACTGATATATTGAGATTCGAAAAAGGTGGAACTATCCCAAGGGATCGTTGGTGCCGCATTATAAATAGGGAAATCTATGTAAAAGTCATACACATAAACGGTTGGAAATTATGCCCTAGGGGCAAGTCATTGTACTTTAAACGTGAATGTCATTTAAAGTATTCTTCATTTAGTTTTCATTTTCATTTGCATGATTATAGTGATAACTGTATCCTTGGATATATCTTATTGATTATCCTAAATGTCATTGGTCAGTTATCTACGCGGGATCGAAGATGAAATAAGACCAGTATGACTTTGATGAGGTATGGAGATACGAATCAAAGTCATAGGCACTTATAACAATACAAGGTGCTAGACCGACCCACTATGAGAAAGCTGCATGGATTAAGTAATAAGCTTTTCTCATGTATAACCGCGTCACAATGGCATTTGACCTGAGATCATCATGGATTCCTACATGATGAGTCACTGATCTTTGACCTAGTCAAAAGTCACCTTTGATCGGGTGATGATAAAGGCTTGGATCAGGATCAGTGGTTTTCATGCAGAGGAATGTGAATGGTCAAGATGGAATTTGTCACTCACATTTGTAGAGAGATATCTGGGCCCTCGATGAGTGAGTCTGAGAAATGTATGGCCATACTAAGATGGAAAGGAGTTTCCATTTCAATTGTTAGACTACTCAAGAATCGAGAAAGTAATGGTCAAGAACATGAAGTTGACATTATCCATGCCTCATCCTTGACCAAGTTATCGCGTGACAAAAGGGACGTGACATGGTTGTATGATAAGTTATATCGTATCATACGATCCCCATATGAATTGGGTAGTCACAATGTCTTGCTAGAGGCCGCTTGTGACTTGTGGGATGATACAGTATTGGATCGCTGCCAATCTCATGTGGGCCTGCAAGGTCGCACATAAGAGTAACCCAACACGAGCAAAAGTACAGTGTCCAGATTCATTGAATATTATATATGTCTAAGATTTAATGAATAAGGCCCTGTTTGAAGAAGGGGAGGGAAGATTCATCATCTTCCTTGCCATGACTAAGGCCTTGTTTGTTATGATGAAGATTCAGGAAGGGGAGGGAAGATTCATCATCTTCCTTGCAAAAAACCGTTTCGATGCTCCATCTTCCCAGAACCAATCTTCTGGCGACTCACCATCTTCCTTCATTCATGGGAAGTCTACTTCCCTCCATTTTCGGTGGGAGCTTAATCTTCCCTCAGGAAGAAATTCCCAAATGACCATCTTCTCTTTCTTCAATCCATGTCTTCCTTGTCGTTGTCGCTGACGTTGACGCCGACGCCGCCTCCGCTTCCTCCTCCATTAAGCAAATCCCACCGTCCCTTCTGCAATGTCGGGTTCCAGGGATGAAGAAGGAGATCTGAAACTTTTCTTTTTGTGTTGTTGTCGGGTTGAGGGATGGAGAAGGAGATCTGAAACTTTGTTCTTTTTTTTGTACTGATGTCGGGTTGTAGGGATGAAGAAGGGGGAGTTTTTTTTTTTTTTTGGTGTTGGTAGGGGATATTTTTTACATTTCAAAGCTTAAATTTTAATATTAATTTTTTAAAAAATTATCATCTTCTATCTCAATTTCCATGTCTACCAAACAGAACAAACTTTTAAGTTCTCTCTCAATCTTCCTTTCCATTCATTTCCCTCCTCTAAATTTCTTTCCTTCCTTAAATCTTCCTCGTACCAAACAGACCCTAATGGTACGGTATCAATAGTGGCTAGATGAAGTTCAAAAACAAAAATTAGTAGATAGGGGTTGGCTTCAAAAAATAAAAAATAGAAAGAAAAAAAAAGTCAAAAAACTGTTTTTGTTTTTCAGTTTCTAAAAGTACTTTTTTTTTTTAAATTAAAAAAAAAACAACTTATTGAAAACAATTTTCTAAATAAGTGTTTTTAGCTTTTTTTTTTTTTAACAAAAACAAAAACATTGTTTTTAAACAAAATCAAACAAGCCCATTATGTGTGGGCCTATAGGATGGGACCATTTAATAAGAACAATTTTTTTCTATTACTTTAATAAGAACAATTGCAAAGCCCTGAATTGTTTAATTTGCGGCATATCTATATCCGTAATGGAATCAAGCAATGAAACGTCCTGAAAATTAAAAGGTTAACTTCTCATATTTTTTAGGTCCAAAGAAATTATTTTTAAGAATACACACAAATAGTATATTATAAATTTTGAAAAATATATAAAATTGAATTTTTTATTTTTTACTATATCAAGGTTAACTTCTCGAGGTTTAGAGGGTAAACGATTCTCACCTCCTCCAACAAGTACACTTCCTGATATTTGAACTTGTGTTCTCCTCTTTACGTAAGTATCGTCTCTTACTACCTCAACCAATAGCTTGTTCATTAAATTTAACTTCAAATCATATAATTTCTTCAAGCAAGTTTTTATCAATAATTTTTATTGAATTTATATTTTAATATTATCACTTAAAGGTATTCTTCATCACAAATTATTTTAATATCCGCAAATTAGTTTTTTAATCCTAATATTAAAGACAGAAGGTAATATTACATTTGGTCATTCATATAAGAGCTAATTGACAAAATTGGATAGATTCAAGAAATTAGTTATGCTAGTTATTTTTTTATAACTAGTTATGTTAGTTATTTGTGACAAATATGTGTGTGTGTGTGTGTGTGTGTGTGTGTGTGTGTGTGTGTGTGTGTGTGTGTGTGTGTGTGTGTGTGTGTGTGTGTGTGTGTGTGTGTGTGTGTGTGTTGGTTTTCCTAAAATAAATAAATAAATCATTTTTCATCACGATTAGCTTGGATAAAAACCTCTTAATTTTTGCAATCAATAGTGATACATTGAAAAAAAAAAAAAAATTGGAAGATAATGTTGATTGAGGTCTTATATTTAATATTAAATACAACTCTCACCTAGCTCCCATATTAAAAACCGAATATAGTAGTATTAATTAGAGAAGTTAAGTTGATCATTTAGGAATTTTTATAGGTAGTTAGGAATGTTAGATGAACAAAATTAATGATCTAGACAAAACATGAAATATGCAGAAGGTCGTTATGATCGAATGGAGTATACAACTATACATCTAGCCATCAAACCAAAGCAAAATAATCATAATTATTCATCTAGCGAGCTTGCACGTTCATGAAACTAGGTTTCAAATCTTCCCAGATGCTTTTTGGACTGCCCACAACGATAAAGTTAGTCATAATTAAGGATTTTGTTCTGTGAGCTCCCCTACTCTTTTTGTATAAATCCATTTCAATTCATTCTCTGAAACCAAATATTGACAGTTCAGTTTTAACTATGTCTTAAATTGATTAAAAAAAATTGAGTTTACCGTTTCAAAATTTTGTCTCTCTCTTTATATTTACAAATCATTCTCTCAGCTTTTCTCTTTCCAACAAAAATTAAACAAGAATAAAATTAGAAAACAATCATAAATAACCTCTAAGTGGATTTATAAGAAAACAATCAAACATTAATAACATCTACATGGATTTATATTTAGAACAAAAAAATTTCTACAAACAAACTTATAATAAGAACCAGCATGGTATGTGTGTGCCATGTAACAAGTATTATTTGCCACATCATTTTGACCCATCACTTCCATGTAATCATGCTCGAACGCTGTTAATCCGCACCAGTGTGGTTGGTATGATGGTTTTATTTTTGTCAAGAAAAATTTAAGGGAATTGGGTATCATAGGCTTATTAGAACTATGACATGCCTCCCAGTTCAAGGAAATGATGTGATTTATTCAAGGACTAACATGCCAAAACCGATTGGAATTGTTGGGACCTGTTTGACTCTTTCTACGAAAAGCAGAATTACAAGAATGGAGAACAACGTTGACCCAAAGCCTAAAGTGAGCTGGAGAGAAAAGCATAGAAAGAAGATTATTAAGTCTTATTTAATATGTTTTTTTAATCATTACAAGCTAACACTTGAAACGGCTCGAACCCACATTTTGTGCTAGTGCCACTCGCTCCATTTTTTACATTACTTCCTATCAATGCTCGATTAATGGTAATCAAGATTTTGGTTCTAAATATAAAATATATTTATTATATTTATCAACATTTTTATAATTTATTCCTATCAATGCTCGATCAATGGTAATCAATGAGTATAATGAAGGAAATAATTATAAAAAATGATTATGATGTTTTAGAAAATATATATTATTCTAACTTACTAAACCGCTTTCTTTATTCTAATTAAATTAGATAAATTAAGGACCAGAAGGAGGATCACTTAAAAGTTGACAAATATAGATTAATTCCCTCCAGAGTGACATTGTATATTCCTCCACATTTCTCCATGTGAAATAGTTTATTAAACTTAAAAGTTGACAAATTTCTTATCTTTGAAGCTTTCCACTATCTCTCTAAGGCCCACTTCAAATGGAATAAATTCATCGATTCCCAACGTGCCTTTTCTTTGGAAACTTGAAAGGTCGGTGTGAATGGTTTATCATCTGCACATCTGAAACGAAATTAATGAAATTAACAAATATCATAAACAAAAACTAGAACATGATAAATATCATATCATACACTTTTCCAAAGACAAAATAACGATATACACAATTATATATTCACATGAAAATTTTAATAATATGAATTATAAATAGGAAAAGAAAATCCTCAGACTTGTAAATAGGACAAGTTTATTATTTTAACGATTTTACTTTAAGTATTAATGGGATCTTTTGGTCCTCAATCCATTTTATTTTCCAAACTCATAATCGTTTTTCTAAATTAATTATCCTTATTGTTTGATCATATATTAAAGGGAGAATGACATATAGGTCCCAACCAAGGGAAACAATATACATTAACAAGTCTCATAAGTTGTTAATGATAACTGATTCACTTATTAATTCTCCATATTTATTTGTTGATTATGACTTTTCTAATATTATTTCCCTTTATATTAAAGGAGGGTAATGAGAGGTTTTTAATGCAAATGATTAAAAGAGATATTTTAGTCAAATCAATACACCTTCTTTAGATATGACTAATTTAACTAAATTTCTTAGGCTAAAGTATACGTTTAGTCCTTTATGTTTGCCTATGATATCATTTTAGTCCCTTAAGTTTGTAAAGTACACATTTGGTCCCTGAAAGTTAACACCGTTAGTTTAACTTAACGGAAAATACTAACTCAACAATTTTTAGCGATAATTGTGCAATTAAATGCTGACTAAACATGCTTATATGTTAATATTTTAATAAATTAATATTTTAAATTCAATTAGTTGAAAAATATTTAATCTTCACAGACAAAAAAAAAAGTATTTAATCTTTACAAACAGTGAAAAACCGTATAATAATCCGTGAAAATTAAATATTTTTCAATTAATAAGATTTAAAATATTAATTTATTAAAATACTAACATATAAGCATGTTTGGTCAACATTTAATTGCATAGTCATCGCTAAAATTGTTGAGTTAGTATTTTCCGTTAAGTTAAACTAACGGTGTTAACTTTCAGGGACTAAACGTATACTTTACAAACTTAAGGGACTAAAATGATACCAGAGGCAAACGTAAAGGACCAACTGTATACTTTAGCCAATTTCTTAATATCTATAAATTAATTATTTAGCTCTTACCTTTATAAGTGAATAGAGTAAGTTAGATCCTTTGTTCCAAAATGAGTAGAAACTCTGCTCCCATTTCCAAATTGTCTTACATATCCTTTACTCCTTTAAATGAATTAATAATTTTTTACCTTTTACAATTAAACACCAACACAAAACTCATCCTCTGATTCATTTTATAAACATATGTTAACAATCTAACATATATTGGAAATTCAACTAATTTTAATAATGATTTTAAAATTTATAACATTATCCTCAAAATAAAATTGAGTGAGAGACTGTAATGTCATCCACCACTCTTAGATCTCTAATAAATTTGAGTGAGAACAACATTCATAATAGATGGTTGCTCAGTCATGCTATTCTTTTCACTGATAAATTTATTTAGGCTGATATAAAATGAAAAATCTCCAATACTTACTCATGCTTTAACATGTAACACGTACATAATCTAATATAAGTTATAACACCCTATACAGAGTAGAGACAATAATAATTAAAGCACAAAAACGAGACATGGTTTAATTTTGTTAACATTCAAGGAAAGAGATAAAAACCAAGATATGTTCTAATGTATGAATTATAAATTAAAATTATAAAAGACAATCGGACTTACTTATCTGGAAGATGTAATGTCGGATACATAGCACGCAAGATATTCACAATTTCTGAGTAGTGTTTTACTGATTCGACCAAAAAATATCTTCCCCTAGCTGATGGAATTTCAAATGCCTGAATATGAGCATTAACAGTATCTTTTACATGAACCCATGCTGCAGAAAAATTTGGAAATGTTTTTGCTCCTGCATCAAATAGATTATCATTATTTGAAGAATTCTTTTTTTTAGTGAAATTAGTCGAAGAAATTTAATGACCAATAAAGAAAAATTGAAGGGAGGAGGGTTTTATTAAGCCTTCTACAGCCAACACAAATTAAACTCAGTCGAATTTTATGACATTGATCAACAAAGAAAAATTGAAGGAAAAAACGTTATATAGACTATAATTTAGCTACTGATATAAATGCATGGTGTATTACTCCAGGAGATTTCAATCAAGAGTTTTATTTAAGGTATCTTGTTGAATAAAAAAATGAATTACATGTAAAAGGTGAGTTGTCCCAATAATTAACCAATCATTCCAAGAAAGTTAAAGACCAAAGACGAAAAATAGAAAGCCTTATGTAATACCCGGATAATTATTTATCTGGAATATTATATTTTAATAAATAATACCTATTGGAAATAGGTGAATATGAGGTCTCAAATATTGGAGGAGATTTATCATAATTTTCTAGGGCAATTTCTGTTAAAATTAGAGGAATTAAAGTACTAAAAAGCCCTAAATGAATCTATGAGCCATAAAATACTGTGATAAATCCTAAATGGCAATAAAATTTTTGTTAAAAATTAGAGAGTATGTTGCCTCTAATTTAGGGAATTTTTAGGATTATTTCCCTTGGAAAATAATGAGGGAAAAATCAAAAAAGTATTTTGCGGACCAAAATGACCCCATGATTTTTAATATTTTACATAGGACATAAAATACCAATGTAAGTAAAATAGTCTTGAGATAATAATTAATCTCAATTAAGAAAATTATCAACAATTAGTAAGTGAAAAAATAAGTAATTAATCACTAATTGTTTAAAGATGAACAAAGGAAGTTAATTAGGTGAAACCTAATTAAAGATTGGACCAATAAGGGAATTTCTTGGTAAGTAATATATGATATATTAAAGCAACATCTTTCGTCAAAAGATGCCACATATTTTCGAAAATAAGGGGAAGTAGAAGAGGGAAAAATGGAGTAAACTTAACTAGGAAGTTATGGAAAAGGTCAAACAAATCACAAGCCAATAGGAACACTTTGTTATATGATATTTTGGCAAGTGGTAGAAACAAATTCCATGACCAAGAAGATGCCATCCAATTCGAAATATGGAAGAAGAAAATAAAGGAGAAAATTGAGTGAAATCAAAATAGCAAACTTAGTATAGAAGGAGTTGAAAAGTCAACCAACCAATAAGAACACTTCATATTGTTGCAAGTGGGAAACCAAATTGATTATTGTGTGTGTATGGGTTTAGCCGAAATATGAAGGAAAAAGGAAAGAGAAAATGTGAAATTTTGTCAAGTGTGAATGCATTTATGTGCAAGTGGATAGTTTTGTGAGATATTTGTGTAAAAAAAAAAGCAAATAAAGATAAATGACCACCGGTAGAATTTAAATTCTATCTAGAAAATCATGAACTAGGTTTCTAAGATCAGGACATATTATGAATAAGTGTAATTTTATCTCGGAGTGGACTGTCTTCGAAGTCATTTCCGTAACCGGCGGAACGGTTAGGGAATAAGACGAAAAAGAAAAAGGAGCAGTTGAGGAAATGAAAACCAATGGAAAATAAATCCTATCCCAAAATCCTTGAGATAAGTAGAAAACATTTGGATATATTAGGAATCAGTGAATTTTTATCCAGAGGTTGGTGTTACCGAAAGTGAATTCTGTAACCGAAGACGTTTATCCGAAAATGTTCGGCAGGCAACGAAATGTACTGGATGGGATCAAAAATTTAGTTAACCCAGACATTTCTAAAGAGGAAGAATATATCTTCAGTGCTATGTAGCCGGATTTTTGAGTTTCTCCAAGATTACGCGATTAGAACACCGAACAGAGAACTTTATCGGTAGAAACCCATAAAGCAAGAGATGATGTCACTTGCATGACATCATGGCCTTGAAAGATGATGTAAGGAGGTGGATTGTGTGGCCAAGAATGAAGCTTCTAGAAACCCTAATTTCCATGGTTAGAATTAAAGGAAAAGTTTGGAGAAAATTACCAAGTTGGTCTCATTTTTCTTCTATAAATAGCCATGCCATCTTCACTTCTTTTCTCACAATTCAAGAGCAAAGTTTCGAATTAGAGAGAGAGTCTAGAGAGAAGGAGGAGTCCGGAGGAAGAAGCAGCGAAGCTCTGGGTAATTTTTCGGTACCGAGTCTTAAGCTTTAGTCTTTTGTTCGGTAGTTATAGTAGGAATGTTAGTTTCATCTTTAATCTTCCAGTACATTTTAGATATCATGTTGTAACAACCCATTTTCCAATAGCAGTATATTTTTTTTTTTCATCAAATCATCATTTCAAATAATCAGAGTAGAGCATCGGAGCGATTGAGTAACTAATATGTATATATAAAATGCCATAAGTCTGGCTGGATACAACAGCAGTACAAGAACCGTGTGGTTCAAAAGTATACTACAACAGAAAGAAATCTTCAACCGGATCTTCTACGTGGCCTGCTTGCTTCTTTCCTCGGCCCTCGGTCCTCCGGACCCTGAAGCTATAGCTGAGATCCAATTTACCACATTGGATCTCAGGTAACGGTTAACCTCATGCTTATAAACAACAGATGCGTAACAGATATTTCTAGAATTACAGCAATGATCCATATAGGAAAACAATACAGCATTATATATCATGACTATAACCCGTAAAAACTGTAATAGTGATCTAAGTACGATTCCTTAATCACAATGCATCTAAGTACGGTTCCATAGACACAGTACATCTATGTACGATTCCATAGACACGGTGCATATAGCACCAAATAGAATGGCCAGGCAAGTGTCTATCATGGGGGCCTCACCGACTTTACGGCGACTAAATGGCACACCCACATAGACTAGACTTGCCTTCGGCGCCAAACTATTCACACAACATATCATCACATATATGCATTCAATAATCATCAGAGCTAGTGTTACAGTACGCGAACGTACCTCCGTTGACAATATACGGTACTTCTGGCACGTTTGACGGAAACTGCACTTTTTACGGAAACAGCGGGCTGACAGCGGTTCGTCGGGCAGCGTAACAACATCAGAACAACATTACTGATATCCTATAATGATAATATCGCATTTATCAATATTTGACATCATAACGGGCATTTTAGGTACAAATTACCATTTTGCCCCAAGTTGCCTAATCGGCGGAATTTCGCCAACACTTCGTTACTTTGACTCTAATCTTCCAAAATTTTGCCAGAACTTCAACCCCACCATGATTTTCGAAATTCATGACTAAAATACCCCAAACATATGATATCTAATCATACTTGGAAGATTAAAGATCAACTTAACATTTCTACTCTAACTACCGAAAGAACTACGAAAGCTTAAGACTCGGTACCGAAAAACTTACTCAGAGCTTCGCTGCAGATTTCCCCCAGAGCTTCTCTCTATAAAACCTCTCTCTATTTTCGAAATCCACAAGGGAATTTGGTGTGAGATTTGTGAAGGGATGAATCCTATTTATAGGGAAAGTATGTGACACTATTCATTACTTTATCATACCGGATATAGACCGTCGGATTGCACTTTCGCAAGGTGTCAAGATCCTCTCCATGCCACTTGGCAGCCGACCTCCATCCCCCTTAGGTGGCATGATGAGTCACCATTTTGGCCAATCAGAAGGTGCCACCTTGCACCTTCTAGAATCCTCGCCCGGTAAAATTCTCCGATCGGTGTCCGAATCGCGTAATCTTGGAAAATCTTAGAAATTTGGAATCACAACTTTGAAGACCCTTTCTCACTCACTAAAAATGGCTGGTCTAAACAAAGTTTTGATCCCGTCCAGATATTCTCCGGTCCTGCTGAAGTTTTACGGAAAAACGTGCCGGTTACGGAATTAACTTTCGGAATCGTCAACCTCTGGACAAAAATTCACTGATTCCAAATATGTCAAGGAAATTCTCAACTCATTCCCAGATGTTGAGTTATAATTTATTTTCTTCACATTTCCAATTTGTGACTATCTGCCTTTTTCACGGATTACCCTATTTCGTCTTATTATCAAAATGCTCCACCGATCTCGGAATTAACTTCCGGAACAGTCTACTTCAAGATAAAAATTGTAACAACCCGACTTTTTAAAGCAGTATAATTTTTTTTTTTTAACATCTTTTCAAACCATCAGAGTAGAGCATTTGAGCGGAAGAGTAACTGATATATAGATTCAAAAAGCCAACAGTAGTGTATCTGGCTGATTACAAAGGCGGTTCAATAGCCGGCGTTTTGAAATAAAGGACATCATCAAAGGAAGACTCTGCCCGATCCACGAAATGAAGTCTTGATCGGGTTTTCTATGCGGTGCTTGCCTCCATCCTCGGTCCTTGGTCCCCCTGAAGCTGACGCTACGTTAAGAGCCGAGATCATGCAGGATCTCGGGTAACGTTAACCTCATGTTTATGTATACAGACAACAGACTTTAACGTCACTCTATCACAACCCATGCATATGTATTGCCCCCAGCTTGCAGACAATATTGCACCCAGCATACAGACAAATTGCACCCAGCATTGGAATAGATTGCACCCAGCATACAGACAGATTGCACCCAGCATACAGACAGATTGCACCCAGCATACTGACATATCCACTAACCACTATATGCACTCAAACAGTATAACACCTCTATGCAGACATACCACATATATGCATACCATAAACATCAGAGTTAGTGTTACAGTACGCGGACGTACCTTCGTTGACGGATTACGATATTTCTAGCACGTTTTACGGAAAATCGTGAAATCTCCAACAACGGCTCGTCGGGCGTAACGAGCAGACAAATTAGGATTTCGGCGTCCTATAAAGTAATATCACTTCCATTAGTGATTTGATACAATAAGCGGCATTTTAGGTAAAAATTACCATTTTGCCCCTATACCACTACTTGGCGGAATTTCGCGGCGCTTCCTACATAGGCTATTTTCTTCCCAAAATTTCGCGAACTTCGACGCCATCATGGTTTCGAAAATAAAGACTAAAATAGCCCTCCCATCTAATATCAAAACATAAAAATAAAGACTACTCTAGCCTTACTAACTAATGAACTAAAGACTAAAAACTAAAGACCGAAAGTCTTACCCGTTGAAGACTTCTGCAGAACCTCCCCCAGAGCTTCTCTCTCTACTTCTTCCTCTCTCTAATTTTCAGCCAAAGGGCTTAGAAAATGGTGTGAAGATTTCTCAAGGGATGCTTGGCTATTTATAGAAGATTTTGAGGACATAAAGGTCTTTCTTCCATTTGATTTAAACCATTGGATTTCTCTTGGATTGAATGGCAAAATCTCATCCCTCCATGCTCTTGGTCGACATAGCAGCCCTAGGTGGCACCAAAATTGCATCATCTTGATGATGTAATTAACTTGTTAAGGAAGGTTTCGTATGCGATAAACCTCGATCGGTACCGATTCGCGTAATTTCAGAAAAATCTCAAAATTATGGATTTACAACTTTGAAGACCTTCTCTTCCTCATCAATAATATCTATTTAAACTTGAATTTTGACTTTAGACGGGGTTCCAAGCGTCCATTGAAGTTTCTCGAAAGCGTGTCCGAACGCGTCCGGTTTGAACGCATTTAAAATCACCAATCTCTTGAAATAATTCACGATTCCAAATATGTCCATATAAATTCAAACTCATTCCTAGATATTGAGTTAGAATTTATTTTCTTCATTTCAAAAATATGCCTATATGCATTTTTCCCTATTTTGTTTTATTAGGAAAATGCACAAACGGCCTCGGAATTAACTTAGGAAGAGGTCACTAAAGGTAAAAACTCACCGATCAATATTTTACCTTGACCTTGGGATTCCTATTCCTAGATCTCTAGATAGGATCCGTTTCCTAATTTCCAAATTACTATTCATCCTTTTTAACTTTAATTAATTATATTATTATAATATTTGCAAGTTGCATATTTATTTTTTCCATTTCATTTTCATTTTCTTTTTCTTTGGCCCAAAATTCTGGTCCTTTTTTATTTAATTTTCGTTTTTATTTAATTAATAATTAATTAATATTATATAAAATAATTATTTTTATATAATTTTTACAAAATTTCCCTATTGGTCCATACTTGTTTTTAGGCTTAAAAATACCTAAACCCAACTAATTTTTCTCAAAAATCTCCAATCAATTAGTAAATATATTCTTACTAATTTTCAACTATTTTCCACTAATTTTTGAGCTTTACATAATTATTCATGAATTTCCTTTACTTATGCTTAAGTAATTAGCCCAATATTACTTAATTACTTAATTATCACAAGTTGATAATTTTCTTACTTAGAACACCTTATTTCCTTTATACTCTTGCATTAACATTTATGTTTCCATGTGTTCTGCTTTATTTTAGAATTTGTGAGGGCATTATGGTCATTACCATACTTTTTGAGCATTCTTCTTCAATTTCTCCAAGTTTGTAATTTATTAAATTACCAAAATTAGAGATATACTCTCTCTCAAATTAACACTTATTTCCTTGCCCTTTAGGATTTTTCACAATTTTACTCCTCCCAGGGGTATTTTGGTCATTTTGGCACTTTGGCCCTTAAATTCCCTAATTCAAATTTTGGGGTATTACAAAAATCCACTATTTCATATTCTTTACTGACTTTAGAAATCCTGTTCCTGGTTCTCTAGATAGGATCCAATTTCTATCGGTGTTTATTTACCTTTTTACTATTTTATTTAATTACCTTTAAATTAGGAGTTTTATTTTTACACTCCAACAATTTTCTATCTTTACACCTCACACAAAGATGTCGGCACACACACATTTATTTTATATATATTTTTATTTTATTTTTTAATTAATTATTTAATTATTATTTTAATTATTTTTACATAATTTTTGACAAAATTTTCCTATTGGCCCATACTTGTATTTAGGCTTAAAATTACTCAATTTCATCAATTTTTCTCCATATTTTCCAATTGATTAGCAAATATATTTATGCTAATTTGTAGCCATTTACCACTAATTATAGAGTTTTACATATTTATCTTTGGATTTTCCTTTGTTCATGCTTAAGTAATTAGCCAATAATTACTTCCTTAATACTTGTTGCTAATTTTATTAATTAGAATTACTCATTACCTCACAACTTTTGCATTTACATTAGTATTTTTATGTCCCATGCATTATATCATAATTCACGGGGGCATTTTGGTCATTATAATACTTTTTAACTTTTCCCCCTTTATTTTTCCAAGGTAATATTTTAATAAATTACCTAAATTAGGGAAAATATTATTCCCTATTTCAAATAAATATTTTCTAGCCTCTTTATAATTTTCACAGGGTATTTTATAACCCGTAAATGCGTTTAGGGAGCTGTTTGAAAACTTTCAAACGTTTTAGGGACCTAAATGCAAATTATTCTATTTTCAAGAGAAACTACCCCAAAAATAAGATAAATTCTCCACAAGATCTTTGAGATCATATAATCACCTATTTCCAATAGGTATTATTTACTCAATATGATATTTATCATAAGTGAGTTTTTCAGGGTATTACACATGTTTTAAGGTTGAATATGATATATATTTCGAAAATCATGTTGGAGTAGGAGTTATGTTGAAATTTTGGAAGATTAGAGTCAAAGTAACGAAGTGCTGGCGAAATTCCGCCGATTAGGAGGTCAGGGGTAAAATGGTCATTTATGACTAAAATGTCCGTCATAATGACTGATTACTAATAAATGTGATATTGTCCTTATAGGATATCCCTGATTACGTTCTGACCTACTGTCGTATCGTATTCCGACAGAAGTACCATTTACCGTCAACGAAGGTACGTTCGCGTACTAGTAACCCTAACTCTGGTATTTATGGTATGCGTATATGTATTATGAGTATTGGATGCGTATATGTGGTTGATGGTCTGTTGACATGTTATAAGTGTTGTTATGCACTCCGTGTGATACATCTAGAATCACTCCGTGCGATATTTCTACATTCACTCCGTGTGGTATTTCTGCATTCACTCCGTGTTGTATGTCTGTTATGAGCTGTTTATGTTATGATTATCTGTGATCCATGTACTGTATATGTAAATATGAGGTTAACCGTTACCTGGGGTCTGGTGCATTGGACCTCAGCTCTTAACATAGCGTCAGGGTCAGGAGGACCGAGGATCGAGGAGAGAGGAAAGCTGCAAGCTTAGAGGTCCGGCTGCAGACCTTCTTTTGTTGCCACAGCATGGGAATTGCCAGGGAGACACTTCTGTTGTTATTTTAAAAACTCTCGGTTATCATACCGTCTCTGTAATTAGCCAGTGGGCGTTTTGAATATATATATCAGTTACTCTTATGCTCCGGTGGAAAAAAAATATACTGCTTTTGAAAACGGGATGTTACACCTTACAAATTATAATAAAACAGGAAAGGGAAATCATCACATTGACATTTGCTAAATAAAATTAAAATAACCATTTAATAGAATTGTAACTGTGGTTGAACTTGCGTTAAGTGTTGGTTGCAAGAGAGGTCCTATCACTACTCCCGGATTGATGGTAACCATATCAATGTTGTTGTCTTTAACAAATTTCCAGGCAGCTTCTTCCGCCAAAGTCTTTGAAAGTATATAACCATGCGAATGAACATGAAAATCGAAGGGTGCTGTACAATATTAACTGAATGAATTATAGTTAGGTCCTAAAATATCCATTTAATGTTAGTTAATCAGGCCTGATGAGCTGCTTTTGTCGCTAAAGCAATCAATTAAAGTAGGTCCTAATTAATTATGCAATATAGGGTCAACCTAGATCATTCTCCCAAGGAGCAATTTGTGAGTTTTTTTTTTGGTTGAATTCAGGTGATGAAAAATGCAATGAAATGAAACTAAACTAACTAAATGCAAGATGAAAATTTAATCTAACCTAAATGAAAGTGAAACTAATCTATATGAATTTGAATGCAATTTTTGGGGGGTTTTTGTTTTGAGAAAATAATTAAAATTGTAATACCCTAAAATTCATATTCATTATAAACATTATATTTTGGTAAATAATACCTATTGGAAATAGGGGAATATGTGGTCTCAAATTTTGTAGTGTATTTATTTTGTCTTTTAGGGCAATTTCTTTTAGAATTAAAATGAACAAAGAGGCAAAAACCCAATTTTATTTTAGGGAACATAAGTTGCCCTATGATTATTAAATTAATGCATGGAGCATAAATGACCAAAGTAAACCTAAAAGTTGTGAGAAAATAATTAATCCAATTAAAGAAAATTGCCAACAATTAGTAAATAAATAAATCTTCATTTATTAAAGTAATTCCAAAAACTTTCATAATTAATTGAATAACATGTTTTAAAGGCACAATTAGGGATGTATGACCCTAATTAGAGACCAATGGTCAATGAAGGGCCAAGATTAGCATAAAGATAATTTCTAATTAATTAGGCATGATTAAGAAATGTATAAGATTAATTACATAAAATCCCTAAAGCCTAATTGACCAACAAAGGATATGTTAAAGACTATTAAGCATAAGATTAAGACACTAATCAGACTTATTAATCAACTTTGACAAGTCAAACTAAAATCAATGGCTAGGATTAAACCTCATAAAGCTAGATGTAAAGGTTTAAAATCAACCATAAAGTTAAATCCTTGCAAAACCTAATCAACCAATGAGAAATTTTCTAAATAATATAAGATTAATTAAATAACAAAATGAAAAAAATAAAAAAGGGGGGGGGGTGCCGGTTTATGAGTGGTTGTGTGTGTGTGCGTGTGTGTGTGTGTGTAGAAGAGAGAGAAGAGAGATGTGAGTGATGTGGAAGAATGAGAGCCAAGGGTTAGGAGAGAGAGAAGTAAAGATATTTTGAGTTCAAAAGCTATTAGGATTAACTCAAGACTCAGGTAAATGAGAAACGATAGAAAATAAATTGTGTACTGAAATATGTTAACCATTGTAACAACCCGACTTTTCAAAAGCAGTAAAAAAAAAAAAAAATTTTGTCAAACATCATTTCAAAATCATCAGAGTAGAGCATTTGAGCGGAAAAGTAACTGATATATATATTCAAAATGCCCACTGGCTAATTACATAAACGGTATAGTAACCGAGAGTTCCAAAAAGTAAAGGATAAAAATGGAAAGTCTTCAGCCGGATCCTCGAACCTGCTTGCTTCCCTCTCTCCTCGTTCCTCGGTCCTTCCGAGCCACGACGCTATATTGAGAGCCGAGATCCGCACCGGATCTCGGGTAGCAGTTAACCTCATGTATACGATTACACATATGGTTACACAACAATAACATATAAACCACACCCAACCAATGCACATGTAATGCTCCCAGCATGCAGATATATCGCTCCCGGCTTTTATAGATGTATCGCTCCCGGCATTATAAATGTATCGCTCCCGACCTTGCAACTATATCGCTCCCGGCATGCATACAGTTATTTTCTAACATAATATGCATTCCAACAACACCCCACATATATACACATTATACACACATCGCACACATACCATCTACAGCATACTATATCCATCAGATTAGTGTTACAGTACGCGAACGTACCTTCGTTGACGGTAGACGGCACTTAGTCGGAAATCGTACTTTTCTACGGAAAAACGTGAAAACGTCCAATAGCGGCACTTCGGCGTAAACGGCAGCAGATTAGGATTTCGACGTCCTATAGGAGTAATATCACTTTCATTAGTGATTTGGCATTATAAGCGGCATTTTAGGTAAAAATTACCATTTTGCCCCTATACCCCTACTTGGCGGAATTTCGCCGGCGCTTAGCTACATAGGCTATTTTCTTCCCAAAATTTCGCGAACTTCGACGCATTTATGATTCTTGAAAATAAAGACTAAAATAGCCCTCCCATATGATACCCAAATCATAAAAATAAAGACTACTCTAGCCTTACTAACTATTGAACTAAAGACTAAAAACTAAAGACCGAAAGACTTACCCGTTGAAGACTTCGGCAGAACTTCCCCCAGAGCTTCTCTCTCTACTTTCTCTCCCTAGAATTTCGAAATAGGCAAGAAGGAATGGTGTGAAGAAAAGTGAAGGAGGGGGGGTATTTATAAGAAAAGGTGTAGGATTTCGTAGTCGGATCAACTTTGTGAGAATCGATCTGGACCGTCCAAAGCAACTTTTCAAAAAACCCTTTCCTTCCCCTTTTGCATTCACACTTGGCCGAAAATCCAAGTGTCTTGGCCAATGGGAAGTGGCCATGTGGCCCTTCTAGAAGCTTCTGGAGCCGATTTCCCCGATCGGTACCCGATTCGCGTAATTTCGGAGAAATCTCAAAATTCTGGATTTACAACTTTGAAACCATTTCCTCACTTAGTAGAAATGTCCAAGTTAACCTATATTTTGATTCCATATAGGGCTCCAATAGTCCGGTTGAGTCTTTCTCGAAAACGTGTCCAAACGCGTCCGGTGTCGAAACTTGTTTTCGAAACACCCATCTCTTCGAAAAATTCACCGAATCCAAATATGTTCATGAAAATTCCCAATTCTTTTCCAAATGTCACAACATAACCTTTTCGTCCTCTTGGCTATCGGCCTTTTCTCATTTTTCCCTATTTCGTCTTATTAGGAAAAAGCACAAACGGCTTGAAATTAACTTCCGCAAGAGTTTAACGGAAGATAAAATCCCACCGATCAATATTTTACCTTGACTTTGGAAATCCCATTCCTAGATCTCTAGATAGGATCCGTTTCCTAATTCTCATTTTACTATTCACATAATTTTACTTTAATTAATTATAACATATTTATAATAGCAACTTGCATTTTTCATACATATATATTTATTTTTTTTTCTTTTTTATTTCATTTTTTTCTGCCCTTTATTTTTCGTTTTTTATTATTATTAATAATTATTTAATTAATTAATTAATTAATTAAATAATTATTTTCACATAATTTTTTTACAAAATTTTCCTATTGGTCCATTCTTGCATTTAGGCTTAAAAATACCTAAACTCATCATTTTTCCTTCAAATTTTCCAATTAATTAACCAATATATTTATGCTAATTTTTAGCCATTTATCACTAATTTTGGAGCTTTACATAATTATCTCCGAATTTTCTATACTTGTGCTTAAGTAATTTGCTAATAAATACTTAATCACTCGATTATCACTGCATAGTAATTTTCTTAATTAGAATACCACATTACCCCTTAACCTTTGCTTTAACATGAGATTTTTCATGCATTCTGCATTATTCTGCATTTTTCCATAATTGCAAGGGTATTATGGTCATTTCCTTACTTTTTGAGTATTCTTCTATAATTTCTCCAAGTTTGTAATTTATTAAATTACCAAAATTAGAGATATACTCTCTCTCAATTTAAATAATTATTTCATTGCCCTTTAGGATTTTTTATCAATTTCACCATTTTCCTAAGTTATTTACTCCTCCCGGGGTATTTTGGTCATTTTGGCACTTTGGCCCTTAAATTCCCTAATTCAAATTTCGGGTATTACATCTCCCCCCGTTAAACAAAATTTCGCCCTCGAAATTTGTACCCATCCCACTATACTTTGTACTAACTAGACTCCGTCCTACTCGGACTCTGGGCTATACGCGTCGGATCTTCACTTTGTCTGTCTGCTGCTCCTCCTGGTGATCGAGAATTCGCTTTGATTTGACTACTACGATCTTGTCATATTGTACCTTGATATATGATGTTTCCCGTGGTTCCCATACACCGCGGTTAACACCACAAATACCAAAATGTCTCCATGGTTCCCATACACCATGTTAACACAAGATTATCAAAATGTCTCCATGGTTCCCATACACCATGACAACATAAGATACCTCCTACTCAATGACATGATTACGGTAGAAAAATAACGAGGAAACGCGGAATACGTCACGAAGATGGTTCACGTATCATACGATTTAGTTGAATAACTAACACATAGTTAACGTACGAGAGAAAAATTCCTTACTAAGAGAGATAGTACCTTGGACTCTCTCCGGAAGTTCTCTGTCCATGGTATCGGTTAGCGCGTACATTCGGCCGGGTTACGTGGCTTGAATCCTACGACTTTCTCGGGCAGTTCGGGGCAATGTGTCACGGTTTCGACATCCGTAGCAAACTCGTTTCTCCGTACCTTTCTCGGGACAATTTGTAATAATGTGTCCCGCTTCCGACATCCGAAACAAACCCTTTTGTTAAAACACTCACCGGGATGGTACTTCCCGCATTCGGGACATGGTCGGGACTCCATCATTCTTGAGTTGTTCTGCTCAAACCGAAATGGCCTCTTGCTTTCTCTTTGAGAGTCATCCCATGGTGCTTCTCTCTTTCGTGAGGAATTTCCACGGCTACCCTCGCTTTGATCGGCACGGCTACCATTGTGATTCCGTGACTTACGTAACTCCTTCAGTTGCGCTCAGTCATCCGGCAAGATTCTACCGCTTGAGCCATTTTTGGAAATTGTTGCGATACTAGCCTCGCCCTTATATCATATTTCAGTCCAGTCACTAATCGGTTTGCCTTCCAGCTTTCATTCACGTGGCTTTTCAGATATGAAGAATAACGAGACAGGTTGGTGAAACGAGCGAAGTAGTCGTCGAATGATTCTTCATTTCCCTGCTGGACCTGCAGAAATTCTTCCTCCTTAATCACCTGCACCGAGGGAGGAAAATACTGCTCGTTGAACTGTTCCAAGAATGTTTCCTGTAATGTGAGTGCCTTGAAGGGTTGTGGAAACACTCTTCCACCATCTATGTGCGTCCCCTTCCACTTATAAATTGCCGGTGAGCTTTAGGTCCTCAGGGCATTCCATCACTTCAAATATCTTGTCTAAGCTCATCATCCAATCCTCCGCCAATTCGTTCTTCCCCGAAAAGTAGGTGGCTTGAGCTTGCAAAGCGTGTGACCCAATGTTGTGTGGTGCACAGGCTCTCCCTTGTCGTGGAGGTGACTGGGACCTATCGGATTCCTCGGCTTCCTCATCGTACTCGTCACTTTGCTCGTTTTCTTCTTCTTCTTCATCATTATGCTCTTCCTCATTCTCGTCTTTCCGGTTGTCTCTCGGCTTCTTGGTCTTGTCGATTCTGTCTTTCCGAAGTGTATCTATGAGAGCCCGTTGTTCTTGCAAGGTTCTCCTCATCTCCCGCATCTCATTCTCGCTCCGGTTGGTGCAGTACTTGGATTTACCCGAGGTCGTCTACCTCGTCCTCCACCTCGGCCCCTACCTCGGCCTCAGGGAGCTCCGGCTCCTCTCAAATTTGCCATGTCTCGTGCTTTTTCCTTTATTAGGGAAAACGTTAGTTATATAAAGAAAGCAATTTTCCTATCGCAGATTCTCTTGCATCGATATCTATACCGCATATAGACTCTATCACTTTAGTATTCACATTGCTCCCGGCTTTTACCGCACTTACTACAAACGAATACACTCCCGCAAAATCTCCCCTTGATCGAATTTCATTGATTTGGTCTACTCGGAAGCGGGTACGGATTTCGTATCGGGAGTTCCTCTACATGAGTCAAATCTGCATGTACTATCTTTATTGGTCTCGGAGTTTCATCCGGCGTGACCCAGCTCCGCGTATGAGCTCTGTGCTAGAATAGAATTAACGTCCAGTACAAACTGGCAGTTATCAGAGTGATGCACCAACAGAGGGTGGTACACTGGTTCAGGATGGTATACCGGTACAGACTGGTACAGGAGGTAAAATGGTACACCGACTCGGGCCTATATCGGTACTTATTTTCAAAATATGCTCTAAATTTTTGAAAAGGCTTAGAACCTAACTCCGTTAACTGAACATAATGGCCAGGTAAGTGTTTACCATGGGGCCTCACCGAGTTCACGGCGACCGATTGGCATACCCACGTAAACTAGCCTTGCCTTCGGCACCAAACTGTCCGTAATAACTTAGTCAGATCCATGCCAGGACTACTGCTCTGATACCAAATGTAACAACCCGACTTTTCAAAAGCAAAAAAAAAAAAAAAAAAATTTCAAACATCATTTCAAAATCATCAGAGTAGAGCATTTGAGCGGAAAAGTAACTGATATATATATTCAAAATGCCCACTGGCTAATTACATAAACGGTATAGTAACCGAGAGTTCCAAAAGTAAAGGATAATAATGGAAAGTCTTCATAGGATCCTCGAACCTGCTGCTTCCCTCTCTCCTCGTTCCTCGGTCCTTGAGCCACGACGCTATATTGAGAGCCGAGATCCGCACCGGATCTCGGGTAACATTAACCTCATGTATACGATTACACATATGGTTACACAACAATAACATATAAACCACACCCAACCAATGCACATGTAATGCTCCCAAAGATGCAGATATATCGCTCCCGGCTTTTATAGATGTATCGCTCCCGGCATTATAAATGTATCGCTCCCGACCTTGCAACTATATCGCTCCCAAAGATGCATACGATTATTTTCTAACATAATATGCATTCCAACAACACCCCACATATATACACATTATACACACATCGCACACATACCATCTACAGCATACTATATCCATCGATTAGTGTTACGATGCGCGAACGTACCTTCGTTGACGGTAGACGGCACTTAGTCGGAAATCGTACTTTTCTACGGAAAAACGTGAAAACGTCCAATAGCGGCACTTCGGCGTAAGAACGGCAGCAGATTAGGATTTCGACGTCCTATAGGAGTAATATCACTTTCATTAGTGATTTGGCATTATAAGCGGCATTTTAGGTAAAAATTACCATTTTGAGAACTTCGACGCATTTATGATTCTTGAAAATAAAGACTAAAATAGCCCTCCCATATGATACCCAAATCATAAAAATAAAGACTACTCTAGCCTTACTAACTATTGAACTAAAGACTAAAAACTAAAGACCGAAAGACTTACCCGTTGAAGACTTCGCGAGAACTTCCCCAGCTTCTCTCTCTACTTTCTCTCCCTAGAATTTCGAAATAGGCAAGAAGGAATGGTGTGAAGAAAAGTGAAGGAGGGGGTATTTATAAGAAAAGGTGTAGGATTTCGTAGTCGGATCAACTTTGTGAGAATCGATCCGGACCGTCCAAAGCAACTTTTCAAAAACCCTTTCCTTCCCCTTTTGCATTCACACTTGGCCGAAAATCCAAGTGTCTTGGCCAATGGGAAGTGGCCATGTGGCCCTTCTAGAAGCTTACGGGCCGATTTCCCGATCGGTACCCGATTCGCGTAATTTCGGAGAAATCTCAAAATTCGGATTTACAACTTTGAAACCATTTCCTCACTTAGTAGAAATGTCCAAGTTAACCTATATTTTGATTCCATATAGGGCTCCAACAGTCCGGTTGAGTCTTTCTCGAAAAACGTGTCCAAACGCGTCCTGTCGAAACTTGTTTTCGAAACACCCATCTCTTTAGAAAAATTCACTGAATCCAAATATGTTCATGAAAATTCCCAATTCTTTTCCAAATGTCACAACATAACCTTTTCGTCCTCTTGGCTATCTGGCCTTTTCTCGAATTTCCTATTTCGTCTTATTAGGAAAAAGCACAAACGGCTTGAAATTAACTTCCGCAAGAGTTTAACGGAAGATAAAATCCCACGATCAATATTTTACCACGACTTTGGAAATCCCATTCCTAGATCTCCAGATAGGATCCGTTTCCTAATTCTCATTTTACTATTCACCCTTTTTCACTTTAATTAATTATAACATATTTATAATAGCAACTTGCATTTTTATATACATATATATTTATTTATTTTTTTTCTCTTTTTCCTTTTCATTTTTTTTTTCTGCCCTTTATTTTTCGTTTTTATTATTATTAATAATTATTTAATTAATTAAATAATTTTTTTCACATAATTTTTTTACAAAATTTTCCTATTGGTCCATTCTTGCATTTAGGCTTAAAAATACCTAAACTCATCATTTTTCCTTCAAATTTTCCAATTAATTAACCAATATATTTATGCTAATTTTTAGCCATTTATCACTAATTTTGGAGCTTTACATAATTATCTCCGAATTTTCTATACTTGTGCTTAAGTAATTTGCTAATAAATACTTAATCACTCAGTTATCACTGCTTAGTAATTTTCTTAATTAGAATACCACATTACCCCTTAACCTTTGCTTTAACATGAGATTTTTCATGCATTCTGCATTATTCTTCATTTTTCCATAATTGCAAGGGTATTATGGTCATTTCGCTCTCTCAATTTAAATAATTATTTCATTGCCCTTTAGGATTTTTCACCATTTTCCTAAGTTATTTACTCCTCCCAGGGGTATTTTGGTCATTTTGGCACTTTGGCCCTTAAATTCCCTAATTCAAATTTCGGGGTATTACAACCATAGATCAAATATAAGGACTTATTATGAACAAGTGTATTTTTAGCTCGAAGTAGGTTATCTCCAAAGTCATTTCCTTAACTTTTGGGATTTATCCTAAAATGACTAGAGGGCTAGTAAAAACCTCTGATTGAACCCTATTCTTGTTATTCCCATGTACATCTCAAGAGACTTGCTTAAACTTCAAAATGAACCTTTGAAAATTTTTGTGATTTATAAAGCATTAGACTATGGATTTCATCTAGAAACTAAAGCACCTAAAGCAACTAATTCTTGGAGCATCTAGTTATAGAAACCAAGGGGGAGGGGACGAAATTCTTGGCTTGAGAAAGGGGTAGGATTTGTTTATAGTTTAAATTATAACACATGCTAATTCAACATTTATGAAGGGAATAAATAGGCACTTGGTAGAGGTTTGGACACCAATGCAATGGAATATATGGAAGTTGTGGTGTTGGAAAAGGCCAACAAGGCTTGATAAAAAGTGAAGAGATAAGGGGGAGAGAGAGAGAGAGAGAGGGGACGTTGGAAGAGAGTGGATGGTGAGGATGAGAGCTCAATTCTAACCCTAGATCCGACGGTCAAGAATTGAGAAGAGGAAGTTCAATGGACCTACCAAAATGCCACACCCTTTTCCTATAAATAGGCCCTTCATCCATTTCAAATTCTCACACCAAAAGTTCAAGAGCAATTCGAAATTCTAGAGAGAAGTGAGAAGGAAGAGTCTTGGAGAAGGAGGAGCAAGGTTCTTGGTAAGTTCTTCGGTCCTTAGCTTTTAAGTTCTAGTCTTTTGTTTAGTAGTTCTTAGTATAAATGTTAGTTTGATCTAGGAAGTAGGAAGTAGAATTCCTATTCTTGTTTTTATGCCTCATTGCATTGAAAGATGCCTGACGAGATAAAAACATGGTAGGAAGTAAGTTTTGAAAGTTGGGAGTCAGAGTTGTGAAGCTCTGGAGAAATTTTATCGGTTAACGATTTTTCTGGAGTCAGGGGTAAAATAGTCATTTGTGACTAAAATATCTGTTAGGATATTGTGTATGAATTAATCAGTACGATATTATCCTTATAGGATATCTGTGTTTGCGTTCCGACCGTCAGACGTACCGTATTCATCAACGAAGGTACGGACGCGTACTGTAACCTTAACTCTTATGCTTGTTGTATCTTTATATATGATAGTTGTATTCATAAAATAAGACTCAGTCTTAGATCTGACATTATACATTCAGCTATATACGGGTTATGGTTATGATAATACCGTTAAGTTTTCCTAGCGCTGAGGACACGACCGTACATCGTGGCACTGGTGAATAGTGCAGACCGTACATATGTGATTATGTATTTCCTACATCTGTTATGGGCTTTTGTAGTGATTATTGCTGAAATTTCATGAATATCTCTCATTCATATATTGTTTACATAAGCATGAGGTTAATCGTTACTTGTGGTCCGATGGGCATTGAACCTCAGCTCTTATAGCTTCAGGGTCCGGAGAACCAAGGACCGAAGACAAGAGCAAGCAGCCCGCGTGAGACCTGACTAAAGATACCTATTTGTAAAATAATACTGTTGTAATACTCAGTTATATGTAATGTTCTTTATGAACAAACAGATACGCCACAGTTAAAGGTTATCAGTTACTCAATCCTTTACTTGCTCCGATGCTCTACTCTGATGAAAAAGAAAAAAAAATCGTTTTTTAAAATTGGGATGTTACAATTTTGGTATCAGAGCAATTGTCCTAGCATAGATCTGATAAGTTATTCCAAACCTTTTGGTGCCGAAGGTAGGGCTAGTCTATGTGGGTCAGTCAATCAGTCGCCGTGAACTCGGTGAGACTCCCATGATAGGCACCTACCTGGCCAATCGGTTTGATTAACTGAGTTAGGTTCTAAGCCTTTTTAAACTTGGAGTATATTTAAAGAGTACTGGTACAACCCTATTGTGGCATTGTAGTGATGAACGGAGGTAGATCTCCCGACATAAACTACTATAGACCAGTAGGACATACCACACGAAAAACAGTGGACCCTAGACTAGTGTACCATCCTAACTCGGTATACCATCTCGAACCAGTGTACTACTTTGAGTTGGTGCATCACCCTAACTTAGGGAAAAACCTCTACGCTCATTCATGACTGTAAACCTTCGAACGCATACTCATCTGAGTCGGTATACAACTATGAACCCGTACACAACCCTAATTATGTGTACTATCTCGAATCGATGGCTAGTATACCTTCTGAGCCGGAGAAACCTATCGGATTGGAATATTCATCCAATAACAACAACCGTGAGCATTTTCAGCGGTTGAGCCATCAAGGTGACTCAGAGAGTGAATCTTTCTATGAACCAAATCTTATGCGACATGTCCAAACAAAGGCTGATAGGCACTCTACGAACGGAGTACTTAATGGAAAATCAACACGGTGAGACTAGCAAAGGGACATACCCCCGTCAAAGTGACCTACAAGCGAACGTAACGCAAGGGTCTTCCCTACCCGTTAAACGATTGGGTAACACCAACCCTATACCTCTTTTCTCAAGATCGCTTCTGATGGAAAAGGTGAATGAACTTTTAGACGGAAAACGTACAGTCGATTTCTACTCCTTTCTGTAGCATCTCTAAAGGCTAGATTTAGATAACATGTGGTCGAGAAACGGAAGTAAACTTAGTACCAATCAAAGGAAGCTAAAAGAATAGTGATGGAAGTTATACTAGTATAGCTGAACATAGTATGAAGTAGTAGGACATAACTACCGGCACAATGTTCTTTGGGGTCTCGATTATCATTATGAACCCGGGCATAATCACAATCAAGGCATCATTGAAGGCCTTGTAGGTGGCCCATTTTTTTTTCTCCGCTATGCCAATTTGTTTTCCTGGATAGCAGAGATATTTTAATAAGTCTAGTGGTGAGTAGATTGACTAGTATGGGAAGATTCCTTTATAGAGTATCTACTCAATGAAGAAAGAATATTAGTAGATTAGTATCTAAGTTAAGCAAAGCCATTAGTTGGTTTCCTTTATATCCGTAGGAATGAATATCTATATTAACGATTTAGAATAAAACTTGAAAGAAGAATATTCCGTTGGGAAGCACATAAGAAGAGTTTTAAGTAAAAAATCATTATTGATCACATTTTAAATGTGTCTCAACACAAAGATCCTTTTCTTATCGTGGTTGTGAAGATATGTGTTTTATTAAATAGAGTTTTGACATCATTAGTTATTGTTGAAATGGGTGACACATTAATCAATACCTTGTATGAATTTTTTTGTGGAGACCATCAAGTGGTCATAATTGCAAGTAGTACGTTTCTTTACAAAGCATGAAAAAGTTTCTAGATTGTGGCATGTTTGGTTGATGCTTCTTGATTAAAACCATCAATATTAGGAAAAAGTTAAAAGAATTTGGATATAATTATATTTTTATCTAATATTCTCTAATGTGGCACTGAAAATCTTTTGTGATCATCTTTTCATTTTATGTTCTTTTATGTTTGTTTTAAATGATGAAGAAAGGAAGTTGTTATAGTCTATATCGTGCATTTGGTGCTATTCATTTTGTTGAATAGCTACATTTCTAAAGGTTGTTTCACCTTTTGAGTAAAAATATTTACTTTTCCTGCTTAAAAACTGAATTACAGTACGATCATCCCTCAGTTTCTTTATTTTACCGTATTTCGCTTAGTGTAAACAAAGTTGTTGACCTTGGACAGTTTTGCTGGACTACTATCATTTTATAGGTTAATAGGATTCCTTTGTTTTACTCTACTAAAAGTAGGAAGGGTTTACTATTAAGCTTTCCCTGGTTTTTGGAAAACCATATTACTAAAAAGGGGGGTAAATTAAGTCATAAGAAAACAATTCCCCTTTGTTCTCAAATGCTGGTTGCTAAACATGTTATATGTGATTGCATTGGATATTTGTTATTGAGACTTTAAATTTGTATGAGTTGTTGCTTCCAGTATTATCTAGATGTCTATATACATGAAATTGAACACTCATTTTTATCTCTGAAAATTTCCAAATATAACTCATAGGCAGCATGACATCCAAATAACTGTTCACTTAAAATCTACCTTGAGTATTTCATTTGAATTTCCTAAACTAAGATGGTATGAAACTATATTTTTGAAAGTAATTCTTCTTTAAATTTGTTAAATACTGTTAAGTGCACATGGTTAAGGTATTTCACTAAGGTTTATGCATGTAATTATTATAGTTCAACCAGCTAACTGTAAGAACTCTGAATTATGACACCTGCATGGGATTTTTGTAAGAACTCGGCGTAAGATGGAAATAGCACTTAATTAGGAGTTGGAAATCTAAGTGTTTTGTGAAAAGAATTTGTATATCTAATAAAGCTATGACTTGTACATCCTTGTAATATTACTTGCCTCATTTAGTTATATTGGAAAATCTGAGTTCGGAAATCTTATTTCATTATACAAGAAAATATTTAATGGATTAAATTCATGAAAGTAGTTTGGAGTGTACTATATTAAGTTCCATTTTGTATGTGCATTTCCACTCTCTGAATTTTTTCTATCACACTTGGACTAATGGATATGATTAATATTATTTTTCTCACAATACCCGATCGACCATTGTTTTTGGTAATCTCTGTTGTTGTAACTTGATTGTTAGTCATTGGTATGATAAACAAGATTAGTTTCGAATGGTGCATGTTAGAATTAGATGAAACCTAATGAATAAACTAGTTTTAACTATTGAAATGACACTTGGTTGAATTTTATGGCATGCATTGCATTAGAACCCTGTTTTGAAATATATGGTACTTAAAAATTGTTTTGGATTTCGTTAAAGCTATTTTTCGGTTATTTTGTAAATGATACACTGACTTTTCCTCACTACTAATAAAAATGTTAGGAATTTAAGTCATCATTTTATGTTAAAAGTTTGGCATAGTGTTTACTTTGACTAAGAAAGAATTTGCTAATACAGCCAATAATTCTTATTCTTGCGTGTAAACTAGTAAAAACCTTTGAGACCTAAGGAATAATTGAGCCTCTAAAGTAGACTGAGAGTTTGGGTAGGAAAAGCTCAAATGAAATAGACGAGCAGGTGCTCGAGAACTAGGTGTGCAAGTGTGCACGGGATAGTATTCCTAGGCCTTAAGATAGTGATATTTAGCACTGTGTAAAATGCTAATTGTTACAGTGACTGTAATGTCTACAGTACATCTTGAGTCTGATGAAAACATTTATTGTACTAGGTATTAGTTTAAATGTCTAAGCCTAAGGATAATCTCCTAGGTATTGAGGCTCAAATCTCTAGTGCTGTAGTAATGGATTAAGCCAGAAGGCCAATGTGTGTTAAGCCAAGAGGCTAAAAGGGTCAGGCAGTAAGGCCTGCGTAACCAAGTATGGTAAGGATGGACGAATAGGTCCTGAGTTTGAATACTAAACCTGGGTACAAAATGACTAAGATCATTATTTAAATATTAAAGTACGTGCTAAAGTGAGCATGCGTAGTAAGGGAATAGACTAGATGTCTAGAGTTTTCCGAGTATATGTGATCAAATTGCGAGGGCGAAGGTGTCAGTCTCCCTTAGCTGAGTAGAAATTGCTTGAACCAGATCTGATTAATCAGACCTTCAAACAAATCGTTGTAATCAAGAGACGACTCCTAGCAGCACAAAGCAGATGGAAGAGCTATGCTGACAAAAAGGAGAAGACCTCTATAGTTCGAAGTCGATGATCTTATGTTTCTAAGAATATCCCTAGTAACCGGTGTCAGTATAACACTTCAAAGGCGAACATGTAGTCCACATTACGTAAGACCATTCAAAATTTTAGTTAAACATAAACCAGTCGCTTATCAGATAGCCTTACCCCCGAACTTGATTAAACCTCCATAAACGTTTTCTATGTCTCTTAGTTATTACACCCAGACCGCGACCATTGAGTATGAGGTATCTCGTGTTGCCACCGCATATGGGTGCCACGCAGACACTTTATGGTATCAAAGTGCGACATGACAAAATCTTCGTAGTTGAGCCGGAGCAAATTCTCGATCACCGAGAGAAACGGCTTAAACATAAAAATGTTTCGATAAAGTAAATATCCAGGGCGTATGGTCCGAAGTCTAATTAGTATAAGGTCTAGTTAGTATAAAGCAAATTTCGAGGACGGAATTTTATTTAACAGGGGGAGAAATGTAATACCCTAAAATTCATATTCATTATAAACATTATATTTTGGTAAATAATACCTATTGGAAATAGGTGAATATGTGGTCTCAAATTTTTGTAGTGTATTTATTTTGTCTTCTAGGGCAATTTCTTTTAGAATTAAAATGAACAAAGAGGCAAAAACCCAATTTTATTTTAGGGAACATAAGTTGCCCTATGATTATTAAATTAATGCATGGAGCATAAATGACCAAAGTAAACCTAAAAGTTGTGAGAAAATACTTAATCCAATTAAAGAAAATTGCCAACAATTAGTAGATAAATAAATCTTCATTTATTAAAGTAATTCCAAAAACTTTCATAATTAATTGAATAACATGTTTTAAAGGCACAATTAGAGATGTATGACCTAATTAGAGACCAATGGTCAATGAAGGGCCAAGATTAGCATAAAGATAATTGCTAATTAATTAGGCATGATTAAGAAATGTATAAGATTAATTACATAAAATCCCTAAAGCCTAATTGACCATCAGAGGATATGTTAAAGATTATTAAGCATAAGATTAAGACACTAATCAGACTTATTAATCAACTTTGACAAGTCAAACTAAAATCAATGGCTAGGATTAAACCTCAGAAAGCTAGATCTAAAGGTTTAAAATCAACCATAAAGTTAAATCCCTGCAAAACCTAATCAACCAATGACCAGACTATTAAAAGCTTGGAGACTCAAATGAAGTAGCATAATTGGCTTCTCTCCCTTGTCTGGTTGTAAGTCACATGAAAGCACAAGTGATGTCCTCTTTTGATGTTCAGCAAGCATCTCATTTTTTAAGATGCGCAGATAACGTTTCAGCTCAAGTATAGAAGGTGTTTGGATAGGAGGAATCAATCCATGTTCCTGCATAAAGTCATAACACCAAACAGTATCTCGTCCCATATAAATATAATCAATAAAATTTGATTGATAAAAAATAAAGGAAGATCCCAAAAGAAATTGATCAATAGAAAGTATTGGAATTTCCAGATATTTTGAACAACCCACAAAGTCAATATGACTCTCCTCAGTAAGAGTCAAATTCTCTAAAGAATGAGTCAAGTGATCACTCAAAATGGTCTCACCATGCTTGCTCAAATCATCACACAAGATAAATTCTACATGTGAAATGTCATGATTCAATTTACCCTCTAAATGCATATCTAAATCAAGGCTTCCCCCACACTTATCTTTAATAGTATCCCCACTAACAACAGTCATGCCAATATCATGAGTAGTATCAATAAAATCAATAGAGATATTACTTCCTTCATTCAAAGCATCATCATGGTTAGTGTTAAGCAGTGTATCTTTAAAATCAGTAGTGTCAAGGGAGTCAACAACAATTTATTCATCAACTTCCTCATTAGAATCAATAGAATTTATAGGACTAGAGGTATGAGAAGAAGTATCAATGCATGCGTTGCAAGATTCAATATAATTTAAGTCAATAGAACTAGTCAATTCAGAAACAACATCAGTGCATGCATACTCAGCTAATGTACCAATCATCCCATCATTTGAAGTGGTAGAAGAAAAAATGGATGAATCATTAGAGGGTGAAAGTGTATTACCACATGGAAATTCACTTTGAACTTCTAAATATTCACTCTGCAGATTGTTGATTAGAGTTTGAAGCTTGTTAAGCTGCTCTCCCCTTTCTTCAAGGAGTTTCATCATAGCATCCATCATAACATCCATCTTGTTTGGTAATCTTGAATACTCATCATGAACTGGAACAGTTTGATTGACATATCCAAAATTCGAGTGATCATGCCATCTAGGATTATATGCATTTGAATATGGATAATATATATGCTCAACTTGAGTTACGGGTCTAGAAGGATATATTGCATTGCAAGATTAAACTTCGTCATGCAGGTAGGGGCAAGAGTCAGTAGCATGAGAGGCTAGAGAACAAATAGAACAGAGTAGCCCTTTTAAAGGGGTAAAAGAAGTAGAGGGCCCCATAGGATTAATCATATTAGAAGAATTTTGCATATGGGGCATAGCCATTTTTTCCACAACAGATGCAAGCCTATCAATTACGCTCTCCAAGCGAGACTCCGAATTAGAAGAAAGTAATCCCACCTCATATACCTGCTCAACTCCATGGTCATAATGATAAGGCACATAATTATAACAGTTATTTCCATAAATTGAAGCATGCCAAGCCATCATATGAGGGATCAAGTACAATTTTTAAAGAGTGGATTGGATCCAATAAACAATTACCTAACAAATCACCTAAAATTCAAACCTAAAGCCTAACCATTGCTCCCCGGCAACGATGCCAAAATTGATGAGCTGTTTTTGTCGCTAAAGCAATCAATTAAACTAGGTCCTAATTAATTATGCAATATAGGGTCAACCTAGGTCATTCTCCCAAGGAGCAATTTGTGGGATTTTTTTTTGGTTGAATTCAGATGATGAAAAATGCAATGAAATGAAACAAAACTAACTAAATGCAAGATGAAAATTTAATCTAAACCTAAATGAAAGTGAAACTAATCTATATGAATTTGAATGCAATTTTTGGGGGGTTTTTGTTTTGAGAGAATAATTAAAATCCAAAGAAAAAGATTGATTAAAAGCAAATCAAACAACAAAGATTTAGTTCAGTTATGATGATGAAAGGGACAACTTAGGATTCACATGGAGTTAACTTTCTTAGCCCAAAGTAATTAATTAGACCAAAGGGAGATTAATGAAAGATTGGAATTAATGAATTAAATTACCTAATTGACACTACTACAAAAAAGGTGTTTAACGTCCTAAATAAGGCCCAATTAACGTCCCTTTTTAGAGGGACGTCTCGTGGGAGGACGCAAAAAAAATCTTACTTGTGGCGTCCTGAATGAAATTAAGGACGTCTTATTTAAGACGTCCTAAATTTCATTCAGGACGCCTTATGTAAGGCGTCCTAACATAAATTAAGGACGCCAAAAATCATTAAATAAGAGGCAATTTGGCGTTATTTTTGGCGTCTTGAAATTATAATCAGGACGCCAAAAATCACTTTACAATGGCTATTCATGATTTTTGGCGTCCTGAAACTATAATCAGGACGCCAAAAATCACTTTCCTATAGTTCATGGATTTTGGCGTCCTGAAATTTTAATCAGGACGCCAAAAACTACATATTTAGCAAAACATTAATAAGAAGCATATTGAGCTTGGCTTGTCTGGCGGGAACAGTACTATCGATGTCTTTCTTCTTACACGTCTTGTTCTCAGCTCCCCAGGATCAAAATTTGGATCCACCAAGGCAGCCACTTTGGATTGAAGTTCACCTATTAAAACCTCCAGCAAGGAATTATAAGCCTTTGTCAAAGAAGCACCAAAGCATCTGGTGTAAGTGAACGATGCAAGCTTAACTTGAGCTGCCTCTTTCCTGGCTTCAGTTTCCACTTGAATAAATGCATGGGGACTTTCAGCAGAAACATGTTTTTTCCATTACCAAAAGAAAAGATTTAACACCGAATCTATTAGAGCGAAGTGGATTTAAAGCCTATGAACTATGCAAAAATAGAAAAATCCTTCTTCAAATTGCATATTTGTGCATGGGGTCAGGGATGCATACTTGTAAGGGCTTCTAGTCCAAAATCAGTAATTTGGCGAACATCCAAATTAAGTGACTTCAGAGATGAGAATCCAGACAATTTCCTTAAACCACCATCACTAATCATGGTGAATGACAAGTTTATATTCTCCAGACTAGACAATCCTGTAAGGAATCAAATACCAAAAATATCAGCATGGCAAGACTCTTGACGGAAAGATGGTAAGACAAGTTCAAATTATAATCACAATTGCATTTACAGGAAACATGCAGAGTCTATTCCCAAAGAATTTCTCTTTGACAAGTAAGGTTCTAGACTCATCAGTCAATTATTTCAATAAAGATTACAGCAGAAAAAAAAGGAAATTTCTAAGTAAAGTTATGAATAAAAGGATTGCATGTCAGTAGCCCTGGAAGATACGTCAACAAGAAGGCATACAATTCAAAACATACACCGACAATCACTCTCTCTTAAGGCAATACGAACTATACCCTCAAGCAATTGAAGTACCTTGGAAATCCAATACCAATGAAATATGAATAATGACCATATAGAATTGAAGCATTCAAGATATCTCAAAATGACATTGATAATCCAGACTGCACTTCACAAAGTTGATGCCAGCTATTATACCTTCAATACCAAATTGCAGTATAGAAACAACAACTCTGTCAAAAATTTCCAGGAGAAGGAGAACACTTTTCGTTTTGGAAAGCCAAATTCAGAGTATTTGTGTTAGCCTCGGAGTATGGTCTTTGGCAAGTCATAGAGAATGGAGATTATGTTCCTACAAAAGTTGTAGGAGGAATTAATGTTCCAAAAGATGAGGAAGAATTCAACGAGGATGATGTAAGAAAAGTAACTCTCAACAAAGAAAGCCATCCTAATGCTTCATGGTGCTCTCGGTAAAAGGAGTACTTTCGTATCCGCAACCTATCCACCGCCAAGGAGATATGGAAAGCCACTGAAATAGCATACGAAGGAACTTGGAATAAAGGAGAATCGCATCAACACGTTGACAACCGAATATGATCTCCTTAGAATGCAAACCGGTGAGTCCATTGTCGACTTTCAACTTCGTTATATTCATCTTGTTAATCAATTATCGACTTTGGGCAAAACATATGAGGAAAGACCTCAAGTCGAAAAATCCTCAATGTCTTGACAAAAGATCGGGAAGCCAAAGTCACGGCTATAGAAGAAGCCCGTGGAGAATCAATGACGTCGCTGTCGCTCTATTTGGAAGTCAAAAAGTATCGCTCTTAATACCGTGAAGGAAGAGGAAGATGAGGATGAAGATGAAATGGCCATGTTCATACGAAAGTTCAAGAAGTTCTACAAAAAGAACCAGAGCTTTTGAGATAGATTTGAAAAGAACTTCCAAGATTGACACGCGAGTTCAAAGATGAAGATCAAATTGTCTCAATGAGTGTGAAAAGCCAGGACATTACAGACTGAGTGTCCTCAGCTGAATGGCCAAGAAAAAGATCAGAAGAAGAGACTCAATCACTCTTATGTGTCTCACCATATGGGGAGACAACTCTTCGATGATGAAAGTGAAGCAGTAAAAGAATGCGCCAATATCCGCTTAATTGCAAGAGAAGAGCAACCAGCGAAGATTGAGGTACCTACTTATGATGAGTTATTTTACAATACAATGATTTACATTACGAAAATATAAAAAGATTGCTAAAGAACCGATTTCCACCAAAAGGAAAACAAATTGCTTAAGCAACAATACGAACTATACCCTCAAGCAATTGAAGTACCTTGGAAATCCAATACCTTCTTATGATGAATTGTTTGCTGAATACAATCTTGTTCAAAATGAGTTTGAAGAACTTGCTGAGAAATACATTGTTTTGAAAAAGAAGAATACAACTCTTGAACAACAAGTAAAAAATCTTTCTTTTGAAAATCTCATTTGTGAAAAATGCCTTGATCTTGAAAAGAAAAACTCGTGTCTTACGAAAACACTTGAGAAGTTCACTAAGGGTAGTGAAATGCTCAATGTCATTTTAAAAGATCAAAGATTTACAAATGACCGATCATGCATAGGATATAATCCTATCTTTGACAAGACGAAAGGGAAAAAGAAAACTCGGTGGAAAACATTATTTAAACTATTTTCGAGAAATCGCTTCATAGTTCTAACCCTTTTGCTCACTGTAATTATTTGTAACTGAAAGGGACACAGTATTTCATCTTGCTTTCATAGAAAAGATAGAAGGGATAAACCTGTTGGTAATTATCAATGGGTACCAAAGGGAACTTATGTTTTCCTAAGGTCGAACTAACAATCAAGGACCCAAGTATAAGTGGGTACCAAGAATCCATCTCTTCCTTGTGTCTCAGACCGATTCCAAGAACAATGTGCGGAGAAGATGAAGAAACAAAGAGGTTCTTATGAACCAAGAAGGAGATCCTCTCAAGTGCCAAAAGAAGACTTTTGAAGTCTATTCCTTGTGAGAGAACTTTGCGTAAACCCAGGAAAGACATAAGAAGCAAGTGGGTAAGCAAAGTTGATCCTCCAAGAACCTAAGGATCAATGAGAGCTTCTCAAGAGGACAACTATATAGACAAATCAACTCAACTCTTGAGAAAGCTAGAGAAGCAATGCTTGATGGTTAATGTTTGTAAAAAGAAGTTATCAACGACAATCAACCTCAATCAAGCAAAGCTTTTACAAGGACAAAAGCAATTACGGTGATATCTATCTTTTACCCTATACTTTGTGCTTTAATGAGATTCATATTTGGGTAATGTAAATTTGTCACTATTACATTTCTATAGTCAATGTTTTATGCCTTCTCAAGATAAATGTCAAATTGCTAAAGGAATCAAAAATGAAATTGTGCAGTATTTTCTGATTTCATGCTTTTGAAATGCACAACTCTAAAATTGTTTTGAATCACCCTATTGTGTAGAAATGCATACAGACGATGTGAAAATCATTCATGCTTTGATTGCACTCAAATGGAGTTTCAAAATCCGGAAACTAATTTTTTTGAATGTTAGATATGCTTTCAAGAATTCAATCATAAAATTGGTATGCATGCCGCATAAATTTTCAATGGCCTAGTTATTCCAAGTTTTATGTTCATTAATGCATTGAATGAAATATGAATAATGACCATATAGAATTGAAGCATTCAAGATATCTCAAAATGACATTGATAATCCAGATGCACTTCACAAAGTTGATGCCAGCTATTATACCTTCAATACCAAATTGCAGTATAGCTATACATTGATAATCGACCGCACTTCACAAAGTTGATGCCACTATTATACCTTCAATACCAAATTGTGCTTAAATTTCTCGTAGTACTAAGAATGCATCCTTAGTATTCTATCTCCATGACTCTTGCCTTTGTAGAATATGCTCAAGATGTTAAAGGGAATGTTCAATCATCTTTCTATTCTGAAGCATATTGACATATTCAATTTATTAACTTTCATTATTTTGGTATGGGCATAGCTTTAAGTAACTTGATAATCTACGTACAGTGGGTACAACAATAATTTTCCCTGCTTTAATTTCAAAGCTTCAATTGCTTCTGCAACAAAAGCATCCTCTGATGGATGAACCACTCTAATCTTGTTTTCAATACATAATTACCTCAGAATTCTCCACACTCCAAGCCATGTTTATGAGCAATTTTCTGTTCAGCCTCCCAACCTGTTTTAACTGGTGGACAAAACCCAATTTACGGACACCTAAAGCACAATAACAACTTCCAAAAAATCGAAGGCCATTAGAGAAGCAAATCTAAAAACCAAAAAAATCAAAACAAAAAATCCAAAAAAGAAAATTGAAACACCAAAAAATCAAAGATAGCCGCAGATTCGAAGGATCCGGACAAGCAAATCAAAAAATATAAATCTGGAAAAGCGCAGAGAACGCTGGTGCAGCAGATTTTGATAGCATAATCGAAGGACCTAGAGAAGCAAATCAAAACAAAAAAAATCAAAGAACCCATAAATCAAAGACAGAGAACGCTAGTGCAAGCATAAATCGAAACATGAAATCCGAAAAAGCAAATCCTTCAAAAATTAAAGAACCCATAAATCAAACACCAAAAAATCGAAACAAATATCGTAATAGCGTAAACCTGAGAAGAAGACGATGGAGGAGGCATGGGATGAGGCTGAAGCGGCGAGAGCAGCGAGTGGAGACCGGCGGAACTTTGAGTTTCGGCACCGCTAGTCTGGAGGACGCCATCGTGGGGCAAGTGGAGACAGGTGGCGCTTTGAGCTTTAGCACCGCACAAGCTTCGACACTGCCGATCTGGAAGACGCCACTGTGGGGCGTGTGGGGCGAGGGAAGAGAATTGGATCTGAAAGCCGAGAGAGAAGACAACTGGATCAGAAAGGCGAGAGGGCGAGAGAGAAGAAAATGAGCAAAAGATGTGTGTGCTGGGGATGAGTCTAAGCGTAGAAGAGAGAGGAGGCTGACACCTTTTTTTTTATCAACTGGAATTTTTTTGCATCCTAAATAACGTTTTAGGGCGCCACTTGAAATGATTTTGGCGTCCTAGACCAAATTCAGGACGCTAAAAATATGGTCAGGTTCATTTTGGACGTCCTGATTTAAATTTTAGGACGCTAAAAATTTTATGGCGCCAAAAAATTAATCAAAATGCGCCAAAAAATTAATTTTAGGCGTCCTAAATATTATTTTAGGACGCCTAAAATTAATTTTTTGGCGCCAGAAAATTTTTTAACGTCCTGATTGAAATTTCAGGACGCTAAAAACTTTTATGGCGCCAAAATATTAATTTTAGGCGTCCTAAATATAAAAGGCGTCCTAAAATATATTTTGGATGCCAAAGTCTCAAAATTCAGCCAAATAATTACGAGAATGCTGAAAGTCGGAATATTACCAAGAGGGGGGGTGAATTGGTATTATATAATTTTCTTGCAAGTTTAAAATAGAAGAAACGAAGGGAGAAGAAGGAGATGAACACAAGGCAATTTATACTGGTTCGATCCTAATCCTTGACCTACGTCCAGTCCCCAGATACACTCCGGGATTTCACTAACTTGCGATCAAATGATTACACACTCAGTAACACTCGGAGCAATTCTCTCTCTCTCGAATTACACTCCCCCTTACAAGATGTAATCAAAGACCCAATCCCAAAGTCCCAAAAACTATGAGACTCTTACAAGGAAATGATAATAGAATACAAACTCTCTAGAAAGAGCAGATGTAAATGAGCACTGAAGATCAGAGTATTACAGAATAGCTATCAGAAAAGAAGCAAGCTCTTGTCTATCTTTTCGTTCTGTGTATTGCGATTCTTAGTTCTATCTTGTGCAGCTAGAAGTCTATATATTTATATTGCTTTGAACTTGGAGGAAAATCATAGCTGATTGGAGCATATCTGTATAATTCCATTTCTGCAAAAATCCTCATTAAAAGGGGACATTTCCGTTGGAGCTTTCAGGGTGATTGACCATGATGTTATTTTTCCAAAAATACTTTCATCCAGTCGTCTCTTATTGTTCTCTGACCGTTTGAAAATGATTAGCCACCTTTCAAGCATGTTTCCTTTTCTTTCCTTCCATTGCGATTTTGAATTGATATTGCGTGACTTTTGAACCTGATCTGCAATATTCCTTTATCATCTGAAAACTGTGAGTAAACATATTAGGAATAAGCTAATTTCGATCACAATTAATAATAAGAGGTACCCAATATGGAATCTGGACGTTAGACATAATCAGAGAGCTACGTATCAGCGATTCTCAGATATTCAGCGAACATGACTCGAGTCATTCGTGTATGACTGGAGTCATCTTAGTGAGTTTATCAGACAGAGAAGAAGTTCGCAAAGGTTGACTCAAGTCATGTCACTTGACTGGAGTCATTGTCTTGAAATTCAACTGAGACGACTCGAGTCATCCTTGATGACTGGAGTCATGATTGTGGATTTTTGCAAACAAAGAAGAACTTCAAAAAATTGACTGGAGTCATCTACTTTGACTCGAGTCATAAATACGATTTTCGTAAACAGAGAAGAACTTCTGATAACTTGACTGGAGTCATCTACCTTGACTCGAGTCATTATTAAAATACAATCAGACAGAGACGAAAAAGCTTATAACATGACCGAGTCATACATGTTGACTCGAGTCATATCAGTAAAACTTATATCAGAGGTTTCTGTCGACTTATATATGACTGGAGTCATTTAAAGTAACTCGAGTCATTATTAACATATAATCAGACAGAGACGAAAAAGCTTATAACATGACTGGAGTCATACATGTTGACTCGAGTCATATCAGTAAAAATTATATCAGAGGTTTCTGTCGACTTATATATGACTGGAGTCATTTACCTTGACTCGAGTCATCCTAATTAAAATAGTTTGATCATGAACAACTTTTTGATTTACAATTTTTCAGTTATCATCAAAACTTATGGAGAACTAACATTCTCCCCCTTTTTGATGATGAAAACACTTGTGAATCAAAAAGTTTTCAAGTCTTGGAAATTTGAGACACATATAAAGATAAGCATTTAATTATCATTCATTGCAGATAACATATAGAAAATATGTAGAAAATGTTCCTTTGCATTCAACCATAGTTAGAACATGCATGCCCTTTATACAAAAAGTTCCTTAGTATCTTAAACAAAGTTAGAACAGATAATGTACTACAAAATGTGCTGCAGCTGCTATATATATATATCTTCATTTGTTGTTCATACTGCAATGACTACTTGGCTTTCTCTCCCCCTTTGTCATCAGGCAAAAATGAGGGATCAGAGGTGAGGGAAGCATGTAAGGCTTGGAGAATAGGGATGGGGGAATAGATGGTGAGTGAGAGTGATGAAGGATCGAGAGGAGAGGTGGTAGGTAGTGGAGAGTGAGGTCTGGAAGGAGTGAGTAAGTGATGAGTGGAGGAGTTGGAATGCTCATCAAAAAGTTCTGCAGTATTGCCAGAAGCAGAGGGTAAAGTAGTAGGCACAAGAATACATGGAGGGACAGAAGAGTTAGGAGGAGTCTGAAAGGTTTATTCAGGTTTAGGAGAGGGTGGAGGTGAAGGGATTACTTTTGATGGACCAGCATCATCTGAGCCACGTAAAATCCTGTCCATCTTGGAGTCCACCATATGAAAGATTGTGTGAATTTGCTCAATTTTGAATCCAAGATCATCAAAATGGCCTTCAAGATTTCCCACTCTGCCATCCAATGATTCCATGATTTCTGTTTGAGCATCTTGCTTGGAAGTGACATCCTCAATCAATTTCCCAACTTCAGATTCTAGCTTACTTGACAACTCATAGTGTTGAGATGTGACAGTTGTCTGAAGGGTGCCAAATGTCTCTTGCATAGCCTTTTCCACAATGCGCTGGATATTGGAATGTAGATTGGATGAGTGTGGAGCAGGTTGAGACTGAGAGGGAGAAGTTTGATCCTGAAGATCCTCAACTGGTCTAGATACAGAAGCTTTTGATCTAGAAGGAGCTCTGGACTGTCCTGAGCCCTCTTTAAAGGAGATTTTCATGAAGTTCAGGTGAACTTGACCAAACATCAAAGGCTTGACAGGTTTTTCATAATTGTCAAGGTACCATATTTTGTGAAGATAGAGAATATGGGAAACAAGATTTGGATAGGGAATAGTGGCGGATGAAGATGATTCAAACCTAAAACGCTTCGTTTCTTGATAGACCCAGTGGCCTATGTTGAAAGGCACTTTGTCTATCAGAGAGGCAAACAACATATAGTCCGTGGAATTAAAATGAGTAAAGTTCTTCCCCTTTTGAACAAGATTTCTGGAGTATATATACCACAGAGCCCTGTACACTGGGGGCATTACCACAGGAGAAAATTTCAGAGGCCCTAATGGTTCGCCTGGTCTAAGAATTTCAAAAAACTTTCTAGAATTATAACCAATATCAGGCACAGGTGGAGGATTATCAATTAAAAGAAGGGAATTGATAATTTCTGCAGACAAAGTGATGGAGACACCTCTAACTGATGTAATGACTTTATCTTCAACAATTTTACCACGTTTATCCAATTTATTGGCCATAGACATATTGAAGTAAAATTGCCTAACAATGTTGGGACTATAAGGAGTATATATGGCCAGCAAATTTTTGAATTGCTCTAGCCAAGGAGAAAGGTCAAGATGACACTCCTCCTTTAGCTTAGCCAAATCCACATACACTGTGGGACAAAAACCACGAGAACCAAATTTCTCTTTGAACTCCTTTAATTGAGCATCAGAAAAGACAGTGGGTCTACATGTAAATTCAGATGAATGAGGTTGTTTAAGTAATGAAGAAGGGTCAAAAGAGGGTTTTTGCAATTCAGGTACCTTCCTAGAACCGAAGCAATTGGTGGAGAACCAATGTGGGCGATTGAGGATGAAAATGCTTTGGACCCCTGATTTCCAGAGATGGTGACAGTCCTTTTCATCTTTTTCGGCAGAACCACCACTGGTTCCTTATTTTTTCGAGTAGCAGTGGATGCATCAATCTTCTTTGGAGCAGGAGAATCAGAAGGTTCGTGGATTTGCAGCTTTCTAGATTTCTTGGAAGAAGAATCAGTAGGAATAGCCGATCGTTTTCTCGAGCTTCTAGGTTTAGTGGATACCGGAGGAGTTGTGGAGGTTGTTGGTTCATATTCGGATGATGATTCCTTCTGAGATTTGGAGTTTTTGGGAGCCATTTCAGAGGATTTTGAGCAGAGATGCGAGAGTGACAATCGCGACTCGGGTTAGGGTTTCAAAAGTCACGAGTTATGAACGACGGTGCAGCCACAGATATATATATAATCGCGCATGACTCGAGTCGTTTAATGATGACTCGAGTCAGATATGAAAGAAATGCTGACCTGGATCGTTAATGTTTACCTGTGACTCGAGTTGTGTAGGGATGACTCGAGTCATATCTGGTGCATCTGCTCTCTGCCTGATGACTCGAGTTATAATTTATATGACTTGAGTCAGGTGCATTCTTTAGAATCCTGCATGCTTTTCGTGTGTATTTTGACTCGAGTCGACTAACAATGACTCGAGTTACGTCGAGAATCAAGACGATACTTATCGAAAAACAAGATCGTAAGATTTTCACCGAACTAATTCTCACATAGCCCATTGCAAAACCCAATTCAATAAGTGACTACTCCAATGGTTTAGTGAAAATGTCAGCAAGCTGCAAATGAGTTGGGATGAACATAACCTTGACATCCTTCTTTTGCACATGGTCTCTGATAAAGTGATGTCTCACATCAATGTGCTTAGTTCTTGTATGTTGCACTGGATTTTTTGCTAAGCTTATTGTACTGGTGTTGTCACAAAGAATTGGAATTTCTTTGAGATAGACACCCAAGTCAGATAGTTGTTGTTTGAGCCAAAGAACTTGAGCACAGCAGCTTGAGGCAGCAACATACTCAGCTTCAGTAGAGGATACTGCTACTGTGGTTTGTTTCTTGCTAAACCATGACACAAGTCACCCTCCGAAGAACTCACATTGCCCACTTGTGCTTTTTCTGTCAGTTTTATACCCGGCATGGTCAGAATCTGAGTAGGCTACTAGGAATTCTTGTTGTCCTCTTGGGAACCACAATCCAAGCTCCTTAGTATCTGATAGGTAACGAAAGATCCTCTTAACATGCTCGGCATGTATTTCTTTAGGGGCGGATTGAAATCTTGCACACATTCCCACACTAAACTGAATGTCAGACGACTTGCTGTAAGGTAGAGCAATGATCCAATCATTCCTCTATATTTTGTAATATTGAAGTCCTTGCCCTTTTCTTCATCAGCATCTAGTGACGCAGTTGAACTCATTGGAGTATCAACACCATTGCAATGTTCCAAACCAAACTTTTTAAGTAAATCACGAAGGTATTTGGTTTGTGAAATGAAGATTCCATCCTTTCTTTGTTTGATTTGTAAACCAAGAAAGTAGTTCAGTTCACCCATCATAGACATCTCAAATTCATTCTGCATTATCCTTGAGAATTCTTCACACAAAGTATCATTAGTAGAACCAAAGATAATGTCATCAACATATATTTGTACAATCAAAATTTCATTTAACTTGTTAGTTTTGATGAACAATGTTGTATCTACCTTGCCTCTAATAAACCCTTGATCTAATAGAAATTTACTTAGTCTTTCATACCATGCTCTAGGAGCTTGTTTGAGACCATATAGGGCTTTCTTTAATCGATACACACGGTCTGGATGATGTTCATTTTCAAAACCAGGAGGTTGTTCAACATAAACTTCCTCTTGAATAAAACCATTAAGAAAAGCACTTTTGACGTCCATTTGATAGAGTTTGACATCTTTAACGCAGCAAAGGCTAGAAGAACTCTTATAGCTTCCATCTAGCTACTGGAGCAAAGGTTTCTTCATAGTCAATTCCTTCTTCTTGATTGTAACCTTTAGCCACTAATCTAGCTTTGTTTCGAACAATTATTGCAGATTCATCTCGTTTGTTCTTGAATACCCATTTGGTGCCAATGACCGGATGGTCCTTAGGCCTAGGTACCAAATCCCAAACTTGATTTCTATCAAATTGGTGTAACTCCTCTTGCATTGCTATCACCCAATCATTGTCTGAAAGGGCTTCATCAATTTTAGAGGGTTCAATTTGAGAAATAAAAGCAGAGAAGGTTACTTCATTTAAAGTACTCTTCCTTGTTTTTACTCCTTGATTCACATCGCCTATTACTTGATCTAAATGATGGTTTCTAATGAACTTCCAAGCCTTAGGCTGTGATGAACTAGGATTTTCACAATCATTTTGAGGTTCAGATTCAAAAACATTTTCGGGATTTTCAATTGAAGCAGGAGTAGTTTTTGAAAAGAACTGATTTTTGAAAACATTTTCTTCATCATCATCCAGAGCCATCTTAGTTTTAGATTCACAAAATACAACATGCATAGATTCTTCAACAACACGGGTACGAGTATTAAAGACTCTATAGGCTTTACTTCTGTTAGAATAACCTAGAAATATGCCTTCATCAGATTTAGAATCAAACTTACCCAAATTGTCCTTACCATTATTGTGTATGAAGCACTTACAGCCAAAGATGCGCAGATGGGACAGATTTGGTTTTCTTCCTTTGTAGAGCTCATAAGGTGTTTTATTCACCTTCTTTCTCATATAGGCTCGGTTTGATATATAACTGGCCGTGCTCATTGCATCTGCCCAAAAGACCTGTGATGTTTGATTTTCGTTTAACATAGCACGTGCCATTTCAGTGAGTACTCTATTCTTCCTTTCGACCACACCATTCTGTTGTGGTGTTCTTGGAGCTGACAAGTTGTGGTTAATTCCATGAGCATCACAGAATTCTTGAAAGGCTTGATTTTCAAATTCTCCTCCATGATCAGTTCGGATAGCTGAAATACACATACCTTTCTCATTTTGCACTTTTTTGGCAAATAAAACAAACATATCAAAAGTTTCATCTTTTGAATATAAGAAAATAGTCCAAGCAAATCGAGAGAAATCATCAACAATGACTAAAGTATATAAGTTACCACCAAGACTCTTGACTCTAGCTGGACCAATCAAATCCATATGAAGTAGTTGAAGAGGTCGATTTGTAGATATTTCAAATTTGTTTTTAAAAGATGATTTAGTTTGCTTACCTTTTTGACAAGCATCACAAATCATGTCATTTTTAAATCGTAGTCTAGGTAAGCCAATAACTAAATCTTTTCTTAACAACTTGTCTAGTTGAAGCATGTTGACATGAGCCAGACGCTTATGCCATAGCCAACTCTCATCCAAGTTGCTAACAAAACACTTTTCGAAGTAACTTTAGGTAAATCTAATGTATAGCGATTACCTTCTCTAGGAGCTTTAAACAAGATCTTTAGTTTACCTTTATTGATAGGAAGATCATTTTTATTGACAATGAGACATTCTTCTGAATCAAAGATGATCCAATTATTCTTGTCAGCACTTTGACTCACACTTAGAAGGTTGTGGTTGAGACCTTCTACCAAATAGACATCTTTGATCATCGGTCCATCTTTTGTACCAATTTCACCAATTCCAGTGATATTTCCTGATTGGTTGCCTCCAAAAGTGACTTTACCACCATCCTTTGATTTCATTGCAACAAATTTAGCTTGATCCCCTGTCATATGTCTGGAGCATCCACTGTCAATGTACCATTTGTTCATTCTTGATGCTCTCAAACAAACCTGCGAATCAAATAGGATTAAGTTTTAGGTACCCATTTTTTCTTGGGTCCTTTGGGGTTAGTTTGGGCCATAGGAACATAGGTTCCTTTTGGGATCCATTGATAATTGCCAACGGGTTTATTTCTTCCATCCTTTTTGTGGAATTAGGAAGAAGTACTGTGTCCCTTTCGGTTGCAGTAATTACAGTGAGCAAAAGGATTTGAAATGTGAACCGTTTTCTGAAAGTAGTTCAAATATGATTTTTCACCTGTTTTCTTCTTACCTTTCTTTTTGTCAAAAATAGGATTATATCCTATACCTGATCGATCATTAGTGACCCTTTGATCTTTTAGAATAAAATTTAGCATTTCACTACCTTTAGTGAATTTCTCAAGAGTTTTTGTAAGGTACTCGTTTTTCTTTTCCAGAATAGGACACTTGTCACATATGATATTTTCAGTTGAAGAAGGATTTTCTACTTGCTGTTCAAGAGTTGTATTCCTTCTTTTTAAAACACAATATTTTTCTGCAAGTTCCTCTAATTCATGTTGAACAAGGTTGTATTCAGTAAAGATTTCATCATAAGTAGGTTTTGCATTTTTATCAGGACAGGCAGAGTTTTCACAATTTAAAACAGGAGATGGGTTTTTTATTTGTTGTTTAAGCAATTTGTTTTCGTTTCTGATATTAATGAGTTCCCTTGCAATCTCATTGTATTCAGAAAGTAATTCATCAAGAGTAAGTTCAGGATCAAATACCTCTTTTTCATTTTCTTGTTGTTTTTCTTCTTCTGCTACTAAACGGATATTGGCAGCTTCTTCTTTCTCCTCCTCTTCTTCCTCGTCTGAGGAGTTGTCTCCCCATATGGCCGACACATAGGCCTTCTTTCTGAATCGACTGAAATTCTTCTTCTTTTCTTTGCCTTTCAGCTCTGGGCATTCTGATTTGAAGTGTCATGGTTTTTCACATTCGTAACAGATGACTTGTGCTTTGTCACTTTTGTTGTTTGAACTTCCTTTCTGGAATCTATTTCTGAAGCCTTGATCCTTTTTGTAAAATTTCTTGAATCTTCGTACGATCATGGCCATTTCCTCATCCTCCTCATCATTTTCGGTTTTGTCCTCCTTTTCTGTTACAGAGTTTAGGGCAATACCTTTGCTTTTGTTGTTGTTGTTGACCTCATTCAAGTATTTCTTGAATTTTAACTTACTCTCGTATTCAGACAGGCTTCCAAACAGGGCTGCTACTGAAGACATTGATTCTCCACGGGCCTCTTCTATTGCTGTTACTTTAGCTTCCCAATCTTTTGTTAAAACATTGAGAATTTTTCTGACCTGAGGACCTTGATCATATGTCTTGCCCAAGACTGCTAGTTGATTTGTTAGATGTGTGTAACGAAGTTGGAACTCAGCGATGGTCTCTCCGGACTTCATTCGTAATAGATCATATTCAGTGGTAAGAGTATTAATACGATTTTCTTTGATTCCAGAAGTTCCTTCATATGCTATTTCTAAAGCATTCCACATTTCTTTTGCAGTGGACAAGTTGCATATCCGGAAGTACTCCTTTTGACTGAGAGCACTTTGCAGCATCAAAACAGCTTTACTGTTGAGAGTAATATTTTTCTTGTCAGTCTCATTGAACTCATCTTCTGTTTTGGGAGTGGCGATTCCTCCTTCAATCTTTGTAGGGACGTAGTTTCCTTTCTCAATCACATTCCGCAGTCCGTACTCGAAGCTAGTACGTACACCTTGAATTTTGATTTCCAGAATGAGTAATGTTCTCCGTTGAATCCTGGAGGCCGATTGATTGAGGCGCCATCAGGCAATATTCCTTCCATTATCTTATCTCGGGATGTTAAGCCCAACTGAGATAACTAGGCTCTGATACCAAATGAAAGTCGGAATATTACCAAGAGGGGGGTGAATTGGTATTATATAATTTTCTTGCAAGTTTAAAATAGAAGAAACGAAGGGAGAAGAAGGAGATGAACACAAGGCAATTTATACTGGTTCGGTCCTAATCCTTGACCTACGTCCAGTCCCCAGATACACTCCGGGATTTCACTAACTTGCGATCAAATGATTACACACTCAGTAACACTCGGAGCAATTTTCTCTCTCTCGAATTACACTCCCCCTTACAAGATGTAATCAAAGACCCAATCCCAAAGTCCCAAAAACTATGAGACTCTTACAAGGAAATGATAATAGAATACAAACTCTCTAGAAAGAGCAGATGTAAATGAGCACTGAAGATCAGAGTATTACAGAATAGCTATCAGAAAAGAAGCAAGCTCTTGTCTATCTTTTCGTTCTGTGTATTGCGATTCTTAGTTCTATCTTGTGCAGCTGGAAGTCTATATATTTATATTGCTTTGAACTTGGAGGAAAATCATAGCTGATTGGAGCATATCTGTATAATTCCATTTCTGCAAAAATCCTCATTAAAAGGGGACATTTCCGTTGGAGCTTTCAGGGTGATTGACCATGATGTTATTTTTCCAAAAATACTTTCATCCAGTCGTCTCTTATTGTTCTCTGACCGTTTGAAAATGATTAGCCACCTTTCAAGCATGTTTCCTTTTCTGCTGCGATTTTGAATTGATATTGCGTGACTTTTGAACCTGATCTGCAATATTCCTTTATCATCTGAAAACTGTGAGTAAACATATTAGGAATAAGCTAATTTCGATCACAATTAATAATAAGAGGTACCCAATATGGAATATGGACGTTAGACATAATCAGAGAGCTACATATCAGCGATTCTCAGATATTCAGCGAACATGACTCGAGTCATTCGTGTATGACTGGAGTCATCTTAGTGAGTTTATCAGACAGAGAAGAAGTTCGCAAAGGTTGACTCAAGTCATGTCACTTGACTGGAGTCATTGTCTTGAAATTCAACTGAGACGACTCGAGTCATCCTTGATGACTGGAGTCATGATTGTGGATTTTTGCAAACAGAGAAGAACTTCAGAAAAGTTGACTGGAGTCATCTACTTTGACTCGAGTCATAAATACGATTTCGTAAACAGAGAAGAACTTCTGATAACTTGACTGGAGTCATCTACCTTGACTCGAGTCATTATTAAAATACAATCAGACAGAGACGAAAAAGCTTATAACATGACTGGAGTCATACATGTTGACTCGAGTCATATCAGTAAAACTTATATCAGAGGTTTCTGTCGACTTATATATGACTGGAGTCATTTAACGTAACTCGAGTCATTATTAACATATAATCAGACAGAGACGAAAAAGCTTATAACATGACTGGAGTCATACATGTTGACTCGAGTCATATCAGTAAAAATTATATCAGAGGTTTCTGTCGACTTATATATGACTGGAGTCATTTACCTTGACTCGAGTCATCCTATTTAAAATAGTTTGATCATGAACAACTTTTTGATTTACAATTTTTCAGTTATCATCAAAACTTATGGAGAACTAACAAGTGCCACCGCCTATATTTTTTACTTCCTTTTTTAAAATAAGGACGTCTTTTAGGGAAGTAGTATCCATTTTTTGTAGTAGTGTGAAACATGGGAAACCCTCAAGCTCAATAACACATATTCCACTAGAAAACTCATAATGAAATAAGCGGTGGCTAATTAAACTTATTAAAAACCAATCACATTTAATTTCAAAATAATTTTAGAAATCTTGTTTACAATTATCGAATTAAACAACTAGACAATTTATCAACTCAATTAAAAAATTAAATCGATAAACCCAATTGACAATTAAATTAATAACGAAAACTCAATTATTAATTTCAATTGACAATCCAAAGTTGGAAACAAAAATCCAGCAATTGTCCCAAGCACAATTCAAATTATCAATCCAATTCAAAAGAAATAAGTTTACAATCTAAAACTAGATTGTTCTCAATTAACACAACTTGAAACCCTTTAAAACTAAAGAACCTCAAGTTTGAATTAAGAAGATAAAAAGAACGACACTTCCTTGTAGTCTTCAAGTGTAAGTTCCTAGGCTCTAGCTTTCTCCATGCTCCTCCAAAGTTGTCTCCCAAAAGAGCTTAAGTTTCCATGGAATTTCCTCCTTCACGTGTTTACGGCTCCTCCCTTTCTCAGCGTGCGTCATTCGGCTCTCAATGAGAGCGTGATCTCTTCTCTTGGCCGCTAGGTCTTTTTATAGAAGGAGGGGAGACTTTTGGGTATCAACTTGAGCCTACTAAAATTTAAGAAGCCCAATAAAATTCCACCATTAGATCTTCTTTTAGCGTCCAAGGTTAATTCTGCATCGTAGGATCTTCTAATATGCTTTTCCTTGTCCTACAAGAATTAAATAAAATCGTGATTTATTATATATTTGGAAATATTATTCAATCACAAGATATCAATCAAAATATTGATAATTTAAGCCCAATAATCTCATAATTAATTTTGATTTATATTATTTCCTAAAATTGGCTAACAATCCAAATATTACCTAATAATTCTACATTAGCCTAAAATAGTCCCCAAAATAAGTGAACAAGGTTGGATAAAATATATGAAAATTGGGATTTATCAAGGCCCCTCAAATTTTTGCTATGAAAAAAAATTAGTTGCAATAGATTTAAATAGTTACAAAAATAGGAATCTTAGTTGCAATTCGATCATTTAAGTTTCAGAACCATTTTCAATGATTTGGTTCTAAGATTATCATATTTATAACTGTTTTTTTTTTAAACAAAATTATGTAGAACATATCTATAACTAAATTGAAGTCTTAGACCCAAGTGTTATTTTCCCTATTATATATATATGGAACAAAAACACAATGTACACCTCACTCAAGATCAACCTTTGCCTCATATGTGGGGAATCCCAAACGCTCAAGAAGAGTGATATGCACCTAAACTCATCATATTTAGACCATCTAGATCTAATCTAAATGGTCTGCATTTAAATTTTTCAGTTGATAATTTTTAAATAAAAGAAATCATTTTTAAAAAAACTATAGTTAAGTGATTATTTTTATTTTAGATTATATATTTATATATTAAAATAATTATTTTTAAAAATAAATATGGTTCATTAAAATCTAATGAGTTTGGGTGCTCATCTACAAACTTGTTTTCATATTTGGATCTCACCTCTCACTTTTTTTCTTCTGCTTCTACACATTATGAGACTCATTTTTGTGAGCCAAAAAAAAAAAAAAAAACTGACCTTTTTCGTGGTCCCAGTATCTTAGTTAGGTCCTAAAATGAATATTTAGTGTGAGATGATAAGAGAAAACGAGGACATGGGGATCAACCTTTGCCTCATATGTGGGGGACCCCAAACGCTCATTGAGTGATGTATACCCAAACTCATCATATTTAAACCTTCTAAATCTAATCTAAATGGTCTACATTTAAAATTTTCAGTTGATAACTTTAAAATAAAAGAAATCATTTAAAAAAAATTATAATGAAGAGATTATCTTATTTTAAATTTTATATATATTAAAATAATACTTTTAAAAAATAAATCCGGTTCGTTAAGATATGATGAGTTTGGGTGCTCATTGAGCACACAAACTTTTTCCCATATTTGAGTCTCACCTCTCACTTTATTTCTTCTGTTTCTCGACATTATGAGGCCCATTTTTGTTAGCCAAAAAAAAAAAAGCTGACCTTTTTCGTGGTCCCAGTATCTAAGACTGAAGGCTGGGATATTACCAAGAGGGGGGGGGGGTGAATTGGTGTTATAGAATTTTCGTGCAAGTTTAAAAACAAAATAAGCAAGGGAAGAAGATGGAGATGAACACACGGCAATTTATACTGGTTCGGTCCTAATCCTTGACCTACGTCCAGTACCCAGATACACTCCGGGATTTCACTAACTTACGATCAAATGATTACACACTCTGTAACTCTCGGAGCAATTCTCACTCTTGAATTGCACTCCCCCTTACAAGTTGTAATCAAATAACCCAATCTCAAAGTCCCAATACTCTGAGATTCTTACAAGAAATAATAATAGATGAATGACTCTCTCTAAGAGCAGATAACCAGAAGCACTGAAGAACAAAATATTACATAGTCTCAGCCGAAAGTATTCGAAAGTATTGGCAGGAAGTATTCAGAAAGTATCTCACAAGAGCTTAGCGGAACTAATCTCTTGAAAGTATCTTTAAGTTTTGAGCGATTTCTTTTCTGTGTACTTGGGTGTGTTTAGCTGCTGACCCTTCTCCTATTTATACTAGTTGTGATGACCGTTGTAGCTTCTCTTTTCTAATTCAAAAACATTCCATTCTTGCTGCATAATCAGATTTCATTCCGTTGAAGAATTTGGAAAATTGATGATGGTCATAATGTCAGACGCGTCTTGTATCATCATTCCTAGTTCATTTTGAAGATATATTCCATAATTACAGAAAACTTTCTGATATTGCGTTGATTATAGAATATCACACGACCCAATCTGATTTCACATGATCCTGCACTATAATTCCAATATTCGAAAATCTCTGTGGTCAATGGTTAGAAATCAATTCATTAAAGATCATATTAAACTGAATTAAATGACAAAATCAACATTTGAGGTCTCGACAGAGCGAACTGATTTCTTCCGTCAATACTCGAGTATATGAATTCTTATACTCGGGTATCTATTTGATTAAGGCATACCGGAAGGCTTGAGCTTCAGTATTTTCGAGTCTCCACTTTCGAAGATCATAACTTCCTTGTATGAACTCCGTTTAGGTTGGTTCAAGTCTTGATGGAAAGCCCTTTGAGTCTTCTTCCAAATGGCACCAATTTCAGCTTCATCAGATTTCTAGTTTGTGAGATATACCCAAAACATTGAGGCTTGGTCAGTAGTGTGGCGGTGATGTCACTCTCATCCTCAACAATTCATATCTCTCTCATATGACATCCTTTAGACTTGAATCTTGTTCGACTAGGACCGGTTGGAAGTCTAGTTTCAAAACAAATTGGTTTCACCTTAATCCGATCTCTGGTTTGGGAGATATTGTCGAATTACCAGAGGTCGCCCGAAGCTGAACGTGAAACAGAGCTGATCAGAGTGGTGTCATACTCGAGTATTTTTGATCCCTACTCGGGTATTGTCGGGATTTAAGCACAGAAGCAGCTGTTTATGCACCATACTTGAGTAGCCAAGTACCATACTCGACTATTGAAGTGTCATATTGAATAATTGAAGCATGATACTCACGAGTACACGTTTGATACTTGAGTATTGACGAGATTCAAACGCAAGGAAGAGCTATTCATGCACAGGACTGTAGCAATTAAATTGTAGCAACTTTTATTCATCGGGAAGCTTGAATTTCCTTATTTTAACTCCGAATTTGGTCATTCCAACTTCCATCTTCTTCATATCAACATTACATCTACATTAAATATAAGAATCAGTCAAAGTATAAGATAAATGTAGTATGTAAACTTTTTGCTCTTTATGAATGACATCTATATAAGACATCATCAAAACTAATCATATCCAACATTCTCCCCCTTTTTGATGATGGCAAATACTTTGAGAAATATTATGAATATGAAAAGCTAATAAACCCAGTATATTTTTCTTGCCATTCTCTCCCCCTTATTTGTCATTAGCAAAAAGTTGAAGTAGAGAAGAAATAGTTGTGGAGAGGTAAATATAAAGACAAATTAGAAATGATTCTCTCTTTAATCATAGGTTAAGAAAATAACTTTCTTTCCCCCTTTTGTAAAGATAGTTTTCATTTTGATATGGTGCCAGTTGGAATGTGTTTATGAAAACAAGTTTGAGAGAATTTGGAGAGGTTTTCAAAACATTTTTCACAATTAAAGCATATAAATACCAAACATGTGCAAAATTCACTGAATATAAAAGGATAAAGTTCAGAAATGCTCATGTAGAGCATATCACAGCTTCAGGTAATTAAAACATATTTCCTCAATGTAATAGTTTTTCCTTGTAGTATATTTAGGAAAGTCTTTGCACAGACTGAGTTCTCCTGTCATAATTGTAAAACTGTCTTGCAAGAGAGAATTTTTAGTGCAATCAGATATCCAAATATTCCTTTCTGTATGATATTTTCAAATTGAGATAATGAAAGGAAAATATGATATTAACTCATCATCAAAACTAATAAATCATAGTGAGTGCGGATGAGCATTATTTAAAGATAATTTTCTTCAAGTCAAGGAGATGTGCTTTTTAAGATAAAACACATGTTAATGTGAAATTCCCCCTTAATGAATGTATTCTCTCTAGTAATACCAAAAATAATGTGATGCCAATGTTTAATGAAGATTAAGCACGGTGAAAAGATTTCTTTGAATGCTTGAAATAGAATGAATGACCCATACAGTATGCACACATCTTTCTTAAATGGAATAGAATGCTTGTTGATTTAATGATGCACACAAGAAAAGAGTTTTTTGAATGAACCACCTTTTTGAATGATGTTTTGACCATTAAATAAATAACAAGCACGTACAATACTAGATGAAGAGAAAGATGAAGCAATGGAAGCTTTTGCAAAATCTGCAAAATAGTGCAGCATGATTTTTGAATGAATGCAATGACAAAATGCAAAAACATTTATTCAAAGATTAACCAGCATTCATTTGAGATGCCAAAAATACAAAGGAAGCAGCTTCCATTTAAGATGCCTATGCTCACGAAGTTGCTCAAAGAGGCAAATAGCAAATGAGTGTAGAGAATGAACGTAAAGCATAAGTAAACCAAGGCGTTTCCAAAATCTGCATTTAATGAAGATAAAGCAATAGGAAATCTCACATGAAAAGGAACGCAGTACAAATGCTTTATCTAGAAGAATGATGTTTTTCAAAATCTTGTGTAAAATAGTGTTTTTCAATTAAATGACAACACAGCACAGTGACGCCAATTCATATATAATGCTTTTCAAACATATGCTTTTCCACTTAATAAATATAAAATGACGCAACTGATTTGAAGAGTGCTGCATTAAATCAAAGAGGCAGCCCGACAGTACTTGAGTATTCCTTTTTTTTGCTCAAAACAGTACTTGAGTATTCCACTTGAATACTTGAGTATTGCCCCACTACTTGCATAACAACAATTAATACTCAAGTATGCAATACTCAGATATATTAAAGTAAATATTGAAATACCTCATTTCAAGTGTGTATTGTGAACACTTGAATTTCTTTGATGTGTAAATTGATCATTAAGCATCAGGTAGATGATTCAGGGATGATTTTCTTAGATGATGATGCACAGTACTCGAGTATTGTACTTACCTACTCGAGTATTGTTGACATGATCTGTCAGTTGTAGCTTCCTCAGTTCGTCAGTACCCGGGTATGGCTTAAAAGTACTCGAGTACCAATTATCTCAGAAATTTCTTTATCTCTGCCTTGACAGTACTCGGGTATGTATCAGTTCAAAGCTACTTGTTGAACATTCTGCAAAACAAAGTACTAGATACTCATTGCTACCCAATATTTCTTGAATCCACATAAGATTAGACAAGACAACTCTCATGTTCTTTCAGAAATAAATCATATGATATTTGAACAGAGAGCATACAGCACTTGTAAACAATTAACTGTTTTCAAAGAATAAGGATTTGAACATTTGAAATCAATGAAAACTAGTTTGGCCAAAACTTTTGCAGAAACACTGAAATTCTTGAATAAGATTTGATTCATCTGACTTATTTCTGTTTAATCCATTTGAACGAATAGAAGCTTCATGACAGTTCACTTGATAACTTCATTTTAACTCTTGAGATCATAAGCAGTCATGATAATTAGATAACAGAAATCAGAATTTAAAGTTTGGATCATAATCAGAAACAGAATCAGAATCTTCATCAGAGTTAGCAATCAGAATGGATCAGAGATTTGAAACATAATCAGAGTTAGCAGCAAAAATAGAATGCAGCAATAAGCACATTGCATAACTTAGATATGAAGCACAAATCTCTCTTCCATAGAGGATTCAAAATATTACAGAATTGCAGTAGAGTTTCAAAATCAAATATAAGGAAGGTAGCAGAAAGTTATACAAAATATTTAAAACATGAGCTGCTCCTTTCCATATAATTTTACCCCAAACAAATAACTTTAATCCAATGAATCAAAAAGGGTAATAATCATGTCAAGAATGTTATTCCTCAATGACAATTTGGAAATACACTTTAAGTAGAAAAGATGTCATTGAAATGCATCTCATGTAATCCATGGATAAGATTAAAATTTCAAAAATGATAATGAAACATGTGATTGTTTCAAATCTTGAATGTTCTTTCAAACCGAAATAATGCATCAAAATTTTCATGAGTGAAAGATTCATTTTGAAGTATATTTGAAAATCAGTGCATACTAAAAATGAAAGTCAATAGATTGAATATATCAGTATGCTTCGGATTAGAGAGAATGTTGAATATTCGAGTTGAAGAGTTTCTTTGAAAAGCAAGAGTCATGAAGGTAGAGTACTAAAGAAACATTCTTAGCACAACGAAGTATATAAGCACAATGACTTTGCTATTGACCAGTAGATAATCTTGCATTTTAGAATTAAAATTATATGAATGCTATAGGCAAGACTATGAATACAGTTACTCAAAATAAGGATGGAAGACAAATGCTGAAGTACTTGAGCAACTAAGAGAATACCAGGATTCTTGAATGATGAAGTACATATTAATCCAAATGATTAGGCTTTCAGAAGATTATCCTAGTAGGTTATTCCATTAATGGTTAATGCATTATCATTTAATGCACTAATAAACATTTATAAAGCTTGGAATAACTAGGCCATTGAAAAATTTATGTAGTAAGCATAACAGATTCACAAATCGAATTCTTTTCTTGAAGATAGACTTGAAACTCATATATGGATATTATTAGACATGAAGTCTGACTAGTTTGAGAATAAAACTAGAAAGTTCAAGCAACACAATGAATTCTAAAGATCAATATGTTAGGGATAGGGAATATTCAACTTAAACAAATTTGAAGCATATCTGTTATTCAGTGTACTAACTTCTAATTTGAAACATCATTTGAATGTACTCAAAGTATTTTTCAAATCTATCTGAAATACTTTCAAAGTATGAATATTTTTCAAAACGTGTGTATGCATTTTCACAAGACAAAGTGAATCAAACCAATTTCATAAATGTGCATTTCAAAAACATGAAATCAGAAAGTAATGCACAAATTCACTTTTGGTCCATTTAGCAATTTAAAATTTTTTTTTGAAAATAACATAACTAATTGATTGCTAATGGAATGCAATAATGGACAATTATTCATTACCCAAATTTCATATAGGCACAATATAGGGCAAGGTTTAGATATCACCGTAATTCCTTTTTGTCCTTATAGAAGCTTGCTTGATTAAGGTGGATTGATATAGATGTCTCCCTTTTTGACGTTCATCATCAACATCAAGCATAGACTATTTAGCTTCCTCAAGACTTGAATTATTTCTCTATGTTGCATTCTTGAGAAGCTTTTTCTCTTCCTACAAAACCATATAAGTCTTTTTCTTTCTTGGTATCCAACCTTACTTGGATCCAATCAACGTTAGCTTGTAGGAACCAAAATTTGCATGCTCTTATGAATATGATCAATTCAACATAATTGAGCATAATGAACTAAACATAATTTTATGCATAAAAGAGATACTTTCTTTTCAAATCATCATGTATGCATAAAGAATTAAACTATTGAACATTTCAATCCCTTTATAAACTTATTAAATGAATTCTTAAGAGATGTAAAATGTAATTTCAAATCAGTTTGCAATGCTTATTTCTAAACCTACAAAAGTAAAACCTCAATGAATATTTCAGATGATAGGAAAGGAGGTTTTATCATTGTATACCTTTTACCTTAAATACTTGGGGGATCGATTTTGCTTACCCACTGCATCTTATGTCTTTCGATGGGTTTCTGCAAAGTTCTCTTAAAGGATATAGACTTAATGTGTCTTCTGCTTGACACTTGAGAGGATCTCCTTTTCGGTTCATAAGGAGCTCTTTGATTCCTCATCTTCTCTGCACCTTTGTGTCTATTATTTTTGAAATCAGTCTGCACACACAAGGCAATAGATGGACATTTTGGTACCCACTTATACTTGGGTCCTTCACTGTTAGTTCAAACCTTATGGAAAACATAAGTTCCTTTTGGTACCCATTGATAGTTACCAACAGGCTTATCTTTTCTATCCTTCCTATGAAAACAAGATGAGGTACTGTGTCCCTTTCGGTTACAGTAATTACAGTGAGCAAATGGATTTGAGCTATGAACTGATTTCTGAAAATAATTCAAATAATATTTCCCACCAGTTTTCTTTTCACCTTTCTTCTTGTCAAAAGTAGGATTGTATCCTATGCCTGATCGGTCATTTGTAAATCTTTGAGCATTCAAAATGACATTGAGCATTTCACTATTTTTAGTGAACTTCTCAAGTATTTTAGTAAGGTAGGAGTTTTTCTTTTCAAGATCAAGCCATTTTTCGCAAACTGAATTTTCACAAACTGAAACTGGAGGTAAATCTTTAACTTGTTGTTCCAGAAATTTGATTTACTTTCTGGAAGCAATAAGTTCTTTCACAATCTTTTTAAATTCAGAATGCAATTCATTATACTCAGAAAACAATTCATCATAAGATGGTTCAGAATCAAATACCTCTTCTTCGTTTTTTGATTGCTCTTCTTCCGCAACTAAACAGATATTTTCAGTTTCTTCTTCTTCTTCTACGCCGGAGGTTCCTTCATATGAAGTTTCTAAGGCTTTCCACATCTCCTTGGCAGTAGATAGATTGCAGATGCGAGAATACTCTTTTTGACTGAGAGCACCATGAAGAATCAGTATGGCTTTGCTGTTAAGAGTCACTTTCCTTCTGTCATTCTCATTGAATTCATCTGCATCCTTTGGAACGTTATTTCCTCCTACAATTTTTGTAGGAACATAATCTCCATTCTCTATTGCTTTCCATAGACCATACTCCGTAGCTAACACGAACACTCTGAATTTTGCTTTCCAAAATGAATAATGTTCTCCGTCGAAGCCAGGTGGTCTGTTGATTGATGCACCTTCAGGTAATATTCCTTCCATGATCTTATCTCGGGATGTTAAGCCCAACTGAGAAGCCTATGCTCTGATACCAAATGAAGGCTGGAATATTACCAAGAGGGGGGGTGAATTGGTGTTATAGAATTCTCGTGCAAGTTTAAAAACAAAATAAGCAAGGGAAGAAGATGGAGATGAATACACGACAATTTATACTGGTTCGGTCCTAATCCTTGACCTACGTCCAGTACCCAGATACACTCCGGGATTTCACTAACTTGCGATCAAATGATTACACACTCTGTAACTCTCGGAGCAATTCTCACTCTTGAATTACACACCCCCTTACAAGTTGTAATCAAATAACCCAATCTCAAAGTCCCAATACTCTGAGATTCTTACAAGAAATAATAATAGATGCATGACTCTCTCTAAGAGCAGATAACCAGAAGCACTGAAGAACAAAATATTACACAGTCTCAGCCGGAAGTATTCGAAAGTATTGGCAGGAAGTATTCGAAAGTATCTCACAAGAGCTTAGCGAAACTAATCTCTTGAAAGTATCTTTCAGTTTTGAGCGATTTCTTTTCTGTGTACTTGGGTGTGTTTAGCTGCTGACCCTTCTCCTATTTATACTAGTTGTGATGACCGTTGTAGCTTCTCTTTTCGAATTCAAAAACATTCCATTCTTGCTGCATAATCAGATTTCATTCCGTTGAAGAATTTGGAAGATTGATGATGGTCAAAATGTCAGCCCATGATTTCGTTTTGCTGAATATAACTTCGACGCGTCTTGTATCATCATTCCTAGTTCATTTTGAAGATATATTCCATAATTACAGCAAACTTTCTGATATTGCGTTGATTATAGAATATCACACGACCCAATCTGATTTCACATGATCCTGCACTATAATTCCAATATTCGAAAATCTCTGTGGTCAATGGTTAGAAATCAATTCATTAAAGATCATATTAAACTGAATTAAATGACAAAATCAACATTTGAGGTCTCGACAGAGCGAACTGATTTCTTCCGTCAATACTCGAGTATATGAATTCTTATACTCGGGTATCTATTTGATTAAGGCATACCGGAAGGCTTGAGCTTCAGTATTTTCGAGTATCCACTTTCGAAGATCATAACTTCCTTGTATGAACTCCGTTTAGGTTGATTCAAGTCTTGATGTAAGGCCCTTTGAGTCTTCTTTCAAATGGCACCGATTTCAGCTTCATCGGATTTCTAGTTTGTGAGATATACCCAAAACATTGAGGCTTGGTCAGTAGTGTGACGGTGATGTCACACTCATCTTCAAAAATTCATATCTCTCTCATATGACATCCTTTAGACTTTAATCTTGTGCGACTAAGACCGGTTGGAAGTCTATTTTCAAATAAAATTGGTTTCACCTTAATCCGATCTCTGGTTTGGGAGATATTGTCGAATTCCCAGAGGTCGCCCGAAGCTGAACGTGAAACAGAGCTGATCAGAGTGGTGTCATACTCGAGTATTGTTGATCCCTACTCGGGTATTGTCGGGATTTAAGCACAAAGTAGCTGTTTATGCACCATACTTGAGTAGCCAAGTACCATACTCGAGTATTGAAGTGTCATATTGAATAATTGAAGCATGATACTCACGAGTACACGTTTGATACTTGAGTATTGACGAGATTCAAACGCAAGGAAGAGCTATTCATGCACAGGACTGTAGCAATTAAATTGTAGCAACTTTTATTCATCGGGAAGCTTGAATTTCCTTATTTTAACTCCGAATTTAGTCATTCCAACTTCCATCTTCTTCATATCAACATTACATCTACATTAAATATAAGAATCAGTCAAAGTATAAGATAAATGTAGTATGTAAACTTTTTGCTCTTTAAGAATGACATCTATATAAGACATCATCAAAACTAATCATATCCAACAAAGACGACTTTAGAAGATAAAACTCACACAAGCAAGGTATATTTGCATAAATTGAAAGTTGAAAGAGATAAATTCACATAATTGCTCAGAAGAAAATGTTTATAGGTCATTAAGTGATGGAAGTATTGAACTATGGTTTTCCTTAGTTTATAGATAAAATAAGAAATATTCTGGTAGTTAAAAAACAATGTAGTTTTTTCACACCAAAAAAAGAAAAAAAGAAAGAAAGAAGAAGAAGTGGTTTTACAGTTCTTTAGGGATTAATGCAAATTATTATTTTGGAATAGGTATGAGGTCTTGTCATCTCAACATAGCAAATAGTATACATACCTCGTATTCATTACAAAATTCTGGACTTGAAAACCATGTTTCATCAACTACAACTTCAAGATTCCTAGGCTTTCCATTGTATAAGACTGTGGCCATGGAAGAAGTTAGAACACACGGGTGGAAAAAAGGCTTTTAAGACCGGACAAAAGAGGCATCGTAAGACCGGACCCGCGTCAGGTCTTGTTCCAGGCGGTATTAAAAGTCTCACTTTTAAGACCGGACTCGAACCGGTCTTAAAGAGTTTCTTTTAGACCGGACATTTTAAACATCCAGTCTTAAGTTTCAAACAAAAAAACTCAAATGAAACAACTGGTCCCAAATCACCAGATCTGGCAACATTTTGAATGTCCCTCCGTCATCAACGATGGAGAACCAAGAGAATATTGGAAGCAACACCAACAAGAAAAACAAAAAAGAAGAGAAGATTGGAAGCAACACCAACAAGAAAAACAAAAAAAAGATGAATAAAAAGTTCAGAAATAAGAAAACATAACAAGAAATAGAAATCATTCACCATGGAAATCGAATTTGAATCAATATAAAATCAGAGGTGAAATTGAAGTCCAGATCTACAAAAAAATCACAAGTTTCAAGCAACCAAATGTGAGCAAGATCTTCTTGTCGATGCTAGCAAAGCTTCAAGCAACCAAAATCAAAGTCCAGATCTGAGCAGGAGCAGTCAAGGTAGGAGCAAACAGACTTCAGCAAGAAGAGATCTGGGTTTGATTTTAAGCCAGATATGTGCGAAGGCGGTGTGGGAGGAGCCATAGATCGAAGAGGAAGGAGCCGTCGTCGTCCAGAATCCTCGAAGCAGTACGCTTGCGCCGTTGCTGAGGATTGGAGTTGATGCCATCACAAAACCCTCGAAGCATCTCACTGCCAACGTTGCCAAGGATTTGATTGTGTGGCTCTTAGGATGACTTACGAAGATTGCGAGTAGGTTAGAGGAAGAGGATGTCATTCTTGCTGAGGATTTGACTCGTGAGGCTCTTGGGACACTCGTTGAATCTATAACTAAGCAAATGTTATATCACCAAGAAGACAAGCACGCTCATGGACTTAACAAGTTTAGCGAATTTAACTTTTTTTTAACACTCTTAAGACCGGTTGTTTGTAAAAACCGGTCTTAAAAGTATATTTTTAAGGCCGGATCCGTTAAATCCGGTATTAAAAGTGTTCTATATATTTACGAAATTGCCACTGGTCATACTTTTAAGACCGGATCTTTTGTAATCCGGTCTTAAAAGTCTTCTATATATTTATGAAATTGCCACCGCTCATACTTTTAAAACCGAATCTTTTATAATCCGGTCTTAAAAGTGTTCTATATATTTGTTGAAAGTTAAGATTTAATTAGTTAGCATATACGATTATATTGTGCAATTATCTTATTAAGTTATGTTAAAGAGATTTTAGGAATTAAGTTAGCAGATCATGATTTTTTGAATTTCATAATTAAATTCCTGATTGTAATCATCTTAATTATGTTATTAGAGAGATTTTAGGAATTAAGTTAGCTGATCATAGTTTTTTGAATTTCGTAATTAAATTCCTGATTTTAATCATCTTAATTAAGTTCTTAGAGAGATTTTAGGAATTAAGTTTGCAAATCATGGTTTTTTGAATTTCGTAATTATATTCCTGATTGTAATCATCTTAATTAAGTTCTTAGAGAGATTTTAGGAATTAAGTTAGCAGATCATGGTTTTTTGAATTTCGTAATTATATTCCTGATTGTAATCCCTAGATTATAGGAACTTCCTAGGTCAGAAGATTATTTACTTATTAGCATCTGTATATAATTCTAATTAAGGGAAGGAATAAATCATCGCATTCTCGGACTAATCTCTTGTAATACCCTAAAAATCGTACTTGGAATAAGTATTATAATTTAGTAAAAATACATATTAGAAATAGGTGAATATGTAGTCTCAAATAATAAGTTATAATTATCTTATTTTCTAAGGTAATTTCTATTAAAATTAGAAGAAATAAAAGGGCCAAAAATCCCTAAAATGCATTTGTGGGTCATAAAATGCCCTGAAAATATTATGATAAATCCTTAATGAAAATAAAATATTTGTTAAAAATTAGAGAGTATGTTGTCTCTAATTTAGGAAATTTTTGGGATTATTTTCCTTGGAAAATAATGAGTCAAAATTATATATTATTTTGGGGAGCATAAGTTGCCCCGTGAATTTTAATATTTTGTGTGGAGCATAAAATACCAATGTCAGTAAAATAGTTGTGAGATAATAATTAATCCTAATTAAGAAAATTTTCAACAATTAGTAAGGGATTAAATAAATAATTATGGACCAATTGCTTATGAAAGGAATAAGGAGAATTATGTAAATACTTAAAGGTTTAATTAGCAAATGGAATAATTACTAATTAAGTAATTAAAGCATATAATTAAGTGATTAAGAAGGTTGAAAAGTCAACAAAAAGGGCCCATGAATTTCGAAATTTATTAAAGAAAAATGAAGGGAAATGTTTGAAATATGAAAACTTAAGAGTTAAGGAAGAGAAAAAGAGATATTTGTGGAAAAAGCATATAGGGTAAATGAGAACCGATAGAAAATAAATCCTAACTCAAAATACTTGAATTAGGGTTCTAACAACTGGACATATTATGATTTAGTGTAATTTTTTCCAGAAGTTGACATTATCCGAAGCGATTTCCGTAACCGAAGACGATTATCCGAAAATGTTCGGCAGGCAACGAAATACCATGAATGAGATCAAAAATCTAGTTAACCAAGATATTTATAAAGAGGAAGAATAGACATTTAGGGCTATGTTGTCGGATTTTTGAGATTTTCCAAGATTACGCGATTAGAACACCGAAAAGAGACTTTATCGGTAGAAAACTTCTAAAGCAAGTATGTGACATCATTGGCATGACATCATGGGCTTGGAAAATGATGTAAGGAGGTGGATTGGAGGGCCAAGATCTTGCCATTTCAAACACCTTTGATCCAAGGGCTAGGAATTAAGGAAGGAAAGTGCAATTTTGCCCTTGACTTTCTCTATAAATAGCCATGAGTTTTCTTCATAATTCTCACACCATTCCTTCTTGAGCAATTCGAAATCTTGGAGAAGAGGAAGAAGGAGGAGTCCGGAGAAATTTGTAGCGAAGCCTTGAGTAAGTTCTTCGGTCCTTAGCTTTTAAGTTCTAGTCTTTTGTTCAGTAGTTTTAGTAGAAATGTTAGTTAGATCTAGGAAGTAGGAAATGAAATTCCTATTCTTGTTTTTAAGCCTTATTGCATTGAAAGATTCCTGACCAGGTAAAAACATAGTAGGGGTTGAGTTTCTGAAAGTTGGGAGTCAAAGTAACGAAGTGCTGGCGAAATTCCGCCGATTAGGAGAGTTAGGGGCAAAATGGTACTTTATACCTAAAATGCCTGTTATAGTGTTGGACATTGATTATAGTGTTATTATCCTTATAGGATATCTGTGAGCACATACCACTGTCATATCGCTGTCAATTTACCGTATTCCGCCAGAAATACCGTATAACGTCAACGAAGGTACGTTCGCGTACTGTCTAACTCTGATGGTTATATTATGCGTGTGTGTGATGTGTGTATGATATGTATATATGTGGTGTGTTGTTGGAATGCATATTATGTTAGAAAATAACTGTATGCAAGCTGGGAGCGATATATCTGTAATGTTGGGAGCGATACATCTGTAATGCTGGGAGCGATACATCTGTGAGGCTGGGAGCGATATATCTGCATGCTAGGAGCGATACATTTGGATTGGTTGGGTGTGATTCATATGTTGTGTTAATGTTGTTCTGTAATCCATATGTGTGTATGTAAACATGAGGTTAACCGTTACCTGGGGTCCGGTGCGGACCTCAGCTCTTAACATAGCGTCAGGGTCAGGAGGACCGAGGAGAGAGGAAAGCACCAAGCTTAGAGATCCGGCTGCAGACTATCTCTTGTTACCACGGCATGGGGATGGCCAGGGAGACACTTCTGTTGTTATTTAAAAAATATCGGTTATCGTACCGTCTCTGTAATTAGCCAGTGGGCATTTTGAATATATATATCAGTTTCTCAATCGCTCCGGTTCTCTACTCTGATGAACAAAATTTATACTGCTTTTGAAAAATGGGATGTTACAACTCTGATTAGCGTCTTCTCACAATATTAACGAAATTACCACCGGTCATTCTTTTAAGACCGGATATTTTATAGCCCTGTCTTCAGAGTGTTCTATATATTTACGAAATTGACACGGTCAAACTTTCAAGACCAGATCTTTTATAATCCAGTCTTAAAAGTGTTCTATATATTTACGAAAGTGCCACATGTCATATTTTTTAGACCGGATCCTTTACAATCCGGTCCAAAAAGTTCTTTACATTTACGAAACTGCCACCGGTCATACTTGTAATACCTGATTCTCTATAATCCGGTCTAAATGAGACGGTCTTAAAGCTCTTTTTTGCACTAGTGACAACTGGTTTTAGAGAAGGTGATTTTGCACATGACTTGAGAACATTGAGAGTCCCTTTCACTGCTGGGTCAATGAGTTCAGTCTGAAACCAAGAAAACAACCCTTAGAAGCTACCAGTTTGTTGTCAAACTCGTGACTTTTTGTTAACCAAGTATAAGGATTGTATTTTATTCATCTCGTAAACTAACTAGTGAAAAAGAGCATTTTTCTAAAGTGGCATTTTCTCATTTACTCTGGGAAAGCGTTTCCCTCCTCGTCCAAGCTTTTAAGGACGGTCGCCAGATCTCATTTTGAAATCTGGATGGTCCAGATATTTTCCCTTCTTTTTTAGAAAAAAAATTTCAATATCAATCACTATTCTAAAGTATCTTTTTACTATCAGTCAGTACCATAAAATAATTTTTCAAAATCCTAAAATAATTTTTTAAGATCATGAAGAATTTTTCAGTACCAGTAAGTCCTCAAAAATATCTCTTTAGTACCAATCAGTACCCTGAAATATTTTTCCAGGATTTGAAAAAGTATTTCAAAGTACTGACTGATACTAAAAAATTCTTCATAATCTTGAAAAATTATTTCAGGGTACTGATTGGCCTAAAATGATTTTTCAAGATCATGAAGAATTTTTCATTACCAGTAAGTACTCAGAAGTATATTTTTAATACCAGTCAATACCCTAAAATATTTTTTGAAGATCTTGAAGAATTTTTCAGTACCTTTCAGTAGCTAGAAATATTTTTTTAAGTACTGACTGGTACTAAAAAGATACTTCTGCGTACTTACTGGTATTGAAAAATTCTTCATGATCTTGAAATTTTTTTTAGAATTGTGAAAAATTATTTTAAAGTACTGACTGGTATTAAAAAGATACTTTAGGATATTGACTAATATTAAAATTATTCTTTTTAAAAAGAAAAAAATCTGAACCGTCCAGATATCAAAAGGAGATCAGGCGCCTTAGCAAAGAAACGTGGTCCTTTACTCTGCCGGATGCTTGATGCAGGGGAAGGAAAAGAAGGAAAACGACAAAAGCATGCTACTGATTCAAATGTTTGGCTTATTTTGATATTGATGTGTCACTGAGCTTGGCCCAAAGAATGATGTGATTAGAAAGTACACGTGTATGTACAGTATTAGTATACAATAAAAAAAGGGTAAGAATATCTCATTTGCTAATGATTCTAGTTTCTTCTAATGCCCAATTGGACTTGGGCTGCTTCGGTTCTCCCGGTCTAATTTATTTTACGAGAGGATGAGGATGATAGTTTTTCAAACGCAATTTTCTTTTTACTTTTTCAGAAATTATTTTCTAAAATTCATTATCTAAAATCACTTTCATCTCAGTTTGGTACTTAATAAAATGACACAAATAAAATCAACGCTCAACACCTACTACATATCATACTGGACAAAATACCAAGAAGTATGACTAAGACAAATACCACCAATTAATGTGAATAGGTTGAACTATTATTCCATTAATTTCTGCATCGACTTCTGATCAAATATATGAAAGCATTTAACACCTGAACTACTCTTAAAAGGATTTAGCACTTTCTTTAGGGTATCTTTGGTTTGAGGGAAGGGAAGGGGAAGGGAGGGAAGGGGAGGGAAAAAAAAGGAGAGGAGGGAAAAAATTTCAAAATTAGGTATAGTGAGGCCTACAAATTTTCCTCTCCCCTCCTTTTTTTCCTTCCCCTCCCCTCCTCTCCCCTCAAACCAAACATAACCTTAATGTAATATTGCTGAAGATTGTTTAATTAGAATGATTTGTGTGTATCATATATGAACCTGAGGGTCTTTAACATCAAAAGAAACAGGCGAAGCAGTATGAAAGACACCATCACAGCCTTCAACAGCGGAGTCAAAGGAACCTTCTTCCAACAGATTTGCTTTAATTAGACTCAATCTCTCCTTTGCTCCTTCCAGTTCAAGCAAGTGTTCTACCTTTTTTGAATCATCTATGGAGATTTATAAACCATTACAAATTGGTCACAGAAAATGGTTCTGAGAACAGAAAAATAGAATTTGCTTCATGTGAAAATGACAATCAGGGATGCTATGAATTATGCTTCTTACTCAAACTTTAAAAGCTGTTTTTACTTAATGGATGGTTCAGAAAGACAGGATAAAGAGATCAGGAAAGAGGCCAAACACCTGCATTTAGATCAATCTTATCCGTTATTGTTTTTGAAGGACCATGTTTGAGACCCAAAATTAAAATAAAGAGGATGATATGGAGGAAGAGAACTCACTTGGGTCACGAACAGTGGCCTTGACAATGTAACCACGAAGGAGAAGAAGCTTAACTAGCCATGAAGCAATAATGAGCACTTGTTTGACATAGCTTTTAAAAAGATAGATGAGATGAAAAATGACAGAAAATGACATGAATCAAATTCATATATATAATATATATGTTGTACAAAATGTGATAATTTGAAATAAAAATAAAAAATAAAAATAAATTTTCCAAATAAAATAGTAACATTACCATTAAAAAATTTACAACACAATTATTGAACAACGTACGTGTTAGACTTATGTAGCTTTAGTTATAAAAATTAAACGATCGGTCCCTTAAATCAGATATTTTAAACCGAGTTCAAACTTACATAAATGACACTACTACAAAAATTGGATATTACTACCCTAAAAATCGTCCTTATTTTTAAAAAGGACGTCCAAAATGAAGGCGGTGGCATTCTTGTAATTATATTTAAGGATGTTGAGCATCCAGCGTCCTAAACAATACATCAGGACTCCTTAAATTGATTTTTGGTGTCCTTAAATATGTTCAGGACGTCTAAAATTGTTTCGCGCCATAAAAGATATGAGAAACTTTTGTTTGGCGCCATGGGATTTAATTTTTTTTCAATAAAATTAATTTATGGCGTCCTATATATTTTTCAGGACGCTTTTAATGTGAAAATTACTTCCCGCCATGAATATTTTGTTTGGCGCCGATGATGTTTTTTAAATAGAAATTAGAAATTTAATAATATTGGCGACCTGAAACTAAATCAGGTCGCCAATAAAAAATATTGGCGACCTGATTTTTATTCAGGTCGCCAATACTTTTAATATTGGCGACCTGAATCGTAATCAGGTCGCCAATATTTTATTATTGGCGACCTAATTAAGTTTCAGGTCGCCAATATTAAACATATTGGCGACCTGTATATAAATCAGGTCGCCATTATTACAAAATTGGCGACCTGATTGTGTTTCAGAACACCAAAGTTGGAATATAGGCATCCTGATATATGATTCAGGTCGCCTATATTCATTTTTTTTAGGTTAATATACACTCGCCTCTTCATTTTCCTTACACACTCACATACTCCGACAGCGCGTGAAATCCTCTCGTATTTTCTCCTCACACACACTCTTGTCTCGCTACTCCAAGGCCGTGTTGCCGTACGTCTCCGTCGTCGTCTCCGCCGTCGTCACTGACCGCAGTTCTCTCTCGCTCACTCCGACTTTTTTGCCGATCGAATAAACCCACCAACCCCAACTAAATCCAAGTAAGCTTGTTCGTGATTCTTAAGTTCTGTGATTCCTAATAACCCATTTTAATCGTTAATGCTTCTTGCTTATGGTTTGGATTTTTGCTTCTGATTAGGATTCCTGCCTCTCTCTCGCTCACTCCGCCTCCTTCCTGATCGAAACCCGCGAAACCAAGTAAGCTTGTTCGTTTCTCAAGTTCTTTGATTCCAAAACCTATTTAATCTGTAATGAGCTTCTTGCTAGTTGCTTGGTGATGTTTTGTCTTAGTTTCCTTAATTGATAGATATGTCATCTCATGCATTAATTAATTAGCACCCAAATAATGAACACTTTGCTCCACAAAATAATTTGTTCCCTCCTACAAATTTTGTCTTCCACATCGAATCTTTAATGTAGGGATTTGAAATGTGGGTTTAAATAGTTAGTATGTCGTTCAGTTTTTCTTTAGTAAAACAAGTTTAGGTGAGCTTGGTACTGAAGTTTTATCAATATCCCCTAACAATCTATATAATGTCCTCACTTTGAATGTAGGGATTTGAACTCACAATGTTATATTTATGAAAAAATCTATTTACCAAGTAGACTAACTTTTATTAGTGTATATAGTTTAATTTTAATTTTACCGGAACGATTAATTTGGCTTAATTGGTTGGCAATTGAATTCCATTGTAAAGATGAAGTGCTGTTGAAAACCTTATATTATTTGCTTGTTTATTACTTAATAACCTATCTAGCATTGATTTGTCCTTGATGAAAAGGAATATGTCGAGCTTAGAGGAGTCATCGGGTGATAAGGTTGATCAACCCGTTAAAAGAAAGGGTAGAGGTAGCACGCATATGGGTGCGCTAATTGCACGCCGTGAAAATCAAAAGAAGTGGCTGCATGTGGAGTTTGATTCCAATATGAATCCAATTGGTCAAGAGGAGGACAATTTCATTAGCTATTTAGGCTATCTGGCTCGAAGCAAAGTTCGCATTGTCTACCCTAATTGGAGATTGGTTCCTCAAAAAGCGAAGGACTTAATCTGGGCACAAATTTTGGTATATCACTTTCCACATAATGCATTTGTTGATTTAGTCTTATTACTTTATATGTTATTTATTGATCTTCTCTTTTACCTTGCAGCAAACGTTCGATGTCCCCAACAATAAGGCGATGAACAAGCATTGGATGGGCGAAGTTCGTCTACGATGGAAGGACTTTAAGAACAAGCTGACAAAAAAGTACATTCGAGGGCCAAAGAGGAACGAGGATCCCTCAAAGATCTACGATTTCATTTCTCCAGAGGACTGGCAGGAGTTTGTGGCCTCTCGGCAAAATCCTGAATTTCTTGTAATATTTCTTTGAGTAAATACCTTTTGGTCCCCGAAATAACACGGCCCATTTTGGTCCCCGAGTAAAAATGTCATTTTAGTCCTTAAAGTTTGTGGCCTCTCGGCAAAATCCAAAATGAATTTCTTGTAATATTTCTTTCGTATCTTATCTTTTAGTTGGATGTACTTGACATCGTAAGCTAATTTTTATTTGTTTTCGTGTCATAGGAAAAAGCTCAAGAAAATAGAGAGAGGCAGGCGAGAAATAAGTATCCACATTGCATGTCCAGAGGTGGATATAAAAAGCTGGAATGGAAGATGATGGAAGCTGAGTTGGCGCGAACGAAGGAAGCTTCCCAGGCCAATCCGTCCATTGTTGTCCAGCCCCTTGACCGTCCTCCTCGTCACCAAAAATGGAAAGCTGCCAGGATGAAGGGTGACAAATACATCAATGCAGATGTAGTTGAGGTCGCCTCAAAGATTGTAAGTTGTTAAATTAGGCGTATTTACTAGCCTTAGTTGTTTCACATTACGCAAGTTTAGACATTGTTTCTGAATAATCTTTTGATGCAGGATTCACTTGAGCAGCAGAGCTCCCAGGGTTCATTCACGCTAGCTACACGAATGGACATTTTGTCCACGGCGATTGGGAAGCCAGATTATCTTGATGCCTGTCGAAGGGAGCCACGGGGAGTTAGTGTCGCGAAATTTTTTGGACGGCGTTCACGTTGTTCACATGACGAGGAGAACCCTAGTCCCCAGATCGTAGCAAAAATTCGGGCGAACCTCGTAGATGAGATTTTGGCACAAGTACGAGGTGAGATGAGGTCCATGATACATGAGAAGGAAAGTACGGGACAGCCAACCCAGCACACTCTATAGGGAGGACGTCCTTGCACACTACATTTGGATGTCCCACATCGGCGTATTGTTGCGGATGGTCTTGTTTACTTAGAGAAAACCATCCACTATAACAACCCAATTCCACAAGACCAACGTCGGGTGACTGTGACAAGTGTGCGAGAAGGGGAAGAAAGGACAGCCATACCGATCGATGATGAGGAGGTTCCTGATTTAGAGGTCACCATAGGATCGTTCATCCTATGGCCGTCTCATCTTATTGAGATGGTGATGACACCTCCAATGGTAGGACACACATTACTGAGTGATGATTCCCGATTGATTTTCATTGCTAACACACTCACATAATATGTTTTGTATGTTTTCATAGGATGAAGAAGCTACCCCAAGATTTCCGTACTTAGCACAGCTGCGACAGTTGTACAGGGAAATCCCCCAGATATCCTTGCAGATGCCTACGGGCATTGTCGGTGTAGAGAAGACATATCCCATTGTCCTTGACAATAAAGATTTGGGGGAGTTTATGAATCTGGAGTGTTTGGATATAGAGTTACTTCAAGTTGCAATCCTGTAAGTTTTTTTCCGCTTATTAATTATTGCAATGTTTTCTTGTTGTTGTATAATAGTTATCATTTTATTTTGATCATAGCGTCTGCCACGACATATGCGTCGAGAATAACCGAACGGATTCGTATGGCTTCTTATGTCCTGCAAACACCACGAGTGAGAGGAATAAGTTAGCCAAAGGGTCGATTTATGTCGGATTAACAATGGGCGACGGAGAATTGCCTTGTTATCTAGCTCCAATAATTGAAGGGTACGTATTTTAGTTGTCTATATTACATTTTTTAGAATAAATAGCTTTCTTGTCTTAATTTAATATTAATATGTATATTTTGTAGTGGTCATTGGACCCTGGTTGTTGTCTTACCCGCCAAGAACGCATGTTACTGGGTGGATTCCTTAGGTGGCAAGCCAGACGAAGACATCAAAACCATGTTTGCCGAGTAAGTAATTTTTTGTCTAAATCACTCACACTCTTCATTTAAATGAATTGTCTTCATGTCTGTTAATTTCCATTTTAATTATAGAGGTCTGAAGACGTATAGACAGCTTTCTGGAGCAAAAGACCAGGGTGGACCGATGTGGTATTATCCGAAGGTAAGTAGTTTAAATTCAAGTTCTTTCCTAAACCCTAAATTTTTATTCGTTTTAACAAGTTGCTTTTGATTTATAGTGCCCTCAACAACTTCCCTGCCCGATACGTCCCTCTGAATAAGGACGTTAATTGGGTCTTATTTAGGTCATTTTTTTAGTGTTTTTGTAGTAGTGTGGGTCCATTTAGTTGAGCAACGTACATGTTAGACTTATGTAGATTTAGTTATAAAAATTAAATTAATGAATCACTTGGTTTTACCTGAATGAATCACATTATGAAACCAACAAACTTGTTCTCCATTACTCTTTTCATTATTTTATTAACCGTCATTGAACAAAACTTCTAGATGAGTATAACATGGTCACTGAAAGAATTAGAGTGTAAATTAAATGATTTTAGACTAAAATGGTACAGGCAAAAGCAAAAGCCAGGAGAGAAGCATTCAATGAGGGAGGAGAAAAATGTCTTTTTTGCTTTTTACTGATGGGGCCCACAGAAAAATTGATGGAGAAGAAGCTGATGGAATTAGAAGATTCATGGTGTGGCTTCAGAAAAATATCTCCATCAAACCTTGAAGCCCATTAAAAAAGAAGTCAACTCAAACACCCAATAATTGAACTTTCCCTCTTAATGGACTTATTATCTCATCTAATGGGATAATAAGTCCATCATATGGTATCCCCAAACAGGCCCAATTTAATAATAAGAAGGATTTTAACTTCTTCCCAAAATTTGAAAGAAAAGTTGGGGAGAATGTGGTCCCACCCTCAATTTTTCCCATCTTTGTCTCCCCTTCTCACTTTTCTTTGGGTCCAAAGTTGGGATCAATGCAAAGACCGAATTAGGAATTGCAATCAGGGGTGAAAATTATAGAATAGAATCTAGGTGTTTATGAAATTACATTCAACCCCCATAAAATTTTCAGGATTTTCATTTTAATCCCTCCATGAAATCTTTAATGGGAACTAAAATGAAAATATTGAAATTCTTATGAGGCTAAAATGTAAGATCCTAAATATCTGAGTTCTATTCTATAATTTTAGGAAGGTGGGGCCACCCCGAACCCCCTAGTTAAGTGACAATTTACACACACAAAAATCAACAAAAAAACGTATTTAACACTTGCCCCCAAAAGTTAGTATTTTGGCACAGCCAGTATAAATGGATTTGGCTTACATCTGCTGCCTATATCCTATATCAATCCGCTACGTCTGCTGCATTAATACTGCGTTGTTTTGGGACAAAAACTGTGAAGCTCATGCCTCTTTTTTTTTTTAATATTCAAGGTACTAACTGATACTAAAAAGATACTTCAGGATATTGATCGGTGCTAGAAAAAGACTTAATGATCTTGAAAAAAATATTTTAAGATATTGAAAACTATCTCAAAGTATATTTTTAGTTCCAGTCAGTACCCTGAAAACATTTTACACACACCACCTTTTCATTTCCTCTCATGCTTTCCATTATTCTCCCCCCTGGGTTCCTCTCCTCTCTTCTTCTTGGAAGCGGCTTTGGTGCTATGGGTCTTATCGTCCACTGTGCTCCTATGCACGAAACTGTGCTGTTTTTGTCTCAAATCTGTGAGTTTTTTTTTTAAATACAGATATGCCTGGGTTCCTCTCCTCTCTTCTTCTTGGAAGCGGCTTTGGTGCTATGCGCCTTATCGTCCACTGTGCTCCTATGCACGAAACTGTGCCGTTTTGGGCTCAAATCTATGAGCTTTCCTTTTTCTTAACACACACACACACACACACACACACACACACACACACACACACACACACACACACACACACACACACACACACACACACACATATATATATATATATATATATATATATATATATATATTTCAAGCACGAAATGATACTAAAAAGACACTTTAGGATACTGACTAATATACTTCATGATCTTGAAAAAATATTTCAGGGTATTGACTATACTAAAAAGATATTTGAGGATACTGACTGGTACTAAAAAAATACTTTATGATCTTGAAAAATTATTTTAGGCTCTTGAAAAAATATCCTGAAGTATACTTTTAGTATCAATCAATACCTGAAATATTTTTTCAAGAACATGAAGCATTTTTTCAGTACCAATAAGTATCCTCAAGTTGTTAGTTTTGATTAGTTTTGATGATGTCTTATATAGATGTCATTCTTAATAGCAAAAAGGTTGCATACTACATTTATCTTCTACTTTGACTAATTCTTATATTTAATGTAGATGCAAAGTTTAAATAATGGAGAATGTTGATTGAAGAAAGAAGCTCTTGCACAATATAATCGGGAATATCATAAAGCAAGAAGTTATCAAATGATTTTGGGAGATAATCTAGAAGAAGAGAAGAAATTGAAAAGGAAGAACTTGCAATGCAATGGAATATCTTTATTCAAGTTCTTATATTGATGCTAGAAGTCTTGAAGATCATATGGAAGTTGGAACGGATCAATTCAGAGTTAAAACCAGCAAAAATCAGTTCCAAGATGAGCAAACTCGAGCCCATCATTAGCAAACTCGAGCATGTAATGTCTTCAAGAACTCGCACCTCTGGACAAGTCAAACTCGAGCTTAGAACTCAAACCTCAGTTTGGAACTCCAAACTCGAGCCCATCATTAGCAAACTCGAGCCTGTAGTGTCTTCAGCATTTCTGGTGTCGCTGGACAAGGCAAACTCGAGCCTATTAGTTGACAAACTCGAGCCTACAACTGTCTTCAGCATTTCAGCCTCTGTTCAGTGTTTCACTTGGGTAACATATGGTAATTCGATGATATCTCCTAAAATAGAGATCAGATTGAGGTAAAACCAGTGGCATATGAAACTAGACTCCCAAAGAGTAATTTTGATATATAATGCAAGCCCAAAGGAGTTAATATGAAGGAGCTATGAATTTATGAAGTTGACAGTGAAATCCACGTCACACAAATGACCAACCTTCAATGTTTTGAGTGTATCTCACAAACGAAGAATCCAATTGAGCTGAAATCGGTGGCATTAGAAAGTAGACTCAAAGGGCTTTCCAATCAAAATTTGAACCAACCAAAACGAAGTTCAGAACAGGGAGATATGGCCCTTGAAATTGGACCTTCTGTCAAAGAAGCTAAACTCGAGAGTATCAGGGGAAATGAAAATGTTGGAAAAAGCCAAACTCGAGCCTATTAGTTGGCAAGCTCAAGTTCGCGGGTCACAGAGAGCTATCAGGTCGCGAAAATCATCCAAACTCGAGCCTATAAGTGACACCCTCGAGTTTAGACAAAACAGAGAGCAAAAGATGATTTTGAAGAGACCCAAACTCGAGCCTATTAGTGTGGACTCGAGCCTGGATCCCAAAAATGTTAAAAACTCTAGAGTTTGCTCAACCTCCGGTTTGCACCTTGCGTAAGCTGAACTCGACACCTTGCAAACTCGAGCCTACTTAAGCAAACTCGAGTTCATGTCTCCGATGCAGAAAATCAGCAGCTCGAAAGTCTCGTTTCTCATCAAAGAACATCCACATGATTACCCAAATGACTTATACTTATTCTTAACATTATTTATATCATTTGTGTACATGTTTCAGATTATTAAAGCTTGAGAGAACATCAATCTTGACAGAATCAAGATCTAGAAGATGAACTTGCCGCAGATTTTCGAAACACGAAAGAGGACTCGAATCCAATTAGAAACTTGAAGAAACGAAGTCGTCTACTCAATTGTAATGCTTCACCAATGGATTCAAACATTCAAAACGAAGCAAAAAAGGCAACACGCTGGAAAGGAGGATAATTATCCTCAAACGGTCAGAAAGCAACGAGACATGATTTGTTAAATCTATTTTAGGAAACACCGCATCATGGGCAAATATTCAGGACGCTCCAACAGAAAGTCTCCAACTAATAAAGATTATGCATAAATGGGAATTATGCATAAATGTTCCCAACAGCTAGAATTTCGAATGGATTCGAATCAGAATTATTCCCAACAGCTAGAATTTCAATGGATATCCCAACAATATCCAACATAAATGTTCCCAACGGCTAGAATTTCGAATGGATTCAAATCGAATGGATATGCAACTGCATCGCTCATAACAGTAATATTCTTCAACAGTAAAATGCTCCAAACGAATTGAAGTCAGTAGTCTATAAATAGAGAAAGAGCAACGAAAGAAAAATACAACAACACAGGGCAGAGAAACAAGCCTACATCTTCAACATGCTATTACTCTGATCTTTATATCATTTACTCTCTGATTTTCAATGTCTATAAATCATAGAGAGTGAAATGTTTTGTATTGTACTTCAGTGTTTATCCATACACTTCTGAGAGAGAAGAATCATTGTAAACATCCTATCATTCTACCTTAGAGTTACTCAAGATTGGGTGATCTTGAGTGGGAAATACATTGTGTTGATTACAACTTGTAAGGGGAGTGAATCCTAGTGAGAGGATTACTTCGAGTGCAGAGTGTGTAATCAAACGGGTGTATTGATTATAGTTTGTAAGGGGGAGTAAGTCCTAGTGAGAGGATTACTTCAAGTACAGAACGTGTAATCAAGTTGAAAGAAGATAGTGGATTGAAAATCTCAAGTGAAGCTTGAGGACCGGACGTAGGTCAAGGATTGGGCCGAACAAGTATAAATCACGATTGCATATTCTCTTCCCTTATCTCTTACATTCCAGCATATATGTTTGAATGATTGTTTATCACTTTATAACTTATTACTATCATTCAAAGTACTTTCAATAAGTTACAGAAAGTTTCTTAAAGTTCTAAGTTTTTAATCAAACACCCAATTCACCCCCCTCTTGGGTGATAGCCAAGTCTTTCATTTGGTATCAAAGCTAGTTAACGGTAACCATGATCGGGGGTTCTCACAGTGTGATCTGTGGCGAAGCATTGGCTCTTACCCCGAAATGGCCATTGGATGGTGGTGACTGTCATTGTTGCATTGGCCGTGAGCGGTGCGTAAAATTAGCGGCTGAGATACCATGAAATGCCACAGCGGAGGTACCGCTACGGAATTTCATTTGGTATCAAAGCTAGGCTCTTGTTTAAAGGACTTAACAGTCTCAAGAGTTATCAAATGGCTAATTTTGGGTGCTGCTCGTTTTTGAAAGGTTTTGACTTTACCATTCCACCACTTTTCAAAGATATTGATTTTTGGTTTTGGAAAGCTAGAATGACTAGTTTTATCAAAGCAACTGATTTTGATATGTGGAAAGTTTTTACAAACATTTTTGACTTCACTCCAAGAAAGGATTGGACAGAAACATATATGAAAATGTTTTCATTGAACATTAGAGCAATGAACATATTATACAGGTCTTTAACAGAAAAAGATTTTGAGAAAATCAAATGTTGCTCTAGTGCTAAAGAAATTTGGGATACTCTTGATTCTATTTATACTTCTAACAATTGTGTTGAAGTTGAAAGTGTTGACAGTTCATCTAAGACTATATGTTGTACATCTATGACTGATGAACAAGCGGAGAATGAAGAAGGAGAAATCATTGAATCCAAAGAAACACTTCCATGGTCCAGACAACACAAAAGAACAAGAGGAAGAGGATTCCCAGGAAGAACTCATGGAAGATTATGATCAATCATTATCTAGAGTTCAAGATGCACATGTGGTAAAAAATTCCAATTCTTCTTGTGTAGTTAAGATAAATGATTTTGAACATTTGCATAAAATTGTTCTGCAACCATTTACTAATTCTATTTTGAAAAACAAACATGTTTTCGAAAATCATGCTGGAAAATCATGTGGGAAGAAAGAATATACAAATATGGATTATTTGACATTGCATCCACTTGACCGAACAATTCTTGCAAAACTGTTTATAACAAGCATCATTCTATTGTTTGCAATTATTGTGGTAAATCTGGACATATTTCTCATACTTGCTATATTAGGAGAAATTATAATGTGAGAAATAAATTTGTTTGGGTTCCTAAAGGACAAGTAAGGTCCACTACTAACAGTCAAGGACCCAAGTATAAATGGGTACCAAAATGTCCATCTAGTACTTTATGTATGCAGGACCATTTGAAAATCAATGGACATAAGGGTACTGAGAAGATGAAGAAGAATCCAATAGTTTCTCATGAACTTACAAGGAAACTCATATATGTTAGGAGAACTTGTGGAAAAGCCATTGCTGGAACTACAAGGTCAAATAATAAGAAGCAATGGATACAAGCAAGAAGAGTATCTTCCACCTCAAGAACAAACTACCATAGAGTACCATTCAACTATCTTGAGGAGACAAGAAAAGGAGAACCTCTCAAGTATCAAATAGAAGACTCTTGAAGTCTATATTTTCTGAGAGAACTTTGCAGATACCCATGGAAAGTCATATGAAGAACAAATGGGTAAGCAAAGCCAACACTCCAAGTACCTAAGGTAAAGGTATACAATTGTAAGACCTCCTTTCCTATCATTTGAAATATTCATTGAGGTTTTACATTCTGTAACCTTAGGAATTAACATTGCAAACTATCTTTCAAATTGGGCTTTAACATCCTGATTTATTCTTCAAAGGGATTGCAATGTTAATAACTTAATTCTGTATGCATACATGATGATTTGAAAAGAAAGTATCTCTTTTATGCATAAAGTCATGATTAATTCATTGTGCTCAACTATGCTGAATTGATTATATTCATAAGAGCATGTGAATTTTTGATTTCTACAAGCTAACAAAGATTGGATCCAAGGAAGGTTGGATACCAAGAAAGAAAAGGATTTATACAGCTTTTAGGATCAAGGAAAGCTTCTCAAAGATGCAACATAGAGAAATGATCCAACTCTTGAGAAAGCTAAACAAGCTATGCTTGGATGTTGATGGTGAACATTGGAAAAGGAGTTATCTACATCAATCCATCCCAACCAAGCAAGCTTCTATGAGGACAAGAGGAATTACGGTGATATCTAATTCTTGCCTCTTACTATGATTATATTTAAATTCATTTTTGGTTTGTCTTTGGTTAAGTTAAAAGGATTTGGAATTTATTCAATTTCAATCAGAATTTTTCTCAAAGCCAAACTTCAGTTTAGAAATGCAAAATCCAATTTGAATCCTCCAAGAAAATGAGTTTAAAGAGTTTACAAGTATGTAAACTCGAGCCTGCAGATGCAAGCTCGAGTTTTCCTCTGGTAGGAAAGTTTCCCAATTGAAAACCATTTCTTTAAATTCCAGAGTTTTGTGTAGAGTTTGTTTAAACTCCGAGTTTTGTGTAGAGTGTGCCCTTGGCAGAGAGCTTCCAAGTTTTTATATTTTCACAAACTCTAGAGTTTTCTTTTAAACCTCCGGTTTGCCACTGTTCCAAAACTCAAACTCGAGCCTAAGATTCTGAACTCGAGCCTGACCTTCAAAATTGAATAAAGTTATTTTATAAACTCCAGAGTTCATTTTTAAACCTCCGGTTCTCTCGGGAATAATTAATTTGGTTTGACATGAATAGTGTCAAACTCGAGCCTATTTTTATGAACTCGAGCCCGGTACTTTAAAATGAGTAAAATTGATTTTCAAACTCCAGAGTTTATATCTAAGCTCCAGTTCACGTTTTGAAGAACTAATTTATTTTGGCATAAACAGTGTCAAACTCGAGCCTGCTCACTAATGGACTCGAGTTTGCCTCTTTTTCAAAATGTGATTTCAGATAGCTTCCTCGACAATTTCCTTCCATTACTCTGAACTCGAGCCTGCTTTCATGAACTCGAGTTCACCTCTTTAGAAAATTAACAAACTCCAGAGTTTACATTAAACTCCAGAGTTTGCTCTTCGCAGAAACTATTCCTGAAAATTTTACAAACTCCAGCTTATTTCTTTCTAAACTCCAGTTTGCCTTTCCAAACTCCAGTTTGAATCAACCATGTTTGTGAAATGATCTTGCTCGAAATTTGTGAAATCTTATTGTTTGATCTATATATTCCATATCATCAATCACTAATATTCCAACTCTATTTAATCAAATTATTAGTGAGTTTCTATTGATCAAACAAGTGAATTTGTGCATAACTTTCTAAGTTTATGTTTTTGAAAATGCACAAGTCTAAAATTTTCTTGGATTTCAATTCACAATGTTTTGTGAAAATATAAACAAATGTTTTGAAAACATATTCATACTTTGATTGCATTCAAATAATGTTTCAAAATTGGAAGTTAATATTGTATTCTGAATGTTGGATATGCTTCAATCTTGTCTAGTTGAGATTTCCCTATCATTCACATATTGATCTTTGATATTCAATGTGTTGCTTGAACTCCTTTATTTAATCCTCTAACTAGTTGGACTTCATGTCTAATGAGTCATCCATATATGAGCTTCAAACCTATCTTCTACAAAAGATTCCAATCTGTGAAACTATTATGCCTTATGCATAAATTCTTATTGGCCAATTTATTCAAAGCTTTATGAATGTTCATTAATGTATTGAATGATAATGCATTAACCATTAAAGGAATAACTTACTAGGATAATATTCTGAAACTCTAGTCACTTGGATTAATGAGTTTGTGCTTCATCATTCATGAATCCTAGTAATCATGTTGTTACTCAAATTCATAAACTTTGTCTTCATTCATTTTGAGTAACTATATTCAAATTCTTGCTTTGAATGTTGATATACTTTCAAGACTATTTTCTAAAAAGCAAGTTTATCTCTTGTCATAGCAAAGTCATTGTGCTTATATATCTCTATTGTTTCAAGCATGTTTCAAAAATGACTATTTCATTCATCAAAATTTTGATTTCATAATTCATTATCATGATTTGAAAGAACATTCAAGATTTGAAACAATCTTCATATTTCATTATCATTCTTGAAAAATATGAATTCATTCATGAACTATGATTTGATAAATGCTTATCATTATGGATAAGATTTTCTATGCACATTGATCAAACTTATATTCATTCTATCAATGACATCTTTTTGGTATCATTTATTTGTTACCCTTTATGATTCATTGTCTTAAACTTATTTGATTGGGTAAAATTTCGTTTTGATCTTTGATTGGGTTATTATGCTCTTTGCTCAAGTTTCATATGATTTAATTGCATAAGAGCATAAGAGTTGTTACCCTTAGTCATGCATTCATTAAGGGGGGCTTCACATTCTCATGTGTTTTATATCTTTAAAAGCTCATCTCCTTTATTGGAAGAAAACCTTTTAATCATTCTCATCAACATCTACTATGCTGTATTAGTTTTGATGATGAATTAATATCATATTTTCCTTTCATTATCCTAATTTGAAAATATCATATAGAAAGGGATATCTTGATATCATGCTGCACTAACAAATCTCTTTAGCAAAGAAAGTGTTCAATTTGTAGCAGGAGATTCTGTTATGTACTAGGACATTCCTCAACATACTAAAAGGAGAAACCATTACATTGAGGAAAGATATTTTGATGTTGAAGCTGTGATATGAAGTACAAGAAAACTTCTTGAAGCCACCGAGACATGTTCTCGAAGAGCTGTATGAAGGAAAAGAGAAGGATGTAAATGATCTCATACAAGGAGAAAGCAAACAAATGGACTTCATTGATCATTCATCAATTTGCAAAATCAACATGAGCATTTCTAATCTCTATCTTTTATATTCATTAGAAACATTGCACATGTTTGGTATTTATATGCTTTAATTGTGAAAGATGTTTTCAAAACCTCTCCAAACTCTTTCAAACTTGTTTTCATAAAAAAATTATTGCATCATATTAAGAATGAAAACAATTTCAAATTGGGGAAAGAAAATCAATTCCTTGATTCTGCATCATCAAAAAGGGGGAGAATGTTAGTTTTGATGATGTCTTATATAGATGTCATTCTTAATAGCAAAAAGGTTGCATACTACATTTATCTTCTACTTTGACTAACTCTTATATTTAATGTAGATGCAAAGTTTAAATAATGGAGAATGTTGATTGAAGAAAGAAGCTCTTGCACAATATACTGGGAATATCATAAAGCAAGAAGTTATCAAATGATTTTGGGAGATAATCTAGAAGAAGAGAAGAAATTGAAAAGGAAGAACTTGCAATGCAATGGAATATCTTTATTCAAGTTCTTATATTGATGCTAGAAGTCTTGAAGATCATATGGAAGTTGGAACGGATCAATTCAGAGTTAAAACCAGCAAAAATCAGTTCCAAGATGAGCAAACTCGAGCCCATCATTAGCAAACTCGAGCATGTAATGTCTTCAGCGAGCCCATCATTAGCAAACTCGAGCCTGTAGTGTCTTCAGCATTTCTGGTGTCTCTGGACAAGGCAAACTCGAGCCTATTAGTTGACAAACTCGAGCCTACAGCTGTCTTCAGATTTCAGCCTCTGTTCAGTGTTTCACTTGGGCAACGTATGGTAATTCGATTATATCTCCTAAAATAGAGATTCGATTGAGGTGAAACCAGTGGAATATGAAACTAGACTCCCAAGGCGTCATTTTGATATATAATGCAAGCCCAAACGAGTTAATATGAAGGAGCTATGAATTTATGAAGTTGACAGTGAAATCCACGTCACACAAATGACCAACCTTCAATGTTTTGAGTGTATCTCACAAACGAAGAATCCAATTGAGCTGAAATCGGTGGCATTAGAAAGTAGACTCAAAGGGCTTTCCAATCGAAAGTTGAACCAACCAAAACGAAGTTCAGACCAGGGAGATATGGCCCTTGAAATTGGACCTTCTGTCAAAGAAGCTAAACTCGAGAGTATCAGGGGAAATGAAAATGTTGGAAAAAGCCAAACTCGAGCCTATTAGTTGGCAAGCTCAAGTTCGTGGGTCACAGAGAGCTATCAGGTCGCGAAAATCATCCAAACTCGAGCCTATAAGTGACACCCTCGAGTTTAGACAAAACAGAGAGCAAAAGATGATTTTGAAGAGACCCAAACTCGAGCCTATGAGTGCGGACTCGAGCCTGGATCCCAAAATGTTAAAAACTCTAGAGTTTGCTCAACCTCCGGTTTGCACCTTGCGTGCTGAACTCGACACCTTGCAAACTCGAGCCTACTTAAGCAAACTCGAGTTCATGTCTCTGATGCAGAAAATCAGCAGTTCGAAAGTCTCGTTTCTCATCAAAGAACATCCACATGATTACCCAAATGACTTATACTTATTCTTAACATTATTTATATCATTTGTGTACATGTTTCAGATTATTAAAGCTTGAGAGAACATCAATCTTAACATTGCTGCAGATTTTCGAAACACGAAAGAGGACTGAATCCAATTAGAAACTTGAAGAAACGAAGTCGTCTACTCAATTGTAATGCTTCACCAATGGATTCAAACATTCAAAAACGAAGCAAAAAGGCAACACGCTGGAAAGGAGGATAATTATCCTCAAACGGTCAGAAAGCAACGAGACATGATTTGTTAAATCTATTTTAGGAAACACCGCATCATGGACAAATATTCAGGACACTCCAACAGAAAGTCTCCAACTAATAAAGACTATGCAGAAATGGGAATTATTCATAAATGTTCCCAACAGCTAGAATTTCGAATGGATTCGAATCAGAATTATTCCCAACTACTATATCCAACATAAATGTTCCCAACGGCTAGAATTTCGAATGGATTCAAATCTGAATGGATATGCAACGAAAGAAAATACAACAACACAGGGCAGAGAAACAAGCCTACATCTTCAACATACTATTACTCTGATCTTTATATAATTTACTCTCTGATTTTCAATGTCTATAAATCATAGAGAGTGAAATGTTTTGTATTGTACTTCAGTGTTTATCCATACACTTCTGAGAGAGAAGAATCATTGTAAACATCCTATCATTCTACCTTAGAGTTACTCAAGATTGGGTGATCTTGAGTGGGAAATACATTGTGTTGATTACAGCTTGTAAGGGGAGTGAATCCTAGTGAGAGGATTACTTCGAGTGCAGAGTGTGTAATCAAACGGGTGTATTGATTATAGTTTGTAAGGGGGAGTAAGTCCTAGTGAGAGGATTACTTCAAGTACAGAACGTGTAATCAAGTTGAAAGAAGATAGTGGATTGAAAATCTCAAGTGAAGCTTGAGGACTGGACGTAGGTCAAGGATTGGGCCGAACAAGTATAAATCACAGATTGCATATTCTCTTCCCTTATCTCTTACATTCCAAAGATATATGTTTGAATGATTGTTTATCACTTTATAACTTATTACTATCATTCAAACTAATTTCAATAAGTTGCAGAAAGTTTCTTAAAGTTCTAAGTTTTTAATCAAACACCCAATTCACCCCCCTCTTGGGTGATAGCCAAGTCTTTCACAAGTATCTTTTTAGTACCAGTCAATGCGTTGAAATATTTTTTCAAGATCAATCATGAAGTATTTTTCAGTACCGATCAATATCCTGAAATATCTTTTAAATACCAGTCAGTGCCTGAAATATTTTTTTCAAAAAAACAAAGAGGGAAAGGTCACAGTTTTGTGCCAAATAGGGCACAGTTTCGATCATAGGAGTGCAGCCGACGATAAGGCGCATAGGACCAAAGCCGCTTCCCTTCTTCTTCTTCTTCTTCACCCAATGAACTTTGATAATTGATATGATCTATGTTATCCATTATAATATATATATGGTGGGGTCATTTCCTTTTCAAGTCACTGGTTGAAGTCAAGGTTATTGAAACTGGACCGGTGACTGAACTGGTCAGGATACTGGGTTAAAGGTTAGTGGATCAGGCCGGAGTCAAACCAGTGAGAAAGTGAGAATTTCATGTTTATTTTATTAATATGAAATTATTAAAAAAAATTCCTTTAATAGCTACTATCGTCTGGTTAAAAAGATGTATGACTACTCTATGTCCATTGAATAAAACAAAATACTCATGTCTTTTCACTTCTTCACGTGACTATTAATGTCCTTGGGAATGAAATTGTCTAACCACTTTACCACTCTAATGTCCATTGAATAAAAAATTTCCATTGAATAATTTGTTCCCTTCCCTAGTTCTTTCACAAGATTTCAAGGTTCTCTTTCTCTGTTTGAGTGTTTTCTCTCCGTCTCTCTCTAGCATTTTAGCCTTTCAGCCATGGCTGCTTGAAGTCCAACTCTAACCTCACCAATGGCGATCATACAAGCTCAAGCAGCAACATGTCGGGCAAGTGTAAGAGGACGAAGAAAGCTTCATCTTCGCCATGCAACTGGCCTCTTCCTCTATTCTCTACATGTCTCTGCAAGTCGTCTTCGAGCTTAGAGTCTTCAACGCTAGAGCTTAACGACACTCAGAGTCTTCGATGCAAGAGTTGACAATGCTAGGAGTCTTCGACCTCATCTTCCCATTTCCCTTTCCATCTCTCTCTTTCTCTATCTGTAAATGCTTAACTCAACATTTAAAAAAAAAACCACTAGCCCCAGTTTCTATCTTTTTTCGGACCGGCTTCATGGCCGGTTCGCCGATTTTCAGTCCAAACCAGCTAGTTTGGTTTGGGTTTGATAACCATGGGTTGAAGATAATCGTAATCTTCTTATGTAATCTCTATAATTGTGGCTGGTTTGAATGGAGTAAAAAAGTTGGTTTGAGTTTTGGGGGTGCGGGAGTTGGTAGGATGGAAAATGGAAAAGAGAGAAGAGAAATAAGGAATAAAAATAGAGAAATAATGCTACAAAATTAATGGCCAAATGTCACAAAATTGACAATAATATTCTTATACATTGATTTATATATCTCATATCATTATTTGTTACAAAACTATATAAAATTAAAGATTCTCATAATATTTTAAAATACAAATATCCGAAAAAATAATTTTCATATTTATATAATTTTTTAACAAATAATTTATAGGTTTAAAAAAAATTTCAAACTCAAATAATAAATTGAAAGAAAAATAGAATGATATATGTTTTAAAAAACCTTTTTTTTTTTATATTCGTATTTGTTTAAAGATAAATTGAATCCCAGCGGGGTTGTCTTTTTTCCTAAGAAAATAGATTTTATTAAAACTAACCAACCAAAAATACAAGCACAAAATAAAAGGTTTGCCAAAAAAAAATAAAAATAAATACATAGCAATGAAAAGAAACCCTAAATATAATCTAGTCCTAAAATAGATGAGAGGGAGGCATCGCCACAACCAAAAACCATTCTGCCTTCATAATCCCTTTATTAGAATCTGTGGGTACAGAAACGCTATCGCCGGCAACAAAGCTATTGTAAGAAGTGATTATTTGAATAATCATCATAAAGAATCCATTGCTTTTTATTGGCAATAAAACAATTAGACTAGATGGTTGTTGAAAAAACTCCATGAGAAGAACATAGCATGTAAAAAAAAAAGCAGCCGGTTAGTTATGGTGAAAGGACAATGATTAAAGTTACTCGATGAATTGACAGGAGGGAGAAGACATCATGTGAAGGGAATCATTATGAAGGCAGTATCAGAAGACATCATGTGACAATATGGTCCCACCCTCAAGTTCTCCCATCTTTGTCTCCCCTTCTTCTCACTCTTCTTTGGATCCAAACATAGGATAAGGGACAATTTACAAAGAAGAAGTATTTAATAAACACCCGTCTCATATTCTCCCCTACTACCTTAGGGATCAGGTTGTAAAATAGAAAAATTACAAGATTATATTGGAGAACAAAGTTGCCCCAAATTATAAGGACCATAGACTAAATAGAGCTAGAGAGAAAAGCTTAGAAAGAAGCTTTACTCCTTTTTCATATTATCACTTAAAGTTACTTCTTCGTTGGAGGATGGTTTGCAATCGACGAAGAAGGTAAGGATACGATTTGTGGAGTCGGGAGGGAAGGATGAGGCGGGGATGGCTGAGTTGGATGTGTTGATGGCAGAACAGGACCGTAGTGTTGGTGCTTCATACAATAATAAGTTGTTGAATATGGATCAGGACGGGAGTGGTAGCCGATAGTCAAATGAACTAGTAATACCTGAGGGGTGTTATCAGATCGGGCGTGATGGTGATATCCCATCGATTGAGTTCTTGAGAGAGGTATGTGATGTATTGGTCAAAGGGATGGAACGTACCCTGGTCATCAAATTGCTGAGGTGATGATATATCACATACCGAGACTTGGTGGCTCGTACTCAAGCCTTGTGGCAGTCGAGAGGGTCCTAACAAATAGTGGATATGAAGCAGAGTTTTTACCTTGTGACTTTTGACTTGGAGGGGCATTACACTAAAGTACTGACTGGGGGCCCATGGATGGTCTTTAGTGCATACCTTACGGTGCAACCGTGGTCAGTCGACTTTGATTCTAGTTCTCCCATGGTCTCAAAGGTGGTGGCTTGGGTGCGCATACAGGGCCTCTAGTTTCGATATTATCACAAGAGCGCGTTAAGGGAAATCTGGGTGTTGCTAGGGTCTGTAGTTAAGATCGACTACTCAACGGAGTCTAGAGGGCGAGGGCAGTATGCGAGAATTGATATTCTTTTAGATTTGCAGCAACCACTAGTGTCGTGGATTAAGGTGGACGGTAAGGCTTACGGGGTCCAATACGAAGGGTTGCCCCACATTTGTTTTGAGTGTGGAAAGTATGGCCACACTAAGGACAAGTGCCCAGAACAAACACCATTGAGCACACCAAGCCGAGAGTCTGAGGTTATGTCTCAGGGACACATTCAATCTCAGCTTGTTCGGTCTTTACCGGAGACTACAGTCAGAGCATTGTCGGCACGGGGTGCCTCGCCATTTGGCTCTTGGATGTAGGTGTCATATGCTAGGAAAGGGAAAAAATAGATTGGGGGCAAGGAGGCGAATATTAGGGGATCACAATTCAATACTGGTTCGAGGTATAATGTCCTTTTAGATTGTGAAGATGTGGATACGCAAATCGAGCACCATCAAGGCCGGATTTGGTGAAGGAAACATCACTAAAGGATTCGCAAATCTCAAAGAAGGATAAAGGGAGCATGAAGGGGGGGCCACAGGGGGTCAGCTCCCTGTGGCAGGCACAAATCAAATGAAGCAGGCTAGTAATCAGGCCCAAGGGAGTGGGGCGAAGTCGGCCCAAGTGTTTAGAAGGAAGGGGGAGAATGCAAGTTTGCATCCTTCTCAAGCTGGGCCAGTTAAAATTCTTGGGCCATCGGTTGAAAACTTAATTGCAGGCTTGATAATTAAATATTATTTCACTTATTTGTATCTCTTGGTTAATAATTTAGGAGTGTTTAATAGAGAAATAGTGGGTTTTATTACTTAATTGAGCTTTAGGCTTTTAATTAGATTAAAATCGTTTTTGGTAATAAAATTCAAGATTTACAGTGCTTTACTATTTTCGCCATAACTTTTGATCTAGATATCGGATTAGCCTGATTCTTTTTTCGTATTTTAGATGATTTAGAGAGCTACAATTGTTATGCAGACTCGGAAGGATGATTCGGACAAGAATATGGACGAAATTGGAGCTAAAGACAGACGCATTTTTCTTGATTTTTATTTTGCCCGAATTTTGTAATAAAATACCAAATTTTAGAGGTTTCCTATCTTTTAGAGATTTCCTATTGATTAGAGGTTTCCTATTTTTGTTTAGTCATCTCTCTCATACAAACTGCTTTGCCTTCAGTAAGTTGTGAAAATATTTTCAAAGTTAATTAAAGTTTTATCAGATACCCAATTCACCCCCCCTTGGGTGATAGCCAGAACTAACATAGTTGAGTTTTCGGTGTTTACCTGAATCGGAAGTTCAGTTGATGAACTTAGGAGCTTGGGACTTGAGCTTGGCTATGGAATTTTGCAGATCTATCTCTCCCTCTCCTATGGAAATTTCTTGCTCCCATGGCCAAGAGAGAGAGTGTTTTAGGTTTTTAATAATTGCAAGAGAATCTGAACAGTCTAGAAAACTGTGGTAAATTCCTGTCCAGTAATTAGTAAAATTCATCTAGCTTTTTGGCTTGTTTCTCAAGAAAATCGAAAAGTATCTAGGGCCAGGACATGTGGAGACTCCCCCTTAAATCTGGTCAGATTTTATCTTCTCAAATGGGCAAAATTACATGTTTTGGCCCGGAATTTACGTAAATTACCAATTTTGGCCCATAACTCCTTTATTTTCTCTTTCTTTTTCCCCAGGTCATTTTTAATGATTAAGGGGGGGGGGTAGGTGGCGCCATTTTGGGCCCATAAATATGATCCCATGACTTTTCCTCTGTCCTTTCCACTTTATTCAATCCAATCTCCTTCTACCGGTCTACGCTGGGCCCTGCTTGTTTACAGGGTGCTTCCTTTTGTATTTTTCTTCAACTTTTCAGATATTTTCCCCTAAATGGTCATGCATATATGGTAGAGCTGTCAAAATGGGCTGGCCCGCACGGGCCAGCCCATTAGACCCCATGTTTAGCCCTCTTATCTAGAGCCCCATCATATGGGGGTTATTTTTGGCCCTAGCCCACAATAACCCCCACCCCTGTAGGGCTATAATAGGGCCAACCCGCGGGCCCAATTAAAAAACATTCGCCTCTTCTTCTTCCGGCTTCTTTGTGCGTAACATTCGCCTGTATATCGAAAAAGGGCCTCTTCTTCTTCTCCGTTCCCCGAAGGCCCCTTCGTGTGGCTGTAAGGACCCTTTCATCTGGTAATTTGCTTATTCTCTTAGTTCAAATGCTGCTTTTGTCGATTTCTGAATTCATTCCTCTTGATGACAATTCACGATTTTCAATTCATTGCAATATCTCTGGCCAAAAAAATCGTTAGAATATCTGGGGGTTCTTACTAAACTTATTTGTTTCATTCTCGAACAAAGATTCCCGGGGTTTTAACTTTTTCTAAGCATGTTCCGTTAACTGTGGGGTTTCAGATTTCACGGGGAACAGAGTTAAATCTCACAATCGGCGGTCGACCACAGTGGAGCTGATCTACAGTACGTTTTTCTTGCTTTCTTATTGTGCACCTTACTGTGTTCATAGATTATTTTCATTCTTGAATGTAGATACTATATAGAAATTCTGGGCATTACCAATCTTTAACTTAAGAGAACCCGAATTCTCATACTTTAGTTTTTCTAGCGGTATGAGTGGCAATCAATCCTGGATAATCAATTCAGATCCTTGGTTCCTTATTTTGCGTTTCGTTCATTTCCCTGAATTCTCGGAGCGGCCAATCGTTATCATGAAATCGATGAGCGGTTGCCTTTATTTTATAATACCGTTAAAACATTATTGAACCGATTTTGCTTCGTGCTTGATTGAGTCGGTTATTGAATTGAGCAAAACAATTGAAACGCTATACAATAGCCGTGTATTTTTCAAGCCCCGTTTCCGTGAACCCAAACTATGATTATTGCACCCGTTAAGTGGGAAGAAATCTTATTTTAAATTTATAAGATTTGTTCGTAGTGCTACTGTATTTGGACTTGATTGTGGTTTCTCTACCTTCGTTCTCGGTTGTGGAATTTAGCCCGATTAACATGTTGTATGTTAGTCAATTAATGGTGAATAGCAAAAGTTTTTTTTTAAACAATTGGTTTTGCAGCTATATGTTAAATTCTCTCTGGGTATTAGCACCTACAACAGTTGATCATAGTTCAATTTATTGTAATTAATGGCATTGAATATGCATTTGGAGCGCATGACCACTCAACATCGTTTTCATAAAAGAATTGTATTTTGTGATTCGAGATATGTTTTGATTTTTGATTGTATTTTTGTTTGATTTAATGTTAGGAACTAAAAGAATTGTATTATGGATGATGAAGTTCAATCTGAAACTCCACTTGAAGCATCTGGAAGTTTTAAGATAAATAAAAAAGAAATCTCTAATGTGTGGAAGTATTTTTCAAGTTCTTCTCATTCTCTATCATCCAATAAATCCAATATCTTGCACAAGTCTAGTGGAGAAGGGAGTATGCCCAAAAAATCAAAATTATATATCAAGGTATGTTCTTTTATGCTAAATTAATATTTTCTTCATTATTGTTTCCTTTAGATAATTGATATATTATATTTTGCAGGAGTTTGAAATGTTTGAGAACGAGAGCATATATGTTGCTGGTAAGAGTGAATTAGAACTTTATTTGGATGAACCAAAAGTTAAATTTGGTCAAGGTGAAGATTTTGATGTGCTTAGCTATTGGAAGCTTAATGAAAGTAGGTTCCCCACACTTGGTATTATGGCACGAGATGTGTTAAGTATCCCCATTACTACAGTGGCATCAGAATCTGCTTTTAGTATTGGTGGGCGTGTTCTTATCAAATATAGAAGTTCTACTCTTCCTGAAAATCTTCAGATGTTGATTTGCACTAGGAATTGGCTGCATGGTTTTACTCTCAATCCTGATGGTAATGTTGTGTTAATTTTGATAATGTTTTATATGTACATGTAATATTGATTGGTTATGTTGGAATTGATTGCCTAATTGAGTGATTGTATTTTAATTGATTTGTGAATTTTAGATGAAGATGATTGTAAAATTACTCATTATGAAGCACTAACAGCAGAATCCCAAGGGGCATCAAGAATTTCAAATTGAAGACTAGAGAGGCATCAACATGTAAGTTAGATTCTTTTCATTGATCCTGTTTTCAATATTCAAATGCCATAGAACCTTTGAAGTAATGTGATTCTGGTTGTGAATCTTTGAATTTGGATGCAGAACCACTGTGTTTAGCCACTGGGAGACTAAATGGTGCTTCAACTTCTCTTTTTGCTACATTTGGATTTTTCTTTTCTTCATGTTAGTTTTGAGTTGGAATCAATGCCCTGGCTTGTATGCCTGAGAACTGAGATTATGCCAGATATATGTGTTTTTAAGGCCGTATTGCCTGTATAATGTCTTAATTAAGTTGTTACAAGTTGGTCCAAAACATGGCCCGCGGGCCAGCCCTAACCTTGAGGGTTATAATCTTTTTTGGCCCGTGCGGGCTTTTTAAGATGCGGGCTTTTTGGCCCTGTGGGCTTTTTGGCCCTAGCCCGCGCGGGCTAGGGCCTAACGGGCCAGGGTGGCCCGTTTTGATAGCTCTAATATATGGAGCCTCCTTGAATACCCAATTTGGCCTCACACTTGCCTCATTCAGTCCAAAAGAAGCCCCAACTGGTCCCTATCAGTGCCCTTTTTATCAGTTAACAACCGAAAGGACCCGCATTTTGTGTTCGGGGCTGAGTATGGATAAAGTCATCTGATTTTGTCTCTCCACCTTCATGTGGACGAAATTGAATACTTAAGGGGTAAGGATTTGAATTTTCTACCCCTATAATCATTACTTACTTTTTGCTCTTTAATCCCGCAGTGATACGTGTCCCTATGTAATCATTACACTGACTTTTTCCCTTCAAAAACGCAGGGGATCTTCATCTGTCCAGGAAATTTCATGTGCATATTTATTTTAGCATATTTTGATGGTGGAATATCACCTAGAGGGGGGTGAATAGGTGATCTCAACAAACTTTTCGCAAGATACACATGAAAATAAATAACCAGAGTAAGGGAAGAGAAATGGACACGAAGAGATTTATACTGGTTCGGTCTAATACTTTGACCTACGTCTAGTCCCCAAGTACACCTTGAGATTTTCACTAACTCTTCAAACACAAGTACAATTACCCACTCAATAACTTAGGATGATCCTTTCACACTCGGACTCACTCCCCCTTACAAGTTGTAATCGTACACCCTTACTTAAGGTTCCACAACCTCAAGTTTGAACAACTGAAATAATGAAGGTGTTTAACAGCTCCTCACGAGTGAATAAAATATGAACACTGAAGTACAATGAGTATCCGAAGATACTAAAGATAATTGAAGTAGTTGATCACAGTAATATTGAACTGTATATCTCGTATTCTCTTGGGTGCTTATTGAATTGAATGAGATGGGATTTTATAATGTTTCTGATTCATGCTGATGGGTGATTTTGAAGATAGCTGTTGAGTCTCGTTGTCTTATATGTTTTCCACTTTTTGCTCTGTATTGAAGGTTTATGACCATTGCATCATTTAGTGTCTTTCCCTTTATCTATGCAGGAAATTACTCTGAGTAATGGCCATATCAAATGCTTTCAAAACGAAGGACTTTTTCTTCTTGACTATTGCTCAGTTTGTTCACGCGTGAAATCAATGTTCTGATTTTCTGTTTCGTCAATCAAGGGTTGTTACCTGTAACTCACTTAAATAGAATGATGAAATATGTAATTAAGTAAGTCCGAATATAATCAGTAATAATGGTAAAGTGATCCAATAATTATCAAAGGTAATCAATCAAAGATATAGCGTATCGAAACTCTGTTTGTATCGTTGATGCTCGAGCATGATGTGCTTAGTTGCTTGGGCAAGCTCCCTCAAGAAAACAGGGTTCATCGCTGATGCTCGAGCATGTCATTATGCTTGCTCAAGCAGGCCTCAGGCAGAGGCGAGAATCAGTACTTCAGCGATGTTGCTCGAGCAGCCTATTTCTCTTGTCGAGCATAGTGCTCGAGCATGAATAAAGCCTGCTCGGGCAGACGACATTCAGAGGGTAAATAAAAGGTCTTGAGCGGTGTTGCTCGAGCATGAGTTTACCTCTGCTCGGGCATGATGCTCGAGCATAAAGAAATTCATGCTCGGGCAGAATTATCCAGAGGTGAAATACGGGAGCTGCTCGAGCATGGTGCTCGAGCATGCTTTAGTTGATGCTCTAGCAAGCCTCTTTGACTTGCATTATTTTTGCTTCTGCCTCGTTGCTACTCGAGCAAGGAATTTCTCCTGCTCGAGCATGACTGCTCAAATTACAAAACAATGCTTTGACTCGATGTTGCTCGGGCAGAGTGTAACTGCTGCTCGAGCAAGATTCGCTCAACTTAGTTTCTCAAAGCTGAATCCTGATGATGCTTGGGCATGACTAATGTGCTGCTCGAGCACATCATGAAATTCACATTTTTTAATTCAATTATCCTTAAATTGTAATCATCAAAACACCGAGAACCAACATATTTATGCTCAGCTAATTGTCCCAGACCTTTGGACATAGCTACATGACATTTTTACCAATCGATTAACATCGTATAAGTGTTTTTGTGCCCTTCTGCACTGTCACTTTAACTTCTACAACCTTGAGCTCTTGATCAAAATACTCATAGGATATCAATGTTTTATTTCCAAATTTAAATATCACACTTCTTGAACATGGTCTAGTTGTATGCCTGATACATGCTTATTCTCAAGTCTTTAGGCCCAAAATTCAGGATATCCCCGTAAAATAAATTTTGTCCTCGAAATTTAAGCTATTCACTAATTACATTTCGGGACATGAAATCTGAGTAGCAGTTCTTCATGTTTTCAAGTATTTCCCATGTTGCTTCCTGGGGAGACAAACCTTTCCAGACCATTTTAACAAAAGGAATACTTTTCAATATGGAAGACATCATGTAATCTACCAAGATTTGGTGGTAATGCCAATTGATACGCCATTGGTTCTTGCTTGGCTAATATTTCAAAAAGACATTATACCGAGGACTTAGTTTTCTCCGCTTTACCGTTTTTCCAATTCTAGTAACAGGAGATAATTTAACATGTTCTCCCACATTAAATTCTAAAGATCTCCTTCTTTTATCAGCATAATTCTTTTGTCTGTCTTGTGCATGTTCACTATGCACACATCACATTTGTATACTATTCTCTTTTATTTTGTTCCCAGGTGTAGTATTCACCCATACATGACTTACTGGTCCATTTCCTGAGCATTTGGTTATGCAGGCTTACCACATCCTAGCTTTCCAGCTTATTCTATTATCATAACGCTGGATTTTCTAGCTCTACTATCCAGGGAATCACCCTCAGGCCTTAGGCTTCTCATTTAACACCTGGTACTAATCAAATGTTTTGTCAGCTTCAAGATATACTCTAGAAACACTGGTCTTAAAGTATTTGCCATCATCAAAAAGGGGGAGAATGTTGGTTTTGATTAGCTTTGATGATGTCTTATATAAATGTCATTATTAAGAGCAAAAAGTTTGTATGATATATTTTTCTCCTACATTGACTAACTACTATATTTAATGTAGATTAGTCCAAGTTGAATAATAGCTCAAGAAGAAGATAAGAGATTTTAGAAAGAAGAAATTGGAAAGAATGTCAAGCTCAAGAAAGAGGAGATATTGAAGAAGGTAGAACTTGTTGAGAATGATGAGTTCAAGTTCAAGAAGAAGAGAAGAAGAGAAACAAAGAGCTGAATGATGGAGAATGATCAAGATAATAGACTGAAGAAAGAAGTTCTTGCACAATATAATGGGAATATCATAATATCAAGGAAGCAAGAAGTTATCAAATGATTTTGGGGGTAATCTAGAAGGAAAGAAGAAATTGATGAAAGAAGAACTTGCAAAATGTAGTGGAATATCTTTATTCAAGTTCTTATATTGATGCTAGAAGTCTGCAAGATCATATGGAAGTTGGAATGGATCAATTTGGAGTGAAAACGAGTAAAAGATCAGTTCCAGGATGAGAAAACTCGAGTTTGGAAATCAAAACTCGAGTTAATCACTAACTGACTCGAGTTTGTAATGTCTTCAGCGTCTCTGGTGTCTCTGGACAAGGAAAACTTGAGTTTACAAGTCAAAACTTGAGTTTACAGCGCTGATCAGCAACTCTGTTCTACTCTGTTTCACGTTCAGCTTGGGCGACGTATGGTAATTCAATGATATTTCTCAAACCAGACATCAGATTAAGGTGAAACCAGTGACATATGAAACTATACTCCCAATACATCATTTTTATATAAAATTCAAGCCAAAAGGAGGTCATTTGAAGGAGCTATAAATTTATGAAGTTGACAATGAAATCCACGCCACACAGCAAACCAACCTTCAATTTTTGAGTATATCTCACAAAGTTCAAATCTGATTGAGCTGGAATTGGTGGCATATGAAAGTAGACTCAAAGGGATTTCTATCAATATTTGAACGGACCAAAACGGAGTTCATATCATGGAGATATGACCTTCGAAAGTTGACTGTCTCTTCAAGATGTTGCACAGTTTGCTATCAAATGAAGCAAACTCGAGTTTCAAATACTAAACTTGAGTTTCTCGAGGACAGAGAGTGAGAAAGACAAAAACTCGAGTTTACAAATACAAACTCGAGTTTGCACCTCTGCTTCAGAAAATCACCATTTCGAAAATCTCGTTTTTCATCAAGAACATCCAGATGAATACCCAAATGATTTATAATACTTCTTAACATTATTCATATCATTTGTGTACATGTTTCAGATGATCAAAGGTTGTTAAATTGAAGACCAAGAGTAAAGTAAAAGTTGATGTCGTAGCTGGTTCAGAAAATGAAGTTCTAACAGCTAGTTTCATCTGAGTCTAACGGCTATATTTCTTTATCCAACAGTCATTGAATCTTCTCAACAGCTATATTCCCAACAGACAAGAGAAAACGCAGAGACACAAGGCTTCATCTTCAACATGCTAATACTCTGATATTCTTATCATTTACTCTCTGGTTTTCAATGTCTACATAGTTTATCATAGAGAGTGAAATGTTTTGTATTGTACTTTAGTGATTATCCATTCACTTTTGAGAGAGAGAATATTCATTGTAAACATCCTATCTTTCTATCTGAGAGTTACTCAAGATTGGGTGATTTTGAGTGGGAAACCCATTATATTGATTATAGCTTGTAAGGGAAGTGAATCCTAGTGAGAGGATTACTTTGAGTACAGAGTGTGTAATCAAGTGGGTGTATTGATTACAGTTTGTAAGGGGGAGTGGATCCTAGTGAGAGGATTACTTCAAGTATAGAACGTGTAATCAAGTTGGAAGAAGAAAGTGGATTGAAAATCTCAAGTGGAGCTTGGGGACTTGACATAGGTCAAGGATTTGGCTGAACCAGTATAAATCATAGTTTGCATATGCTCTTCCCTTATCTCTTATATTTCCAGTATATGTTTATTTGAATATCTAACTGTTGATTTACAAAACGCAAAAGATTTTCAAAGTATCAAGTTTTTAATTAAACACCCAATTCACCCCCTCTTGGGTGATAGCCAACTCTTTCAATAGTGACAGTGGAATATCACCTAGAGGGGGTGAATAGGTGATCTCAAATTCTTTTTCGATGATATACACGGAGACAGAATTTAATCTAAGACAAAAAGAGTAAATGAACACAGAGCGATTTGTACTGGTTCGGCCAAACACTTCGACCTACGTCCAGTCCCCAAGCACACCTTGGGATTTCTACTAATATTTTCAAATACGATTACAACACAAGGATGATCCTATCACTCTTGGACTCACTCCCCCTTACTGGTTGTAAACGTACACCCACTCTTAAGGTTCCACAACCTTAAGTTATACAATCTAAACTGTAATCAAGTAAATGTTTAAGTGACATAAACTTCTCACTGAGTAGATAAATGATAATCACTGAAGTGCTAGAATATCCGAAGATATTAATGAGACAGTTGAAACGATAAATACAATTGACTCAAATTGAATGCGTAAGATGTTTCGGTAACTGGAAAAATTTAATGCGAAAGATGTTTCGGTAACTGGAAAAATTGAATGCGATGGCCTTTTATAGTGAACGCCATTAATGCCGTTGAGAGACTTCAAGAAATAGCCGCTGTGACTCTCTGTATTTTCGTTAGACGCAGAAGCAGAATGACGAGGAATATTTGAACGTTGTTTCATTAAATGCTCTTCGGCGGTGACGCCCTTGTGCAGAGAGATAATCAGAGGCAAGCTGGAATAAGTGTTCCTCGAAAGAATAGTTTTGTCTGCTGCGATTGTTTATTCCTAATGTTGCTATGTTTCTTTGACTTACATTTAATGCACTGCCACGTTGGATTGCTTTTCGCTTGAATTCAAATATAACCTGGTTAATCACTTTAAAACTCAACCAAAGAATGATTAGATATGATATAAGTGATTTTAAAGATGATTAATAAACATTAGGGAATAGCCCATGAATTTCCTGTAGAGATTTCAGTAGCATTCATTCATCATAATTTTTTCAGAAAGGCATTCTCGAGAATTGTTCTAAGCATTCTCGAGAATCAACTTAAAGACCAAAAAAGAAGAGAAGGCTATCCTGAAGTGGTTCTCGAGAATTGAATATTTCATTCTCGAGAATCCTTTGGCCAGAAGTTCTGTCGTGGAGATTTAATGAAGCCATTCTCGAGAATTGAATCATCATTCTCAAGAATTGGGTGTTAACCAATTTTCGTAGAAGCAAGGTATTCTCGAGAATTGATACAATTCTCGAGAATCAATTAGGCACTCTCGAGAATCATGTAATAGGAAGTATTTGAGCATCATGTTCATTCACTTAGCATTCTCGAGAATCAAGAGTGTGTTCTTGAGAATTGCTTCCATTCTCGAGAGTAAAGTTAACATACTCGAGAATCACGGTCCTGGAAGAAATTGATCATTTATTAAACATTCTCGAGAATCCATGACTTATTCTCGAGAATCACTGACATTCTCGAGAATCAACTTGTTATTCTCGAGAATCATGTAAGGAAATTTAGATCATTATATGTTTACTTAGCATTCTCGAGTATCTTTTGCTTGTGCTCGAGAATGACTGCCATTCTCGAGAATCAAATTCTTATTCTCGAGAATCAATCATTGGGAAGAAACTTTAATCTTTTATTGAGTATTTCTCGAGAGCCCATAAGTCATTCTCGAGAATCACTTGACATAAGACGATTCAATCTTTATATGATCATTCTCGAGAATCTTTTACTTATTCTCGAGAATCACTTCCATTCTCGAGAATGACTTACTCATTCTCGAGAATGATGTTATATCCAGAAGTGAAGTTGTGGCAGACTATGCATACTCGAGAATCAATTGGGGGTATTCGAGAATAGGTCCAATTCTCGAGAATTCAATCTGATTCTTGAGAATCAGAATAACATATGGTCATGTTATACCCGAGAATTATGAGAGTATTCTCGAGAATTCTAAGATCATTCTCGAGAATAAAAAATGTATTCTCGAGAATGTTTGCTTCTGTTTCACAAATTTAGTTATTTATACTTTCTGCTTTGAAACCTTTAAATCTTTTAAATCTTTTGTTATCATCAAAACACTTGGGATCTAACACATAGTGCTAAGCATCACAGGTCTTACAGCTTAGGGACGCCGCCCCATGCATACTTGCATATCGGGTCTTACTGCTTCGAGCCTCTACTCATCTATCTCATCTGAGCTTTTTCAATTTAAAGCTCTCAAATAATTTTCCACTTGCTTAGCATGACAGCTGGAAAATACTATCTGATTTACAAAATTCAAATTTCCAGACCATTCTATCAGTTTCTGTTCTTGTATCAACACAGTTACCAACTGCACCGCTCTTCACATATTAGCAATGACAATCATGCCACTGCCTTTCATTTCCATATGTTGTCTCATATTCACCTTCAAATTTTCAAACATTAAAATTTTTTTTGGAAGCAGTATATTTTCATAATTGCACAAAACAATATTTTCACATTTTCAATAAACTATAATCGCTGATAGATCAAATTTCAAGAAAACTCACTGCCAGTCTATTTTCAGAAAACATTTACTACCGGCACACATTAATGAGTAGGATTATTCATTCGCAAATTTAACATTCAAATGCTCTCGCCACCACTTTAACCTTTCGATACAGTGGCATATCCCAATCCTTTCAAACTCAAACCTGTCGGCCAATGTGGGAGAGTTTTCGTCCCTTACCGGGACCCAGTGTCCGCACTGGCACATATAATATCAGGCCACCCACCAGAATCCCATACCGAGACATAGGACCATTGTCAACGGAACCCTGCTCTAAACGTCTATGTGGGTGCTGGCCAGATAAGGCGAAACACACGCCCCTACAAGGCGGAACTACTCAGATTGGGTGCATACACTGTTGGTGCGAGTTTCAATTTCTCAAAAATTAATCCCCTCAAAAGAACTTTCAACAATGGCCAGCAATTTCAAAAACATTTTCAAACTTCTGGCAAGATCTAGCAAATTGAGTAAGTTTATAACAGTTTCTGGCCTATTCCAGTTCCGCATTGCTTCCTCCACAAAACATGGTTTACAATTCAATTTCAAATTTGGGTTCCATCAAGACACCCTATCTATGAGAAAACAGTTCAAAAACAACCAATTCAAACTGTTCTCAGTTTCTAAAAAACATTGCATTTGAATATTTAGTTCAGAAAATCCAGTTTCAAAATTTCACAAGCATCGCAGGTGCATTGGTACGTTTGAAATTCAATTTTCAAATATAACAGGAACCAGACAACTGACATAGAAGGTCATCAACCTAAATTTCATCTCAGACTCTTCCCTTGGTTACTCAAGCCATTCATGGGACACTTAGTCCATGATATTTATTTCGTCTGGTCATTCCAGAGTTAATGCCTGTATCTTTTAGGCTTACACTTTCTTTGGTACTCTGCCTGGTATTCATGGTCTAGTAATTGTGATCTTCTACTAGCCTATGAACATACTAGTTACATAGGACTTAGGGCCTCTGATTGACCACATATCCAATTCAACGACCTGAAGTCATACCAATTTGGTAAGTCTCATTGCCCATTGTATATTTCTATCACAGTTTCCCACATAGTGCTAGAGCATCCCTATGGCAATACCTTGATATCACATCAAATAATCCTTATTTAGGGTAATTATGTATATGATCTTTTGATAATAATAAGCTCTAGGCATGGCCACAAATTCAATTTTCTTTATCCGGTATTCAACCCACATCTCTCAGGGAAACTACTAGGCACTATCATATCTACAACTATCGATCATACTTTGTGGCTATCGAGGTTCTAGCTATCGTTTGGTTCCATCAAAGAACAAGCCTCAATCATTCTTTCTAAGGGAAAATCATAAGATTAAAATCATTCCCTAGCAGCTAGTAACCTCCAAATACCTCATACATATGGGTACTATACTCTAGTGCCTCAATGTATTTAAATCAACCAAATGCCTAGAGAATCTCTCATTATCAAATCGGATTCTTAGGTCACTACTTAATTGGCAGAAATCCTATAGATGCCTATCAATTCTTAGGTTCATCAACCTGATTTTGAAACCTCGACCATACCCAACAAACATGCTATAATCATCATGATTCATACCTTACAAGATTCAGACACTATCCTCGAATAACCTCAAATCAATAATTATCAGAGTCACAATCGACTCCTAGAACCTCAACATTAGGTAGGCTAAGGAATCATATCATCACAACGATACTCAAAATACAAACTAGGATCATAATTCATATTCCTAGTCTAAACCTCAAATATTCAAATAACATTAACACTATTCTCGAGGTTCCAATTTCATCTCAATCCTCAATATCACAGGGTACATTTTAATATCATTCTATTACCTCAAGGTTAACCATTAATCCTCAATCATACATTAAACATTCTGATAATTCAATATCGATAGCCTAGGCATTAATTTTTCTTAAGATCATATTCAAGCCTAGTCTCAATCATATCCTTACTCAATCTAACATCCTCATAGTACCTCTAGAGCTGTCATCATCATGCGAACAACGTCCACGTCATCCAAAATATTTTGCGGCACTAACTCCCCTTAGCTCCCCTCGAACATGATCAAGGTTATCTGGCTTCCTAATTGCCGGGGACAAGATGTCCATCCGTCTGCTCGGTGTAAATGAACCTTGGCTGCTTTGCGCCTTAAGTTCATCCTGTATCATAAAATTTTTCATAAATAAAAACTAAATACTTTTATATGAAACAACTGAGGCTATTTAATACTTCTAAGTTGATTGCTTAAAATCCTCACAGCAGCCTCAACAACATCTGCATTGATGTATTTGCAACCCTTAATTCTCGCAGCTTTCCATTTTTTGTAATGAGGAGGAGGATCAGGGGCCTGGAGAGTAATGGAAGGATCGGATTTCGCAGCTTCCTTCATTTTTTCTAACTCTTCTTCCATTAGCCTCCATTCAAGCTTTTTATACCCACCTCGAGACATGGATCCTTATTCCTCTTTTCCCCTCGAATATACTTTCTGGTGAGCTTGTTCTTGAAATCTTTCCAACATAGATGAACTTCCCCCATCCAGTACTTGTTCATCGCCTTATTGATAGGGACATCATACGTTTGCTACACGGAAAAAGAGAAGATAATTACATTTCAAGTAGTAGGACTAAAGATACAAATGTAGATATATCGAAAGTGACATACCAAAATTTGTTACCAAATCTAATCCTTCGTTTTTTGAGGAACCAACTTCCAACTAGAGTATACAACGTGAACTTTGCTTCGACCTTAATAGCCCAAATAGCTAATGAAATTGTCTTCCTCTTCACCAATTGCATTCATATTGGCATCGAGGTCCACATGCAGCCTCTTTTTTTTACCTTCACGATGTGCCACCAACGCTCCCATCTTTATATTACCTCTACCCCTTCTCACAAGAGTTCATCTCTATCACTTGGTCACTCGTCAAAATTGGTCATATTCTTGTTCATCAACAATAAAGACAACATTAGAATTATTCAAACTAACATATGAGAGGGAATAATTGTATGACAAAAGGAACATGATTAAAAATACACTAAAGCAAGGAAAAAGAGAATTCTATAAATTGAAAAACTAATTAAATCTACTACAAGCAGCGGTTGTCTGAACCATAGCTTTCATTATGGTTATTATTATGTTGTGTTATTGCATTAGCCTGACATGCTTGGCGAGAACAAAAATGAGAGAAGGATTAGAGCTATACATTCAAGTTGTCAGCTCCATGTGCAGATGAATGAAGTAACTCGAAACAAATCAGCGTTTTAGAAATCAAAAGAGTATGCATAAACCTATAATCTAATCAAAAAATGTATAGAGCTTGTGATTAGGAGTTTATTTTTCAGTGGAAAACGTACAGTGATTAGGCCCCCCCATTTTTTTTGAATAAGTAGGACAAGAATTAAACTTGAAAGCTGAGTGTATCGTATACATCGATGAATGCAGAAAATAACCATCACAAACAAACTAAGCATGATATAATATAAGAGGTTAATGCTTCACAACGTGAAGAATTAAGATTTGAATCCCGCAACGAAAAAAACCTACATTTCTCAAACAAAACCAAGCTAACTTGAGGTATGAGGTAGGTTATGGTATGTTGTAATGTCAACGCAAGATAATTCTTTCCCAAACAACAATAACTCATTCTTGTAGCAGGCGAGTAGATCTACAAAACAAATGTAGATAATTATGAAAACAGACCAATAACTCATTCCTGTGGCACAAATGTATGGTAGGGGTTACGGACGGTATAATTATGAAAACAGACTAGTAAGTGAAACTTTACTGTAAATGCTTCACATTGAATAGTCGAATAGTAAACTCTTAGTGGATACTAGCAGGTCAAGTTATCCCATGCTGAAGCAATTATTTCCAAAGTAAATAATACACCAAATCAACAAACACCTTCAACCCGAACAAATACTCTTGGGAAAGAATAGAGTGACAACTTAATCATTGAGGAAAAATGTGGTATCATCAATTGGCTCTCTCAGTGGCATTTATATCAAACTATTGATAACTAGATCTTAATCCCACCTAATCATTATGTAAATGGTAGAATGAGACAATATGTAACACCTCAAATTCCATACCACTTATTGTTTAAGAAAACATAGTTTTAGAAGAAAAACAACAGAGTTTGAGGTGCTACATCAAAGTAATGCGGAAACAGAGAGCATGCACTAACTTTTGGACAATGAGTAACTGATATAAAATGCCCCGACATATGATGATGTCTGACAAATGCTGGTTAAATTGAAAATCCCGAAGGAATATTCATGGGATACATTAGTACAGAGCTTTGTATAATTACACCTTTTACATGGTAACTATACAATCTAGACCAAGCCTTAACTAGACTTGGGGTAATGAACCTAACTCAGTTAATCAAACAGATTGGGCAGGTAGGTGTCTATCATGGGAGTCTCACCGAGTTCATGGTGACTTATTGACTGACTCACATAGACTAACCCTGCCTTCGGCACCAAACTGTTTGAAGTAACTTTATTAGATCCATGCCAGAAAGTAGGCTCTGTTAAACTTCTTCCGACTTTCGTCTCGACCGGTGCCCCCTCACGGCTCCGTCCTTCGGTGCCTTTTTACGGCTCCATCTACCGGTGCCTTCTCTGATCCTGGTTCCTTTCCTGAACCTTAGACAGATCTGAGGTCCAATACCCACCGAACCCCAGGTAACAGTTAACCTCATGCTCAAGTAAACAATATATGGCAGATATGAAGGGTGAAATATCACCTAGAGGGGGGGTGAATAGGTGATTACAAAATTCTTTCGCTAATTTCTTAGTCACCCACACAACAGATATAAATCAAGGCAAGGTAGAGATAGAGAAGAGGAGATTGACACAGAGAATTTATACTGGTTCGGTCCAAATCTTGACCTACGTCCAGTCCCCGGAAACACTCCGGATTTCACTATCTTACCCGAAACACTCTGCGATTTCACTCACCCGAAACACTCGTGACTTTACACTTGCCCGTAAACACTCCGGACTTACAATCACAATTACACACTCGCAATATGATCCTTCACTCGGACTCGCTCCCCTTACAAGTTGTAATTGTACTCCCTTACTTAAGGTTCCACAACCTTAAGATTTACAGATGTTTAGATAATCAAATAGTGTTTAAACTCCTCACTGAGTAGATAAATGATAAACACTGAAGCTCTAAGTATCAAAGATACTGTACAGAAAGAAAACTGAAAGAATGAATAAACAGCTCAAGTGCTTCTCGTTTCTGCTTCTTCCATCTGTATCTTAGTTGGTCAAGTCTTCATGTATTTATATTGTTTGGCATGAGATGACTGTTGAGGAAGCATTAGAATTTGAATTCAAACGATGCCCATTCCTTATTTGTTCATTGCTGTATAATTGCTATTTATTGGAAATCCTCCCGTTGGAACGTTGGAGCATTGGAGATGTCCTTAGTCCTTGCCCATGATGCGGTTTTGCCGAATATAGCTCTAACAAGTTGTGACTCATGCTTACTGACCGTTGGAAGATCATTTTCCACTTTTCAGCGAGTTGCCCGATTTGCTTCGTTTTCAAATGGAGATTAGAATCTTGAGTGACCCATGATGATCCTGTATTATAACTTCAATATTTGAAAAACTATGAGTAAAACGGTTAGAAATAGGTCATTAAAGATCATCATTAATAATATTGAATGCCAGAATCAAAATCTGAAATTTAGATAATATCTGTTTCCAGCGTTCTTGCATATCTTGAACTGACAGCCAATTTTCGAGGGCCATATCTCTCTGGTCTGAACTCCTTTTTGTCTGGTTCAAGTCTTGATGGAAATCCCTTTGAGTCTATTTTCATATGCCACTGATTTCAGCTCAATTGGATTTGTAGTTTGTGAGATACACTCAAAACATTGAAGCTTGGTCTGTGGAGTGGCGGAAATCATACTGTCAACTTCAATAATTCATATCTCCTTCATCTGAACTCCTTTGGACTTTATTATTGTGCGAATAGGACCGTTCGGAAGTCTAGTTTAAAAAAAAAATTTATTTAATCTCAATCGGACTTCTGGTTTGGGAGATATTGTCGAATTACCAGAGGTCGCCAGCTGAATACGCGAAACTGAGCTCAGCTAAACTTCACATCTACATTAAATATAAGAGTTAATCAAAGTAGAAGATAAATATATCATTCAATCTTTTTGCTCTTAATAATGGCATCTATATAAGACATCATCAAAACTAATCAAAACCAACAAGATAGATATTAATAACATTACAGCATACCATACATAGCACATATAAGAATACAGGACACATCAGAGTTAAAGTTACTAGTACGCGAACGTACATTTCACCGTGTATTTACCAAAATGTTCGTCCTTTGAATCCGACTCCGGACTTCCCGGATATCCAATACATTATCGTCGGATTATTATATGATATTGTGATAAATATCATATTGTTTAGAATAACATCAAAAAGGATATTTTCACCTTGTTTGACTTTTCTACCCTTGGTAGACTTGTTATTCCACTTTTACCCTTACATTTTATTAAAAACGAATTAATGGATTTTCTGGGCAGATTTTCCAATAAATTTGAAAAATCATAATTAATTCTACAAAAATCATTTTGAGACTCTGATAAATTCATCATGACCCATGACACATATATTTTCAAGAAAAATACTGGTTTTTACCCAGATTTAATATATCATTCCCAGTTTAATATTCTTCAACCTTTGCCCAGAATTTTCCAGAAAAACGTAGCCTAAATTTAGGAATTTTTATCTCCTTGTACAGAACTCAAAACCATACTGTTACGGATTTTATATAAGGCCCATTAGCGATGCGGCCCAACAACAGGGGGATCTATCGTGATCGCCAGCAGATCAGATAAGATCATAACCAACCTATAATCAAGGAGATAATCAAGGGAAATCTCTATCACAAATAGAGGGCCCATGAGCCCAAGACCAACAGGTACACTCTATACATACGAGTTAAACCCTAAAGGTACATATCTTCTATCTTCTACGCGCTCTCTCAATTGCATATACTGCACACAGAGCACACACCCCACTCCCTTTGGCTAAATGCCTCCGGTAATCCTTGAACTACGTGGACTTTGATCCCTCTTCAGGGTACGTAGGCCCTAGGAATCACTCCTAGGTCAAGTCCCAATCAACACCAACATCCTTGCCCCTCAGGGCTAGACAATCTGTGTTCTACACCAGAACAGGAATTCTTTTAAGAGAGGGTGTGTATCAGATAAGCTGGCAATTGAGCAATGTGGAATGAAGGATTGTCATCCTCTCTCCTGGAAACCCAGACTTTCCAATTTTGGATTCTCATCCTCTCTTCTTGGGAACCCAGATTTGAGCAGGATTCTCATCCTCTCTTCTTGGGAACCCATATGTGAGTCATCTTTTCTTCTTGGGAACCCAGATTTGAGCAGGATTCTCATCCTCTCTTCTTGCGAACCCATATGTGAGTCAACTTTTCTCCTTTGGAACCCAGATTTGAGCAGGATTCTCATCATCTCTTATTGGGAACCCAGATGTGAGTCATCTTTTCTCCTTAGTAGGATTTTCATCCTCTCTTCTTGGGAACCCAGATTTGAGCAGGATTCTCATCCTCTCTTCTGGGGAACCCAGATGTGAGTCATCTTTTCTCTTTTGGAACCCAAATTTGATAGGATTCTCATCCTTTCTTCTTGGGAACCCATATTTGAGCAGGATTCTCATCCTCTCTCCTGGAAACCCAGACTTTTCAATTCTGGTATAAATTTAGATGCCCTATCTTTTTCCGTGTAACGACGGCTACGGCCGCCAAGTCTTTAAACATGTAGGAATCCGAGGTACATAAGCCCGTTTCCAAAAATCATGTCCAAGTTTATTACATACAGTAAATCCGCGCTCCTCAATTGGACCCCGGATAAACTGTGGAGTTTCATCCCTACGAAAGGGATGGAGGTACACCACGGTTACACCAAATCTCGGTTGAAATCCCGGCTCCGTGTGAATTTGAAGGCGAACCACGGTTAAACCGAATCTGGTTAAGACCCCGGCTCCGTGAAAAGGTTTGAAGGCATTCTCGGCTACACCGAATCCGGTTGAAATCCCGCTCCGTGTGAATTTGAAGACGAACTCGGTTACACCGAATCTGGTTAAAACTCGGCCCGTGTTGCGGCGGCAATCCTACCAAGTCCATTTACATATGGGAACCGAGGTAAACAAACCCATTTTCAGAAATCATAAACCCAGAAATTTGGAGTTAAAGTCAATAACCCGGAATCTCAGCGATAGAGTATATCAATCCGGAATCTAGGTGATAGAGTATATCAACCCGGAATCTCGGAGTTAAAGTTTATAAACCTGAAATATCGGTCTAAAGTATATAAACCTGGAATCTCGGGTCAGCAAGCACGGAATCCCAACAATCGTGAGCACCTCGTCCGGTTTATATGTGATTGTTTATTGCATATTTCTTCAAGTCCACACATCACGTGTTTCCAACCCTGGATACACCGAACTGGTTAAAATTCGGGCTCGGGTAAAACGGCTACGCCACCAAGTCTATTTGAATGATCAAATTCAGGGTTACGACACCCATAATGGATAAATAAATTCGTGGTTACGACACCCATACTGGATAAACGAAGTCCGGGTTACGACACCCATAATGGACTAATGAATCTCGGGTTACAACACCTGGAACGCAAGAAACCCGTTACGCCGAATCCAGCTAAAACCGGGCTCTATGCCAAGTCTTGCCAGAAACAAAAGGACGGACCCCGATTACACTGAATCCAGTAAAAATCTGGGTTCCATGAAAAATCTTGAAGGCAGACCCTGCTACACCGAACCCGGTTAAAATCCGGCTCGTGCCAAGTCTTGAAGAAGGACACCGATTAAACCAAATCTGGTTAAAATCCGGGCCCGTGTAGAGTTTTGCCGATGTTAAATCCGCCTTTCCATGGTCAGTTCGGAACTCGGATAAACCGGACGTGTTCCCTAGTTGGAACCTGGATACATTGAACAAAGGATGCCGAGGGCCATCGAACCCGGCTTTTCGCTTAAGCGAAGCCGTCACCGTAAGCTTTTGCAACTTGGTCGCTTCCAAGACTTCTTTAAAGATACACGAGGCCGCTGTCATCAGCCCTTGCATTGACATCGGGGCCAACGAGCCCGGGTATGTACATTACACGAGGCCGCTGTAATCAGCCCTTGTATTAACACCGGGGCCAACGAGCCTGGGTACTTAAACGACACAAGGTCGCTATCGTCAGCCCTTGTATATATTTTAATGCATCAAAATTGACACCGAGGCAAGAAGGCGGATAGTCATGCCGGACCCTGATCAGGTCCAAATGCTTGAGCCGATGTCGTCCTGGGGATACCGATCAAACATGTGACAATTCGCCCTTGTTTTGGTTACTGTTACGGATTTTATATAAGGCCCATTAGCGATGCGGCCCAACAACAGACGGGATCTATCGTGATCGCGCAGATCAGATAAGATCATAACCAACCTATAATCAAGGAGATAATCAAGGGAAATCTCTATCACAAATAGAGGGCCCATGAGCCCAAGACCAACAGGTACACTCTATACATACGAGTTAAACCCTAAAGGTACATATCTTCTATCTTCTACGCGCTCTCTCAATTGCATATACCGCACACGAGCACACACCCCACTCCCTTTGGCTAAATGCCTCCTAATCCTTGAACTACGTGGACTTTGATCCCTCTTCAGGGTACGTAGGCCCTAGGAATCACTCCTAGGTCAAGTCCCAATCAACACCAACATCCTTGCCCCTCAGGGCTAGACAATCTGTGTTCTACACCAGAACAGTGGCGCCGACCGTGGGGACTCGATAAATTTCGTTTCCTAAGACCAAAGATGGTCAATACCAGAAGCAGCAGTCCGATGCCTTTGCACGAGCAGTTCCTGAAAATACACAGCAGCAAAATCAAGAATCGTAGCAGCCTCTGAAGGGATTTAGAGAAACAATTGTTGTTTGAGCAACGACTTTGGTATGTCTCTACATGACGAGAAGATAGTTGGAAGGATCACCAGGATCTCTCTTTGGGAATTCTTTTAAGAGAGGGTGTGTATCAGATAAGCTGGGCAATTGAGCAATGTGGAATGAAGGATCCTCATCCTCTCTCCTGGAAACCCATTGGGAACCCATATGTGAGTCATCTTTTCTTCTTGGGAACCCGATTTGAGCAGATTCTCATCCTCTCTTCTTGCGAACCCATATGTGAGTCAACTTTTCTCCTTTGGAACCCGTGATTTGAGCAGATTCTCATCATCTCTTCTTGGGAACCCGGATGTGAGTCATCTTTTCTCCTTAGTAGGATTTTCATCCTCTCTTCTTGGGAACCCGATTTGAGCAGATTCTCATCCTCTCTTCTAGGGAACCCGGATGTGAGTCATCTTTTCTCTTTGGAACCCAAATTTGATAGGATTCTCATCCTTTCTTCTTGGGAACCCATATTTGAGCAGGATTCTCATCCTCTCTCCTGGAAACCCAGACTTTTCAATTCTGGTATAAATTTAGATGCCCTATCTTTTCTCGTTTCTTCATGAATTCACATGATGAGAAGATAGTAGGCAGGATTCTCATCCTCCTTCCTTGGGAACCCAGATTTGAGAGCAGGATCCTCCCTCCTTTCTCCTTGGGAACATATATGTGTTCATCTTTTAATTCTCCATGCGTCCACATGACGAGAAGATAGTATGAAGGATCCTCATCCTCCCTCCTTGGCAGACCCCGGTTACACCAAATCTGGTTAGGACCCTGGCTCTGCCAAAGTTTTGAAGACGGACCCCGGTTACACTGAATCTGGTTGAAATCCCGGCTCCGTGTAAATTTGAAGGCGGACCCCGGTTAAACCGAATCTGGTTAAGACCCCGACTCCGTGTAAATTTGAAGGTGGACCCCGGTTACACCGAATCCGGTTAAAATCCCGGCTCTGCCAATGTTTTGAAGACGGACCCCGGTTACACCGAATCTGGTTAAAACTCGGGCTCCGTGTAACGACGGCTACGGCCGCCAAGTCTTTAAACATGTAGGAATCCGAGGTACATAAGCCCGTTTCCGAAAATCATGTCCAAGTTTATTATATACAGTAAATCCGCGCTCCTCAATTGGACCCCGGATAAACTGTGGAGTTTCATCCCTACGAAAGGGATGGAGGTACACCCCGGTTACACCAAATCTGGTTGAAATCCCGGCTCCGTGTGAATTTGAAGGCGAACCACGGTTAAACCGAATCTGGTTAAGACCCCGGCTCCGTGAAAAGGTTTGAAGGCATTCCCCGGTTACACCGAATCCGGTTGAAATCCCGGCTCCGTGTGAATTTGAAGACGGAACTCGGTTACACCGAATCTGGTTAAAACTCGGGCTCCGTGTTACGGCGGCAATCCTACCAAGTCCATTTACATATGGGGAACCGAGGTAAACAAACCCATTTTCAGAAATCATAAACCCAGAAATTTGGAGTTAAAGTCAATAACCCGGAATCTCAGCGATAGAGTATATCAATCCGGAATCTAGGTGATAGAGTATATCAACCCTAATCTCGGAGTTAAAGTTTATAAACCTGAAATATCGGTCTAAAGTATATAAACCCGGAATCTCGGGTCAGCAAGCACGGAATCCCAACAATCGTGAGCACCTCGTCCGGAGTTGGAAAGTAACACATCCTGGCAGCTCAGAAGCCTGAACTACCAGGCTGGGGGGCAACAGAGTGGACAGCGATTTGTTGAGTAGAAAAACGTGTTATCAATAACTGGTATGAATGCAAACCAGAAAGTTTAATGCAAGCTCGGACAAGAGCTCGGGAGATTGCTACGAAAGCAAGCTCGGATTCAAGGGATCTCGGAAAGCAGTGAATGAATCTCGACAGCTTGAAGACCCAAACTACCGAGCTTGGGGGCAACCAAATTGGATAAACAAGTCCAGGGTTACGACACCCATAATGGACAAACGAGTTAAGGGTTACGACACCCACAAATGGAGAAACAAATTTCGGGTCACGACACCCAGAACGGACCTCGGTTACACTTAATACGTGCATCAACTTGGATTGTTTCGATATGACAACCGTTATCGTCAATGCTAAATTTTGCATAAATTGCGGGGTACAAGATCTTATTCGTGGAGGTCAGGTACCTTTTTCTTTCAAATCTTGTTTCTTTATATGTGATTGTTTATTGCATATTTCTTCAAGTCCACACATCACGTGTTTCCAACCCCGGATACACCGAATCTGGTTAAAATTCGGGCTCGGGTAAAACAGCTACTGCCACCAAGTCTATTTGAATGATCAAATTCAGGGTTACGACACCCATAATGGATAAATAAATTCAGGGTTACGACACCCATACTGGATAAACGAAGTCCGGGTTACGACACCCATAATGGACTAATGAATCTCGGGTTACAACACCCAGAATGCAGTAAACCCGGTTACGCTGAATCCAGTTAAAACCGGGCTCTATGCCAAGTCTTGCCAGAAACAAAAGGACGGACCCCGATTACACTAAATCGAGTAAAAATCTGGGTTCCATGAAAAATCTTGAAGGCGGACCCCGGTTACACCGAACCTGGTTAAAATCCGGGCTCTGTGCCAAGTCTTGAAGAAGGACACCGATTAAACCAAATCTGGTTAAAATCCGGGCTCCGTGTAGAGTTTTTCCAGATAAAGTCATATGGTTAAATCCACATTTCCATAACCAGTTCGGAACTCGGTAACACTGAAAGAATAATTAAATTCGCCTTTCCATGGTCAGTTCGGAACTCGGATAAACCGGCCGTGTTCCCTAGTTGGAACCTGGATACATTGAACAAAGGATGCCGAGGGCCATCGAACCCGGCTTTTCAGTTAAGCGAAGCTGTCACCGTAAGCTTTTGCAACTCGGTCGCTTCCAAGACTTCTTTAAAGATACACGAGGCCGCTGTCATCAGCCCTTGCATTGACATCGGGGCCAACGAGCCCGGGTATGTACATTACACGAGGCCGCTGTAATCAGCCCTTGTATTAACACCGGGGCCAACGAGCTGGTACTTAAACGACACAAGGTCGCTATCGTCGACCCTTGTATATATTTTAATGCATCAAAATTGACACCGAGGCAAGAAGGCGGATAGTCATGCCGGACCCTGATCAGGTCCAAATGCTTGAGCCGATGTCGTCCTGGGGATACCGATCAAACATGTGACAATTCGCCCTTGTTTTGGTTACGGGAAAGACAACTCCTGTACCTCGTAGCGCGGTATACGTAAAACGTAAAACACCCTACTAATACACCTGGTCTACTACACCAGAAGAGTACTAAGCGGACTCTAACTATTGAAAGACCTGGGCCCGGTCTAGATTTTAACTACGTGCAGTCCATGCATAAAGTTATAAGTACACAATGAACAAATTACTTGAATTCATAAGGTCAATTGTTCAAAAAGTACACACAAAACCGGCACCATACGCCGGAACAAAAGGAAAATGAAAAATACAAAAAACTTCAAGCCGTAGATCGACATCATGACACTTCACAAGATGCAGGACGCCGTCCCGGCTCATCGAACCTTGCGACGTTACCACGCACCCAGGGAAAGAAACTCAGCAAATTCTAGCCCGACACGACGTCGGAGACGGGCAATACCTCGGACGATCCAGTCAAGACATCGTACACCCCGGCAGTCCAAAACCTTGAACTACCGGGCTGGGGGGTATCTGTTACAGATTTTATATAAGGCCCATTAGCGATGCGGCCCAACAACAGGGGGTACTATCATGATCGCCAACAGATCAGATAAGATCATAACCAACCTATAATCAAGGAGATAATCAAGGGAAATATCTATCACAAATAGAGGGCCCATGAGCCCAAGACCAACAGGTACACTCTATACATACGAGTTAAACCCTAAAGGTACACATCTTCTATCTTCTACGCTCTCTCTCAATTGCATATACTGCACACAGAGCACACACCCCACTCCCTTTGGCTAAATGCCTCCGGTAATCCTCGAACTACGTGGACTTTGATCCCTCTTCAGGGTACGTAGGCCCTAGGAATCGCTCCTAGGTCAAGTCCCAATCAACACCAACATCCTAGCCCCTCAGGGCTAGACAATCTGTGTTCTACACCAGAACACATGCATATTTTATATATTTGGAAATCCCTACATGTCTAATTTACTCATGTAGTATATCATGATTTTTGAAGATCATTTGATACATCAAATAATAGTCTCAATTTCGCTGGCTGCACAAAGCTTAACAACCGAAAATCCTACAACTTTCATAATCTTGATCTATAACTTTCCAAAACTTATTCGCTCACAAGTTTTTGCCCCATTAGGAATTTTTCAATGCAAGGAGGCCTAAAAACAAGTAAAGGAATTTTCCTAACAATTTTCTAGATTAAACTAACATTTTTAACCATAAAAACATGAAAACAACATGCTCTTGAATATTTAAGATCAAAGCATAAACTAACTATGAACTTAAGCTAGAACTTTAAGAACTACAAAAACTAAAGACTAAAGCTTACCTCTTGAAGCACAACTCCTTCATCATTCTTGCTCCTCACCTCCAAAAAGAACTCACATCTCACTCCCTATCCCTAAGGATTAGAAGTGATTTGTGTTTGGTGTGAAGAATTGTGAAGGGAGTTTCTCTCTATTTATAGAGAAATTCCAAAGGTAACCATGGTAACATTGGTAACCATGGTAACATCTTATCTTCTTTTTAACCATTGGATTCAATTGCACTTTATCATATTTAATCTTCACCCTTCATTGTAAAAGTGTGCTCTCTCTCTCTCTCTCTCTCCAATTCAAAATTCATTGCTATTGTTTGGCCATGAATGTGCTTTGTTGGCTCCTACATGCACTCCTAATAGCCATTAAATATGTATTTGGCTTTTGAAAAATATCCTATTGTTCCCTCCTCTTATTGGCTAGGTGATAATTTGACTTCTTCAACTCTACTTTATGCTTTTGATCATGTGATAAAGTATTGGTCTACATGTCCCTCTTTCCATGTAGTTCGAAATTCATGGTTAAAGGGAGGTTGATGTCATCCATTTTTACTTCCTTCTTCTTGCTTTGTTGGCCATTTTAACTTCACATATTCTTCCTACCACATGATGTGGCATCTTGTGGTTCATAGATTGCATTTTTTTAGCTTATTATATAAGATAAATTTTCATCTCCATGGAATCCTCTTTAGCTAACGAAATATATAGGACTTCTCTATGAAGTCTTGATTTATCTTTTCCAATTGTTCAATTATATGTACCAAATTCCTTGACTTAATAATTTATAAAATTCATCTCCCCCCTTTTCCTTTTTTTATTATTTCAAAAATCATATTACTTATAGGGGATCCATTAATGACACTAGTTAGCTCTAAGTGTCCATTGAAACTACATGACAACTTGTAGTTGTTTAGTTAGCCTATCTAGTTGCATTTGGATATTTATCTTGCAAACTTGGCTAATAATCATCCACACATGCTAGACACAAAACAAACTTGGCTAATAATCATCAACACATGCTAGACACAAAACAAACTTGGCTAATAATCATCAACACATGCTAAACACAAAACAAACTTGGCTAATAATCATCCACACATGCTAGACACAAAAGTGGACTTTTGGGGAAAATATCATGATGTCATTAGATAACTTAATTAAGGATTTAAATATCTCATGTGTTGAAGGTTTATATTAAATAATTCCTTCCCTCCATCGCTAGCAATTTTCGTCCTCCCCCTTCCCCTTTAATTTATGTTTCAATTGTCAAAAATATCTCACATGCAAAGCCTCTCATTGGTCCCCCAATAATTACATGGATTTAGCTTTATTATAGGATTAATTGGGAGCCATTAGATTTAACTTTACTAGGTTTAATCTTGGCCATTAATCTTAGTTGCAATTGTTGACTTTTCAAACCTTAATTAACCCTTAATACAATGCTTAATTTGTCCTTTCATCGCATCTCACATTGATTAATTGGTTTACTCCATAATCCAAGTCATTTGAGCATTATTAGTAAAATAATCCCATCTTCCATTGGCCTTCATATTTCCAAAATTAATGGCCCTCATTGATGATCCTAATTTGCCTCTAATCATCTTGAAAGATTATGCAACTAATCTCAATTAGTGCAAGCTAAATTGTTCATCTATTGTTGCTAATTTTCGTTAATTTGTTAAGTGTTTACATAACACTTTCTTGCTTATTTTAGCCATAACTAATTATCATTTTATGTGCTAATCTTATCACATTTAGTAGCCCTTAAATATTGTCGATCTCATAATTAACCATTGGTTAATTAATCCCAAAATAAAATTTGGATAAAGATATAATCAATAGATTATATTTCTTTGAGACACATATTCACCTTTGTTATTTTGCTAATAATTAGCCAAAATACAATGTTTATATGGATTACGAAAATTAGGGTATTACACAATACAAGCTTTGAAGACGCTAATTGATTAAAAAAATTGAGTGGAATTAGAGAACAATGGAGTTTTAATTGTGATAGATTACCTTTATAGAAGACCCAAATGAACTATGGCGTGATTATGTACCAAACTATGCACGAAAATCTGAAAATTAAAACAAGTAGTTTGGTAAGAATATTAATTAGTTTACTCAATGATACTTTTATAAAACCACCACTTAAAACCTTGATATAGTTCCTAATTCATCAATCTAAAAATAGTAGAAGGGATAAATACCAATTTTGCAACGAAGTTTTGGTCTTGGAGCACCCGGCCTGAAAGTTTTTGGAATCATTTTTGCCCAGTTTACAAAAAGGAGCAAATATGCCCAGAAGTTCTTTTTAGGAGCAAATTTGACCCAGAAGTTTACAAAAATTTGCTCCTAAAATAAACTTATGGGGCAAATTTGATCCTAAAAAGAACTTCTGGGGCATATTTGCACATTTTTGTAAACTTCCGGGGCAAAAATGATACCAAAAAAACTTTTGGGTACTGAATATCCCTAGCGAATACTTCCGTGACAAAAATGATATATATAAGGTGAAGAGTGGAATATCACCTAGAGGGGGGTGAATAGGTGATTACAAAATTCTTTCGCTTGATTGCTGAAGAACCTTTTGCTGAATTCACAAGAACGAAGTCACCCACACAACAGATGCAAGATAAGGCAATGTAGAGATAGATAGGAGAAGATTCACATAGAGATGTATACTGGTTCGGTCCAACTCTTGACCTACGTCCAGTCCCCGGAAACACTCCGGGTATTTCACTCACTCACCTAGAAACACTCTAGGACTTTTCACTCCCTAGACATACTCTAGGACTTTTCTCTTTGACTACACACTCTGTAACTCTGAGTAATCCTCCCCCTTACAAGTTGTAATTGTACACTCTTACTTAAGGTTTCCACAACCTTAAGATTTACAGATAATCAAATGGTGGTTAGACTCCTCTCTGAGTAGATATATGATAAACACTGAAGTTCTAAGTATCAAAGATACTGTACAGAAAGAAAACTAAAAGAATAAGTAACTTGGATGATTTTTGTTTCTGTCTGTTGTCTATCTCGTTGAAGACTTGATTGCAGCTCTATATATAGCTAGAGATCATTAAATGACCGTTGCAATTCCTCATATAACCGTTGGAGACATTAGAGGATGATTAGTGAAGCTTTTGGTCTTCTTCTCTCTCTTCTCCTTGGTTAATCCAGTGTGCGATGTTCGAGTTGACTTCGACTTTTAATCCGTTGGAGGAGCGGTTTCGAATGAGGAAAGGAAACATTAACTCCTACAAAACGTGTGGAGAATGATTGTCCAGAAGTATGCAAGGTTTCTGCACTTTTCATTTCATGTTATGACTTTGCTTTTTGCTTTATGCTGAATCTCCATTTAATCCTATCAAAATCATCTGAAACTCACTAACAAACTGATTAAACATAGTTAGGAATAGTTATGAGTGATGATATAGAGTATTGAGATCAAACACGAACATTTCGCAAATTCGTTCGATTCGAAATTCAAATTTTTCGATGGAAACTCGAGTTGGTTCTTCAAAACTCGAGTTTTCTCGTTCAGAATAACTTTTAACAAAAGACCGAAACTCAAGTTTTCAAACTAAACTCGAGTTTTCTCTTTACAGAGACAAACATCGCGATTTGGCATTTTGAACAAGTTTAGTGAATTGTTCCAAACTCGAGTCAATTAATGACTAACTCGAGTTTTGGACTCTTAGATGAAAAATCATGTGTTAGTCCAAAATCTTAAAACTGGAGTTTCCAAAACATAACTCGAGTTTTCAAAGGTTCAAAATAGCCAGAGCTCTCTACCTGGCCAAAACTCGAGTTTTCAAAACATAACTCGAGTTTTCTCATTTGTTGAAAACTTTGGAAACTTCTTTGCAAATACGAAACTCGAGTTTCAAAACAGAAACTCGAGTTTTCTCTTTAGTTGAGAAAACGTTGAAAAGTTAGATCGATTCAATCATGGAAGTTTACACAAGGTCAGAGATAAGCATTGTTCTCAAATTGTGAAAACTCGAGTTTTCTAAACGAAACTCGAGTTTCCATAAACATTGGAAACTTAGAGAACTCTCTGTATAACCCAAACTCGAGTTTCCAAATGGAAACTGGAGTTTTGGTTTCTTCAAAAAACTTGGTTGCTCTCTGTCTTGTCAAAACTCGAGTTTGCTTTGTCTGTGAAAAACTTGAATGCTCTCTGCATGACCAAAACTCGAGTTTTCAAATCTTAACTCGAGTTTGTCTTTCTTTATAAAACTCTGTTAAGCCAAAACTCGAGTTTCCACACCGAAAATCGAGTTTGCCTTAGACAGTAAGTTTTTCAACTTACAAAGACAAACTTCAATTATGTTTACAATTGTCCGTTATCATCAAAACCAATTGAGAACTAACATTCTCCCCCTTTTGATGATGACAACACTTGTAAACAATTAACTCCTTTCAAAAGCAATGTTTGATCATTTGGTGTTTTGAAATCAAAATCATTTGGCAAAACACTGAGTTTCTTTGAAAAGGATTTGATTCATCTCAATTTATTTCTGTTTAAGCATTTAAACGAATAGACGCTTCATGACTTCATCTTAATACAACAATTAGAACCAGCCATGATAAATAGATAACAGAAATCGAATTGAGTAGAAGAATCAGAATCCACATAAGATTTGAAACACAATCAGAGTTAGCAGCATAAATATAATGAAACAATAAGCATACTGCATAACTTAGATATACATTATACTGCATAACTTAAAGTATTCAAAGTATTACAAAAGTGCAGTAGAGTTTCAAAAGCAAATATACAGAAATTGATCAAAGCATATAAGAAAGAGACTGCTCTTTCACTTCAATTCTTGTCCCCCTTTGTCATCGGCAAACAAGGGTGGATCGGATGGGGTAGAAGAAGATGGAATAGTAGGATCGGATGTGGGAGCAGTAAGAACAAATGGTTCAGGGTCTATGGTGGTGGTTGGTGTGGTGGAAGCTGGTACATGTATAGTTGGGGGAATTGCAGAACTAGGACCAGCCGAGGTAGAGGCATCCAAACCAGAACCAGAAGCAGACATGGACTGATGTTGCAATATTTTATCAATCTTGTCACTAAGACTAGCCATAGACACCAAGAGAGTGGAGATACTAATTGGTGATCTCCAATCGACCACCGAGACCTTGAACCGATTCCTTCAGTTCTTCATGTTCAAGTCGGTTCTTCCCGGGAGTCTACCATCTCAACATATCCTTTATTTGTTAGTTCTCTATTGGTTTTGATGATAACGGACAATTGTAAACACGAAGAAGTTTGTCTTTGTAAGTTGAAAAACTTATCTGTCTAAGGCAAACTCGAGTTTCGGTTTGGAAACTCGAGTTTTATCTTGACAGAGAAGTGCTCGATTTTTACTAAGAATGACAAACTCGAGTTTGGATTTGAAAACTCGAGTTTTGGTCATACGAGAGCCTTCAAGTTTTTTCACAGACAAAGCAAACTCGAGTTTGATTTAGAAAACTCGAGTTTTGACAAGAGAGAGCAATCAAGTTTTTCGATAAAACCAAAACTCCAGTTTCCATGGGAAACTCGAGTTTAGGCTCTTCTGAGTATTCTCTAAGATTTTCAAGAGTTCATGAAAACTCGAGTTGAATATGAAAACTCGAGTTTCCATCATCTGAGAATAATGCTAATCTCGATCTTGCAAAAACTCATTTGTGAAAAAGAACTAAGAGTTTCAACGTTTTCTCAACTTAAGAGAAAACTCGAGTTTCGGTTTTGAAACTCCGGTTTCATATTTACAAAGAAGTTTCCTAAAGTTTTCAAAGAATATGAAAACTCGAGTTAGGATTTTGAAACTCGAGTTTTGTCAAGGCGAGAGCTCTGCCTAATTTGAGCGTTTGAAAACTCGAGTTAAGTTTTGAAACTCCAGTTTTAAACTTTTGGACTAAAACATGATTCTTCATCTAAATGTCCAAAACTCGAGTTTATCATTAATTGACTCGAGTTTGGCACTATTCTCTTATCATGTCCAAAATGCCAAATCGCGATGTTTATCTCTGTAAAGAGAAAACTCGAGTTTAGTTTGAAAACTCGAGTTTCACTCTTTTGTTAAAAGTTCACTGGAACGAGAAAACTCGAGTTTCGAAGAACCAACTCGAGTTTCCATCGCAGAATTTGAATTTCGAACTGAATCAATTTGCGATATATTTATGTTTAGTCTCAATACTTTGTATCATCACTCACAACTATTATTAACTATGTTTAATCAGTTTGTTAGTGAGTTTCAGATGATTTAGACAGGATTAAATGGAGTCTTAGCATAAAGCAAAAAGCATGTCAGCACATTAAATGAAATGTGCAGAAACCTTGCATGCTTTTGGACAAGCATTCTCCACACGTTTTGAAGAAGTTTATGCTTGCCTTCCTCATCCAGCAAACTGCTCTTCCAACGGATCAATAGTCAGAGAGTCAACTCTGAATTTCTGCAAAGCTGGATTAACAAGAGATTAGAGAAAGAAGAAGACCAAAGCTTAATGGAATCAGCTCCCATCACCTCCAACGGTTATAATTGGGATTTCAACGGTCATCTAATGATCTCTACCTATAAATAGAGATGCATTCAATTCTTCTCAACAACCAATCTAACGAAAAACGAAAATCATCCAAAGAGTCATTTATTATTTGAGTTTTATGTGTAAAGTATCTTCTGATACATTTATACTTCAGTGTTTATCTTATCTACTCTAAAAGAGAGTTCATTGATTGTAAATCATTTATTGTGAGTTATCTCAAGTCAAGGGGACTTGGAGATTGGGTTATTGATTACAACTTCTAAGGGGGAGTAAGTTCTAGAGAGAGAATTACTCTTGAGTGCAGAGTGTGTAGTCAATCTTGATAGTGAGAAATCCTGGAAGAGTCTGGATACTGGACGTAGGTCAGGATTGGACCGAACCAGCATAAATCTTTGTGTCTTGCTATTCTTCCCTTACTCTGTTTACTTCTTCTTTATATCCGAAAAACAGAGTATTCGAAAAGAATTTTAAGAATCCCCGATCGAAGCGCTTGGTCAATTAAGGTCTTGATCCTTGTATCCAAAGCGAAGGAGGAGGAGGTGCACTCGAGCTTATTGAGCTCTAGAAAATGTAGCTCTTGATCTTGCTAGTCCGGACCGAGGTGGAGCTCGGACATTCGGAACCTTCAAAGGCCGATTCTCATTAGGTTCGGGATGTGCTGGCCAAACTTCTCGGGTTTCTCGGTTGTTCATTGGCGGGAAGGTACCAAATCTTCTAATGGAAGAGAATCACGGATATTAGGTGGCAAAAGGGATCGAGATGATTTTCGACCAAGGTAAATCAAAATCTAGCCATTTCTTTGAAAATCCAATCCCCAATATTGTGAGGGACTTGGTCAAGGATAGAAGCAAAGATAGGGAAATCCCTCTTTGCGAAATGGGTGAAATTTCCTCCTTTTTGGATGAGATTCCTAGTATAGATGTACCAGGAAACTCTTTGCTTAGGGGGCATTGAAACAGGAGCGAAATTTAGGATTTCTAGTGCATCAGGGATAGGCTCATCTAGCTTAAGTAATGAAAATATTTGTCTATCAGTATAATCCAAAGATGCAACAGGTGGAGGGTTGGAAAATTGAAGAAGGGAATTCAGGTAGGAAGCAGTTATGGTGATCTTTTTCCCTCTAAGTGTGGTGGTAATCCTTTCTTCAACCAAATTCATATCATTATCCAGCAAGTTATCACTTTTCATGCAGTGATAGAAGGCCTTGACAAGTGAGGGGCTGTATGAAGCTTTAATGGATATAAGAGGTTCGAATTGCTTGACCAAGGGTTAAGGTCAAGATTACATTCCTCTTTTAATTGAGCCAAATTAACATAGACGAGAGCGGCAAAAGGCTTTATGCTCAAAATTCTCCTTATATCTAATGGCATCCTCACCAGATAATCTTACAGGCTTACTGGAAAATCCCCTTGGAATTGAAGTATGGTTATAAATCTCAAATAGAGCTGGGATTTCTTCAGATACCTGAGGCACAGATTGTTCTTGATGATGAGAGGCGAAATGTGCTTGAGAATTGGCTTGGCCAGGAGCAGGAACACTTTTCTTGGTCCTTTTAGACTTATAAGTCTCTGAAACTTCTAGGGCCTTATCTTTCCCTCTACTAGTCACTGTTCATGTGTCTGTTCGAGTCTGAGGAGTGTCTTCTTTGGTTCCGGGTGAAGGAGAAGAATGAGTAGTAGTAACACCAGGAATTCTCTTATCGACTCCTTCCTTGAATCGTTTTGGAAAGGATTTCCTTCTGGGTGGTCGTTGAGGCACACTTGTAGGAGTCAATTGGGGTTCTTCATGAACTGGACTTGGTCTTTCATTGGTTGCACGTCGTTTGGAGGCCATTTCTCAGGTTTTCGTTGAGGGAGATGAGGGGATTTGAGAGAAATTTAGATTTAGGCTTGAGGGTGAAGTGAAGTAAAAGATGAACAGTCAGGTTTTAAAACATTTTATCGCGTCAAACTCGAGTTAATAGGTGTAGGCTCGAGTTTGCGTGAACTTGTACTAACCTGGACTTCAAGAGTGTATGTGTGAACTCTTGAATTTTACCTTAGGCTCGAGTCTAGCCACTTACAGGCTCGAGTCTGTGAAGTCCTCAGAGCTTGGTTGCTCTCTGTCTCCCGCGAACTCGAGTTCGCCAACTAATAGGCTCGAGTTCATCTTTCTGTAACAACTCCATTTCCTTTCTGATTCTCTCGAGCTCGAGTCTAACTTTGACAGGCTCGAGTTTGGCTCTTTGACAGCAACCTTTCAATAGATGATTAGAGATTTTATCCTGCATAAAACACATCTATATACTCCAATCTTTTTGTTAGCAATTAGTGATCATCAAAACACATAACTAACATTAGGTGGAGGCTATTTTCAAATCATTGGGATTCACCATTCCCATTTAAATTCTTCTTTCAAATTGGTAATGCATTACAAATTTCATTATTGATATCAAAATTCATTTTGAAACATATTTTAAAAGCATTGCATATACCAAAATAATGAAAGGCAATAAATTGAATATGTCAATATGCTTCAGAACAGAAAGATAATGAATATTCCCTTATCATGTTGAACAGATTCCACAAAAGCATAAGTCATGAAGATAGAATACTAAGGAATCATTCTTAGCATAATAGAAATGTATAAGCACAATGACTCTGCTATTGATCAAGAGATAATCTTGCACTTTAGAATTAGAAAAATATAAGTTTGCAAGACAAGATTATGAATACAGAATTTAGCTATGAAGCTAACTAGTTTAAGAATGAAACTAGACAGTTCAAGCAATACATTGAATTCTGAAGATCAATCGAGAGGGATGGAAACATTCATCATACACATATTTGAAGCATATCTATTATTCAAAATATTAGTTTCCAATTTTGAAACACTATTTGAATGCAATCAAAACATAAGTAATTTTTCAAATCGTTTGCATGCATTTTCACAAAACAAGGTGAATCAAACTATTTTCAGAATTGTGCATTTTAAAAACATGAACTCAGAAAGTACTGCACAATTTCATTTTTTATTCATTTAGCAATCTGAAATTTATTTTGAAAAGATATAAAGACATTGATTGCTACAGAAATGTAATAGTGGACAAATATTCATTACCCAAATATGAATCTTATATAAACACAGTATAGGGTAAGAGTTAGATATCACCGTAATTTCATTTGTCCTTGTAATAGCTTTGCTTGATTGAGGTTGATTGATGTTGATAACTCTTTTACAAGCATTCTCCATCAAGCATTGCTTCTTTAGCTTCCTCAAGAGTTGAATTTAGTTTTTATGTAGTTGCTCTCTTGAGAAGCTCTCATTGATCCTTAGGCTCTTGGAGGATCAACTTTGCTTACCCACCGCCTCTTATGTCTTTCCCCGGGTTTCGCAAAGTTCTCTCAAATGGTATAGACTTCAAAAGTCTTCTGCTTGGCACTTGAGAGGATCTCCTTTTTGGTTCATAAGAACCTCCTTGATTCTTCATCTTTTCTGCACCTTTGTGTCTGTTTTTCTTGAAATCGTCTTTACACACAAAGCAATAGATGGACTTTTGGTACCCACTTACACTTGGGTCCTTCATTGTTAGTTCGAACCTTAAGGAAAACATAAGTTCCCTTTGGTAACCATTGATAATTGCCAACATGTTTATCTCTTCTATCTTTCCTATGAAAGCAAGATGAAATCTTGTGTCCTTTTCGGTTACAGTAATTAAGTGAGCAAAAGGATTTGAGCTATGAACTGATATCTGAAAATAATTTAAATAATGTTTTCCACCAATTTTCTTTTTACCTTTCCTCTTCTCAAAAGTAGGATTGTATCCTATGCCTGATCGGTCATTTGTAGATCTTTGAGCTTTCAAAATGACATTGAGCATTTCACTACCTTTAGTGAACTTCTCAAGTGTTTTCGTAAGATAGGAGTTTTTCTTTTCAAGATCAAGGCATTTTTCACAAACTGAGTTTTCACAAGTGAAACCGGAGGTAAAATTTTAACTTGGTGTTCCAACTATTTGATTTTCTTTCGGAAGCAATAAGTTCTTTTGCAATCTTTCTAAATTCAGAATGCGAGTTCATCATATTCGAAAACAGTTCATCATAAGAAGGTTTAGAATCGGATACCTCTTCTTCGTTTTCGATTGCTCTTCTTCTGCAATCAAACAGATTTTTGCAGATTCTTCTTCTTTTTCCCAGTCTTGACAATTGATTAACAAGATGAGTATAACGAAGTTGAAATTTAGCAATGGACTCACCGGTCTGCATTCTAAGGAGATCATATTCGGTTGTCAACGTGTTGATGCGATTCTCCTTTATGCCAGAAGTTCCTTCGTATGCTATTTCCAAGGCTTTCCACATCTCCTTGGAAGTAGATAAGTTGCGAGATGCGAAAGTAATCCTTTTGACTGAGAGCACCATGAAGCATTAGGATGGCTTTGCTATTGAGAGTTACTTTCCTTCTGTCATCCTCATTGAACTCTTCCTCAGCCTTTGGAACGTTAATTCCTCCTACAGCTTTTGTAGGAACATAATCTCCATTCTCTATTACTTGCCATAAACCATACTCCGAGGCTAACACGAATACTCTAAATTTTGCTTTCCAAAATGAATAGTGTTCGCCGTTGAAGCCAGGTGGTCTGTTGATTGAGGCTCCTTCAGGTAATATTCCTTCCATGATCTTTATCTCGGGATGTTAAGCCCAATCTGAGAAACCAGGGCTCTGATACCAAATGAAGAGTGGAATATCACCTAGAGGGGGGGTGAATAGGTGATTACAAAATTCTTTCGCTTGATTGCTCAAGAACCTTTTGCTAAATTCACAAGAACGAAGTCACCCACACAACAGATGCAAGATAAGGCAATGTAGAGATAGAGAGGAGAAGATTCACACAAAGAAGTATACTGGTTCGGTTCACCTCTTGACCTACGTCCAGTCCCCGGAAACACTCCGGGTATTTCACTAACTCACCTAGACACACTCTAGGATTTTACGATTGCCCAGAAACACTCTAGGACTTTTCACTGCCTAGACATACTCTAGGACTTTTCTCTTTTGACTACACACTCTGTAACTCCTGAGTAATCCTCTCACTAGGACTTACTCCTCTTTACAAGCTGTAATCAAAGATACCAACAATTACACACTATGTACTCGAGATGATCCTTTCCCTAGGACTCACTCCCCCTTACAAGTTGTAATTGTACACTCTTACTTAAGGTTTCCACAACCTTAAGATTTACAGATAATCAAATGGTGGTTAGACTCCTCTCTGAGTAGATATATGATAAACACTGAAGTTCTAAGTATCAAAGATACTGTACAAAGAAAACTAAAAGAATAAGTAACTTGGATGATTTTCGTTTCTGTCTGTTGTCTCTCTCGTTGAAGACTTGATTGCAGCTCTATATATAGCTAGAGATCATTAAATGACCGTTGCAATTCCTCATATAACCGTTGGAGACATCAGAGGATGATTAGTGAAGCTTTTGGTCTTCTTCTCTCTTTTCTCCTTGGTTAATCCAGTTGTGCAGATGTTCAGAGTTGACTTCCTGACTTTTAATCCGTTGGAGGAGCAGTTTCTGAATGAGGAAAGGAAACATTAACTCCTACAAAACGTGTGGAGAATGATTGTCCAGAAGTATGCAAGGTTTCTGCACTTTTCATTTCATGTTATGACTTTGCTTTTTGCTTTATGCTGAATCTCCATTTAATCCTGTCAAAATCATCTGAAACTCACTAACAAACTGATTAAACATAGTTAGGAATAGTAATGAGTGATGATATAGAGTATTGAGATCAAACACGAACATTTCGCAAATTCGTTCAGTTCAAAATTCAAATTTTTCGATGGAAACTCGAGTTGGTTCTTGAAACTCGAGTTTTCTCGTTCGAAGAACTTTTAACAAAGGACCGAAACTCGAGTTTTCAAACTAAACTCGAGTTTTCTCTTTACAGAGACAAACATCGCAATTTGGCATTTTGGACAAGTTTAGTGAATAGTTCCAAACTCGAGTCAATTAATGAATAACTCGAGTTTTGGACTCTTAGATGAAAAATCATGTTTTAGTCCAAAATCTTAAAACTGGAGTTTCCAAAACATAACTCGAGTTTTCAAAGGTTCAAAATAGCCAGCTCTGCTCGGCCAAAACTCGAGTTTTCAAAACATAACTCGAGTTTTCTCATTTGTTGAAAACTTTGGAAACTTCTTTGCAAATACGAAACTCGAGTTTCAAAACAGAAACTCGAGTTTTCTCTTTAGTTGAGAAAACGTTGAAAACTTAGATCGATTCAATCATGGAAGTTTACACAAGGTCGAATAAGCATTGTTCTCAGTTGTGAAAACTCAAGTTTTCTAAACGAAACTCGAGTTTCCATAAACATTGGAAACTTAGAGAACTCTCGAGTATAACCCAAACTCGAGTTTCCAAAGGGAAACTGGAGTTTTGGTTTCTTCGAAAAACTTAGTTGCTCTCTGTCTTGTCAAAACTCGAGTTTTCTAAATCAAACTCGAGATTGCTTTGTCTGTGAAAAACTTGAATGCTCTCTGCATGACCAAAACTCGAGTTTTCAAATCTTAACTCGAGTTTGTCTTTCTTTATAAAAATCCGAGCATTTCTCTGTTAAGCCAAAACTCGAGTTTCCAAACCGAAAATCGAGTTTGCCTTAGACAGTAAGTTTTTCAACTTACAAAGACAAACTTCAATTATGTTTACAATTGTCCGTTATCATCAAAACCAATTGAGAACTAACATAAGGCAAGCTTTCAAGAAGCTAATTTTTGCAAAATGAAATTTGATTGAGATTAGAACAAAATGGTGTTATGTTATGGCCCACTCCTAAACACAGATAATAACAAGACTAAAACTACAAGTAAACAACAAAGATCGGGGACGACGAGCAACATGGGTTGTATTTGATTAACTGACTCAGTACTTTCTCTGCTTAATTTGTTCTTCTGGACTGTATTTGAACATTATCGAATTATTTCTGTACTTGCACTCCACATCTCTGAAGAGCTTTATCACATAGTTTAAATGAATCAAATGTAAAGAAAGAATGAACTTCAATGTGAAATTAAATGCATGTACTTTATAACTGACTAATTTTCCCTAAATGAACTTTAATTTGAATCTATCAATCACTATATTCATTTAATCGATGATTTTACCCCAATTAGCTTCAGTTTCAGTTACTCATGTCACTCAAAAACCACCCCCAATCAAAGAAATCAAAGGCAGGAAGAGGTTTATAGGGCTCACATATATTAGATTCTAGTGTTGCCTGTGGCATTTGGCCTCCTCTTCTCGCCTTCGTCCGAATTCTCTCTCTTGGGCTCTCACTCACTCTCTCTTTCTTTTTCCTAGTCTTCTGGACAAAATAAAGGAAGAGTGGAGTGTGTGTATCTGTCGAGTGAGAGAGGGTAATGAGTGTTGTGGGACTGACACCAATAAAAATAACCCATTTAAGCCTCTTTTCTTCTATTTTTATTGACCTATATGAAAAATCTGAAGCCTCACCTCTTGGATCAGGTGGGAAAATGTCCTAAATTTCTCAATTAGCTTTTAGGCTATAAAATATCAACTCTAAAATTTCTAAGCTAAAAACTAACCTCTAACTATTTTTTCTTTAATTTTCGGGAAAATAGACCCCAAATTTCAGTAAATAATTTTAAATTTTTTTAGGCCAATTTTTCAAAGTTAAATCTCTTCATAATATTTCTAAATTTCTAAAATAATATTTCCTAATATTTCCCTAATTTTTTAAGGTCCAAAAATATTCTTTAATACGCATTTGAAGCCTTTCCTTATGATATGCTTAAGACTTTTGATTCAACGAGCTTAGTACTCTACTTGTTTCAGTCTTATTCCTACACTTCCAGACCTAAAATTTGGGATGTTACAAGAATGTTGTTTATAAATAAAACAAAAGGGAGTAATAAGGACCAAAGAGAGATAAGCTACATTTAAGTATCAATTACAAAGGCAAAATTGACAAATAAGGACTAATATATCTCCACATGACTAATTATATTATGGACAAAAAAATTCTTCTAAAAGTGACTTATATTATAGATATAAGGGAGTGCATTATGTCACTAATGATCCAAGTTGGCATGTGAAATACTTCCTTCAATGCATAATATAATACGTAAAACTAATTCACATGAACTAAATAATGTTAGTTACGGCCTTTCAAAAAAAGATTGTTAATTAAGTCATTTAATGTGTCTAAAAGTGATAAAATTTACTTATTTTACCTTCTTTAAGGAATGTGGTTTTCAAATATGCATTTAATATCTGTCACCTTTTTCTCTCCCCTCCAAGAGGTAAAAGTGGAAGACAATAATCAATTACACTGTCAATCTCTTATATTTAGGATCAAAATTTCCTTCTAAAAATTTCTTATATTGCGGAGTTTTGGAGGGAGTAGTTAACAAAATATTTGACATCATTCTTATTTTTTTTGAGTCAAACATCATTCTTATTTAACATCAATAATTACTATGACATGCTTTCTAGTTCCTCGTGGCTACTATAAGGAATCTTTCTAATCTCTTCATTAAAATATAAATTAGTGGTTAAATGGTCGTAACTCCCATTAAAATTATTGCACCGGTTCAAAATAGAAGGTTGCAAAACGTTAAGGAATCTTATTTTTTATATAAGCTAAAGTTTGAACTTACATGATTATTTAATGAGTTTGTTTTTTCAATTTTGTCAAGCACATCTCTCTTTCTCTCTCTACTTCTTCTTCCACATATATTATTTCTAACACAAAACAAATTGTTAGTTAATATTAGTTAAAAGTAATAAATATGTTAGAAATATTTTTTTTTTCAAATATACCCTTATTTATGAAGATGAGAGAGAGAGTGTAACATCCCATTTTTTAAAAGCAGAATAATTTTTTTTCCATCAGAGTAGAGCATTGGAGCAAGAGAGTAACTGATTTATAATCAAAACATCAACCATAGTGTAATATAATAATTGTACATTCATCCGAGTGTTTTCAAAAGTAAATAATACATAAACAAAAGGAAAAATCTCCGGCCAAAGTCTACTCGTGCAGCTTACCCTTATCTCCAATCCTTGGCCATCTAGACCACGAAGCTACGGTGAGGTCCAATGCCCATTGGACCTCGGGTAGCATTAACCTCATGCTCAAATATGACAGTATATGGATGACAAATATTCATAACAATACAGCAGCATATCAGTACATAAGCACACAACAGATGCATGATCAATACAATGACAGAACATAAGCACACAGCAGATGTAAAGTCCCACACATATGTCTGCACTACCCAGTGCCACAATAGCAACTCGTGTCCTCAGCGCTAGGAAAACTCAAACGGTATTACCAATACTATAACCCGTGTAAAGCTGTAAGTATAATCGGTGACCCAAAACAGAGTCTCGGTCTATGAACATATCTATCACATATATGTATACAAAAAGCATAGAGTTAGGGTTACAGTACGCGTCCGTACCTTCGTCGTCGAAATTTGGTACGTCTGACGGCCGAAATCGTAATCACAGATATCCTATAAGGACAATATCGTATTTATTAATGATCAATCATCATAACAGTCATTTTAGTCACAAATGACCATTTTACCCCTGACTTTACTAATTGACTAAATTTTGCCAGAGCTTCACTACTTTGACTCTAATCTTCCAAAATTTTTGCCATATCTCTATATCCATCATATTTTCGAAATAAATAACATATTTAACCTTGAAACATGATATCAAAATTATACTTGGAAGATTAAAGATCAAACTAACATCTATACTAAAACTACCGAATGAAATACTATAACTTAAAACTAGGAACCGAAGAATTTACCCAAAGCATTGCTACTTTTCCTCAAGAGCTCTTCCTTCTCTCTTCTCTCTAAGATTTCGAAATTCACTCTTGAATTTGGTGTGAAGATTTTGCAAAGAGATGTTGGCCTATTTATAGGCAAAATTTTCACTATTCACAACTTTTCTTTCTTGATTTCAAGCCTTAGGATTTAGGGTTTTCTCCAAGCTTCAATCTCCACCTTTGCTTTTCCTTGGCCGACCTCCCCCTTGTGTCATCCTCCAAAACATGATGTCATGCACATGATGTCATCCTCTTGCTTTATGGATTTAACCGATAAAATCCCCTGTTCGGTGTTCTAATCGCGTAATCTTAAATAATCTCAAATATTCCTTAGCATAACCTTGGAGGTCTAAGCTTCCTCTTGAGAAATATTTGGATTAACAAAAATTATGGTCCCATTAAGGGTATTTCCTAGCCTGTTAATCATTTTAGGATAAACGCCGTCTACATTACGAAATGACAATCGGTAACACCAACTTCAGGACAAAAATTCACTTGTTCATAAAAAGTCCCGATGTTAGAAACCTAGTTCGTAGATTTCAAGGTATGATTTAATTTCTATCGGTTCTCATTTATCCTATTTGCTTTTTCAACAAATATCTCATTTTATACTATTATTTGATTTCCACTTGCAAAAACTCTTAATTACTCCCAAAAATTCAATAATTTCGGCTACCCCCCTTTTTGAGTTTTTTATTTAATTTATATTATATTTTAATTATCTTATATAATTAGCAAAATTCTCCCATTGGTCCTTAGCTAATTACATGGATTAAGACACTTTTATATTGCTAGATTTATTGTAGCCTTTGATCTTGCTTTAGAAGATTACATCCTAACCATTGCTTGATGTTTAATTTTTCTAATTTGATTAGAAAGTTTAATTAGAGCCTTAATCATATGATTAGTAATCTTTTGTTAATCAATTAAGCTTTAGGGATTTTGTACAATTAATCTCATTCATTTTCCTTAATCTTTTCTAATTAATTTGCAAGTATCCTTTATGCTAATCTTGGCCATAAATATTTAATTAAGGGTTGTTCATAATTAACTTTGGACATTTCCCTTGATTCATGCTTAAATAATTAGCCATTAATTATTTATTTGATCACTTACTAATTGTTGATAATTTTCTTAATCAGGATTAATCATTTTCTCACAACTATTACGCTGACATTGGTAATTTATGCTCCATGCATTATATTAAAAATCATAGGGTCAATTATGGTCCTCAAAATAATATTTGATTTTTGCTCTCTTAAATTTCAAGGAAATAATTTAACAAATTACCAAAATTAGAGACAATATACTTTCCTATTTTTAATAAATATTTAATTGTCTCATTAGATATACTATAATATTCTCCGGGTATTTTATGACCCATAAATGTATTTTTAGGACTTTTGGCACTTATTTCCTTTTAATTTAAGAGAAATTATCTTAGAAAAATGAGCTAAGTACAACACACAGTTTGAGACCATATATTCACCTATAAAGAATAGGTATTTATTTATCACAATATAATATTCCAGATAAATAAATATCCAAGATTATTCTGAGAGAAGGAGGGAGGGAGAGAGAGAATGTGTAGGAACATAGATGATAAAGTATTAGTGAGAAAAGGATATGCGATACTGAAATAACACAAAACAAACTGCTCATTAAAATTACTTAAACTTATAAATGTGTTAGAAATATAATTTTTTTTTAAAATATAACCTTATTTATAAAGATGATAAGTGAGAAAGAAAATCTGTGGGAAAACATATGAGAGAGAATGAGTTGGAAAAAGCGATAAGCATGACATATAATTAATATAGGGTGAAAAATAGGGTATCCATTACCCATACTTATCGTGAAGGGAATAGGTGCGCAGATTTCCTTGCAACCTATGCGTTAAACACGGAGGTGGGTCTCCATCTCCTTGCTGAGCCTCCCGAGACTATGCAGGATCTTATTCGGCAGATTTTGTGGGCACCGGATGTGTTCGGCATTGCCCTGTAGTGTCGATTAGTTATATCAGCCCTTGTCAACCAAAAAAAAATAATATAGGGTGAAAAATGAAAATTGCATTAAATTTGTAGACAAACACAAATTGTTGCTTATATATATAGGATACCATATGCAAAAGAATGTTGCAATTAATTAAATTTCAATATCCGATAATCTTAAAAAATACAACTCTGGTTCTTAAGTATTATAAAACTCAATGGACTCATCACAACACAATAGATTAATTGTAATAATGACAAAATGATAAGTGGTTGAAAACAACTGGAGCGTAAAAAAAAAAAAAAAAAGAAAAGAAATCAACACCACTTAAACAAATCACCGACACTCTCTTCACTCCTCAGGCAATGTGAGTGTCAATTAAATAACTTGACAATTATTCCAAGTGGTCAAATAGTCAAGGTCTCAAGGACGCGGTAATTTGTCAAACACTGGCTAAACAGATCCACCCCACAAAAAGAAAAAATATATAATTCTCGATTTTAATTTTTTTTATCCTTTATTACTTTTTTGTAAATAGTAATACAGCAAGTGGGATACCTAAGCTGATTATGAGGATGTTGTTATAGATATATATGATCATACAATTTTGTTTTAAAAAAATATAAGGTTTATAATGTTTATTCGTTATGGCCTTTTCAAGCTGAGTGATAGATCTATGGAAAAATCTCAAAAAAATACCACTTGAACTCCAAAATCTTAAATAAAAGACTTCCCAACAAAGCGAGTTGTCAATTGCTTCACTATTCTTATTAATCTCATTACTGCTCAACAGGATTTTCAAGTTCCAATCAATGGTTGTCATTTTCCCTAGATCTATTCAATCATTAATCAATAAAACACTTTGAGCATCTCATCTACCCTTTAAAGAAAATCATCCCAGTTGGCAATGCAATTTTAGATATAACTTAAAATCAAAGTGTCGGATATTAAGAAGGCGACAATGGTGTTATAATATAATAAGAAGAAAATAATGTTTAAAGGTTAAAAATTGTTAATATATTTATTTAAAATGGCTAGTACACAAGTTAATTTTGAAAAAAAAAAATGCAAAATCATTTCCATTTAACAAATCTCAACTAGTTGGCATTGTATTTCACCAATCACATACAATCAGCGAAAACCAACTACTCTTGATAATTTCATGCATATCTATCTACTCTATAAATTAATGATAAACGCAAAAAACTGAAGAAAAAACTATGATTTCCAATTTTCCACATAAAATGCATGGCGATATTCATCAAGTTCTCACACCTACCGATCGTCACTTTCTGTATTATTATTTTATTAATTAGTCTTACGTTTATATTAAAATACTCCAACGACTCCCCTCCCTCGTTTACTATAAATTGGAGTCCATATTCTCTCATATGCACCATCAACACAAACTCAGCTCAGCAATGTCCTCTAAATCCTTGCTAGTATGTTTCTCATAGGAGTGGTGTTTCTCACCACTTTTTGATTACTATCAGCCACCACCAAGAGAAATGGCCCAACCCTACAAGCCACCAGTAGAGAAGCCAGATATTTACAAGCCGCCAGTAGAGAAGCCACATATTTACAAGCCACCTGTTGAGAAGCCGCCTGTTGAGAAGCCCCCAGTTTACAAGCCGCCTGTTTACAAGCCACCTGTTTACAAGCCCCCAGTTTATACGCCCCCAGTTTACAAGCCCCGTTTATACGCCCCGCTTTACAAGCCCCCAGTTTACAAGCCCCCAATTTATACGCCCCCTGTTTACAAGCCCCCAGTTTATACGCCCCCTGTTTACAAACCCCTTGTTTATACGCCCCCTGTTTACAAGCCACCGGTAGAGAAACCTCCTGTGAAGAAGCCACATGTTTACAAGCCACCAGTTAATAAGAAGGCGCCCGTTTATAAAAAGCCAGTTATGAAGCCCTTTGTGGAGAAACTACCAGTTTACAAGCCTCCCCTGAAGAAACCCCCTATTTAATATTAGTCTCCTGTTGAGAAGCAACCAGTTTACAAGCCACCTATTAAGAGGCCTCTTACTTACAAGCCAGCTGTAGAGAAACCACCAAGCTACCAACCACCACCTTATGGTTACTGAGTATCCCATGAGTTTTAGCCTCTTATGGTACCCTAAAAATAAAAGCATGTTTTCTCTCAATTTGTCACCAATTGTTGCTTAGTATTTTATCTTTTTCGTTTTACCTTTGGCGTTGTCGAGTGTATATATCGCGCATGGCTATCATGGCTACAGAAAAATTCTAGTCTCCCAAATGTAATCATATTGATTATCTATAATAGAGTTGTTTGATTTAATGAACTCCTTTCTACTTGTATTGATCACTATATATAATTAACCATAAGGTTATGCATAAGTTACAATTGCTAGCAAATTAAATTGTACTAATCTAGTTCATTTGTTGCATTGGACAGCCATTAAATCCATGTTATCAAATCAACATTTATGTACGAATGAATAAATTTTATTAAATGTAAATAAAAATTTAGGCACATTTACTTAAATTTTAAATAATTAAATATTTCAGATTTTTGAATGAAAGCCCTCCAAAGTTTAATTTTATAACATTAATGATGTCAACTTTCATTTTAATGTAAAATATATATCAAAGTCTTCACACCCAACAAATAAAAAGATAATGTCCAGAAGATAAATTAAATATTAGCTATAACTTTTTAACGTTAACGAATAAAACATACAGAAAAATAAAAGGGACATGGGTTTGTCGGCTGCAGCTAACAGTTGTTGTTGTGAACTTACCAACAATAATGTTGGAACGAGTTCAAATTTTTTAGTAAATGACAAGCAATTCCAATAACAAATTTTAGAGATTGAGTTATAATTGAATTAACACTACATCGGGAAAAAATATATTTTCCCACTTAATTATATAATTTAATTATCTCATTTCAAGAAAGGCCTAAAACATCATTACCGTTATTTAACTACACACTTTGTAAAAAAGAAATAAAAATTTATACAATAATAAATTAAGGGTAAAATTATATATTTATCTAAAAACTAAATGACGTAACTTATAAATAGGAAAAAAAAAAATACATGCCCTCTCTGCCCTATAATATAGGACTACCAGAGAAGTATGTCCTCTGAGAACAAAGTTACAACAATATTTCACCAAAAAAAAACTACAATAATAAATTAAAGGTAAAATTGTAAATTCATATAAGAATTTTATTGATGTGACTTATAATAAAAACTAAAATAAACATTCTCTCTTAACCTTATAGCTAGGACCACGTTTGAGCCTATGTTTACTTTGGTCAAATTAACTTTTTCAGTAATTTTCCAACAAAAAAAACAAATTGAAGATTTTTAATTTTATGGAATAATATACCCCCAAAAAAAAACAATCTCTGTAATACCCGATTTTAAATTTACCGAAAATCCTGTATTTTAGGAATATGTTACTATATTAAATTGGTTAATATATGTGACATAGAGTCACATAAAATAGTGGTTATTTTAAAAGTAAATGAGCCATGAAAGAATTATAAGACACTCAATCAAATTAAGTGTCTATTAGCAAATAATTGGAAAATAATCCTGCACTAATTAAGATTAGTTGCATAATTCTTCAAGATGAGTAGAGGCAAATTAAAATCATTAAAAGAGGGCTAATTATATTTGAAAATAATTAGGCCAAAGAAAATGAAATAATACTTGTTTAAATAATCTTTAATTGCCATGATTAGCTAACAAAGCAATGATACAATGAATCATGTAATTAGTGGGCAATTAAGCATTTGATTAGAGAGTTAATTAAATCTTATCAAATCTGCCCCAAGGGCAATAAAAAACGTCCAGCATGTGGGAGGATGATTTAGGTAAGATTCCATGATAATTAACTCACAAATACATGTTGAAAAGTCAAACATTTCAACTAACCAATTGGGAGGCTTGAAGCAAGAGATATTTTGTTAATTAAAAAGCATATTAAATGGGCAAAAGATGAGGCATGTCGACAGCCCAAACTAATGGAGAAGTTTGGATTAAATAATCAAGGTATATCTAATTAATAATAAGAGCACATTGAATGCAAATTAAGAGGGTAGGATTTTGTGGAAGAGGAAAAGGAGATAAGATTGTGGAAGAGAATAAGGGGAAAAGATGGAAGAGGATAAGAGAGAGAGAGAGAAAGAGAGAGATTATTTAATAATATTAATAAAAGCACATGTGTTTTAAAATAAAAAATGTTGAATAGTGTTAGGATTTTTCTAACAATAATGAAGGGTTAGGATTAAGTCTAATAAAGTGAATTGGATCCAATGGATGAGGGTCAAAGTAATTGGGTGTGGTAATTTCATATGAGCTTGGAAAATTTGTTATAAATAGGAGGCTCAACCCTCTTCATTTTCACACCAAATAAACTCCAAGTAGTTGATTTCTAAAGTAGTGAGAGTGAGAGGCAAAGTCCTTGGAGCAAGAAGGAGGAAGGAGAAGCAAGGTTCTTCAAGGGTAAGCTCTCTTGACCCTGAGTCTTTAAGCTTTTTAGTTTGTAGTCAAGTTGTAGTTTTAATCTAGAAAATTAGGAAGTAAATTCCTTTACTTGTTTTTAAGGCCTCCATTGCTTTTAAAACGCAAAATGGGGGTAAAAACATGTTAGGGAATAAGTTTTGAAATCAATGGATCAAGAATGTGAAAATTGTAGAATTTTCGATTTAAAATCCTGTGCTGGCATCGAATAGTGAGGCTATTATTTTATTTATCAAATTATCTATAAAAATCATGATATTTTACAGGAATAAATTAGATATCCAGGGCTTTCTAAATATATAAAATATGAAGCATTTTGAGTTCTACACAAGGAGTAACATATTTTTTAAGTTAAGCTAATATTTCTTGGATTAAAACTGGGCAGCGTTGAGAAAATTAAACCTGGGAATGATTCTTGATGTTCTATCTTCTGGGAATAGTTTTCCTTGAAAATATACATGTCAAGGGTCATTAGGAATTTTGAAGCACTCGAAAAATATTTGTATAGAATTAATTATGATTTTTCAAAGTTACTGAAAAATCTGTCTAGAAAATCCAGTATTTAGTTTTTTTAAAAATGTAAGGGTATAAATGGAATAATTAATCCACTAGGGGTAGAAAGGTAAAAGGAGGTGAAAATAACCCTTAGGGTATTATTCTAAGTGATATGGTAATATGATAGGATATCCGAGGAGTCCGAGGTCCGATTCAAAAGGTCGGGCGTTTTTGGTAAATACGTGGTGGAAGGTACTTCATGCAATTCTGATGGTTGGTTAAAGAAGAAAACCAAGGAAAGACGTTAGTCTATAAGGTAGTGGACTTACCCTACTTGCGTGTAGCTGATATTATTGCTTATATGTATATGTATGATTGCTATGCTTGCTTGTTATGTTTAAACATACTTGAATGATTGAAGCTCTGTTTCTGATTATGCTATGGCCATGAGTATGAGTTTCAAACATTGGGCATGCAAAAGTATCATTATGGTTGCATGAGCCTATGCAAGGTAAGCACATCATATACTAGCATTTATCTTGCATGCATTATTTGGTATTGTTTGCTACGAGATTCCCCAGTATCTCACCCCCACTACTAGTCAGAAGGTGGGCACTAGGAAGAAGTGCTACACGTAATCCCGGAGGGAACACGGGTGGAAAAAAGGCTTTTAAGACTCGACAAAATAGGTATATTAGGACCGGACCCGAGACAGGTCTTGTTCCAGGCGGTATTAAAAGTCTCCCTATTAAGACGGGACTTGTAACCGGTCTTAAAGAGTTTCTTTTAGACCGGACATTTTAAACCTTCGGTCTTAAAATTCGTACTAAATAGATCGAAATATTTTTGTTCGGTCCTAAAACTCAAACTTTAAGACCGGACAAAAACTCGACCGCTCTTAAAAGATCCGAATATTAAGACCAGACAAATATAAATCCGGTCCAAAAAATAGTAGATTCTTAAACCAGACGACTAATTACCCGGTCTTAAAAGACTGACTTTCTAGACCGGATGTTATATACATCCGGTCTTAAAAATTGAACTTTTAGACCGGACTTATAAATGGACCGGTCTTAAAAGACCAACTTTTAAGACCGACTTAATACCTTTAAGAGCGGTCATAGAAATACATCTGGTCTTAACATTTGAACATTTAAGACCATCTTATTTATTTGCGGTCTAAATTTTCCCGAATTTTTTCCCTGTTCTATTCTTCTTGATCATATATATATACACAAATCCACCATCCAAAACAGCACATAAAAGTCGATATACTTTAAGCTATAAGCTATGAACATGAATAAATTGAATTGGGAAAAAGAATACAAATATTATCCACCATGAGTTATGTGACCTCTTAAGTCTACAACAGCTAAAGTAATTTATACAATAAGCTAAGATAACTAATTACAATCATAATGAGTTACAAATACAGCACGTAAATCAACATACATGTAGTCTAATATATTATTCACCATGCCTTCATCTGATTCTCACCCAACAACGTAACATGCATCCTCTTTTATAAGGGTCCGGTTTCTCTCCCCCTCCCATTTTACGCCCATCCTCTCCATCCTCATCTGACCGTCAAAATCGTGATCCAAGGGACCGAATGATTTTTGAAAAAACCGTGCACGGTTTTCCCTCTCCTTAAAACCGCGCGTGGTTTTTCAAAATCATTCTGGTCCCTTGGATCAAGATTTTGATGGCCAGGATGAGGATGGGAGGGATGGGCAAAAATGGATAAGGAGAGGATCTCCTTCCCTTTTATAACATGCCCCATTGAATCGGATCCTACCACAAAAACAAATTCATAGTCAATGATGACATTGTTTAATTAAGAACATAGAAGGAATATAATATAGTTAAAACCTTAAAGTTTTCTAAGAATTCTGCATATGAATATTACCTTATGAATTGACTCTTTTATAAAGTGATATCCTCCCATATCCCTTCTTGATGATCATTTCTTATGCCGGGTTCATTATCCGCTTCATCTTCTTCGTTCATGTCCGGTAGACCCCTTGAAAAACGTGTAAAATGTATAACCATTGATCACATACGAATTCAAACTTATGACATCAACCTCAAGACCACATGCTAACCATTTCATTGTATCGAAACACATTCGATCCCTCGACCTTTTATTTGAACTAGTTTGCAAAAGTTCTGTCATGCTCCCTAATCAACCTTTGTTTGGTCATTCGATGGTTTTCTTTCCTTACAGCTTCTTTATGTACAGATATGTTGGCTTGAACTTCATCAACATTATTCAAGATGTATAAGTGGACTTGTGACAATTCATCACGATCCACACTCTTTACCGAAGCACCTCGTCTACCCCCTTCAAAGATCCGACGTTTTGGAAGTCCAATATGTCTTACTTTGGCCAAATAATTTTGACAGAATTCCATGGCCTCTTCGAAACATATTTCGAACAATTGATGCTTCCAGCGTGCGCGTTCTTCACATACCCTTTTAGGAATTTCATAGATCTTTCAATAGGGTACATCCACCGTAAATGGATAGGGCGCACAACTTTATCTCCTCACTAGATGAACAATTAGATGAACCATGATGTCAAAAATGTAGGAACAAAAAGCTTCTCAAGGTGGCACAAGATAAGATATCCTTCATTCTCCAATTCATCCAACTTTTCAATCTCGAAGACTTTACTACAAAGCGCATTGAAGAAGAAACAAAGTCTAGTCAAAACGACCGAAGATCATATTCGGCGATGCCTCGAATAGCTAATGGAGTAGTTGTTGCATCAAGACATGAAAATCATGAGACTTTTGGCCTACTAATTTCAAGTCTTTCATCGAGACAAGCCTCTTAAAATTTGAAGAATACCCCAGGGAACTTTTGTGCCATGTAAACACTCACAAAGCTTCGTTTCTCATCCTTACACAAAGTATGAGAAGCCGGGGACAATAAGTTATCTTCCGATATGGCCTTGGATGTAAGTCTTCGCGTATTCCCATTGCTTGCAAATCCAATCTTGCCTTCACACCATCCTTCAAACTACCTTGTATGTTGAGAAGCGTGCCAACAATACTATCACATACGTTCTTCTCCACATGCATGACATCAATACAGTGTCTCACATCAAGATTGCGCCAATATGGAAGATCGAAGAATACATATCTCTTCTTCCATATATTTGTTTCTTTTCTACTCTTTCCAGTCTTACCGAAGATGACACTGATATTTTTAACCTTTTCATACACTTGCTCCCAGTCAATGCCACCGGAGCTTCTTCATACTCTTGGCCACCAAAAAGGCCTTCTTTAATCGACGATATGGGTGGCCCGTCTAAGAAATCTCCTATGTCCAAGATACACCGTCTTTCATCCATGTTGAAGTTGATGGTAGCGTGTGCCTTCCTCACAAACCGGACATGCTTTATGGCCTTTTACACTATACCACGACAAGTTCCCATATCTTTGGGAAGTCGTTTATAGTACAAAATATCATGGCTCTCATTTTAAAGACCTCCATCTTGAAAGAGTCAAAAACATCGACACCTTCTTCCCACAACTCATTCAAGTCTTCGATCAAGGGCTCAAGGTAAACATCTATGTCATTTCCGAGTTGTTTTGGTCCTGAAATCAACATAGACAACATGATGTACTTCTGTTTCATGCATAACATAGGAGATAAGTCGTAAACAATCGGAGTACAGGCCATGAGCTATGTATACTGCTAAGGCTTCCATAGGGATTCATGCCATCCGTGCTAAGGGCAAGCCCGAGGTTCCTAAGTTCTTCGCCGAAGTTCGGAAATAATTGATCGATTTTCTTCCATTGAGAAGAATCAGCGGATGTCGAAGCTGTCCATCCGAAATCCTCTCATCTGCATGCAACCTCAGATTTTTTGCATCATTTTCATTCGCAAACAACCGCTTGAACCTTGGTATGATTGGAAGATACCACAACACTTTTGCAGGCCCCTTATCTGACTTGTACCGTGGGGTTTCACATATCGGACAACTCTATTCGGGCATGCATGGATCTTTTTGTACTCCATCCCCAAATGGACAAAGTATTTTCTTAGCATCATAGTAGCGATGCGGCAACACGTTATCATCCGGAAGCATGTCCTTCAAAGCCTCAAGAAATTCTGAAAAACTCTTGTCGCTCCATCTGATAATTGAATATTTAATACACTTCTTTTTATCTCTTGATTAATAATTTAGGACTCTTTAGTTAATAAATAATGGCTTTTATACTTATTTGGGCTTTGGGCCTTTGATTAGCTTTTAGCCATTTTTAATAATAAAATTACAGTTTTACATTGCTTCACTATGTTTACCATAACGCTTGAACAAGACATCGGATTTGCCTCATTTTTGTTTCATATTTCAGATGATTCAAAGAGTTACAATTGTTATGAAGACATGAAGAAAAAATTCGGACAACAGGGTGGTTGATTTTGGAGCCTAAGTCAGATGTATATTTCTGGATTTTATTTGGGCTTGAATTTTGTAATTAAAGCCCACTTTTATTTTATTTCTGTTTTGGGTTGAACCATTAGAGCCCATTTCGTTTTTAGGTTATCTTTAAGTGAGGCAGCCGCCACACAAACATTCATTCATTCGCACGTTTACATAGTTTTGGATTAATCACAGAAGTTTTTATTTTCTCTCAAATGTTCTTCGCGTTCTTCGTCTTTTCTTCATTTTTTCTAGCCATGCCCGGCTAAACTTCTGTGATTAACCCAACGTTGAGGATTCCATGATTCTTCCAGAGAGCCTATGCTTAATCGATAACGTTACTCGTTTCATTTTTCATCTTGTCGGATCCGATTTCGAAAATAGTTCGAATATTAGATTTAATATTCGGTTTGGTTCGTCCCAAGGACCGAGTTCAAACTAGGTTAAAGTGTTCTTTGTGCGATCGTACGGAGGCGCCGCTGTTTGGACAAATGCTAGGCGATCGTCTAGTCGAGGGAATTTCTGGATGGATGCAGAGATCTCGGTTCGTCCAGAACCAAACGCGAGTTCGTTCATATTTCGCTCAAGGGTGGAAGTGTTTGGAATCTAAACATTGGGTTGATCGTTCTTAATCTGCTTCAGTTTATTAACGTTTTTCTATGCTTTCTACATATTTCGGTTTATTTCAATTTATTTCGTTTTAATCATTGAATAAAAAAAACCCCATTTTATCAAGTTTCGTTTTGTTGTTGTTGTTAATCAAACCCGCCGCAAGTTCGTTGGGAAACGACCCGTGTTCCCTATTTCTACAAATCATTTTCGAACTTGGTTATTTTAGGAGACACGGCAAATCTCTTTCCAAAATGGCGCCGCTGTCGGGAATTTGCATCATTCGACATCTTACAAGAAAGTAGTTTTATTTTTTTTTATTTTTTTATTTTTACTTCTAATTTATTTTTATTTTTTTTAGTCTCGGCTGGATATATCGGATATTTCAATTGTTTGACTTATTCCGATTGGGCCATTATTTTTATTTATCTTTTATTTTATTTTATTTTTAATTTTTATTTTTATTTTATTTTATCTTTTATTTTATTTTTTTATCTTTTATTTTATTTTTATTTATTTTTATTTTATTTTATCTTTTATTTTATTTTTATTTATTTTTATTTTATTTTATCTTTTATTTTATTTTTTATGTTTTTATCTTTTATTTTATTTTATTTTGTATCTTTTATTTTATTTTATTCATCTTTTATTTTATTTTTTTATCTTTTATTTTATTTATTTTTATTTTATTTTATCTTTTATTTATCTTTATTTTATTTTATCTTTTATTTTATTTTTTATTTTTTTATCTTTTATTTTATTTTATTTTATATCTTTTATTTTATTTTATTTTATCTTTTATGTTTTTTTTATTATTTTTTATCTTTTATTTAATTTTTTTATCTTTTATCTTTTATTTTTTTATTTTATTTTTAGGTCCTGAATTGCCTAGGAGTTGCCCTGTCCAAATCCCATAAATTTTAAAAAATCATTTGATAGTGTTTTGGACTTGTTTGGGTCAATTTCTAACATAGCTTTTTGCTTTTGTGTTCTTGCTTTTGTGTTCTCTTAGTGTTTTTCTACTTTTTACCACCTCTTGTGGCATTTTCGTAATTCTGATTGTCTGGTGGCATTTCTGTAATTCTGAGTATTTACCAATTCTGCTTTGTGTGTATGCTGCATGAGTACCAGGAATAATACAAATCCAGAAGATTTGTTGCCATTTGATCCTAAAATAGAAAGAACAATTCTTACTGCTAGAAGAGTTGTTAGCCTAAGTCATAAGATTAATACTGAATTGGACACTGAACTGCATTCTGATTGTGTCCATTCTGTTGATCTTTCTGATTCTTATTCTGATAGTATTCCTGATAGTCTTGTTGTGTTCACTGATTCTTGTAGCAATTTTGCTAACTCAGACGTTATGGCAGAAAGACAGGCAGATCATGCTACTTTAAAGGAATTGGGCGCACCTGATGTTAATTATCAACCTTTGTGCATCCAATATCCTAACCTTGCTGCTAACTTTGAGCTTAAATCTGGTCTAATACACTTGTTGCCTAAGTTTCATGGTCTTGCGGTGAGTGCCCCATTAAGCATTTGAAAGAATTCCATGTGGTGTGCAACACAATGAAACCACATGCCATTGATGAGAATCATATCAAGCTGAGAGCTTTTCCTTTCTCATTGGACGGTGGAGCTAAGGATTGGTCATTGTACCTTCAGCCCTCATCTATTGGGAGCTGGACTGATATTCAGAGGTTATTTCTAGATAAATATTTCCCTTCCTCAAGAGCAATTGCGATCAAGAAGGAAATTGGCAACATTAAACAGGTCACTGGGGAGACTATGCATGAGTATTGGGAGAGGTTCAAAAGGTTATGTGCAAGCTGTCCACACCATCAGATAAATGAAAAGACTTGATTAATAGTTTCTATGATGGTCTGCTACCGGTAGACAAAGGGTTGGTGGATGCTTCTAGCGGTGGGGCTATGAGTAACAAGACACCTGAAGAGGCTCGGGACTTGATATCCATTATGGCGGATAACTCTTAGCAGTTTGGCACCAAGGCCAATAGTACCCTTGTTTACCATATTCAAGCAAAGACCCCCAATCCAAAGATGATTCTCGAGAGATTAGAGACTAGACTTGATGATCGACTTCCCTTGTGAGGCGGTTAGCGTGCATGCATGGCTGCAATCTTCACCTCCTCGAGTGGGTACTCCCGTGGGTTTTGTTCGACCCATATCATTCTACCGATTATTGCCCTACCTTGCACTTGCATGATCCTACTTACCAAGACCAAGAGCTTCGTGGGTGTTTTCCAGTGGAAGCCACAATACCAAGCCAGGATAATGCCTTCTCCAATACTTATAATCCCGGTTGGAGAAATCACCCCAACTTTCGCTGGAATCAAAATCGGAACCAGAGTAACCAAGATCATCGGCTGCAGGAATTACCAACAGAGACAAGATAGACCACAAACTTTCCAAAGCAGCAGACTCTGCACCTCCTTTGCCTTTACTGGCACCACCCCTTAACTAATACCATATGTGCACCTCCACAAAGCTGCACAACACAGAGCTAGTAGTGGTGGTAGTGGTTCCTCACTTGAAGATATGGTGAAGCAACTTGTCTCACCAATATGCGGTTCCAACAATCATCAAACTTCCATTCATGATTTGCAAACACAGATGGGGGCGGTTGGCAACATCATTGAACCAACTTCAACCTCGTGGATCCAACACTCTTCCTTCACAAACAATTCCTAATCCTAAGGGGAATGTGAGTGCTATCTCCCTTTGATCTCGAAAGCAATGGAGGAACCTCAACCACCTGCAGATGTGACTCCCAAATCGTAAAAGAGTCGAAACTGTGAAGATAGACTCTAAACATAAAAAGTCAATGTGTAACAACCCGATTTTTCAAAAGCAAATAAAAATTCTTTCATCGTAGAAGAGCACCTAACAAGAGTGTAAGCGATATATTGATATAAAATGCCCATTTGGCTAGTTACATAAACGGTATATTAACCGAGAGTTTCCAAAAAGTAAAGGATAATAATGGAAAGTCTTGATCGGATCCTCAAACCCGCTCGCTTCCTCTCTCCTCGGTCCTCGGTCCTCCCGAACTGACGCTATGTTAAGAGGCCGAGATCCCGCGCACCGGATCTCTGAGTAACGGTTAACCTCATGTTTATGTATACACATACAAACGATGACATCCACAACATCATCGGCACATACCATCACTCTATCACAACCCATGCATATGTATTGCCCCCAAAGATGCAGACAAATTGCACCCAAAGATACTGATTCGATTGCACCCAAAGATACTTATTTATTGCACCAAAGATACGTACAGATTGCACCCAAGATACAAACATAACCTCTAACCACTATATGCATTCAAACAAGATAACATCTATACAACACACCTACCACATATATGCATACCATAAACATCGAGTTAGTGTTACGGATGCGAACGTACCTTCGTTGATCGTGAGATCGGCACTTTTATCTGAAATCGTACTTTTCTACGCGAAAAACGTGAAAACGCCCAATAGCGGCACTTCGCAACGTAATGTGATCAGATAGGATTTCGACGTCCTATAAGAGTAATATCACTTTCATTAGTGATTTGGCATTATAATCGGCATTTTAGGTAAAAATTACCATTTTGCCCCTATACCCCTACTTGGCGGAATTTCGCCACCGCTTCCGCTACATAGGCTATTTTCTTCCCAAAATTTCGCGTAACTTCGACGCATTTATGATTCTTGAAAATAAAGACTAAAATAGCCCTCCCATATGATACCCAAATCATAAAAATAAAGACTACTCTAGCCTTACTAACTATTGAACTAAAGACTAAAAACTAAAGACCGAAAGACTTACCCGTTGAAGACTTCGGCAGAACTTCCCCCAGAGCTTCTCTCTCTCTTCTTTCTCACTCAAGGATTTCGGTTTTCACTTGAGAATGGGGTGAGAAAAATGAAGAGAGCTCTTGCCTTTTTATAGGCAAATTTTGGGTCCTAAAGTGTAATTTTCCCTTTAATAATTTTCCCTTTAATATTTTGAAGAGTGATTCTTGGCCATACAACACACCAAAACGTGCTGCCCCCTCTCCAAGCCAAAGATGAGCCAATTGGATGATGACACGTGTCCTCATCCAGCCCAATTCCCGATCGCACTCCGATTCGCGTACTTTGAGAAATCTCAAAATTATGGATTTACAACTTTGAATACCTTCTCTTCCTCATCAATAATATCTATTTAAACTTGAATTTTGACTTTAGACAGGGTTCCAATCGTCCTAAGTTTCTCGAAACGTGTCCGACGCGTCCGCTTTAACGCATTTCAAATTACCAACTTCTTCTTAAAATTCACTGATTCCAAATATGTCAAAATAAATTCAAACTCATGCCTAAATGTTGAGTTAGAATTTATTTTCCTCTTTTCAAAATTATGCCTATATGCATTTTTCCCTATTTTGTTTTATTAGGAAAATGCACAAACTTATACTCGAATTAACTTCCTGGAAGAGGTCACTTAAAGGTAAAACTCACTGATCAATATTTTACCTTGACCTTGGGATTCCTATTCCTAGATCTCTAGATAGGATCCGTTTCCTAATTTTAAAATTACTATTCACAAAGTTTCACTTTAATTAATTATAATATAAAATAATGCCACTTGCATATAAAATCTTTGGATATTATTTTGCTCAAACTTAACCCCTAAGGCTCCCATATTTCGGTCAACATCTCTGGCCCTTTTTATTTTATTTTTAATTTAATTATTTACTTAATTATTGATTTATTTTAATTTTCCCAAAAATTTCACAAAATTACCTAATTGGTCCATACTTGTATTTAGGCTTAAAAATACCTAAACTCAACTATTTTTCTCCAAAATTTCCAATTAATTAGTAAACATATTTTTACTAATTTTAAACCTTTTTCCACAAATTTTTGAGCTTTACATAATTATTCATGAATTTCCTTTACTTATGCTTAAGTAATTAGCCCAATATTACTTAATTACTTAATTATCACAAGTTGATAATTTTCTTACTTTAAGACACTCCTTTATCTTCAAACTTTTGCCTTAACATTAGAATTTCCATGCCTCATGCATTATTTTATAATTTACAAGGGTATTTTCCATAATTTTTCTAAGTCATTTATGTCCCTTAGGGGCATTTTGGTCATTTTGGCACTTTGGCCCTTAAATTCCCTAATTCAAATTTCGGGGTATTACACAATGTAGCAAGATGAAGAGGAAGACATCCCCATTCCTCTTCCTTTCCCTCAAAGAGCCTCTCAATACAAGAAGTTGGTAGAAAAGCACAACGAAAGAAGTCACAAGAGAAGGACATTCTAGAGACCTTTCGGAAGGTTGAGATCAATATTCCTCTCTTGGATGCCATCAAGCAAATTCCAAAATATGCCAAGTTCCTCAAGGAGTTGTGTACCAACAAGAGAGGATTGAAGGGGACTGAAAGAGTAAGCTTGAGCCAGAATGTGTCGGCACTTCTAACACCTATGCCTCATAAATGCAAGGATCCAGGAATGTTTTATATCCCTTGTATTATTGGTAATTATAGATTTGATGATTGCATGTTAGATCTAAGTGCTTCAATTAATGTCATGCCTGCCTCTATCTATAAATCTATTGGTCTTGGTCCCTTGCGTCATACTGGTGTTGTTGTCCAGTTAGCTAATAGGAGCAATGCTCACCCTTCTGTTTGGTTGAAGACGTATTGGTCAAAGTTAATGAATTGATATCCCTGCTGATTTCTATGTCTTAGATATGGAGGCTAAGTCTTCTAGTAGTAGATCACCAATCATTTTAGGGAGGCCTTTCATGAAAACAAACTAGGACTAAGATAGATGTGTACTCTGGTACTCTTTCCATGGAGTTTGGTGATATATTTGTGAATTTCAATATCTTTGATGCTATGAAACATCCTAGGGAAGAGCATTATGTTTTCTACATTGATGTGATTGATGACGTTGTTGATGATGTTATTGCTGATTGGTATGATGATTGTCCAGATTTTTCATCTGTGAATGAATCTGTTGTATGTGATTGTTCTGATTATGAATGGTGCCCACTCTTACCGAGGAGAGTCATATTGATTTTGTGGGTTGCTCAAAATATCCGGAAGTTCCAACATTTTCTTTTGATCAATTTCTTTTGGGATCTTCCTTGATTCTTGATAAATTGAGTTTCATTGATTATATGGGACGAGATATCGCTTGGTGTCATGATTTTATGCAGGTACATGGATTGATAACTCCTATCCAAACACCTTCCATACTTGAGCTAAAATGTTATTTGCAGATCTTAAAAAGGAAGTTGTTTGCTAAACATCAACAAGGGACATTACTAGTGCTTTCATGTGACTTACAACCGGACAAAGGAAAGAAGCCAATTATGCCACTTCATTTGAGTCTTCAAGATTTTAATAGTCCGGTCGTACTCCTCCTTACTCTTTTACTTGCATTACCTATTATTATTGGTTATATTTATCTTTTGCACTAAGGCCAATGCATGATTTAAGTGTGGGGAGGGATTTTGTTCTTACTTTTGGTTTTTGTTCTTTGTTTTCAAAATGAGAAAAAGAAAAATATTTTTGTTTTTGCTTTGGTTTTTATCCCTCGTGTTCAAGAAAAGGAAGAAAAATTTTCTTTTGTGAATAATTTCCCTTTTTAAAATAAAAAAATAGTTTTTATGAATAACACACTCTCTTTCTATGATTGCTCTATCTCTTATGAACTTGGACATTTTGGTTTTAATGGATCATTCGTTTAGTCTGCAATTCTTGACTCTTCGATTACATGTCTTGGTAGCTAATTTGATGATGTTGATTGCTTGAGTTGGTATTAACCTTGTGAGGTTTTGGGCCTGCATGAATGGAATTCATCCTTTGCCATTCTTTCTTTCATGTGTGCATCTCGCTCCGAATTGTGTTCTCTAGAACTTGCTCATTTTCTTTTGAAACTACATTCTTCACTTACGTGCATAAGTATGATGGAAGCTTGTTTTCTTTCTTTTATTTTTCCTACTTTGGCCAAATAGCCTCTCCCTTGCATTATGATTCCTTTGCTAGCCCCTTTGTGCCTTTTTGACCCATTCTTTTCCAAGCCACATTCCAAGCCTAAGCGTAAAACCATTTTATTCCGCACCTTGGAAATTTAATGAGCATTGGTTTCACGTTGGTTTTGTGTTTAAGTGTGGGGTTGCTCAGAGTGCAACAGTTTAAGTATGGGGGAGATATTTGATTTTGTCTTTGTCATTGTGATAAAAAAGAAAAGAAAAGCAGAAAAGAGAAAAGAAAAAAATGTGCATAGAAAGAAAGAAAGGAGATATATGAAAAAGAAAAAAGAAAAGAAAAGCAAGTTAGCCTCTTTATGAGAAAGAAGTTTCCATTCATAAAGAATAATTGTATTAATTAGTGCTCTTTTAATTTCTTTGGTGTTTAGCCTCTCATTCCATACTATTACCTACCTTCACCTTAGCCCCATTACAACCTTTAATAACAAGCTCTCTTGATTTGTGCATGCATGTGTTATGAGTAGTGGAGACGTAGAAATTGAGCAAGCTTATGGTAGAACAATTTTCTTGAGTAGAATTTGAGCGATACACTAATTTACCCTATACACTTGAGAGAATAATTGAGAGCATCCTTTGAGAGACCATCTTTTGTGGTTAGCATCATTGATTGAGATTGCCATGATCGTGATTTGAGATGAAGGGATTTTGGTCTTGAATGATTGGTCTTTTGAAGCTTTGTGTCCCTTGTTTGGTTTTTGCATTGTTAGCAATTGTTAAAAAAAAAAAAAGTGTTTCCTTTTAGTCTTTTTCTTTGAATTTTGCTTAGAGTGCAAAAGATAAGTGTGGGGAATTTGATAATTGAATATTTAATACACTTCTTTTTATCTCTTGATTAATAATTTAGGACTCTTTAGTTAATAAATAATGGCTTTTATACTTATTTGGGCTTTGGGCCTTTGATTAGCTTTTAGCCATTTTTAATAATAAAATTCCAGTTTTACATTGCTTCACTATGCTTACCATAGATCTTGAACCGGACATCGGATTTGCCTCATTTTTGAGGCGCCGCTGTTTGGACAAATGCCAGGCGATCGTCTAGTCGAGGGAATTTCTGGACAGATGCAGAGATCTCGGTTCGTCTAGAACCAAACGTGAGTTCGTTCATATTTCGCTCAAGGATGGAAGTTTTTGGAATCTAAACGTTGGGTTAATCGTTCTTAATCTGTTTCAGTTTATTAACGTTTTCGACGTTCAACAATTGGTATTTTTACACCCACGGTATAGCGATGTCTCGCATCACCGCACATATTACCATATGTGCATGATCGCTCAAAAGCCTCTTCTCCTACATCACGGATAATGTCCTCTATGCGATCCTCCATATCCATGTCATTATCATCAAAGGCCACTTCCCCATGTTGAGACCCACTTGGCACTTTTTCACCATGCCATACCCATACTACTCCAAATGTATATGCTCAAATAATCACTTTTACGGAGTAACTTGCCCATTAAATGCATAACAAAGAATCACTTTTGGTCATATAAATGCATCACAGTGAATCCAATAACCAAAATAAATGCATGACGAGGAAATTAAATGCATGGGACGGATGAAGGTCTTGTGGACTCACCTGTAGCATATAAATTCAAATGCGTTTGCTGAGTCTTACTTCTCCAGGAACGAATGTTGATGTTGCGACAAAACAGAAGAGTAACCTAAAAACACTTGTTGGTCAGTTGGGTAGGTCTAAAGTACAAATATAATCTTCAAAAAACAATATTCATTAACAACAGAGAATACTCATAAGAACATTTCATCGATTTCGTTAAACCCAAGAAAAACCAAGAACGATAAGCTGGAAAATAATAAAGTTATATAACTGAAACACCTCTTACAGCTTCGTCTATAGACGTTTAGCTAAGGAACAAGAGAGTGATTGTCGAGGGAGGTACGCGAAGCAGCGACGAAGCAACACACAAACACTGGAGTCGGAACTTGAGTATTCACTTTCGGCGCGACAAGAGATATTCAGAGAGGGAAATCTAATTTTCTGCGCGACAAAGATACCTGATTTAGCTTTTTGGATTTTATTAATACCGGTTAATTATTAAATGTCTGGTCCTAAAGATACAACTAACATTTTAAGACCGTAGTTTTAAAAGTATCCGGTCCTAAATTTTTATTAGTCATTTAAGTTTTAAGACCGGAGGTTTATAAAACATCCGGTCCTAAAATTCAAATACTCTTTAGACCCGTTACTTATAAAATGTCTGGTCTTAATTGCCTTGGTGATTGCAGTAAAGTAACAGGATCAATAAAATAAATGATATTTTTTGGAAAAAAATAAAGGAAAATTGGAGAATAAGCTTCTTTAATTAATTCTTGGAGAACACCAAAAAATTCATACAGAGTTCTTAATGTGTCTTACATTACTTCAGAATATGCATAGACAATAAAAAAACAAAAGTAAAACAAGCTGAATATTATCATCCACAAGAATCTGACTGAACAACCTCGGCGATTTCGGCGTGAAGAGCATTAATTTCCCGCCGGAGATCAGCAAGTTCTTGTCTTATTTGCTCCACCCGCAATATTAATGGATCATTACAGGAAAGCAGAGTGGAGTCAGAGGTAGGCGCGATGGGGCCAACAAGTTGGAGAGGGTGAGCATGAACCTCTGCATGCTGTGAAGGCTGGAGGGGGCTGTCAATCTCTTCACTTTGAAGAAGACAGATGAACTCAACAAGGACAGGGTCACCAAAAGGATCAGGGGGTGCGGCATGCGCAATCTCTTCATCATCCGAAGAAATAACAATAGGTCCAATGACCCGAGACTCTTCGGCTACAATAGGACGCACTCTCGCTGGAGGAGGCGCACCGTATAACGATCTAACCATGTCACGAGCTTGAGGTGTAAGAGTACCCCTACGAGGAGTTTGCTTATATCTAACCATTGTTTGAGGCTTTGAGCAGTTGGGGCAGAGATTTTTAATTCAATTACTTTTAAGACTGACTTTTTATCATGTATCCGGTCCTAAAACTCATTTTTTTCAATTCAATTACTTGTAATACCGATATTTTATCTTGTATCCGGTCCTAAAATCATTTATTTTTATACTTTCAATTTATTTTTTCAAGTAAGAACTTTTGGTTAAAAATATTACTTTTAAGAACGGATATTTTACGTATTCGGTATTAAAAGTTCATTCTTTTCAAAATACTCAGATAGCAGAGTCCCTTCCCTATGTAGAAATGAATGATTGAGTCTCTTCGGCTTCCACATAAACTTCCCCACTAGGCGTCTCCTCGTATTCTGAGGAACTATGCGTCTCCTCGTTAATGTTTCTGTCGTTTCACATTGTTCAGGATGGTTCTCTATTTGAACCCGTTGTTACTTTACTTTCTTCACATTCATCTCCATCTCCTCCTACAACCTCCACCGTAATGGCTCTTCCACCACGACGAGGTCCTCCTGCTGGGCGAAATCCTGAGGCACCTCCATATCCTCCTCCGTTGCCTCCGAACCCGAACTTGTACCAGATGTTGCAAAGACTTGATAGCCCGCGTCGATCATATAGACCGATGCTTGGGCCAACTATTTCAGGTCTATCACGCCGTCAACAATAAGCTGAACATGGTACTCGACGCCAATGACGTTGAGTACCATACCTCTAATGACGACGTCTCCGACCCTTCTCTCCCCTCCGACAACGATGGGGAGGATTAGAAATGTTTATGTTTTTTTTTGTACTACTGCTGCTTCACAAGGCAGAAAAAAAATTAGAAATAAAATAAAACTTTTAGATCCTACTCGCTTTTCTTGTACTTGTCTTTATCTTCATGTTCTTTTCTTTTTTCCGACAAAAAGGAAACAAACAAAACATTGTCCTCTTCGTGGTGATCAACATTAAAAATTTGCAGAATACAGTTAACAGTTAGGACCATAAAAAACATTTTTACCTTATTCAAATAAAAACAAACAGAGTGACGATTCTTCTCAAGTTTGGACCATCGTTGTCGTCGATTTGACTCCCCTAGTGTGAACATTTTCGGTGTCCTTTTCATTATCTTCTTTCTTTTCGACAAAAGAAAAAGGACAAAGAAAAGGGACACCGATGATGATCTTCACATCCGGGAGAAGTAAAAGCGAGGACAACGAAGCACAAAGCTTGAGAAGAACGCCCAAAACTCGGTTGTCTTGAACCCTAATGATTTGTCTCGAAAACCGAGTCACCAACTCTATTTAAAGGAAGACTATTAGGACCGGACATATAACAAATCCACGATCCTAAAAGTTAAGCCATATTTTAAAAATAAATGAAAATTTGAAGATAGGAGCGGACAATTAATAGATATACGGTCCTAAAAGTTTCGGCAATATTAAAATAAACGAAGACTTTTAAGACCGACTCCTAACAAATACACGGTCCTAAAAGTCTAGCCATATTCTTTGGAATTTTACGAAGACATTTAGGACCTGATATTAATTAAATATACGGTCCTAAAATTCTAGCCGTATATTTTAGAGACTTTTAGGACCGGATATGTGATATATATACGGTCCTAAAAGTCTACCCATATTTTTAGAAGACGAAGACTTTTAGGACCGTATATTTGACAAATATACGGTCTTAAAATGGATGAAGACCTTTAGGACAGGACTTTTAACAAATATACGGTCCTAAAAGTCGCAAATACTTTTTAGAGTCTCTTATGGCTCATTTACAACATCCGCCTGTACCTCAAATTTCAAGCACTAAATAGCTTTATCCACCATCTCATTCATTCAGAAACCCAAAATGGACACACACAAATTGTTCGAAAAAATAAACAAATTTATTATTGAATTACATTGCGTTATATTAACAAATGAATGAATTAGTCGAAAAAATAAACAAATGTATGTACAGAAGGCTATTGTTGCTACAACATATATTATTTACAAATGAATTAATTTAGGACATTAGTTATTGTCCCGACTTAGCTTTTCTAAGACCTGTTTATACAGATATTCACAAAACACATCGCGTATGTGCTCCACTTCATCATCAGAAAATGGCTTTGCACAGGCAAACCTCTGTAACATCAAAGACAGAAACAGAAATAACATATTACGTGCATATTTCATATGTAACATTAAGCCATCATTGATTGAATTCAGCCATAACATTTTACCTTTGCAACGAATTTAGTCATTTCCTCCATCAAAATATCATATATGTGTTTCATAATGTACGGGCCACATAAGTTCGATTCTCGCGGTTGCCGACGAGTCTAAAAATAACAATAAATATATATAAGAGCATATATAGCTTATCGACCAAGTTCACAAGGCAGATATGCCATGTCCAAATATGTATTAACCTTTGGTTGGAACCATTTAGGGTCTTTGAGCTCAAACCCATGCCTTTTTTTTACCCCAACTTGGAAGGTCCTCATGCCACTATCATCAAAATAAAAAATTTATCAGTAATGTTCACCTGAAAATTCACAATGAGATATTTCGGACAAGACAATCAAAATGACATGCTTACTTGTTGATGATCTGCTTCAACGTAGGTGATGGATCGCCGTGAATGGAGCATAAGAAGATAACATAATGCGCCTCCATGTTCATGATGACCAACTGCCAGTGGTGGCTGAAAATTCACAGCAGTAAAGTACTCAGTGATATATATATATATAGAGAATTAAGTGAATTGCGACAAGAATTGTGATATATATGTACCCTAGCCAGTATGGAAACAAGTACACCTTTATTGGCACTTTACACAACCTCTTTGATATGTACACCTTTCTCAATTCCTTGGGTGTTGTACTTGCATACACTGGGCACAAGAATCCAAAATCCTCGATTCTGCCCTGTTGAACCAGTTTCTCATGCATACACCTACAAGAATGACATCGATCAGGGAATTAGTATATATGTATGTGTGTCTAAACGGTGCATTTAAATTATGTAATCAAGGAAGAAGATACTTACTTCATAAACATTTGAACAATTACACTAGTAACCTGCTATCCAGGAAGCAGCTTGGACTCTTCATTGACATTATCAACGAAAAGCGGTTGAGGAATAGCGAGGCCTACTACTTCATTGACAAGCCACGATTTATCTTTAAACCATCTGTTGGCTACCAAATCGGATATTTTTTCCTTGGCAGTCAAGTTAGCATGTCTATGACTATCACAATCCTCCACATACAGATGACAAGGTTGCTCTGACTGTCCAACAATGCAGCTCCCTCTAGTGCTCTGCCTCAATTACACACTCGTACTGGATGATCCTTTCCTAGGACTCACTCCCCTTACAAGTTGTAATTGACTAACCCAATCCCAAAGTCCCAATACTTTGAGATTCTCACAGAGAAATGATAACAGAATACAAACTCTCTTGAAAGAGCAGATGGATATGAACACTGAAGAGCAGAGTATTACAGAATATCTAATGAAACAAAGAAGGACTCGAACTCGTATGAGTTTTCTATTTTTGCGTTCTGTGTATTGTGTTCGGTAGTTTGAGCAGCTGAAGCATCATCTGTTTATGCTGGTTGAAGTTGCTGACCATTGTAGGTGTACTCAGGATTTGAACTTAATGGATTTTTAGCTGATTGGAGCCTTTCTGCACACATTTCCATTTCTGCATATTTCTTATTAAATGGAGATATTCCCGTTGGAGATTCCTAAACTTTTGCCCATGATGCGGTGTTTCCTAAAATACTTTCAACCAATCATGTCCTCGTTGCTTTCTCACCGCTTGAGGATCGAGTTGCCTCTTTTGTTTCGTTTTTGGATCAATATTGCGTGACCTACAATGATTTCAAAATGATCCTGCAATATACCTTTAGCATCTGAAAACTATGAACAAACTGATTAGAAATAGACTAATTTCGATCACAATCAATAATAAGAAGTACCCATGCTGTAATTTGAACTTTAGATATAACCAGAAGGTTGCGTATCAGCGTTTTTCAGAGTTGTAGTTTGTGAGATACACTCAAAACATTGAAGCTTGGTCTGCTGAGTGGCGGAAATTATACTATCAACTTCAATAATTCATAGCTCCTTCATTTGAACTCCTTTGGACTTGAATTTTATATCCACATGACGCATTGGGAGTCTAGTTTCATACAAAATTAATTTCACTTGAATAGGACTTCTGGTTTGGGAGATATTGTTAAATTACCAGAGGTCGCCAACTGAATACGCGAAACTGAGCTCAGCAGAGTTGCTGATACACACCTTGACTTGAGTTATGTGTGTATGACTCGAGTCAAACCTGTCCAGAGACGAAAAACACATTTCTTGACTCGAGTGCATGATAGCTTGACTCGAGTCAAATCATCCAGATCACCAAAACATCAGCGAAGTGGTTAACTCGAGTTGCAACTCCATGACTCGAGTTATATCATCCTCGAACTGATCTTTTGTTGATTTTAACTCTGAATTGATCCATTCCAACTTCCATATGATCTTGGAGACTTCTAGCATCAATCTAGGAACTTGAATAAAGATGTTCTCATTCCATTCAACAAGTTCTTCCTTCTTTTATTCATCTCTTGAATATTCTCCATAACCCAACTCTTTCTTTTTCTTCTTCTCTTCTTCTTGAGCTTGAACTCATCATTCTCAACAAGCACTATTCGGTATACTCCACTATTGCTCAAATATGATAAAACTTCATTCCAACTTCTGTTTGATCATAAAGACTTCTTGTATCACATATAGTGCAGATTCTTCTTTCGTTAGTCTCATTTCTTGATCATTCTTCATTATTAAACTTTGCATCTACATTATATATAAGAATTAGTCAAAGTAGAAGATAAATGTAGTATACAACCTTTTTGCTCTTAAGAATGGCATCTATATAAGACATCATCAAAACTAATCATATCCAACAACAGTTATCTCTATAAACATGCAAATGATATGATAACTAAATGGAGAAATACTTCAAATAACATAAACGTTTAAAGTACAATAACTTGCCCCTAGGGCATAATTTCCAACAGACTCTCACTTGCACTAGGTGCAATCATTAATTACTCTAATTCTCATTGTCCTAACATGACGCTCATGTTTTGCTTGTGCAAGCGGCTTAGTAAGAGGATCATTAACATTGTCTTCTCCTGGTACTTTGCATAATGTTTTTTTATATCACCTCTATCATTTATTTCTCTGAAAAGATGAAATTGCCTGAGTATGTGCTTGGTCTTTTGATGTGACCTAGGCTCCTTGGTCTGCGCAATAGCGTCGCTATTGTCACAGAGCAAGTCTATTGGATTTGAGATGGTAGGAACCATCCCTAGTCCAGTAATGAACTTTCTGATCCAAACGGCCTACTTAGCTGCATCCAATGCTACTACATACTCCAGCTTACCGCACCACCATTCAGAAGGAATACATATCCAGATTGCGATCTTAGATCATCTTGGTCGGTTTGGAAACTCGCATCTGTGTAACCAGTCACACATAGCTCATCCTCCAATCCACCATATACCAAGAATAAGTCCTTAGTCCTTCTTAAGTACTTTAGGATATTCTTGACAAAGATCAATGACCCTCACACTACAAAAAAATGACTATTAGTGGCGGTTAAAATGACGTATTTGTAGCGGTTTTAGGCGCTACTAATGATATTTGTAGCGGTTACTCAAACCGCTACAAAATCCACCATGGCAACTGATTTGTAGCGGTTAAAAAAAACCGCTACTCATATATCGGGACCGCTACTATATTTGTAGTGGTTCTGTAATACCCTAAAATCTGACCTATGATGAGCATCATAGTTTAGTAAAATATACCTATTGAAAGTAGGTGAATATGAGGTCTCAAAACAAGTATAGTATTTATCTTATTCTCTAAGGTAAATTTCACAAAATTAGAGGAAATAAAGTACTAAAGGGCCAAAAAAATGCATTTGTGGGGCATAAAATGGCCTAAGAATATTATGATAAATCCTAAGAGGCAGTAAAATAATTATTAAAATTTAGAGAGTATATTGTCTCTAATTTTAGCAATTTAATAAATTATAACCATGGAAAAATTATAGGAGAAAAATAAAAATTATTGTAAGGACCAAAATGCCCCCATGATTTTTAATATTTTATGTGGAACATAAAATACCAATGTAAGTCAAATAGTTGTGAGAAAATAATTAATCCTAAATAAGAAAATTATCAACAATTAGTGAGGGATTAATTAAATAATTATTGGCTAATTATCTAAGCATGAATCAAGAGAATATTCAAGTAAATTATGAGAAACCCTTTAATTAAATATTAATTGATAAAATCAGCATAAAATGTATTTGCTAATTATTGAGAAAAGATTAAGAAAAATAAATGAGATTAAGGGTATGAAAATCACTAATCCTAAAAGATTACTAATCTTATGATTAAGAGCACTAAATAAACTTGTTAATCCAATTAGATAAATTAAATAATTACTAAGGGTTAAGATGTAATCTTGAAAAGTAAAATCAAAGGTTTACAACTATTCTAACAATTTTTAAAGCCTAAATCCATGTAATTAAGTAAGGACCAATGGGATAATTTTGTGAATTTAATAAGATAATTGAAATATGTATAATATTAATTAAATAATTTAAAACAGAAAATAAATCAAAAAGGACCAGGTGTGTTGGCCAAAATTTTTGAGGCAAAATGGATAAGATTTGGCAAATATAATATCTAGATACTTATATTATAATATTAATATAAATTGTGATATTTATGTAAAAAGCAAATAGGATAAATGACCACCGATAGAAATTAAATCCTATTTAGAAAACCATGATAACACCGTTATGTTGTCCTAGCGCGAGGACACGACCGTACATCGTGGCACGAGGTATAAGTGCGACTCTGGGATAACTTTGCATGATAGTGTAGTTGTTATCAAATGATCATACGACGCATCTTGGATTGATCATTTGTAATATTAGAAATATCTCATTGTACATATTGTTTATATAAGCATGAGGTTAACCGTTACCTGAGGTCCGATGGGCATTGGACCTCAGCTCTTACTATAGCTTCAGGGCCCGGAGACTCGCGGATGGAAGATGAGCATAAGCTGGGTTAGCAGCACGTGTAAGGATCGCGTAAAGACCCAATCAAGGACATCTAAGATTTGAACAGATAGTGTAATGTTCTTTATGAACGGGCTATAACTATGTTGTGACGTTGTAGTGATGGATGGAAATAGATTTCCAGACATAAACTACTATAAAAAAAGTAAGACTAAACCACGCGTATGTGCGTAATTCCGAGATGATAGGGTTAAGATTGAACCCGAGCCAGTATATCCACCGCTTTGAACCTATGCCGATATCGGTATCGATAACCCCGACACCTATGAAAATCGCCGTTGTGCGGACGGTAACTCTATTCTAGCACAAAGCATATATGTGGAACTAGGTCATGTCATATAAAACTCTGAGGTCGACAAAGATAAATACATGCAGTATTTGACCCGTGTTTAGAATTTCTATCATAGAAACTTCTGTTACGTATTTTCGTACCCTTCTGGGGACTGGATCGGATCCACTGTTCATTATTTTTCCCCGTACCCATTTTGGGTGAACCAACGAAATCCTGAACAAGGGAAATATTTCTGGTGTCTGTTCATTTCTAGTGTAAATACTAGTGTGATAAAGTCTGTGATATTCTAATCATTGTCTTCCTTCTATATGCCTAATGTTTTCCTTGGGATACAGTAAAGATGGACAGAGAAGAACCTTCCCACGTGAATTACGGTGGAACAATGAGACGATCGCGGCAGAATCAAAGAAACCCTAGATACATAAGGGACAACACTAACTCGGACCAACCCATAATCCTAAACCCAGTACTTTCTTGAGCTCGAATACCAATATCTACCAGAATATAACCTTGAACTTGGTCACTACCCTGAGCTGGAGTATGATCTTGGACTCTTGAATCTATACTTCCCTACACGTAATCTTGCACCAGGACCCGTGTACCATTCTGGATCGGAGTACCCACTGGAACCTATTTATCAACCTGAACTCATCAACTTTGCACTCCCGAATATGGCACAACCTTCGCCAGAGCCAGAAGGACCAAATTCATCAAGCCATTCGTCGGATGGAGACAACTATGATGAATCAAGCCATTCGTCGGATGGAGAGAACTCTGATGATTCTCAATTTAGTAACCAGGAGATTTCTGATGATGAATCTCATACTAGTTATAAACCTGTTTTCCTGAAGCATGTCCTAGATCAAAATGGGGTGCTAGTAGACATCCTAAGCCACGACTATGGAAATGCCACTCAGCATGCGATAACGGTAAAAGACGAATATTACCAATACTTGTAGAATGTGGAGACGACGTACGACCGGATGAATATGTACTTCATACCGTCCTACTCCCGTGAAGATTGGGCAAAATCTACCTTGTACCACTTTCCTCGAAACCGCTTTTGGGTGGAAAGTACAAATGAACTCTTAGGAGGAGGCCCTATCCAAAGTTTTCGTGTGTTCCTTCGTCGTCTCAAGTGGCGGATAATCCACGATATTTAGATAAGCAGAAACGAGAATGACCTAAAGAAGATAGCAAGGGAATAGAGGAGCCTGTTTGGATTATTAATATATTGGCACTTCCCTAAAAACCCCTGAGAAGTTGTAGAATAGCTGTTGTAACCTAGAATGGTTTGTGAAATTTAGACTAGTCGACAAATAGGTGAGGAAGCGCAAACGACTCGTAACATCTTAAGCATATGTTTAATATATATGTTTGCAAAGTACCCGTGATAACCACTTTTTCTCAGTATCTCTAAATCTCTTTCCCGAGGCCAATGGATGGAACAAACAAATAAACTCTTAGATGGAAAACGTATAACCAATTTCTACACCTTTCTAAATTCTCTTCAAAGGTTCATCTTGGACAACCAGCTAAATAATATGATATATTTTTCCATGAACATGATGTGAAATACCTGTTTATTTAGAAAATCAAATTATCCCTTAAAAATTGTTGTTCTTAATAGAAAGATAGGATGAAAAGTTTGCAGGAATCGGAGACCTTAGAGGCCAAGGTCAAGTTCAAGGTGGAAATAAAGGCGCACAACCACGTGTGGTACCAGTCCCCAAGACAAAGGGATTTACAGGAGATGGTGAATGAGTTGAAAGAGCAGAAGATTCTTATTGATATCCTCCTTGCAGAAAGACAAGAAAGACAAGAGCGACAAGTTAAGAGACAATTGGAATTCTCGTTGCCTAATAGAGAGTAACTTAGAAGAACTACGTAGATCAATAAATTTCAACAGTAGCAATGCAAGTCATGACGGATTCGGCCACAGGAACCCCACACAGAAAAGGAAGTTACCTGAGGTCAACTACCAAGGAAGAGGAAAGAATATAGTACAGACTGAACAGCAGAGCTATCCGAAAGCGTCGAAAGTCCGACAGTGTCCGAGTTGCGAGGGGTTCCATCCTGGTGTTAGCTGTATTGAGATAGGGATTTGCTATAAATGTCGGAAGCTGGGGCACATGATCAAGGACTGTCCCCAGAAAGCTGCAGAGTTAGGGCTACGTAACTCAAGCCGTAATGGCACCACTTAAAGAGGAGGCCGGAGAATCTCCAGAACGATCCACGATACTATCGCTCGGAGATATTTATGTCGAGATATAAACCGATCCGGTGCTAAACCGATCAATTCCTTTTGATGCTTGTACGGATCCTTTTGGGATGCATACATATGTATTAGCTACACCATTAGGTGTGATTAGGTGTAAACTCTTTTGCTTATAAAGCGAGTATGAAACCAAATTACGAGTATAATATAGATCTTATTACAATTTGCACTATTCTGAAGACAGCTTCGAGGACTAAAATACTAGCATTTTGAAAACTCTGGATATTCTTTTCTATTAAAGTACGCCTACCTTGTTCATAGGGTACTTAAACAAAAGTCTCTCTCAAACGCATAGGTAAAGTTAATAGAGGTGTCGGTGGATGACGTCCACATCTGTTCAGAAATAAGAAAAGAAACGCAAAGAACGATGATTATCAGTAGTTAGTATACTAAAGGAAGACACGACTCTTTACTAAATTAAGTAAATGTAAGTATTGGCTGTCAGAAACAAACTTTCTGGGCCATGTTCTATGACGCGATGATGTTGTTAACTATTTTAAGCAAAGTGGGAGCAGTTCTGGAATATAAATAACTATAAATAGTAACATAGAAATGTGGTTTTTGGGTTTAGCACGATAGTACTGCAGATTCAAATGGAATTTCTTGTAACTTGCCATTGACAAGTAAAAACCAAATCATTTGTATAAAACAAGGACTGTGAGATGTGCTTCCAAAGATTGAGGGAGAAGTTGGTTACTGCACTAAGAAATTGGTTATCCCAAATCCAAGTCGATTCTATAGTGGTACCAGTAGGTATGGATTGGGATAGGTCTGGCTGCAGCAGGACAGCGTAATGACTTACACCTCTTGTCAGTTGGAGCCTCTTAAGTCAATCTAATCTACACATGACCTAAAACTAGTAATTATGATAAGAAAGTATAGGCGATACCTCTAAGGTATGAAAATAGAGGAATACTGCTACCACAAATGCTTGAAAAACCTTTTAGAAACTCGATGATATATAGCATCGCTAGATGAAGATATTATAGGGTTGCGGTTTTAGAAGGTAAATATCGTGTTGGTACTCTCCACAGAAGATTTGTACTAATATCTCATATGATGATTCAAGGAACTAAGCTGCTTGAGTATGATGGAATCTTAATACTGTCAAAGGAAATTCCCCGCGAAACTATTAATACACTCTATAAAGACGATCTTTCAAATTTTCTTACAATTGAGATGACACCAATTGACGCCTTGATCAGGCAAAAGTGTAAATCACTTATATTGCTCAACAGAATTGTCATGACCTATGATGAGCATCATAGTTTAGTAAAATATACCTATTGAAAATAGGTGAATATGAGGTCTCAAAACAAGTATAGTATTTATCTTATTCTCTAAGGTAAATTCTGTCAAAATTAGAGGAAATAAAGTACTAAAGGGCCAAAAAAATGCATTTGGGGGCATAAAATGGCCTAAGAATATTAAGATAAATCCTAAGAGATAGTAAAATAATTATTAAAATTTAGAGAGTATATTGTCTCTAATTTTAGAAATTTAATAAATTTTAACCTTGGAAAAATTAAAGGAGAAAAATCAAAAAGTATTGTAAGGACCAAAATGCCCCCATGATTTATAATATTTTATGTGGAACATAAAATACCAATGTAAGTCAAGTAGTTGTGAGAAGATAATTAATCCTAAATAATAAAATTATCAACAATTAGTGAGCGATTAATTAAATAATTATTGGCTAATTATCTAAGCATGAATCAAGAGAATATTCAAGTAAATTATGAGAAACCCTTTAATTAAATATTAATTGATAAAATCAGCATAAAATGTATTTTCTAATTATTGAGGAAAGATTAAGAAAAATAAATGAGATTAAGGGTATGAAAATCACTAATCCTAAAAGATTACTAATCTTATGATTAAGAGCACTAAATAAACTTGTTAATCCAATTAGATAAATTAAATAATTACTAAGGGTTAAGATGTAATCTTGAAAAGTAAAATCAAAGGTTTACAATTATTCTAACAATTTTTAAAGCCTAAATCCATGTAATTAAGTAAGGACCAATGGGTTAATTTTGTGAATTTTATAAGATAATTGAAATATGTATAATATTAATTAAATAATTAAAAACAGAAAATAAATCAAAAAGGACCAAGTGTGTTGGCCGAAATTTTTGAGGCAAAATGGATAATATTTGGCAAATATAATATCTAGATACTGATATTATAATATTAATATAAGTTGTGATATTTATGTAAAAAACAAATAGGATAAATGACCACCGATAGAAATTAAATCCTATCTAGAAAACCATGAACTAGGTTTCTAAGGTCAGGGCATATTATAAACAAGTGAATTTTTAGCTCAGAGTAGGTTACCTCCGAAGTTATTTCCGTAACCGAAAAAGGGTTATACTAGATCAAGCTAAGAAGCTATCTCGATATTTCAAAAGTAAATCGATGAATGGAAATCTATAGAAACTAAATCATATCTTGAAATCCGGGGCTAAGGTAGTAAGTAACTGGACATATTATGAATCGGTGAAAGTTAGGGTTTCGGAAGTTATTTCCTTAACCGAAGACGTTTATCCGAACATGTTCGGCAGGCAACAGAATGCCCTGAATGGTATCAAAAATTTAGTTAACCCAAATATTTTGAAAGAGGAAGAATAGACCTTCAAGACTTAGTTGCCGGATTTTTGAGATTTTCCAAGATTACACGATTAGAACACCGAACAAGGACTTTATCGGTAGGAAAACTTCTCAAGCAAGTATATGACCTCATGCATGACATCACTTCTTTGACTTTGGGGGAGGGGGGAGGTCGGCCAAATGATTCAATGGCCAAGATCTTGCCATTTCAATGAAGTGCGATCCTACGGTCCAGAATCCGTCTGACAAAGCATGAATAGTAACCAAGATTTCTCTATAAATAGGCTTCCATCCCTTTTGAAATTTTCAGACCAAATGCTCTCAAGAATTTAGAATCTAGAGAGAAGGAAGAGAGGAGGAGGAGGAGTCCTGGAAAATTGTAGGAAGCTCGAGTAAGTTCTTCGGTCCTTAGCTTTTAAATTCTAGTCTTTTGTTCGGTAGTTTTAGTAGAAATGTTAGTTAGATCTAGGAAGTAGGAGATGAGATTCCTATTCTTGTTTTTAGGCCTCATTGCATTGAATAATTCCTAACGAGGTAAAAACATAGTATGGACCGAGTTCCCGAAAGTTAGGAGTCAAAGTAGCGGCTCGCGAAATTTCGCCGATTAGTCAAACTAGGGGCAAAAAGGTAATTTGTACCTAGAATGCCTGTTATGATGTCAAATGTTAATGGATGTGGTATTATCCTTATTGGACATCTGTAATCTCAAACCATTGTCATTCCGCCGCCGACGCGTCGCCGCAAACGTACTGAATACCATCAACGAAGGTACGGACGCATACTGTAATGCTGACTCTGATGCTTGTGTATGCTTATATATGTTGTGGATAGTTTCATAAAGCCATGAACGGGACTCTGTCCTGGACATGCACTGTGACTAGGGAATCATATCTAGATCACTAAATACAGCTTTACGGGTTATAGTCATGATAACACCGTTATGTTTTCCTAGCGCTGAGGACACGACCGTACATCGTGGCACAAGGTATAAGTGCATTGTTTATATAAGGATGAGGTTAACTGTTACCCGAGGTCCGATGGGCATTGGACCTCGGCTCTTACTATAGCTTCGTGGCCCTGAGACTCGCGGATGGAATATGAGCATAAGTCGGGTTAGCAAGACGTGCGAGGATCGCGTAAAGACCCAATCAAGGACATCTAAGATTTGAATGAGATAGTGTAATGTTCTTTATGAAGCATGACGCATACTATAATACCGACTCGATGCTTGTGTATGCTTATATATGTCAGGATAGTTTCATAAAGCCATGAATGAGACTGCCTGGACATGCACTATGACTAGGGAATCGTATCTAGATCAAGAAATACAGCTTTACGGGTTATAGTCATGCTAACACCGCTATTTTTCCTAGCGGCGAGGACACGACCGTACATCGTGGCACAAGGTATAAGTGCGGACTGGGGATAACTTTGCATGATAGTGTAGTTATTATCAAATGATCATACGATGTGCTGGATTGATCATTACTGTAATATTAGAAATATATGTTGTACATATTGTTTATATAAGCATGAGGTTAACCGTTACCTGAGGTCCGATGGGCATTGGACCTCAGCTCTTACTATAGCTTCAGGGCCCGGAGACTCGCGGATGGAATATGAGCATAAGCTGGGTTAAGAAGACGTGTGAGGATCGCGTAAAGACCCAATCAAGGACATCTAAGATTTGAATGAGATAGTGTAATGTTTTTTATGAACAGCGCATACCGTAATACCGACTCGATGCTTGTGTATGCTTATATATGTTGTGGATAGTTTCATAAAGACATGAACTGTGACTAGGGAACCGTATCTAGATCACTAAATACAGCTCACGACCGTACATCTTGTCACAGGTATAAGTGCGTGGCACTGTGATAACTTTGCATGATAGTGTAGTTGTTATCAAATGATCATACGACGTACCTGATTGATCATTGCTGTAATATTAGAAATATCTGTTGTACATATTGTTTATATAAGCATGAGGTTAACCGTTACCTGAGGTCCGATGGGCATTGGACCTCAGCTCTTATGTAGCTTCAGGGTCCGGAGACTCGTGTAGCGGTTATCAACCCGCTACTAATCATATCAATAACTTGTAGCTATTAAATGACCGCTACAAAATATGTTTTTGAATTTTTTTCCGCCATCATTTTGAATTGTTTTGAATATTTGTAGCGGTTCATAACTGCTACAAATAATTCCCGCCAATTTCTTGGCAAAAACGTTTTCCCGCCAATCATTTTAAATTGTTTTGAATATTTGTAGCGGTTCCTAACCGCTACAAAGAAATGCCGCCATTTTTTTGCCAAAAAATCTAATTCTCTTGAATATTTGTAGCGGTTTAAGGAACTACTACAAATTATTAATATAGGAAAAAATTAATTTTTTTAATTATTGTAGTAATGAAGTAAATATTCGTTATTAATAATTTATATTTTAGTGAAAATAAAATATATTAAAAAATGATATTTGAATATATATATAAGGTACTAATATAGGTGTAAAACAATGAGAATATGTAAGTATAATAAGAATTAATAATGAGTTAATCAAAATAATACTCATTGTAAAAAATGTGTGTGCAATTCGATAGAATAATGTATGTGAAAGTAGAAAGAAAGTTGAAAAATATATGTGATCCAACCGCAAAATAACAAAAGTTAGTATCAAGGGTAGAAGAAAAAGAAATATTTCGATAATCATTAGATTTGATCCGGTTAAACGGCACTTACCCCTTCAAACAGTTAACCTCTTTGACAAAACGTAAAAATATGAGAGGAGGCGGAGAGAAAACGTGTGTAGAAAAGAAACCTGAAGCATATTAAATGTGGCTTGGTAGGGGTATTTATGGTGATAGCTGTGCATCATGTTGCAGCGGTTGAGGTTGCACTTTTTGTAGCGGTTTTTATTAGTAGCGGTTATGGATGCGTATTTGTCGCGGTTGGTCTCTGTAGCGGTTGTTTACTGTTTGTAGCGGTTAAATAACCGCTACAAAAAATGTTATGGATATAAAAAAAATGTAATAAAAAGATTACAGATTACAGCGTAGGCATAATTTGCTCTCTCAATCTTCATCACCATCCCTACAAAGAAAGTTTGTATAAAATGTTACGTATGAGGTGAATATGTTTGAACACAAATAAAACCTTAGTTAAATGTTATTATTTCATAAAGCATAAATTAAAAATGTACCGAACTATAGGTAAATTGTCATCGCCGTCTAGGAAGAAGTCTTCAAGTCAAGTGCTAGAACCCGCCACAATCGTAGGCGACGTTATCACCATCACTCATGTCGTAAAGGTCCCGAGGTTTCAAGTGAACCACCATATTCCACCTCTTGTGTCTCTCATCTACGACATAATAAACCCGATGGGCCTCTCGAGGCAAGAATATATGGCCTGTCATCTTCAGACCACTCATTGTGAATAGGACAGAGAAATTCACCGATGTGATGCCTAAGTTGTCGGGTCGTGAGTCCCGGACATTGTCGTATTCTCCCCACAAACACTTGAACAACGTCACGGTGAAAAGGCCTTGGTAACTTATCTTGACCACATGCAAGCGCCTTTCCATAATACGTGACGTCACCGAACCGCATGTTCCCGTCACCGCTACTCACATAACTCCTCGTCCCAAACGTAAGCATATACACAGTGTGGTTTTGGGTCAACCAATCCTCGATCTCGTGAGACGGCAAAACTTAAAACCCTTGACATTGTATGTCGTAAATCTTGGGTATGGTCCAATGGGCCTAGCGTGAGATCTCTAAATTGGGTGTGAAGTGGGCCAGGTCATTCATTATTCTCCTCCTAAACCAACCCCGAATTCTTCGTGGACCTTTCTATCAATTTCAGCAGGATGTCTCCGTGTACGAATCCTCGCCCACGCCTACATGACTTCGAATTCTACAATTAAACATGCAATGACGAGCATGAAATGTGAGTATAAAATGTATGTAAATATATAAGATAACACATATATATTTTTATGCAATCCTTATCAAGGTACTAGTTTCAATCTTTAGTGCAATTAATCAAGACATGTCTATATGCTTGAAACTTCTCGTCTGTGTGAGTTTGAATTTCTCACTTCCGCAATTGGTTTACCAACACGAGGGATTAACAACTCGGGCCGCAGATGGCTCGCTCATGTAGGCTCAGACAATCGTCTACACGAGGCTGGCTTTCGGTTGAATGACGCCTCAATGTCATCGAAGAACTCTGAACAAAAATACAATACCTCATCCCCGATATCCTCTGCTATTGAATCTTCAGCCACGCCTTATTCCTCGTAAGATTTCAATTTCCCAAGAAACCTATAAAGTAGAGAAGGAAAATGTCGACGCATCAATGGTTAAACGTGCAACTAGGAGTAATGCTAAACTAATTATTTTTAAACGAGTACCTCTCAATAGAATACATCCATCGTCATTCAAATCGGGCAAGAAGTTTTGTTTCGTGAACAAGGTGTACCGGCAGGAACCATGACCGCGGAAAATGATGGAGGAAAGAGATCATCTTCAAATGACACGTTGTGAATGATTTTTCATGCCGCACTGGTCAAGCTCCTCCACGATCAAAACCTTTGTACACAACTTCCGAAAGAAAGTACGAAGCTCGACCAAAACTACGGATACATCAATGCACGTCAACACATCGTGATATGTTGCTTGAATACCCGTCAGGAACTTTTATTTTCTTCAACGTCGCGAGAAAGATTTCCTTATTCGTTTTGTCATAGATTATCATATTTATAACTGATTTTTTAACAAAATTATTTAGAATATATCTATAACTAAATTGAAGTCTTAAACCCAAGTGTTATTTTCCTGTTATATATGTAACACAAACACAAGGTACACCTCACTCAAGATCAACTTTGCCTCATATTTGGGGAACCCCAAACGCTCATCAAGAGTGATGTGCAGCTAAACTCATCATATTTAGACCATCTAGATCTAATCTAAATGGTGTACATTTAAATTTTTCTAGTTGATAATTTTTAAATAAAAGAAATCATTTAAAAAAATATACAATAAGAGATTATTTATTTTAGATTATATATATATATATATATATATATATATAAAATAATTATTTTATTGGGAAAATAAATCTGGTTCATTAAAATCTAATGAGTTTGGGTGCTCATCTACAAACTTGTTTTCATATTTGGGTCTCACCTCTCACTTTTTTTCTTCTGTTTCTCCACATTATGTGGCCCATTTTTGTGAGCCAAATAAAAAAAACTGACCTTTTTCGTGGTCCCAGTGTCTAAGACGACTTGAGAATATAAAATTCACACAAGCAAGGTATATTTGCATAAATTGAAAGTTGAATGAGATAATAAGTTCACATAATTGCTCAAAAGAAAATGTTTATAGGTCATTAAGTGATGGAAGTATTGAACTATCGTTTTCCTTAGTTTATAGATAAAATAAGAAATACTCTGGTAGTTAAAAACAATGTAGGTTCTTCACACACAAAAAGTGGGGGCTTTTACAGTTCTTTAGGGATTAATGCAAATTATGATTTGGAGTAGATTTGAGGTCTTGTCATCTCAACATAGCAAATAGTATACATACCTCATATTCATTACAAAATTCTTGATTTGAAAACCATGTTTCATCAACTACAACTTCAGGATTCCTAGGCTTTCCATTGTATATGACTGTGGCCATAGAAGAAGTTAGAATAACTCGTTTTAGAGAAGGTGATTTTGCACACGACTTGAGAACATTGAGAGTTCCTTTCACTGCTGGATCAATGAGTTCAGTCTGAAACCAAGAAAACAACCTTCAGAAGCTACTAGTTTGTTGTCAAACTCGTGACTTTTTATATATATGAAGCAAAAATATAATATATATATATATATATATATATATATATATATCTCTCGTAAACTCACTAGTATAAAAGAGCATTTTTCTGAAGCGGGCCTTTTACTCCAGTTGCTTGATGCAGGGGAAGGAAAAGCATGAAAAAGACAAAAGCAAGCTAATGATTCAAATGTTTGGCTTATTTTGATATTGATGTGTCACTGTGCTTTGTCCAAAGAATGATGAGAATAGAAACAACACGTGAATGCACAGGATTAGTATACAATACAAAAGAGAATAAGAATAGAGGATAAGAATATCCCATTTGCTAATGATTCAAGTTTCTTCTATGACGAATAGGGCTTGAGTTGCTTCGGTTCTCCCCAGTCTATTTTTCTTACAAGAAAACCATAGTTTTTCAAAAGTCATTTTTTTGTAATTTTTTCAGAATCTATGTTATAAAATTTATCATCTAAAATCACTTTTTATCATTTTTTTTCTAAAAGCTAGGCCGGTTAATTAACTACATTCTTATTAATAGCAAAGACGTTGTAGAAATTGTGACCAATGCCATTTTCATTAAAATATGTGAAGCTGTTAACTTTCTACGCCTTTGGCAACCGGTGTAGAAAGCACTTTTTATTTATTTTAAAAAATGATCACAAGTACTTTATAAAATTACCCAAATAAAATAGCTGATAAAAATCAACGCTCAACACCTACTACATATCACAT